>OX421914.1:2639817-3959726 GCA_949128165.1 Lathronympha strigana
CTAGATGGAGCATATCATAAAAGTACTCACGGTTATTGTTTTTCTGTTTCGTGCCTTCTGACATTTACCGTATGTTTGGTGGGGTAGGTGGGTTGCTATATTTGCGTCTACGTTCGCGACTCGCGACATGTACCCATTATTGTAAATACGATTAAATATAACCTGTAAAAAACTGATTTCACAAGACATGATGCCATCTGATTTGAATCAGCAGTTCTATATACCAAATGTCATAAAAATACACGGATTTACAATAAAAAGTACATACTCAAATCAGAATCGCGAGATGTTCCTGTAATATGAAACGCACTGAGGTTTTAGTCTGTAGGAGTCCGACACTATCTGAGCCTACCTTCACAGACGCACTTGAAACTTAAAACAAAAAAAAAGGGACGGGAAGAAAAACTAACAACTGTCAAGTACCCCTTAAAAATAAATTAATCAGATCTATCGCCTTGTAGAAATTGGGGCACATAATACTAATACTTATATTATAAAGCCAGAAAAACAAAGATTCCGACGAATTAAGCATCGAATTTTTTAATTCCATAGGCTATGGTGACCGCTTACCATCAGGCGGCGGGTATGCTTGTTTGTCACCTTCGTAGACTCGTAGTATAAAAAAAATTCTGTTCAAAGATCAAATATCGAAAAAGATCCACAAGAGATCAATTTGAATAGAATAGGTACCTAGAACCTTACCGTTTTAAGATGGTGTAGGATTCAACTGGCCCATTTTTTGCATGCTATTAATAGAATCTGTAAGTGGTAATCTATGTCACACCTTCACCGTTTCTCGGATATCGACCAGCGTAGGTCAGAGCAGATTTCCTGACCTTTGGGATTAGCAGGTGTGTTTTGTTTATAGCTGCATGGTTATGGGATGATTTAGAATGGTATTGTTTATGAAAACGTTGCCGTGGGAATTGGGTGGATGAGGTGTCTGTTTGTGTATGCTCTGTGTGTAGGGAAGGAGATTGCCAATAATTATGTTTTTACCATGTTATTAATTTAACATGTATATCGATAAGGTGTATTCGAGTAATTTCGAATGTCGGATAATACCGAAAGTTAGATAATTCTGACCTATTTTTCCATCGTATTCGGTTCAGTTCATTTTCGGAATTACCCGACATTTTCCGACATTTGGTTTTACCCGAATACACCTTAATAGTAGGTAATAATTTAATCATAGTAAGTTTCAGATTCACATCCCATGTGACAGATGAAAACTAAACTCAAGTGATTATTTAACTTCGGGCGCTCACTTAATTTCAGTCGAATTTCGCTTCACATGTTTCGATTTTAAAGTTAAAAGTGGAATGATTATTTTTATTATTATTAAATAAGTAGCATATAAATTATGACAACCTAGTAAAATGGCGCTTGGTTAATATAATCTCTTAAATTAAAATCAAAATTGTTTCTTAATTTAAATTATCCAATTATATATCTCGGTTACCTACTTGCATAAATATCGTGTAAACGTTTTTCTAACTAATCATGACATATATTAAATTTCAGATTGTGCAAGATATTATTGCTAGTACATACATCCCTAAGAATGTTTAATGTTAATGGTTGATTTAATGTTATTATGTTTTGTTCCAGGTAAGTTTGTTTAATTTCTCAGGAGAAAGACATGGCGCTGCAGAAATCTTCAGCAGAACTGATAAATATGTATGTAAGTATTCTTCGTCGTCAGTAATTCTCGAGTTCTTAACTGATTGTTTCGTGATTTTGTGTACTATTATTTCAACCATTCTTAAGTTATTATCACACCGGAGTAGAAACGGACAGCGGCAGATAACAGTTTTATACTGTTTTTGGAGGACGGTGTTATATTTTCAATGTGAAAGAATAAGAAGGTTGAAAAATAAATAGGTAATAAAGGAATAACAATAAGGTTGAGAATAATGCAGCAGTATGCACCAAATTTAAAAGAAACTTTCTTGATTTCATGGTAAAACCTTACGCCTCAATTGAGTCAATTGGATTCCTTGGTTAAAGTATGGCAAGGATTGTTATAGATTATAATTGAAACCGTAGAGGAAGCCTATATCTAAAATTAGGTTTTTAGTTAATGCCATGTGATTGGACTTCTATAGCCATAACGTGATCGCCATTTAAAATATTAGTTAACCCAGTAGCTTCTACCTCACTCTAATTCAGAAAACTCTAAACCTTATCATTAAACCAATAAGAGTGTAAGCAGATTACGGCTAAATATAGGTCTTAATCCCTTCTTGAACTGCGTTAAATGCTATCAAGTCGTTATATGGCGATAAACCGAATCCCTCACGCGATATTTACAAAAAAATTTGTACTATCTAAAAGCTGTCGTCTGGTGTATCTTGGTCTACAAGATCCCTAACTAACTGTTGGTAGAGAGGTCTATATTAATGGTTGAGCAGAGTGGTATGGTTGTTAATGGGAACACTAATGGCGATGGCAGATCATTTAAAGTTTAATTGGTTCGACTGAATACGGCTTTGTTCGGCTCCGAAATATTGAGACTATGACCAGTATCAGTGTTGCTTGTGTAATAACTCCTCGGCTTAGAAACATATTTATATTCGATAAGGGTATATTCATGTGTTGTCATTAAGGTCGCATTCCGGTTGTACAACATTGTAACAGCGGGAAATGGGTCAAGGCGATCAAATAAAATTAATTAGATAAGTATGAAATACTACCACTAACTTGACCACGAGGCCGCGACGTTATGTCACTTATGTCCCTGGGTACGAATCTGGGCATGAGGTTAGAGAAAATTTAATAAATTTAATTTAAATTTAATATCGACGACACAAGAACGACACACCTTATGAATGACTTACACTAGAAGAGGGCGGGACGTGACTGGGCCGGGACAATCTGTCAGTTTCTCGAAAAACGTCACGTGACCTCCAAGGGCTCCGAGCTGTCACACGATTCTTTCTATATAAATTGACAGATCTAGTGTGAGTCATCCTTTATTGAGCATTTTTAATGTTATAAAGAAATATTATATTTATATTGTAAAATAATTTGTACAAAATGAAATAAAACGCGCAGTACGCTGCAATCGTTAAAAACGGATATTTTGGTATAATATATACCTACAAAATTCATAAAATAACTGTAAACATTCAAAAAGTTCCTTGCAGTCACGAACACATGTTATCTCTGTGTCTTTTACCTTAGTAAAGTTTACGTTATATTGGTTTGTTTGATCGTTAAGCTCATTTGGTACTAGTGATGGGCAAGCGGAAAGTTTCCTATTTGGGAAACTTTCCGTAATGAAATTTACAGAGAATATTACCGTAATATTCTCGTGATGTGAAAGATAGAGAAATTTATATTTTATTGCGGTCTAATGTCATGTCGTTTAGGTAAAATAGAGGCACAAAGACGTCGTTAATTGTATTGCAAAAGGATAATATCGTTACTGAGCAAAATAAAAAGTTACATGTAAATTACGGTAAATTTCCATAAATTCTCGTAAGTTACCGTAAGTTACCGTGAAAAATTACCGTGCAATTTTAAACGAAACCTAGAAATTTATTACAAATACGAGGGATTTAATAAATACTAGCTCAAATTTAATGAAAGTGATACAAAAATACAATTGAGTGTAAAACTCGCATCAATTAGGCCACGTTCGGGTCGAGCGAACGCTCAGGCCAAGTATGTAGTAAAAAACTACCATGCACAGTGCACACTGCCTACGCGGAAAAGACAGTAGTAGTCGACTTAATTGTAATATTGTACTGTTTTAACAGTCGTGGCAAAACCATCTACAGTAGAATCCGGTTATAACGACGCCGAAGGGACCGACAATATTACGTCGTACTAAACAAACTGTCAATTTTAAAGTTGTTTCTCGATTTTAATAGTCACAAATGCAATATAATTCACAATGGTTCAATGATACTCACATAATAATTGAAATTAAGAATATTTTGCTCTTTAGTGAAAGAAACTGTTGAACCATTGACCTATTTACTCGTACTTCCTGACTACATTGCAATTTAAGCCATTGTAAATTGCGGAGCTTTTTTTTACACGAGATGAAACCCTTACGCGCTTAAGTTTCAGAACATTCGCTTCGAACAAAGATTCTATCTTGTATGTATTGTTTGGTTATAATGCACCGTCACCGTGTGAAATCCCGTCGTTAAAAGCGGTATGTCGATATAAGCAGTCGTACTAAACGGATGCACAAATAGTGACTTGTATGAAAACCAACCATCTGCCTATACCTACGTCGCTAAAACCGGTTGGTCGTTTTATGCGGGTTCGGAGTCGTAAATTTGTGATTTGTGTTAGTGAAAAACGAATGGTTTGCCATGAAGCCAAAGTTGTTAAGTTCATGACTATTTCCGAAAAAAAAATTATGAAATAAGATGTCAGCCAGTGTAAATTTATTCACTTTACAACCTTATTTCATTAAGCTAGGCTCAAAAGTGTGAATATATATTTGACATCGACTTTACAAGTATTCAATATCTCACGAAATTGTTGTATTACTACAAAATTTATATGCAGGGTTATAGACTATGCAAAAAAATTTATAAAGAATTACAGGCACTTTTCATGCTATAGGATAAAATAATTAAGTGATTCATATCATTCCATATTGTGCCGCTCTATCTTTGCCATTAAAATATATACTTATATTAAAAACTGAACTAAAGAAACATTTTGTTTACTTTTTAACTACTAAAATTTGATTGACTATACATATATTTAAATAAAATAATAATAGTATAGAATATGGGTACGCCGAGAACAAGAGAACAATGCAAACTTGGAAAGTATTTCTTGATTATTTTTAACCGGCACCCGCCCCGGCTTTGCACGGGTTATTATTATACATATAAACCTTCCTCTTAAATTACACTATCTATTAAAAAAAACTGCGTCCAAATCCGTTGCGTAGTTTTAAAGATTTGAGCATACATAGGTATATAGGGATAGAGAAAGCGACTTTGTTTTATACCATGTAGTGATTAATAATTATTCTTATTTGAAATGCAACAAAATGCTATGAAGTAATAATGCAATGTTCTTTAATTTTTCCATAGTAACCACTATATTTCGTTAACAAAAAATATATTTCCTAAGAAATTTCCATGAAATTTAAGAGAACTTACGGTAATTTACGGTAACTTACGGTAATATACCATTATAACAAGTTTTAAGTAATGTATCTGACCGCGAGCATGAAGCACATGAAAATATGCAAATATTTCGTTATTACAAAAAGTTGACTTTTCATATCGAAAAAAAAAGTTACAAAGTAAATTGCTACTTTTGGTAATATTACCGTAATCTTTCCGAGAATATTCTCGCAGTCGGAAATATTCTCTGCAATTTCCCATCACTATTTGGTACAAATACCGTACAGTTAGCGATACAATATCAGGGAGAACTCATTAACAGGGTTTAACCGAAATGAAAGGATCTGGTAGGGAAACACTATCTCGAGTAAAGACCCTCATTCAACCAATTCAATTGGAATTCAATTTCTCCTTCAATCTGTTATAAGTGCGTATAAATGCGTAATGTAGCGCCAGTGTGATTTCCATGAAGCGTTCGTGGCTCAGCGATAAGGCGAGCGACTTACAATCCGAAGGTCACGGGTTCAAATCCTGCCGGCTCGTACCAATGAGTTTTCCGGAACGAAATATCATTTGATATTTACCAATCGGTTTTCGGTGAAGGAAAACATCGTGAGGAAACCTAACTAATTTAATTAAGGTGTAGTTTATCCTCCGAGTTGGAAAGTGAGTTGACAGTAGAGTTCTTTAAACTAGAGCCTACGCCAAATCTTGGGATTAG
Organism: Lathronympha strigana; assembly: GCA_949128165.1. NCBI lineage: Eukaryota > Metazoa > Arthropoda > Insecta > Lepidoptera > Tortricidae > Lathronympha > Lathronympha strigana. The sequence continues at coordinate 2,645,644 of OX421914.1, forward strand.
TTGCAAAAGCGGATCCCAGGCTCCCTGAGCCGTCGGGAAAACGCTAGGAAGAAGGAGAAGTTGTCAATTTAAATTACACAAGTTATAATGTACCTACTCAGGTAGTTACTTACGTACGTTAATGATAACCAAAAAAATCTACTTAAGTTCAAGTATATTATATGTTTTCACCTCACTATCGTAGAAATTTGTTTCATTTTAATTATACATCATTTATCATTTTACAACAGTCTGGCTAAGACTTGGACTCTAGCACTGATAATTTATTTCGAATTGCTTCTAGATTCCATTAGGATCAGTCCCAAATGACCTCCACATATTCCAATCAATTAATCATGTCACATATCGCCTGCGTCCTTAGAAAATGGATCTGGAAACGCGATAGACATTTCCAAGGCACTTACAAAATGCCCAAGTCGTTATAGCCTTGTAATGTCGCCCTTGACCTTGTCGCCAATCCTACAGATGCTCTGTCCCTTTCTCTGCTTACCATAAATCGATGGATAGAAAGGGAGCGACGTCAGGGCTGGCCCATATTTTACACGTTAAGACATTCTTTATAACAAATGAGGTCTAGCGCGACAAATATGGGAACCCTTTCGAACAAAAACGGATTTGCGGACTTGAAGATTAGTGGGTACAACGAACGTATTGTTGGGTTTGGGACTATTTGATTTTGTCAAGGATTGCTCGAGTGGGTTTCTTTCAAATGTTGGAGAAGAGTTTGTTGAAAATGTTCGAGTGTCGGAGTGTCTTAAATTTTCAAGTAGGGAAAAATGTAGGTCAAGTTTTTAGGACACCTACTTTCTTAGTAGCTGGGCTTTTTAGAGTTCCGTATCCGAAGGGGAGAATGGGACACTATTGTCTGTCCGTCTGTTTGTCTGTCCGTCTGTTCGTCTGTCCGTCTGTCACCAGTCTGTATTTCATGAACCGTGATAGAGAGTTGAAATGTTTTCAGATGAATTGTTTCTTTATTTATTACAACGCTCTCTCAGTTATAATAAATAATTGCCAACAAGCTCGGAGTACTAAATATAAACACATACATACTATAGGTATACTAAATACATTACATTTAAACAGCAACTATATATATATATACTCGTATATAACCGAGTTTGACACCAGCTTCAATTAACCATCGATTTCCTCGAACACACATCCAAACAGGTTGTAATCAACAATCCGTAATTAATTAATAATCAGTACGTAATATATTACACGACTCTATTGAACCAGAAATTAATATCCTTTGAGCAATTAATGTTCTAATTTGATTTCGATAGGAAACACAAACCGAGTAGAAAGTTCATCTTTTGTAAGCATTAATTTAATTAAGAAGTTAAGCGTTCTGAGGAGTTCAGCTTCGATGGCGGTTCTTATCAATATATATTTGAATATAAATAGCTGATACGTATATTTGTAGCTTATGTAATTATGTATGTACAATGTAAAAGTATAGGTGTGTTAGAATTTAAACTTTTGTGAGTCATACTGATATTAAATTGCAACGGTTAACACTCACGTATTTTTATCACAATAGGCGTGACACGTTTCGACTGCATCGGGCAGTCATCGTCGGACAGACAGAGTAGTGTTGTCACCTTCGCGGCTCGGGCATCACTGCCACTGGTGCAAACCTGCACACTACATACTATATACAGTGCTTCCTATAGGGAATGTGAATTTGTGTGGTGACGATTTAGTGGACACGGTTAGTTCGGTGTGCTTGTCATTGATCCCGTCAGACGATCCGACAATTCAGCCTCCCGCAACGACGGCGCCGGATTGCTCGAATCAGCCTGTTTCGTCGCGCGCGACCCGTTACCTACGCCGGTCTCAGGCAGTGATGTCCGAGCCGCGTAGTGATGGGCAAGCGGAAAGTTTCCTATTTGGGAAACTTTCCGTAATGAAATTTACAGAGAATATTACCGTAATATGCTCGTGATGTGAAAGATAGAGAAATTTATATTTTATTGCGGTCTAATGTCATGTCGTTTAGGTAAAATAGAGGCACAAAGACGTCGTTAATTGTATTGCAAAAGGATAATATCGTTACTGAGCAAAATAAAAAGTTACATGTAAATTACGGTAAATTTCCATAAATTCTCGTAAGTTACCGTAAGTTACCGTGAAAAATTACCGTGCAATTTTAAACGAAACCTAGAAATTTATTACAAATACGAGGGATTTAATAAATACTAGCTCAAATTTAATGAAAGTGATACAAAAATACAATTGAGTGTAAAACTCGCATCAATTAGGCCACGTTCGGGTCGAGCGAACGCTCAGGCCAAGTATGTAGTAAAAAACTACCATGCACAGTGCACACTGCCTACGCGGAAAAGACAGTAGTAGTCGACTTAATTGTAATATTGTACTGTTTTAACAGTCGTGGCAAAACCATCTACAGTAGAATCCGGTTATAACGACGCCGAAGGGACCGACAATATTACGTCGTACTAAACAAACTGTCAATTTTAAAGTTGTTTCTCGATTTTAATAGTCACAAATGCAATATAATTCACAATGGTTCAATGATACTCACATAATAATTGAAATTAAGAATATTTTGCTCTTTAGTGAAAGAAACTGTTGAACCATTGACCTATTTACTCGTACTTCCTGACTACATTGCAATTTAAGCCATTGTAAATTGCGGAGCTTTTTTTTACACGAGATGAAACCCTTACGCGCTTAAGTTTCAGAACATTCGCTTCGAACAAAGATTCTATCTTGTATGTATTGTTTGGTTATAATGCACCGTCACCGTGTGAAATCCCGTCGTTAAAAGCGGTATGTCGATATAAGCAGTCGTACTAAACGGATGCACAAATAGTGACTTGTATGAAAACCAACCATCTGCCTATACCTACGTCGCTAAAACCGGTTGGTCGTTTTATGCGGGTTCGGAGTCGTAAATTTGTGATTTGTGTTAGTGAAAAACGAATGGTTTGCCATGAAGCCAAAGTTGTTAAGTTCATGACTATTTCCGAAAAAAAAATTATGAAATAAGATGTCAGCCAGTGTAAATTTATTCACTTTACAACCTTATTTCATTAAGCTAGGCTCAAAAGTGTGAATATATATTTGACATCGACTTTACAAGTATTCAATATCTCACGAAATTGTTGTATTACTACAAAATTTATATGCAGGGTTATAGACTATGCAAAAAAATTTATAAAGAATTACAGGCACTTTTCATGCTATAGGATAAAATAATTAAGTGATTCATATCATTCCATATTGTGCCGCTCTATCTTTGCCATTAAAATATATACTTATATTAAAAACTGAACTAAAGAAACATTTTGTTTACTTTTTAACTACTAAAATTTGATTGACTATACATATATTTAAATAAAATAATAATAGTATAGAATATGGGTACGCCGAGAACAAGAGAACAATGCAAACTTGGAAAGTATTTCTTGATTATTTTTAACCGGCACCCGCCCCGGCTTTGCACGGGTTATTATTATACATATAAACCTTCCTCTTAAATTACACTATCTATTAAAAAAAACTGCGTCCAAATCCGTTGCGTAGTTTTAAAGATTTGAGCATACATAGGTATATAGGGATAGAGAAAGCGACTTTGTTTTATACCATGTAGTGATTAATAATTATTCTTATTTGAAATGCAACAAAATGCTATGAAGTAATAATGCAATGTTCTTTAATTTTTCCATAGTAACCACTATATTTCGTTAACAAAAAATATATTTCCTAAGAAATTTCCATGAAATTTAAGAGAACTTACGGTAATTTACGGTAACTTACGGTAATATACCATTATAACAAGTTTTAAGTAATGTATCTGACCGCGAGCATGAAGCACATGAAAATATGCAAATATTTCGTTATTACAAAAAGTTGACTTTTCATATCGAAAAAAAAAGTTACAAAGTAAATTGCTACTTTTGGTAATATTACCGTAATCTTTCCGAGAATATTCTCGCAGTCGGAAATATTCTCTGCAATTTCCCATCACTAGAGCCGCGAAGGTGACAACACCACTCTGTCTGTCCTACGGTGACTGCCCGATGCAGTCGAAACATGTCACGCCTATTGTGATAAAAATAAGTGAGTGTTGACCGCTGCAATTTAATGTTAGTATGACTCACGAAAGTTTAAATTATATGAATGCATGTATATTTTTGAGATCACACCAGTTTGTCTCTGGCTAACCGCAACTTCATGATGGAGAATAATATAGGTATAAATGTTTGGTTCATTTAACAGTACCTACTTAGAGTGATTCATGTATAAAACAAACCTGTACTTACTACATAACCAGTTACTTAAAGTGAGACATCGTTAATCATCGCCAGCGTCAATCAGGCGTTTTTCTATTAACTTATTTGCGAACTGAATTCAAAAACAAAAAGGAGGAGGTTCTCAATTCGTTGGATTTTTTAATGTATTAGTGTTCTGCCGTTGTACCATTTTCAAACGTCTTTGTTATAAACTTTATGACACAATAGGAACTATTTATAAAGCTACGGGGCTCCCTCGACATCTTTAACTACGATTGTCCTAAAATCACCTACCCTAACCGTTTTGATCTGATCTGATGGTGGTATGAATGGATGGGGCTAGTTTTCTACCACGATTCGCCGTTCAAAAGCTACAAATACAAAATGCAAGAATACAATGTTTTAGACGGTATGTTCTTATTAGTTACTGGTCTCTATTGCCAACGAACAAAGTATTTAGGTGACTACATACAATTTATTTGTCAAGGACTTTGCGGTAATCCTGTCAGGCGGCCTAATTGAATCACGTAATTAAATACCCACAAGTCAATTCCTGCACGCGCTAACACACGCGTACACGCTAAAACTCGACGGGCACTAGCTTACCAGCTTCGAATTTCGGACCTCCATCTTCGTAATTACCTTTAAGACTTAAGAGTCCACGAGCTCGAGCAAAAGAGAGCGGGATAGATGTAATTACAAGAGCACGCGAAAAATGAAATGGTGATAGTAGGCGGGGGCGTCAAAATAAACCGTGTATTCCTTCAAGCAACGCAGAGAGGGAGTCGGGTTACGTACGTACGGTTCCCCTCTGGCGAATTACAAGCCCAAATGGGTATACGCGGCTCTGTGTTGTCACTAGTCCGTACACTAAAATATATCGAAGTGTGCAAGATTTGTTAGTGTAGTTGTATCATTTCCTGTGTTAGTGGCATCATAACAGATTGTTTTTTGTATGTAGTGTGTGAGAAGTGCGTCTGTGTGCACGTTTCCCCCCGCAAAAGGTGACGGAATAATTTGTACGGTAATCATAACGTACAAATGATTGGACGCAACGCATTGGAAGCCTGTGTTGCTCGAACGTGTAATCAGATAATTGCTGTTTACAACTAAACTACAATCATAACAATTTGTAAACTGTGGCCTCTTAACTTTACGATAAATAGGCGCCCAAAAGGTTTTCGCCATTAGAGAAGAGCTCTTAAGAGGGCGCAGAGCGTCCTAGTTGTGGGATTGCGTTTTCTAATACAAATTTACAATGATATTTGTAGTCTCTTCTTTTCAACACGCTTTTTTAATGCCCTAGTTTGTACTCTGGAATGTAGATAACATTTTTTCTAGAAATTAGTAAGGGTTTGTGGAAAAAAAGGTTTGTCTCGGTCACGTAGGTGAGATGGATGATAAGACATGTACACGGAGAGCAGGGGACTGAGTGCCTAGCTCCGTCTCTCACACACTTGTGGAAGAAATTATAAGTGCGATGGAGAGGCGGAGAGGCGACACTTCATTTGAGGTAAGTCCTGGTCTCCAAGGGTACAGTTACAAAAAGTAAGCGTGCGAGATGGTCAAAATAATAAAATAGAACATTGTTGAAAAAATATATGTACTAAATACCTACTTAGATCAATTTTTATACGTTTATGGGTGGGGATTGTAAAAGGAAAGATCACTGAAAACCACTGGGATCAAGTCCATTGGCCCACACGTATGTTTTGACATAGAACCAAATATACTTTTGCTCATCGCTGAGCATCTGCAGCCAATCAGGGTACGTCCAGAACGTAAGGATCAGACATTAGTCTGCTCGAGAACGCCTACGACGGAAACCTCTTTGTCACTCTAATATGCAAGTGGGACAGAGATGCAGGGACCGTTTTCGTTACGGTATAAGCGGTATGGTACCGATATTTGATACCGGTACCGTAATGTAATAGAGGTAGAACTATACCGGTATAATATAGCGGTACGGTACCGGAATAAAAAGATATATATCGCAATTTTTCAATGCGGTACTTATACCTGTATTATAACGGTATCATACCGATATAATTTCGGTACCGAAATTATTACGGTCGTCGTTTGAACGATGCAGGTACTTACTTGTTCACCGCGGTGCGCGCGGCGTAAAAGCCGACAAACGAAATGACGAGGCGTGCGTGACTGCGTGGGGAGCCGGCGCGGGAGGTCACAATGTACATATTCATATTTTGTTCGTGTTTTTATCGTCACTAGCTGATGCCCGCGACTTCGTTCGCAAATAATTTTATTTTGGTCAGAATTATTTTGTAAACTTTCAGTTTTTATGGGATTTTCAAATGTGTGTGTCCTGAAATAACGTCTGAGGTTTCGTGATTATTGCTTATTTAAATGGATCGCATGGAATATTTTTTCGAAACGTAGGGATAAAAGACTCAAATGTACTTAGTATTCAAAGGTTATCTGAAAGAAATCCCTTTAGCGATAAGACCGCTAGTTGTTTACTTTTACTCCTATTCTTCCGTCATATGCGTGCTATAATCTAACGGCCTCCTAGCATAGACGGTAGTGACCCTGCCTACCGGAGGTCCCGGGTTCGAATTCTGGTCAGGGCATTTATTTTGTGTGTTTATCAGGAATATATTTTGTTCCTGAGTTATGGATCTTTTCTTTGTAATGAATGTGAATATCCGAAGTCGATAAATGAGAAGTCCCTATGACAGCTCAAAAATGTCACGAAAATTCAGGCCTTTGCTGATTAAGTATATTGTGTTAGTTATATAAGTAGTTCAATGTGCAAATTTTAACATTCTAGCACCAGTATTTTAACCCCGCGTTATTACAAATTTTCATCCTCTTTTTATCCCATTTCTATTTTACACTATCTCCATACTAACTTTTAATCCGGTTGAAAATGTTAAACTTGTTTCTTATTATTTGTACTAGTTGTATAAGTAGCCCACTGCGCAAATTTCAGCTTTCTAGCTTTAGTGGTCTTGACTCTACGTTAATATTATACCAAAAACTTTCAACCCGGTTGTATACCCACTGGGGAGGAATATTTCTAACGGTAAAATTCACTTTGTTCTTTAACTGTTAGTAATGTACAAACGAACTTCTAAGGTTATCACTTGAAAGATCACACAGCGTCGTACAATTATTAAACCTATTTAAACCCTTTTAGGGGATAAAATTCGAACTTTCAACCCGTATTATTCCCTTTTGTTTGAAAAATCACACAACCACATACAATCTTTCAACTCATTTTTCACCTCTTTGGAATGGATTTCGAAAAACCATAAAGTCTCTCACTTCACACATTTAGCATTTTACACCATTTCCATACAAAATTTCAAGACCCTTTTTAACCCGTTAGGGGCTGAATTTTTCAAACTCGTATCTTATTATATTGTTTTGATTATACAAGCATTTAACTGTATAAATTCCAACTTTCTAGCATCAGCAGTATTGACTCTGCATTAATACAAACGTTCAACCCCTTTTTACCCTCTTTCGGAAAGAATATAATAATTATATCACTTAACACTGAAATTAGTTTTCTTGTTATATAATACACTAGCTTTAACCCGCGGCTTCGCCCGCGTACTAAACGTAATTTTCAACCGTCATACAAAAAAGGAGGTTTTTTTATTTGTTTCACGTCCGCTAAGTTGGATTTGAAAATCGTTGTTGGATTTGAAAATCGTTGTTGTTTTCGAAATCAGCGACCCGATAACGACACCCATATCAAATAATATAGTCGTAACTATTCTTGTTTCCTCTTTACAAACTTTGGACCATCATTTTACCCCTACTTTGAAAAATCCTATTTTTGTGCACCGCTTCACCTTATAAGAATCCAACGTACAAAATTTGGAATCTCTAGAACCAGAAATAAACATAAAAACGACACCCATGTTGATATTTTAAGATTTCAACCCCATCAGGGAAGATGGTATCTCACGTCCGCCTTGCCACGCTTGAAATTGTTATTATTTTCGAAATCAGCGACCCAATAAATAAATAAATAAATCCTGAAACAGGTGTTAACTCATTCATCTTTGTAAATACTCCTGTAAAGTTCCAAATAGAATAGTCCAACTAATTTTGTTTCCCCATACAAACTTTGTACCCCCTTTGGAGATGAATTTTGAAAACTCCTTTCTTTGTGCACCCCTACGCTTCATAAGAAACCATAGTGCTAAATTTGGAATCTCTAGAACCAGAAATAAACATAATTATAACGAAACCCGTAGTGATATTTTTACATTTGGACCCCATCGCGCCCCAACAGGGAAGATGGTATTTCACAATCGCCACGTTGGATGTTAATACCTACGTTGTTTTCGTAATCAGCGACCCAACAAACCATAAAAACGATACCCATGTTGTTGTTTTTTACATTTTCACCCCTTTTCCCCCTTTTAGGGGTTGTTTTCTTAAAAAACCTAAAACAGGTGTTAACTCATTTATCTTTATAAATACTCCTGTAAAGTTTCAAATAGAATAGTTCACCTAATCTTGTTTCCCCATACCAACTTCATACCCCCATTTCACCCCCTTTGGAAATGAATTTTGAAAACTCCTTTCTTTGTGCACCCCTACGCTTTATAAGAAACCATAGTGCTAAATTTGTAATCTCTGGAAACAGAAATAAACATATAACGACACCCGTAGTGATATTTTTAGATTTCGACCCCATCGCGCCCCAACAGGGGAGATGATATTTCACAATCGCCACGTTGGATTTTAAAATCTACGTTGTTTTCGTAATCAGCGACCTGATAAACCATAAAAACGATACCCATGTGGTTTTTTATACTTTACACCCCTTTTCCCCCTTTTAGGGGCTGAATTCTCAAAAAACCTGAAACACGTGTTTAAAGAATACTCCTGTGAAGTTTCAGATAAAATAGTCTAACTAATCTTGTTTCCCCCTCTCCCCCTCCCCTCTCTTGTTTTCCTTGTCTTGTTTGTTTCTTGTTGTTCAGTCAGTCAGTCAGTTAGTCAGTCAGTCAGCTTCTTCTTTTATATACTCGTCGTATTTAGATATGAAATGGAAAAACTTTTAAGACTTATTAAAAAAATCACACAGGCCCCCATACAACTTTTCAACCAATTTAAACCCCCTGTACCCCTACAGAATTTCCTCAAATTACATTTTTGGTATTTCATCAATTTATCCGTAACGTTTTAAGTCTCTCAATCAGAATTTTACGCCATCGCTATGCAAACTTCTAACCCGCTTTTTAATCTTTTAGTGGTTAATTTTATTTTAAATCGCTTCGTATTAATTGTACACATTACAAATTAAACCTGATGTGCAAATTTCAACTTTTTCACTTCAATAGCATTCAAGGGATATGGTCTCCACCATCCCTTGTATGCTATTGAAGTTGAAATTCGGGGACACGGGTGTGGTCTCAGTAGTTCAGATGGCAGAGCAGTGGGATGATATCCCAGATTCGCGAGTTCGAGCGCGCCCGAGGTCATGCATTTTTCAACTTTTCCTTTCTTTCTGAGAAAATAGGTTTTCTTGTTTTCGAAAAACCCTAGAGTCACTTTTCTTTATTTAATAAGAAATCTACATACACATTATCAAGTCTCTCACTTAAAATTTTACATTGTCAAACATCAAAATGTTGATCCTCTTTTCCCTTTAGGGGTTGAAAATGTCAAGCTCGCTTCTTATTATGTTGAATAAGTAGCCCGCTCTGTGCAACTTCCAACTTTCTAGCTTCAGTAGTTTTGACTCTTCGTTAATCCAAACTTTAAGCCCTCTTTTATCCCCGCTGGGGGGGAGAAATATCAAACAGCGCTAAAATTAGTTTACTTGTTTTACAATTAGTTTACAACCTATGGACGAACTTTCAAGACTCTCACCTAAAAAGCACATAGCCTCCATACAATTTTTCAACCCATTTTTTACCCCTTGTGGGACGAATTTCGGAAAACCATAGAATCACTTTTTTTATTTTTATAAGAAATCTATACACAAAGTATCAAGCTTCACACTTAAAAAATTACACTATCCCCATACAAATATACAATCCCTTTTTTAACTCTTTAGGGATTGAAATTTCTTGTTTGCCATACTAAAAGTTGCTCAGTGTGGGTCTTAGAGCAGGAGTGAACAGGGCACCGGGGAGGCTCATACTGAGCAACTTTTACTATGGCAAACAAGAAATCGTGAAAAAAGCCTAATTACGAGTTAATTGATAGTTAAGTATCAATTACCTCTTAATTAGGATATTTTTTCGGGATTTCGTATATATGTATATATCAATACAACTAAAACAGCGAACGCACCTCGCGAGACCACAAACACACTGCAAATACATGAACCAAAATATGCCGCGCTATTCCGAAGCCACTGCACGCAACTCAACGCAATCTAACAAATATAGGTATAGGTAAGCACGCCGATTGGTTGGCTGGCGCCGCGCACCGTTCGGCGGCACCATCATAAAGCACAAACGGTACCTTTTTAAAAAGGTATAGGTACCGAAAAAAAATAGCGGTACCGTAACATTTCGATATCGCTAATTGCTATTTCGGTACCGAAACCATATCGAAATCATACGGTATGACGTCATACCGTTTTATAACGGTACCTTTATTTTCCGGTTATGCAGTCCCTGCAGAGATGGACATACAAATCCTTAGCTGTTTGCACGCCATGACGCCGCCCGCTCCGCTGGTCACTCGCCATTGGGCCCAAACCCTTACTAGTGGAAATAGTGCCCGTCCTGCGCCACGATAGCTCGTATAAATCAGGCACAACATTAACAAGGCCGGCCGCATACTTGACTGTTTGCATGAAGAAACTAATTTATCATCCAACACAAACATATCTACCCTATGAATAGAGACAAATAAACGATGAGGACAGACCAACCTATCTACCTTAGAGACAAGTAACTTTTAATGACAGTCAATCTATCACGTGCTTCTAGCCTGGTAGGTACTTAAAAAAAAAACAAGTGACGTTGCTAGGGATTCGGCTTTGATATACGTTTGTCAGTTCTAGAATATAAACCGCCTTATTCATTAAAACTTAACTGACCTACATTATTAACCACAAAACTCTCGTGAGACTCGAACATATTAAATAATAATTAAATAATTTTGTTAATCTCTGTGCCACCTACTACATATTTTCATTTGATCTGTACTCCACTACCCAAAGGTTGTCTGGAAGAGATCGCTCTTTAGCGATAAGACCGCCTGTTGTTACCCCTTACTGTTACTGTTCTGTATTACTATTTTCTCTTGTAACTGTTTTTCATCTGTGTGAGGTGTGCAATAAAGAGTATTGTATTGTATTGTAATTAAAACGGGTCACTCACGTAATTTAGTCGTTTTTCGCTCGACATGTTTCGGTCTTTACGAAGAACGTCATCAGGAGCGACACACTGCGACAGAGGCCAGTCATGCACCTGCTGCCGGTGCCGGTGTAGGTTATTTAAATATTATTTAATATGACCTACATTAGTTAATTTATGTGTTGTCCCTTTTTAACAAACGCAAATGTCAAACTAACGGATAAGGACAGATAATAAATTAGTGAACGTAGATTTTAAGCGTTTATGATTAGAAATAACGGCAGAAGTAATTAAGTTTATGTTTAGTCTGAAGGATAAAATGTGAGAGACGAGTTTACTAACATTTGTTTAAGATAAATGTAAAGTTTGTTCATCAAAGTATAAGCCACGAATGTTAATTAGTCTTGTATTAACAATTTGCTTTTTATACTTATTTAATAAGTATTTAGTAAAACTATTTACTTAAGTCATTTAATTGTTTGCATAACAATACTTGTTAAAACCCGTGGCGGTGAATGCAAACATATAAATATATTAAGTAGGCAATTTACTAACTTGTTAAATACAATTTTATTACGAGATAAACAAATGTTTGTTGTTTTTGAACATTGTTTAACAGAAATTTGATTAGATTCTGGAGTGTTGACAGTGCTTCCATTTTGAAAGCGTTAATATTCTAATAATATTAAAAATACATTTTAGATCCCATCTAATCTCAATAGGCCATACACCCTAGCGGGTGCTGCCAATGCGTGCGTCCCATGACTCGGGCAGGTGCAACATCCGCTCGGTGTACCCCTTACATTTCATTAAATTACCGAAAGGGCCTCTGCGTGTTGGCTTCGGCTCCGCGTACGCCTCCCAAAAGTCCGGAACACCAGTGTTTCGTGATGGGTAAGACATATATAATATTAATACTTAATATTATTTAATATTTCTGTTAAAAAACGGATAAAAATTACTTTTTTTTTATTTGACTCACGAGAGTTTAATTTGTAAGTTTATTCAGCCCTATTCACTGCTAGGCCACTATACCACGAAAATCGAACGATTGCGGTTTTGTATCTCCATCTCTGTCACACTTGCATTTTGGAGTGACAAAGAGGTATTCCCGTCAATGCCAATTTTCGATGTTCGTGGTAGGCGTGTGCTGATGACGACATGTTGTCGTCACCCTGGCAAATGCATGTTATCGGCTACGGCGTAGCGCTACGAAAAATTCTTAGCGAGGAATGTGTTAAAAAAAACTAAATGAGAATACATTATTTGTGCTTGCATTTAGTAAAAGTTATCACTCATGTCAGTTGTTAATAAGGTTAATTTCAAAATTATTCTATATGACATTAGTTCCTTAACGATAAGCGACAAAGTGGTACCTTTCACTAAAAACTATCACATTTCATTGCTTGCATGAACCATTGCAACCATTTTTTGTTTCATTGATTTTTTTATCTGTTTTCTACTTAGAATCGCGAGCTCTTTCAATCCTAGTACCTACGAGAATAAAAGTGTCCTAAAACCATAAATTTTTCAAACTCTCCATTGCGCTACCGCCATACTAAATCTGTGAAAAAATGGTGGCGAAATGAAAAACAAATTTTGGGACACTGTTTTCTTCTACTAAGGATTAAAAGAGCTACTAGGATTAAAGGAGTATAATTGAGTGAAGCACTTACACATAGCCATATAAGTTCATGTGGATTTGCTTAGATAACACAGCAACCATGCCGGGTCAGTGCCGCAGGGGCACTGGGGCAAACCAAGAATCGGCCTCATTATTGATCCAACTAAATGCATAGTGTTGGTAAGCGGGGTCAGTACGGACCGGAGAATTGGCATTGACGGGGAAACCTCTTTGTCACTCCCAGGGCCCGTAATTTTCATGCCGATGACAGACAAATGACGTAAGCTTCATAAATGTTTTACGTTTGAAAGAATAATGCTGTTATTGAATAGTGTGAAACTATTACGTCCGATGTTAGAATCGAACGTAGAGACTTTATGTCATTAACTCATTTCGTATTAAAACATCCTCTGTGTTTATACGTCATTATGACGAAACCGCCATGAAAAGTTCGGGCCCTAGTCACTCCAATAAGCAAGTGTGACAGAGATGGAAATACAGAACCGCAATCGTTCAATTTTCGTGGTATAGGCCCTGGGCCAATTCCGCGTTAAGTGATGAATTGTATCATAATAGTATAGCTAATGCTTTTAGGCTTAGACCGGTAGAGCGAAACGAGCCTAATTGATATTAGGTTAGTAAAGTATAGCTTCACTAGCGACCCGCCCCGGCTTCGCACGGGGTATTATACATATAAACCTTCCTCTTGAATCACTCTATCTATTAAAAAACGCATCAAAATCCGTTGAGTAGGTAGTTGCAACCCTAGGCCATTCTAGAATCACGTCAAAATGACAAGCAGTAAGAGATTTCTCACAATCTGATTTATAGCGTCACTCTGACATAGTCCTAGAGTAGCCTAGGGTTCCAATTGGCTGTACGTTGGCGTTGGCTGTAATGACACAACAGTGTTGGCGTGCGGGGTCAGTGCGGACCCTGACCTGGGATAACACCGTACTTAGTGTCCACTTGCAACGAGTCCGCTGGAAACTTAGGCCCACACGGCCTCTCTCGCCTAGTTGATACTGTTGGTAGCGAAGCTGGAGGTCCTGGGTTCGAGTCCTGGTAACGGCATTTTTGTGTGTTTATCACGAATATCCGTTCCTGAGTTATGTATGTTTTCTATGTAATTAAGTATTTATATGTATCTATCTATTATATATATCGTCATCTAGTACCCACAACACAAGCCTTATTGAGCTTACCGTGGGACTAGGTCATTTTGTGCGGTTTTTCAAAATAAAATAACTATTTATTAATTAGGTATGATTAATTAGTTCTCACTCGTCACTCGAAGTGAACTATCAACACTAACAACAATAACTTGCTTATCAACTACAGAACATTCTAACCGGCCCCTATGCCGATAACTTATCTGTCACGGCTGATGTGGCCGGCTACGCTCCGGAAACTGCCGATAAGTCTAATTCAGGTTATCGAGGGACAATACAATCGACCTTATTATAGGCTATTACATTGTTGAAAGCTTAGGCGAGGATCCCTATTAACACACAAATAAATGCCCTGACCAGGATTCGAACCCGGGACCTCCTGCTACGAAGGTAGACAAAGTAAAAACAACGGATTGTCCTAGTAGATTTGCGAGAATTCTATCGCAAATCCAGTTTATCGCGAATATTTGTTCCTGAGTTATTGATGTTTTCTATGTATTTGAGTATTAATATGTATAAAGGATGCTGGCAGTATTTCCTCGTTGTATTAGATAAGTAAGTATAGTAAACGTAAATGATTTCTCATTTTAGAGTTATCAAATTCATCCCTAACCCAATTTCCTAAAACCTGTCCTAGTCAGGCAGAATAATTAAGTTAGCTAGTAGATTCTCGTTAAGTGAACACGTTGAATATCCCGACCTAAATATGCGTCATAGCCTCTCAGTTCCATGAAATACCTCTCATACTCCCGTATACCTACTAATAACTTATTATGCTTAATTATCTTGTATCAAATTATCTTTTGCTCTGAACAAAGCAAAAGATAATTTTGATACAAGAAAATTAAACGTTGATAATTAGGCAGTAATAAATTTGGCTGCAAAATTAACCCTTGGAATGTTGCTGTCAAACACTTTTTGTTCAAATGATGGCCTTGAAATTAAACACTTTAGAACATAGATACCCTACGTTTCAAGCCCTTTACAGCACTCGTTTTCACAGGGTTAAGATGATGGCTGAGAGAATGCGAATTCTCCACGTCAATCAAAAAAGTTACTTGTGCAAAAAACCTATAAAAATAATTAAAAACAAAAAACAAAGGTTTGTCTACAAAGCCCAGAGGGGCTTATAAAGCTGCTGAGTATTCTCATCTTTTAAAATATCGGTTGCTCATTAGGAAGCGCCTTACATATTAATATTTTGTATATAAGTTGCGATAGCTTGGATTGAGGTTCGAACCCTCGACCTCAAGATAAAAAGTCAGACGTCTTACCGCTAGGCCATCAGCCCGATATCTACAAAGATAATAAAATTCTAAATTGTGTCAAGCACTTGTTTTGAACGCGTTTGAACCCTAACGCCAATGACGCAAACTACAGCACAGAGGTTTACACTAAACAGAGTAACCGCAGTAGGGCGACGGCAAGGATCTTATCGGAATCCTTAAAGTTTTTTATCCTATTTTTGCATTCCCTAATACTTCTCTTCCTAATGATAATTTGTCCTAAACTCGTAAGTCCTAACTTACTTCATAGTCCTAGGGATATGGCGGAGAAATTCGGGGCTACTGGTGTGGCCTCGGTAGCTCAGTTGGAAAAACGATGAGCTGGCTCGAGTCCCGCCCGAGATCATGGATTTTTCCAATTTTCCTTTATTTCTGAGAAATTGGGTATTTTGCAAACGTTTCTGCTTATAAAATAATAGTTATGTTCCATATTGTCTTTAAAAGAGTACGTACAGTCACGTCTATAAATATCAATACACCTCGAAACATATTACAGGTGAAGAAGTTTCAAAATTGAATACAGTTGCATATATATTTATGGCAGGGACCGGACAACCCTTTCCTCGCTAAAAGCCTTTCAAACGGCGTCCCTTTAAAACGACTTACCCAAAATAAGACTTAGCCGTTCGAACAGCTAGCCCATACATTTGACTAGCCCTTACCAAAATACTGACCGAACAATAAAGCTAGCCCTTTGCAATTGCTTACCGCTAACCTATACGTCTTGTTACCCTTATATAAGGGTTACCCTTATAATTAAGCGCTTTTTATAAAGCTTTCCCTTTGGCAATTTCATTCTTTATGAGGATGCCGCCACACAGCGGCAGCCAATCAGCATCAGTTATTGAGTATCTGCTCTAAGTAGGTAACTATTTCGTTCGGTGTAGCACATTTTTGGTTTACATTTACATTCGCTGTTTTTCTTCCAACTCGTCTGTCGTCCGTCGCGCTACTCGCGCTGTTTGAATGTTTTTAATCGACTTCGGGAATTCGACGGAGACGGTTATGTACCTATTTATCTGTTTGTATATTCAACCGACTTCAATATTCCTAAAGGAGGAGGTTCTCAATTCGGCTGAATTTTTATTATTATTATATTTATTTTTTTAATGGATGTTACCTCAGAACTCCCTTATTACTGAACAGATTTAATTTTTTTTTTTAGTTTCTTAAAGTAGATGGTTCCAGGTTGGTTCCGTTTTTTTCAAAATCCATTTCTGATGATGGGATCCATGAGGAACTGAGGGAACTCCTCAAATTTGAAAGGTACATGCATAGTCATTTGGGTATTTTCTTGAGAACCTCGAGCATTTCTTTACAAAACCTACCAGTTTGGTGGAGCAGACCTGATGATGACGACCACGGATGTCAAAGAGGAACTGCTCTATAATTCGCGGGCCCCAGCTGTATCATTCATCTTTTGTTTGTTACAAAATGCCTTCGAGGTAGTCCTATTTGATTTTAATTATATTTCGATGATCCATCATCATGAGGAATTAATGGAGCTGATGCTGAACCCTGGCAGTACCTCATGGAACTCAGGTTTGGTAAAACTTACGAGAGTTCTGTTTTCGTCATTCAACTCGTATTAACGATCAATTATGGGAACAGTTCTCAAGATGGAGCTGATGCTGAACCCTGGCAGTACCTAGTGGAGTGGAACTCAGGTTTGGTGCAACATAGGCGAGTGCTGTTTTCATGATTCGATTCATATTAACGAGCCATTCAGAGGGCAGTTCACAAGATGGAGCTGATGCTGAACCCTGGCAGTACCAAGTGGAACACAGGTTTGGTGCAACATAGGCGAGTGCTGTTTTCATGATTCGATTCGTGTTAGCGAGCAATTAGGATAGCAGTTCACAAGATGGAGCTGATGCTAAACCCAGGTAGTACCTAATGGAACTCAGGTTTGGTGCAACATAGGCGAGTGCTGTTTTCATGATTCGATTCATGTTAACGAGCAATTAGGAGAACAGTTAACAAGATCGAGCTGGTGCTGAACCCTGGCAGTACCTAGTGGAACTCAGGT
Source organism: Lathronympha strigana (assembly GCA_949128165.1). NCBI lineage: Eukaryota > Metazoa > Arthropoda > Insecta > Lepidoptera > Tortricidae > Lathronympha > Lathronympha strigana. The sequence goes on from OX421914.1 coordinate 2,663,318, forward strand.
TTGGTGAAACATACGCGTGTGCTGTTTTCGTTAATCGACTCATGTTAACGAGCAATTAGGAGAGCAGTTCACAAGATGGAGCTGATGCTGAACCCTGGTAGTAATAAGTTTTAAATACGATTTGAGAAAAATTTAACAAAATAAAAACTTAAATTAGCAATAATTCGCTTACTTTAACTTATACCGGGAAGTCCAATTGCAGTCGGTTTTTTTTTCTTTAAAATTATTTTTTAAATGTATGTTCACCGATTACTCCTAGCGCCATCGTCCGATTAAGGTGTTTTTTTTTTTACGAAAGGTTACCTCCAATTTAATTAAGGGAACTCCTCAATTTTCAAATGCACATGTATGATGATTACGGTGTTTTCTTAAATAAATGAAGGAATTTCATGCGAAAACCATAAATAGGTAAGGTAGACCTGATGATGAAGACCAGGGATGACAAGTGTAACTTAGGATACATTAGCCGATAATTCCGAGCTCCATCGTCCAATTTGAGCAATTATTTTTATGTGAGAAAAGAGTCACCTCCAAATTGGTCTGGTAGCAATTCGGTGCTGATCTGATAATGAGGTTAATGAGGAATTAAAGGAACTCCTTAACTTTCAAAGGCACATTTATAGTGATTTCGGTATTTTCTTAAGTAAATGAAGCAATTTCTTGCGAAAACCATAAATTTGGCCAGGTAGACCCGATGATGGAGACCAGGGATGACATGTGGAACTTCAGATACATAAGACGATAATTCCGAGTTCCCTCGTCCAATTTGAGCAATCTTTTTTTAGTCGAAAAGAGTTGCCTCCTAGATGGCCCATGTAGGATATTGGTGCTGATCTGATGATGGGATCCGCGAGGAATTAAGGAAACTCCTCAATTTTAAAGGCACATGTTTAGTGATTGCGGTCTTTTCTTAAGAAAATTAAGCAATTTCTTGCGAAAATCATAAATTTGGGACGATAGACCTCATGATGCAGACCAGCGATGGCATGTTGAACTTTAGATACATAAGCCGATAACTCCGAGCTCCGTCATCCAATTTGAACAATTATTTTTTTGTTAGATAAAAGTTACCTCCAAGTTGGTTCCATAAGAGCTTGGTTCTAATCTGATGATGGAATCCATGAGGAATTTAGGAAACACCTCAATATTCAAAGGCAAATTAGCAATTTTGGTGTTTTGTTAAGTAACATAAGCATTTCCTTCCGGAAAACTATAAATTTGGTGCAATATACCTGATGCTGAAGACCAGGGGTGGTATGTGGGACTTTACATAGGTAAGGTACTTAAGCTGATAATTCCGAACTCCGCCGTCTGATTTGACTATTTTTTTCTGTTTATTAGTAGTACTGCGTTACTCATACTAGTACTTACCAACTAAAATAGAAAGATTAAACTTTTTAACAATAAATTAAAACCGACTTCAAAAAATGAAAAATAAAATGTATTAATTTTTATTTGCTGTAAGGTTTGGAAAGGATGAGTAAGCAAATACATGAAGGTGGTCTATCGACTGATACGTTTGAAGTCGGTGCCAAGCAAAATAACTAATAAAATAACACACTTCTGGCAATAATAAAACTCAGCGTTCTCTCTGAAAAATAATAAATATGATATGATGACGTTAATGCCATGCATGCCTACATAAAATGTTGTCAATGTTGTTCCACTTTGCCATCCCTGGTCTTCATCATCAGGTCCATTCCGCCAAATTGATGGTTTTCGTAAATATATGCTCGAGTGTCTTAAGAACAGCCAAATAATCATGCATGCGCCTTTCAAATTTGAGGAGTTCCATCAGTTCCTCATGGATCCCATCATCAGAAATTAATTTTGGCCAAGCTGGAACCATCTACATTCAGATAAAATAAGAATTTTTAAAATCGGGTCAGTATTGACGGAGTTCTGAGGTAACAAACATCTAAAAATAACACAAGAATTGAGAAACACCTCCTTTTTGAAATTTAAAAGTCGGTTGAAAATTAAACCTTATTTCATCTATTGCGGCTTCTACCACTCGGAAGCGGGCGAACATCAAAGAGTGCCGCCGCTGACTACGATCGCTTGCTATCATGTACGAATAAATGTGCGTTTTATGCACAAGGTAGACGGTTTAAATTAGCACGCCTTTACTATAAGGGTAGCCCTTTATAAGGCTAATCAATATGCAAGGTATTGGTGAGCGAGTCATAAGGGTTTCATAAGGGTATTGGGATATTGATTACTCATAAGGGATACCGCTAAGATAAGGGCTTTAAAAGCAATATGAAAGGGTTTTGTCGCGTAAGGGTATGGTGAGTTAAGCCTTATTAAAAACCCATACAAAACCCTTTATAAGGGATAGCGGGCCGGTCCCTGATTTATGGAGCCCACCGTACCTATAACAGCAATACTGCACCAGCTCCGTACAAAACTCAATATCAGTTCGCAGGCGCGTTTACACGAGTTTTTCAACTGTCGCCCACACTTGCTCGCTTCGATTTGCACCGAAACAATAGCGCTGAAAATTGTTGCTCAAACACTTTGATTTACCAACTTCCACAACCTCTTATCTTTAATTTTCCCCCACAGAGAAACCAGCCTTATAGTTCTACTTATAGAGTTGAATTTTGAGTGGAAGTCAAATGAAGATAGGGGTGTGTGTAAGTTGGTTTAGATAAATGTAGGAAGGAATCTAGTAGTGTTGGTTGACCGTCTGGGAGGGGATTTGTTTTGTCTAAAATGGGAGTGTCGAGAAATGGGATTAAGTGATTCGTGTTTGTGTATTTGGAGTAAATGTTTTAGGGAGGGGAATACGATTAGGAAGGTTTTAAATCAAAGACTATATAATAGTTATTAAGAGCATATATTTATCTCCGAAAAAGGGAAAACAAATTGTTATAACACTACTCAAAAAACAATTGCCCTCCACCTCACAGAAAACCGCAGTTTAATAACACTAGACCCTACTCATAGTGTTGTGTTTCTGTTGGTGAGTAAGGTCGCCAGAGCTCCAAGAGGATTCACTGTGTTGACAGCTGGGGACCCACGGGGCAAAGCTTGCCCCTTTAAAATGATAAAATGATAAATATCTTTATTTTTCAATTTAGGCACATTACAATGCACTTATGAACGTCAAAAAAAAAAGCTACTACCGGTTCTATCCCTACACCACAGCCCGAGAAGATTATTACCGGCAAGAAACTCGGCGGGACTTATTTTTTCAAAAGAAATTACAAAAGTAGTAAAACTATTTACAATATGTGGTTCTACAAGAAACCATATCAAAAGAAAATAGCAATTAGCTTTAGCTGTCAACACAGCGAATCCTCCTTTTTTTTAAAGGTCGGCAACGCGCATGTAACACCCCTGGAGTTGCAGGCGTCCATAGGCTACGGTGACCGCTTACCATCAGGCTGGCCTTATGCTTGATTGTCACCGTCGTAGTATGAAAAAAAATTGCCGCTCGGCGCCCCTCACCTTCGCACAAAGTTAGGGTTGGTTACGAATGTTACGATTAGAAATATTATGTAATACTGGCGGTGGCGTGCACCGGCGGGGCGCGGGATGTGGGTACCGACTAGCGATGAAAATGGCTTAAAAAGATTCATGTTGTTTCTTTTGAAACTTTGTATCTTTCCTAAAAATTCCATGTAACTTTCGAAAAAAACAAAACTGACGTTTGTCTGATAAATACAATCATACACGTATAATACGTATAATACCTGTTTTATACTGTGTATTTTACATGTTTATTTCATAATTAATTGAGTTATTAATAAAATAACCCCATGGTCTCGTGAAAGGGTAAAACATACAAATAATAATAATATTAAGAGACTCGCTTTGTGACGTCACATAGAGCATAGATTAACGATTCCAATTTGTAAGTATTTCGTCATAATTGATAATTTCAACCTCTTTAGTTAACTGATATCGAAATATAGTCGGAGCGAAATGAAAAGTCACCTGTTTTTATAAGAGCCAATACATTCCGAGTCACTATTCATAATATAATATAATAATTATTATTTATTATTATTTATTAAATATTGATTTACACAGCATTACAGTCTTACAAACTAATACACTGTGAAATTAAATACAGAAACTTAATGTTAACATATAAAAACACTAGACTGCCTTTTATCCATAAAAAAGCGAACCCAGCGAAAAATACACTGTATTTTACACGTAAAAAACTGAAGTTTGCGAAAGATTCAATCGAAGATCCGCAACGAAAGATACTGTATCTTATTGAAAAATACAGGGCCCTTTGTAAGATACATGTACAGTCAAGGGCATAAATATATGTACAACTTTTTCATTACTTTATATGGAATCATATAGCTGAAAAGACAAAAAGTGTATAGATATTTATGCCCTTGACTGTACTTATATTTCATGTAATTTTCATCGCTAGTACCGACTCAACACAAAAGACGATCGATTCACCTCTCTAAATATATTAGCAGGGGTTGCATCTGAGAATTTTAGGAACAGGAGGATATCGGTATATTTATACTTCGTCCATTTAATATTTAATATTGAAAACACCCAATTAGATGACTCGAAATTTATCCAAGTACCATCCCTCTGCACCACATTATGGGCCCTTATTTTAAAAGTTATAGTTAGTGATATTATTAACACCAGAACAGTGACTTGGTGCTCGGTGTAATTAAACCTTTAGCCGTCGGTCACAGGTGGCGCCCACCCCATGTCGGACACGCCGCTGACGGCCTCCAGACTAACTCGTCATAAATGGAGTTCAAGCCATGGGTCCTGGGCGATGTAAACCCTTGTTCGACTAACCGCGTTGTGAACAGGAAAACTTAGTGCATAGGCTTAGTACAAAGACTAGTGACTTGGTTTGGTCTCAAAACTGCTGCCGGTGAAGACATCATTTACTGGCGAAGCAAACTGCTTATTTTACGAACTACTACGAGTATGTATTTCCCGGATGGCTCTTATGCAGTAAGTTTATGTAGAATCGCTCGGTGTAATTGAGGCCTTAGCCCCACACCCCATGTCGGGCATGCCGCTAACAGCCTCCAGCATGATTTGGTGTTGACTAGCTTGCCGTAAACGAGGCTTAAACCGTGGCTTCTAGGCGATGTAAACCCTTCGTTCGACAGACCGCGTTTTAGCCCGGAAGCTTAAGTGCATAGCCTTAGCACAATGACTAATGACTTTGGGTAGATTCGGACCCGCTGGTGAAGTCATCATTTTCTCGCGAAGCAGACTCCTTATTTGACACACTACAACGAGTATTTCCCAGATGGCTTAGAGAAAATAACATGCCCCTTGTGCAGTTACTTTGTGTGGACTTGCTCGGTGTATTTGAGGCATTAGCCGTCGCTCGCAGGTGGCGCCCACCCCATGTCGGGCACGCCGCTGACAGCCTCCAATATGATTTGGTGTTGACTAGCTCACCGTAAACGAGGCTTAAGCCGTGGCTTCTAAGCGATGTAAAGCCTTCGTTCGACAGACCGCGTTATGGCCCAGAAGCTTTAGTGCATAGGCTTAGCACAATGACTAATGACTTTGGGAGTAAACCGCTGGTGAAGTCATCATTTTCTGGCGAAGCAGATTCCTTATTTTACATACTACTACGAGTCTTTTTCTCAGATGGCTTAGAGAAAATAACATGCCCTTTGTGTAGTTACTTTGTGTAGACTCGCTCGGTGTAATTGAGGCCTTAGCCGTCGCTCACAGGTGGCGAACACACCATGTTGGACACGCTTCTGAGGGTATGATTTGGTGTTGACTAGCTCGCCGTAAACGAGGCTTAAGCCGTAGCTCCTAGGCGATGTAACCCTTTGTGCGACATACCGCGATGGCCCGGATAGCTTAACGAATAGCCGTCTCGCGCAGTCTCGCTCGGCGTAAACGAATCTCTTACGGGTAAGAGTTTGTTGCCTCAAACGGATGATTACTGGAATGCAAAAAAAAACCAATAACTTCTTTATTTTTGATGATTGAATAACTCCGGGTACTTAAGCAAAAGGAATCGAGCGAATAAATAGTCGCCTCGTGGTTATCATACGAATGGCTATTTGTATGTATTTTTACTCAATATTTATTTTTGAAAAAATCCCGTTTCAAAAATCAGTCAAAATTCAAAATCGTCTTAATTTTAGCAAAAAATGAGGTTTTTCGACAAACGATACAATCTTTCAAGTTTTGGCTCTTTTACTACTTACCAAAAATAAGATCAGAGTATCATATATATTTAACAGTTTGTTAGAATGACCTATAATTTCGTCGTAATTTAAGGGGAAATATTTTTCAAAGGCGTAAGGGTTATTTAAGTATTAGCCGTCGCTCGCACATGGTGCACCCTTGTACGACGCAACCATATTGCCAGGATAGCTTAGCGAACTCCCATGATTTATTGGCTGTGTTTAAAATATACTTTTGAACCAGGCATGGCACAGAATAGGTTTTAGTTTAGTTTTTAGTTGTACTAAATTTATTCTGTTATTTTAATTTAATTTATTGTATTTTATATGTATTTGACTGATCTGTATGTGTTTTTTCTTGAACAAAAATTAGTATATCGAAAAAAATATATGTATCCCATACAACATTAATGTAATGCTTATTGTCTTGTAAACGTGCCCTTGAGGTCTACTTGCAGAACACATTTTTGAATTTTAATTATGAATCTGAATTTTGAATTTTAAATTTAAATTTGAATTCAAAATATGAAATAAACGTGTTGTTTTTGCCGTTTGTATGCAGGGTGTAACAAAAGTTCCGGACGAAACTTCCACAGCTTATAAGGTCAATGACCCTGAGTACAATGCAAGCAAAAAAATATCGAAATTCGAAAAAAAAAACTTTGTATGGAACAGCAACTATGATACATACGAAATGATTGTTTTTTAATTTTGAAATAAACTAAGGGTCACTCACCTTATCAGCTGCTGAAGTGTCGGTCAGAACTTTTTTTACACCCTGCAGATAATGAAAAAGAAAAATGTTTATTTGTTAATAATACAGAGTAGAATAATTAAAGGTTTGAGTTTCCTAGTAAGTATGGAATACCTGTGTCAGGAGACTCCGCTCTTACAGTAACAACAAGTAAATTTTTCAAATTAACCAAGATAATGGCACGGAACCCTTGGTGCGACTCCGACTCGCGCTTGACCGGATTTTAATAGTTAAGTCTATGTGCTTACCTACGCATTACGCAACTGTATGAAAGTATGTCCGTCTCGCTCCCACTCTGGCAGGAGCGAGACAGACATGCCCTCGAATACCACAGTCGTTATCGAATAAGACTACGTACAACTAATGGTAAGCACTCTAGTTTTATAGCTATATAAGGACATTTTCAGATAAAAGTGCACCATTTTCCTGAAAATGGGTCCTCGATTTTCCATACAAAAAAATGTCTGGTTTGTAACGGCCCATACAAAATGTATGAAAAAATGCGTTACGAAACTGACCAAAAAAAAACGGGACACTTTTTCTGTTTTTAAATTAACAGTAGGTACCTACTCGTGATTCTGTTTATAAAAAACCCAATACTTAAATGAAAATGGTACCCTTTTTTTTCAAATGCCCATAAAACACGCACACTACGCCATATTTATGATTTAAATGCACTGTCTGCTTCAATAAATAAAAACCAGTCCCATACTTGTTTCAACAATGCCATAGCTACCTGCATAAACCCATCCACCATCATTAGTTCACTAAAATCAGTTTTAACTACCAACAATTAATTACAAGCATACACTGGTACTAGTTTATAGTTCATAAAAGTACTCCCGCGGAGATTTCACTGACATACTTTAAAGCAACCTTAACTGTGAAGAAATACAGTTCATTTTAGAATACCAGGCAGGATTGCATGTCAAAGTAATGCTCAAAGGGTTATCGACAACTTTAAGACTTAATAAATAGAGTTTATTTTCGAATAACAGGCAAAGTCGTATGTCATATTTTGAAGGCTTATAACTGTGATCTATTTTAAGCCTTATTGTAGAAGGAATAGGGTTGATAGTTATGTGCTTGCCTGTTATATTTTTATCAGTTCAGATTGAAAGGGAGTAGGATTTCGGTTTTATATCTTAGGACATCAATCTGGTTATAATGGTTAATGGGTCTTGTTAGTAGTTAAAATTAAGGCGACGGTGTGCGAGGAAGAAAGTGGTATGAAAGTATAGCGCTGTCTCGCACAGTTATGTCGGAGCAATGTTTAATGTCTGTTTTTTTTTTGTTACAGGTAAGTCCAACATGAAATGTTTCAGGATAAATATAAGTACATCATCGTCACTCTTTGTAACGTCACCATTTAATAGTAGTTTATGCAAAAGTGATAAAATAAGGGTTTGTAATTATAGTGTTAAGAACCAATTATGAACTGTTGCATACGCTAGTTTTTCTACGACAGCTAAAATAGCGAAAAATGCAAAATCTCGAAAGGTGGCAGAATGTGGAAGAGGTCATATGCCAACTATAGAAATTAAAAAAAGAAGAGTGTTTAAATTAAATTTAACGTTAATTTCGTTAAGTCTAGTATGAAATAATAGCTTATCAATCACTGAAATCGTGGGGTTAATCCAGCTCACGTCTTATGAATCAGTCTGTATAAGCAATCCAATGACATTAGAAATTGTTTACTAGAACATGACTATAAATCACATATTACCTCACAATGCAGTTGCGATTCAAGCCGCAAATCTCCTGTGCCGGTAAAATAATTCGAGTATCGGAATTATGGGGCGCATACGGGTATTTCTAAATATGACAGTATTTTGTTTTTATCACTTTCCTGACAACAGCCAAGTCCGCGCATACGGCCTGGATTTATTTCTGATTCTGATTCTGATTCTGATTCTTGTGGTAACTCCAGCCAGCAGTTCTGCAGCAAGGACTCGGAAGCAGTGACTACGAGAGGGAAGAGGTGTTGAGGGTAATAATAACTTTAGGGGTTCGTATGATCCTCTGATTTAGCATGATCGGTAAAATCGGCGGAGTATGTCAGAATCACGCCGCACCGACCACACCTTAAATGCTAGATCAAACTGGATATGCGAGCCCTCATGCCTTATAAGCCTCATCAGCTGCCGCCCCACCGCAGGCACTAGCAACCTGCCCGAGACACCGGAGCACCAAGTAGATAGGACAGGAGTGTAGGTGTGCAGTCGGGGAGTTTAGGAGAGACAGGAGGTTAGAGCCGACCCGAATACATAGCATCGTGAAGCCAGCGTGAGGAATATAGATACTATACTTGGTGTATAATAGATATTAGGTGTGTGACTGCATGGTCTCCCCTCCCCCAGATTCTTTTCTTTACCCTTCTGCTAGGTAGACTGATCTCGTGATCTAATAAAATATATTTGCCTTGTAATGTTATTATAGCTCTGTTTTGCCGTGGATACTGCGTTCTTCTTTTACGGTCATACCAATTGATATTGTAGTATGGATTTAAGCTTCGGCTCTTTTTTCTCCGTTTCTTTGCTTCAATGCACTTACGTAACTTCCCTTATTAAATAATAATAATTTTGAAAAACGCTTAAAGTAATCAAAGGTGTACTTCTAGACGACTTCACATCGATCATGTATGTAATATCACTACAATACAACTCTCGAAATTAATTCAACTAAAACTATGCACAGCACGACACAGATGTTTACAAATGAACTATGAGTACCTACAAAAAAGGCAAATCCAATCTTCCGTTTTTCCAGTATAAGGCGCCAAGTTCGTAGTGTTTCCTGGAGCGGTGCATCAGTAAAACTTTAGTTGTACATTATATTAGCTAAAGGTACTATTTATTGGCTTCTTTGCATCACGTTTTATTTTTGTAGACTCAATAAAGTAATTTGTACCTATTCTCCCACAAAAGGCACAGAGCAATAAAACAAAGGCTTTTTTTAGTCTGTTAGTAGCTTCCAAACTTCCAAGCTTACGCATCTGGTCGAGGGCGCTGTATTCCGGCCCCTATACAAAAAAAACAATATTCTCAACTGGGTAGTCATACCTGCTGGTATAAAGTAGTTGTAGGTTTAGATCGCAATTTGGTTGTTTCCTTATGCTACTGTTAGGTATTATTCGTGGCTGGCGAAAATGTATTTCCTTTGTGTTGAATCTGTGATTGCCGAGTTTTCCTTTAACTAACTTGATTTAGTTTCCTTTTCTTGTAAGAAAGTCAGCTGCGTTCTTTTAGAATGTACTACACACTGTCAAAAAAAACTTTAATATCTAACATGTACATCACCATTGCACTCATAATCTCTGTATCAAAACACAGACCACACAAAACAATCACAAACACTTTTTATAAAAAAACACTACTACTTAATTAATTCGCTTATATAGGACCCTTTTGCCTTAAGTAGGTATACCTAGTGCACACTATAGTTCGATGACCTACATACATGGGTACCGGCTATTTAGAAGCATCGTCAATGCTAGTAGTGTTGGTCAGCTATTATACGTATCTAACATGCTCAAGAGTCGAGATTGTCACTATTTAGGTAATGCAGGTATACAGAATGCAAAGCACCGGACAGCTTTCCCGTTTTTATTAGTTTTTTTTTGTTGACCCCTATCACGGCCCAGGCCAAGCGGGTATCCAGGATTGCATCATATTTCATTGCGGTAACTTACGATTGCCAGATGAATTGCCAGTGTCCGTTAGGCCATAGTCTTTGTTTTATAGGTTGCATCACTTGCAACGGTGAAGTAAAAAGGCTTCCTTCTATGGGCAAGACCGCATTTAATTGCTTGCAGACAGAAAAATAGTTCCGAAATGTTTTTGTCTCGCCAGGGTGAAATCTTCGAGAAGTGTTGGCCACGCGCGTTCGTTTAGAGGTAGTCGATAAGTATGAAGTATGTTTAGGTAATTTCTGTATGACCTATGCAACTTTTATGGTGTTATTTCACGCGTACGCGTATTTTGCGCGGTACGTCAATTCAGATAACGTTAAATCGCGTCTGCCATAAAACTGGGCTGCCGATTCAAACGTGGAAATTGCGATCAATCGCCCTTCAGTAATATAATTAAGTGTAAGGGGCCGAACCTAACATGTTGAGGTGTGTGCCCATACCTGCGCTTGAGCAGCGCGTCCTCCGTGTAAATTCAATTTGAGATCTTTGATTTTACGGACTTAGGTCCGTACGGCCTTTAGGTACACGTGCTTTTAGTTAGGTCATGCTAGACATGGAAACGGCGGCCCTTACACTTGTAATCATCTGTAGGCACCTTAAATTTTACACCTATTAATTTACATGCGAAAAGGAACAGTCTCACCGGGGTTTCAGTTGAGCATCGCTATCTAACGGGTCAGTTTCAGCAAACGCACTATATATACACACAACACACTACACTGCACACCATTTAAATTGCTATTAGTTATACATATATGTAAAGTTTAGACGCTATATAGACGAGTCGGTCGGCTGGCCGGCCGGCCAGTCGCCACATCTGGCGTTTATGGCACTATTGTTACTGATGGGTTTTGTAAAAAATTAAGGAGCCAAATATGGGCCCAAGAAAGCGACCGTCTCGGTCCGAGGATCGAACAAGACTCCTCCGCGCATACGGCCTGGATTTAGTAAAAAAAAACACGAAAACGAATTAAAAATACCGTGGAATATTGGCGAATGTACCTTGGCGATTTATATATAAGTAGGTGTAACGAAATTGTGATTTTAATTGCAGACGCGTAGAAGTTATACATTTAAAAACAGATGTGTTTTATAATGAATTTCAGGCTATCTTTTCAATAATTTTATATCGACCCGATTACGTTATATTAAAAATCGGCTCCATCTAGTATCTTCGAAATATACGACCGACGACCGACCGACGACGTTAGGTTTTAACAGCATTTTTTTTTGCAGTACAATAGTACCTTAAAACACTGCTTAAAAACATGAATTAGGTGTTGTCAGCCCCTTAAACAAGATGATCGTGTTTTGAAGTTCTGAATACACTTCATGTTTCTGCTGATTACACTGGGATTGCTTCCTATTGCTTTTCATATTAGGTTGTCTGGTTATTTGACTACGCTTGTGTGACCTAGATTGTTTGGTGAAATAGCGATTGAATAATTCCTAGTATCTGCAATTGATTTAGTTATAGCTCAAAAGTGACTCCGAAAAGTAACGCCTGATGGACAAATGGCAAGGTAATAAGAATAGTTACATACAACTTTCTTTTTGTCCTTTCCGGGATTGAAATCAAATCTAATGAGGAATACCGCGAGTCGATTTTCCGCTAGGGGCGCTAGTGGAACGTGAGTCCTGCGGGAAAATTTTAAACGTCACTTTGACAATTCTCTTACACTAACACAGGACCTACGTATGAGTGGCGCCGCCTGGTGAGCGACAATACGGCTCCCATACCGTTGCATTGATACACCGTGTAGCTTCAGCATGTAGCTTGATTAAAGAATCATAATGGCATAGTTAGTTATTAGTAGTAGTGACATTTACCCACATTTTTGATGGTTTTGTTCTGGTTTGTGTGTATATTTATTTTGATTTGTCAATGGTGTCGCGGAGTGATTCGATTTTTGTCTGATGATGGGAGCCATGAGGATCAAGGGGGACTCACTTTAACAGCAGGTGAATCGGTGTTTTCTTTTCTCAATACAAAAAAAAATGCAAAGTCTAATGCGGTCTGTGTTTGATGTCGGTTAAAATTTGACACGGCTCCAAGGCTGTTTGTCATATAAAGCTGTAATGACCCAGAGACAATGTCCCTAATAGCACCAATCTAGGTCCTGAGTGTGTCGCGTAATGCACCGATTATGGAGGTCACGTTTACCTACTATTGTGTCGCGGCCATTGTGTGCTTGGTAATTTGACAAGATTTTTGTGAACTTTGGAAAGTGTGTGTATTTTTTGTGCACGTACAGCCAACCAATTGGAACCCTAGGCCACTCTAGAACCATGTCAAAATGACAAGCAGTAAGAGATTTCTTACTTTTTTTTTTGCGTCATAATTACATAGTCCTACAGTGGCCTAGGGTTCCAATTGGTTGACTGTACAGTCGTATAGAGGTTAAAACTCAATGTGTTCTCTCTTTCTTTTTTTCTCTTTTATGATATACTCGTAGTAGTTAAAGAAACAGTTTAAAAATGTCTCAGACAAAGACATAGAGCAGGACATGGACCAAAGTGTCCGAAAACGGGTAAGATACGCACCCGTGGGAAATAACGGCGGTTCGATTGTTATATCATCGAGATTGTATCGGTTATCGGCATTGTGGGGCTTAAGGTATAAGCTGAGGCCTTAGCGGCGAGCGTCAGTTAAAGAAAACAGTTTAAAAATCCCACACACAAAGACGTTGAACAGGACACGGAGCGAAGTGTCCGAAAACGGGTGGGATCCACACCCGTGGCAAATAACGGCGGTTCTTTTGTTATATCGTCGAGATCGGCTATCGGCGTCGCTTGGTGTAGCTTAGGTCGTAATAAGTTGACGACTTAGCGGCGAGCCAGTTAAAAAAAGACAGTTAAGAATATCCTAGATAAAGGTCACAGTTACGTTTAGAACATAATTATAAGATATCCTGCAAGAAATAGTAATTATGCAAATTTACGCAGCGATCAAGCGAACTGTCGTAACTCGATGTAAGTGATGATTCTAACTTTCCTTATTAGTCTTATAACATAATACTAAATTAAGGATTACATGAAAAGCACTCTGAACGCTGTTATAAATATATTCCGCTGTCGTCTGTGCGCCGCGCCGATTTAACCGTATACATATTTTGTTTGTATATTTCTAACCACGTTGATGAACGGCCGAAGGAAAAACACAACTAATTATGTAGCTATTTATATTTACTTAAAATGTCGACATATCAAAAATACACAAAATTACGCAATATAAATGTCTGTCACTGAAACACGTTTTAAAAAGATATCACGTTTAAAAGGAGTTATTAACATATATTTTGATAGTTTTAGTACTTGTTCACAGAGCCCACTCGCATACGTTTGCGTTGGTTGGCACACGGCAGTTCGAAGAGCGTGCCACTGAAGCGGCCACTCAATGCGTCCCTCAGTCCGCTCTCGCTGCCGGTTGTCCTTTGCGCTGTTCAACTTCGTGCTGTACTATTAAACCGCTGTCGCTAGTAAATTATGCAGTTTGCGGTCACCGCTCGCATTTTACACGCCGCGGTAAAGGCTTTCATTAACTGCAGTCCTGTCATGTGCAGTATCCATTTTGAAGACTGCTTATTGCGCTGTATTGTGAAATAGATTTGCGGTTTTGTGTAGGGTTTAAATGATATTGTTATTTGACTTTGTATCTTGCAGGTTGTCGGAAACGTTTTATCATTTTATATTGTTTTCTGTCTTCTTACTAGCGTACCTAATGAAATATTAAACCAATAAATATTTAGCTACGCTGCCTGATTTAGCAATCAATAAACTGATAATCCTGGTTGTTCTGGTAAAGGGCCACCAATGCCACCAATATATCATTTATTAAAAAAAACCATGATTAGTATCACTAAATACGACTAACTTTTGTGATTAGCTCTTGAAAATTGTTACTAAAACACGACGTATGTCACGAAATTCCCACACAGAAAGTCTCATGACAAAAACTACCGAAAATTCTTTAAGACACTATTATTTCTCGTGACAGTTGTCATAATTATAAAGTCTTCACCAAGTATCTTTTTATAAACGCATACACGAATTTTTAAATTATAGATATTTAGGAAAAAACCAAACAAGCGTTGTTAAGCACTTTCCGTAGCCTATGGACATTTGAAACGCCAGTAATGCAGTAATTTTTGGAATCATAACACTTGTGTCAGCGTTCGAAACAGGAGCATGGACGACACTTATTTTGTTCTCGTTTTATTGTGATCCAAAACCGCGAAATCACAAGTAATCTCAAATTTAAATCACATCCAAATAAAACCAATGTCAACTTCACACATAATTCTTCCTAATTAACATATCCGTCCATACTCCTCAACCCTTGTTTTTTGCCGGTCCCGCCGACCTTTTGTTGCTTGCCTGGTCATTTTACAAATACCTTTTCTTTGTTCTGGGGTTTTTTTTATGGTGCCCTTGGGTTTGGGGTTCCTTAGGATGAACGAAATAAAGACCGTATCGTTAATTATAGAAACAACTTTGCTTAGCCTTTTTTGTATTTTATTTCTATTTATTAGTGCTTTATTAAGGTACACATTTCAGGAGTTCGACGTAAAGTACTTATACAGTTTAGATACAATTTGCCTATAGTCGTCTCGAGTAACAATATACCTAGTCTAACAAGCAAATAGTTTGATGCTCTCTAACCTACGTAATGTTACTGCGTTTGATTGCTTGTGAGACTATAACAATGTTGGACAAATACCTAATACAAAAACAAATCCTGTTTACGAACAAGACCATAATACACAAAGAAACTGTACTATGCAAATCGCAATAAAAACACATGATTTGATGCATAAAATCTGAGAATAGTAATCGTTCCTTTTAGTTTAAAAAAAGTTTTGGATCAGTGCCTGTTGGCCTTTTAGAGAATATGACACGATCCGTTTAGGGGTCTCCCCCATTCTACCTGCACTAGAAAAAAAACGGGACTCCAAAAAGTCGCGTGAAAATTCGTTTTATATAAAAATAAATCTTTTGTTTTGGCAGCATATCAACCATTTGTTTTTTTAAATCGTACCAAGGAGTCGGTAAAATAGTCTCAAATTGAGATCGATACGCTTATCGAAGATATATTTATACTTGCTAGATGATATTAAAAGCATCCTAAATTTAAAAAAAATGTATGATCATAATATATCATTTAGAATAACGCTCAGATCATACCTTAAGAACCTATGTCCTTAGGGTATGTTCTGAGGGTTAGTACAAAATAATGCACATGTAAACAGTTACATGATTGACGATACGGTTCTTATGTACATCTAGATGCTTCTTTTTTTAAATTAATTGTTAAAAAATAACAGTTGCATAATATTTTATGTTACAAAAAGGATAGGTAGGTACGTTGTTTGAATCATGATATAAGTATCAAACGATTAAATGTGTTTTTGTAGAATAAAATATAGTTTGACTTGACGCTACATTAAATTGAAATGGTAGTTCAGCCGATAAGCGTCCACTACTCGACAAATGCCTTACCATTCAATATAAAGTTTTTTTCATATTGTGTCCAAACTACGGAACCATTTCGCCCATTAAAATTAATCCTTACCTCAACCTCCCTTTGCAAGTCTCTACACGCCTTTTATCTCAATAAATCGAACAGGTCCCAACTTGCTTCACTTGATACTGTGACGCCATTTTGAATTTACTATTTAATGGCAAAAACATGTAATTTTATTTTCTCATATTGTTTCTACAGACGTGCAATCGCGACACACGGCCATCGAAACACGAGTTAAAATTGGCCGTTCCAAAAATGTGTTATCACGTGCAGTTATTAATCTCACAAAGTATCGTATCAAAGGATCATTCTCAAGAAGAGTATCGACGTATGCAAAGATTAACGACCTAATTAGTAGATTTTAGAGATTACGCACTTGTATAAGTGCGAAAAGGAGGAAATTCGCAATGATTTTAAATCGCCACGAGTTGCGAATTGCCTATTCGCAAGTGCATAGTGTACGACGTTTAACAGCACATTTACATTGTACCCTTTGAATTTTTGTCATTGTTTTTAATACTACGACGGTGATAAACAAGCATACGGCGCGCCTGATGGTAAGCGGTCACCGTAGCCTATGGATGCATGCAACTCCAGGGCTGTTACATGCGCGTTGCCGACCGTTTTAAAAAAAGGAGGATTCGCTGTGTTGACAGCTAAAGGAGCAAGCTTTGCTCCGTAGGTCCCCAGCTGTCAACACAGTGAATCCTCATGGAACATAGGCACATAAAGTGCTCATTATCGCACTAGTGCGGCAATATAGCACCACTGCATGCCAATTGCCAACTAAACTCTTTTTTGTTTGATGTAATTCGCCTCGAAACCGCTGTGATGTTCCAAGTTAATAATTTAATTCGATTTGATATGTATTTTTGATTATAAAAATTTATAAATTGTATTGACTTACTTATTATTTTGTTACTTGTTAATTTAATTTCTGTTGACATTGTATTATTTCAATTTAAATTTTATATCTTTTTATTTGACATATTTATTAGAATTAAGTGTTACTTGTTTTGTATTATTTTTTTTTTTTTGTATCGTGTATTCTATTTGACGTTGAAAAGTGCTGAGTTTTGGCCTATTTTAATAAATCCTTTTGAGTTTGAGTTTAAATGTCACGCGTGTCGTAGGTGCTAACTATAAATAAATATTTGGGTACCATTTCACACTAATCGACCTAGGTCCAAACTAAGCAACATTTATTTTGTACTATGGGTACCAGACGACGATATAAATACTTATATAGATAAATACAAACATGTATTCACGCGTTCAAAAGTGCATGGGCAATTTATGAATGAATTCATTCATAAACTGCCCATGCAATTAGCCCACGCGATAGTACATAGGAAACGTCCATAACTCAGGAACAAATTTGGTGATGAACACACATAAATGCCCTTGCCAGGATTCGAACCCGGGACCTCCAGCTTCGTAAGCAAGCTCACTACCAACTAGGCTAAAAAGGCCGTAAATAGAAACCCCGTTCCTCTTCAATAAATTCAGAGGTCAACGGACATTATCGTGTAGTTCTTTCTTAGAACCATTGAATACCTTATGTGAGATTGAAAGGGGTACTAGTTTTACATCTCAACCTCACTTAGGTATTCAACCCTAACCCTACCTGGTTCTAACCCTAACGAAGATGCTTTAAGACTAATTATTTGAAATCCAGTTATTTTTTTAATTATTTTTTTGTACTTAATTAGTTTTGTAAGAATTGCTTGCGTTACCAGTAGCGGTTCATATCAGGAACACATAATTGACGACGCGAAGTGTCAGTGTTAGTTTCCACTTTTGTCCACAAGATGGCAGTATCTTCAACCCGTACTATCCGTTTAAATCTATTGGCGCAACGAGAAACAAATTAACCATTAAAATAAATTGCTAAACAAGAAACGACAAAGGAAAAATGTTTTGAGATTTACGTAAAACGAAATACAAAAACTGAGAAAGCGGAAGGAAGGTGGAAAATAAGCGAGGGATTATATTGCTTCAATTATTTAAGGAATAAAGTTGAATGCCTATATTTTCCTGTTCTTTTTTATGGTATTTTTTACAAGAATAGTATTGTAGTGATGATGTTTAATAACTTTGTTCTATCAATAAAAAAACACGTAAGTTACGTATTTACGGACGTTATAATCTAATTGGTAAGTAATAGTTTAATACCGTTCCAAAACTTGGTTAAATCGAGAATAAACTTTGTTTGACAATGCCATATTAATGAATGAAAAGTAAAATACATAAATCACTAAAATACATCGTAATAACTAACAAAAGAAGTTAGCTTAAACATGTCATTACCTACTAACTGAAAACAAATTACAATTCACTAAATAATAACAACATTTTTAAACTTAAGAATAAAAATGCACAATAAAAAAGTATTCGTAATAACAGTCCGAAATTATAAGACATATTAACACAGTTGTGTGCAATATAATAGCAATTTACTTATACACAGAAAAATGACTAAACTATTACTTAATTTCTTCATAATTATGATGGACATTTAATATAGGTACTTCGTAATAATTGTAGGTAAGGTCAAGTTGGGTAACACTCATTAAATCGTTGAAAAAATCCGTCAGTTTTTCAGTAGGAATCCGAAAATATATGGTCGTTTGGCTAGTATTGAGAAGAATACACGTCAATTACAACAACACAATATTCTTAACCAATTTATTGCATTTGAAATAAAGTCTAATAAAAAACAATAGTTCAAAGTTTTATTACAGTGAAGTAGGTATCTAATATCGAACTACCCACAAAATCTAATCAAATATTTATTGAAATAATCCGCTTCTAACCGACGAGCAAAGTTCCGTCGGCGAATAAAGCCTCGTAACGTACAATTTGCCCTTCGCTAAGTCCTTTCAAATATGGGACTCTGTAGAGTTAACTAATACATATACACCGTGGCACCGAGTTCTAGATAGAACTTGTATTTCAGAGTTAAGGTTATAATTCTGGTGATTGCAACGCGGGTTTCCTTTGGCACGACCCCGGGTAATCATAAGTAGTTATTTTCTAGTGTTAGTAACTAGGTTAGCTTATATTACAAATTTTATTTACAATTGTATTGTAATTGTATTTGTATTTAAAATATTTATATAAATTGCTTTTTAATTAAAATATTGACATGTAATTGCTTATTAGTTTTTTTTTTTTTTTTTTTATGCTATAGGGGGCAAACGAGCAAACGAATCACCTGATGGTAAGCGATTAACGTCGTCCATGGACACCCGCAACACCAGAGGTGTCGCAAGTGCGTTGCCGGCCTTTAAGGTGGGAGTACGCTCTTTTCTTGAAGGTAATAAATAATATGAATATGAATACTCTAAAACCCGGGTTTTTCTTATATGTATTAAAAAACCCGGGTTACATTCACGAGATAATTTGGGATGTCCTTTCCCAATCCTTTAAGATTATTGTTTTTATTAAAATGACACAGCGTGTTTATGACAGTGCTAACGTACGACATTAATGAAGCATCTATAGATTCTCTGGCAATAATGTCACTTTCCAGTTTTTTTGAAAACAGTATAATAATATAATCAATTATTAACCGATTTTATAATTACGTAGTATTTATTTTCGATTGATCTTACCATTGCTTAAGTATATTGATAAATTTTATAGAACCCAATCGCACTCAACTGCTTTTACCAAGAAAAAAGCTAAAGCATATGCGTTCCATGACAAGGCATGTCAAGATAAACGACACTGTGTAGGTAGACCATCCCATCCGCTATGATCATACTTATATATGTAATATTCACGTCATATATCATGTTAAATACGGTACATAGTTGAAATACCTATTCAGATAGATTGAAATTAAGAACGGTTTGAAAACTCGCAGCGAGCGAACCTTGCTTGTTTAAAATGTGCCCGGTACGCTACCACACGGTGTATATCTCAACCAGGTAAACGCGGTGCAGTGCCTAGAGACCGTCTCGCGGAACTTTATGTACGTCCTTTTAGTTTCACATTGTTATCCGACTGCGGAAAGTTGGGTCCCGTGTGTCTTTACGATGCAAATTTGACTAGGGCTGGGCGAGTGCATAGTTGGAATATTCATGAAATTTTGTATATTTTTTTTGCATGCATGTTAGTTATGATTTAATGCAAGTAATTTACTGTTTAGGTGAACCAATTTATTATAAGTATTTGGGCAAACATCTTGTAACTGTAAAGGGAGCGTCTCTCCAAGTACGCTACGGCATAGGCTACGGTGACCGCTTACCATCAGGCGGGCCGTATGCTTGTTTGTCACCGTCGTAGTATATAAAAAAAAAAGTCCCGAAGTATTTTTAATTAAAGATGATTAAGCTATCGAGACAACACCCGTGGCCCCGAATTAATACTTGTTCGTTGTGATTTTTTTTAGATCTTTAACATATCGGTATCCAAATTTCTTACGAGTCGATAAAAACTTTATATATCGATATCAGCAATGCAGCACAGCTCTAGCGCAATGTGTATCGCCGGCGGAGTTGCCAGCCCTGATTATTCACTTTGGAACCTACGATCTTTTCCCAACATCTTTTTCGGATTTTTCTCCATGCTTTAACTTCGGGGCTGGTTAAATTCAAAGTGTAAATACAAGCTAAAGTAAGACTATCGTTTATTTATCATGAGATTCTATGATGAAAATAAGTTTTTTCTATAACTTGTATATTTGTGCTTGTTTTTATTAAAGTTAATGACTGAACCGTCCTGTTGTCTCTCTCTACCCTACCATGAGTTCTATAGATTTCGACACGTTATCTACAGTTGCATCCTGCTTCCACCCGCAGTTGCAAGCAGGATGCACTGACAGTCCGTTGAGGTAGACTCTACTGGACTATAGATTACTACAGTAATTCCAATCCTAGTATTGGGATAATTTTTCCAAAGGAGGGTAATTTCGAAAATTACAGGATAACTACCCTTAATTCAAACATCTTTTCAGTCTCGTTCCGAAATTACCGTGCGCTTATTGTCATTCGAAATTACCCCAGTATATGAAAGGAGCCACGTAACCAATTAAGCAGTAAATAGTATAGCGCAGAGGTTAGACAGATACATTAGACTATCGAGGTAGTTATCTTTAAGCTGGTAAAAGTTTTTTAGTCTCAGAATGTCAGCTTTTGACCGCTTAACTGTATTCCAAAGAAATCGAAAACTACAGTTAGCCACAACTTGGCGAATTTCCTACAAATAATGACTTTATGATGACTTGAGGCGTTACAAACATTTTAATCTCCGGACGCATCATGGGCTCGATTCCACGTGGCGGTTATAACCGCTGATAATATCGCTAATTTTATTTATTTCAAAATATATACAGTACCTACGTGTAACTTACCGTAGGTTTGGTAACATTGTACGTACGTACACTAAGTACGTAATAGTTTAATACCGTTCCAAAACTTGGCTTCTAAGTCGAGGATAAACTTAGATTGACAATGCCATATTAATTGTAAAATTATAATATATACAGTCAGTGTAACTTACCTACCTACCTTAAATCTAAAATAGGACCTTGAAACATTTCCTCGTTGTAACGAAATGCTGATATTGTTTTCTATGATTATTGTATCTATCTGTGACGTTACGCGAAACTCTATATGCTCTCTATTTACGAACAAAAGAAAAAACATGTATCGAATATTTTTTAACAATCTATCAGACTAATTAATTTTTTGTCATCTATTTCTAACGGCAGAGCATCCTTAATATGAAGACTGTTTGTTTGTTGTAATTTGAGCGATCTACCACCATTACCTTCGTTTTCGAGTGATATACTTGAAGGCCCAACTCCAAACTAATTCCTTTCATCCTATTAAGAAGTTTCACCATTTCGGCCTCACTTGCCGCTATAAGCGTTGTTATCATCTATATAGCGGATTATCTCATCTAACCACCTGCCAAATTTGACGAAAATCGGATCAATACTCGAGTTATCGTCGAACAAACATACATACTTACATACATACAAACGACGGCTTGTCCAAGTAGATTCGAAGAACTCACTTCGTTCATTCGTTCGATTAATTATGGTATTTCCTTTCATTTAATTATTCCATTATTTATGAATATTAGCAAATTTTGAATAGACAGACGTGTAGGAATTAAACCAATAAATGTCCGGCTTCTTAGATAAATAAATAATAAATAAATAAATATTGCGGGACAATATTACACAAATCGACCCAGTCCCACAGTAAGCTCAATAAGGCTTGTGTTGCGGGTAGTAGACGACGATATATGTATAATAGATAGATACATACAAACACTTAAATACATAGAAAACATCCATTTTTTTTTTTAATACTACGACGGTGACAAACAAGCATACGGCCCGCCTGATGGTAAGCGGTCACCGTAGCCTATGGACGCCTGCAACTCCAGGGGAGTTACACGCGCGTTGTCGACCCTTAAAAAAAAAAGGAGGATTCGCTGTGTTGACAGCTAAAGGGGCAAGCTTAGCTCCGTGGGTATACCCCACTCCCCAGCTGTCAACACAGTGAATCCTCTTGGAGCTCTGGCAACCTTACTCACCGACAGAAACACAACACTATGAGTAGGGTCTAGTGTTATTTAACTGCGGTTTTCTGTAAGGTGGAGGTACTTCCCCAGATGGGCTCTGCTCCAGATTTGAGCGAAACGACATTCGTTGTGCTGTGCCCTACCACACTAAACGATATGCATCCGCTGTGCCCATACCTCTCTTAAAACTCCAACTCTTAACTCTCCATAACTCAGGAACAAATATTCGTGATAAACACACAAATATATGCCATAACCAGGATTCGAACCCGGGACCTCCTGCTTCGTAGGCAGGGTCACTATCGACTAGGCTAGGAGGCCGTTAGAAGATCGCCGGTGATATGCACAAAATAATATGTATCATAGAATGTGCCAATTATTCATAATGTCACGACATCTCATAAAAAATATGGAATAAAACCCGTCTACAATCGTTTATATTATGGCAAAAACATTTCAATGTTAAGTGTCATTTTTTGTCATAATAATCGCTTCGAGTAGACATAATTGTCAACAAGCTACTTTAATCTTCGTGACGCGACATATTTATATAATTTGTCCAATCATTTCAGAGTTGTCAACTTGAATAGGTTTTAAATGAGTTGCAATTCAATTTAAATTCGCTGCGATTGAACGTGCATTCGGAAAGTCTAATTATAATTAATACTTGGTCCTATTCGAAATAATATACTGAAGCCTAAAAATGATTTTCACTTTCTGCCTTGTCATACTTATGTACCGCAACTTGAGTTAGATGATATACGCGTTACAAACAAGACTAAATAGAATTGCTTTTATTGCCTGTACCTATCGACAAAAAAAGTATTGCTAACGAATTCCTCGTACTACGTATAGCTTGTCGCAAAAGGTGCGTTTTACCTATACCTATAGCTAGACGCATGGGGCAAAATTCGATCTGATTTTAATCAAAACTATGTTACGCGAGTTACACGAGATAGGCGTGACTCGGCAGCTTTGTCGCAGTGCTTTTGGCGCGTATCAGGATACCTCACTTTTTAAAGTATAATTAATAAATACGTTGAGGATTAATAATATGTAGGTGAATTTACTTATGGACATGTAGAAGTGTTATAATTATAAGTTTAGTACATGTTTCTTCATAAGTATTACTTATAAATTTCATGAGCAAAATAAATAAAATAAATATTTGGGGACAATCTTTCACAGATCGAACTAGGCTCAAAACTAAGCAAAGCTTGTACTATGTGTACTAGACGACTATATAAATACTTATAGATACATAGAAAGCATCCATAACACCGGAACAAATTAGTCGTGATAAAATAATAAATGCCCATACCAGGATATGAATCCGGGACCTCCAGCTTCATAGGCAAGGTCACTATCAACTAAGCTAAGGAAGCCGTAATCGATTGGAATGCGTTACGAACTCCATAGAGACAGTTGTTGAGTTAACATATATTACATATTTACTAGTAAAATAGCCGTTGTATACATACGATCAGAAAAACAGTCATGACATTATAAATTTACTAAAACGGGGCTTAGTCGCGTAGAACCTTGAAACTAACCTCCCGACGTTTCGAGGGAGACTTTGTCCCCGTGGCCCGGCAAATGACACCGGGACCACGGGGTTAATGCCACCCTCGAAACATCGGCGGTTAACTTTCAAAGTTTTACGCGTAAGTCCCGTTGTAGTAAATTTAATATTTTTTCGAATAAAAAAAATGGCAACAGGACTCAAGAATGCATGTTTCAAAACTGGATAATGAAACTAGTTCTGTTTTATCCTAACAATGGTTCTTTGCCTGTTCTCGAAGACTGGTGCAGGCAGCGTTCGCGTTCCGAACTTTGCCATACGGGACAAGTTTGCCCTGGCGATATCACTAACGAGGATAAACTTGCGAATCTTACGATAGACCTGAGGGCTTAGTATAAAAGTTGTACGACATTAACTCCTCGACCGCGTTAGCGTATCGAGGGGTCAAAATATGAAAGTTGCCGGATGATTTAAATAAACGGCAAACATAATTTGAACTCCCGATACGCTAACGCGGTCGAGAAGTTAATGTCGTACAATTTTTATACTAGGCCTTCGGGAACTTGGACACAGCGAATCTTTAGCAAAAATATGAAAGTCGTAGTTTTTTCTAAAATATTTTTAGGGAAACTGGTG
This sequence comes from Lathronympha strigana, assembly GCA_949128165.1. Lineage (NCBI taxonomy): Eukaryota > Metazoa > Arthropoda > Insecta > Lepidoptera > Tortricidae > Lathronympha > Lathronympha strigana. The sequence goes on from OX421914.1 coordinate 2,688,149, forward strand.
ATAATTACGCCTTCCTTTTTTATGGATTCCTAAGCCATGGCATAAGCCGGGAAAACGCCAGGAAAATTACACAAGACATGATAAAATACAGGTTACGATTTTTAGCTAACATGGTCAATTGCAATAACCACAACATAAAACAGGATATTTAACAAGTATGTTAGATACATATACCGTTTATTGTTTACTTTGTATGTTTGTTTTATTAAGCACCCGATATTCCGGCACTGTTGCAAGCGCCATGTTCACAAAGTTTACTCCGTTATAAATATACAGCAGATTACGATTTCTTTATTTTATTTTATTTATTTCTAATAAAAAGTGTAGCACAATTTACAATTTCGCCAAACGAAATCTCTGGAATCTGAAATCGTGCGTTAAAAAGAGACTACCGTTATATCCTGTCACGCGTGATAATCCCGACTATAATAGGCCTCGGAAAGAAAGAGGCCGTCCCCACGTTCCGTGTCCTCTTAAATCTACTTAATATCTCAAATAAGGCTTTTCATTATGTTTTTATGGCTGCCATCAAATTTTGCAGAGTAATGTACCTACAGTAGTCCATTTTCATTTAAAGTATGTGTGTGGGCGGTTTGTAGCGACAAACCGACGGATAAATTTGCTTCTTTTGTTACAAAAGAAACCGGCTCGAAGGTATTGAGTACAAAGTTTGAAATTAAGTTATTTTGTAGTCTATTTTTGTGTTATTTCTTAAGTGACTTGAGAAAAAAGAATGATGGATGAGCTTAAATTGCCAAAATTAATTTGGGTTGATGGCACGGGCTATAAACTACCCATAGACTACCCATAGAATCACAGAGATTGCAAGGTCACACATTGTCACTCTTAGCATAGTTCTAGTAACTGGTGAGTGGTGTGTTTTCATAGTAACCGGTGTGAGCGAGATGCAAACACTATCGAATTCTCGCAGTCGCTATCGAGTACGGTTACGTAAAACTCATTACCTATAAGCACAATTGGTAACGAGTTATTTCTTATTAATTAATAAGAATATCCCTAGTCTATCGTTATTCATTTGTTAATTGAAGCTTTATTGCATAAAATAGAAAAGACTTATTGAATGCCTTATGACATTCTCTAAGTACTAGTCAACGATATGGCCAAACAGAGACATGTAAAAATGGTGCAAAGATTAGCGCAGTATTGAACTATTGATACATAATATCAAATAGATCTCTGTGTCAGAGAGTAGCCGTTGCATCCGAAATTTTAACATTATACGTGAATAATTCCAAAATGGCTGTAGATAGTTTACTGTATTAGTCTCATACTGTGAGCTCGTCCGAAGTTCCGTCATGATTGGACATTCTGACCCCGACATTAGACAGTTTTATGAGTGTAATGATTTTACTTTAGACTCTTTTGTTATTTCCTCTTTTACATATCGATATAAATATTAAAAGGTTTTTACTTAAGAGGCATTATTTCACTCGTTTTATTGGTGGCACGTGACATGGGAATCGTATGGATTTTGGTCGAGAGTGAGGTCATTGTAAAATTGTCTAGGGGGCTATTTGAGTAGTTGGCGTGATTGTTATGGCGTGGCTACCATATCTAGTGTGCTAACCATGATTTATGCGTGGCCGTATTCGATAGCGACTGCGGCATTCGAAAGTATGTCCGTCTCGCTCCTACCACTACTCTGGCAGGAGCGAGACGGACATACTGTCGAACGCCGCAGTCGCAATCGAATGCAACTCATGGTCAAGCACATAGATATCTATAGTCGCTAGCGTCTACGTCAACGCACTGTCAGTGCATCTTGCTCGCACTTGCGGGTGGAAGCGAGATGCAACTGTAGATTACGTGTCGAAATCTATAACCACTCATGGTAGGGATATTGAGATTAATTATACCCCGGTTTATTATGAAACAAGAGATTTAGCATCTAATTCTAACTACACATAATTTAACGCCATGTGCGAATATTAATACCTCCTTCCCTAAAACATAACTCTGGTATACCCCCTCCTGACACGTCATATCGAACCAACACCCACTCACAGGCAATTTATTTTCCAAAATTGTTCATCGCGCAAGTTAATTTCTTAGATATACCCGTACTTTATTCTATATATCTCCTAACAGAAAAATCTGCCAAGCAAAATGCAACTTAATGTTCCAGGCGGTAAAGTTGATATTCCACTAACAGTGTTGGTGAGATGCGAGAGTGTAGAAGTCATGTTCTTGCCCCCGTATTACGGCGAGGTGCGTCAAGCCAGCGGGCCCTGAAGGATGCGCGACGTACGTGTCACTTGCCGCGGCGCGCGGTTTGAATTCCAATGCTGTGACATTTGCGTGAGCCTAGCGGGGCTTCAGGAGGCTTACTTTTGGATCATTGTAAATTAGGTATATTTCATATACTGTTAACTATATATCTAGAAATGACATTGCAACGATGATACATTCTCAATTGATGATATATTTGAATATAAATAATACTAAGTGTGATTTAATGCGACAATTTCCACTTCGTTACTTTAGTTACGCAGCATAAATTAGATTAGATTTTTAAATAATTACATATACACTATCGCGGTAAATAACCTAACGAAGGCGGTAAGAACCCGTATATGTTATGTTAGTTGTAATAAAATCTTTATTTGTCGCCTACGTGAAGGTAGGTAGTTAAACGTCGTAAGAATATCAAACTTCTAATACAAAACCATGTTTGTATATCCAAAATTAGAGATGCATTAACATAACACCCCAGAAACCCACTCAAATAAAGCCCATTCTATTCCCTGATAGAACCACCCATGAGCAGGTATAATAATAATAATAACATTCTTTATTGTGCACTACAAAATACAATAGTAAAAAAAAACAAATAAAAAGAACATGAGATAGTAAGTAACAACAACAGGCGGACTTATCGCTAAAGAGCGATCTCTTCCAGACAACCTTCAGATAGCGAAACAGCGTACAGATAAAAGTTATTGGGCAGTGCAAAACAAAACAAAACAGCGACAAACTAAATATATACTGCTAACTATACACTACATAAACTACACACTAAAATACATATAAATACTACATAATATTACATAAACTACAATAATAATAAATGTATACAAACAAGAAAAACAACGGCAAGATAGCGCAAACAATAAAACAATTGACATGAATGAAAATAACAGGACTAGGGGAGGGTTAAATAATATTCTTTAAGGCGATTTTTAAAAATTGAAAGCGATTGTGCACGTCTTATGTCAATCGGCAAAGCATTCCACAATTTTACTGACTGAAAACTGAAAGATTTGTTATAAAACTTACTACTAAAATGGGGGGGTACAAGAAGGAGATTTTGAGAACACCTAAGGGAATTCATGAAACTAAACCGCTCTTTGAGATAGCTAGGAGTATAGGGAATAAACAACGTGCCATAGAGAAGAGAAAGTATATGCATATTGCGCCGATGACGAATAGGCAACCATTTGAGTCGTAAACGGAAGCTGGAGACACGGTCATATTTACGAAGCCCGAAAATGAAACGTACACAAACATTTTGGAGCCGCTCAAGCTTGTTTAGTTGTTCTTCAGTAAGATCCAAATATGTATATTCATCTGTAATTTCTTTGTGAAAACATTTTTCACTCAGCCCCGCCACCGTCACGCGCATATCACAAAAGCCAGACGCACTCGATATTTCGTACACGAGAGCGTACTTATTTAAGGGATCAGAGGTGCAGGGCCTGATTTATTCAGGGGCCCGTGCTTAGATTGTTACTTGACGTAAAGGAAATGGGGTACATTCAGTTTGGCACGATAGGGCTTAATGTAACGTCTTAATGGGTGTTGCTGCGCTAACGTATATAATACGAGCATTGTAGTTATCACTTGTGTTTTGATGTAGCTGAGAATCTTGGTATGAAGGGGGAGATAAAGGACGATTCTAATGCTGTTCTCGGAATTAGGAAGGACTTAAGTGCTTGTGCGCGTGCTGTGTGTTAGGACGTTTTGGTATTTGTTCGGTTGATGGTAATGCTTTGTTTGTGACAGTAATGATGTTATCTGGAGCTTAATTAATTGATGATTTATGTATATATGCATATTATTTGGCATATTGTTGCGTGTACATGCCTACTAATAATACTTGGTATTACATACTTAGAGCGTTGGTTGCTCAGCGGTGAGAGCGTGCGACTTTCAATCCGAAGGTCTCGGGTTCGAATCCCGGCGGCTCCTACCAATTAGTTTTTGGAACTTACGTACGAAATATCATTGTCGAGGACCTCTTGGTTTAATTTTGGAATCTTTCGCTGATAAAACCACGATAAGTAAACGATTATATTCCTCCCCTGCATAATAAATACCCAACTGACATCCACCGTTCGTCGACGGTTTTGGTTTAGAATATTCCGGTTATAGGTCACCCGATCGATGACCAAGTCAAAGGTAATAATCTAATAATCCAGTTACCATGTCGTCTGAAGGTATGGGCTCGTATGCGTCAAATTCGCAGTTCCGATTGCTTGCAGACTTGTTTATGATGTTGGCCCAATGAATAATCCAAATTTGTGACATCGAGCTTAAATTGACTCTACAAACTAAAAGAAGACCGATATTTTTTTCAGTTTATTACGTATTACGCCAAGTATTTACAATTTAATTTATTTTGTAATGTGCTGTTTCATACTTCCCTATAGGGAGACCTATAGGGAAATCTGAAACTGCACTACACCCTGCAACATACCAAAAATGCAATTTTGTATCACGCTTTGCGTTTTTTTGCAATTTCGTGTTTTTTTTACAACTAGAAGAATTGCTGACTCCATTTTGCACTTAAACGAAAGGTTATTAAATGTGCTCTAACGTTTTTTTTCTTTTAGTATAATTGGTTGAGGCGATATTAAGTTAAAACATTAGTCAAACTCAAAATATGATTTTGTTAGGCAAAAAGGTCGACTAGTAGAGAATGCCTACTGGCACTAAGTCCACCTTTTGTACGTTAAGGTTTTCTTTTGTGCAATAAAGGTTAAATAAATAAATACATAAATAAATAAAAAGGTCATTCTTTGAAGCGATATTAAGTTGAAAACATTAGCGAAACTCAAAATATGATTTAAAGGAATAAAGGTCATTCTTTGAAGCATCGTTTCTCAAACGTGTTAGACTAATTTTATATACTTACTGTCAAAGTTGTGTTACACAAATAGTTCGAAAATTTTCGCAGTTCTTTATTTTTTTTACAAAGGTGCGTTCGGTGCTTGAGGTCACATACTTGTAACTACATAGATTATAGACCGTCTGTATTATTTATACTCGTATTACCACCTTATACCTTCACGATACTACCCTGTCTGTATAACTGCTCGGTCAAATCGTATGAGCACACAATGACGACGTTGATGCGACAAAGGTCTAACGTTCGAATTGACGAATCATATTAGTTTCATTATTTCGGTGATTTGTGTTTGGGTTAGAAACAAATGTACGTATAATTTTCGAAGTGGATTGGATTTTGATCGGTTGAATAATATTTGTTTTGATTGGATTATATCGGTTTCTATTTTAAGCTTTGCATGTATTACACGCTTACACGAGTTCGGGTGCATTTTTGTGTCTATAAAATTGGGTGTTTTTTCAATTCTCACCCATATACTTTGTGAGTTAACTGTGCAGGTTCGTTGTCTCACATAAATCACTATTATAGAAATAGCACATGTATGAGACATTTTTTTTTTATTGGGGTTGGTCCGATTTCAAAATTGTTTAGAATATTTAAAATAAACGGTATAGAAAAGCCATACCTACTCTGTAGTACTCTGTACGAAAGAGGTACTGAGGTATCCTTTTATTACAGCGTAAACTAAGTAAAAGCGCTACGCTCGCCGCTACACAGAACGTCCAGCAGATCTGCATCCACTGTAGAAACCACCTTATATCATTTAAAAAAACAACATTAACTAAGCCTATTTTATCTTGGAGCTATTTGGACCCAAGAAAACTTGGATCTTAATGCGAAAAAGCTTAACGCCTTCCATACTTTAAGCTAATATAGCTTCCCTGGAAAAGTTCCAAATTCGAAGTTACAAGTCGTCAAGCCCATTCGGGTCAAGCTATAAATTATTCATACCTCGACTTGCTTATAATTAGTGGCCCCAAGTTCTGTGTGACGCCTTACCCGGACCAGAGAGTGTAGACCCTCTACTTGGTGAAACAACACGCGTGGTTAAAACTATAGCTCAAACTTCACCTAGCATTTTCTTGCTACAATTTCTGTCATTTTGTTCTGTATAAACGCGCAAGTTAACTTCTGTATCGTGACATTTTCATGCCTCTGCTGGCAGATAGTAAAAGCACTCAATTTGGTCAGTGCAAACACGCGACTGAAGCTATAAGTAGTATGTTATCCACAATTTTCTGCGGTCTGATTATCGTGACATTTATTAGATACTAGTATTTGGTCAAGGGACTAGCGTGGATAAAGATATTTAATATATAGACTTAATAATGTCCTCAAGTTCTATTGACGCCTTAGATCTTTGTTAAACCAGGTAATTGGTTATGATGAAAGTGCTCGTCCAAAGTGCATCACGATTAGTTCAAAATTCAGGAATAGTTAAGACGGTGCGCCTTGCTATGAGACTTATGTTTATAGACTTCTCATCTTCTTCCTGGCGTTTCCCGGCCGGGAATCAGTCTGGTTTTCTCACGATGTTTTCGTTTACCGAAGTTGCACGCTCGTACGGGTTTGTGATGATCTTAAATGAGTTGTAAAACGCAGCGTGCAGATCGGTCACTGAACAGGCTGTATTGCCTGCTCCTATCGCTGTAGTTTCTGTATAAAGTACACCTCAGTACAAACTTAATTGCTTAAAGTCAAACAATACTCTATTGTAGTGGGTCCTAATTGAAAGCATCGATTTATTAGCGATTATTCCCAATTGAAATTCGTTGGATTCGGGCCAATCTGATTTAATTGAAAGGACTAAGTTATTGGTTCATTTACAAATTGCTATTAACCTTTGATCCTTAATTATCAATAAATAATAATGCGGTTGGTGTCACTGCGTAGGTATCGTTCCTTTATTAGGGTTATTACATTCGACTAACATGACTGAATGTACTTGAGTCACGGGGTTTGAAATAAACAAATATTCATTCCAAAACGTTCGATTCTAAGCTGCCATTTTGCATATTTCTAAATTTAGTTTATCATCTCAGATTCGTGTACTGGTAGGGTATTTGATAAGTTGAGGCTTGCGCAGTTTCAGTGCTGAATAATATAGAAAGGGTAAGGGCAGGTATATAACCATTTTTAAATCGGGTTAAGAGCCAACAGGACAGGTCATTGTTTCATATAAAGTATACAAACATACTTTTTTTAGCTAGGGCTATGATTTTTTTTAAACCAGAATAATCTTATTAATATACGTGTCGGACTGTTTTGCTGTTTTTCATATTTTATTGTAATAATTGAAATATGGAGCAAAAAACAAAAACAAACGTAAAGTTTTTTATAAAATCTCGAGGAATATTTTTTTAAAGCCACTATTTTCAGTTTTTTTTTTACCGGAACTTATTACTTATATAGGTAAATTAAATGTAAATTGATGTGTTAAAATGGAAATAATTTGTGTCTTCAGTAAAAATATTGATGAAGCCCTTTTTAAATTGTCATCAAATTCGTAAAGTCATATTTCATCACTTAATTGTTGCTTTGTGTCATTGCATTTGTCACCTAAATTTTCACAATGCCTAAAGCAAAAATTGATTATAGTAAAACTAAGTTTGCAAGCCTCGGAGTCCAACGTTTAACCGATTTTGTATGAATAAACCTGCTATAAAAACAAAGTTTTTCCCTTAAAATAATAACCGATTGCATATCCTATTTGTAATAGTAACACAAAGCTAAGAGGAGCTGGTTGTTATATTGTTCAGTTTTAAAGACATTATTGCCTTCGCAGCCAGGTTGTAAATTTTGAACAAAATAGATATTTTCGTGAGTCGCCTGGCGCAGGCGTTCTATTATTTTAGCCCCTAATTACGAGTTACCCTGTAGCGGTGCAGATTATTGGCAGCCTTTGGCAAAGTTGATTTATAGGTTTACGAGTACGTAACTTTAATATCTGAGGATCTATAAGCGTAACTACATGGATTTATTATAGAATCTGTATGAATATGAACTACGGTAGAATCTTTTCTATGATGTATACACGATGATTTTTAACGGTCTCCTAGTCTAGTCGGTAGTGACTCTGCCTACGAAGCAGAAGGTCCCGGGTTCAAATCCTGGTCAGGGCATTTATTTGTGCGTTTATCACAAATATTTGTTCCTGAGTTATGGATGCTTTCTAGGTATTCAAGTAGTTATTCTATGTAGTCTAGTACCCACAACTAGGTCGATTTGTGTAAGATTATCCTATAATATTTATTTATATTTAATCAGTGATCAGGAGTGGAGTGACCGTGAGTGTGGTATGTATACCCAAATTAAACTTATGAGGCGAGGTATCATGCAATTACCTCACTGTTTTGTTGTTTATAAATTAAAAAAATATTTAAAACGATTAACCACTAAATTCATGAAGTATCGTAAAGTTCCGTCGCTATAGCAAGAAGTTCAACGGATCTTAATGACAATGGCAAGTTATCACATTTACGTTTGTAAAGAGGCTGGATAGCGTTTACTAGAGTGAAAAGCATTTTAATATAAAATATCTCAAAAATAAAACTATATTAAAAAAAAACAAGCTTGTGTCCTAGTAACTACGACTTTAACGTAATCCCAATCAATTACCGAGTAAGATAAAATGGTACCTGATCACCGATTAAAAATCATCCTGTATAGTGGCTAATAGCACGCTTAAGTGGCTGTGCTTAGTGACCATAATGAGACTTGTTACAGTCACAAAAGGAAAATTATAATTTAAGTAGTGATAATTAATAATTAAGGAGGGTCACGAGAAAACGGGGTTAATACTCAGTATTATTTAGCCATTTGCTCCGGCCACATAACCGGGAGTTAAACGTTCTTTTGTACGACATTTGACAGCCTAACTCCGGGTTAGCGGCTAACCCTGGTTGGTAGTTGGTGCCTGAGATACTTTATTACTATTGACTAAACTACGACTAAGACTCGCAATAATCAGGCCATTATCTGATAATTGCCAGTCAGTCTTGCGCCCCGAGGTTTCCGGATTCGCGTATTTTTTTTCAATGTTTCATTTTATACTTACTGAGCGACACATCACTGTTTCACCATTCTATTCTATATTGTGTACAACTGTACATAATTACACCTTTACTATTTTGATATTAAACTGATCAATTTCTTGTCGTATCCATACTAGTATTACAACTGCGAAATTAACTGTGTCTGTCTGTTACATACACGCTAAAGACGATTAACGGATGAAGATGAATGGTATGGGTATTGGTTTGACCCCCCATATTTTTGTCTCGAAAATCTGTTTCTGCGCAGATGAAGTACAGATATCTCACTAAAGAGGTAAATACTAGAGACGCCCATACCATACATCGACCGCGCGGAAATATGTCATTCCTGAAATGAGCGACTTCGCTCAATCTAGAACCAATCATCCTTACAGTGTCCAAAGGCGTCCTTCACCATGGCAACGAAAAATAAACAAGCATTCCAAAATCTTGCTACACTTTTTCCCTTTGAAGTCGTCTTTATCTACTTCTATCTCGGTGTATCTGAGCTAAAAACCTAACTAAATCCATTCTTGTCAACCATACAAGGCTATGAACATAAATCACAGTACAATTACCCAGCTATAACAATACGCGACCTGGCCCGAAGGTCATGACCTTAAGGTCAGGCCTAAGGCCTAAGGTCTGAATGCCGAACCGTTTAAGCGGGATCTGGATTTCGCAAAGCTGGGTTAGCAAATTTGTAATATTAATAAAGGAATATGAAACCTTTACAGTCTTCGCTCTTGAAAGCTATTCTAATAGAATAAATAAATATCCGTAACGCGAGTGACCCGTTTTATATATTATAATAATGATATATTTTACTAACCAAAAGTAATCTACATAAAATTTACAGTACATCGGTGACTCCCACACTAAGTAGGCACATCCGGTATCGTGGAAGTCAGAAACATTTGTACAATTACCAAAAACAAAGCTGCTTATGAAAATCTAAACAAAATGCATGTAGTCTTAAAACTAAAAGAACTAGTGAGAATAGATTACAAACCCGGTGGTGATGTAAACAAATAATTGTTTACATCAACAATTATTGAATATGAAGTCCCACGTGAGTTTTATAGTTAAAATCCGTGCTTTGTTATCTGTTTAATAATTAAGTCAGTAAGTTAATCGTTGCTTGGCCCAGGTCTCTTCTGATTTTGCGGGTTGACAATAGACTTAGGCGGTGCAACACAGCGCCGGGTCCCGACGGTGTGCCAGGGAGGGTAATCCCTATTGCCCTTAAACATCTCGGAAACAGGCTGAGGGACCTCTTCAACGACTGCCTTAGAGGGGGCTTGTTTCCGAGATGCTGGAAGGAGGGGAGACTGTGTCTCTTAAGGAAGGAAGGCCGTCCACCGGATAGTCCCTCCGGTTATCGGCCTATAGTGCTTCTGGACGAGGTCGGCAAGATGTTCGAGCGTATCCTTGCCGGCCGCATCCTGAGGCACCTGGAGGACATCGGCCCGAACCTGAGCAAGCTACAATTCGGGTTCCGGCGGGGCCGATCCACAATTGACGCGCTTTCCTCCCTTAGGAAGTTTTCAGAGGATGCGGCGGCCAGGGGCGAGGGTGTCGTGGCTATCTCCTTAGACATAGCCAACGCCTTCGGCACTCTCCCCTATTCAGTAATAAGGGAAGCGCTCCGATATCACGGGGTGCCCCCTTATCTCAGGGCGATGGTGGAGCACTACCTCACTGACAGGGTAGTGCTCTACGAAACGGCGGAAGGCCGTCGTGAGAGGGCCATGACATGCGGGGTTCCACAGGGGTCGGTCTTTGGACCACTCCTGTGGAACATAGGATATGACTGGGTCTTGCGAGGCGCACAACTTCCTCGCATGGCCACCATATGCTACGCAGATGACACTATGGTGGCAGTGCGGGGAAGTGAGCTCGAGGAGACGTTCAGAAGGGCAGCAGTCGCCACCGAGCTCACAGTGGGAAGAATCCGCCTCCTCGGGCTCAGGGTGGCATTGCCCAAGACTGAAGCAGTCATCTTCGGAGGAAGAGGGTGGCGTCCCCGCAACCCAATAATCCGAGTGGAGGGGGTGCCTGTCCAGGTAAAGGCCAACATAAAGTATCTTGGCCTTGTCCTGGACAGGAAGTGGGACTTCGGGGAGCATTTCTCCAAATTAGCTCCCCGAATAGTGGGCGCAGCGTCGGCCCTCGGCAGGCTGCTCCCCAATGTAGGGGGCCCCAAAACCCCGTGTAGGCGCCTCTTTGCGGGCGTAATCAGAAGTATGGCCCTATACGGGGCACCGATCTGGGCGGACCGGCTATCGGAGAAGACTCGCGCCCTCCTCCGACGGCTGCAGAGAGTGGTGGCGCAGAGAATAACGAGGGCCTACGCTACCACTTCTCACGCGGCTGTTTGCCTCCTAGCCAGCACCCCGCCCTGGGAGTTGGACGCCCAGGTGCTGGCAGAGAGGCATGCTAAGAGGGTCGAGGCGAGAGAGAGAGGAGAACCCCCGGACGCTGATGCAATGGAGCGGCTAGCGCGAGAAGCCAGGGAGAAACTCCGTGAAAGATGGAAAGACAGCTTGGAGGGCTCCCCCTATGGAACGCGCACCATAGCCCCCAGTCCTCCCATCATTCGAGGGTTGGCTAGAGAGGAGACATGGGGCCCTGACCTACAGGGTCACGCAGGTACTCACCGGACACGGATGTTTCGGTGGCTACCTGCACAGGATTGGAAGAGAGCCGGGGCCCCAATGCCATGAGTGCGGCGCCCCCGAGGATACGGTTCAGCACACGGTGGAGCTGTGCAGCCGATGGATGGGAGAGCGCCGCACACTTAGAGCGGAGCTTGGGAGCGCAGACCTCTCGCTGAACAGCATAGTGACAGCCATGCTGAGAAGCGAGAGGAGGTGGAAGGCAGTGGTCACCTTCTGCGAGACAATCATCTCGCAGAAGGAGGCCTCGGAGCGGGAGCGCGAGGATGCGGCTGATGCGCCTCCGCTCCGCCGCAGACGGATGGGGAGAAGACGCGGTCGGTTTGCAGCCGCAAACCGTATTCCTCCCCAGTAGAGCCAGTGGGATGGGAACCCACACAGCATGGCCCTACGCGTCTAGGGGGTGAGTCAAATGCGTCACTGATTCGCCCCTCCCTCGGCGGGCTTTCCCGGCTGGCATGTCGGGACGCAGCAGACGGGGGGCATTGTGGAAGACTGCGCAAGCGTGCCTACAATGCCCCCGTTCAACGTCCTGGAGGGTGTTTTTAGTGGGTAGACCTGACCTCTAGCCATTCCTCCCAGTTGAGGAAAAGCTGAGAGTGGGGAGTCCCACATACCCCCCAGAATGGCCTGCCCCGGGCCGCGGGGGGATGCGTAACGCATTTTCACACCGTCAAAAAAAAAAAAAGGTCTCTTCTGATTTGTGCACGGAAGAGAGAATCATACAGTATGTTTCTTTTCTTAACAATGTGGATGGTTTTGCTTTATGTACGCCGCGGGTAAACGACCTAGCCAAGTCGGGTTCGAATATTTGTGCCTGAGTTATAGATTTTTGTTTATGGTTTTTTTATTATTAGTTATATATGTGTAACCAGGGCGAGTCTTTTAATGCCAGCCATATATGCCAGACAATTTCCCTATATATTTATTAGGTGATCTGGCGTATATGGGTAGCATAAAGCTTACTGTGGGACTTGGTCGATTTGTGGAAGATTGTCCCGTAATATTAACCTATTTATTTATTTTGCTTCTATTACTGACAATCTAGTTAGGCAGACTACAGTCATGCTAGTACATAACAACAAATCAGGTAGCCATGTATTAGTCAGTATTGACAATGTGCCCTAATTATGTCCCCAATAAACAGGCGGCACGCAAACAATGCCGGCGGAATCTCGCGGCGTGTCCAGATATTGTAATAATCTCCTAATTATTGCCTAATTCTAGGTCTTGATTAGTAATAGACAAATAGGTAGCTCTAAGGAATGCTTGCGAGACGTAGGTACAGTCAAACAATTGGAACCAGAACCATGGCGAAATGGCAAGCAGTAAGAGATTTATAGCGTCACTATGACATAGTCCTACAGTGGTGAATACTTATTCACCGCAATGCATCCTAAGTCTATTCCTCCGAGTGCACCTCTCATAGAAAGCGGATAACATAGCTCATGGACGTCTGGAATACGCCTGCACGTTGTTTACATGTGCATAGTGAAACGCCAAGGTCACATAAATATTAGGTAACCATTCATATTTAATTTCAAGTTAGTATCAAGTTCACTTTTAATTAGTATCGTAAGCAAGTATCAGATTTCTTTATCCATGTTACGATATTTCCGTGACAGCCGGTTAGGGTTATGTGACGTCTAAATGTCATGTCATGCCTTCATTCATGCTTGATTTAATGGGGCTGACAACACCTAATTCATGTTTTTTAAAGCAGTTTTTTTAGGAAATACTGTTTATTTAATATGGCAAAATAAATATATGTTAATATTCATCACACTTCAGACCCTAGACAGAGTAGATTTTGAATTTAATGACATTATCTCGATAGAAAATAATTGCAAAGGTTGGTCTTAAAATCACCATTAAAATTCAATTTTTTTTTTACTTAGGCGTCTGCAATTAAAATCACAATTTCACTCATAGCTAAAACTTAGACGAGTTCTATTTCATAAATAATCCACGGTTTTTTTTAGTAGTTTAGTAGTTTCTTGTTTTCAGGGTTCCGTACCAAATTGGTAAAAAGGAACCCTCGGTGCGCGAGTCCGACTTACACTTTGTTTTCTTCGAAAACCAGACCATTTGCGTGATCTCGTTTACTCCGATACAAATAAACAATATGCGATGATTTAGCTGTTGTGTCAGCCTCTTAATAAAAAAGGTATCACTTTTCCGGTTGCTTATAAAGTTAAGTAGTTTCAAAGTTCCACCTTATGGCGTTAGTAAGTGCCTTATCAGCAACCGATGAAGTTTAAAAAAAATATAATATTAGGACGGTGACAAACAAGCATACGGCCCGTCTGATGGTAAGCGGTCACCGTAGCCTATGGACGCCTGCCACTCCAGGGGTGTTACATGCGCGTTGCCGACCCTTTAAAAAAAGGAGGATTCGTTGTGTTGACAGCTAAAGGGGCAAGGCTTTGCTCCGTGGGTCGCGGTCAACACAGTGAATCCTCTTGGAGCTCTGGCGACCTTACTCACCAACAGAAACACAACACTATGAGTAGGCCTGGGTCAGACAGGCGCTGCAGGGCATGGACCGAACGTGGTTGGAGGCGGCCTATGTGGACCTGGAGCATTGCTGAAAAATTTTGTGATGATTAAAAATCAGTAATTAATAGAAATCCGATTAATAGAAGTTATGTCATTATCTTTGTTATTATTTTTGTCGAGTTTACTTTTTGGTTGTCACAATAAAAGTCAGCCTTATGTATGTAGAGTATGTAGAGTTAGCCGAGAATGTAGAGTTGTATGAGAGTTTTGTATGAGAGTTTTATTTTGCAAATTTTGTAATTGAGTTAATTTCTAAAAGATTTTTTGATATTAATTAGTTAAAAGAAGTCCAGATAATATAAGTAATGTTATTATTTTGTTTGTTGAGATGGTTACGTTGGTTGATTGTATGTATGTTATGATTTATATGTATAGAGTCAGCTATGAAAGCAGATTTATAGGGAGAAGCCTATTTTGTCAATTATGTTAATTTCTAAAAGGTTTTGTTATCATTAACAGTTAATGGAATTTATTATTTTGTTGAGCTTGTTAATTTTCGGTAATAGATAATAAAAATCAATGTCATATGCAAATGTTTTACTCAGAAAAAGAAACAAATACTGAAAAACAAAAATCAGTAATAATTATATATTAAAAAAAAAAAAAAAAAAAAAAAAAAAAAAAAAAACACTATGAGTAGGGTCTAGTGTTATTAAACTGCGGTTTTCTGTAAGGTGGAGGTACTTCCCCAGATCGGCTCTGCTCCAGATTTGAGCAAGACGACATTCGTTGTGCTGTGCCCTACCACACTAAACGATATGCATCCGCTGTGTCCATACCTCTCTTAAAAAAGTGGTACCTTTAGCCGGAAAACGTCACACATACACTAACTTCTTTCACTAAATATTATAACTTCCAATTTAATGGTTTTTTCTTTGTTACAGGTAAGTCACGTTTCAGACACTCAGGGCCAAGGCTTTTCGATATTCAGGTACCTACACTGCATTATAATTTAAAATGTACTTCTGTTTTTCAATTTATTGTGCAAGGTTCTCGTCTATCAAGTAAGAGTCAATAGAGTCAAACCACGTTATCTTTTCTCAGCAAATGAACTGTCAAACTTGAAAGTGTTATTTTAAATGTCAAACTTCTATGAAATTATGACGTTTACTTAACACTTTTACAGTCTGTGCCGTCAAAAACTAGGAAACTTAGCAAAGACTGACTCTAACAATTTAAATAATATAGAGTGTAACAAAAATGCTGGCGATCCTTTAATGGCGTTATTAATAACTGAATAGGATAACTTATGAAATAAAAACTTTGTCGGTTTTGTTGTGTGAAGAGTTGCTCTATTTGAACGACCTGATTTATTTTTTTCGCATAAAAAACTACTACTTTTTCCACGGTGAATACAAATACTGATAACGCCCTGAAATAGATCACCAGCATTTTTGTTACGTTCTCTATATCGGGGACCTTGAATTGATTCAATTTTAAATGTCAAAAATTTAATTTTTGATACATGCTTTGTGGCAGACTGTACTTTGGTACAATAACATTGTATTGTCATCCAACCTACATAAGCATGTCAAGTTTCAGCTTATTCGAATAACGAGAATTTAGTCAAATTCAGTTTGCAAGATTTGACCCTAACAAACACACATACTCGTACGTTGCAAGTTAATAAAAAAAGTAAAAAAATAAAGCTTGTAAAAAATTAAACCCATATTGTTAAAATACGAAAAGTGCGAAAAGTATCAAGTACAATTATAAAAAAATAACCAAACCTTACTACAAACTATATGGGTATTTCGATGCTAAAATACATACAAATTTTAATTACGCCGGTCTCGGGCAGTGATGCCCTAGCCGCGAAGGTGATAACACCACTCTGTCTGTCCGACGATGTCTGCCCGATGCAGACGGAACATGTCACGCCTATTGTGATAAAAATACGTGAGTGTTAACCGTTGCAATTTAATCAGTATGTCTCACGAAAGTTTAAATTATATAAAATACATACAAATTGAAAATATAACATTCGCGATAAATATACAAATGAATACTCTTACCAGGATTGGAATATGAAGATTATGAAGGCAGGGTCACTACCGACTAAGCTAGGAACCGCAAAAGATCATAAAGTAAAATCACAAAGGCAGTATCAAGATCGATCTTCCCTTCAAAGCACCCCATTGTGTATGCGTAATTAATTCCCATCGTATTACGGAAACTACGTCCACTCCAATTTGGGGAGGAATACAAACGATTATGACTCTAACGGGGACTGTAATAGGGCCTGACGCGGGTCAGACAGCTGACCTTGTTCTGGAAGTATCGAACGCGAGGCGGATGTTCGGAGGAACCGTTGCAATGGGGGCTACTGTACGGGGATCTCACGCTTGAGATTCGCACCGGCGTGTGAGTGAAACAAGGTCAAGTGCGTGTATTGCGCTATCCCCCTTGCACACCGGCGTGCGGTGAGAGTTGCGAATCGCATTCAGTGTGACAGACGCCGTATTGTCGCTTGCCATGGGTTGTCCTGCCCGAGTAGCGGTAGGGGCGAGACGGACATACTTTAGAAACGCGCAGTCACTAACGCCTACGTACAACTCATGGTAAGCAAACGCTCATCCACATACCTTGCAACCAAAATGGTCGCGCACTGTGCGGTTTCAGAGGAATTTCCTCCCGCGGACGCTCCGGCTGTAGAATGAGATCCCTAATGAGCCCTCGAGCCATCTTAGATGTCGCTTTTTATGGGGGCCCATCTTATGTGGGCGAGTCACCGTCTGCCGGAAATAAAATTGATTACCATTTTGTTAGGCAGACGTCCGATTTTATTGTCTGTAACCCAGTATTTAGTCCACTACCCAGTATATTTTAGATTTCATTAAATCTCAATAGTTTCATTAAACCTTGGCGGGTGCTGCCTCTGCGTGCGTGCCATGACTCGGGCAGGTGCAACATCCGCTCGGTGTACCCCTTACATTTCATTAAATTGTCGGAAGGGACTCTGCGTGTTGGCTTCGGCTCCGCGTACGCCTCCCAAAGGTCCGGATTGCTCTAAATATTAGCTCAAGATATTATTTGTCAATGACGATTCTAAAGTGCTTGTTGCTAAGCCTACTTAAATAAATTCTCAAAACAAAAAAAATAACAGAAATGGGTACAGATTACATGTGAAAAAGAGGTAAACAACCCTAAAGGGCGATCACTTCCGGACAACCTTTAGGTAAGAAATTAAAAGTATACAGTAACATTGGTTAGTTCAAGCCCACGACTCGTCAAGCAATCTGAACAGCACCCCTGAATTCAAGAGTTATTTACGATAGGCTCGCGTTTCACATAAGTTACGATCTCGCATCTTTGGGTAATCGTCCTGACAAATTTATATGTGACAGTATTCCAGTATTTTCTTAGAGGTCATTTTCAAGTAAAGCTCTTTTACTATTGTGACTTTCGGCAAATATATACCAGCACGTTTGCTAAGAACAAATGAAAGTCGCGAGAGATGGTAAACGAGCTCGTGGTCGGTCCTCAACAGATGGACCGATCAAGTAACTGACATATAATCCAACCTTACAACCAAGCTATGCTTGGTTGTAAGGGAAGCAATGAACCGGACTCAATGGAGTTGAGGCAACTTATTTACTCTAGTTTAGTACAAGCAATCCATTGATGACCTCGATCCTCAGTCATGAGAGAACGACAAGAGAGAGATACACCTTAAGGCTTGTGTTTACCGATATACCATAAGTATAACGTAACGCTTCTGGTTACTCGTACTCATTCATATTTTCCTAGTTTTAATAATAATAAAATAAAATTGGGTTCCAATTTTAGTCCCTGCGCGAACGTAATGCAGTTAGTTAGTACGCGCAGTCGCTAACGCCTACGGCTACTTACAACTCATGGTAAGCACACAGACGGCGCCACTCATGCGTGGGTCCACAGTCTTCACCAAAAGTCGCTTCTACGTGGCTACTAGAGTAAAATGAGCAAAGATGCAACCAAAGTCCATCAATGGTCGCGCACTGTGCGGTTTCAGAGGAACTTCCTCCCGCGGACGCTTCGGCTGTGGAATGAGCTCCCGCCGAGGTTTTCGCGAAATATTACAGTATGGGGTTCTTCAAAAAAGGAGTGTACAGGATATGAATGGGTCGGCAACGCGCATGTGGCCCCCTGGAGTTGCAGGCGCTAAGCTACGGTGACCACTTTCCCTCAGGCGAGCCGTATGCAAGCATGTTTGTGGTATTTAAAAAAAAGGTAATTTTTTTACACTCTGCCTCTCCCCGGAATTAACGCTGAGTGGTGCCTTGAAGAATGGCATTTTATTTCACCACCGTAGGGTCATTCCGGTTTTATGCCCCCTCGTAAATGTGAAAAGTTTGGGCTGTTCCCTTTCTAAAGTTGCGCAATAAAGATGTAATTTAAACGCATAACAACACTTGGTCCCTCGAGGTGGACGAAATGGTCGCTAAGACATTATATGTGTTTGTTTTGAATCATCTTAGATACCAATATGTTATATTATAGCATATATGTTGTCACATAGCAAGACGCAATTGACTGAAACCCAATTCTGTTGCAAATAAAAATATTCATCATCTCGTAATATTCCCGGTTTAAGACATCAGCTAAAGTACCACTTTTTCAAGTTAAACAAAAAAAACGTTTTCTACATGCGATCCAGCCATTCCATTCTCGAGGATCAATAGAACATAAACTAATAGTCTGATAATTTTTTTATAAATTGAAATATACCTATGTCATATACTAGACTAAATGTGACCAAGGCCCCACTGTGAGCAGGGCTGGGATCGAACCAGCGATACCCTGCTTTGGCGGCAGATGCCCCTACTAGGTTACACGATCACAGCAGCCAGACGGAGTAGCAATTCACAGGATTTCCCTACTGCCAAACGGGTATGACATAGTGTCATACTCATTGTATGGACTGATATTTGCACGTCACGTACGAATAGATGTACATTTGACGTGCCCCCCCCCCCCCCCACCGCCGCAAAAAATGGCAGACATTTTTGTATAGGAAACGACGGACGTTGCTACTCCATCTGGTTTAAAACTCAAAGCGACAGAGTCACAGAGATTTGTTTTTCAAAGTCAGTAGTCAAAAGTTGAAATCAACCCTTCCTCCCATTTCAAAGGCCGGCAACGCACATGTGGGTCACATTGTGGTTACAGGTGTTGCAGTTGCAAGTATCCGTTGTCGGTGATAGTCACTTACCATCATGCGACGTAATAGTAAGACTATTACTGCCAAAATCTAAGTGTTGGCGAAAAATGTCAGTTTGATTCTCTGTGTCAACACCACTTTTCACGGAGCAAAGTTCCGCCCCTATAACTGTCAACACAGCGAATCCTCCTTTTTTTAAAGTGTCGGCAACGCGCATGTAACACCCCTGGAGTTGCAGGCGTCCATAGGCTACGGTGACCGCTTACCATCAGGCGGGCCGTATGCTTGGTTGTCACCGTCGTAGTATTTAAAAAAACCTGTTCTTGCTGTCAAAATAATGTGCGTTTTTATTGGTCTCCTTCCCCGTATTTACATAGGGTAGTCGGGCCCAAACCATCGTCAATTTTTTTCCATTTTGTTCAGAAAACATCAACACCTTCAACGCCCATCGGTACTCTTTGCCATTGTACTAGAAATTACCTAGTTGGTTACTAAGTAATGTTACTGTTACGATTTGCCACCTCTTTCTTTGCGTTAAAACAAATGCTACCGATAAAATAAAAATGACATAATCTGGTGGATTTGTTAGCCATAATTTTATACCAAACATAACGCATATCTCTTCAAATTTTTAACGAATTGGGGTCTAAAAAGAATCGTGTCGCTGTAATTTGCACAACTGTAAGCACTCGCCGGACATGTATTTTTTTAAATACTACGACGGTGACAAACAAGCATACGGCCCGCCTGTTGGTAAGCAGTAACCGTAGCCTATGAGCGGTCACCGAAATGATTTTGAAGTTGCTTTAAAAACGTAAAAATCAACCAACAATTTGTTTATCGCACAATTAATATATACAATAGGAAATTTATCCAAATCAGTTTCGAGTTCACTCTAGACACATTTAAACTATAAATTGAAAGAGATGTCTGCCGCAAAAGCAGGAGGTCGCTGGTTCGATCCCAGCCCTGCTCACCGGGGACCTTGGTCACTTTTTCTGTAGTATATGACATCTCTTTCAATTTATAATTTATATATAGTAGTGTTTAATAAATGATTTAATTCATGCCTTACAATTGTACATTTAAACTATTTAAAGACCTTTCACTATCAAACTCGCATCATCACCAGCCAATCACGCAACGTCCCGATATAGAGTGAGATAATGACGCCTACGCTGGTCCAATCATTGCCGTCATCATTCACCTATTGTTTGGGTAGAGTTGGGAAATGCCGCGTCCACGCGACAGGCGAGCTCTGACAACGAAACAAATAGAAAAGTATATTTTAGGACGTGCCGGGTTAAGTAGAAAAAAACACTAGTAATTTAAAATAGTAGATTGTATGTCGAAGGCATAGAGTAACCCATTTTAAAGCAGGCAATATAGTAGTCGGGGATAAAATGGGTAAGTGAAAATTATAAATTAAATAGAGGCGTGTTCGAAATCAATCCAATCAGACTACACGTGCACCCCATTTTGAAGCATATACAAAAAGAATGAGGTCACTACACATTTGCACAATTAATTTTACTTATAAAATATGTAATTGGATACTTAAAAAGATCGATAACGCCCTTGTGACACCATTGAAGCTGCCAGCATCCATAAGCTTCAGTGTTTGCGTAGGTACCAGCAATACGCTTATATACCGCATTGATATAAACATATATTTAGTTTCCATATCCAGGAATAAATATTAACAAAAAACTTGCGCTCAAAAAGGCTTTGTACACCTGGGAGTACCTTTGGGAAGTCCCTAAAATTACTCATCCTTGTACCTTCTTCATATATTCTGTTCACGGAATATTGTGGAAATGTTATAAGGAATATACAGTAGAACCTCGATGATTGGAACCGAGGTTATTATGGATAATTAAAAATGCGGATAATCAACATATGGATTTTCGGAACGTGACCAAAGAAAAATATAGCATACAATATTGTAATGAAACACTAAGAAGACAATATTATGAAAACCTTCAAGGCGGGGAGGAGCTATTTACCTTCTTAAATTATTTGACATGACATACGTCATATTATAAGGATAATAGCTCACCCCTGCCGACCTCTGTTTATACCATAAAAACAGCAGTGTCGGCCTCCATAGTTGGTAGTGACTCTGCCTACAAAGCTTAGAGGTCCCGAGTTCGAATCCTGGTAAAGGCAAATTTGTATGTTTATCACGAATATTTTTCCTGAGTTATGGACGTTCCCTATGTATATATGTTTGTATTAATCTATATAAGTATTTATATCATCGCCTACTACTCAGAGTACAAGCTTTGCTTAGTTTGGGATCTGTGTGAGATTGTTCCCAAATATTTAATATTTATTTAAGCTTTAATTTTACAGGGTTGCATTTTTTCGAGACATTAGACCGAGAGTCTACAGGCGCCATAAGATAGACAATGAGTGCGTTCGGATAATTGAGTGTATGGAGAAACCAATGTAGCGTTCGGATAAACCAAGGTAGCGGTTCGGATAAACCAAGGTAGTGTTCGGAAAATTGAGGGTTCTGCTAATCGGGGTTCTGCTGTAAACGTTTTTGCCTTTGCTCACTTGAGTATTACTGAAAATTTTAAGCCGCGAAAACAATTACATGTTCCTGAAATTTAAATCTTAACCTCCCCAAAGGATAATAAAGACAGAGGGTAAGAAATTGCAGAGTCTAAATTTGATTCAAGGTTAGGTAAATCTCAAGAGGAAAAGGTTGAATGACCTTCAGAACAGTAATGAAAATTCTTGCAACTTTTTAACTTCACTAGGATAATTAATCAACTTTTTTATAAGTATTTAAACTCATTGAAATTTAACTTTTTTATGAGAATCGGACTCGCGCACGGAGGGTTCAGTACCATTATTAAAAACGGAAAAAAATCATGTTTGTTGTATGGGAGCATTTTTTTCAGATTTTTTATAGTTGTTGTTATAGCGGCAATTTATATAATCGTAGGGCTATTTGCATTGGTAGCTTGCTATGAAATAAATGGGCATATTTTCATTTTGTTATCGTTCTTTTTTTCTCGTCAGATTTTTATGAAATTTGGTGGGTAGGTAGAGTTCCTTATTGTCTTCAAGATAGACCCAATTTCCCAGTATGTCCCACAATTTTTTCCACTGAGGTATGAAATCGTATGAGATTTTCGTAACTCAATGGGAAATTTAGTACAATTTTTTGGTCGCACATTGAGATTTCTTATCTATTTAGCGTAGAATAAGGAACTCTACCTACCCACCAAATTTCATAAAATTCTGACGCGAAAAAAGAAGACAACAAAATAAAAATATGCCCAAATACTTTAATATAGGTCTTTTATACATTTTTAAACATGTTCACAATCGTATGTCCAACTCTTAAAACTCCTTAGCCCGTCGGCAATAGAAATACATAATCTGTGAAAATTTCAACTGTCTAACTATCACCGTTCTTGAGAAACAGCCTGGTGACGGACGGACGGACAGACAGAAAGACAAACGGCGGAGCCTTAGTAAGAGGGTCCCGTTTTACCCTTACCTTAAAAAGCGGCTTTAATATTGTCAAATATTACATTTATGCAAGCTGCTTTTTTTAAAAGATACCATCATGTGAAAGGGCTCGATTTACATATTATGAACTAGTTAAAACTTTCAACCGTTTTCATTCCTTTGGGTTTTGAATTTCAAATAATATTTTTTGGGTCAAGGTTTTCTGAATTGATTTTTTATTTACATGCGCCCTCGTGAACCGCATTACGAGGGTTCTCTTAATTATCACCGAAAATCATTGTACCGAACATCACTTCCCATCAAAATTATCTCAGAATTTTAATTCTCCGAAATATTTCCAACTGTTTGCAGACGTATCTTTCGCATATTATCATAATCCAACCTAACCTATCCTAGTTGGCAAATGAAAATTCGACCAAATTAATGCTGGCAAATAATAACTAGGTAAATGTTGGTATGCCAAGTAAATTATCTGGGAAAAGTAAGGCAGGATGCCCTGTCCTCAACTTAGCTTAAATGAGAACTCCTACATCTTTATTTTAATCTCTTCCACTTTAATTAATCAACTCTTTTAACCGCGCGTCAGGTTTATAAATGAACAGAACTGACCCTCCAACTTCATCCATCTTGCTCGCAGCAGGCCTGCATTTGTCAACAATCTGCCCTGTGCCGCGCCGGCTACCAAAACGTCATATAAACCGCTGGGAACAGCCGTTATACGACCATTTGGTTTCTGAAGTCGACTATTTGTCCACTGCATGCAACACCTACGACTGTGACTCTATCCATCACCTGTATGGCCTCCGAAACTTGCGAGACGTTCTTATTGTATCGCATACGTTGCTGCTTTAGTTTCATCGTTTAGTTAGTTAGTTCTTCCGTTTACTTTTTCTTTAATTAGAGTCCGACTAAAGTTTGCATCGATTTTGATTGCACAGACTGTGAAAGTTAAGAGTCCACACGCTCGAGCAAAAAAGAGCGGGATAGATCTAATTGCAAGAGCACGCGAAAACTGAAAAGGCGGTAGTAGGCGGGTTCAAACATAAAAAAAAGACACAAGTCAAATTAGCTGCTCTTTATGAAACCTTACTTTTACTATAAAATTCCTATTGATTACCACATTACACAGCTTAACTCCGTGTTAGCGGCTGACCCTGGGTGAGTAAGTGCTTACCTACTTATCAAATTAAATTAACTAGTATTTTTAATATCACGATTTTTACCGTTAACTTTATCGAAGTATTACACTGTTACGTCATGTGATAAGTGCTTTAAAAAATGTTTTATCTTGTTGCTTTTTTAAATATTATTCATGTTTTTTTTATTGAGATATAAATAATAATTACCTACTTAAAATTTTACATGACACTCGTTAAAGCAGATCGGTTTGTCTCGATACCTCGTTCGTCTCATCAAACCTCTGTCAACTTATTTTTTCTACTCCAGCACTTCTATCTGTCAATGTCTAGACTGACAGCGATATTAAAATAGTATACATTATAACGTTGTCTATGGTAATCCATAAAAACACAGCTCCTATAGATTTTCATACACTATATGAGCACTGTTGTTTTTTTTTCTATATAATGGGCACACCATCTTCCACATTCTGCCACCATTCTAGATTTTGCTTTTTACGCTATTTTAGCTGTCGTAGAAAAACTAGCGTATGCTGTTGCATACGCTAGTTACTTGTTGCTCATAATTGGATCTTAAAACTCTCGGGTCTATTATTAACGGCGACCTTCAAGTTTTAAGAACCCTTATTATATCACTGTTGCATAAACTACTATATTGTTTGTTCTTATCTGTCATCTTAACACTTGGGTCAAAACATGTTTGACTTCCATATTGCTATGAAGAATATATACAGACGAGTCAATGTATGTTCAACGCAAGTGAAACGTTATAGTCGGACGAGAGTTTTGGTGAAGGTCCGTGTTCGTGTCACGGTGCCCTGTTGACAGTATCGGCTGTTTTGATGTATGGCTGTCGGTTGCCGTTGTTAAACTTCAAGTTTGCCGGCTGTATTAAACCAAATAAAAAGTTGTCGGTCTTTGACACTTGTGCATTTTTGTAGAGGAATGGCCTTTAGGGGTTGAATTACAAAAATCCTTTTTTTAAAACACAAATGAAAAGATAGAGTTTGCTAACCCTAAGGCGCAGACAAGGGATATAGTGGAGAAATTCGGAGCGATCGAGTGTGCCTCGGTAGCTTAGTTGGGAGAGTAATGGGCATCAAAGAACCGCGCGTTCGAGTCTCGCCCGATGCCATGAGCTTTGCCAATTTTTCTTTCTTTCCAAGAAATACTTTTTTAGCTAAGCTTCACAGCATTCGGTGAATGTATGTTTCAAGTTTCATGATCCTACCATCAACGGTACCTATACCAGCCAGGGGTCGCCGGCGTTAATTGTACTGTATATTTTGTGTGTCAACGAATAAATTATTTCTATTCTATTCTATAGGCTGTGACTATCTGTCAGTCATTACATGGCCGACGTTGTATATATTTAGATATATCACAAACTCTCAAAAAAGTGTAATGTCAGCCCATGCCATTAAACATACGACCCCTGTTCGCTGTGGCTGTATGTCAGACGTCGGCCGTGTGACCGACGCCGTTAATCAGTGGCAAATTGAGTTAGACGACAGTGCGTACATAACGGGAAGTTCTGGATGGCGCTTCTGCCCTCTTAATGTAGCTTTCTCTTAGGGCATTCACTAAAATAATTTTATCAATTACCATTCCATACAGAGGGCTGTATGGAATGGTAATTGATAAAATTATTTTAGTGAATGAAAGGGATAAAAACACCAGACACCATTTAAAGGAACGTTTTAATCACGTACGGCAGGTATTACAAAATAAAAGGTTTACAAAACCATAGTCAGACCTGCAGTGATGTATGGTGCAGAATGCTGAAACGTTCAGAAAGGGCATGAACAAAAGCTACACGTGGTCGAAATGAGCATCTTCTCAGGTGGGCTGGCGGGGTTACGGGACTGGATAGGATCCAATACGAGTACGTGCGAGGTTCATTCAAAGTAGCGCCTAATGTCGAAAAACAACAAGAAAACAGAATGAGGTGGTCCGGTCACGTCATGCGACATTTAGACCAGCTGTATTTCAGACCACTGGCTAATAAGACCATCTGTGCTTTAGACCAATTCCTATTAGGACCAACTGCTTTTTAGACCAGTTGCTATAAAGACCAGCTGCTTTTTAGACGAGATGAGACTAACCCATGAAAACTACCCAGTGATGAAGGCCTTAAACATCCCAATCCACTCCAGAGGAAGAGGCAGACCACCGGCAACGTGGTAGTCTAATGTCGAACAAGAGATGAGGACACACAACCTAACAAATGAGACAACCCAGGACAGATATTCCTGGCGCCGGCGTACGAGGAAGCCCGACCCCAGCTGAACTGGGAAATGGGGAAGACAAAGAAGAAGAGGTGAGGTAAACGTTGTGTGTTACTCTGCTGCAATGGTTTGCCGCTCGTGCGTTGAAACCTTCGCTTAAGATTCCACTCCCTGTACCAGGAGCGCTTTCTTGACTCCTGTAGCTTGTTCAAGTCAACACACCTATCCAATCCAACACTCCTAATTAGCCTCCCCAGTCTTCGCTCTCGCTCGTGCTTGTGGCTCGATCCTACTCGGAGACAGAGACTACCTCTACTAGAACGTTCCGTTGTTAGTGTAAAAGTGTGCTTTAATGAATTTCCACCGAATAATAGCTACTCAACCAAAGGATGTACGAAATTATATAAAATGGAAATCTGCGTATTTAGTACACGCATATATCGTTGTTTCAGTCATTCACCGAAGTGTGGTGCGTATAATTTTTGTGTGACATCCGCCTTATATTTGGGGTTAAATACCAGTATACCTAAATTTGTTTACGGCAACCGCAATTAGTGTCAAAACTATGAGCAGTTTTTTACAGCCGGCATCATGTATCGTGCTCCATAACCTGCCCTCCTCAGCCAATCTCAAAAAAAATCTTCTTCCTAGCGTTTTCCTTCATGCACGGAGCCTGGAGTCTGCTTTAGCAACTAATCCCATGATTTGGCGTAGGTTTATGAAAAATACTGCCATCTGACCTTCCAACCCAGAGGATAAACTAGGCCTTATTGAAATTCGCCCAGTTTCCTCACGATGTGTTCCTTCACCAAACAGCAATTCGTAATTATCAAATTATATTGCAATGTAACTTCCGAAAAAGTCATTGGTACGAGCCGCCAGGATTTGAACCCGCGACCTTTGCATTGTAACTCGCACGCTCTTACCGCTAGCCCACCAACGTTCAATCTCAAAAATATTCGTTTGCATTTATTCTTGACATTTACACCGTTTAAACTAAAAGTGCGTGATCTAGTGTGACCCCATCCACGGTCAGAGAGGTCGTGACCGCGTAGGCCCGTATTCACTAATCAGATTAACTGAGGGCACTTCCCTCCTACAATACGTGGACAGCTAATAGTCCACCGTATTTACTTACCAGCGTTTATACCAAGCCCCCGTCAAAACTAAGAACATTAAAGTCATAAACCCGTCCTTCACTTACTTACCAAGTAAAGAAGTGTCAAAAAGTGTTCATATGTTTGTTAATTCTCCGATTCCGTAGGTTGTCAAAAGTTTTGCTGTTCTCTTTTGATGCATTTCGTCCAAGCAGCTAAATTAAATACATCACTTTCTTTGTAGAGTTGTACTCGTATATAGGTATATACTTTGAAGGATACTAGTTCAAATTTTTAAGATTTTATCTTTGACTGTGTTTTTAATTTCCATTATATGTTTTTACATGTCCCTCTCATGAGCATACTACAGTACTTTAACAGAAACTATAAATAGATTGAAACTTAATTGCCATGCCAAAATGAAAAACACCAAAAATACAGTTTTTTTACAATGCGCAGCTCGCTCGGTTCGTTTAGTTACAACTTCAATTTAGTCCGTCCAACAATCCGCGAGTAACTTCGTTTCCCAAACAAAATGTCGCTTTTTCATTGAAACGTGAAAAAACTCGCGTACGCTGTGTATGAGTTTGGTGGATATACTGTGGAAAACTATTAACAAGTATTGGCGGCGGATTCTGGTGACAACTTTTCGGTACGGGGCGAATTTCGAAAAAGCTGAAAAATTAAGAGAGGTATGGGCACAGCGGATGCATATCGTTTAGTGTGGTAGGGCACAGCACAACGAATGTCGTCTCGCTCAAATCTGGAGCAGAGCCCATCTGAGGAAGTACATACCTCCACCTTACAGAAAACCGCAGTTTAATAACACTAGACCCTACTCATAGTGTTGTGTTCTGTGTTGGTGAGTATAAGGTCGCCAGAGCAGAGCTCCAAGAGGATTCACTGTGTTGACAGCTGGGGGCCCACGGAGCAAAGCTTGCCCCTTTAGCTGGCAACACAGCGAATCCTCCTTTTTTTAAAAGGGTCGGCAACACGCATGTAACACTACTGGAGTTGCAGGCGTCCATAGGCTACGGTGACCGCTTACCATAAGGCTGTGTGCTTGTTTGTCACAGTCGTAGTATATTTAAAAAAATGTATATTTTGTATATTGTTCAATCATAATTATGTTGATGTTTATTCTCTTTATATTTCCGTCATATTTTGAGTGTCTAAGTGCAAACAAGTAATTTTGCTCTTAAATTGCACCGGTGACACATTAAAACCTGGGTACTTGAGGCAAATCCTATTGGACATGGCCGTCACGAGAAATGGTTTTAATGTCCATCCTCCATATCGTCGCTATACTTACTCAACCTCGTATCTGCAAATCTCATTTGATAGAGAAAACACCCGTATTTTTAGTGATAGAAAGGTGACATTTCCATCAAATGATTGCTGTACATAATGAAGTACTTGAGTAAGTATAGCGACGATATGTAATATCGGCTGACATAGGGTTCGCCGTGTATTCCCAATGTTTAAGAGAGGCAGCGAGTCAAATTCTTGACAGATCCATTGATAAATTAACACGTCTTACAATTGCTACTCGGAGCAGTCGCAAACAAATTGATTCATATTGATTATATGATTCATATGATTGATACATATCACCGACTAGTCGGTGAAATCGTACCGATCGATGGCAGTAGCTTTGGATTTCTTATTTTCAGATTTTTATTTTAATCCCAAAATACTCAATTTAATATATAACCTGGCCAAGGAACTGAAGTTTTATATGAATAAACTACTTTCAGAAAAAAAAATACACGTTTGAGTAAAAAGTGGTAAGATATAGAGCTAGTTAGAGCGACAATGTTGCATTTCATACCTTCTGCTAGTAAAAATCGAAAAGTACCACAAGATACTAGAAAAATTTCTGGCTACGCTTCAGACCCCAAAGCTACATGACGCGAGAACGCGTAAGTGAACATTATTGTTAACAAATATTTGATGTCTTGTGTGTTCTTGCTTCTGGCCAGTTAAGAACGAGCAACATGCAAAGTTATCGAATCGCACAGTCGTTATCGACCGTAACTCATGGTGAGCACACTGCACGCCTACCACGAAAATCGAACGATTACGGACTGGCATCTCCATCTCTGTCACACTTGCATATTGGAGTGACGAAGAGGTTTTCCCGTCAATGCCAATTTTCGATGTTCTGGTTTGCCTGAGCCATCGACTCAACTGCCCTCCGAATGATACCGAAGCTAACGTCGGTCAATTCGAGACACTTATCAATAATTTAATACGAGCGGGTCCGGCTCGGGATAATTCAATCAGACCCTTTATGGACCCCGTTGGTCGGTGATGAACGATGGTCAGATGAGCTTTGTTTCCTAAAGACGTCATTATAAATTAAAATAAGTATACCATTGGTTCTGGATTGGCAACCGTGTAACAGAAGTCGTAGTGTAAGTTATTCGTTAACGTAACGCGATTGCGTTTGCGTTATTGTCTTAAGTTAAATAGGATCTTGCTTGTACGTGTATACTTAACGCAAGCGAAAAATGTATGACGTTCTTCATAAACGCACATCAAACACAGTTTAGCTAAATTATTGCTTGTCCTTATCTGTCAACTCGACATTTGCCTTTGTTAGAAAGGGAGAAAAATAATTGAATTAAAACGTCTGTTATGCATTTTTTTTATGAATAGGGTATCACTAGGGCCTCTGCTCAAGACCAAAGGGAACTAGGATGCGAGTGACGCGCGAATGTAGAAATTCTCGGGAGGAATCTGTCTAATGGTCCTTTTAGATTCATTGATACTCTGAATATGGAGGAGGATACTACCACACTGGTGGCCTAGCGGTAAGTCCGATCTTCAGAATTCAAACACTGGCTCGTATTAATGTCTTTTTGAAACATATTCTATTTACTACTTGCAATTTGGTGAATGAAAAAATCGTGACGAAACCTGCATACATCCTCGATTATGTACCTACCTAGTGTTCTGGGAACCTCGTTTGGGAGGAGTATGGAGACCCAGATCAAGATTCTGATAACACGATCCAGATAGTCTGATGACATTGAAAAGACATCAGGGTCGAGCTAGCACATAATGAGGTTTAATGTCATCGAATAGTCAAAGATGTCAAAGTAGATAATAATATCGAAATCCATGAACTAGGCACATGTTAAGCAGTACATGCGAATATAATGAGAAACGAAGATATTATTCTGACTGGACATGATTTATTAGTGGGTGACACAGACTATTACGGAAAGTAAGATTTCATTAAACATTTAAGCAGTCAAGACGTTTCGTCGTAAACTAAATTACTACATTATAGAAGTAACACTAATGCGTCTTAAAAGAAACACCCTAGGCGAAGAATACAAAATTTTCCCATAGAAATCCAAGTAAAACAGAACTCATACTTAAAGAACGCTCTTCAAACATCTCACATACAAACACATTGCCAACGTCCGAACTCCTTCGGTTTCTTATATAGCCGGTGTACAATAATATCGGTACAGGGGGAGTGGAGATCGAAGGCGCTATGAAGAAAAATATACAGTATTTTGACTAAGCTACACAACATTTTATGAATGAGCTTTATGGTAAAGCAAGCGAAGCGCAGAACAATATAGATCGGGCAGCCATATATAACTAGAAAATGACAACAAATTTTGCTTAAAAGCAAAATTAAATTCTTTTTTTAAATACTAGGATAAATATCGGAACGAATGTGGAACGAGTTTTGTCCTGGTGCAGATAAGTCTTCAATAAGTACGTGGTAGTAACTACCTCACTTAAACTGTAGAGTTATAAAATTAAATTTAGGTTTTTTCACTTGTTTCCATGGCTCTTCTACCGAATAAACACGGAGCTTACTGCAGTATAAGCGCTCCCCTAATTTTTTTATTATTAAAAAGTTTTGATCTAGTAGCAATTGGTCGTGCGTGAGTTACTCGTAAATTTTAATACCAATTTGCAAAAAAATTGACGAAAAATACGTCTAGTAACATACTAAGTTAAAATACTGCGTGTGATCACTGTGCCCACGGGGACTGATTTAGTTTGCTCAGGCCGGGACATTATCGATTGAGTCCACAGCTGAGGTTTTTATACTTGTCTCCCTCAGTGTTATTAGACGGCCTTTTGAAGAGGTGTTTGTGTAGGTAGGTATTGGTGCAAAGCCTGTAAATAGCGTGGGAGGGAAATAATTATGGATTTTGATGGGATATTGTTTGTGGACACTTTTTTTATTGGATGATGGAAAGAATAATGAGGTCTCTTTAGCATTGTCTTCATCAGAGTAACATTACAATCCGGTAGACAAAAGTCCTCCTAGAATTTTCATAAGCATCAATCGTAAGTTCCGCTTTGCCTCAGCACGAGATGTCAAAAGAAGGGCGATTTGACGGGTAGGTAAGTAATAGAACGTTTACAAACCTATAATATATTGCTCAGAATATATAAATTCAATAAGTATAATTTTGAATGGCGTAACGTGCAATTAGTATAACGTGCGATACGTATATAATTTTATATTGTATAATGTACTTTACATATAATATCGTTAATGATAAGTAGGAAAATGTGTAACATTGAAATAATATAATATACAAAACGAATATCAGACAATAAATATAAGCGCCTACCTGTTTTAAGATGCAACCAAATTACCAAAAGTTGTTTTCTGTGTGGGGTCACAGTTCTAACATAACCTAACCCACTTTTCATAATTATGAGATTTTATTAATTATTTTAATTTATTTATTTATTTAACCTTTATTGCACAAAAGAAACCTTAACGTACAAAAGGCGGACTTAATGCCAGAAGGCATTCTCTACCAGTCAACCTTAAGGCAAAACAGAAAATTTGTGGGCGGTGCTACTAATAGTCAAAACCGAAATAGTAAGAACAAGTCAATCTATAAATACTAATTACATATACAGTAAATACATTATATAAACATAAATACATTTAGGTATATATAGATACATAAATACATACATACATACATATAGATAAATACGAGATTAATCGAAAATAAACTCTAAACTTTCAATCTGCTAGCAATAAGAGCACGGACAGACCTTTTAAAGGCACATTTGCTAGGTGATTCCTTGACATTAAGGGGAAGGGTGTTCCACAGGCGCGCCACTGTAACAGAGAAGGAGTTTGACATAAAAACAGTGTGGTGGACAGGGATGGAAAGGGACAAATTTCCAGAAGAACGAAGTTGACGATCACGAGACACGCCGTAATAATGAAATAAAGACTTGAGGTATGTGGGAGAATGCGGGTCATTGAGAATAGAAAAGAGCGTACAAAGCATGCGAATATTACGTCGCTGACGAATAGGAAGCCAGCCAAGCTGAGAACGGAAGGAAGACACATGATCATATTTCCGAAGACAGAAGATGAAACGGATACAGTTGTTTTTATATGCGTAATAAATGTTATATTAAATATAGTTATTTTATATGTATAGTATACCAAACAACGATATGTATAGAGAATGTTATATTATTTTTATGTTATACTAATTCCAAGGTCCGAACAAATATCTGGACTAGTACATACCACGAAAATCGAACGATTGAAAATTGGTATTTCCCTCTCTGTCACTTGCCTATTGGAGTGATAAAGAGGTTTTTCAGTCAATGCCGAACTCGGTTCTAGTGTGAAGGCGTTAGTCTTCTTCAGATACTTTTGAGCACCTTGGTTGCTCATATATATCTTATGGCGACAATAAGACTACTACTAGTACTTAGTATCGTACTAGTTAGTTACTCACCAATATTCTGCCACATTTCTCACCACATCTGTTATGGAACTTTTCTATCAGAAATAAGTTTTCACTTGAAAATTCCTACGGGTACTGGATGGGCCAAGGGTACTTATTTGTGAATTTTCGCTACAGACAGTTGATATCCTT
This sequence comes from Lathronympha strigana, assembly GCA_949128165.1. NCBI lineage: Eukaryota > Metazoa > Arthropoda > Insecta > Lepidoptera > Tortricidae > Lathronympha > Lathronympha strigana. The sequence continues at coordinate 2,721,562 of OX421914.1, forward strand.
ACTTATTTTAGTTCAGATAATCTTAAATCCCTTCAGTTACCGTTCCAGACGAATCATTCGAAATAATCGCTCCGATTGTGAGACTAGTTCCCTTCCGATAAATTCTCCAGGGAATACTGTAACAAGCCGTGTGGAGTCCTTCAAGAAGAGAGTGGTATAGGTTTTAAAGGGTAGAATAGGTATATAGCTGGCCATATACGTTCGGATAATCCCTCGGATCTGCATAGCGGGTTTGTCCGCCGGGAATCCGCCTCAAATCTACCATACGTGGATTAGCGGATCCGCCGGATATGCTCGAACGTTCGTCGGCTTATGACATATACTAGACAGTTGATCTGGACATACGATAAAGCAGACGACACAGCAGATACTTTGTCGTGGTGGTTATTGAATGTGGTGCCTACGAGTAAATAGAGGATCGTCGGTTGATAATCACCAAGATACAGTATAGTAGTCTTTATCAGCAAAGGTTCGTAGGCTTGTAGACTTGTATTGGCACATTTTTTATACAAGCGAATTCACGACATCAACGTGGATGACTACGCCGAATGAATTTGATAAATTAATATTTAAACTCCCTCCGTCACCTGATTCCGGCATGAAAAGTATTTTGTCTCCATTTCTAGGTTATAATCTATCTGTGTATCCATGCAGCAGTTCAGACAACTTATTAAATTTGAAACCACCCCCAATTACAACCAGACCCTAATTCTATCATTCGACGGCGTAGAACCATGAACTCCTAACAATAGTTTGTTCCGAAGTTAGGGTATTATGCCTTCGAATTGTGACTTTGATTGGTTATTGGCACAATCATCAGCTTCTTCTAGCCCTTAGTAGTTGCACTCTTGACGGAGTGGTCGTAGTCATCAATTAAGGTCTCGAATTCTCGATGAGCTACAAGTTTTGTGATATACCATTCTTCTCGCGGCCTAATAATCATAAAGCGCATCTATAAAACACATCCTTCCGTCCATACATCACGTTAATCCATTGGATGATGAAACAAAACGAATGCCTGCGAACTAGACCACTGGCGTCAAAGGCAATTAGCCAATTGGTTGGCAGGATGCAATCGTCTGGACCACCTACGTACCAATCAAGTATGTATGCATTGTGATGCTCTGAGATGCGATTGGTCGTTTGTGTTTTGTTTTACCTTTCTCGATCAGAGTGACAGCGAATAAATATGTAAGCTCTCTCGTACCTACATGAAGCCAGTTTTTGTCTTCTTATGATGTAGATGCCTTTGTTGGTCAGCCAGCCTCTGCTACCTGGTTTCATACGCCGCCTATAGCTTGTTGGGATTGACAGTGATTGTTATTTTATCGCTTATTGCTTGTTGCACGCTTGTACATATTAGTTGGAACGTAAAATCTACGGCAACAGACGATAAAACTACGACCATACTTAGCCTTTTATTTAATGTGTTGGCAACTCATACAATGAGGATCGGACATTTACTACTTAACAATCTGATCCTATTTGAAACTGTCAAGTCGGTTGATTCTGATCTTTGGATTTCTACCACTGTTCTAAGAGTTTTGGGGTCGGGTAAACATTACAAACGATCAAAATCTGACCAAAAAAGCACCAAAAAAGATCAACAATGTGGAAAAAATCATGTGCCACGTGTTATGGCTGCTCCACATAATGGGCCACCATGTGCCATTATACGGGACGTAGCTATACAGCAGAACGGTATGGTAGTATTATTGCCCTCTTACTCATAACTGCGTCCCTTAGCATTGCCCATTGTGTGGAGCAGCCATCAGAGGTTTTAAGAGGAACCATATTACAATACTGAATAGGTAAACATAACCATTAACCGTCTCCACCTTAAACTAGATTTTATTGATACTCAAACGCACTAAAGCGTAGGTGCCCAGGGATTTACAGCGGCATTCGATTAAGATTTATCACGATCCTTTATTAGTTATTGTAACTCAATCATACGGGCCCACGGATCAGGGCATCTAATTGATATCGAATGTCACGGGATCGCACGACTTAGATTTGTGGGCCATAAGTTACTAGCGTTATTGATTTACTGGTATTGATAATGGATTAAATGTCTGGGATAGTTATGCCTTTATAGAGACCTTTCCACGAAGTTGGAGGGAGATTCTTGGTCTAGATCCCGATGAGTTATGGGTAGTACAATTAGTATTTTGCAAAAAATGTGAATATCTATGAGCAAACGAGGGATATGGTGAAAAAATTCGAGATCACGGAGGTGTGTCGCGGTAGCTCGGTAGAGTGATGGGCATGTGTCCCAGAGTCGCAAAATCGAGTCTTGCCAAGGTTCTGAGTATTTCCACTTTCCCTTTGTTTCTTAGACATCTATGAGCAATAAGTTGATAGGTCTATTTTTAACTACTAAACTGGGATATATCAGCACTTGCCTACCACAACTAACTTGTCTAAGTTGTCGGGTTGTCTCCTGGCGATATGGCCAAAGTAACCTAGTACCCGTTGGTAACAGATAGTGGACAATCCGGATTTGATTTTTAGTTGTTCGAGAGTCGATCTGTTGGCTCTTCTTGCAGTCCACGGAATGCGTAGCTTTCTCCTCCAACACCACATCTCGAAAGCCTCGATCTTTTTCCGTTTAACTGCGCGGATAGACCATGATTCTGAGGCGTTACATGAATATTGAGAAGACCAAAGTCCGCACAAGTCTGGTCTTAGTTATGTTGGATATGCTCCTAATCTGCCAATTTTTGGTCAGTTTGCTCATAGCGGACTTGGCCATCTGTGTACGTCTCGGAATTTCATTGTCACATCCTCCTCGATCAGTGATTAACGACCCAAGGTAAACGAACTTGCTTAAAAGTTCCAGGCCTGAGAGTTCTCCTGTGCGTTCGGATTCCCCCGCACGATCAATCACCATGACCTAGGTCTTTGACTTATTCACTACCAGACCCACAGTTTCACTCGCCCGTTCTACTCCATGGAACAGCTCTGCTTATTCCAGCTCAGATGAAGCAAACAATGTAGTGTCGTCGCTTTTTTCCTATCCATCCATTAATAATACTTAGGACAAATATTTGTGACCACTTTTAAAAGTGTCTTCACTTGGCACGTGTCAACATCACGCGACCCATTATTTACTTATATTTCAATGTCGACAATTTTCTGAGGGACTACTACGAACCTCTTTATTCGTTAGGTACCTATCTATTGCTCTACATTTGAGCGATAAAGAGGCGAATAGACGAATGAACGGATGGTTCATGGTAGGCCCTCTGTCCCTCTATAGGATCGATAGTCATTACAAGCAGCATTGCATCTGTAAAAATTTTGTCTTGATAACACGTTCATATTATACTTCGTATCCAAATCGAATATTACATATATTTACTAGTAGCAGTACACGGTTATGTGCTGTCCTTGTCACACATTTAGAGTTATAATATTATTCAAAAAATGTTCTCGCTCTCGCCCGCCGGGCACATTTCTTACACCAAGGTTTGATTGGGAAACAATTGGTTTTTTTTTATGGACGAGCTGCCCTATACAAAAATTATGTTAACTGTCCAATAGGTAACCCTTCTTTGCGTCATTACCTGCTACGCCTGATCATAAAATGACCCCATTTTGTTTCAAGAATTCACCTGCCCCACGCTCTTGGTGTAAAGTGTTGATAAAAATTTAAAGTTGGGATTGTCACCTATCAGCTATCAACTATTGTTTGACTTAATTTCATAGATACTGGAAGAAAGTAGGCAATCACCTAATATTAATATGCAGGTCAAATCAACAAGGAAGTAAAGAAAGGCAAGGAAGTAGGAAATCTATTTCTTGTTGCCTTACACAAATATTAGCGTCCACTTAAAGTACTGTCTCCTCGTCACGTGACATGTCCACACGCGAACCAAACATTTCGTGAACGAGCCTTTCCGCCCCTCTGCGACGACACTAAAAGTATCGATTGTCATTAGGGTGGTTTTTACTATACCGTCACATGGCGGATTTACACAGTGCTAGTAGGCGAGTTACTTAATCACTTGGCGTTATTCATAAACGCACTTCAACAACAGTTTAGCTAAATTATTGTTGGTCCTTATCTGTCACTTTGACAATCGCGTTTGTCAGAATGGGAGAAAACATAATTTAACTAAAACTTCTGTTAACTTTTTTATGAATAAGGCGGTAAAATGCGGATATGAAGTCACACATCTTGCAAGCAAAATTGTCGCGCACTGTGCGGTTTCAGAGGAACTTCCTCCCGCGGACGCTCCGGCTGTGGAATGAGCTCCCTGACGAGGTTTTCCCGAAAGATTATAGTATGGGGTTCTTCGAAAAAGGAGTGCACAATAGTTTAATGGGTCGGCAACGCGCATATGATCTCCCTGGAGTTGCAGGCGTCCATAGGCTACGGTGCCCGCTTTCCATCAGGCGGGCCGTATGCTTGTTTGCCACCATCGTCGTATTTAAAAAAGTTCCTATTGGTGGTCATAAGTTTCATTCCCAAAGCTTGTGCCCCGGTATCTTATATGACAGTTATTTATTTATTGAAACTTTACTGCACACTGATAGTAAAGTGTAAATGGTGGACTTAACGCCTAAAGGCATTCACTACCAGTCAAACATCGGGATAAACTAAAACTAAAGTAGAAAAAACTTGAAAAAAGGTATAGTAAAAACATGTTAAAATTAATTTATTATAATATGTATACATATACTTACACATAAACCTACACATACAAATACCTAACATAAATTCTGCACATCCTTACTTTATCATGAAATGTTTTCTCATCTTGAACTTAAATGTTCAACTTTGTACGGATCGGTTTAATATATTAGAACTTTATCACGTCACAATGTTACTGCAGCTACAATAAGTTACATGAACTTTATTAAACAGTAATGTCACAAAGCTAAGCTGCTTGATACTTAACTACGTGGATGGAAGCTGCACAACTAATACTTGCACTAATATTACAGTAGAACCTCGATAATCCGCACCCATTGGGACCCACGCTGAAGCCCCTCATTCACGGTAGTCCACCGGCACCTCTTGCATGTAATAAAGTAGTGTGTCGTTGCCGGATGTGTGCCGTCCGGCAACACCGTTTAGAATCTGCCTTGAATCCTGCTAGCTCTAGTCTGCCCTCCGAATAAATGTTACTGCCGTAGTCGCAGGGTGACAGTTTACAGTTTATAGTGATTGTATTCTCTCTGAGTTTGTCAATTGCCATTTTGATTATTGATATATACAAAGACAATCGTTGCTTATGGGATGTAGAATCACCAAATTACAGTAATAAACAAATAAGGAACGCGGCAATAAAATATTAACTATTAGTTATTAAAAATTACACACGAAAGATACATAGATAGGTAGACAAAATTTTTATTTGTATGCTGCAAAAACACACAGTAGGTACAAATACACAGTAAAACACACAGTAGCTATAACAAAATCAATAAAATAAACACAAGCAAAAATTTTAACAAGTAAACAGTAATAAAACATTTATAAAAAAATGGTCGTGGCAAGTAGTTGCTGTGTGCGTTGCAGCAAGACAAAAGGGTTCACAGCTCAGTAATACGCTTCCCTCTTTCCAGAAAAGCACTGATATTCTGCCGGAAAGCAGGACAGCGATTTTTAAATTCGAGTACAGTGTGTGCACTACAACGCAGCGCTACGCATCTTTCAATGCATGACTGCACATTGGACTGCTAGGCTGGGCCACTCACACACCGTGTGTGCGCTACATCCGGCCATGCCGGAATGCCGGCGGACTGCCGTGAATGCTTACCTTAATTCTGAAAATCATAAGTTCGGATAATCGTAATCTCGAGTTTTTAGGGTAAGATCTAAGAAAATAATACCATAACAAAATACAATATAGTATAAAAAAAAGTGAAAACGCGAAAATAGGAGGTCGCTGGTTCGATCCCAGCCCTGCTCAGTGAGCAGGGCTGGGATCGAACCTGCTCATCGAACCTGCTGACCTTGGTCACTTTTTCTGTAGTATATTATGACATCTCTTTCAATTTGTAATTTACATATAGTAGTGTGCCTACTTAAAACACGAATTAAAACATTTATTATAAATAATGATTTAAAAAAAGAACACTAGCAAACAGCTGTTTTTTTTTTTAATTTCTTCAATACATGAAATAAATTGCGTACTAAGTATTAAGTGCGTTCGGATAATTGAGGGTTTGGATGAACGAGATTCGGAAAATCGAGGTTTTACTGTACTAATGCTACTTACTTGCATGGCCAGTACTAAACACACTCTGGTAAATGGAGCTCGCTCAGTCTGTGGGAGGCTTAAGACTTCCTTTTGGTCATTAAGGGAAATTATTGTTATAAATCGTTTAAATTGTAATTAATTGTGATTTAAACTGTGTAGAGGTAGTGGTTTTAGGTTTGTGTAATGCTTAAGTTTTGTTTGACCAGAAAAATGTTTTGTGGCCAGTACCTATGTGGCCTATATACTTAATTTTTATAATTTATAAACTTATTTTTTTTTTGTAATGCGTATGTCCTTCACTTTATAATAATTGAAATGCAAGGCAATGTGTTCAGCTCGGTTGAATTCATCAATTTCACCCTCAAATTATGTACACTCTTTTTGTTAAAAATATTAACTAGTTTTTTTTGTTTTCGCGATTGTTGTTCATTGAAATGTAACCCTTGACAATGGATTAATCGCCCTTTACAACACTCGTTTTCAAACGTTAGTTGTGCAAAGTACCTACATACAAAAATATAAAAAATAATAACAACAAAATCAAAGGTGGTCTACAATGCCCAGAGGGGCTTATAAAGCTACTAATACCTGGCTGGTAATGCCTGGAGGGCATTCTACAATTAAAATGGTTAATTATAAAATTATAAAACCCTGTGAGGATTAATATACTTACAAATACAACTTACGGACGCTTCCCTAACTGGCTTTTGGGGCAGAAAAAAGTGACAAGAAAATGGGTTATGGTGTTAATTAACGTGTTTAATCCGTTATAAAGTGTTAAATTTCAATTTACTAGTAGGCTTTTTCTTAAAACTTATCATTATCAAACATAAAATATAAATATATAATCGTCTCCAAAGTTCAACTTATCGTTCAAAGTTAAAGTTGTATTTATTGATAGAGTAGTTTATTCGGTTAAAGCGAATAGCAAGGACAGAATATATTGAGCCAAGCCCCGAGGCCCCAAGTCGGTTAGAAATATCGGTCCCACAAGACCAGGAGATCGCACGTGTGGAAATGTGGACTTGTATACGGTTATACGTTTATGGATGTGGACGAAAATAGTTTTAGCGGGAAAGTTGTGAATATGTGAGCCGTCGGACCGTCGATGTGAGGACTTTGCGTTTGAAGATAAACTCACTGAAACGTATTGGCTAAATATACCTAAGGATACATATAAATTGTTAAAATAGTAGTTTATGTGACTGTGCATAATAAATCAATAAATAAATATTATAGGACATTTTTTACACAAATTGACTAAGTCCCGCAGTAAGCTCAAGAAGGCTTGTGTTACGGGTCTTAGACAACGATATATATAACATACAAATACATAAATACATAGAAAACATCCTTACCGGGATTCGAACCCAGAACCATCGGCTTAGCAGGCAGGGTCACTACCAACTACGCCAACCGGTCGTCAAAATATATTGATGACATCATATACATACGATACGAATCACGACATACGATAATGGAGGACATCATACGAGTGTTTTAATGCCTAATTATCTATAGTTGCATACACTACTTATCTACACTCATATCATAAGTGCTCAAATTTCAAATTAATGCATGTTAGAGCCGGTGTAGCTTTATTTATTTTTAATTCGACGTTCAAAAGTGCACTGTAACATGCCTACTTGAAAAAAAATTATTTTGATTTTGATTTTTGATTTGCTCTTAGATGGGTTCAGGGACTCAGGGGTGACCTGCATTGTTTTGTTACTAGTGCTACTTGTGCAATATCTCTATAGATAGCAGGTAAGCAGGTAGGCAGGTTGTATAGCAGGTAATTTCCCTGCGGTAATACGGTTATAATTACAGCTTGCCACAACAAAAACATCGACCATCCTGTTATCGATAAGTACATACCACTTCAATGTATTTGTGACATTCTGCTTCGATTTGAAAGATAATTACGGTGTGTGCGTCTTAGAATCAAATCTGGGATACAAACCCACTGCTTTGCCGAGTTACCGAGACCATACCCGAGGCCCCGAAGTCCTCCACAATATCCCTAATGTGCACCTTAGGGAGCTTAGCAACATCTACTGTAAGAAAGTACTTCTTAATCGGCAAATGGAGTCTCAAGTTATATTGAGATTTCACGACTAACACCTCTTCCACATTGCCTTTCATTCTAAGAAATCTGCTTAAAAATAGTTAATTTATTTGACATTTATTAGTCAAATATAGGTAGACACTTTTTTAGGGTTCCGTACCTCAAAAGGAACGAAGGAGGTGTCACTCTACTCGATAGGGTGAGAAACGAGTACATACGCGGCAGCTGTAAGATCCGGCCTATAGAAGGGAAGCTCTCCGAAACACGCTTAACGTGGTAAGGCCATGTAACGAGAAGGCCAGAAGATTATATGACTCGACAAGTCATAAGCGTCAATACCGGCCCGAGAAAGATAGGCAGACCCCCTATGACCTGGATGTCCGTAATTAACAACGAACTTAAGAAAGGCCAATTAGATGTCTCGACGACCCGGAACAGGTACGCCTGGCGAAGATTGACGAGGAGAGCCGACCCCAAATGAAATGGGAAAAGGCTAGGCAAAGAAGAAGACATCAAAAGAAAAATAAATGGAACCCTTATAGGATCACTTTGTTGTCCTTTATATTATTTATTTATTTTATTTTTTTATTTTATTTATTTGTTGTCCCTTATAGGATCACTTTGGGTCTTGACAGACAGACGGACGGGCGTCTGTCTGTCAAGACCCTTTATCTCGCACACGCGTAGAGGTAGCAAGTTGAAATTAATACCACATATAAAGGTCTGCGATCCCCTGAAGTTGTGAAAAAATCAAACCTGTCAACGCAATAAAAAGATACGGCCGTTTATGTCGCATTTCCCATACATTTGCAATGGGAATCAAAATGTATAGGGTACTTCCCGTTGACTTAGAATCACGAAATTTGGCAAAGTGCAAGAGATTGTAGCACAAGTACAGGAGAAAATCCGAAAACCGCATATATGCCCTACACTGAGAGTTCCGTGTATTTTCTAGTACCTAAGATCATAAAGGATGGGAGAGTATCCTTTGAGCGGAAGCCTCGGCGGGCGAGCCCGACTCGCATTTGGCCGTTTTTTTTTAATAAACAGTATCAAGGCTTAACATATAAATAACATAAAAGATGGGGCTACAGCATAGACTCGTATCTACTATGGAGTAAGATACAAAGGACTGTTATCACGCCAAATACCGTTCCCATATTGTATCCCAAATAGTTTGTTTGAAAATAACATTTCCTTCCCTTTTCCGGAAACGCGGTGATAACACTATCTCTTACGGGTGGAACCCACCATTATCATGTCTGCCGAATGTTCGTTTCTTTGTACTGCAAACAACCAGAGACATAAGTAATACGGTATTCTTATCTGGATTTGCCTAGGGACATTTACTCATGTTTACATTTTTTTTGGATACCGCAATGGTGGTAAACAAACATACGGGCCGCCTGATTGAAAGCGGTCACTGCCTATGGACGCCTGCAACTCCAGGGGGGGTCACATGCGCGTTGCCCCCACTGTACACCCCAAACTGCAATTTTTCGGGAAAATCTCGGCAGGGAGCTCATTACACAGCCAGGTAGGAAATTCCTCGGAAACCGCACAGTGCGCGACCATCTTGGTAAAAAGGTGTGTGGATGAGCGCCCTTTCGATGGAGAGCGGTGCGATTGTAAAAAGTGGACGCTCCGAGCGTTAAAAAAAAAACCGAAATCCTGTTTCTTCCAAATCTACCCACTTACCATGACGACTTAACGCGACTAAGTACGTGTAAAGACGCGGCAAGACAACATGGTAAGGGCACTGGGCTTGCTTGAGCTCATTCGAATCAGAATCACGAGAAAAAAATGTCCCGAAAATCTCCTTCCATAACGTCACGTTTGAGTATAAACTTACTATGAGCGTTGTGTAATGGAAATTAAATATTATGTAAATTCTTCTTCTTAGCGTTTTCCCGGAAAATCGGCTCATGTAGAGAGCCTGGGGTCCGCTTTGGCAATTAATCCCAAGATTTGGCGTAGGCACTAGCTTTACGAAAGCGACTTCCATCTGACCTTCCAACCCAGAGGGTAAACTAGGCTTTATTGGGATTAGTCCGGTTTCCTCACGATGTTTTCCTTCACCGAAAACCGATTGATAAAATATCAAATAATATTTCGTGCGTACCTTCCGAAAAACTCCCGGTCCTGGTACGAGCTGCCAGGATTTGAACCCGCTACCTTCGGATTGAAAGTAGCACGCTCTCACCGTTGGGCGACCAACGCTTTACATCCTGAACATATAATACAATAGTTAAATTAAAAGAGAAATAAAAAAACCTTTGCTCGTGATCCTCATTAAGTGTCCTATATTCGGGTGCCAACTCAAATGACATAACCACAATCCACAATTAATATTGAAATTAAAAAAACCGTGTTATCCCTAAAACACGAGAAAAACACAAATTCTCTACAACCCCTATCCGAGCATCTTAACATCATACACCGTGGCCCAGTTCTGAATAATAGATCTGATTTAAAACCACTTACCAAATTCTACGGCACACATCCCAAGCGCCGTAACTAGGTCTGAACACACATTGGACTATGAACCTTACAGCTCTATAATAAGATGTATTATTCAATCAGTTGCCATGTGTTGTTGGTTCACTTTTGTGGGGATATTTCGTCTCGCTCTCTCGAGCTGTGTGCGAGGCGGCGTGCATTATTTAACGCACGGCAGGTCGCGTTGCTAATGTCTCATTCACTCTCCATGTGACTCACCTTGTATATTTTGGTACAAGGCAAGAGAGAAATGATTTAACGTGAATTTTTAATTATAAAATTTAAAGAGATGTCCTATAGTACAGAACAAGTGACCACGGTCCCCGGTGAGCGGCGGTTAAATCATTTAATATAAATAATAAATGCTTAAATTCATGCTTTACAATTGTGTCTTTTTAAGCCCCGACTTAACGATAACTTCGACTTGTCTATCTGTAATGTAATACAGATACAGATTATGTATTTGTATCTGCACTGCCGGCAGTGGCCTGTGTTAACGTAAAAACAACTAAACAGATAAAACTATTTGAGTGCATTTTTTGAAGCTTAAAGCCACATCCGATGAGGTTTTTAAATGTTTTGGTTATCTTAGGATTCCATTATCAAGCGTTGAGTATCATGCACGTAGTGTCTAAAAATACGTAAGTTTTATCCGTAGTTTATTATAACACTTTGTTGGAACTTTAAATAGTTAATCAATTGTCGTTTTATCAAAAAAGAATATTGTGTATTTTCAATTGCACCATTATTGTATGTATTCTTTATGAGACTTTAAATGGTTTTTCTCGTAAACTATTTGTTTTAAGCAGAAATGTCTGCAAACGATACCAAATATCTTAGAAAGATAGGAATAGTGGAAACAATTATTTCTTCAGGGCGGGACTTACGGTAGATTTTATGTCGTACTTTTCATACTCGTACGAGGGATATGGTAGAGAAATTCAGGGCCACGGGTGTGTTCTCAGTAGCTCAGTGGGCAGCGATGGGCGTTAGGGTGGTCCAACTTTGTATGGAGATAAAAAAGTATGATATTTTTACCTCCACAAGGCTCCATTTATTCTATTATGAAAAAGTAGTGCCCAATTTGAACTCATTTGTTACTGATTTAGAGGTCGCTCAGATTGTTGTGTTTTGCAATGAACCAAATACAGAATAAAAAATTAACTAACCCAAAAATCTAAATTTGAAGTAACATTTGTTTTAATTGCTAGTAATAGTATAACTAGTAGAAAAACAATAAAAAGTTTTTATATTAGATTTATAAACGCCTTAATTTATTGTCATACATGTTTGTACTAAAAAATTGCTTCCCTTTGAGCGACCTTTAAATGATGTTTATTTACTCTAAAAATGGGCATAATTAGTTAATAGGTATGTATTTTGGACAAAAACTAACCTTGTGGAAACGGAGTATTCTTAACTTTATTTTTGTGGACCACCCTAATGGGCGTGTATCCCAGGGTCGCGGGTTCGTGTCCCGCCCGTAGTCATAATTTTTCCATTTTTCCCTTCTTTCAAAGAAGTCTTGCTCCTCTCACTTGCACCACGCAACAAATTTGACAAAACGTATTCTTGTCATCAAAAAGATCTCGCGTTCGTTACGCGAGATCTTTTTGCGTTTATGTTACTCTGCAGTTTAAACCATTGTGACACCGTCATTTTAACTAGATCACACACACACACACACACACAAATACATACATAAAATTGTAAAGGTAAGATAAAACTGTCTCTTATACAGGTTGTTAAATTATAAATGTGTCCAGAAATAAATAAATTGCAAGGTTACTTTCGATCACGGCTTTATCGTGGTCGAAAGTGAGCTTGCAATTTATTTATTTTTGGCCACAGTTTTAAAGTCTATATGAAATCGTGGAAAGGCTTCATATACATTTATTATTTTTTGTCTATAAATTAGAATAAAAAATATAGCGGCATTTAAAAAAAAAGTTCATGCATCAAATTCTTACATTACAACATTTCATTTCATTATTATTTTTGCATATGCAAGTAAAAAAAAACAGAAATTAATAAACCATCCTCAATTCACACGGTAATGATACCAAACTCGACCACAAAGTCTCACTAAAACATTTATTTTCAAAATATACAGTAAGTGTACCTAGGTAGTTAAGGTTAAGGTAGTTAACCTACCTTCAATCTAAAATAGGTCCTTGAGGCATTGTACAGTCAACCAATTGGAACCCTAGACCACTCTAGAACCATGTCAAAATGACAAGCATTAAGAGATTTCTTACAGTTTGATTTATAGCGTCACTATGACATAGTCCTTCAGTGGCCTAGGGTTCCAATTGGTTGACTATACCTAGGATGCTAGCGGCATTTCCTCTTTATATCGAATTGCTGAAACTTTGTGAGAGAAAGCCACCAGCTCTTCGGTCACCACCAATCAGACATTCCGCATAGTATTAGTTAAAAAAAATCTACTCAAACAAATCCACCCTTTTCAAATAAGTAATAAGAAAAAAACACTTGCACCCATCATCATCATCATTAAGGGGGCCTTGCCCTCTGTCGTTGCAGCATTCTACATTCAGCTCTGTTTTGAGCTTTCGTCTTCATATTTTGGTACGAATGGCTACAGGAACATTCCTTTACCTGAGCCATATATGGGATTCTAGGCCTTCCTCTGCCTCTGGTTGCTTCTATTCTGCCCTCTAAGATGGTAATGTTAATTCCCTCCCCCCCCTCCTCCTCCTAATTTACTTGCACCCTATGGGTTGAATATTTTAGTTGGAAACGTAGTTTTGAAGTTAATATTATGGCAGCTACGATTTAAGGTTTAGTTTATGCATTTTGTTCGGCTAAATATGTGTTTGACCCAGTTAAAACTACGTACACTGATACTAAAATATTCATTTTATTTCACAGATTTAATGTACATGTTCACGTATAAAGCTCGTCGTAAAAATATCCAACTTTGTAGCCTGTATAAATTGTATGCTTTTAACTTGGCTAGAATTTACCGTTCCTTCTGAAACTACTACAAGGCAGACCTCTGAATTTTAAACTTTTCAAACTTCAAACCTTTGACTACTTAGTCAGCCGGACTGCCAATGTCTGTCATTTTCTTTACAAAATGTCTGCCGATTTTTGCGGGGGAGCGGCACGTCAAATGTATGGCTTTCACGAAACGTACAAATAGCAATATCAGATAAACGTCAGTCAATACAATAAGTATGATTGTTGGTCACATAGAGGGCCCGTAATTTTCATGCCGATGACAGACAAATGACGTAAAGCTGCATGTTTTAGGTTTTACGTTTGAAAGAATAATGGTGTCATTGAATAGTCTCAAAACTTCTTATTAAAACATCCTGTGTGTTTATATACGTCATTATGGCGAAACCGGCATGAAAATTACGGGCCCTGGTCATATACATTCGGCAGAAGACAAATCTAGGGTCAATTTATAATGGTCTCAAGTTTCTAGTCAAGCATATTTTCTTGTGAACGAATGGTGATGCATGTATGCATGTCCCGTCCCCGACCTCGCGAGATTGCACCAATTTTGCTGCAGACTTTCGGCTTATTCTTTAAAGATTGTACTTGTATATGGTTACGTTTCGACAGAAATAGGACGTCTTACATACTCGCAATACATAAATAAATAGGTGCCTACATAAAAAATTCTGTCATTGTGATATTTTTTTATTATTAGTTTAGTTTTCTGCAAAAGATTGTCGTGTCATCTTGGCTATGTTCTCAAAAGTCATTTTTTTATTTGTCATTAATTAATAAATATAGGGTTAATGAACTATTTCATGTCACTAGTTATCATTTTCAGAAATTTGTCAGAATTTTTTCCTGTGCCAGAATTTTTTTTTTTTATTATGTTATAAATTGTAATATTGTAATTAATTAATATTGTAATTGTGATTGTATAATAATATTTTGCTATTGTAAATATATGTATAAATATTTCTACGCCGATGCATGCCGGCAGAATATGTTGACCTAACATCCTCTACTAACCAACATTCTCCCAACCACTCTCGAAAGAAACATTATTCTCGGCAAAGTTGAAGGCCAACGCTCCAGGGGTGGAATTGCGATTAGGTGGGCTGACACCATGAAAAAAGCGAGTGGTTCAATGCAGAGGGCAGTCCATATGGCCCTAGACCGCACCAAGTGGAGGGACATCACTTTTGGTCAGGATCCTCAGCCATGAGGGACCGACTGAGAAGAAGAGAAGACTAACCAACATTGTACCATATTCTAAGAAATAAATGCTTGATTGATTGATTGTTACCACCGTGAGCAGACGAAGAGAGAAAGTGACCCCTTTTAAAATCACTGTTTTATGGTATTAAAATTGATAATATATTTTTTTTATTACATTCAACAAGCATGTCATACTACAATGTTTAATTTAACAAACTGTGCTGTATTTGTCCCCTGACAACCAGAAATAATTGTTTCCCCCACAGACTGGAATTCATTAAAATATGAACGTTTATAATGGCGAGTTTTTTAGTGTTGTTTTTTTTTACCTTTAAGTCATCAGAGTAACCAATTTCACATTAACCAAATTTAAAGTTTCCACTCAAATTAACCTGAAAATCGAAACTATGCAGACTCCTAAATTAATTAACAGCATCCAAGTATTCAATGCGGACGGGATCAAATTGCTGCAACTATCTGTAAACTCGCTTTCGCATGCCTTAGCTTGCATGCAGCGTGTAGTATGCAACTTGCAATATTGATGGGGCTCCGTGACAAAGGAGCCAGACCGCAGGATTCTGAGGTTAATGAAGTCCGTTAATGATAGAAGAGTAGATACAGTATGCAACTAAGAGGGCATTGAAGTATTTGTACCAAAGAAATAAGATTGGGCCCTTGCACACACAGCAGGGGATTTGCATATCATTATTATCAGGGCCCGTAATTTTCATGCCGATGACAGACAAATGACGTCAGGCTTCATACATCATGTTTTAGGTTTTACGTTTGAAAGAATAATTCTGTCATTGAATAGTGTCAAAACTATTACGTTCGGCGATAGAATCGAACGTTGATAGACTTTATCTGTCATTAACTCGTTTCATATTAAAACATCCTATGTGTTTATTTACGTCATTATGACGAATCTGGCATGAGAATTACAGGCCCTGATTATTATACTCTACGTTTGTCAAATGCGGAAATAACTAGGGATCGTTACCGTCTGAATATTGAATATTATTGTTTAATTTAAGCCTGATTTAATAAACTCCTTTATTTTCCATAAATCACGAGAAGAGAAAGGCTTGATTTTTCTACATAAACAAAGATTACAGTATGACTTTCCAAGTTTTAAACTAATTTTACAAGCTAGTGCGTACAAGTCAAACGCAAAGCAGCGTGTTTATTACTGCAACATCTCGTCTGGCATCCGTTTCCCGGCGTAATTACCAGTCTACCCCGGGCTGTAGAGTATACACACTAGACGTATACAGTTGTTAGAACCTATACATTGTAATGTTGAATCACAGACATGTCGCTATGCATTCATTAGTCCTAGCACAAGAGACTTATCTAAGGTCAGGGGTCCTAGCGGATACACTTCGTGATATGGGGATCTTTTGTGTAATTGCCCCCTACCGCACTACTAAAGAGCTTGCTCGACCATCTGCATGTGACGGATGATGGAGCTCAGGGGTACTCCTACACCAAAGTCCTTCATTTTCTGTCTGGCGAAAGCATGGTTTACACATTAAGTGCTTCATTGTCTTATCTTCTTTGGCACACATTCTACACTCAGTGTTTTTGAGTCCGTTTTTAGCCAGTACACCTCTGATCCCATATAGCCTGTGAACACCCCTCTAATACTTTGGACGTGTCTCCTGCTAAGTTTCCAAAGCTTTTTTACTCCATCCCGAGTCTAATTCGTGCATTGCCAAAGACACGTCAAACCATTCCACTCTTGTTGGTGTTTAAGTTTGACATGCTTTTTGATGGCCGTTGTTATGGTTACCTGTGAGAGTCCCACAAATGGTTCCAATCCTACGAAGTTACTCATATGTCCAACCCCCTCTAGCATTCTCATTGCCGATGAAGACCTCTTGTCCTAGTACAAAGTATTTATCTGTATCAACACAGATGTAACCTTTGCTCCGAACAGTACAATTATAGATTAAGATTTATTGTTACTTATGCAGAACTACGTGGCTATATTTATTAATAATATTGTTACGTTTGAGGGGTGGGTACTTTATAAAAAACGCACTAATTAACCACTAATTAAAACTGAGGCTTTATTGCTACTTACAAGACACTAAACACAGTACTTGAACACAACTATCACACACTAGTTTATCGCACTTGTCACTTTTACTTCACTTCGATTCGCTCTTGATCCGCACTGTATCGCATTCAGTATTGAACTACTCCCGTGTGCGCAGGCTGCCGCTATATATACCCGCCGGCGGCACTCGTGATGGTTCCAGAATGTTCCAGCCAAATCTTGCCTCGACAGGTCGGCTTCGATTCTAGTAAGTTCGCGAGTAGGTACCTAAGTACTTCTCGCGATGCTTCTAGACGCGGCTGGGTACTAGGCGGGTGTGTCCGCGAGTATTCGAGAACGTTCTCGACTCTTACCGTCTCTTTCTATAGGTACTTCTCTTTCACACCCTTCTCGAATGTTCCGTATAGCTATCTCTTTCTAAGAGTGCTGTCTCTTTCACACACTTCTCGAATGTTCCGTATAGCTACTAGGCAGGTGTGTTCGCGAGTACTCCAGAACATTCTCGATTCTTGCCGTCTCTTTCTATCCTTCTCTTTCACACACTTCTGGAATGTTCCGTATAGCTGGCTCTTTCTAAGAGTGCTATCTCTTTCACTCCTTCGAGAAATTTCGCCATATACTGATTTGTACTTCAGGGGCCCATAAGGGGTCCTGAAAACGCCTGAAAACGGGTTTTCAGGTTATTGTGCCATCTGGTAGAGGGTGGCCTGAAACGAACTGAAAACATGTTTCAGGCGCCTGAAAACAACGGTAACTGGGGTAAATTTTGAATCTTCTAGTATGTGAAAGAGGCACCTCTAAAACGGCCTGAAATCACTTTTCAGCCTGCTGAAAACGCTTCTAAGGCAAGAAAAATCACATTTAAAGGTTTGTTCACATGACCGGCGTAACACTATTCCAGCAATAAACAAGAGCGAATTATACAAATAACCTCAACAGCAAATTGGTACTATAAATACTAAACAATAAACGGCTCTGACTTCGAATCCAACGAAAGGTCAGCAGTCTAGTGCCCTGTGTGGAAACGAGCAATTATAGACCTTAACACAAAGACACAAATAATCACATTACTTGGTAAAAGGACGTAAGTAACCGCTACGCGAAGGTCAGATACACCGTTTTTGAATTGGAAACTGGAGTGACACCCACAGGTCGAGGTGCCCTGGCGTCCTCGGACTTGGCACAAGAATAACATCTAGACATTACTCGAATGAATCAAAATTGTACCTCAAGTGCCTTGAGGGATTTTGAAATTATCACAGAATGCCTATAATAATTAATTTGGCCCAGGCTCTGATATTTTGCAGGTGTTTATGTGAGTTACAACATTTTGTAATTATTTTTGTGTGCTATTTCATTTTGTTTGTTTTGTTTGTTTGTTTGTAAGCACTTTATTGTACACAAATATAGTAAAAATAAACATTTTGATAAAAACAAAGGTACAAAGGCGAGCTTATCCCTATAAGGGATCTCTTCCAGCTAACCTTTGAGTAACTGAGAGGAGAATCTTCGAGTTCTAGATAGACAAACAACAAATACAATAATGTACAAAACAACAAGGAAGTACTTAAGTACGTAAAATACAACAAGTTATAATAAATTACGTATATATTTATATATAACAATAATAGTAGTATATATCTACATTTATACATAATATATATCTACTAAATACATACAAAAATATATATATATATATATATATATATATATATATATATATAGCACAAATGAACAAATATTACTATGCCAGTTCTCAATTATTTGAAACTTGGTTGGAGAGCCACAGTCTTTTCATATGCATATTGTAGATACATTTGTGTGGTGATAATTTTTGGGGTTCCGTACCTCAAAAGGGAAAAACGGAACCCTTATAGGATTACTTTGTGGTCCGTCCGTCTGTTTTTCAAGACAGACTGCTGGGCTAAGGCCTCCAAGATTTCCACAACGAACGGTCATGCAGCGCCCTTAACCAATGGTCTCCCGCAATCTTAACCAGATCGTAGGTCGATCTAGTCGGGGGCCTTCCCACGCTGCGTCTTTCGGTACGTGGTCGCCACTCAAACAACTTTTTGCCCCATCGCCCATCGGTTCTGCGAGCAATGTCGCCCGCCCACTGCCACTTAAGTCTGGCAAGTCTCTAAGCTATGTCGACTGTGGTTCTCCTGCCGTTCTCCTCATTTCTAATCCATGTATGCCGTTTTGTTAAAATTAGTTTCACATTTCTTTAATCTGAACAAATTGCAACCGACTTCAAGTATGAAACCCGTCCCGCTATAATGCCGCGACTTAAATTTAAATGCTTCAGGATAACGGTAATTAAGGATCTCAAAGGAGCGTTTGCTTAACTAATTGAAGGTTGTGTTTCTCTACTGAATTTAAGAAAGGCTTCCCCCGTCGGGCTTCGTGGTAGAACTAAGTAAATCGCTTTTGAAAGTTTTCTGGAGATTTGTATTAAGACAACGGTAAACACTCACCTCGTCGAATTCTGCCGAATCTATTTTTCGACCTTATTGCTATTGAATCTTAATAAAACATTTTTTTTTCTTGTTAAGTAGTTAAATATGTAGGTATATGCAGTCTTCATCGGAGAAAATGGAACACTTTTGAACATTTTCACGCAAAATTATTTAGTTAAAGAAATCTAAAGTTTGGTACTTTTTGATAGAAATACACGAACATTAGCCAAGTTTTATGGCTAAACAGTTACTTTTTTACATAAATGAATAGACACTTGTAAAGTTTAGTTCATACTCTATCCAAAATGTATAAATTGTGTATACCTACTCAGAGTTTTTTTTTTCATGACATACCTTAAAATCACGCTTCATTTCGCTATAAAATATGCGGTGTAAAGTCGGCGTCGCTAGTACGTACGTACGTACGCTTGCAGAGCTGACGGAGAGTGGACATGTCGCTCTGCGCTTTGACAATATTTACTATGATGAGAGACTGAGAGTACAGAAAAACGTGTAAGTAGTGGATATCAAGATATTTGGGTGACTGACTAGCCCCTTTGTAGGTATAGTTTTGATTCGTTGGTATGCCTATCGTTTGGTTACTGTATCAATGTCGTATCTTGTGTAACATTTGCTGCATACTTACTCGTATTACTCGTAGCATGTAAGTTTTAAAATAAAAACAGAAAATTATTCTTGATATGAACGGTTGCATTTCCGAATATGCACCCATATTGCAAAAGAACCTACTTATAGTTTGTGTTTTGCCATATAAAAAAGCATTGTTACGATTAAGAGTTGTAAGTAGTGAGCTAAATTACTTCTTCTTAGTTAAAATCATCTAGATTACAATAACAAAACAGATATACAGGCAAGCACTGGCTCTGCGTCACGTTAATAAAACGTTCCTTTTTGTGATTATTATCCAGTCTAGTCTGAAAACGGGACAATCGGCGTCCCGCGCGGCCCCTTTGCGGGACGCGTCATCAAGACCCCAGAAACGGGACGTCCCGCGTATAGCGGGACGGTTGGCAACCCTACTGGTGACCGAAGAGCTGGTGGCTTCCTCGCACAACGTATCAGCATTGCGATACGACGAGGAAATTCTGCCAGCATCCTAGGTACAATGCCTCACGGACCTATTTTAGATTTAAGGTAGATAGAGGTTGGTAGTTAGGTAAGTTACACTTACTGTATATATTTCGAAAATAAATGTTTTATACAAATTATGTTAGGACAGCAAATGAAGTTATAACGTGCTTTTTAGAGTTCCGTACCTCAAAAGGAACATATGTCAAGAACCTTTATCTCGGGACGCATAAAGGTAGAAATTATTACCACATACACAGGTCTCCTTTGCAATTGTGAAAAACCCAAACCATCAATCAAAAGATACGGATCTCGACTTTATCGAACGTGATATACCTACAGTATACTAGTAGGTACATGATAAACTCATAATTTTATTATTTTTAATAGGTGTTATATTTTACTTTCGAGTTTTCTACATTTTTGTAAAACAATAAACGAAACAGGAATTGCGTATGAATTATAGGTGTGGTTGAGTTTTAGATGGGCAAATTTAAATTTGACATTTCCAATGTTTTATTTTCGCGACAAAGTACCTCTCATTTTCCCATTATCGCAAAAATAGGGTTTACTTGTTCGACCAAACGCCAGCCGCATTGCATTGCCGCGTATACCCAAAACTGTTTAATTTTTTCCGGTAGCAATATAATCTTTAACCCAACGATTTACAGTTCAGTTTTCAGCAACAAATTAAAGATAGATAGGCGTTTTTGAATGTTGCAGGGTTAGAATGATTCTCATCGACTAATTGCAGGGAATGAATTGTAAGTTGGAAAGTTAAGAGGGTTGGAATTTTTAATTTTGTGCTCATAGAATTTTTGCCTTTGGAATCTGTATTCTAGTCGGCTAAAGGGTGCTTTGGGAATAGAAGGGGAAAAGGGGTGATCTTCGTCGATTTTAAATTTTTCATCGGTTGAAAATATTCCAGCATACTCTGTAACCATTTGAAAATGGAGACGTGCTGAGATGCCTGAGATATTTGTAAGCACTTTGATATCTTCCATATGTCATAGACTGAGCTTTTTTTGATTTTCGTTAAATGCGACACATTGCTTTATACGTTAATAGAAGCCATATCACTTTTTGACGAATTAGAAAAAAAAATAGTCTTTCATACAAAATAAATGAATATTACATTGTAAAAGGTCCTTTAGAGTTAATACGAAAGTAAGTGGTAGTATGACAAAGCTGAAACTGTAGACATGACAGCACATGCCAAAATACAGCTTAGTAGTAGATGGTTTAGTAACGCTTTACAATAGTTCAGCTATTAAAAAAAAAATCTTAAATATTTCAAAAACTTTAATAGTTAAGACACTAGTTTCTTAGGGTCACTTGCACCACCGAAAATGGAGGGTTAACCTGAGGTTAACCCACCATTTTATATTGAATTTGACAGTTGACAGCCCACTAACCTTGAGTTAAGTGGGTGGTGCAAGTGGCGCTTAGAGAAATTAACTCGATTTAACCTGAAGAATCTCCCCTTTAAGTTAACGGATATCAATAAAATACAGGATGTACCTATATTCATGTGATTGATTCATCCAAATTATGCGAGAATATTTTATGTCATACAATTTTTACGCTTAATTGTCGCTAATTGTCGCTAATTGTCGCTAATTGGTCTTCAAGTTTAATGGCTAAAAATTAATAAATTTAATATTCAAATTGATACGGAATTCGTTAAATTTTGTTTTTTTTTCCTCTGAAATTGTGCCCGTGTGCTAAACAAGAACTTATGTCGTGTATAACAAACCTTATTTAAATTCCGTCCACATCTTTTGTTCATCTAGTCTTATTAAAATGCTAAAATGCACAGGTTAAAGACAAACATCAGACGTTAAAGTTTGCTCCCTTTAACATCGGAGATTGCAAATATTAAAAGTTAATAAGAGTGAGATGGGAGCCTTTCTTAGCCTCGGGCGAGGTTTGCACTGCTCTCTTTGAGTCTATGTTGCCGGCGACTAGACCATGGATTACATAATTCTGGAACAGATATGCAACAGTCTAACTAACGCAAAAAAAAAGTTTAGCACGTGCAAGAGCGATCCGACCGTTTACACATTTAGCAAATGGAACAAACATATTAAAATTGATCGAAAATTCAAGTACGTAATAAGTGAGGGTGACAGTGAAGATATGTTATTATGTCACGATGTCAAACCGCATCGAGCTTATGGCTTCAATTAAACAAACATGTCATAAGCGTAGTACAGTGCTACGAACGTGCTACGGGAGTGGATGGCGTAGCGCTAAATACTGAACATGGGTTCTTAGTTCTTAGTTGCCGAAATATTGGGAACTCGATTTAAACAAAAAAAACGTGATAAGAACCCGTATTCCGCGTGGTAGAATCGCGAGTTTAAAAACGTGTCGATATCTCTAAAGAGTTTCTTATTTTGATTACGGGCGATCGTGCGGTATTACCAACTCATAATCGTGCTACTTCTGCATACGTGGCATATCTGTACGAAGCTGTCATTGTAATCTATATCCGACTCCACTAATGTTGCTAGATAAAATGCGTTTGCTTTACTTAAAGAGTATTTTAAGTGATGCAATTTACTTTGCAAGCATCTACAGAGAACACTCGCGTGGCTCTGTTGACTACAAGATGCTTGGAAATGGATGTTTGGAAAAATAATAGAATTTTTTATTGAGTAAAGGTATGTTAAAGAACTTTTGGCTGTCTTGCAGATATAGGTTCGAAAGTACGTTGGTGATGTATCAAATATAAATAATAAATATGAAATATAATATAAATAAATAAATAAATATATTACAAGACGTTCTTACACAAATTGACTAAGTCCCGCAGGAAGCTCAAGAAGGCTTGTGTTACGGGTACTCAGACAACGATATATATAATATACAAATACATAGAAAACATCCATGACTCAGGAACAAATATCTGTGTTCATCACACAAATAAATGCCCTTACCGGGATTCGAACCCAGGACCATCGGCTTAGCAGGCAGGGTCACTACCAACTACGCCAACCGGTCGTCAACAATAATCAGCAACAGTTGCTTGCAACAAGATTTCCTGGTATTAGTATTTTTTGACAGCAAAAGCGTCTAGTTTTGGTCGTCAAATTTACATAAAAAGTTTTGATTAAAATAAATTACACTAAAATATTAAGAATCACACACACAAGAAATAAGTAATTATAAACTTTTCGATAAAAATATGCAAATTAATTTCTTTTCTAATAAAAAAATGGCTGTATGTCTACGAAAGTACTAATAACCAATAGGTCATTGTTCAGAATTTAAATGCTGACGGCATTTGCACATTAAAGGAACTCACTGTCTTAAAAACCCCACACTTTTCTCTTCTAGATTTGCCGAGCAAACAGAATCACAAATTCATGAAATGTTAATAATTTTTATGGAGGTCGGCCCCTCGGATTTACTCTCATTCCATACCGAGCATTCGGCTCAGAGGCGTTCAGATTCAGATCCGTCAAAAACCATTTAGGGTTCCATACCCAGAGAGTAAAACGGAGGCTTATTACTAAGACTCCGCTGTCTGTCTGTCCGTCCGTCTGTTACCAGACTGTATCTCATGAACCATGGTAGTTAGACAGTTGACATTTTCACAGGTGATGTATTTGTGTTGTCGCTATAACAACAAATACTTAAAAATTGAATAAATTAAATATTTAAGGGCGCTCCGATACAATAAACGTAATCTTTTGCAAATTTTTGCTCGATATGTTTAACAGCAACAGATAGGACGCTTGAAATATTCACAGAATACCTAATCATAATCATTTAGTTATATTCACTTTAAAAATAAATTATTATTATTAAATAAGTATAATAAAAACAAATATTTAATTTAGGCTCCCATTCAACAACTTGATCTTTTTTGCGCGAGTCCGATTCGCTATTAGCCGGTTTTTTTTTATAATTGTGGAAGAAAAGTTTCCGTTACGACGAGACTTGTAATTCTTAATTTTGGGACAATTGTGTAGTATGTTAAAGACAATCTGCGGCATTAATTTAAAATAACCTAAACCCATTCAGCGCTAATTACAATACATTTTTGTTTTTCCTCTACGAAACATTTATTTTTATTTTTATGCGTGTTTCGAATCAGTTATTAACTTCAAAAGTCTCGAAAATAATACCCAAAGAACTGGATACCCAATCAGCCGAATAAAATGACGCCATAAAAGTGCTGCAGTTGCAGCACTTTTTCATATATTTTTGTCTGGAACGTGCCGTTTCGTTAGGTGCCAACAGCCTTTAAATTTTTAACAGAGTTGGTTTTTCGACGTTTTTGTTCTTCTTTTAATAAGGCAATGATTTGTATGGACAAGTTATTGTTACAGCTGCTGAAACCGTGAAATGCACATTTATCGTTGTTCTCCAAGATCTTTATGATACAATATATTACAGGTAGTATTAATGTCTCACAATTTTAATGTTCAATCGTGTTCAAAATTGCACGGGGCGTTCACCTTTTCACAGAGTCACAGAATGACCTGTCTCCTCACTGAAAAATGAAAAATGCCTGATTTAGAATTTAATCATTATCATTTTTATTCCGCTGAAAAGGGGTACTCTGTCACGGTGCTCTCTAGAAAACTACTGAACAGAATTACAATACAATACAATACAATACTCTTTATTGCACACCTCACACAGATGAAATACAGTTACAAGAAAAAATAATACGTTACTTGCATTAAAATAACTATCAAATAGTCTACTTTAAAGACATTTGTTGGTTTTTAAATAATGTCTACCATTATAATTTTACACTTGATCCAAAATCTTAAAAATTTAGAAAATCGCATTTCATTGTAGGTCGGTTAAAATGAAAAACGACCCCGGGTAGTTTGTGAATTAATTCATTCATAAATTACCCATGCACTTTTGAACGCATGTGTACCGTAATATACCTAATAAAACTATTAAAATGTACTAAAAATCATGTGCTTACTTAAAATCTAGCGTATGGACAGATTGTGGTATTTTGGACAGAGCCGCCGATGGAGTCGCCTAGGTAAATTTTATGATTAAATGAATAACGATTAAATTTGTTTTCTAAAACACATTATACTTTTTAATTCTTAATCAAGCAGTAAACGCAGAAGTCTTAGACAACGGTATCATTTTGGTTTCCACAATTTATTCGGTGATTTTTCAATGTTTTTTTTTCTTTTTATTTGAGTTGTATATATATTTCACATGATAAACGTTATTGTTTTCGTGATATACAAGATTTTCGTATGTTTCAATCCACATCAAAGTTGTCTTATATCTTAATGTTGGTTTGAGAGGCCAATATTCGCAAGGCAACAACATCAACTCTGATACTGATAGAGCCTCAAATTATTTATTTAGGGAGATGAGGGGGGCGCTTAAGTAGATAGACTGTAATTTAAATCTTAATAACCCACAATTATTTATTTTTAGTAGGAAAAAATGCATAGGTTTCCGTACAGAAATGTTCGCAATATTTCACTCGCGCTTATAAATTTGAGTACTCGGAGAGATTAATAAGGATACACTTTATTTAAATTTTTTGATTAAGTTGTTTTGGTTGAACGGGAAGAAATTTGATTAAGGTTATTTTGAGCCGGTTCTCGTTTGACGAAGTTGTTTATGAGAAAATAATATTTGTGTAGGTTAGGTATAGGTACCTATATATCGATATTATTCAATCAACCGTTTCTCCGCTTTACGTTTTACTTTAAGGACTAAATATCTGTTCGGATAAGGGAGCAAAATTATGTGGTCACTTTCTTTATTTGGTAAGATAATAAAGACGTGTAGGTAAGTTATTTTTATTCCTTCGTAAACTTAACATCTTCAATATTGCTGATTTGGCCTGCGTTTTCTGTGAGTCGTTAAGGAAAAATGTGCAAGATTGGGTCACGCAAGGGATGCTGGCTGAAATCGAGTTCTATGAACGCCCCACCACTGCAATACATCCTATATAAAATTAATGTACTGTGTTGACTAGGGTATCATTAAATGAGCATTATCATTATTCATAATTACAGTCAGGTTATCTAAACATAATCATTTAAATTTGATTTTTGTAATACCCAGACTACCAAAAACAACCTACAGCAGTCTAAAACAATTAACTTTCATTAAGACGGCAAAATTTGTACTGTCTCAAAGCAACATTTGCTAAGACAGCATTTTGAGATTTAAAGCATTTTCTTTATTAAAAGCTTAATCTAGTTTCCTGGAGCACAATAACGGCATATCCCCAATCCCAAACGTCTTATCTCTTCACCTTTACTTTGGAATTTAAGCTTTATAACCAGTATGTTAAGGTAGTGTTTCAATTGTAAAAGTTGGGTTAAATGAGGTAATGGAAGTGGGGGGATGTTTGTCAAATAAATAGTTGAGGCGAGTGAGGTGTTCGTTGGGGGCATGCTAGTCGCCGGTGGTAATCGCTTCTTGGGGATTTTGGTTCGTTGGTTATGTTACTGGTTTACAAGAGCTGCTTAAATAGAAGCGTAAAGTGCAATTTGTATATTGGAATGAGCATTATGACTGGCTGTTTTGATAATCCGCTGCATAGTACGTCATAAAAGTTCAATATTTGGCTTCCTATCAATTGTGTAAAATTATATCCGGTTTCAGTGACGCTTTCAGTAATTTTGCAATGGGGAAAGAGTGCAAAAAAACTTCTTTTGTATTGATCGTAATGCATGCGAGGCATTAGTTAGTTAGAGTAATGTACGACTTTTACAATTTTTTTAAACCATTACCGTCCAAGCGGCCGCCAGTTCTATATTACACTTAAGCCTTGTTACTCTCTGAGCTATGTCGACGACTTAAGTTTTCCTACAATGTTTCTCATCTCCACGTAGATTTCTCAAGAGAAACTCTGAATCTAGTTCGGTCCCTTGCCTTAGAACCTATGGAAAAAAAACACTTTATCATGTGTATCCTTTTAACAAAGCCCTTTTGTCCACAGTCCTGGAGAGCGGCGACGAGCCCGCAGCATGCGGCAACCATCGCACCCTCGTGCTCGCGAACCACCAGAGCACGGGCGACGTGCCGCTCCTCATGGGCGCGTGGAACCCGCGCGCGGGGCTCCTGTCCAACCTCATGTGGATCATGGACCGCGTGTTCAAGTTCACCAACTTCGGCATCGTCAGCGTGCTGCATGAGGACTTCTTCATACAAGCGGTAAGTTTTTAATGTCATATTAAAAGGTGAAGTGAATAAACACGGCCTCTAGAACTCCCATCTGTGGAATACTCGACCATCGCTCTACCAAGGCTCGTTACCATTCGTATGGGCCTGCGAGAGGCGGGCACTTAGCAGACGCTGTTTCTACTTAAAACTAGTGCAATCATAAAACTCAGTGGCCAATGCCTCACAGATGATTGTTGCAAAGTTGTGTTACGTCAGGTTGAAAAGCGGTTGATGCAGCGGCGCTTATAGCTGGCCATATACGTTCAGGCATACCCGCTGGATCTGCCAAATAATACATGGGAAATCTGTCTGGCGGATGTCCAGCGGACGTAACCTGATCTGAACGATCTCACGAACGTATATGAACGGCATATAGCTGTAAAAGCTTACGACTGTATGAAATTTCTTGCCGCATTGGGCACATATACTCGTACATTGCTCTGATACTGGAATCGAGGCCATGTCACTGGTAAGTATGGTGACCCTTGTTACTGTGTGGACTTAATTATATTATTAAATCGCCTTATCTCGTAGTAATAATTAGTTACTACCCTGTCAGAGGTATAAAAATGATGAAATCATTAATCATCTTTAAGAGTAAATAAAGACGTAAAGTGACGTAACGTAAGACCCATATCACACTGGCGATTTTCGAGTGAGTTGAAAGCGAGGGATATTTATTCAATTCAATTTAGGCCACGATAAAAAAAATTGTCTCGCCCGGATCTTACTGAGTGGCTTTCAACTTTCCTTTGTAACTATCGCAAAGTCAAAAGACAAATAAATAGTCTCTGGAAGTGAACATACATTGTGATTATGATGCCTATGGGGCGTACAATTCATGCCTGCTTGTCATAATGACGTGTATAAACACACAGGATGTCTTTAAATACGTAATGAGCTAATGACGGATAAAGTCTATCAACGTTCGATTGTAATTCGAACGCAACAGTTTTGACAGTATTCAATGACAGCACTATTCGTTCAAACGTAAAACCTGAAACATGCTCTATGAAGCTTGACGTCATTTGTCTGTCATCCATCGGCATGAAATTGTCACATTATTTTGACTTTATAAAAATACATTTTCCACAAAGAACCCTGATAGCGCCGCGAAGAGCATCAATAAGTGATTTTGTCAATAGAAAATCTCTATCTGTCACTCTCGAAAATTCCGATGTCTGAAGATAACTATTGTTACTTATGGGGATACCCGAAACTTTTGTGATGTGAAAAACCTTTTTCGTCTCCATGGGAAAAGTGTCAAACGCAAAGTGGTATTGAAATATGGAAATACAAATTACTTATAATATAGGTTATAGCTATGACCAGGGCCCGTAATTTTCATGCCTATGTGTGACAGACAAATGACGTCAAGCTTCGACGTTAGAATAGAACGTTGATAGACTTTATCTGTCATTAACTTATTTCGTGTTTGTTGTGTTAAATATACGTAGTATTGAGTGTAATAATAATGTACTTACCTACCAACATGATATAATGTTGATACATTCTTAATCACACGTCATAGCAAACATCAAAATCATAGTCGTTAATTGCATACATTTCGCAATGGCGCCCGCGGTCACATGTATCTATGTCGAATACAAATCAAGTCCACCCACGGGCGAATCCGATACAGCGTAAACAATGCCGAGCCACTATTGCTGACCACGGATTACATTATACTACAGATATGTCACGCACCGTAAAAACATGATCCGGATTTATTATAGTTGTCTGTCATTCTGACACAGGTTGGGCCAAAATTGTTTTGCAAATAGGCATACTCGATCTTTTCCCAATAAAGGGATTAATCATAGTTAATTTAACATAAATTTTTGACTTTTTATAAACCGTTAAGCATTGAGCTCGACATCAGCCAGTTTTTGTGTAAAACAGTCTTATAATAACTACGATTTTGTATGAAACTTGGTACAAAGCATATTCAAATGCCATTTCGTAGGTAGCCTCCGAAAAGCGCAATTCTTACTTTGGCACACCTTAACACGTCTTAAGTGTAATTAATAAAACCGCGGACAATCTTAGCAAAACAGCCGCTATGTGGCAGTCGCGTTTCATACACAAAGCTTCAGCAAATGTCCCTGAATTGTAAAAATTTCTTGCAGGAATTACCAGTGACGAGTAGAAATATTATTATATAAATGCGTTTAATCTTATTTTTTTAAATATTATCCGTTTTTTTTTAAATATGAATTTGGTGTGTGGCTGTCGTTTAGTGAGCTGACTACTGCCTAAACGATGCTTGTGCCGTGCCGTCCCTAAAGAATACCTACCATGTACCTACCTACCTACCTACCTAGGTCGGTTTTTAGAGGCAATGCCAACAGTGTTCGTCGTCAACAAAGAACCAATAAGGTCATAGAACCAGGCGTTCTCAAACGATACATTGCGACACTTTTTGTATGAAAACTTCCACACGAATGTGTGTAAGATTCCTTAGGATAACTTTATTTAAAAATGTATTTGAAATTTGCAATTCTCACACTTACAGCACTTAGCAACCGATGACAATATCTTATCAAAAAACAAAAACTTCAGTTGTTAAAGTGAAGTACTTAGTGTAAGCATTATTTCATCTGTGACCGAGCAGCTATTGGTAATACTTTGATGGACGCGCATACTGTTGTTATGTAATCTTAAACATTTGAATGCTATTAGTTGCCAAATATTTTTAAACACACATAAAACTATGAGGAAAGTGTATGTGTTTTCAAAAAACGTAATAGACGAATTCTATTACGAATCATAATTGTTGTATTTGCAGTCGCTTGGTGTGTCTTAAACTATGTAACTGATAACCAGATAAGACGGAATCATATAAGATATTCAAAGTGTCCTACTGCTGGGCACAGTCCTTCCTCCTTCCCTTCTACGTATCCTGATCTTCAATCGCCTCCAGCCAGTTCCTATCAAAGGCTTGAGCTCGTCTCGCCATCGCCGCTGCCGTGCCGCATCTCTGGGTTCGATTCTGTGGGGCCCAGTTGGAGGTTATTTTAATTTTTAGCCCACAAATATCCAGCATACGGGAGACGTGTCCCGCCAATCCCAGTTCAGCCTGAAATCTACTTCAGTACTTCTATCAGTCAACTAGATAAATGACAGCGATATTAAAAAAGTATACATTATAACGTTGTCTATGGTATTTCATAAGAACACTGCTGAACGATGCTCATGTGGATTTTCATACAATATATGAGCACTGTTGTTTTTTTTTTCATTTCTATAATGGGCACACGACATCTTCCACATTCTGCCACCTTTCGAGATTTTGCTTTTTTCCGCTATTTCAGCTGTCGTAGAAAAACTAGCGTATGCAACAGCTCATAATTATATCACTGTTGACAAACTACTATTATGACTGATATTTAATACAACAGCGAGCCTTTGTATCAAATTTTCTTATAAATAATACTTTTTGTTTCTTCCGGATGATGTTTGATATGGAGCGCGTGTCAAACTTTGTTATCTTGTTATTTATAACAATCTTTAAATTTCAAACAACCGCCCCCGTGTTTTCTCATTTCCCCGAATCGGATTTCTCTAATAAGAAAAATATGAAACATAATTTCGTTACGTGTCACGTTTGCGAACTCGATTACGGAGTAAAAAACGGCACTTGAAAAGTTAGTTCATCCAATAAAGAACAATTCTCGCCGAGACGACAAAGACTCTCCATTATCCTATTGGGGTCGCGAAGATGATTAGCTGGTGGAAATATAAAAACAACCTTTGAAACAAGCATTAAGCATTGGTGGTCCAGTGGTAAGGGTAAACTAGATCTTATTGGAATCAGCCTGGTTTCCTCGTGATGTTTTCCTTCACCGAAAAGTGATTGGTGAATACCAAAATTACCAAATGATATTTCGTACATAAGTTCCGAAAACCTGATTGGTACGAGCCGGCAGGATTTGAACCCGAGACTTTCGGACTGAAAGTCTCACGTCTTGCGGCTGGGCCACCAACGATCTATGTCTTACTAACTACCATGTGCTGCCATAAAGCTGAACTGTTGATGCTGTTGAAACTGATGTCAACACTGTCTCTGGGGCTTACACGTGCCTAAACCTTATATTTATAGTGTAGTATCTTATTAACCCGCTTTTTGGCAAAAAAGTCCTTGAATGGTGACTACGTACTAGCAAGTGCAGTGTGGGACGGCCACCTACGAGATGGACCGACGACCTGGTGAGAATCGCTGGGTCTCGTTGGATGCATGCGCTGGAGTTCGATTGGAGAGGCCTACGTTCCCTAACGAACCCTAACGAATACACATTGACCCATTAGAATCTTTAATGTAACTGCCCCCTACCGCACTACTCCAGAGCTTGCTCGATTATCTCCATGTGATGGATGATGCAGCTCAGGGGTTTTGGTCTGAATTCCTTTGGCTTCAGGTATCCTATGCCAAAGTCCTTCATTATTTGTCTGACAAAAGCATGACATTTACACAGTAGTGCTTCATAGTCTAATCTTCTTCGCCGCACATTCTACACCCAGTATTGTCTGTGAGTCCAATTCTGGCCAGTACACCTCTGACCCCATTTATAGTGTCACTATGACATAGTCCTATAGTGGCCTAGGGATTGGTAATTGGTTGACTCTACCTACATAGGTATATATTTACAGAACATCCACTCTCTAGGTAACAAGGGCTCCTAGTAACTGTGTTATAGCAGTCAAAGTAAACAATCAGGGATTCGATGCCTCTGTATCTCTAAATCGTGTCTCTTGAAGGCAAAATGGCATAAGGAACAAGGGAATCTAATGGACGTTGGTCTTTTTTATGTCGGAGAAGAATTTTGCAAGGATTATTCCGGTCTAGATTTATCAGTTGTTTCTACTTTATAGTTGGGCAATTTTCAGGGTTTCGTGTATAAAGGGTAAAACGGGACCACAAACCATATTCCACCACCATATTAATAAAAAAAATTATTAATAAATTTTATTAATTTTACAATTTTAAAGCATGAATTAAATCATTTATTAAACATAATAAATGTTTTGATTCATGTTTTCAAGTAGTCACACTACTATATATAAATTATAAATTGAAAGAGATGTCAAATACTACAGAAAAAGTGACCAAGGTCCCCGGTGAGCAGGGCTGGGATCCTTGGTCACTTTTTCTGTAGTATTTAAGAATAAGAATAAGAATAAGAAACATTTATTCGTGACGATCACACAACACACAACACATAAAAAAAGAACAAAAACAGGAAGACAGAATTGTTGTGTGCATCACGAAATGGACCCAACTCAGCATAATGCTAGTTTTGAAGCCAGCGCTGGTCTTCCGTAGGGCCCATTCGATGATGCCACGAGAAGTAACACATAAAAGGACTAAAAACATAACATAACAGTATAAATCATTATGAATACCAACATTTAAAACATCACAAAACCAAAACAAAAATACAAGACATCTCTTTCAATTTATAATTTATTAATTTTATTAAATTTTACTCACTCACTTTAACAGTTTTTTCTACAATTAGGATGGAAAGAGCTCGCAGTTCTCAATATAAATGACATAAAACATAGCCATGTTAAAAAAAGTGGAAGAGACAACTTTAAATATAATTGCCCAGTTCGTATTTATTGTATTATAAGAGTAAACAGGTGAATATTACTTAATTTTTATGAATACTAATAATTACACGTAAAACAAAAGCTTGTAAAAGTTGGCAGGCCCCACAGTAACAGCCCCAACGTGGATCGCGGAGGATTTCGCCCGTAATAGAATTTGCCGATTTTGCAATCGTCGGCAACCGGGTTTACTCTGTAATTGCTAAGAGACAACATTAATATATTCGGGTGTTTTGCTTCCTTATATTTATTACATTCATTGAAATTAATACTAGTTTATGCAACAGTTATATAATAAGGGTTCTTAAAACTTGAGGGTTGCCGTTACAAAACGAGTCGAAGTCGAGTTTTGTAATCATAGACCCGAGAGTTTTAAGAACCAGTTATGAGCTGTTGCATACGCTAGTTTTTCTACGACAGGTAAAATAGCGTAAAAAGTGGCAGAATAGGGAAGAAGTGGAAATAGGGTAGATAGTGGGCAATATAGAAAAAAAAACAGTGCTCATATATTGTATGAAAATCCATAGGAGCAGTGTTCTTATGGAATACCATAGACAACTTTGTAATGTTTACTTTTTTAATATAGCTGTCAGTCATCTAGAAAAGAAAACAATAGAATAGAATAGAAAACAATACAAATAGAAGTGCTGGAGTAGAAAAACACTTTAGAATGGATTAATCGCGTTTATTAACACCATATTATTTACATTACCGCCTGTACTCTTTGTTTTATCCATTTAAGACCAATGCATGCGTAATTCGACACATCCCTAAACTTACCCAAGGTTGACGTTATGTGAGTTAATCAAATATTTCTTGTCATTATTCGCCATGGTTACGGTCTCCTGGGTCACTATCAAAATCACTGTTTTATTGCATTAAAATTAAAAAAACATGTTTTTTTTGGAGTTACATTCCCTTTCCATGATGGGCCAATTACCAAGCATGTCAGCATGTCAATAGAACATACTGCATCGTTTCTTCTAACAAACTGTGCTGCGTTTGTCCCCTGGCTCACGGAGCAGAATAAAAACAAGAAATAATTGATTCACCCATGTACTATCGCGTTGAAAAGTTCATGCACAATTTATGAGTGGATTCATTTATAAATTGTCCATGCGTTTTTAAACGCCACTGTATTTCGAAGGCAATGTATGTTTGAGTGAATACGGGGTATCAATTCGTGTATAACCGTTCAGAAAAAAAAAACTTCAGAAAACTCAGATCGTGATCTATTCTGATCGCGGTTGTCAATGTTGTCATGTTATCGTGTCTATCATTCCATGCGTCACTTTCGCACTTGCATATTTGTTAGAACGTGACATGCGCTACACACCATCCGCATTCCGCATGCGGGCTCTATTAATCAATAAAAACTGACAGTTGACAGTCTATAAAAATAATTAAAATTAAACACTTTAGAACGGATTAATCGCGTTTATTAACACCATGACACTACTTTTCGAGTCCTTTACAGCACTCGTTTGTTCGTTGATGACATCATCATCTTAACCCTGTGAAAACGAGTGTTGTTAAGGGACCAAAACGTAGGGTCATGGTGTTAATAAACGCGATTAATCCGTTCTAAAGTGTTTAATTTAAATTTTCAATGATGACATCATCATCTTAACCCTGTGAAAACGAGTGCTGTAAAGGGCTCGAAATACGTTTCGAGGTTATGGTGTTAATAAACGGGATTAATCCGTTCTAACGTGTTTAATTTCAATGAATAACAATCGCGGTAACAGAAGACAATATGAGACTATAAAAAAAAACCCCAATACAGCAGGACCTCTTTAATCCGAACCCCTTCTAATCCGAACCCCTCTGTAATCCGAACGGACCTTCCCAACCGTTTTGTGTTGTTATTGCGTGGTTTGTGCATCTCAACAGTGTATGTGTAATTGTATTTAAATCATGGCTTCCACGTCAAAGAAAAGAAAACACGTTACTTTGACTATTTCTCAAAAATTGGAGATTCTAGATCAACTGAAGGAAGGTATTTCTTTTAGTTTTTTTTCACTTCACTATATTGTTTGTTTTATTTCATACAAAAATACCCTATTAATTCTCCATACTATAATCCGAACGCTCCACGGATCCGAACGGGGGTTAAATTTTCAGCGTTCGGATTAAAGAGGTCCTACTGTACCTATTTTTATTTTAACTTTGTTTACAAAACACAGCTGCTGTCACCACATCACAATCTACTTAACCGACCGACGAAACCTCGCCTTAAGGCTTTCGCTTTGTTCAAGTTCCAAACTACGGAAGCTGGGTCATTAGCGAGCAAAGCACTAAGCCCATCATCCGACACCAAAAAGGACGTATGTGTGTAACGACTTTGTAGAGATACGGCCTTTTTGGTAGTGGCGCAAGTTTATTAGTTGTATCAATAAAAAGCATGTTTACTGCACGAGTGGGCTATATGAAATCGTTTTTAATAGTGCAGTGGGGTCTATGTTATAGGAGGTAGCGATTACCAAAGGGCTAACGGCTAAATAAAATGTTAACTAGTTAAATGGCTAAGGCCCATTTGCACCACCCAGAGTTAGCCGCTAACCTGGAGTTAAGCTGCCAAATTCCATACCGAAAAAACGCTTAACTCCGTTTTATGTGGCTAACACGGGGCAAAATGGCATAAGGACCAGGGGAATCTAATGGACGTTGGTGTTTTTAATGTCGACGAAAAATTCTATAAGGATTATTTCGGTCTACATTTATCAATTGTTTCTACTTTACAGTTGGGCTATTTTCAGGGTTTCATGTACATATAAAGGGTAAATCGGGACCGTATTAATAAGGCTCCGATGTCCGTCTGTCTGTCTATCCGTCTGTCATTAGGCAGTATGTCATGAACCGTTGAAAACGCTTAACCCCGGATTACGTGGCTAGCCCCGGGTAGTGTAAATGGCCCTAAATTTTATAAGGACTAACGAGGAAGGGAAATCAAAACTGAAAATAAATCGCGAAATTTCATCTTTTTCTATCTATTGTTATCCCGACCTTTGCCAGGGTGCGTTTTTCTATTTGCTCTCCTCCACTTTGAGCGATACTGGGCGAAACAATATTTTATTCTTTTAGTTTAGCTTTTAGTTTATTTATCCATACAAGATATTTATTCGGTACTAAAAAGGTACCTTCAGATAAAGACTAAAACTTAACTAAAAAGACCCAGAAAATATAAAAATTAACTTTATTAAAATATTACAAAACTAAACAAAAGCTACACTACAAAGAAATAAAATAAAAATATATTTATTAGTTTTCCCTTTCCAGCATGGAAAATGTCGGACGATATGAAAAACAGACTATACCTTAATTTAATAGTAAACGCTAATCCTCTAACTTGCACCACCATTTACAGCCCACTCAAACCACCTCAAACAAGCGTCGAGACAATTAATTTTCAACTTTGTTGCAACGCATCAACGTCCTTTATGTATGCATGTAGCAACTTTGTACTCTCACGAACGTGCTATATCCGGCCTACACTTTGGCTTAGGTCGTGTTCTGAAACTAAAATATGAATTTACCCACAGTCTAGATCATTATGTACAGTCAACTAATTGGAACTCTAGGCCGCTCTAGAGCCATGTCAAAATGACAAGCAGTCCCACAGCCCCAGATTTCATACAATGTGAGTTATAGCGTCACTATTACATTAGTCCTACAGTGACCTAGAGTTTCAATTGGTTATACCATTTTAAGCTAACATGGTCATTTGCCTTGTTTGTTTTTCTGAGCACGCGATATTTCTGTCGTGTCTAGTTTTTAGTTGTGGTCCACCCACGCACCATACATTGCGACCTACCCTCTTACGGGTTCGCTTATTTTGCGTGTTGTCACTGGCTACTACCGTCCGTTTTCTCACTTTAAACGAGTTTACTCTTCTCAAAAACGTAATCGAGTTATAATGCAAATAAGTTTTCGTGAACGAGTTCTAATGCAAAGCAGTTTCATGTGCAAATAAATATATGGGGAAGTCCAGGGAAACTTTGAGCGGAGAAGGTTTAAACGAAGTTCGCCGGGTCACCTAGAAGCTTTACTTAATCGTAAATACTAATACGGTTAACGAATTTATTTTTTGGTATTCCATAAGAACACTGCTGTTTTTTTTTAATTTCTTTAATGGGCATACAACATTTTCCACATTGTGCCACCTTTCTAGATTTTGCTTTTTTCGCTATTTTAGCTGTCGGAGAAAAACTAGCGTATGCAACAGTTCATAATTGGTTCTTAAAACTCCTATTATATCACTGTTGCATAAACTACTGTTAAAATCATATTATTATACTTGTAAAGTCTGTTAATATTTAGGTACAAAATAATTCACATAACGTTAACACTGAAAACATGAATCAACAAGATATTTATTAAAAATAATAAACGATTTGGTTCTTGGTTTACAAGGATCTGGTAATATATTCAAATTAATTACTATTTGAGATATAACAAACAAAATATATACAGTCAGTCGCAAGCTACCTACCTTGGATCTAAAATAGGCCCAATGATGATACGGTGTGCGTGGAAGTCACCAGTGCCACCAGCTCTTCAGACGTTTCGCAATTTCTACAAAAAACCGGCCAAGTGCGTGTCGGACCACGCATAGTTGAGAGTTCCGAACCGTCATACGATAAAAAAAATGTGCAAGCAAAAAGACGTAACTGCTTTTATTATATCAAGGCATTTACGTCCTTTTGGAATAAATAGTTTTTCAAAACGTTACTCAAAAACAGCTTGACCAAATATGTCCAAAATAATTTTCGTGGTAAGTTGGTCTGATAATCTATTTTCCTGATTTTTATATATTTATTGAACCTGCCGTTCAAAAGCTAGAGGAAGGGAACACACTTTTTAAAACTTTCAGAGCGTTCTTACTGAAAATATTCGATTAATCAAACTTATACCTTTACTTTACTTTTGAAGACCTATCTGATGGTGTTCCACATGTAGGTACATATACGCAAAAAAAAATAAGAAATATATATTTAGTTGCATGTATGTGCCCTCCCTAAAAATACTTTCGCAACTAATATGGAAAACTAACTAGCTGCACACAAAATACGACTGTATCATTACTATATGTTTTTTAGTTACTGAGTAAAACCGCTGTGACATACGGACGGACAGACAGACAGACGGACTGGACCAAACTATAAGGGTTCCGTTTTCTCTGGCTACGGAACCCTAAAAACTTGCGTGCGCTGGAACCCTATGGACCTAGAGTTTCGTTACTCATGTAATTCTAATTCCTTAAATGCACATTGGAAAACGAAGCCGCCATTATGTTTTTTTAATAAGCCATTGATTTTCAATGCTAAAGCTTTGTCAGAATGTGGGAGTGACATTTGGGGTAGATTTACTTGGGGGACTGTAATTTCTGAAGTCTTATGAATAATTTAAAGAAGCTCTGGGGGTTTTAAAAGCTTTGTATGATTTATTTTGTTTGTAAAAATGTTGTATAAACATCACGCTTCATTTATTTAAGTGTAAGTAGCTTCATAATGTTTTTTTTTTTCTACTCCAGCCCTTCGCTGACGGCGAATTAAAAAGTTTACATTATACATCGCCTATGGTATTCCTTGAAAACATCGATAAGCGATACTGTTATGGGTTTTCACTTTTTTATTTATTTCTATATTTTTCATACGATCCACTTTCTGCCGCCATTCGAGATTTCGCTCTTTTCGCTATTGTTGCTGTCGTAGAAAAACTAATGTATGTGACAGCTCAAAATTAGATCCTAAAATTCTCGGGTCTATTATTACAAAACTCGACTACGTCTTGTTTTGTAACAGCGACCCTTGAATTTGAAGAACCAATCATTAGCTGTCGCATAAACTACTATTATATGATTGTATATAATGAAAGGCATTAAAACTGGGGTGTGTGTTAATAACGTCCCACGAGTGTTTTAATGCCTATTTATATTCGATGTATACTATTATTTATATATTATTTTATTTAGCTATATATTAACATTTCGACAGGTGAGAAATTTGTTGTTACTAAAAAGTTCATTATCATGGGGGTGCTTAGTTGCGGTTTTTGAACGCATTATAGAGGGCTAATGATATGTAAGTATATAAACTACTATAATAAGACCACAACAACTTTAAAGGACTAATGTTAGACACGACCAGTTAAGGACATGGCACTAGAGACCCGGTTCGTAAGTATATACTTTTGAAAGAATTTGATATGTCAGACTACATAAATATGGTTTAACTAAAGTAATATTGTCTTCTGTTACCGCGATTGTTATTCAGTGAAATTAAACACTTTAGAACGGATTAATCGCGTTTATTAACACCCTACCTAACTTAACTAAACTAATAATAATTAAAAAAACGTTTATTTCAAGCTACTTCAGGCTCATAGTAATGTGTCAATATGTTAATAAAGTTACCTATATAATATAGTACAATTGGCAGATTATGTATACCGTGACTAAAAAAATATTAATCGAAATCTATTTCTGTAACGGACACCGAAAGGACTTAAGTATGTGCCTAATACATCTTAAATCTCGAGGCATTTCAAAATAAAACCTATATCCGCAGTTGATATATTTTTATTAGTTGACATAGCCATTGTCATTAGCTATTTTATTTATATTATGCAAACCAACACTTAAATTGCGCACATTTTCTCCCGAATTAAACGCTAAAAACCACCCTTGAAATTATAACAAAAACATTCCCCTTTACCTAAAGCTAAATTAATTCCAATAAATTACTTCATCCTGTAGAATCCCCGCTTTAATTAGAAGAAAATCAGGTGGTGGGGGACTCGCCCCACCTGGGCCCGGCGATAGGACCTCGATATTTTTATGACTCTGATGAAGATTTAGTGCCCCTTAATGGAAGAAGCTCCTAATTCCTTCCTTTCAGAAGCTCGTATCTCAACTTTGCACTCATTCGAAAAAGAAACTTATTGTAGTGAGAATACAGTTCCTTTTCGAATGATGGGTTTGAACAGTTGGGTGGTTCCCGATTTAAGGGGATGAAATGTGTGCGGTGCAAATTTAGGTTGCCAAGTGGAATGTTTTTATGCCTCATTTTACATAGGTTTGCCATTAGGGTATATGTTTCAAGTTTGTGTTTGGTCTTTGTGAAGTTTGCGTACTTTGCGGTGTTCGTAATTTTTGAGATTGAAAATCTGTTGACACCTACGTCCTTACCTACGTACCTTCTTAGCCTAATACTGAGTTGCTCTTATTTTAGACGTAGTATGATAATATTTAAAACGGTAAAATTAATCGTGCAGAAATGGATCACATCTGAGGGCTCTCCTGCTCGTTTGCTACCTATTTAATTCATAGAGATTTGTATGACATAACCGGTAATAATCGGTTATGTCCATACAAAAATAACCGGTTTTGCATTGCCTGCTGCGAAAATACGTGTCGTCACATGGACACGGCTTAAGTGCGAGTAAATTATCCTTTTCATTTGTTTCTAATGTATCTAATGTGTCTGCATGCCTACCACGAACATCGAAAATTGGCATTGACGGGAAAACCTCTTTGTCACTCCAATATACAAGTGTGCCAGGGATGAAGATACAAATCCGCAATCGTTCGATTTTCGTAGTATAGGCCCTGGAGAGTTTAACAAAGGTGATTGTATTATTTTTAATCCTCTATTCAGTGACATGGTATCTTTGCAAAAAAGCCAAAAAATAATTAAAAAAATTGTTACATTAAAAGTAGTCACTATAGTGAGTTAGTGAACTTTTAAGCTGCAGAGTCGGAAGATATTAACTGCTAATGAAAGATATAAAACCCCCGTGGGGGTGAAATAGGGGAATGTCGGTATGAAAAAGTTGTTAAATCTTAGGAAGTATCAGGGGAAGGAAGCAATCATATTAACCAGAAGTCAGCTCATGAAACTGGCTTGCGATGAAATAAATAAATAAATATTTGAGGGACAATTTTACACAAATCGACCTAGTCCCACGGTCAGCTCAATAAGGCTTGTGTTATGGGTACTAAACAACGATATATATAATAGATAGATATATATAAATACTTAAATATCACTTTATCTATCTATATATATCACTTGCGTAA
Organism: Lathronympha strigana; assembly: GCA_949128165.1. Classification (NCBI taxonomy): domain Eukaryota; kingdom Metazoa; phylum Arthropoda; class Insecta; order Lepidoptera; family Tortricidae; genus Lathronympha; species Lathronympha strigana. The sequence continues at coordinate 2,763,005 of OX421914.1, forward strand.
AATCGCCTGTCAGCGGTATTAGTGTAAGTGGGCGGAGCAGGCCGCTGACAATGACGTCTGACGTCTCATGTTGATAATGGTCGCGTTCAGGGAAGGCGTAACTTTTTTCTGTGTTTTTGTGATTCGTTTACTTCTTGTGTTCATGTATCTAGTTGGAGTTTTTAAATTTTTTAGTTTTTAAATTTTTCTTTTGTTTCTATGTTGTAATTATTTTTGTGTTATTTTTTTTTGAGTGTAATTTTTGTTAGATAAGTTGTTGCAGCATTGTGTGTTATCTGTCGTGGCATCACCATTTGGGCCCTACGGAAGACCAGCGCCGGTTTATTGGCTGGCAATATGCTGAGTTGGGTCCATTTTGTGATGCACACACATCCTAATCCTTGTTTGTCTTTTTCTTTTGTTTCTTATGTTGTTTCCTGTGATGTCACAAATAAATGTTTTTCATTCATTTTTCATTTCATAAATATATAGAAAACATCCATAACTCAATATTCGTGATAAACAGACAAATAAATGCCCTGACCAGGATAAGAGCCCGGGACCTATCTATCACCGAAAAGCGATTGGTAAATATCAAATGATGTTTCGTACATAAGTTCCGAAAAACTCATTGGTACGAGCCGGCAGGATTTTAACCCGAGACCTTCGGATTGAAACTCACCACTGGGCCACCAACGCTCTATTTACGGATATTTACCATGTATGTTTGTTTTATTGAGCACCCAAAATTTCGGCACTGAACATGGCGCTTGCAACAGTGCCGAAATGTCGGGTGCTCAATAAAACAAACATACATGGTGAACATCCATTGTAGTTATAATAATTAGGTTGTCAACAAAACATACAATGTCCGAATAGTTTTGTGACTTACCCGATCGGGTTCAACTCTTGGTAAGGGTAGATATTACTGCCTCACAAACCTTAACGGCCTCTGGCTGACTGCCAGCGTGTCGCGGTCACGACCTAACAGGTACTCGGTTCGGTTCGTTGTTTATGAGTATATTATATCATCCGTTTGTGGCACGGACAGACGACAGGCTTGAATTGTGGGCTATGATTTAAACGAAGAAGCTTTTCTTTTGGAGTCACCTAAATATTAAACTAGACATATAATGAATTAGTGTTTTCGTTAATTAGAGGTGTGTTTTTAAGTTACACTTAATTATGACCCCACATTAAATTTACTTACACAATTCTTATGTAAATGCCCGTGTGCTGATTGACTTATAATCAACGCGAAGCGAACTATTGGCCGAAGTTTTGAACTCTAATTGCACCAACTCGTATACAGAAGATACAAAACAACTCGTAAACATCTCTTTTCCAATATCACGTATTCAAGTAAGCATTGTTCGTTTAAAAATAAACTGGCAACATTATTTACTTGAATTTAACCGTCCTGGTCTAGAGGTACTGAATAATATATGGCGATAAAACGCGTTCTCAGTTTCCAGCAGAAACGAAAAGTTCCCGATGCCAGCCTTCTGCATTTATTAATAAGGGCCACAGCGGTTGTTGCAGAGGCATCACTTTTGAGAAAATAAATGTATCAAATCAATTTGATAAAAATGGAATCGACTTCATAAAATGTGGTTTTCATCAGCATTATTAAATTTAATTCTTTATTTCAATTTATTTATTTATCGTCTACGGTACCATGCCGAGGGGGGAATATTTACTTTAACATTTATTTTATTTTAGTTTTATGTGCGTTTGTTGTTATCAGCAGTTATATGTTTAAAGTAAAATATTATTATTCAATGTCACTTTCTGAAAGACAATCTATTATGAATAATGCTCAAATAATATGATATAATGCTGCCCTTTAGATAACCTTTACAGTGGCCCTCGAAATGGCGCCATCTCTCGCATTTAGTTAAAAATATTTTGTCAAGATTATCTATAGGTATTAGACGTAAGTCTGACCTGTAGGATTGGTGGAACGCACCTTAAGCGTTTAAATGATATGATAAACCAACATATAATTTTGAACATTTCCCCTTAATATAAATTATTATTAAATGTATTCTCAGGGTCCTATCATCAGATCCTGAACGAATAACTTTCAGACATTAATGTAATTACTGTAACCGTTAATTACGTTAAAAAAACAAATCCACCTAGCCGCCTGAAGAAATAAAAATATAACAATTTTCGTAACTTTTATTTAATTCTGTTATTTCCGTGGTTTTGACGTTAACAACATGCAATACGAAAACGTTAGATTTTTTTCCGGGTTTCACGTATTTGGAGAATATTAATTGTGCGTATTGGATATCGATGCACCCATAATTTTACACCTGAGTGAAATTAAAATGGTTTTTATAATTAATAACGATATTAATTTCACTCAAGTGAACTTTCTGTTGCCAGTTTATCTACACATGCCTTCAGATAAATGAAATGTGTATCGACATATGAGCGGAGCCGGATCAAGTTATGTGACAGCCCCGATCCCGACGTACCCTGTATAAAATTATACGTGCTTTAGTTAAAAGGTTTTGGAGTAAGCCGCTCATCTGGAATTGTATTATGTAAAGTTATATGTTTACGAAAAGTTTACTAGGTAATATGTATATACGAGTATGTTATGGCTGTTTGGAAAATGTTTGAGAATGGGTATGTACCTACACGTATACTGGATTGGATAAAAACATCTTCTGGAAGCCTGGGGTCCGCTGTGCCATCTAATCTCAAGATTTGGCGAAAGCGCTAGTTTTACAAAAGCGACTGCCATCTTACCTTACGCAGAGGGTAAACTAGGCCTTATTGGCGGTTTAGTCCGATTTCCTCTTCCTCTTTTTCTTCACCGACTAGCTACTAAATATCAAATGATATTTCGCATGTACTATCGCGTTCAAAGTTTATGAATTCATTAATTCATGCACTTTTGAACGCTTGCGTGGGATGGAAATCATTGGTCTGAGCCGGTTTTGAACCAGCGACGCTCGCGAAAGTCGCACGCTCTTTTTCTGCTTTGTGTCTATTTCATTTAATAATTAAATATATTTATTAGAAAAAAAATAGGCAAAGACTTCGTCTGATTAATCGAGAGGAACTTTCCAGAGAGTTGGTTAAAAACCCCTAATCCCCCTCGTTAACCATTCCTAGAATCCCAATCGGTTCTCAAACTTTCAACCCTTTCGCCGCCTAACCGACGTCACGTGCCGGCTGAGGGGGATGACAGTTGGATGGCTAATGAGGCCCGCCATGTGTAAAATGTCGCGTTTAACAAAGCTTTATGTCTGCGTTTATTGCGTAGGTAACACTCAGGGCCCTACGAAACTTTTGACTTACCAAGGGTTTTTATCATTTTTTAGGGTTCTGCACCCAAAGTGTAAAACGGACACTATTAGTGAAACTCCGCTGTGCGTCTGTCTGTCTATTATACTCATACCCATACTCATTTATTCATAAAAATGTTACATAATTAGTACATGTCAAAATGGAAAAATACATAATCAATTACAGAAAAAAATACCATGAGATTAATTAAAAAAAAAACTAAATATTGTGGGACAATCTTACACAAATCGACCTAGTCCCACGGTAAGCTTAATAAGGCTTGTGATGTGGGTATTAGGCGACGATATAGGTATATAATATATAGATACAAACAAATATTTAAATAGATAGAAAACATCCATGACTCAGGAACAAATATTCGTGATAAGATAAACTCGATTCGAACCCGGGACCTCCTCTTTCGCAGACATGGTCACTACCAACTAGGCTAGGAGGCCGTAGTGATTTAATATAATAATAATAAGATAATATGACTATAAATATAAAACTTATACTTAAATTAATTATTTATATCGAACATTTCGTCAATATTGTAAAAAACATTTTTTACGAGCCATTTTTTTTAAATAAAATGTGTCATCATCTGTTTCATTTTTAATACTGTTAGGAATAGCGTTGTATACCTATTTTAGGACCTATGACGTATCAACAGGTTGTTTCTCATGAACCGTTATAGTTGCAACGGTTAAAGTTTTCACATATATGTTTATATTTCTTTTGCCGCTATATTAACAAATACTAAAAAGAAACAGAATAAAATAAATATTTAAGGGCGCTCTCATACAACAAACGTGTTTTTTTTTTTTTGCGGTTTTTTATAGATTATTAGCGACCCTACCCGGCTTGGCACGGGTGCAACCTTTCTCTTGAAAATCACTCTTAAAAAAAAACCGCATAAAAATCCGTTGCGTAGTTTTAAATATTTAAGCGCGTACCGGAAGGCGCAACGTAGTAGGTAGGCCCCCCACAAGGTGGACTGATAACCTGGTGAAGGTCGCAGAAGTCCGCTGGATGCGGGTGGCGCAGGAACGGTCATTGTGGAAATCTTTGGGGGAGGCCTATGTCCAGCAGTGGACGTCTTTCGGCTGAAATGATGATGATGAAAGATTTAAGCATACATACATATATACAGACAGCGGGAAGTGACTTTGTTTTTATACTATGTAGTGGTGGTACAGCTACAGAGCCCGTGGTGCGTGGGTCCGACTCGCACTTGGCCGGTGTTTAAGTTCAACTGAGTTCAGTACGCCTACCACCAAAATCGAACGATTGCAGATTGGTATCTCCATCTCTGTCACACTTGCATATTGGAGTGACAAGGAGGTTTTCCCGTCAATGCCAATTTTCGATGTTCGTAGTAGGCGTGCAGCTTTAGTTGCGTAGGTACAATTTACTGTCAACACTGATTTAGGTTAAAATCTAGATAGAAAACGAATAGGTACGCTGGTTTGCTGAGCTACGGTTTTCCAGGCCGCTTAGGAAAGCCTTTTTGGCAAATTGCACACTTTCCCAGAAGGGCACTTCCATCGGAATAGCGGGATTTTCGCTGCTGGGCGAATTTCTAACAGCTCACTGTGCACGAACGGTTTGTATTGTAATATAACTGGAAAATTGTGTGCTGGTCATCAGATACGTTGGAGTAGATTACGTGGTTAAAATGATTAAAATTTTCAATTTTCATTAGATTTGACCGGGATCATCACTGGGCACATCAACCTAAGGCATCTTAAGTAAGCAACGAGGCAGCCTGTCCGCATTGTGGGCGACAGTTAACCAGCGAGCATGTCCTGGTAGAATGTATAATGTATGCAGCAGTGCAGTATAATGTGTTTGGTAGGGATACGCTGGAGGAGAAGGAGCTAAACGTAACATAAGCATAACATGTAACATGGTTGAAACAAGCGTGTGACCTGGAATAGTGTCTTCAAAATGGAGGGTTAAGCGGTCAAACTCGATAAGACGAGCAAACCAAATTCAAATTCAAAATAATTTATTTGTTCAACACAGGTATATACAAAAGTCAAAGTCAAAGTGTTTATTTGTTAAACATAGGTGATACATAAGTACAGGTCTTAAAATGTTAGAATTGTGTCACTGTGTTGTGCCGTAAAGCGTACAAATTATTTGTTTTTGCATTTAATGGACTGTAGCTACATGCAAAGCACAGTTACCATTAATTACAGTCAGTACCGATTTTTGAAATTCGAACTATGTGTCATTTTCGTAACGTTCTTATTAAGTAGGTACATTAAACAATTATCTCATTACAGTATATCTCAAAAACTATCTTATTAATTGATTTTGATAGTTCATACGCTGATATTGCTATATCTAATAAAAGTTAAAGAAAATATACCTTATAATATAATTAAATAGTATTCTTATTAGATAGAATTGCAGTTTTTTTTGCAAATTACACAAACCGTCAAGGTTTAATCATTATTATCTTTAGCTGAAAGCCAAGAAACTAAGAATACATTTAAAATTCAGGATAGAATAACACAGATGTTGTGTGCCTCCGGACATAACACGTTCCCGAAGGAAGGAAGGTTCCAGACCGTGTGTGTCCCGCCCGTGTCCCGTCGGACGTGCCAGAGCTGCAGTTTACTTTAACAGACGACAGAAGATTATTTAAAATTCTAATAGCGGGTTACTCACGTCACTAAAGTCGAAAATAGCTCGACATGTTTCGGAACAGTCCGTGTCCCTTATTCATGAGTCATGCGTCTAGCCGCGAAGAAAAATCTCCAAGAAGAGTCTAGAAGATTATTTGGTCACTTTTTGCTATCTTGGCGAGTACAATAGAATCGATAGTACTTTTAACCGAAGTTAACCTATACTAACCCATTATAAATTGAAAATAGATGTCATATACTAAAGAAAAAGACCCACACCGACGAAGGCCAATCCGAGGATCGAACTCGGGTCTTCAGCTTACGCGGCTAACGCCATAACTAACCCATACTATAAATTACTAACCCATGCTATCTTTAAAATAAACATTTATAAATATGACACAAGATCATGAAGTTGGTACAAGAGGTACGAACTTTTTTAATGTTAGCACTAACGAGTACTTAAAGTTTCACATAGGATGTAATAAATAAAGTTTAACGGGGTTATAAAGTTTAACACAGGATGTAAGGTTTTTTGTATTGTTTTTTTATTATGTTTTTATGTATGTTTTTCTATGGATCATATCTGAGAAAATATATTGAATTGAATTGATTTATTCATATTCTAAAATTTCGTCGCTAAGCAAAATATCACTTCGCGAAATAAGCATTTGTATATTCCTTATATCGCTCATGTAAATATGTAGAGTCAACCAATTGGAACCTGTAGGATGTCATGACACTATAAATCAGATTGCATGAAATCTCTTACCTTAGTCCTTTTGATATGTTTATAGAGTGGCATAAAGTTTCAATTGATTGCCTTGTACCTACCTGATTATATGTTTTAATATTTGTTGCTTATAAATGCTCTTGCTTAAAGCTTGGTTTTCTCAGTTTTAATAAAATATAGTAAAAATCTTCCTCAAAGATGCCCTAGAATCTACTAACTTTATAATATATATTCTAAAAACTAGGACAAACTTAACATCAGGCGTCAGAGATATTCTTCGAAAGTCTGCGTCCTCTGGGACCTAGTGGACTAAGTAGGGTAACCTCGGGCAGTTTCGTAACAAATTACATTCTATTTCTGTTATGGATCTACCCTATAGATAATTATCAAGTTTTCTCCACGTGTAAACTTCTGTAAAGCGTACTATCGTCGTAAATAAAGTTTTTTTTGCTACGGTGCTAATACCTTGTACTGTTTCAATAAGTAAATTTCAGCTGTTCGCCGTTACTTTGCCTAACTTGGACTTAGAGATTAAACTTTGTGCCTTTGTAGCGGTAACTAAACTAGGTACTTGTCATTCAGAACTTTTATATTGCGTCGATTAAGTCAGTCAGAATATAAGAATATATATTTTTCTGTACCAAAATCTCACACGATTGTTTTGTTTCAAAATCGGATCGTTCCTTCATCATTGCCCATTTAAATAAATAAATTTTTCTCGTAGGTAAAATAATGCCTATCATGAAATTGTAATCTAACTTCACTCCACTTGCCTATATCAAGGCTGATTTGAGTGAGTCAAATGCTGGCGTGTTCTCAAATACAACCAGTGTCACTGCTTTACAAATCACATGTTAACGCCCACAACATTGCAGCATTGTATGCGTTGATGTTGTTATAATTTTCAGCCTCTAATTGACCGAGTGAGGAAAGTGAGGGAAGCATCACCGTTTCAGCTTGGGAAAAAATGCTTTCGTGTGTCTGTCCATTTCTTCTCCTCTACAGGTTGCATTTATCAACCAATTCTTGTGAAATTTTGTAAACAAGTTTGTTAATTGCTTAATTTTTTGTTGTCAACTTTTTGGAAATGTTTAGTATGGTGAGGTTTGGTACAAAGGTCCTAAGCGCCATGACCCCCCCCCAAACGAAACGGAAAAAAACCAGGACCATCTCGCGAGGTCTACAGCTCACATAGCCACTAGTTAATAAAACTTCTTAATAAAATATAACGAGCAAAATAATGGCTATCATGGAATCGTGAGTATGAAAGTAACTGTCGGAGTCCACCCACGTTACTGGAGCGGTGCCAAGCGCGGACTTATTGTGTCCTCGGGACTTCACTGCCTCGCATTTATATCAGGGCCGGTTCGAGTGTCGACAAATGTCCCAAATATATCCTTCTATATACGCGCGTCCTATACGTAGTACATAAGCCTCAATGCAATTTTCACTCTTTGTCAATTTGACAAAGTTACATTTCAATTGGCAAATTTTGATACCCTGTCGTCAGGAGGATACATCTAGCGTCAGCCTGCGGCTTTGTCCGCGTGGATGCGGATGAAACCCTCAACGGTTGAGAGGTTACCCCGTTTCACCTTATGACTCTGAGACACTATCTTCGCATACGCTAGTTAGTGTAGTCCAGTAGTGTGCTAGCCATGACTAACCGTAGTCAATAGAGACTGCGCGATTCGATAGTGTTTGCATCTCGCTGCCACACCCTTACCCATGGTAAGCACACAGCTTACAGAATGTGTGAAACTCGATGAACAGTTAGGGTAAACCTTCGCTAATCTACGTAGAGCAGGTTTGGCAACCCTAAGTTATTATTAAATCAAATACATTGAAAATCGACCCTTCCAGCAACGCAGAGAAAGGAGTCGGCGTACGTACTGTTACCCTCAGCCGAAATACAAGCCCAAATGGGCATACGCGGCTCTGTGTTGTCACTAGTCCGTACACTAAAATAAATCGAAGTGTGCAAGATTTGTTAGTGTAGTTGTATCATTTTCTATGTGTTAGTCTCATCATTACAGAGCCTATACCACGAAAATCGAACGATTGCGGATTTGTACCTCCGTCTCTGTTACACTTGCATATTGGAGTGACAAAGAGGTTTTCCCGACATTGTCAAGTTTCGTTGTTCGTGGTAGGCGTGCTGTGTTGCTCAAAGAACCGACCGAGTTGAACCAACAACGATACGCCTGCTATTTAATTGCTTATTATTATATGATATAATGGCCTTCTAGCCCAGTTGTTGGTGACCTTGCCTACGAAGCAGGAGGTCCCGGTTTCGACCTGATCAGGGCATTTGTAGTAGTAGTAGTAGTAAAACACTTTATTGCACAAAAACAGGGAAAAAAAAAATAAGATAAATAACACAAATATTTGTACAAAGGCGAACTTATCCCATTTAGGCATTTGTGTGTTTATCACGAATATTTGTTCCTGAGTAATGGATGTTCTCTATGTATTTAAGTAGCTATTTATCTATTATATATCGCGTCGTCTAGTACCCATAACACAAGCATTATTGAGCTTACTGTGGGAAAGATATATATCTATTAAATATATCTTTGTCTAGTACCTATCCACAATACAAGCCCTGTTGAGCTTATTGTGGGACTAGGTCGATCTTACACGATGTTCTCGTATTATTTATTTATTAATTTTTATATGATATCGGTCCTCACTTTAGCACTTACTTATTACACAAAAAGAGACGAAAATACAAAATTTTGAATTTCCTACGGTACGATCATGTCAAAAACCATAATGATAAAATGTAGGTTAAGTACCTAAGAACAAATACCTCCGAAATTAGAGAATATACTTTTGTCCCGTTCAGAATCTTATCCCAGTTAAAATGAATTTTAAAGCTTGATTCTGACCTGATTTAAAAGTTTGGAAGACCTCTCCGCTGCTCTCGAATTTACTGATTCCTTGGTCTCTTTTTCTTAAGAAAAACTTATTAATTAGAGGAGTAACTCGTTCTAAACTTAAGCTAATTTTGAGATTTTGATGCATCAAACAAACTCAAATTCGCTGTCTAATCTTAAATAAGTATTTTATTACCCTTTTGTAAAATTTATGGGCAGTTCATTGGAAACTCGATCGCACAACATGTTTTTGCTATTTACTGCAACATCCCATTGCGTTCACAACATGCCGTAACATGATCGTTTGGCAGCATCTCTACCACGTGTTGCCAATTCCCAGAGATAAATTAATATACGTTTATAGCGGAAGATTGCATTTAACATGTCTTGTTGTAAAAAATAATTACAGAATCGATTTTGTTTCAAAAACTGAATTGTATGTATTGGGTCCTATCGACTGCGCCATTTCTTGTTTAGAACAGGTCGTTTCTTTTGATTTTTTATTGTGTCCATCTTTTCGAGCACAATATATTTAATTAGATCCAATACTAAAAATAATGCTGGCGTTTTCACGTTTCTTTATTAAAATTTCAATTTATCCTCAAAATGCTTACAATTTAAACTCCCAAACTTTTCTCAAATTATCATTTAGCTGGATATTGAATATCATTGAATCTCCCTCGGCCCGAGTTAAAACGAATCGTTTGCAAACGGACTCCAATAAGTTCGCGGCGCGATCGCCTCGCATTAATCACCTTAGCGAATCCACCTAATTTCCACAAGCCTGAATAATTCAAGGGCTGTGTCCATTGTGTTTATCTTTGTCATTGTCATTATACTAGACTCCGTCCGCGACTTCGGCGTTAAATCTTCCGACCCGGCTGTGGAATGAGCTCCCTGCCGCTGTTTTCCCAAAGGACTAAAGTATGGGGCTCTTCAAAAAAGGAGTGTTCAAGTTTTTAATGGGTCAGCAACGCGCATGTAACACCCCTGGAGTTGCAGGCGTCGTAGGCTACGGTGACCGCTTACCATTTGGCGGGGCCTTATGCTTATTTGTCACCGTCGTAGTATAAATAAAACACGCTTCGAGTATCTCACCTTCGAACCGAGAAAATTAATTATATACTTGTTGTAGTTGTATATATGAGTAATGAATGAACATTGAAACTTTTGTTTACGTACTACCGACGAAGGGAGTGTACCTACATATAACAGTTAAATGCGGCCCATAATTTTAAAGCACGAATCAGATTATTATTATTTATCGTGTTTTGTGGTCGGGTAGCCTAGAGTCTTGAAAGCAGGGGTCGCTGTTTCGACCTCGGCCCTGGGCACTGGGGGCCTAGATTACTTTTACTGTAGTATATGACATCTCTTTTAATTAAAATTAAAATTTGAACCTTTCCCCAGTTTTCAATTAGGCTAATATTTTGCAGCTTATAGGGTAGCGTACAAAAGTATAAAGCTACCTACGTTATGAATGAATTCAATTATTTTTCGGTGAACCAAAGTACAGTCAAGTGCAAAAATAAGGTTCGACATAATCGACTCATAAATATGGTACTACGCTCTTATTACACCGGCATAAGGTGCTATGGGACATATTTTTGAGTAAGATGTGCACCACCATATTTTTACACTTGACTGTACCTACGGCTAAATTGACGTTCCGTCTTTTTCGTTTTCCGTTTCTTTAATAAAATCCATATACCTTTGCTAAATCGGTAGCTGGTTTTTATACTCTGGCCCGACTCTGATGAGTTTGTTTATAATATACACGGGTCTATTATGACGAGTAGTTTGTCGGATAACGGATCACAATGGAGACGTGTCCGCCTTCTTATCGCAATTCGTAATGGAATATTCGGGCGGCTTCTCCCCGTGGCGCCCAATGCTGAACTTTTGGCACCTAAAATTATCCCCCAAGTGAGAATAGCGAGGATTCTTCTTGATTTAAACGAGTTTGTTTCGTTAGTTGATAATTTGTCCTATTGCTTCAATAATAACAAGACGTTTTTGTTACAGGTAAGTTGATCAGAACTTTGTAGCGGTTTTCTTAGAAAAGGTAAGAAAATGTAACACTGAAGAGTTACTTATAAAAATGTGATATATTACTGTCTAAGCTTACTTACCTACTAATATTACAGTTATCCTAGCACATGTTGTTGAAGGTCACGTGACGTCATACGTCAAGAGAGACTTGACATCTAGACTCGCGATAATGTTCCTAAGATGTGCTAGTCGGACATAAGTGTGTTAAAGAAACTATTGACCACTAAGGGCCACTTCCTCCATTCGGGGTTAGCCACATAACCCGGAGTCAAGCGTTTTTTTTGTACAAAATTTGACACTAACCCTGTGTGGTGCAAGCAGGCCTGAAAGATTCAGAATTTAACCTTACTACTAACCTGCAAACCTCACTCAAGATAACTATAACAAATCCATTTAAAACTTGTATTGGCCCTATCGTTAAAACCGCCTTCACCCAACCTTTTATCTCCCCTAACTTAACTTCGTCTAAAATATCTAAAGTAGTTGCCGGTAACAAAGGCAATTTATTCAATTACAGCGGCGCGTCATTTTAGCTGCCCCCAGCCTCACTCGAACCTAACTGATTGAAATTCCATTATTATCGGCCCCTGCTGTAATAGTAAACCTTTATAAGCGAGGTTTTTCCTCCTCGATAGGCACAGTGGACAGATTATTATCTTTAGCAATGCTTTAAGCAGACCATACACGTTAGGGTATGCCTGCGCAGTTTTGACTGTAGTGTTTAACTGCACAGGTAATTGCTAAAATGTATCGCTGACTGTTATTTCCTTTCAGAGACAATTGTAAGAAAACCAAACACAGTGGGGTTTGATTCTGTCATCACAGAGTCCTATGGCAACCTCCGGACTCTATCATCCGAACAGCTGCCATACCATTAACACTGTATTGTCAGCTAACCTACATTTCGTTCTGTTCTTAACAGATTTACTGCGTCCCCAAGGTCCCCCCCTTGTAGTGGGGTATACTGATTTGCAAAAACGGGTGCCAACGTTTTTAATAGGGTATTTGGTATGCGAGGTTGGCTTGGGGGATTAGCCAAGGAATGAGATACGATTGATGCTATTTGGTTGTTTCTGAGGAGTTCGTCATTCTATACTTTTTATCGGAGTAAAATAGGACATTATTTTCGAAACTTGTGATTGGAGAGTAATATCAGGACTTTTTCTTTCTGTTTTATATTTCCGTACAGTATTGCTGGTTGCTTTTATGGTTTATACAACAGTTTCTTCCGTTTGTACGGAATTCGTTAGTTTTAAATCTTAGGAATTTTCTATAATTATAAGTCTATATGTGACTTTGTGTATTTATTAGTAATTCGTGTATAATATTAACGGAAAACGGCATTTGACCCCCCTCCACCCCTCCATGCATCGTATTCCTCATTGCTGAGGGTTGTGACATCAGTTTTCTCCGAACAATGTTGCGCCACCTCCTCGCGGTCCTCAGCTACCTTGAGCGCGTCGTGGAGGTTAGAATCGAGAGTAGTGCGGATGTCGTCGGACCAGCGCATCGGGCTACGTCCTCGCAGCCCCTTCTTCTGGATCTTCCCAGTGACTATCAGTTTCTCCAGACTATCGTGTCCTCTTCTGGAGAACGACTAATGCGGATTGAGAATGACGATAATGGCAAAGGGTTATGTGAAGTTAGTTCACTTATTGTAAATAAGTTCACTATTTCATTTCGGAAATGCTAATTGTCATAAATGATAACTTAAGGAAGGTATATTAAAATACTTATATCGGGTTACTCACGGCAATAAAGTCGAAAATAGCTCGACATGTTTCAGAACAGTCCGTGTCCTTTATTCATGGGTCATGCGTATGGCCGACTCATTAATAAGGGACACGGACTGTTCCGAAACATGTCGAGCTATTACGAGCAAGTTTTTTAATATGTCGGATACTCACTGGAGTTTTCTAATAAAAATTAAGGAAGGTAGTCTATTATATACGCGAAGGGGCATAAAATAGAATAGCTGCTCTCATTCTGCTTTTTAAAGTCCTCCTTTATTCAGTTTGCGTCAACCCTAGGTCCCAAGACTACTCAATCAATCACTGAAAATGGCTCCAATGTTCCCCGTCCAGGGCTGCGATCGATGCGTATCTCTGGGAATATTATCTAGACTTTCCGAGGGACACATCGCTTATTCAAGCCAGTCAGGGGCTTATTATCTAACCGATAAAATACAAAGTTTATATTTTGGTTTTTTGCACAGATTGATGTTAATGAATTCAAAATGTAAGAACTAAACGTATAAATTCGATGATGGAGTCAGTATCATAAGACTCAAGTAACTTTAAGTTACGTTTCAAAAATATTATCTCTCGACTATGTGCTCATTTAACATTCTCGATTAGGCTCGATGTCATATCTGATATCGAGCCTCTTAGGATAATAAAAGTATGCGGATGTAATTTCAGTCAAAATGACAATATATTGCCTTTCGGCAGATTCGTAGGTAGCGAACAAATGGCTATGTCAGATGAACATTAGTCCGTACAATGAGTATGATACTATATGATACCTATTCGGCAGAGGGGTAGGCCTGTCAATTGCCACTCCATCTGGATTCAAAGAAAGATGGCGTAAATTATATGTATAGTATTTAATATTTAAAATATTCACCAAACTCGTAAGGGGGATGTCATCATCGCCATGCAAATACGAAAACCAATTCCATTAAACGCGAAACCGCATTTTCCAATACATTTCATGGCAAATAAGCTGGAATTTCACAGGTGAAGCGAATAAAAGTAAAACAGAGTACCTACCTCCCCCCTCCCCGACATCAATCAATTAAATGCAGGTAGCTGCCCTCTTTTATCTTTTCGCGATTTAAATTGGCAGTATCTTGACTTGCATATTTTGACAAATAGTCAAACACGGTTAGAACAAGACGACTCGAGGTACCTTGCGGCCACGAAAGACACCTGTCGTTTTCTATTCGAATAAGGCAATAAACTGGTGTATATGTATTTCTCTACCGCAAGCCGTCTTGTACTAACCTTGCAGGAGTCATCTTTAGGAGGTTGAACTAGGACGATTGCAAGTATAAGTTTGGCACGTCTGTCGCTGAGTGGGTATCACAGGTTTAGGGCACTTTTTATACTCTGTGTTGATGAATATAAAGATAAATATTTACATAATCATCACAGCCAATATAGTGCATTCTTTTCAGCTCTAGATACGTTACTGACTATCAGTACCACAACAGTATGTAGTGACATACTTGCAGAGTAAGTAGCAGCGATTTTTATAATGGTTGTGGTATCTTTTTAATATTAAGGTACTTCCCTGTTACTTAAATTGTCCCAGATTCGAGCGAGATGAGTTTTCCTGTGACTGCTTGCATACAAATTTTAGTCTCTACCTATTTTTTATTTTTTTGTGTTATTTGCACTTGAGAAACAAACAGGCAAAATTGTAAAATTAAATAATCAATTTAGACAATACATAACCAACATAGTTTCCGCTTGTGACTAAATAATATTTATGTTGTTCAGGCAAGACTTAAATGTGTTCAATGGCAGCTGTCATTCTGATGTATATATATAGGTACAATATATTTATATATATCCAGTATAGTCTTATATATGAAGTCAAGATACTGGATACTTTCATCGTAACCTTGTTATATATTATACAGCTTGCTGCCTATCTCCTGCGAGAAGTTATTACCGCAATCATGTTGCATTTCAATTTGAATCTTATTTCTAGTAACATTAGATATCATTTTGTGTATACAGTTGGACGAGTTATAATTTTTGGTAAATTAAATAGGCGTATAAAGATTTAAATTGTGAGGTAAGTTATAGGTATAAAGATAGCTCGGTAAAACGTACCTAAATACCAGGATAAATCTAAATTAAAACCTAAACGTTATTACCCAAGTTGATATTGATATTTTTGTAGATTTTTGGGTTGATAGGAAAAGAAACGCTTATGACCCTTAAGGTAATTTTACGTATTTTATAACAGTGATTCGATTCATTTCTTTACATCAAATGGTGTCTACGCGTATAAACCAATTCTAAAAACGCAAATTGCCCTATTTTCATAATCCCAACTTGAGCAACCAGTCCCAAAATGACCTATGTTAAGAAATATGCATAATGACCAAACGCATATTTGTCGTATTTGTTGTAGGTTTGTTAGGTATCTTTAGATGCCCGAAGGGCAAACTGCAGAGTAATAGGAGCCTCACGTCAAATAGAGGGAAGAATTAGCAAAAAATCAATTGATTATTTAAAAGCTGCAGTAAGTAATAGTTACGCGTTATTACGCGTATTGATCAATTTGCTTATGTCATTCTGCGTGTTCATTGAAATGGTCGTTTTGCGTATTGGTCGATTTATATGCGTAGAGATACATCAAATAATACATTTATTTAAAAAACATGAGTTTTAACCATTTAAGTTTAATGCCAATACATTTATTTTTCATCGGCTTCAGCAGACGTAAGCCTCGTTGTTATTTACGTTACATGACAGCGTGGCTAATGCATTGTCTGACACTTTCTATCAAATAGTTTCAAAAAGAGACGGCTGTTTTAATCATATCGATAATAGCAGAGATTTCTTACTCGATTTTTTACATCAAAGTGTTGCACGGAATTGTGTGTAACATAATTTAGTATTACAACAAGGCATGTTTATCCACAGCCATTCTTTGTGTTTGTAATATACATGAGTATTACAAAAAAATGACGGATAACACTTAAGTATTTTTTGTCACTATGAGCGGCATGATGAGTAGGTATTTAATGTTGTTGTCATTGTTGTAGATCCTAGGACACCCCGGAGGTGAATAGGGCCTCCACAAGATCCTTTCATGCCTTTCTATCTTGAGCATCCATCTTGGCTTCACTCCAGCAGTCCAACTGCTGGCAATTCGCTCTCCACGCTCCAATCGCCACGTGTGTACAGGGTGTCCACGAGCTCGCTTTCTACCTTGAGGCCTCCACTCACAGGTGCTACTGGCGCTGTTCGTTGCTGCTCTTCGAAGGGTATACCCGGGTATACCTTCTAAGGGTATCTCCACCTCCGCAGCTCCACTAATACTCCTTTTACGATTGGAGACTGACGGCATATACTTGTATGATTTCTTGTATGGTTTAAGGAATGGCAACAACGCGCGTTTCTCTCGTGTGCTCGCACGCTTGTTAGCCACCACCGTGTTTTTACTCAGCAAATTAAGTTAAAATGGTGTTTTTTAGAAGTAAGTGTTTATTTCTTATATTAATCCTTTTTTGAGGTAAATCTTGTAAGTACTTTTTTTTAAACATCATATTGTTCAATCTCCGTTAAGCTTATCTCAACCCGTCTCTGAAACAAAAGGATCACGATTTCTTTTGCTCCATTTTCAGCATAAATTTCAGATTATTTTCACCCTCATTACCCCTTATCGGTGATTTAAAAAGGTGTAAAAGAAACCAGGTTTAGGGACGTACGATGACCAATCAACGAGTTTGTACCGGATTGTATAGTGGTACATAGAAAAGTTATTATTGGTACCTACATAAGATTAGCAAAGGATAATGTACTTACGCAAACTTACACAACGGACGAAAGCTAAAATTCCGTCCAGAAGTGTTTTTAAATGCATTAAACAAAGTAGCATCTCCGTGTCAGCTTTGGCAGAAATAATTTTGTATGTCTGTCAGCAACATGGGTTCGGTTTAGATGTCCGGCTGTTCTGCTCTGTATTGTTGGGCTCTTACAGAAATTTATAAAAATAATTATAACTTTTTTCGAACCACAATTTTTTTCGGTTAGTAGTGCATTCTGAGCCTACAGCAATACTCGTCTTCTTTCGCCTGCTTTGCTATGTATCATGAGTATTACTCGACTACACTATTACTGAAGCGTGCCAAATTTGCGATCCCATGCCATCATAGCTTTCTCTAACTCTTGCCCAAAACACTTAGCTGCTACCGACATGTACCAAAGTCTAAAAAGTGGTACATTTCCCGTCCCTCTTTCCCCGGACAAGGCCACGAAGACCAATGAATGTAATTTGCACGGATCGAAAGTTAGAAATGCCCTTTCTTTTTACGCCAAATTCTTGAAAGGTTAAATTTTAAAAGCCCGGATGTACCTCCCTTTGTCAAGTAGATAGATTGGGACTTTGTTAAATATAATTCTAATAATTAAATTTGGTGTAACAATTTTTCTGTCAAATTTTATAGCAGTAGACTTCGGGACTTTCTCCCCGTTATAGGGTGTGCCTAAATTTATTTAAGTACCTTAGATTTAATTTATACTTAATAAGACTTAGTAGCTTTTGGACTGATTTGAATATGATGTCGCAATGCTTAACATTAAGGCAATGACTGAATTTGTTATTTTTGCGAATGTTAATTGAAATAGATGTTATATTCTAAAGAAATACCTACTCCATCGGAAGACAAGCCGGAGATAGAACCCTTCTTCAGTAGTACGAGTAGTAGTGCTACTACTTTAATAACAAGTCAAAAATATTTAATTCAATCCTGGAAAGTCCCCGCGTACTTGTACATGTACAAGTACAAATTCGAAATCGAGTTATCAACAGTTATTAAAATGAAGAGAGTTCCAAATTCAAAAACACAAAAAAGTACTGTGGGATCCAGGCGGTCCATTTGATTTATTTCAATAAAAAGTTGTTTTCCGAATGCTGCGCTGCGTTTCGATAATGGTACAATTTTTTTCATTTTGTTTGTGATATGCCACATAAAAAGATGACCATGTAATGCTAACGACATCTTCCCCATCAACTCACATCACATCAACTTACTTTTAAGACCGGAGTAGGAGTGCTTCCCCTAAATACTCTCAAAAAATTACATTGTTATAAATTCCTTTTTCTTATGTCTGAAAGTTGTAAATCCACTGGTAGATTTGAAATGGATCCTTTTCCTCAACTATTATTCTTAAAACCAGGACTAGGTAGGAACCTCAACAGGTTATTAACGTATGCACGCGCGGAAAGAGGTGAACTCATTGACCCCCACTTGCCGCCCCAGGCCCCCCTCCCTGAGCCTGGATGAAGGAACGACCTGAATATTCAAAAGGCATACTTTGAGTGGAGATGTGATCTAACGAGTAAGTAAGTAGGTAAGCTGAAGGTTGAATATGTTTGCTGCAATTAAATCATACTCAATGTAAAGGTTTGTAGCTTTGGCCTCCTTCATAAAATAACCGCTGAATGATCGATTTTAAGAGTCCACATGCTCGAGCAAAAGAGAGCGGGATAGAACTAATTGCAAGAGCACGCGAAAAACGAAAAGGCGATAGTAGGCAGGCGCGTCAAAATAAACCGCGTAATCAGATAATTGCTGTTTACAGCTAAACTAAATTGTTTGTAGATAAAAGCTTTTACCAGATTTAAGAACTAGTTATTACTCAACTATTTAACTAAGAATAATGTGTATAAATTCAAGGATTTCGACGTGTTGATGAAAAATAAAGGTAGGTATCTAGGTTTTGATTTATTTAAATCGTTTATTTTATAACCAGAAACAACGTTTCAAAACTATATTATGTGTATATTAAACATCAAACATTATTTTGTCTAGGTTGTCTTGGTGTATCACCACAACCCGAAGCAATTTTCAAGACACCGGAACCCTGCACAGAAATGAGATTATAACAATCCTTCAGTATCGCAACTTTTAAGTATCTTATTAAGGAAAAAGTTTGCTTCGATACGGGGACCCTTCGGAAGGGGCTAAAAGGCCCCGTAATTCTGGATCGATCGAATGATGTCGCCCCCATCGTCAATACATCAAGGAAAACCAAATGAGGTTCACTCATAAACGAACCGAGTCAAAGAAAAATCATTCATGTCACATTGATAATAGAGGTGAGCTGAGATTTGGCGAGAGACGGGTTTTAAATTGGTAATGGATCGTCAGAAAGGTGCCGCCTTTGTTAGCAGGTGCGTAAAAAATCGACGTTATTTCAGATGGGCGTTAGTGAAATGAGTTTTCGAAGGGATTTTTCAATGCCGGCAGGATGTTGCTGGAGTCGAGTTCCGATACATGTGGCAGTGTGACTTATGTTATGGTCCCCACGTAGATTTATACAACAAAAGCTTACCCATGCAGTGAAGTTTAATTTGTTTTTGGAACCTCAGGTTTCGGTGACATTGTGAAAATGTTTACAGACTTTTGGTTTTGCCACAAAAAGTGTCTTCGGATATTGACATATTATTTATGCACAAGCTGGCGGTTTGAAATGTTTTTCCGACATTTGATGTTTTTTGAAAATGATAATTTTTGGCTTGTCGTATGAATATTCATGCCGGTTTTGTCATTATGACGTATATAAACACAGGATGCTTTTAAATTCTTTACAGTGGAGAACACTCACATACTTTAGTCGATTTTTGATCGAGAGAGAGCGCTAGCCCACAGTGTACGATTTGACTCTGTTGCGAGTGGTCGCTCCTGATGACGATCTTCGTAAAAATCGAAACATGTCGACCGAGAATCGACTAAATTACGTGAGTGACCCGTTTAAAATATTATTTAATATGTTAGAGTCTCACGAGAGTTTTATGGTTAAAAAGGACTAACGTAGCTTAGATGAAACGTGATACCAACTATATATACACTTACTCTAAATTCTATGAAATCATAGTTGATTCAGAACCGTAGTACATTAAAAAATCCAACTGAGCTGAATCAACATTTATCAATATTTTCACCAGTAAGAAGATATTTTTAGGACGACATCGACGCATTGGATACGCCTCTTTCTCCCCACGTCATGTCTTCATTTGTTTACTGAAGATTGACAATACCGGGGTCTTCAATGTATAGCTACGTTTGTTTGGAATTGTAATAGTTATCATGGGATTCATGGGGTTTAATTGTTGTGTGTAACGGAAACATTTTTAGGGTTCCGTACCTCAAAAGCAAAAAACGGAACGCTTATAGAATCACTTTGTTGTCCGTCCGTCAGTCCGTCCGTCTGTCTGTCAAGACCCTTGATCTTGAAAACGTGTAGAGGTAGCAAATTAGAATGAATACATACACAGGTCTGCGGTCCCTTGAAGCTATGAAAAATTGGGTTTTACCTTTACGTCAAGTCAATCAAAAGCTATTTTGCAAAAATATGGCCTTGTTAAAATGTGGCCTACACACCAGTATCTCGACTAGTGAATCAAGAATATAAACCCTTATCTTTCAGCAGGACAGCTTTGGTAGCGTCCGGCATGACACCTTTAGGTATCGTTGGCGTGGTAGGCACGGCAGTGCATGGCACTTTTAGGTGTTTTTGGCGTTGAAAAGATTAAAGTGTCATCCACTGGGCCGCTTACTTATTGACAATCAAAAAAGTGCTAGATAGATAGCAGTAGGATAACAGTGGTATACCTCTGTGCGGAAAACGAACGTCACCAATGAGCTCTTTTCCCAAATCGTTACAATCGCCTTACGTCAGAACAAAGAAAGATACCGCGTAATACCCTAATCAGATTCCCGTTCGATTCCATTCGATGTGAGCCCGTTTTTCACATTTACCTTTATTGCCGCGAGTGAAGATTCATCGCTTATTCTCAAGCACTGTTGTACTAGCCATTAGATGGAGCATAGTTACGTTGTAAAAATATATTCATTTTTATATACTGATATACTTTATATACTGAGAGTATTGAGTTACAATCTACTAATAGTAATAATCGATAATAAAGTATTATATCTAACTTTTTGTTGAAACAAAACAAATTATTTAATTTAATATTTTTGAATTGTTATTAAAGTAGTAACACTACTATATATAAATTATAAAATGAAATATATGTCATATACTAAAGAAAAAGACCAACACCGACGGAGGGCAATCCGAGGATCGAACTCGAGTCTTCAGCTTACGCGGCTAACGCCATAACCACTAAGCCAACTGGTCTCACCGAATGCCGGCGAATTTCTCGAGTACATGCAATCTTAGTAACAGGCAAGACGCCCGTGGCCATTTTCTAAGTACAAGCGACGGTGCTCAGTACTTCCATCCAAACCACTTAGGGGTTCCGGTGTGGCGAGAGATGGCGCTGTCATAAATACAACTTTTACTGTTTTACTTTTTTAGTGTTACTACTTTAATAACAAATCAAAAATATTATATTAAATAATTAAAAAAAAGTTGTACCTATTGATGACAGCGCCATCTCTCTCGCCATACCGGAAATTTATCATACATTGATTGGCAGATGATCCGGCGGATGTGCCCGAACGTATACGTCCGGCTATTATCTGCTCTATAGATTGATAATTTGTAATCCTTATCGAAAAGACGTTGTCTTAGCTGAATACCATGCTGTTCTATTAAAGTGTAGTACTACACTTTAATAGAACAGCAAACACACGTGTGTGAAAATGGGAAATCTCGTGGAGAGTTATCTGTCTGAAGTGGAGTCTCCAAGCCAATACGAGTAACAATCGATGAAGGCTCCATTGGGCGTATTATTGAGTAGCGTTGCAAGATCGCATTATAATAAATGTCTGGTTATAAAGTGATTGCTGGCACAAAAAGTACATGCGAGTGTCTGAAACTCCAGAAAAAGAATTCAAACGAAAATTCAATATTCTGAATCGAGGTTTTAATCGTGAAGAGGTTTTGTTATCGTTATGGAACCGCCGCCTGTTTCACACGTTCTATGAACTCTAGTATGTAGCCGACATACTATGTCGCCGACATTGTCAGCTGCAGGGAGACGCCAAATCATATTTGCGTGAACCAAATGAACGATAGCATCATAACCAGATCACATTCATAACGACAAGATTTTGATGTCAGAATATTATAACTTCAAATAGATCAATTTCTCGCTTTTAGAAATTAAGTTATATAAGTGTGTGTGTATTTATTTGTTTTTCTACTTTCGTAAGAAATTGCAAACGACAGAAACGATTTCAAACAAATCGTGATTCCCGGTATGCGGTTAGATAGGTCAAACAACCAAATTGAACCCCTAGGACAACGTAGGACTCTGTCATAGTGAAGATTTAAATCACTTAAGAAATTTCTCACTAATTGGTATTTTGATATGGTTCTAGAGTGGCCTAGGGTTCCAATTAGTTAACTGTACGTTGGTTATCATCTCATTAATACAAGTCGAATTTGTTATCTGACGTGTGTACTTGCCCTATTTGCCATTGAAATTATTAATTTCCTGATTCAATGGACCACTTTACTGAAAATTTTCCAATGATTTCTCACAAAGGACACTAACGATTTAATCATTTATGAAATTTCAGCAATTTCATACGTGATTTAATTGACAAGCCTATATGTTTTATCTAATATTGACAGGCCATCCGGTGTCAATTGAATATGGTTGAATAGTTTGGTAACATTCGGTGTTATTTAGTGTCTTGATTATAGCTGAACTCAAACTGGGACGTCAGCCTAGGCTATCCACCATTTGCATTCAACGTGTACCATAATAATTTGACCACATAGCTCGCAAAGACGGTGGCAACTTGGAGAAACTGGTGGTGATGGGAAAAGTGGACGGTTATAGAAGGGTAAGGGTTAGGCTTTATGATATGGTCGTACTTAAAAGTAAAAAAAAAACAAATAGCATATACATACAAAACCAATACAATATACAGATAACATTATAATAAACCAAACCGAGAGTGCCGCCGGCAACAGGGCAGGGCCCGGGATGCCGGTGGTTAGGGCCGCAGAGAACGGAACCGCTGGTGTGCGCGCCGGGCGTGTCCAGGATTACCGCCTTCTGCATCTGACCCTTGATCAGATGACTTATTGACGACGATTGACTGTCATGATGGTTGTTATTGATTGGTAAGCGTTGAATTTGAAGTTTATTTTGTAAACATGACATAATTATATTGAAACATAATTTCTCGAGTTAAAGTAATTATTAATCCAGCCATTGAACTGACAGCTTGTTTGAAGCGTAAACGATAGTTAGTAAGTTGTAGTAAGTAGAATTGTGTATATTATATAGTTGAATTATACAGGCAACAAAATTATATTAAATATCGTTTCATGCTAATATCCGTTTTTAGGGTTCCGTAGCCAAAATGGCAAAAACGGAACCCTTATAGTTTCGTCATGTCCGTCTGTCCGTCTGTCCGTCTGTCCGTCTGTCCGTCTGTCACAGCCGATTTACTCGGAAACTATAAGTACTACAGTGATGAAATTTGATGGGAATATGTGTTGTATGAACCGCTACAAAATTATGACACTAAATAGTAAAAAAAAGAATTGGGGGTGGGGCCCCCCATACATGTAACTGAGGGATGAAAATTTTTTTTTCGATGTACATACCCGTGTGGGGTATCAATGGAAAGGTCTTTTAAAATGATATAAAGTTTTCTAAAAAACATTTTTCTTAAAGTGAACGGTTTTTGAGATATCAGCTCTCAAAGTCGTAAAAAGTATGTCCCCCCCCCTCTATTTTTATAACTACGGGGTATAAAATTCTAAAAAAAATAGAGGTGATGCATGCTAATTAACTCTTTCAACGATTTTTGGTTTGATCAAAGTATCTCTTATAGTTTTTGAGATAGGTTGATTTAACTGTAATTTTGGTTAAGTTATTGTGCTTACACTGAAAACGATGGCTGAACCTTATAAGTTTAGGCTCCATTCACCAGGTGTATAAATTGACATAATAAGTTTATTATATTTGCTGCTACGGAACCCTTTGTGCGCGAGCCCGACTCGCACTTGGCCGGTTTTTTTCTGTTTCGTTTTTTATGTTTATATGTTTATTTTTGACGTTTCAAATTGGTCTGGACCAGATTCTATCTATTTTTTCCGTTTCGCTTTTACGAGATACCTATTAGATAAATATTTCGTCATGTTCACAAACAATGAAAATATTTATTACCGTTAATTAAATAAATCTACTTATTTAAATAGTTTTTTTACCATTTACCTACTTCCGGAAGAAATGTTTGAAGGATTTTTGCATATATTATCTGTATATATCAAATCCGAACGTAATTTGAGAAAATCAAGTTTTTATAACTTAATGTTTGTCAAATCCGTATCTTCCTGGGTTATATGTAACATATTTCAGTTGCTAAAGTGTATGATTGTTAACTCGCAAACAGTAATTACATTAATTTACGCCGATAATGAGTGGAATGAGTAACGGACGGCGCCCATTCGGATGACGGCCGATAATGGAACCGGCCGCCCGTGAAATACGAATACGAATGGGTTTCTTTTGAAATATTAATTTTAATTGCGAGCTGCGGTCGGGATGGTAATAAATTTATTGGGATTGTTACATTTATTGGGTGGTTATTGTTGTTGTTTGTTAACATTCGTTGAAATTATTCGTCTGTGGGGCATGGATCTATTAGGAAATGCAGCAACGGATATCGATCCCCGGTGCTCCGCTGACGCACCGCTCCCGCGGGACAAGGCTCATAGCACACCGTACGTTACAGATGGTGCTGCGTTTGGACGTGGCATTTTACAAAATACATCATCATTATCACCATCAATTAGACCCAAATCCAATATTATCCTGTAGTATCACACGACCATATTGAGGATAACAACTATACCATAATTAATTACTTAACAGTATGACATTCCATAGTCGCCTAATGATACCTAAACATTCGTTAGCGAACCACTCGCCTACTGTTTTTTCTCATTCACCGCGGCAAATTAATCCCTCACTGCCCCTCTTGGCATTACGCATTCATGCCTTGGTAATTTCGTTATTTCTTTCGTTTTGTATCGCTCCCTCCTTGGCTAACCGAACATTTTTATTGGTCGTGCAAGTGCGAGTCTAACGGTTATGTGGCCTTGAGATCCTAATGAACTACTGCACAGAGGGTAGTCGTGCATCTTATAATCTGTCTCTCTTATTTACCTACATATGAACGTATTAGGACGTGGCAGCAGACAGATCATCCACATTTGAGTGCCGGTAACCTGCTAGGGGAGTTCTCTGTGGGTGCTCGCTTTCCGCTACAAAGCGGGAACACAACGGAATCAGCTACGAGCGTAGCGCCTTGCTCGCTGGCACTCAATGTCCTACGCTTAACAAGCAAGCAAGCAAGCCGCTGCTTGGTTAAGGCCGTTCCTGGTCCCAATGACCTTTGATCTGTATCTCTCAGTTTTTACTCAAAACACAGTGACAGAGTGGTCAGTCGGAAGGTTGTCGCCGCTGAAAGGGGCCAATCTTCACGATGCTTTCTAGAAAACCACTGAAAACAAAAATATGTTACTAACATGAAAATAACTATCAAATAGTCTCCTTCAAACACGTAGGTTGTGTGTTTTAAATAATTCTACCCTCTATCATTTTATACATGATCAAAAATACGAGAAAATCGTGTTTCATTCTCGTTAAAAAAGGAGAAAGGCCCATACTTAGATTTGCCCAGAAGCTGACGCAAGAGACGCTACATGCAAGAGAGCTCTATACGAAATTTGGAGCTTGACGTGTTTAACCGTCTCAATTGTACCAATCAGTGGGTACCAGGGGATTTCGGGTCCCCTACGGGTCTCTCGAGGGCCGTCCGGCGTCCTGGCTTAGTGCAATTTTGCGATATTTTACTGCCATGTGGCATGTTTATAAATTTATTTCGTATCATGTTTTAGACGTGATGTTGATGTGTTAATTTAAAATGGCATAAAAATTATGTATAATATATTATACTAAATTGTGTAAGAGGGTCTGTGATGTAATTTAGTTTCTATTATTGTTTGTTTTTGGATTTTTTCTTTATAAGTTCTAAGACTACTTATATTTGTAATATGAGTATCCACTTGTCCGAATACATTTATTATTTATTGAAAGAAGGAAGGAGAAACAGCGGGTAATTTATTACGTCTAATTTACAAAATATTACTCTTATCAAACGCTATTTTGTTTAAACGGAAGTAATTTAATTTCGTTGTTTCTCATAAAAAATATATTTAGAAATTCTACTTCATAATATTTTAATTAAACGAGATCCTTTTGAAGTTATTTTTATTACTTTCAAGCACTGAAGCGCAGTAAACAGGGCGGACTGATAACGACTCGCTACGCTCGTATTCCTAATGTTTAACTCGCTTTCGCTATGTGCAAACCAGTGTAAGTGAGAGCTTTAAAACTATGATACATATCCGTTTTTGGAGTCCACGCTTATATTCGTCCGGTTAAAAGGTTTCTGTAATAACTGCCTTGTTTTATTTTACTGGGCTATACGGTCTTTACTTACCCGTCCGTAGGCAAAAGGTCATACCTCACTGTTAAACAAATCTCGGCTAATACTTTTTTTCGCTAGTACTAAAAACACTGCACTTAGAATAAGGCTGAAATAAGTTAGAATTTCATGTCGTTTAGGCCGTTTTTGGCGCTTAAGATTGTTTAGTGCACATTTTAGTGCCGCCAATAAAAAGGAAATTGGCTCGGCCGCTGCGTTTTCGTATACTATTGTTGAAGTTATAGATGGAGAATAACTTCGTTATCTTAAATATTTAAGATGTACTTAAATGCCAGTAAATAAATAATGTGCATAAAATATTAAGCATTATAGATAAATAAACGCAAATCTTTGATAAAGAAGATGGTAAACTGAAAACTAGTACGGGACTTAATCGTGTATAAACTTTGAAAACAAACCTCCGACGTTTTCAAAGTTTATACACGATTAAGTCCCGTTTTAGTAAATTTATAATGTGTGAAAATCGTGAAAGTTTAAATAAGTGTTTTGAAAACTAGTAATTATAAATAAAAAGAAAGTAGGTAGATACAGTACAAGATTGCGACTTCACTGTCAATAAAAATCAGTTTTCGTACTTACGTGCATTTCGTACCTTGCATCAGGCAAAGTTGCTTACTCCCAGCTGTTAAATGTTTTTTTTATTCATTAAGAGGTTACAAACGACGCGAAAAGAAACGCTGCAATATATAGAATAAATTCAATGTCAAGAATTCTGACACTGAAAAGAGTGTTTCCAGACACGAATTTAAGCTTCGTTTTTAGAAATTAAATTCAAAGATATTTAAATTATATGTTTCGTTTTCATATATTTAACTATGTACTGCAAGTCGACCGCATAGAGTACAAATTCCAATAAAATGAAGGCCAAGCAATTATAAAAGCCGCTGTCACCGTTCACGTAAAATTTTATTACCGTATTTTGCAGAAAAAACCTATAAAGTTTTCACTAAAATCACATCGCGCCCATTCGTTTGGAACGGGAGCAAATTAAAATCTTGATTTTCGCCCTTTATGACTTACTCACTTTTGGTTGCTGGCGTTGACGTTTTATTTGCGGGTTTGGTCCAAAGCGTGGTTTGTAATAGGAAAACTAAATAACTGGTATTTTTTATTTTGTACTAAAGTGCGGGTGATTACATTATTATGAATTAATAAAAAAGCTTTGAGGTTGCGGAAATGAAGTAAAAATTAATTGAATCTTCAAATTAAAATCTCTCACCATGTGTTTTTTTTATAAGACAATATTTTGATGTGCGGTCGAGGTAAAAATTAGTGATCCATTTCATAAAAAAATCTTGTGATTTTTAATACAGTTTGATAAGACTATCAACCTAAAGTAGGTGTGACAAATTGAAGTTCTCCATCACACCTACCTTTTCAGGTAGTTCTTTTTTTTTGTCAATCTACTAGCACTATAGGCCCAATCCCTCTCGTGGGTAAGGGAAGGCCTGTGCCCAGGCGTGGGATCCGGGACTATAATAGACCCAATAACTTTCGCGATTGAGAGGTGTGTGTCCAGCAGTGGGTTGTATATAGGCTGGATTATAAGAATAGTCGGCCATATACGTTCGGGCATATCCGGGCATGTCCGGCGGATGCCCGGCGGATATATCCGCTATGTAGATCCGACGGATTACCCGAACGTAATAAGTCCGGCGTATAAATATCATATAACATACTCGTAGGCCAATAGCGGCTTAGGTATTTCACTTTAATAGTTAATATTTTTGTTTTAACTTCTTTTTCTAAAATGAAATATTTTATTTGAAAACGACTAAATGACTGTTCATTGGAGTCGTTTTTAGGGTTCCGTTCCTCAAAAGGAAAAACGGAACCCTTATAATTATCACTTTGTTGTCTGTCAAGCAAGACCCTGTATTTCGGAATGCAAAGAGGTAGCAAGGTGAAATTAATACAGGTTTGTCCATCCCTTGAAGCTGTGAAAATATCAAACCTCCACGTCAACGCAATCAAAAGATACGGTCGTTTATGTCACATTTCCCATACATTTGCAATGGGAATCAAAATGTATAGGGTACTTTCCGTTGACCTATAATCACGAAATTTGTCGCACAACTAAGTGTAAGTAAGTGTTATTTAAAAATCCAAAAAGCCGTATAATTGTCCGCACACTGAGAGTTCCTCCATGCCACTAACAAATACTAAGTACCAGGAGGTGGGCGCGTTAGACTAGCATTTAGCCGGTTTTGGTTTTCAATTCTCAAATACAGGTTTAATTTAAAATATACCTAACCATCTTTGTCCTCCAAATACATGTTAATATTAAAATGTAACATTTAATACGCATAAAACCGAGCATAAGCATGTAAGATCCCTTGCGGTCGTCCGACAGGAAACGTTGGACTTCAATTTAAAAAAAGGATTATCTCTTTTCTTTCCAAATTCACTTCATCCCTTTTGTTTATTACGATTGCAGATTACGCTTGGCGACGTTTCTTAGAGTTTTAATATAAAGGGTCCCGTAGGTTATTCGTTTTATGTTTATAGTTTATACGCTTCGTTGACATTGTTTAGGGTTTCTAAATATAGCACAGTGTATCCTTGTAGCATGGCTTGGAATCGGTACTTTATAAAAACCTCTAATAGAATATCAACTATTTTTCATCACACTTGCTCGTAATGATGATATTATATGCAAGCATACTTAGACTCAACGAGCTGTTTTAAGCCATGCCTTGCCTTAAAGTATTCGCATACTACCTACTTTACCGCCCGCCCGGATCTCCCGGAGGACCTGCGCCCCACGCGCTCGCCGCTCACTCCGGAGTACTTTGGACTATACTTCTACACTACAGTTAATAATTATTGTTTCTTTATCTGTCTAGATAGTACCTCGTATCTCGTAATATTTTTTGTTATAAAATTAAATATCTTTTTGCCTATTCTCCGCGGGACCCTATTCAAGTTTGCGTTTGCCCTCGTCCCCTGTCCCATGACTGGATTAAGTCCAGAAGCGCGGAACAACTCAATTCGATTAAACATATGTACACACAATCTGATTCTGCGATGTGTTGTTTTTAATTACCATTTGTTTGTTCTGATCTTCGATTGTTTTTTCGAGGGCCCCGCCAAATTGTTCATTTGTTTGGAACACTTTCGTTTTATTCATTTGTTTAAATACACGATTAGTTAGTACTTTTAGCGTGTTTGCACTTTTGAAACACCCGAAGGAGTTCGCGGCCCTTGTTTATACAGTTGTATCGTTTTGTCAGATTGGAGCATTTAATTTTGTTTGCTGAAGCACTCAAGCTTTTAATTATTTCCCGCTTATCAGCATTGCTTGATTAGACATAAAACCTGCCAAGTGCGTGTCAGATCACGCATAATTGAGGATTCCGTACCGTCACACGATAAAAAAATTGTGCGAGTAAAAAGGCTTAAGTGCATTGCGGCCTTTTGTAATAAATAATTTTTTGATTTGTTATAATCTCTTCAGCCTATTTAGTTTTTCGAAGTATTCGGTCCGTGTTTGGCCTACAGAATGCCTATCTGTAAACTAAGCTATAGATAACTTCTAAATGTAATCTCTAGTAGTATTTTGTAATTCCCTGTTGTTTGTGTTTCCTGTTGTTTGCCTCTTTTTCATGTGTAATACCAGTTTGTGTTATTTTTGTTGTTTTGAGGTGCAATAAAGAGTTATTGTATTGTTGTATTGTATTGTAATTCATGGGCCTCCAGAAATAGGCCTAGTAATGCTACCATGGCCATGCGAGGCACGCGCGCCGCCAGCAGAACGTCCCATTATGCTAGGCCTGCTGTTATTATTGTAGCCCTACTATCAGTAGCGAGTTATCGCTTAAGGTTTCACCCAAATGAAACCCTAGGCCACTGTAGGAATATCTCAAAATGACAAGCAGTAAGAGATTTCATACAATTTATTGCGTCACTATGATATAGTCCTATAGTGGCCTAGGTTCCCAATTGGTGGACTTGCTGGGTCAATACATATATTTTTGTGACGCTATAAACCAGATGGTAAGAAATCTCCTACTGAAGGCCTAGTATAAAAGTTGTACGACATTAACTCCTCGACCGCGTTAGCGTATCGAGGGGTCAAAATATGAAAGTTGCCGGATGATTTAAATAAACGGCAAACATAATTTGAACTCCCGATACGCTAACGCGGTCGAGGAGTTAGTGTCGTAAAATTTTTATACTAGGCTTTCTGCTAATAATTTTGACATGGTTCTAGAGTGGACTAAGGTTCCGACGTGTAGAATTTAAGCGTGGTTCGGATTGGTTGACTTTACACCAATATTAGTTTGGAGTCTAAACTTTTAGACCTGTCTAACTGTGACTAATAGACCAAGCAGTGTGGTTTTAACTTTTGAACTTTAAATGGGCAGTAAACATATAATACTGCGCTGTTATACCATAGTAATTAAGGTTCTCCGGTGCCTATATTTTGATGACAAATATTCTGAAAATAACTTAGGTATGAAAGTCAACTTAGGCTTGCACCACCCGGGGTCAGCCACATCAACCGGAGTTAAGCGTTATTTTGTATGGATACTAATAGCTTAACTCCGAGTTAGTTATATTAAAAATGTTATTAGGTATTTTATAGGTTTATTAAACCATAATTTATATGTTTTTAGTGACAAATTCATTAATTATTGACATTCCGGCCATTGCCATCCATGTTCCGGTTATGGGAAAAAATCTCTTTCGCCAATAAAATATAATGAACAAACTGTATTCCAAAGTTATATGTACCTATAAGTAAGAAAGTTTGGGACCTACTAGATATTTGTGTAAGTGTGTTTATAAATTAATCATTATAAAATATAATATCGTAACATCACAAGGAAGTCTATACTGTTCGGAACTGGTTTACCTATGTTGTCAGAATGACGGGCGTTTGTCCGAGCCTTGATAATAACTGCGTAAAATTTTAATAGTATAACAAAATAATCAATTTATGAGAAGCCTACGAATGTTTTGAGTCTTGGTTATTACAAATTATAAAGTGGCACAGAAATCCATCCGTGGTCGTACACTAGTGTAGTGTGCAGAGTTGAGAGCTCTGTGCCCGAATAGCCGAGGGAATGTAGTTATCTTTGGAGATATTCCGTACACGACTGCGATATTGACTCTAGCTATGTTATGAGCTAATAATATTTGGATGTTATGTCAAGACAGGGCCTTTTACTTAAACCGCTTTTTTTCAAGATTCTATTTAATTTGCTTTTGCTGTTAGACGACGTACAGTCGCCATCAGATATATCGTAGCAGCCGAGGTGCTGACAAATATCTGAGCACGCGTCTATTATCTAGGCGCTTGAGTGTTTGTTCGGGTATTGTTTTACACCTTGGCTGCTCCTATATGGCGAATGTACTATGTTGGCGACAAACGCGATAGCGACGCGATGCGATTACTTTTCGCGACACCGCGCGGTATGCTACTTCGCTATCAAATGTCACAGATGTCAAGGACGAAACCGTTACTAAATATGAGCATACCAGGGGCCTTACCATGACGTCTTAACGCGATTCAGTTTAGGTTCAGTTTAGGCTCAGTTGTATGGAAGCGACTCAGTTTAGGTCGTCAATTGAATCGCGTTAAGACGGCATGGTAAGACCTGTGGGGGCAAGTTCTAGAGATTTGGTATTTATATAAAATAAATAGCGTAGATCGTTATATGTAAGTGTTATCCGTAAGTGTCAACCTACCTGCGTATTTCAGTTTTATCGTGAATAAAATATATAATGTTGTGTTATGTTATGTGTGTTAGTTTATATACAAAATGTTGCAGGTATAATTATTTTGCGCAGAAGATATTTTCCCTGAAAATGAGGTTCCGCAGCTTTTCTCCTTTGTGGGAATGAAGGTTAAAAAAGCTTTACCCGTAAAAGAAGCAAGCGTGAGGTTCACAGTAAACATAATCAAAATGGTAGGAAGTAGGAAAATGAAATATATGGTTTAGCTTATTCTTGTGAAAATTTGTTTGTCGATGTTTATTATCCTGCCTGTTAGTTTGTTTGTAATATAGTTGGTAACTTTTTGTGTTGTCTGTCATGGCATCACTGAATGGGCCCTATGGAAGACCAGCACCGGCTTCTTAGCTAGCAATATACTGAGTTAGGTCCGTTTTACTATAACTATATAACTATATTGATATATTATTGTTACTAGACTAGAATAGATAAACAGAAAAACAACAGCAACCAATCACACAGAAACAGGTAACCACAACTTCTTTAACTTGCGCACGCAAAATTGACTGGGACTTTGAATGTCACGGGGCGGGTTATTATTTGACTAGTACCTGTGTTATTAAAAAAAAGAAAAAAAATAAGGAGGTAGTCGAAAACAACTCTTAATAATTCATGGAATGGCATTTTTCGGAATTGCAGCCTCGGGCACATTGGGTTAATAAATGGGGGCCTGAACGGGGACATTTTCGACTATTGCAACTCGTAGATTTCGTGTATTTTTTACTAAATAACGAGTCTTAAAATGAACGTTAATTTAATCTTACGTACTGTTAAAAAACTGTTTATTGTGAATTTTGTTATCATCATCTGGGAAATTATCTCAACCGTGTGCGGAAACGCGTCAGTGCGGTTACTCTGTCACTGGATTTAAAAAAAGATTTTTCTTTGTAGGTTGGCACTGCCAACTTATTTAGGAAATTGTATGTGAGTTCTACTTGAAATCTCAGAATCACGAGCTTTTTCGATTCTAATAGGAGAAAATAGGGTTCAAAACTTTTCATGCATTTTTCAAATCTTACATTTTGTCACTATCTTATAAAATCCGTTAAATAATGGTCACGGAATAGGAAAACCATCTGAGAATACTTTTTTTGCTTCTACTAGGAGCAAAAGAGTTCGCATTTATGAGTAGAGAACAAAAAATATATATGGAACAAAAATCGCCCTAAAAGCTCGTTCCGTGAGTTCCCGGTACCTGTTTTCTATTAGGAATTGACCGGCGACGCTAACCAAAACGTTGTGGTAAATCAAAATCCAAATTGACGACAATAATGCAGTTCCAACACTGAATTTACCATGAAAAATATAAATGTCTATACTTAATGAGGATTACCGCGAGTCGATTTGCCGCTAGTGGCGCTAGTGGAACGTGGGTCCTGTGGGAACATTTCAAACGTCACTTTGACAATTTTCTCATTGACACAGGACTCATGCATGAGTAGCGCCGCCTGGTGAGCAACAATACGGTAGCTCCCATTTCAACAGTAACATTAACTCGCCCCCTTCAATAATAAACCAATACACCCCAAAATAACCTAGAAAAAGTAACACTGTCCAATCAACTTCCAGTTAACTGCAGAAGTTGCAGTAACTAACCATTAAGGCAACCAATGAACTAACTCTGACCCGGGAGTAGCTACTTTAGCGGCCATTTGTCAGTCGGGTAAGACGACAACTGATCAATTACGGACATTTATTACGGCAGTGTATCGCGGCGGAACACTCCACGATAGTTCTGGAAGCCTGGTACTTGTGGCATTGATTCTTTGCGATTTACCAAAAAAAAAAGACGTGATTCCAGCTTCATATGTTAATAAAGGAGATCGCTTTAGCAACCAAGTCCCAAGAATTGACGCAGGCACTAGCTTGTGCAAAAGCGGAGTTTGTTTGTTTTTCTACTCTGCCAACTAAGAGAGGAAGGGCTTAAAAGGATTATTCAGGTTATACGAGTATATATCCTTTACCCAGAATTGCTCTAGAATTGTAATAACCAAGTAATAAAACAACTCGGCTAACCCCGGGAGTACTCTAGCGGCCATTTGTCAGCCGGGTTAGACGACAACTGACCAATTACGGACATTTATTACGTCAGTGTATCGCGGCGGAACACATCACGATAGTTCTGGGGCCTTACCATGACGTCTTAACGCGTTTCAGTATAGGACCTAAACTGAGTCGCTGCCATACAATTTAGCACAGTTAAGAACCTAAAGTTCATGGTAAGGCTCCTGGGAGCCTGGTACTTGTGACAGTGATTCTTTGCGATTTACAAAAAAAAAAAATGTGATTCCGGCTCCACGTGCTTTTTGTGTTTTCTAGGTTGTATCATAAATGAGCCCGGGGTTAACTTTAGTGTCAAAAAATACGAATCTTTGTCATCAGTTTTAATTTGCCAAATCGTGAAAATTGTTATAAAAAATCTTGTACGTTTAGACAATTTGTAAGATTAGACAATTTACAAAAAAAAAGTAAAGAAAATCTCAAAGGTGACTAATGAAAACAACGAGCAAATTACATAGTTTTTATCTCCTCTCGTCTTCTGTAAGGCGTGTCCGTAAATGAATTAAACGTTAACCAGTACTTTACGTTGCAAGCTCGTTAAGCTGACGTCGGTGAGTCCGGCTCAAACTGCCGTATCTCATCTAATTACGCTTACATTAATATAGGAACTAGCGGAATTTAACAATGGAAGAAGGATGTATGTCTTGTGTTGAAATTAACGCAGTCGAATGTACCACGAACATTGAAAGTATCGAAAATTAGTTTCCCTCTCTATCGCACCTGCATCTTCGAGCGAATAAAACGCAGGATATTTGTATATTTAGTATGTTCGCGGTAAGATCTCTGTTTTATACGTTTTGAGGCCGCTATTAACATTTTTACGGGAACTAAAATGGCGGTGGGCTATTGTGACGACCAGAGTAACGTACACCTAGATTTTACAAAACCGACCTTATCTTATTGTAATAAGGACTTTGACAGGACACTCGCGTTTTTGCAGTCCCCTTTACGAGATTCGTCTAGGATAGCCGTTTGCTTCCCTGTGGTTACCCTTCTGACTACAGGGAATGTTTGCCTCCAGCCATCTTTATATGGCGTTTCAAGGATATAGATTTATATGGTGGAACGTGAAAGGCGGTTTTTAGTTTCAGAGGTAATATAAATTTTATCTTTTATACTCGTACAATTCGATGTCGAAATGCTTGGTAAACCAATTAAACCAAATATAGCCGCATACTTTTGATTATATATACGTTTTAGGCAACTAATGTGCACTTAAGGCGGCTTTGTTTTATACTATGTAGTGATATAATAGTCGCTAGTGGGGGTTCCATTGTACGACACGTTGCACTTTGCAACTATGCTACACTTGGCACAGTTGATCTTAAGGTGGTAATCGTAGCAGAGCTTTTATAGATTTTCCTTTAATACATGCTCTGCCTTTAGTAAATCCTCGTTAGAAAAACTGGCCAAGAGCATGTTGGGCCATGCTCAGTGTAGGGTTCCGTAGTTTAGGCGAACTTAAAAAGGGTTTTAATTTAATAGATACCATGCTCATAACAATAAAAAGGAGTATCTGCAACAGCTGCCTTATACGCCCTTGTAACCAAAAAAAATACAGCTTATTGCAAAAAATCCAAAAATGGTTCAGCTGACCAAGTTCTAAATAATTTTCCTTGAAAGTCTTCAAAAGCTCTATTTTTATGATTTTTTTCATATTTTTTGTACTCGCAGTTAAAAAGTTAGAGGAAGAAGACACATTCCTTTTCGCTGCCGGAGCAATTGATTCCGAAATAACCGAATAGGTGTTTGTTAAAAATATTTTTAAATACCTCTCGAACGATTCACACTAGGGTTAATACGAAAAAAAATGCTCAGTAGAGCATTTTCAGCACTAATGGGAGTACATTAAAAATAAAAGTTTTACGACTTTTTACTATACCACTTTGTCGGCATGATTGATATGTATATTCATACCTGATTACAGCATTCTAGTTCGGTCACTGAGCAAAGCCGCACGGACAGACATGGCGAAACTATAAGGGTTCCTAGTTGACTACGGAACCTTAAAAGTATTGTATACATGTTTTTTATGTGATGATTGTAATAATCATAATACGAGCCGGACGACATTTTGCTGTTTCCTTTATGTTACGCATCTCGAGGACATGATAATCTAAACAATTCATAGCTGAATAAAAAACGTTTTGATAATATTGTTTCCATCCGAGTACAGTCAACCAAAAAGTTGCCCGTAAGTTTTGGGCAAGTTTTGTTTCGGACTGCCCTCGCATAAAAAATCCCTCTTGGTCTTACGTAGATAAGGTTGTGTGTTGATGCGTGAGTTTTGTCTGGAGATAAAACCGCCCTTTTTATTGTCCCATTTACAAAAGTTGCAAGTTATGTAGTAGTTATTTATCGGGGTGTTCGTCTTTTTTACCTAATCAATTTTAACCAAGTATTGTTAATGGTGTAATTTTTATAATCTAACCTGGATTTATTCTGAAAATGTAAGATTATTACCGTCTTATTCATATAAACTTAACAGACCTATATAATATTGTCTTCTTTTACCGCGATTGTTATTAATTGTAGGGCCATAGTGTTAATAAACGCGATTAATCCGTTCGAAAGTGTTTGATTTCAAAGACCCATATAAGTTAAAAATATGTTTTGTCCCTTTTAACAAACGCATATGATATTATCAATCTGACAGATAAGGATCAACAACAAATTACTAGCGTTTATGAATAACGGCATTAAAGATTTACTGTAGTTTTTATATAAATCACAACCGTCCAATTCACTCCGTGAATTAAAATAATGACCATTCATATAGATATCATTACATTATACTTCATTCCTAATACATACTGTTTACCTACCTATTATTTACCTTTATTTTATTCGTTTCAGGTAAGTTAGCAACTTAGCACGGTCAAAAATAATTAATAACGCGGCGACACAATAACGACAGTCGGTAAGTACTTGAAAATATTTATTATTTAACCTTTATTTCACAATCAATCTTGAACTATAAAGGATATAATTAATGTTACTAGGACTATTTTCAAAGATTCGGCTTAATCTTTTGCAGATTAAAAAAAAAGTACGAAAATAATAGCACTATTTACCAGGAAATTGATCAACTAAACAATTCAATTCAATTTAGTTATCTTCCTTCTTTTAATTTTCTTGCTTCAATGATTTACTTCCGTTAACAAAATCTTAAACTATTCTTATGGCACCTAGGGGTAAGCACTGCGAGCTTACCCTTATTTCTAGTATCGATACTGTGAATATCACAGTTTTTCCCAAAAATAATATTATTTTTATTTAGGTACAATATTCATTCTCATAAATATATTGACAATGCAAGGCCATAATATTAATTTCTTTAAAATTATCTCTAACGGTTCATCTGATACATAACTCGAATAGCCCAAAAAACTAAACATTACCTTTAACAAAGTATCTATGCAATTTTCTAGGTATATGCACCTGCTTTGCAAGTTATGCAGTCGTTCTAAAACAAACGGCCCTCTTCAAAGCCTTATTCAGCAGGTTTTTCTAACGTTTTATTTAGGAGGGGAGGGAATATGTTTTTTTTTGCAGTCACGCTGTGCGATACTGGCGCTCACTAAATTGCATCAAGGTAGAAAGTCTTTGAAGTGGAATAACAGTATATGCAGGGTGATATATTCGATGAATGATTGATAAACACACAAATAAATGCCCTGACCAGGATTCGAACCCGGAACCTCCTGCTTCGTAGGCAGGGTCACTACCAACTGGGCTAGGAGGCTATTTTGTTTTGATGTGGCTGTTATTTTAAAAGCCGTAGTTCAATGGCAAAGCCATCGTCATGTAACAAACTTACTCGTAATATTGTCTTCTGTTACCGCGATTGTTATTCATTGAAATTAAACACTTTAGAACGGATTAATCGCGTTTATTAACACCATGATCCTACGTTTCGAGCCCTTTACAGCACTCGTTTTCACAGGGTTAAGATGATGATGGGATTTTTTTGATTGACGGGGAGAATTCGCATTCTCTCAGTCATCATCTTAACCCTGTGAAAACGAGTGCTGTAAAGGGCTCGAAACGTAGGATCATGGTGTTAATAAACGCGATTAATCCGTTCTAAAGTGTTTAATTTCAATAAACTTACTCGTACGCAAAATATAAAAGAAGTTCATATTGCCTCTTATTTTCTTCACCACAACGTGAGCTATGGGAATAAGTAATCTTATTTTAATATTATTTAGAGATTACTAAAATAATGGATAAAAATAGGTAAAATTGACCGTTTTGGTTAAAAAAACGATGTAAAAGAACATGCTGCGTGTTTGATTGCCTCAGTTATAATATCCTATAATTTTTTAAAACAAGAAATGATGGATGAAAGCTTGACGAAGGGTACATAAGGTATCTACATGTTGACAGTAACAAGGAAATGAGCCTCACCCTGCCAGGAGGCATCCTTCCGGTTTTAGCAGGAAATGTTCAACCTCAAGCTGCGTTGAGCCTCCTCTTCAATATGACAGGGCTCCCTCAAGTTTAAAGTGAAATAACTGATTCATAAGTATAAAAAATTGCCAAGTGCAAGTCTTGCACGAAGGGTTTCGTATAACTCTGTCCCAAACTGTCCATCCACGTTTGCAAACTTAAATTATTGCAACTGTAACTTCTCAGACATAGTGTTCCAATTGTTATTTTCAACGCGATCTGTTTCTTCTCCAGACATCTTATTACAAGCTTACACGTTTATGTTCAATATCCTTTTCTTAGCAGCTCCAATATAAAACAATACAAATTATATCGCGGGTAACCGTCTCACCTCAAAACGATAAATCTAAAACCTAAGCCACCTGGGCGTTCGACATCCCTGTGATTATGAATGAGTTCCACCCTACCCTGCCACCCTTTACACAACCAAGCAAAAATAAACCCTAAATCTTAACACTTAAAGTTGGGTTTGCATTGACGGCGCTGTAAAACACCGACTGAATACTTAGCAATAACAGAATTAGCGTTCGAAAAGCAAACCGTATTCCGTTGTGCATAGCATGAGCATACAAATCGTTATATCTTACTTGAAAGATAACACGTTCTGAACTCAACCTTATTGTTACTCCTGTACGGTTTGTTTTGGAGTGGAGGAGAATGTAAGGGGGGTTAATAATTTTAAGGGGTTGTTTACACCGCGGGTCTCGCCCGGGCACAGCTCGCCCGGGCTGCGGCTGCAGTTGTGTGCAAGTGTGCGCACGCCCTAACGTGCGAGCGAATGTTCGACTAAGTTGAACCTGTTAAATCGTAAATACATTGGCTAGCATTGAAAGCGTGCGAGTTTCTATAGGTTATGTATGCCGCACCTCATCTTTTGATTACATTCCTTTTTAAGTCCAGTCAAAGAACAGAAACTTAGGCCACTCTAAAACCATGTCAAACTGACAAGCAGTTCGAGATTTCTTACAATCTGATTTATAGCGTCATTATGACATAGTCCTAGAGCAATGGCAATATATCTGGTTGACTGTACGTTATGTTGCGGAATTTAAGGATACTTATTAGACGTTTTCTACTTAGACACTCTCTTTACTGCAAAACCCTCCTTCTATCCTTTTCAGACGTAGGAACTATATTTTCTATGTCCACATGTGTGGAATATCTGAATTGTCCAAGAATCTTATTAAACCATAGCCTTTATAGTTTGCGAGGCAATATAGTTTCTCATTCTGATCAAGTTTTAGTATGAGAGTCAGAATGCATGAAACGATAAAAAATCTTTCCGCAATTATGGAGTGAACCTAATCAATTGACACTGAACGGCCCTAGAATTGAAATAACTTTACAACATATTTGGGCGGGTAACTTATTTCTACCCAGATTATAATTTGTTCATGATCATGAGGATCACTATATTGGCATAATGTAAGCGCTTGGCTAGCTGTCAGAATGCAACCCCATCGTCGATTGGCTGCGATGAAATTTTGAAATTGGAACGCTCGTTTGAAATCAGAATATGCGTATGAAGCTCGAATAGCTTACATGAGTGCCGCGGTACAAACGGCCAGTTTTTGTGTTTATTTAGCTCTTAATGCATAAATGCGTGTGGCGTTTCCTTTTAAGCCTTTAATGGACATTTGCAATTCAATTTTAGTTGGTTACATGTGAAACAAAAAAAGTTATAAAGAGACAGAGAGTTCGTTAAGCTTATGCCTGCCAGCTTCATTATTAAAAAGATGTTTTGGCAATCTGATGAATTGTTGATCGTTGTTTCAGCAAATGAGTACAGAAAAATAGCGTGTCATAGCGTTTTCAGTGCGTTGTAAATCAAAAGTCTTGTGTGTTGAGGTGAATTTTAATTTAAGCTTACGTATACGAGTACCTACAATACAATACATGGCCTATGCACGCCTGTCACTTTAGGTTTTGTAAAGTTATCTGTATTAAAAAAAATACATAACCAGTCTCGCAGACTATTGAATATCTGTGTATCATGATCAGCACTCTTTTTACTCACATTCTTTCCTTATTTAACACCCGTAGGAATAAATTACTTTTTCTTCTATAACAAAATATCGGTATAGTCACTTGGAAGGACGTTAAACCGCGCACCTGATGCCGTCTGGGGCTTAGAGCACAGACGTCTAATTCATGAAACATTTTATAGTAACTAGGTAGGTACTTAAAACATAACCAGTATAACCTGAACCTACCTTTAAACCTACTTCGTTTATTCGAACATACTTGAGCCGGTCATGTACATTCGGGCATATAAATCGGATCAACCAAACAATGTAATGGTAATTTTTTTTCGGTGGATGTACAGCACGCCTACCACGAACATCGAAAATTGGCCTTGACGGAAAAATCTCTTTGTCACTCCAATATGCAAGTGTGACAGAAATGGAGATACAAATCCGCAATCGTACGATTTTCGTGGTATAGGCCCAGGACATACTCACCATGCAAATATGACTGATTGCCCGAATGTATATTGCCGGCTATAAACTCACGTTTGTACTACCGAAAAGGGTAGGCAAAGCACAGGAAACTGACACTCAATTACACAGTTTTTAAAGTTAAACTCAGTTTTAGTGCCACTTTTAGCAAGAGCTCAATGCAGGATACTATGATGGTGACAAACAAACATACGGCCTGCCCAATGGTAAGCGGTCACCGTAGCGTATGGACGCATGCAACTCCAGGGGTGTTACATGCGCGTTGCCGACCTTTTACAAAAAAAGGAGGCTTCGCTGTGTTGACAGCTAAAGGGGAGGGGCAAGCTTTGCTCCGTGGGTCCCCTGCTCCATAGGTGTAAACACATTGAATCCTCTTGGAGCTCTGGCGACCTTACTCACCAACAGAAACACAACACTATGAGTAGGGTCTAGTGTTATTATGTTATTGAACTGCGATTTTCTGTGAGGTGGAGGTACTTCCCCAGATGGGCTCTGCTCCAGATTTGAGCGAGACGACATTCTTTGTGCTGTGCCCTACCACACTAAACGATATGCATGCGCTGTGCCCATACCTCTCTTAAAATATTATGAGTTATTTGACACTCTTTAATGTACCCAATCTGGGATGCGGTAATACAGTGATAGGTTGCTAATGTTGCTGCAACGTCCACAATACACTTAAACACATATTCTACAGTCCACGGGGTAACCCCTTACCTGACGGTGAAACTCTTAACCCGTCTCCACTTAGGGTTGTTCGGATATCGGAGTTAAACTGGTCGATGCGATTGCGAATCGTTGCAGACTGTAACAGGTGGTGTGTCTTTAGTATCATCTTGGAAATGAAACGGTGTAACCACTGTTGCAATCGGGTCGTTGTTATGTACTCGTACTTACTTAAATTAACGAAGTTTTGCGATGGTTGAAAAAAAACCGGCCAAATTCGAGTCGGACTAGCGCACAAAAGGTTTCTACCATTATCCTATAAAATCGGTAAAACTCACGTTTGTGGGTGGAGCCCTTAAATATTTATTTTATTCTGGGTTTTTGGTATTTGTTGTTATAGCGGCAACAGAAATATATTATCCATGAAAATTTAAACTGTGTAACTAGGTATCAGACAGACGGACGGACGGACAGACGGACAGACGGACAGACGGACAGACGGACAGACGGACAGACAGACAGACATACAGGCATAGGCAGGCTAGCAGGTAAGCATTGAGAGAAGGGAATAAGTTCTCAGAGTGTACTGAAAGAATACGGCGTCTGTATGTGTCTGTTCGACGATTACTTAACTCGAGTGTCGTGGTGAAATCTGGCATGAGTTATAAAAAAAAAAACGTATTTGAACCAAATAGTTCCAGAAGTTGCGAAGATAATATATAAGGATCATGAATTCACGTTCGTGGCGAACCAGTAGTTAGTTAGTAAGCGAATAAGATAACTTGAGTACAATAATCTTTATAAAAAGAAAATTTTGTTTGAAATAGAAAAATACATAAAGATGGTACACACTCTTGTATCCGCCAATAAGATTGTTATTGAACCAAAAAACCTTAATAGTATACGACGCTTGACACGTATTAAAGCAATCAGAATTTATAAAAGTTCATGAAACACCAGGTCAGGGCTTGCTCTAAAAAGAGTAAATTTAGAAGAAAACGGTCTCCAAGGCGTCGTTGTGTGAAAATCCACTGAAGTTGGAAACTTACGGTTTACGATCCCGCGCCGACCTTCGTCAGGGTCCCTAAAGGGGTGAAAAGGAGGTTGTAAAAGCAGACCAGTTTTCATATATTGTTTTCTAACATTATAGGACCGCAGCAGAATATGATCATAGGACCGGCCCATATTTTGACCCATTGGGCCGGCCGAAATTCCGTGGATCATTCTGGTCGCAGTTGTGATTCTTTTGTAAAACAAACATATTCAAAGCAAAGCCTTGGATTGTTTTCTGTTGAGCACGATCTATCACCAACGTGAAACTTTTCAAAGAACCGTAAACACACCGTTCACTAGTATTCAAAGTATGGAAGCCAATTTAATTGTATCCCACTGCTTTACAAAGACGATGCTAAAACAATTAAAACTTTGATCTGCGACTCGGTTCAATTATAAAAGTGGGTTTACATGAGCTGGAGTTTAGTGTAGACGGGGCTTTACGCGGTCTGTGTTGGAGGTTTAATCTGGAGTACAGCTGTGTATGATTGCAACATCTTTTAGTTAGAGGAAATATTTTTGTTGGGGGACTTTTCGTGGCATAGCGGTAAGGCATGTGACTTTCAATCCGATGGTCGCGGCTTCAAATCCTGCCTGCTCGTACGTTTTTCGGTCATTTCATATTTACCGATCGCTTGTCGGTAAAGGAAAACATCGCGAGGAAATCGGACTAATCCCAATGAGGCCTATTTTACCCTCTGGGTTGGAAGGTCCAGAGCCGTGGCATAAACCGGGAAAACGCTAGGGGAAAAATAATTGGACTTATGTTTCTGAGGTGCTAGAGAGATCTGTAAGAGAAAGTAATGTATGAGATAATCAGAACATTTAGAGAAAAAAACCTTATTTAGTATCTTGCCACTACGTACCACGTACCACTAAGTACAGTCAACCAATTAGAATTTCAACCCTAGGCCATTCTAGAACCATTATTTAATATTATTAGTTGTATTACAGGAAATATAATTACCAATATTTTTATGACCAAAACATGTTTCTCATTACCAAACATGAACAAGACACACGCTAATCACATTAATAAGACTTCCAGAGTTTTCCATTGCCTTTGTCCACCGGGCTGTTTGGGGTGCCGACATTTTCCTTTTTAATTAATTGGCGTTGGCTTACATGCCGCAGAAATCCTTGGATTATCGCCCACACGAGATGCTTGTCAACGGTAGGGATGGCAGTCTGTTCGGATTATTTTAAACGCTCAAAACTATCATATTTTGGGCGTTTTTATTTTTTTGTCCGAAAATATTTTTTTGCTAAAAGAAAATATTTATGTTTTTCTATTCAGAAGCGCAAGCTCTTTCTGTTCTTGTACTAGAAAATAAATGTCTCAAGCTTTTTTCCATTATTGCCATCATTTTTCGACAGATTTAGTATGGCGGTAGCGCAATAGTTAAAAAAACTTTTGGACATTTTAGGACACTATTCAATCTACTCCCACAGTACCTAAACTCAATAAGGCTTGTGTTGTGGGTACAGTCAACAAGAAAGATATGAATACAGC
The DNA here is from genome assembly GCA_949128165.1 of Lathronympha strigana. NCBI lineage: Eukaryota > Metazoa > Arthropoda > Insecta > Lepidoptera > Tortricidae > Lathronympha > Lathronympha strigana. Next base: position 2,807,726 of record OX421914.1, read on the forward strand.
TGAAGTGCCAAAAATATGTATACATAACCTTAATGCTCAGGCAAAAAAGTCCTGTTTTCATATCTTTTTAGTTGACTGTACTTGAAGATGATATATACGTATATAATAGTTAGACAAACTCATTGGATTTGAGCCCGCGACCTTCGAATTGAAAGTCGCATGGTCTTACCGCTCGGCCACGCTTCAAAATTCAACTATTCAAAATGTCCGAAGGTGCGAAACTCAATTCTATGTATTATATTATATTATTAGCCCGGTTTAGTATCCAACTGCTGGGAAAAGGCCTCTCCTCTTTTTCTCTACTAGACCGTGCTGTAAGAATACCCCTTCCATTCTTCACAGAATGCATCCAGGTCGTCCCGCCATCTCCATTTCAGTCTGCCCTGACCGGCCTGCAGTCTGTGGTATTTCGGGGGAAACTCAATTCTAAAATGGATAAATTAGATCCTTTCTGACATTAAATCGAATAATTGACAGCCAGTGAATGAGCTGCCATATCTGTCACATTTCATGCGGTTGCTATAAATTTCATCATTTCATTTTATTCCAAATCCTTTGTTCGTGCAAATATGTGTGATGGTTCTAGTTAAAGGGGTTCTGAAACTCCCTCGGATAAATGAGTACTCATTTAATGTGTCAGTTTTCCACTCGCTAGCACTTATGAAAAGGTTTTTGGGCCTGCATTCGGAAACTGTCGGTATTTTTAAGCAGAAAGGTTTGCGAACGATACAAAATTTCTCCGGTAGTTTCCTTTTTCAGGTAATTTGGGTGAGTTAAAAAGTGTCTTAAATGGCTTCGGTAAGGTGACAGGTTTCACGAGACATTCGGCCGAGAGCCCAAGACATTCCGCCGAGAGCCCGTGAGTCTACAGGCGCCTACGTACGTAAAATAGTTTCCTAATAACGTTTCAACCCACATTTTTTAAAGATTTTTGGTTTGATTTGTGTGTGTATTTTTAATAAAAAGTCAATGCGCACTACCACTATTAATTACGCTATAATTACTAATTAAAAACGATGTATTTCCCATGCATTTGTTTTAAATTCAGTCATTGAACTGATTGAACATTGATTATTTGTGAAATAATTAATAATAGCTGTTTTTTTAGCGTAACGGATAATTTGTGAGTCTACTATCATGTCGGCACCAAAATCCAACAAAATATTGTTTCATGCACATCGTCACAAATATGTACCTACACATATGTTTCAATCGTTTTTCTTGTAAGATTTTTGCGAGCTCCCAATATTTACACACTGTTTCAAGTTTATTTCGATTCTCCATCACAAGTTTGAGAATAAGGCCCTTTTTACAGAAACAAGCAGCCTCGACTCAACTCGATTGAAGTCTACTTATCTTATATTTTGGCATGTCTTTTCCTAATCTATTTTTAACGTTCGATACAAAGATCATTTGCCTTTGAAGCCTTTTTTCCTTTTTGCTTCGCATGTTCTTTTGGCTGTTAAAAGTTAAGATCATTATGCTTCAAGAAGATTATTAAAAAACGGCAAACTTGAGAAATATAAAATGATTGCTATTATTATCAATGAGTTTTGCTCGGTAGGAAACTGACTCGGCAAAAAATTGACTATCGTTATTTTGTTAGGTACAATGAACCCCGTATTCCCTTCTCAATGGGCAAAGATCTCTCTCTCTCTCTCTTCCATACACCTCTGTCCCGAGCATTATATTGTAAAATTACGTACACTTTATGGGCGCAAGCCTGATATAAATAATTTGAATTTGATTATGAATAATCACAAAGATACAATTAAAACTTTCGTGAGTCATATGACATTAAATTTGAAAAGCGGTTAGAAACTTAATGGCCGATGCAGTCGAAACACGTCACGTGTTTATAACCGTTTTAGTTTTTTTAATCACAGAGATAAAAATATAGGTTTCCTCGCTAAATTATTTCCGTCGAAATGGCCGGAGGTCAATAACGACAATAGTCCAGTAGCCTAATAATTCGTGGCGATTTGGTGCACTATTACTGTTATCAAAATACTCATGGACCGTTTATTCGGAGGGCTCGAGATGGTTGCCGTGGCCACTAACTCCCATTCCCCTATTACAGGGCAAAGATTAACATTTAAACAGATATAAACTATCTCTGTGGGAACCGGCAAGAATCACTCCGGCCGCGATCGGGCCTAGCTGAGTTTCTTGCTGGAATCTTCTCGGTCAGGTTAGGGGTAGCGAACCAGCAACAAAACTCCCAGTAGATAGATTTCTTACACACACCTCAGATTTGGTTGGACTCGGCCCCACCGATCTCTCTGGAGCGTAAACTCTGTAGGAGTATTCCAGAGTAGTTTTTTTTTAAATATTTTTTTGGTAAAAAATATATTTACAAGTCATAAAAACATCCTAAATTCAATTACATATCTATCAAAAATTAAATAGATTCTTACATTATTTATTAATTACATTATTCAATATAAATTTAATTTAAAATTATAACATTATTTTTAATTAATACACAATATTAATAACATACAATTTCATTTAAAATCATTACATTATTTTCAAATTCATTCATTAATTCACAATATTACTAATCAAGATGTCAAACACATCACACACACACGTAAAAAATTTGTGATGTCGAGTATGGGTCCTAGATTTTCCATAGGCTACCATCCCATTTCAGAGTCAGTATGCTCCAAAGCGCAGTGTATGGAGCCCCTGTTAGTTAAAAAAACCGGATTGTTTATTGTTAACGAGCCAGCCAAGACAAGACCTTGATAGACTCTCGGCAGCGGCAGCGACGGCCGCCGAGGTATGACCGCCACTGTCGTTGCCGCTAATCGCTAAAGTCACTCCTCCGTAAAAGTGCAGGTTGAAGAAGAACCAGGCATAAGTTTTTCGTGCTCTTAATCACAGTGTTGGCTTGAGCAATCTTCTTTTGACGCGTAAAGTTTTCTTTTAAGTACGAGTATATAAAAAACTCATGTATCCATGTTGCCATGATAGCGATATTTTTGATATCCTAAGTGATAATATTTTTTGAGGACTAACGCCTTTTATTTGTCTACTCTCACACTGCCACAAATCTTAAATGAGACCCTTGTTTCCCATTTTATACTTTATATTGATTATTTCGATTTTGGTACTGATTTTGGATATGATTTTGATAATGATAATATTGGAATATTGGTTTTACATCTATTTGACATGTTTCTTTATTTCATAATACCTACTTATTGTTCTTAATGTTTTGACGATCCATTTCCAGGTGAATATGTTTTATGTTAATTTATATTATATTCGATTTTATGCTTTGACGATCACAATGTAGATTCTTATAGATTGACATTAATGTACTTTATACTGTAATCATATGTTGTGAAATAAAAAAAATATAAATCTAAATCTTACACTGACTGCGTGACCGCAAAGCGGCGCAGATGACCTACGCAGTGTTTTTATAGGTACTTACCTTTAAGTTCATTTAGTTTAGGTTTAAATGTATTTTTCTCTTTTAGTTTTATGAACTATTGTTAAGTCACTTTTAATTCTTATTTGGTTATTGTAACATTGCGATATTTAATTAATCGATCTGCGATGTTTTGTTAGTTTCTACCTATTTATGCTTCTGATTGTCGTCGAATCTTTCCTAGTTTTCACTTCAGGGGTGAACCAGTCGGATATTGGCAGTAAACGTATGTCCATAGGGCATGCACCCCTCTTGTGTCAGTGACAACTTATTTTAGACCTTAACACAATAGTTGAAAGCAAGTTTTTGAATGAAAAGACGTTTTTAAGAAAATACAGGTATTCGAGTTGCATGACTACCTAGTGAGGGAGGGAAGAGATGGAAGTTATTAGTGTTATTACTTTGTAGATTTTAGTAAATAGATAATAGTTCTTTAGTGTAAATTATTAATTACGAGATTGTATTGTAGACTACTACAAAGAAGATTTTATAATATAGGTGTTCCTTCCTTTATAATTACTCCATGTTTGTTTGATGTTGCCATGTTTGATTGTTAAGTCAATAAGTCACAGTATCACTTATAATAAAGACTTGGGACATGTAAAACCAATTTAAATTACTCATTATGGTAATAAATGTAATGTAATGCTGATAAATATCAATTAAAATTAAAACTAACAATCATTTTCTATTTGTAATTTATACTTTGTTCATACCAATCTGAATCGTGATCGTTTATCTTGTTCATCACGGAAACCAATTTTTCTAGTGCATTGTTATAGTCAATGTTAAAAATAATTCATGCTATTTATCCTATATTACTGTCTATATTGATACTATTAGCCAAATAATAATGTAGGCACTATTTTCATTATACCAACGTAAGTCTACAAACGCAAAGCTACCTAAAGGTTGTCTGGAAGAATTCGCTCTTTAGCGAGACCGCCTGTTGTTCACCCCTTTTTACATGTGATCTATGCCAGGTTTCATTCCTTGAGGTGCAGTATAGCGATGAAAGAGGGGGTTTTCATAAAATAATTAACAGACATTTTAGTAAAATTATGTTTCTTGCTTTCTCCCGTGCCCCCAGATATTAGCGCTATTCATAAGCGCAGTTCAAACTTAGTTTAGCTAAATGATTGTATGTCTTCGGTCACGTTATAACGTTGTCTGTGGTATTCCATAAGAACACTGCTCCTATGGATTTTCCATACAATATATGAGCACAGTTGTTGTTTTTTTTAGTTTCTATCGTGGGCACAACATCTTTCCTGTTCTGCCACGTTTCTAGATTTTGCTTTTTACGCTATTTTAGCTGTCGTAGAAAACTAGGGTATGCAACAGCTCATTATTTGTTCTTAAACTCTCGGGTCTATTATTACATCGGTAACGGCGACCCTCAAGTTTTAAGAACCCTTATTAAATCACTGTTGCATAAACGACTTTTTAATATCATCAGTAATCTCATTGACAGATAGAAGTGCTGGAGTAGAAAAATATTTTTTTCATACTTACAAAACATATTTTTTAAATAAAAACATATAAATCTACATATAAGTGTATTGTTATTTTGCCTTGGGTTTTTGCTTGAACGTGACATAAATATCAGCAGCGGCCATCACGTCCTTATTCTGGTTTTGGACCAGCGTGAATTCTACTTTACATCTCTCGAATGGCCAAACGTTGGGAAAGTCCTGTCCGGGTACGGTGAGGTTCATCATGCTCTGTTTGCCCTGAAAAAAGCATACATTTGTTCCTAATTAAGTTGAAGTGTTTAGTAGATCATCAATATTTTTCAAATCAGGTATTTTATGGAACTTTGCAATACACTTAAGTTTAACTTATTTAAGCATAGATCCATAGTTTTGTTATTTAAAAAATTGTTTAATTACTTTTTAATTCAAATTTGCAAAGTCTTAATTGTAGGTATTTGTACGGGGAAGAAAATCTTGTTCCTAATTGTCAGGCCACGACTGTACGTACGGGCATATTCGGTGACCGTGCTCGGACGTAGGTATATGGCTGACTTTTCGTATCATTTTAGTTAATGAATTGTCCGATGTTAGTATTTATTATTTAAAAAAAGGCCAAGCTCGCTTTCCCCCTTGAAGCTTCCACTCAAATGCGAGACTGGCACTGTTCGTTGCTCCTCTTCGAAGGGTATGCCCGATCCATCTCCACTTCCGCAGCGCTACTTCTTAGATGACCTTAGGTCAACGGAAAGTAGGGGTAGTTTGGCATTCGTACACGGGGAACATTCATACATTGGCCATATCTCGATTGAGAAAACACGCTGAGACATTCGTTTTGCATGGAAGACTCCTTTTAATACGCAGAAGATACCCACTAAGAATGGTGACAGTAAGCCTTCTTTCTGGTCTCCTCAAAAAGAGCGATTTTGTGTTTTTGCTATCTCAAACTAATGTTTTGGTGTACAGTCAACCAATTGGAACCCTAGGCCACTCTAGAACCTTGTCAAAATGACAAGCAATAAGAGATTACTTACAATTTGATTTATAGCGTCAATATGACATAGTCCTACAGTGGCCTATAGGGTTCTAATTGGTTGACTGTATCTTTAAATGCATTTATCTGTTCTAATATTTCCTACAATCGCAATGTTTCTTTGAATAGTATGTGACCAAATTCCATAGATTATAAAATGTACATTAATCTTGGGATATTCTTTACAATTATTTTATATTTTTTTAATTTCATGAATATTGTATGACTGTACGAAGGTGCTCCACACAATAATGTAAGTAGACTCAGGCTGTACCAAATGTAACTCACGTAAGCTTAAATACGTTATACATCAGATAAATATTATTGTCACGGGCATCGTATTTCATGTACAAGTAAACATTTTTAAGAGAAAGTATACATACGTACGTATCTTGCGAAGAGAAAAGTACTGTATGCAGCTACCCTGGACGTGGAGTACATTCGTACAATTTCCACTTTTTGCGAAAATCGACATAGTTTTGCTTTGACGCTTAGTATTAAGGCTAAACCCCACTATTATGAATGTCAAATAAGTGGACTATTTAGTTGTGTTTAATATATTTTAATTTGAGTAACAGTTATTTTTTTACATAGGTTTTTTAGTAAAAACTGTACTACATATGGTGCCAATCTTTCATAAATTTTGATTCCCATTGTAAATGTATGGGAAATGCAACATAAACGGCCGTATCTTTTGATTGTGTTTACTTAGAGGTTTGGTTTTTTCACAGCTTTAAGGTACCGCAAATTTGTGTATGTGGTATTAATTTTAACTTGCTACCTGTACGCGTTCCCGAGATAAAGGGTCTTGACAGACGGACGGACGGACAGACAGCAAAGTGATCCTATAAGGGTTCCGTTTTTTCCTTTTGTGGTACGGAACCATAAAAAAGTTACTTAACTAACCTGTGGTAAAGGACACGGCATGCCGATCATTCTGAACGCTTTGCCGATGTAAGGGTCATTGTTGATGGAGTCGCAAATCTTTTCGAACTTCATCTCTACGAAGCTGCGTTTGTACTCGTTGTGTAGATACTCGTAGAAAATTAAGTTTAACTGAAATAAACACATTTGTCACGTATTAGAGAGCCCGGGTACACCTGACGCGTATCGGATGTCTTCTAGCTTTTTTTCGGCTTATGCCATGACTCAGGGAATTTGGTCAGCTTTAGCAATATCTGAAGTTTTAGAGTAGGCGCTAGTTTTACGATTGCTAGGGCTTATTACAATTAGTCCGGTTTCCTCACGATGTCTTCCTTATAAATATTAAATTATACATATTTCGCACTTAAGTTCCGGAAAGCTTATAGGTACGAGTTAGGTTTGAACCCGCGACATGTGTTACCTATTTATTATATTGTCTGACCATCTTATGTACCATGTTTCTAGCGAAATAAAGTTATTTGTATTTTATTTGTATTTGACCTTCGGATTGAAAGTCGCACGCCTTTAGCGCTCTCCTTCTATAAACTAATCAGTTTTCGTCTTATAAGGTAAATAAACCATTTACCTTAAACGACGAAACCTTAAATAAACCGTTTTCAGTTGTTCCGTTGGCGCCACGCGGGAGTATACATGACGACGACGTTCGATTGGATAGAAAGTCAGACAAAATTCACGTTCATAAAAGTAAGCCTTTAAATTATATTGGCTCCAGAAAGCCTGTCTAAAGTTGCATTTTGCCCCAGGAAATACGTCGCAGCGTCAACGCAGCAGTGGGCCCGTACTTACCGATACGTTGTTTCCGAACTCCATCTTGGTGGTTCCCTGCATATTGACGTAGTACCCGCTCCGCCTCCCGTACCTCCGCACCACCAGGGTCCCGTTTGGGTAGATGTATTTTTCATTGATGTAGTTAACCGTGGCTCGCTCGGGAATCACTTGTAGGCTCTGGATTAATATTGTAACAGTCGTTTACAGTAATTACGGTATATATGGTGCTATATCACTTTATGTGCGCATGTCAAAAATTCATTGAGCCATATGTATTGTAAAACGTCATACGATACGCGTGCGAGTAGGTAATAGTATAGACCCAAGCATTTAAAGAACCAATTATGAGCTGTTGCATACACTAGTTGCCATGCCCGACACGTATATGGCCAACTTTAAGCTGCGGTCGATGTATGGACCCGCGCGCGAGAACGTACATAACATATTATGCTTATCGGCCTGATAAAAAACTTAGTAACCGTTAAGATAATTTCAACTTACTAAAATATGATCCCAGAATGCCACAATAACAGCAACTAGCAGCAAACATTGCGTCCACATGGTACGAACGACACTGAAAGATACAGACAGTGTTATGTTTGTGATAGCGGATATATGCATTTTGATCATTTATTAATATTACCATTTAATGCAGGTAGTGCTTTGTCAATCTGATATGTATCATTTAGTTTTTGATAGTCAAAAGTAATTGGTTTAAAACTCATAGTCATCGTCATCATCATCATCAACAATCTGAGAACGTCCACTGCTGGACGTAGGTCTCTCCTCTAACACGCCACTGAGCTCCATTTTGGGCTTCCCGCATTCAGCCGCGACCTGTCACCTTAGAAAGATTCGTCACTCCAACTTGTCACAGGGCGTCGTACACTGCGGTTGCCAATCCACGGTCCCCAGTCCCCACTCGAGAACCCGTTTGCCCGGCGGTTATCGGTTCTACGAACAATATGGCCAGCCCACTGCCAATTCGGCTATGCAGAGCTATGTCGGTGACGTTCGTTCTCTGCCGAATCACCTCATTGCCGATGCGATCCTTCAGAGAAACCCCGAGCATAGCCCTCTCCATAGCCCGCTGAGCGAATTTGAATTTGTGAACTAGTTCTACCATTAGGGGCCAGGTTTTGACACCGTATGTCATGTCATAGTCATAACAGGCAAGACGCATTGATCGAATACTGTCGACCTCAGGCATTGTGGATTGGCGACACTCATTGGCGAGTACTCAACGTAATTTCCCTTAGTAATACCGTCTAATTTTGTTTTAGCTTTAGACTGTATTATAATATTTGTTTCCTTTTTTGTCAATGTTATTTAATTTTTAATGCATTTTGAATGCTATTTTGTTACTACGTTGTCTTGCCATATTCAATTGACAGAAGTTAAATTGAAAAGTAACATCTTTTTCAACACATTTGCTATAAAAGTGTCCTTTTTTGGCTGTTTTGCGTGCGCAAAGTTCGTTTTTGCGAGCTAGTGCCTTTTAATTTTCAAATTTTTTTTTTAATTAGTTTTGTTCCAATTCTTGACTGCTTACCGAAGAGTATTATTGTTAGTTAACTTTACCGAGACGTAATAAAACTAAATACCTACTATTAACGCAAAAATATTAAAGATATTGATATAATTCATATTTCCCTATTTTACTCTTCATCATAATAATGACCATTCATTAAAAATATTAAATTTTGAAGACAGTTCAATTTTAAACCATGAATCAAGTCATTTATTAAATATAATAAATGTGTCGATTCATGTTTTTTTTAAGGTGCCCAGCCCTGATCACCAGGGGCCTTGGTCACATTTTCTTTAGTAGGTATATGACATACCTTTCAATTGAAAACAGTTCTTTTAAATGTGTGTGTATGAAACGGAACAGCGCCTACGAAACGTTTGTCAAAGTAGAGGCGTTTTTCAATCAGTTGAACATGTCGACGGCTTTATTAGACATGACGATACGATTTGTCACATGCGATTTATTATTTCGTTAGTGAGAAATAATAACTATAAAATTGAAAATGAGAACATAATGAAGATAGAATAAACATTTTGAAGATGTTCTTAATCGTTCAACTGTATTACAAGAGTGTTACTATTACTAATTCGTTATTACTAGTATTACTAATTCGTTATTATGTATTAAATAAGACTTATTTCATACAGCTTTTCTATGCAATCGTACTAATTATTAATTATGTGAAATCCTAATAGGCTAAGAAACGCAATAAAGCATATGTTAATTATATTACAACTAAAGAGGTGTGATTGCCAAAAACAGTATTTTCCACCCTCCAAAAAACTGGCTACCTTATATCAAAAATTAACTTTGTTCATAGGTGCACAGCAATCATTCAGTTGACCAGTTATTGGAAATATTTATTTATACGACTTTTTGCTAATATAGTCATTTACAATATAACAATTATTTATTTATTTATTTCACTCTAGGCTTTTGTTTAAACAGTATAAAAACGTCTGCGATAGCTATGGCGTCCTTATTCTGATTCTGGGATAGTGTAGCTTCCACCTTGCTTCTCTCAAAGGGCCATACGTTAGGAAAGTCCTGCATGGGTACAGTGATGTTCATCAAGCTCTGTTGGCCCTGGAAAATAACAAAAGTAAAAAAAAAGTTGCTACATGCATACCTACTTACACAAGCCCAGAAATAGCAAAAGATTCAACAGACAAAAAAGCATCTCGACTGACCGCTGGTAATGGACACGGCATGCCGATCATTTTGAACGCCTTGCCGACGTAAGGGTCGTTGTTGATGGAGTCGCAAATCTTTTCAAACTTCATCTCTACGAAGCTGCGCTTGTACTCGTTGTGAAGAAACTCGAAGAAAATTAAATGCAACTGGAACACACAAGTAGCTAATTGGGCGGCGGTCAGTTTTATGCTTTATAGGCAATATTCACTCATTGTTTTAGTACTCTTGAATATTAGCTTTTATCATTATAATACTGTAAAATAATTCTCAGCGCAAAAAAATAGTAAGTATATAAATCTACTTTCAAAAACTTCAAACGGATTTGGGCGTTTTAAACCATTCTGGCAAGCTTGGCCGTGACGTCATAGTCTGCAGCCGGCTGTACACCAAACATTCGAGAAGCCGAGACGCGAGTGTACAGAGCTCCATGTTCATCCGCGTTCTCGGCTTCTTGAATGTTTGGTGTACAACCGGCCCCTAACTATGACGTCACTCTCGACCGTTTTGAATTTTACACATTTTTTTTTTAACTTTTCCATAATTATGTTTACAGCAAAAAAGAAATAAAACTAAGAAGTATCGTTAGATATAGGTATAATGCTGAACCGACACAGTTTCCTAAAACAAATAACCATTAATTGTTTCAGATGCATATGTAGTCTATTTTAATATAAAATAAGTATAAAAACGTGAAAAAACTAGATTCTCGTAAAGATTAATTTAGACTAGAAGCATTTTTTTTTAACAACGCACGATAAATGGGATTCAGTGAAATCACTGTTAATTGAAAGATGTCACTACAGATAAAGTGACCAAGGCTTCCGGTGAGCAGGGCTGGAATGGAACGAGCAACCTCCTGCTTTCGCGGCAGACGCCCTACGGACACACGATCTTTCATCTTATAATTTATATAATTATACTGACTCGTGCTGAATAGTGACTCGTGCTATAAAATTGTACCTACTGAGTTTTTTTATTTTATTTCGCAAAGTTTATATAGCCTTTGTAGCACTTGTGGTGACATTATAGAAGGAAGACTTAAAAAAAAAATTTCAACATTCAATTAAATTGTTCCTACATTCTACTCTGTCGCAGTGTACTACGTTTTTTTGACATTTCAACGCAGTGCGGTGGCGTGACATTTCAACGTAAAGTGGCGGCGTTCGTCAGTCTACGTAGTATATATACCTCTTGTGATAACGAGCGCTAGAAATGACTCGACCTCGATTTGATGTGTTATGTTATGGAGAGACGCTCGGTAAGATCTCGGTCACCCAAGAGGATATTACCGAAACATTGTTTCCAAACGGCATCTTGGTGATCCCGGCGATGTTGATGTAATAACCGCTTTTCCTTCCGTACCTCTTCACGGCAATTGTTGCATTTTCGTATACATATTTCTCATTGATATATATTACCTTTGCTCGCTCGGGAATTACTTGAAGGCTCTGTAATAAATAAATATTCACACTCTTACACACAGACAATCTTACACACATATCGACCTAGTCCCAAATTAAGCAATATTTAGGGATCCCGATATAAATCCAGTAATTTGAGTCGTATTGTGAATACTATATTATTATGATTATTATTTCAACCGAATGATGTCTACTGCAGGACAATAGCTGCTCCAACCAAGTGCATCCACAATAATATTATCATGTGCCAATTCGCTGTTACCTGTTACACGTTATCACAAAGCAGAAAAAGCAAAAGCAAACAAAGCTATTTGTGAAAAAAATTTGGTTTTTTAATTAGTTAATGAATTTGAAAAAAACATATTTATTTACATTTTCTAAGATATCGTCTTCACTCAAAATACATAACATACAAAAATTATACAAGTATGTTTAGCACTTTCATGTCAGACAAACTGTTCTGGAAGAGCCGTTCGGGGTTGTATAAAAATACCGATTATTTACCGGTTAACTGGTAATCCCTATACATTTTTTTACCGGTTTGCATTCCCTAGTGGTGAAACTAAGATAAACGGATGGTATTATTGGTACCTTCTGCCACAGTGTCGAGAAGCCTTTATGATAAGCAATGTAGGCAATCACAATACTTCTTATCAGTTTTAACTTACTGATATATATTCCCGATCTAACGCAGCAAACAAAGCGATCAGTACAAACAATTTGAACTGAAACATGATTTCTAAAACACTGGACCCACAAATTACTACTATATTGGATTCCTCTGAACGGATGTCGCCATTTTGTATAATCATATATGTATGTTTATTTAAATTGCTAATATAATGCATTGTTAAAAGCCAGTATATCATATTTATCTATGATTATATCCCATTTTAATGCATGCGACTAATAGATGAGATGGGCTGATTGTCCTCAGGTACAGGCTAAAGTGCGGAGTTAGACAGGGGGGGCTTACGTCTCCCAGGTTTTTCTACCTCTACATGGATGACCTGATAGCGGGGCTCAGTAGCATGCGTGTCGGATGTCATATTGATGGAGTTAGTATTAACAACATTAGTTACGCAGACGACATGGTGCTGCTAAGTCCGTCTGTCAGTGCTCTGAGGAAGCTGTTGGGGGCATGTGAGACGTATGCTGAGGTCCAAGGTCTGCAGTATAACACTTAAAAAGTGAGGTTATGGTGTTTAAGGCAGGTTCAAAAAAGCTGACATTCGTACCTTAGGTTCTATTGCAGGGGACTCCCCTGTTCGTTGTAGAAAAATTGAAACATCTGGGTCACATTATAACACAGGACCTTAGTGATAACCTGGATATTGAAGGTGAGCGCAGGACATTGGCTGTAAGGTCGAATATGCTGGCCTGCAGGTTTGCTCAGTGCACAGAGGAGGTCAAAATAGTACTTTTTAAGGCGTTTTGTCAATCGTTCTACTCGAGCAGCCTGTGGGTGAAGTATACTAAAAAAGCGTACAATGCCCTGCGCGTACAATACAATAATATTATCTATGTTCAGGACGCTGTTGGGGCTACCTAGATGGTGCAGTGCATCGGTTTTTGTTGCCTCGATGCTTAGCCGTGTCAGAAATAGTACCAATAGCATTCTGAATGTTATTTCAGACAAGTATGATTGCCCTATTTTTGTGCATTGGGTCGGGTAAATTAAGCCAGTTGCCCAGTAACAGTTTAGGTCGAAATAGTCAAATGTTTATTTTGAACAAATGTGAGCATTAAGAAATTAAGATTGTGTGATTGTGTTGTTGTGTATGGGGTCCGGTTTTAGTAGTGTCAAAGTTTTGTGCGTATTGTGTATGACCTATTTGTTACTTTATGAATGTACAAAAAATAATAATAATAGTAGTAGCAGAGTCACCGCTACATTTTATACAATTTTCCTTAGCGGTGACCCTGCTACTAAACAAAGGGGCGGCACATTTTTTTTAACTTCCAGAGCGATGATTTCCAAAAATGTCAATTTTATCAAAAAAATATTTAAAAAACCTGCAGTATTCTTTTTTAAATTCCTTTGCCACGAATCCTCATACTTAAGGGTTGAAACGTAAAAAAAAAAATTAAGTCGCTGTCGATGTATATGATGATGGACCCGCGCGCGAGAATGTAACATATTATGCAAATCCGCCGAATAAAAACTTAACTTTTTACATAATTTCAACTTACTAAAATATGATCCCAGAATGCCACAATAACAGCAACTAGTAGCAAACATTTCATCGACATGTTATGAACAGCACTGAAAGGTACCGACAATGTTATTTTGTCGATAGCGGATGTATGCGTTTGGTCAATTATTAAAACTACCAAATAACGCAGCTAGTGCTTTGAAAATCTGATATGGATCATGTAGTTATTGATAGTCAGAAGTAATTGTTTTAAAACCCATAGTCATCATCATCATCACCAACAACCTAAGATAGTCCACTGCTGGACGTGTCTCTCCACTGAGCTCCATCTTGGGCCTCCCGCATTCAGCCGCGACCTCTTCTCTTCTTCTCAGTCGTTCACTCTTGACAGAGTGGTCGTGGTTATTGCAGTGATTCCACATTAAGGTAGTTGTCCTCGTCCTACTGCACGACTGCCACGACCGCGACCTGCCACCTTAGAAAGATCGCCACTCCACCTTGTCACAGGGAGGCCTACACTGCGGTTGCCGATCCACGGTCTTTACTCGAATATCCGTTTCCCCCAGCGGTTATCGGTTCTATGAACAATATGGCCAGCTGTCGGATCTGCCCATAAATGTATGGGAAATATGCCTGTGTTTTTTTTTCCGTTTCAACCTTTAAGAATGAGGATTCGTGGGATAGGAATTTACAAAAGAATACGGGTTTTCTAAAAACTTTTTTTTTGATAAAATTTATATTTTATTGCACGGCAGTTAAAAAATGTGCCGCCCCTCTAACTTTTTAATTACCTTGGTAATTTTTTCGGTAGTATATGACGTCTCTTTCAATTTTTAATTGAAAACAGTTCTTATAAATGTGTGTGTATGAAACGGAACAGAGCCTTTACATCTGTCAAAGTAGAGCCGTTTTTCAATTCTACGGTGACATATACAAGTCGAAGGCTCTATTAGACATGACGATACGGTTTGTCACATGCGATTTACTATTTGGTTAGTGAGTAATAATTATAAAATTCAAAATGAGAAAGTAAAGAATATAATATAAACATTTTGAAAATGTTCTTAATAGTTCAATTGTATTACAATAGTGTTACGAAACAAATTGGTTCATATGTATTTTAATTTTTTCG
The DNA here is from genome assembly GCA_949128165.1 of Lathronympha strigana. Lineage (NCBI taxonomy): Eukaryota > Metazoa > Arthropoda > Insecta > Lepidoptera > Tortricidae > Lathronympha > Lathronympha strigana. The sequence goes on from OX421914.1 coordinate 2,822,820, forward strand.
CATCTGTATTGAAAAACGTCGTTCGATACCTACGCATGCGGATATGTCATTTTCTTTCGGCCCGACACATCTAGTGATTTCGATAGTTGTGAAGTAAACTGGATAGTCAGACCTGAACGTTTACCGGGAAGGCCAATTAAAGTCGTTTTTTTTTAATTATTTCTGTCAATTACGAATAATGTTTTTTTTTGTATGTGTACATGTCACCTCGTTCGTACCTTCTACACGCTGGTAAAACAAATGCCTTTACAGGAAATCGAACGGTCACAGCTAGGTCAGGTCACATCATACATTTGTTTCATAGTCACGGTCACTCCGTGGCATTAAGAAAAAACAATTATTTGTTGTAAGTAGGCAATATATTAATTAATTTTAATAAGACTTCTTTCATACAGCTGTTCTCTGCAATCATCTTAATAGGCCAAGAAACGCAATAAAGCATTAGGTATGTTAATTATATTACAACTAAAGATGTGTGATTGAGAAAAACAGTATTTTCCACCCTCCAAAAACTGCCTACCTTATATCTACCTTTTATGAACTTTGTTCATAGATGCACAGAACTCATTCAGTTGGTCAGTTATTATTTATGCGACTTTATGCTTATATGGTAATTTGCAATATAACAATTATTTATTTATTTAACTCTAAGCTTTTGCTTAAACAGTATAAAAACGTCTACGATAGCTATGACGTCCTTATTCTGATTCTGGGATAGTGTGGCTTCCGCTTTGCTTTTCTCAAAGGGCCATACGTTGGGAAAGTCCTGCATGGGTACAGTGATGTTCATCAAGCTCTGTTGGCCCTGAAAAACAACAAAAGTAAAAAAAAAGTTGCTACATGCATACGTACTTACACTAGCCCAGAAATAGCAAAAGATTCAACAGACAAAAAGCATCTCGACTGACCGCTGGTAACGGACACGGCATGCCGATCATTTTGAACGCCTTGCCGATGTAAGGGTCATTGTTGATGGAGTCGCAAATCTTTTCAAACTTCATCTCTACGAAGCTGCGTTTGTACTCGTTGTGAAGAAACTCGAAGAAAATTAAATGCAACTGGAACACACAAGTGGGTGTTTGGGCGGCGGCAAGTTTTGTAACGACGATTACTGGTTAGGGACATTAACTCATTGTTTTAATTCTCTTTAATATTAGCTTTCATCATTATAATACTGTAAACTAATTTTGGGTGCAAAAAAAATTGTATATAATAATAAAAATTTCATGCTTAGTTGTCGTCACAAAACTGGTCGCATTTTTTTTGTTAACAACGCACGATAAATGAGGTTCAGTGAAATCACTGAGTTTTGCAAATCACAAAACACTGAATATATTCTAAATTGAAAGAGATGTCATATACTACAGATAAAGTGACCAAGGCCTCCGGTGAGCAGGGCTGGGATGGAACGAGCAACCTCCTGCTTTAGCGGCAGACGCCTTATGGTCACACGATCTTTCTATATATAATTTTTATAATTATAGTAGTGTGACTACTTAAAAAACAAAAAAAACATGACTCGTGCTATAAAATTGTACCTACTCAAAATATTTTTTTATTGCGCATATTTTATATAGCCTTTGTAGCACTTGTGGTGACATGATAGATGATAGAAGGAAGACGTAAAAATAATATTATGCCGACATTTCATCAAATTGTTCCACTGCCTTCTACCTAACTACATTCTACCTTGTCGCAGTGTACTACGTTTTTTTGACACTTTTTTGACATTTCAACGCAGTGCGGTGGCGTGACATTTCAACGTAAAGCGGCATTCGTTGTGATAACGAGTGCTAGAAATGCCTCAAAACGTCGATGTGTTATGTTATGTTATGGAGAGACGCTCGGTCGGATTACGGTCACCAAAGAGGATATTACCGAAACATTGTTTCCAAACGGCATCTTGGTGATCCCGGCGATGTTGACGTAATAACCGCTTTTCCTTCCGTACCTCTTCACGGCAATTGTTGCATTTCCGTATACATATTTCTCATTGATATATATTACTTTTGCTCGCTCGGGAATTAATTGGAGGCTCTGTAATAAATAAATATTCACACCCTTACACACATATCGACCTATATGGAAATCGCGAATGATCGTCACGAATAAATGATTCTTATTCTTATTCTTAAAATTATGGCGTTTTCATCCGTCAAATACTATATTATTATGATCATCATTTCAACTGAGTGATGTCTATTGCAGGACAATAGCCGCTCCAACCAAGTCCATCCACAATAATATATTATTATCATGTGCTAATTCGCTGTTACACCTTATCACAAAGCAGAAAGGTGCAAAAGCAAACGAAGCTATTTGTTAAAAATAATTTGGTTTTTTAATTAGTTAATGAATTAAAAAAAAATATTTTTATTTACATCTTCTAAGATACGAGTATCGTTATCACTCAAAATACAAAACATCAAAAAATTATACAAGTATGCTTAGCATTTTCATGTCAGTTCTGAAAGAGCCGTTCGGGGTTGTATAAAAATACCGGTTAACCGGTAATCTCTATGCAATTTTTACCGGTTTGCATTCCCTAGTGGTGAAACTCAGATAAACGGATGGTATTTGGTGTCCCTGCCACAGTGTCGAGAAGCCTTTGTGATAAGCAATGTAGGAAATTACAATACTTTGTATCAATTTTAACTTACTGATATATATTCCCGATTTAACGCAGCAAACAAAGCGATCAGTACAAACAATTTGAACTGAAACATGATTTATAATACACTGGACCCACAAATGACTACTATATTGGATTCCTCTGAACGGATGTCGCCGTTTTGTATAATAATATATGTATTATGTATGTTTATTTAAATTGCTAATATAATGCATTGTTGCATGCATTGTTATAAGCCAGTATAATTATGATATTTATTTACGATTTTTCAATAATTATTTGTAAAAATTTTATCCTATTTTAGTGCATACGACTAATAATAGTGGATTAGATCAGGCCGATATCGTACGAAAATAATAGTAGTAGCAGAGTCACCGCTAAACTTTATACAATATTGCTTAGCGGTGACCCTGCAACTAAAAAACACTGGCCAGGTGCGATTCGGACTCTTCCACCGAGGGTTCCGCACAAAGGACGCTCGCCGCACACCCATACAACGCGGTGTAGTTACTTAAAATACTGGTGGCACGGAATTCTCAGTGTGCGGTAATTATGCGGCATAAACGGCCGTATCTTTTTATTGTGTTGACGTAGAGGTTTGTTTTTTCATTGCTTTAACGGACCGTAGACTTGTGTATAGGAAAAAATATCTTTGCATTTCCTACGACTGCTACGGCGATACGTTTTTTTTTTGCAAAAAATCAAAAGTAGAGTGTTTTGACTAGTGGAGTAGGTTGACTGACCATGACTGTTCAAAATAATTTCCTTGAAAGTTTATAAACTTTATAAAGCTCTATTTTATTGATTTTTTCCTATTATTTGGACTTGATGTTCAAAAGTTAGAGGGGCGGCACATTTTTTTTTAACTTCCGTAGCGATTATTTCCGAAAATATTAATTTTATCAAAAAATGTTTTAGAAAACCCGTATCCTTTTTACGGATGGACGGACAGATAGACATGGTGAAACGATCAGGGTTCCTATTTGTCTACCCCTTTCCGACCGGTTTAATATAATCCTGCAAATTACTTTAAAAAAATCCCGTCAGCAAGTTAATTGTATTTTCGGGGTCAAACCTATACCGATCGAATCTGCAGACACTAGCAACACGTAAAACTAGTAAATACCTTAGGCCGGCTACATCAGACGTTCACGAGACAGCGTTGAAGATGGCGGCGTATTTTGGTGGGAGTAGTGACACACGTAAGTTCACCATTTCGTATATATTTGGTTGCAAACCTTCTATTGAATGCGTGATTTTTACTGTTAAAGTGTTAAATATTTTAATTTAGCACAAATAAGAATAAAAACAACTGATTTTGTGTCAACTATATGCCCGTAAAATAAAAGTGCACGAATTTGTAGGTTCGGCCGCAGTCCGTAAATCGTTTGTCATAAATATTTGCAGATTTGTTCATATTCGGCTTTAACTCGTTATATAAACCCAAGACAGATAGTCATATGTTTTGACGGTTTTGTTTCAAATTCCGTTTTTTAATTCAAGGTTTGTGCTTTCCTTGAAATTTTGAGCAATGGTGATATATCTGATATTGAAGGTTAAGACGATGAGCTTGAAGAATCACCTTATTTACTTTTTGAATGGCTGGACAACGAACGTTAAGAATTAGATATTACAGAACAGTTGGAGGTTGACCAGCTGTTTTTTTAAGCTTCCTCTTCGAAAACCTTAGTTCATTTAGAAATACCCGCTCATTCAATTGTTTCTGAACAACAAAATACATCCCACCAACATTTTGCTCGCGGTGTGGGAGACGCATCTCCCGCGAGGTCACATAGAGAGCGCACCAAAACGAAAAATGGTAATAAAAATAAATCGAGATCTACTCTTTCCGATATGCCGTGTACTTCAAGTTCCAGCGCTAGTTCAACTGCCACCACATCATCACAGGCACATCACAGGCATCAAACACTAGTCCCAAGGAAAAAAAATCTAGCATAGCCCTTAGTAAGTCTACGTCTTCCAAAAATAGAACTGCTAAGGTCAGTAAAACTACTGGTACTAGCTGTGCAATGCGACGTGGAGAGAGTCTGCTTATGGTGAGAGACCCAGTGGCACTAGTTAAGTGAAAACGCAACAAATCTGTTTTCCTTGTATCTTACTGCTCGGGAACGGCCAATAATAAGATTGTCAAGACATGGGAGAAAAAGACTCGGTCATAAGTTGACTTTACAGCTCCAGGAATTGTGATGAACTCCAACAAACAAATGGGATTTGTTGATATATTGGACCAACTAATTGAAAATTATTGCACCTCTTTTAAAGCAAAGAAATGGACACTTAAAGAGATTTAGTTTTGGTGCATGCATGGAAATGCATTCACAATTCATAGACCTAGGCGCAAAATTCTTGATTTACTCGATTTCCGATTGGACATCTTCGTAACGCTCACCAAAGCACCAAGAAAACGGCGAAGCAAAGCATGTCCGAGTGACGATTCAGACGATGAAACACCTATGAAGCCCACGAAGTATCAAAGAGCTCGCAAACCCCTTGCATCCATCATATTTGATGGCTATGATACCTGAATTTGACGATATAAAAACCCCAAGAGCCTGCCAATTAGAGTACTGATCCAGTCGAGCTAGCATTTTATGCAACGTGTGCCTTTGCATTTCACGCGTAAAGAATTGTTTTAAGGATTTTCATACGAAGTAGTTAGATAGAGATTTTTTTATTTGTTGATTATAATTTATGTTATAATCTTTTAGAAGTTAATTCTCAAAAAATATTGATAATTATGTAAAATTGAACACTGATTATATAATAAAAGTAAACATAAATATTTCTTTTGTAAAATAATGTGTATTATTAATTTTTTTACATGTCCATACGAATTTGCACGTTCGTGCATTTATAAATAGATCCTAAACGTCACTTTCGTGCATGTGATTTTTTTCATGATTTCAGGCAATAAGACTTATTTTATTATTTTTTAAGAGTATATAACAACAACTGAAAACGGTGCACATACATTTTTCATGAAATTTTAGAAAATATTTTTTTCGGTTGTAAAGGGCTACGGAGGCCTAAAAACTAGCTTTGTTGACTAAATCTAGTTTAAGTATAGTATTTAATATTTACATATTAGAAATCCACTCCACTTGCTGCTGCATCTGCGTCGAGGTCTTTGAAAAATACAATCTAGATTTTATCCTGATTCTTATTTTGTTATAAAAATAAGCAGCCATATCTTTGGTTCCTTAGAGTTTGGGTCGGATGCTAGTGCTATTTGCGTAGACACACTGTCACCCGGTACTCACCTCCAATGAACCAATATAAAAGCGGGCGAGAGGCTGAAAGCGCCGATATTTTTACACGTATAAATACAAGAGCCTGTGCACAGAGTACCATTTTGTAACATTTGGGGTTGAAACTGTATGTCCATAGGGTCCTAGCGCACGCAAGTTTTTTGTAGAAACGGCGAAACGTCTGGTTGATGTTACTGGTGACCGAAGAACTGGTGGCATCTTCTAAATATTAAAGGAACAATATCTTGTCAAATGGTTTCCACACCACGTTTTATTATACAATCTCGCCAAAAGGTGGGTAACTATAAGAGTTATAAGTCACTTAAATCTGTGACACATATTATATTTTTGACAGTTATTTCATTCTAAGCTTCTGTTTGAACAGAATGAAAATATCAGCAACGGCTAAAATATCGTTATTCTGATTCTGGGACAATGTGGCTTCCACCTTGCACCTCTCAAATGGCCATACGTTGGGGAACTCCTGCATGGGTACTGTGAGGTTCATCAGTTCATGCAAACCCTGAAAAACAACGTGTACAATATATAAGTACATAGAATTTGAACAGAAATAATGTATTAAATTGAGTCAAAAACAAAGTTTGAGGTGTCTTGATCTGCATTTCCACCCGTGACATGTGAAGATGCGTGGGGCGGACAGGGCTCGGAAACCGGTTTTACCTTTATACAAGAAACCGGTTAATAATTTTAGTTAATCGTAAACCGTGATATTTTTTGTCTTTTAATTCATTCTTTCAATTGAACTTAAAAACGTAGCTGATTAAAAATAATAATATAAAAAAATTTAGTCTCTCAGAAGATATTCCCGAAATAGTAAAAACCGGTTCCGAGCCATGGATGCGGATGTGTTTGTTATGAACGAGTAGGGGAGGAACAACTATGGCCAGGGCATTTTTGCGAGAAGAGATCCAAAGACCTTTCTTTACAGGTAAATTCAATGTTTTTCCTGCTCATAATCACGAGCTCTTTCGATTCTCGAATAAGATCGAATTTCTTTTAACAAGGAGACTAAAAAGTCCAAATTTTTAACCATTATTTTTCCATTTCGTTACCATTTTTCAAACACTTTGCACAGCGGTTACAAAATGGAGAGTACGTTAAACGTTATAAAATTCTGAGACCTTTATTTCTCGTAGTTTTTTCACACTCGCCCAGAAATAGCTAAAGTTTTAATAGACAAAAAGCATCTCGACTGACCGCTGGTAACGGACACGGCATGCCGATCATTTTGAACGCCTTGCCGACGTAAGGGTCGTTGTTGATGGAGTCGCAAATCTTTTCAAACTTCATCTCTACGAAGCTGCGCTTGTACTCGTTGTGAAGAAACTCGAAGAAAATTAAATGCAACTGGAACACACAAGTGGGTATTTGGGCGGCGGTCAGTTTTACGACGACAATTAAGAGGCAATATTCACTCATTGTTTTAATAATTTTGAATATTAGCTTTTATCATGATAATACTGTAAAATAATTTTCAAGGTCACTATTTGCCATAGTTACGGTCTACTGAATCACTTTTAAAATGACGGTTTTCTAGAATAGAATAGAATATTTTTTTTGACTTTATTAACAAAAATATATAACTAAAAGGATACCCTCGCGCCTTCGCATGTGGCCACCACTTCGGTCAGGGCGGGCGGGGCGGCTTCGGCTGCGGAGGTTTTAAAACAGCGAAAGTATGCTGGCCTTAGTGGCAACCATGACTTTGTGGCTTTCGCGGTGGAGACTCTGGGGCCGTGGGGTCCTGGCGCCCTCAACTTATTCAGGGCTTTAAAAAAGAGGCTGTTTGAGTCTACTGGCGACCATAGGGCTGGCTCATTTCTGGGTTGGGCATTGCCATCCAGCGGGGGAATGTGGCCAGTGTTATGGGCACCCTCCCGCAGGGAAGCGACTTGGGAGATTTCGTAGGTTAGTTTTGTTTTAATTCGTGTTCGTGTTTTTATTTTCTTTTTATTTTGTTATTAATTTTTACATACTTCATTTGACGAAAATGTATTTAATAATGTTATTTTATTGATGTAATGTTTAGTTTTAATTTTAGTATTGTAATTTAATTTTTATTTTTTGTCATTTTTTGTAATTATGATATTGTGTATGCCTTTGAACCTGTATATCGAATATTGTTAGATAGTTTAGTATACTAAAAGGATTTACACATCTATCTAGAAGCGCCTAGTCTCGGATGACAATTATTGTCAGGCATTTTATTGTAAAAAACATCATGATTAAGCCTAAAAACTAATACCTCTGTTCAGAACTCTTGACAATTGTCAAAAGAAACATGACAAATGTCACGAAATTCCACACAGAAAGAGTCTTATGTCAAACTTCATTAACTAACGGATATTCTTTAAACCACTATTGTTTTTCATGATAATACACACAACCCCATAAACACTTCCATGAAATTACACAATTGTTGACGATGCGTGGCGATTTTATTTAAAATATCCAAGTGTTGGCAAACAAGCGCGCAGCCCGCCCCATGGTAACCAGTTTCTCGATGCCTAAAACGTCAGTAATGCTAATAGTAGGTAATTTTAGGTAAAAAAGGAATTTAATAACTTAGAAAAGGTGGTTCGCGGGGAGTGTGCAGTGTGCATTTAAGATTTTTGAACAGTGAAAACGTACCTTTAAGGCGAGCGTTTAAAAAAAGGATTGCATATATTGCATGCATATTCGACCACAGCCGATGTGAGGGTGGGTGGCTTCAACCCACACAAAGAGGGGAGTCGGCGTACCGTTATCCCTTTGCGTAAGTACAAGCCCTAATGGGCATACGTGGCTGTGTGTCATTAATCCCTCCACATAAATAAATCAAAGTGCAAGATTAGTTAGTGTAGTTGTATCATTTTCTAAGTGTTAGTGTCGTCATTACAGATTTTTTTTTGGATGTAATGTGTGAGAAGTAAGTCTGTGTGCACGTTTCTCCCAAAAAAAGTGACAGGATAATTTGTAAGATGTCGTTTTGATGTCTCCCTTCCAACAAGCTGTTGCTCGAAGGTGGATTGCCCATTGGCCTTTGGCCAATGTGTTATTGCCTCTGCCTTAAATAATACAGAAGACGCGAGTTTGATACTTGCCCCAGACCTCTAGTGCTATAGTATTATATCTTTTGTCCTAAAATCATTTGCCCTAACTGTTTTGTCCTAATGGTCATAATCCCTAACTATCAATTGTCATTACTATTATTTGCTATACTTAAACAATATTAGGACATACCAGTTTAGGACAAATGATTATTATGTAAACAGTTTTTGAGAAACTTAGGATAAAAAACTTTATTGATTCCGATATAGATCCAAAATGTTTAGGTATTTGAGTTACCGAAACGTTGTTCCCGAACTCCATTTTGTTGGTTCCTGCAATGTTGATGTAGTATCCGCTTTTCCTCCCGTAGCGCCTCACGACGAGGGTCCCATTGTTGTAGATGTATTTCTCATTGATATATTTCACCGTTGCTCGCTCAGGTATCACTTGTAGGCTCTATATTATGAATAGTAAGGAATAATTGGCTTGAAGGGGTTCTGCGGTGTCGGGCATTTATTTTTAACTTGGCCGGGCACACTGACTTGTGTCTTTATTGTAAAAAATAGGGCGCTGTTCGTAAACGTCTGTGAAATGTAACAAGTCTATATCATATCAAGTATCTTTAACCAGTAATGGCGCATTTTACATCTATTTATTTTGTACTAGTAACTATTTGGAAAAGTAAAACCCATAAAACATTACATGTTAAAAGACACAAGTCTCGCTTCTTATGCAGGAAAAAGTTTTGACATGTATATCTATGTTAAAACAAGTTGTTATTTTAGTATCCATACAACTCGACTTCCATCGACTTGCCTATTTTTATTTGAAAGTCTGGCTCCTCTACGATTTGAAATTAGAAATAGGCAACTTGATGAAAGTCGAGTTCTATGGACACCCCCTGGTACCAACTAAAATAACTGACGGTTTTTTATACACGCATCCCATATTGTATCTACCTGTAGGTATAATATTTGCATAAATTACATAAGTATTTTTGTAATCGAATGTATTCTATGAATTTAGTTTATTAATTATGCAGTTAATTGGTCTTTTCCATAAGATTTAAATTATAACCAACGTGTCACTGAAAATTCAGGGTTCTAGATTTAACCAGTGCGGATTTACAGGAGGTTGGAAATGGTCTTCGCGATCAAAATATATTACTCTTCTTAACGCTAACACTACTTTTCTTGTTATTTAATTATTTGAGTGTTATTTTTGTGGAATAAGAGTATTATGCCGCGTGCTGTACAGCAATGGAGACCTGATGGAGAAGCCAAGACCCAGGACGGGGGTCGTTACCGCTTTCCCACAACCGCCGACCCAATTATTTAGACAGATCGCAAGGCAAACGACCAATGAGTATTACCGGGAGGATTTTCCACTAGGGGCGCTAGTGGAACCTGATACTGGCACAGGACCCACCATGAGTGGCGCCACCTGGTGAGCGACAGTTCAGTAGCTCACATTGCGATAGGTACGAATATTAACAATATTCTCTTTACCAATTCGACCTAAAAAATACCTGACTAGGCAAGATATTATGCGCACGTATTTTTATTTCTTAATATTCAATAATATTAACTTACTGTTATTTGTTTCCGATCTAACACCACAAACAGAGCAACCATTACAAAACATTTAAAGTCTAGCATGTTTAAAGAAATACTGAACACACAGTACCGATAGGTACCTACAAGTATATGGGATTTTAACGGATGTCAGCGTTTTAAGTTATTATTTGTTATTTATATAAATTGTCAAACACAAACTTTTGGACAAGAGCCCTTAATTTACATAAACCGTAGCAGTTATATTAAAAAAATATTTTCAACGATTAACTTTAACGATTCCACTTATAAATAGTAATAGATTATACCATAATAGTTATCAAAGGTACTCGTAGTGCTAACGGTTGGTCACCAACTCCATATAAAGTATGCCGCCAAAGCGTCTTTATCTCGGAAACACGTTGTGATAGCGTGTTGAATTAATTACCACATATCGAGGGTTGAGCGGTCAAATCCGATAAGTCGAGCAAACCGATTTTTGAAATTCGAACAAACGAATGTGCAATTTACGCAATGTTGTTATTTCAATGAAAAATTATCTCGACTTATCGGGTTTGACCGCTCACCCCTAGATATACAAGTCTGCGGTCTACTGAAACTGTTAAAAAATCAAACCTCTAAATCAACTCAATCAAAAGATACGGCCATTTATGTAGCATTTCCCATACATTTGGAATGGGAAAAAATCCGAAAAAAGCAAAATTACCGCACTCTGAGAGTTCCGTGCCACCAGTATTTTTAAGTATTAGTTACTTAAAAATACTTAAGTATTAGGTACTCAAAAATACTTAAGTATAAGGTACTTGGAAATACTGGTGGCACGGAACGGTCATAAATGGGGGAGCATCCTTTGTGCGGAACCCTCGGTGGGCGAGTCCGACTCGCACTTGGCCGGTTTTTGAATAACACTGTAGGCCTTCGGGTAAACTTCGGTAGGGTCGTCCCATAGCCGGAGCGGCTGCGGGAGGAAAGGATGTGAAGCAAGGTTTGTTCCTGGTTATCGCAATTACACGTTGTAGAAGATTCTAACCACCATTTAAAATGTGGTTTTATGTACAGTCAAGTGTAAAAATATGGTGGTGCACATCTCACTCAAAAATATGTCCCATAGCACCTTATGCCAGTGTAATAAGAGCTTAGTACGATATTTATGAGTCGATTATGTCGAACCATATTTTTTGCATTTGACTGTACGGAACATCATCGTTAAGTTTCACTGATACATCGTAGAGCGTTGAAACTAGGTGTTTTTCTTTTGTTGGGTCAGGAAATAGTTCCTTTTGTGATATAATAATATGATGATGACCAGTAAACCCCTTGTGCGTATGGTTGTCTGTGGAGTCCCATTGGTCTCACTCAGGACCCTCTTTGTCCCGCCTCCCAAATATTCCCAGCCTATTTTCGATGTAGCGTAATCAAAAACAACAGTCAGGACCGAATTGAGACACAGATGGGCTTTGCCCAGCAATGGGATACTGAAGTAAACAAAAACACTATATTGTTTTGTAGAATTTTTAACTTTTAATTTAACATAAATGTGAACGATACCAATTTTTTTAGAAAGAATGAAAGAGTGAAAAAAATCATGAACTCGGGAGGAACCAGTGACTATAGGATACCAGCCCACCGCTCTGCTATGTGTGGTCTTGGTAGCTCAGTTGGCGGTGGGCTGGTATCCCAGAGCAGCGGGTTCGAGTCCCGGCCGAGGTCATGCATTTTTTCACTTTTCCTTTCTGAGACAAATTTTTAATTATCACCACGGTAAGTAAAGCTTATTAAATAGCGGGGTCTCCTGACATAGGTATTCCATACTTACTAGGAGACTCCAACTTTTAATTATTCTACACTCTCGATTAACAAATAAATAATTATCAAATAAAATAAAATAAATTAAAGAAACGAAATACACACTATTAAAATTAAACATTATAGAACGGATTCATCGCATTTATTAACACCAGGACCCTACCTATTGAGCCCTTTACAGCACTCAGTTTCGCAGGGTTAAGATGATGATGATGGTGAGTGCTGTAAAGGGCTCGAAACGTAGGGTCATGGTGTTAATAAACGCGATTAATCCGTTTTACAATGTTTAATTTCAATGAATAACAATCGCGGAAATAGAAGACGATATAATATATAAAGTACATAATCATTTTCCAATCCCCTGCTTGAATTGTAAATAGATCTGAAAGTCTGCGATACGTTCCTTCCCTGAAGATGTCTCTAAACCGAGGTCTAACCTGCACCTCTCGAACGGCCATAAGTTTGGATAGTTTTCTGTCGGGATCGTTATGTTGCCTAGCACCCATTTTCGCTGGAAAATTAAATTTTCATTATAAAACTTTCAATCTAAAGGCCGCGGGTTAAAATCCAGCTGGCTTCTACCAATGAGTCGTCGAAACTTATTTACCTACGAGACATCAATTGATATATATACCAATTGCATTTCGGTGAAGGAAAACATCGTGAGGTAACCGGACTAATCCCAATAAGGCCTAGTTTACCCTCAAGGTCAGATGGCACTCGGAAAACTAGCTCTTACACCAAATCTTAGGATTAGTTGCCAAAGCGAACTCCGGGTTCCCTGAGTCGTGGCATAAGCCAAGAAAACGCTAGGGAGAAGGAAAAAAGGTTGGACAGAGGAGTGGCTTATCGTGCTACGCGCAATCGTTGCGTCAATATCCAACAAATTTATTTATTTATTCATACAATTTTAAAGCATGAATTAAATCATTTATTAAACATAATAAATGCTTTGATTCATTTTTTTAAGTAGTCACACTACTATATAAAAATTATAAATTGAAAGAGATGTCATATACTACAGAAAAAGTGACCAAGGCCCCCGGTGAGCAGGGCTGGGATCGAACCAGCGACCTCCTGCTTTCGCGGCAGACGCCCCAACCACTGGGCCACCCGATCACGGCAACCAGAGTCCGAAATTTCCTAAGTATATGAAATCCTTTCTTATTTTTTGAAACGCTTAAGGTGCGCTCACCTTACCTTGACCTTGGTCACTTTTTCTGTAGTATATGACATCTCTTTCAATTTATTATTTATTCATCTTAGTCGTTTCCTCATTGCTGAGGGTCGTGACTACCATTCACGGTTTCTTGCTTGTATCTCACACCATGTTTCTCCAGGCATCCCTATTTTGTGCCTGGGTTATGGATCCTGTTGAGGCCTTAATTAAGTCCATCTACCGAGGTAGGTGCTCTTCCCCTACCTCTCTTCCCTTCCACCTGGCCGACCATTATTATTTATTCCAGACTATTCCCTTGCCTGGCCAGATGTCCGAAGAAAAGAAGTATACGCGGAGTGGTAATGATGGATGAAACAATTTATCCTAAAGCACATGTTTGCCAAATATTCATTACCCAACTAATCATTTCGCAACCGTATCTTTCGCAAAATATCATATTCCAACCCTAACCTAACCTAGTTGGGAAATGAAAATCGGCCAAATGTGAGTTGGGAAATATTGATATGCCAAGTAAATCATCGGCAAAAAATTGGTTGGCAAGTAATATTTTGCAAAATGAAATTCGACTAACGACCTATGTAAGCGGCCTCAGTGGTCACTGTTTCAATGGCCAATTTACATGCGGGATGGGAATCTCTCACTCCACCTCCTCCTCAGGGTCCTATCGATCAGTAAAACTGATGTCTGCTTCTTCTTCTCAGGTCAGGTCAGATCGTGTCAGGCCGCCCGCTTGCCAATCCGAGTGTCGTGCCTACCGCAAAGTTTTGTCTCTCTGTCAGAGGTATTATTTCGTACACAAGTGCAATAAAGAGCCAAGACTTTTACTTACTGCACGTGCAGGACACTCAAACCCAGCGGCGCGCGTCGCCGCACCGATGTAAAGGCTCTTGTTCACCAAATCACACAACTTATAGTGCATCTCAACAAAACTTCGTTTGTATTCGTTATGCAGAAATTCGTAGAATACAAAATTGATCTGAAAAGGAAGGAAGGAATCAAATTTTATGACTCGAAGGGTACCTAGTTGTAAACGTCCTATAGAAATACGACGCCTAATTATTATATAAATAAGAATTCAATCATTCTAGATCACCGATTTGCACATTTTTTTTGAGACACGGTGGGGCTGAAACGAGCACATTTTCATGCTATTTTATTTTACGACTTTTAATATTTTAAACCGTAAAATTTCGCATTGAATGATTATAGTCGGCAAAAGGAGAATCTCTGTCCTCTAGTTTAGTGATTTTTTGCCGATTTTGTGCCTTCAAAAGGACCTTCAAAAGAACCTCGATTAGGACCATAGAAGCGGCTAATCGCTTAAAGCAGTAGTTACGAAATTGTATGCCTGCGGGAATATTTGTGCAAGAAGACCTAGGAATAGGTCCTAGAGATTGCATCGCCAGGCATTAATATTATTTTTCATCGCCACCTTGGGAGTGAGGAAGCTTTAATAGACTAGAGTTACACATTTTCATACAATTTTTTTTGCGGGTCAATTCCCATAGTATCAAAATATCTTCACATTTTTTATATTTACAAAATTTAAGGAAATTGGATAATGGTGTTTAATTTATACTCCAAAATGCTATTTAAAAATACATAATAAGGGTGCGTTCCATGGATAGATTTCGAACATCTCAAAATGTTCCTAGTGACCAAAGGTGCAACACTTGACTGAGCATTTTTTCGCTGGATTGGTAGGTTGATGCGTTGAGCGAGGGTTAAGCCAGCTCTTCGGTCTCCTGTGGTAGCTTTTGTATTAGTTTTGGGTGTTGGGTGTGCGGCTTTGTTAGTTCTTTGAATAGATTTAGAGCGCGAAGGCCCACATTAAGTATAAGAACTGAGTGACGAGCGTCCAGTGCAGTGTGAGTGGGCCTGGAAGGCTGTGTCGATGTGCTTGGTGCAGCGTGCACTTAGAATGCTCACATTAGGTCGGGTAAAAGCCGTTCGTGTTTTGTATGAAAATTCTAAACGTCCATAGAACGAGCTGCATCTTTGACATCAAACTTCCCTGACTAAAAAAATCTAAAACGAACTTTGTGCCAGTAACTAACACTATCACGTGTCCATCAATATCACATAATTTTTTCAATGCTTGATTTGCAACATTCCTTTGTTATGTAACAAAGTTTTAAAATGCATTAAATTCACTCGTTTTGACGGGCAGAAAACAAATGAAAAATATCAGTAAAGTATTTTTGTCTTATTTATGACTATTTTGAATCTAATCTTGTGATATTATTAAAACCGACCAGGTAATAATATAAACAGTAAAATCATTTAAAAATATTATACCTTTGTGTAAACAAAACATGAAAAGACTTTCTCCCCGACCTAATTCGTTGATATTTCACTGTGACGTTTTGTTTTAGTAACTGGTACATCAATTCAGTCACGGTGATAGAAATGTAACGGTTTTCCCCATCCCTAATATTCACCGTGATATTGTTGCTCCATGTGTGAAGGTTTGCGACTTCCATGTTGATATAGTAACGGCCCCGCCGACTGTATCTCCTCACATTTATTTTCACACCAGTGATGTATTTTTCATTTGCGTACTCCAGGTTAGCTCGTTCCGGTATAACTTGCATACTCTTAAAAATTACGAAATAATTTTACCGCAAATACTAGTTATTTTAATTAGAAGCTAAACGCTTAGTCTCTAGCTCCCTTCTTCTAATCTATCTAGTTCACCAGATGGTCTGTGTTGCGAACGCAACCGTTTTGTATAACTTTCAGTAGCTAAACGCTCCTTTGGGCTCGGCTAGTATTCGGAAGTTTCTTCTAAGCTCCTAAACCTAATATTTCCTTACAATTGAAGTGAAAAGCAGAGTTTATACCTCATTCATAAATACCCATTTATCCTCGACTACTATATTAATAAATAGCCTTGGCTAAAATAATAGTAGATTGTACATCAAGGGCAAAGTAGCCCATTTTTGCTTACCAAAATAAGTTTGAGGCTAACAGCAACTATGGTTAATATTGCGAGAACGTGCATTATGTTCTATGCGTATAATACTATTACACTAATATGTTATCGCGCTGTTTTGCTTACTGAATAACGGAAATTATAATAAATCTAATGAATATATAATAATGATTGCCGTAGGAATGGCGGTGACTTCATTATAAGTTAAGTAGTTAAGTACAGTCACCATGATATGAAGAAGACAGTGTACAAATTCGTAGGAATTCCTTGTACTTATATAAATTAATCTCAATCGTGACATGAAACGTTTGGTTGGTAAAGAAGAATTTTTATAATTCATACGAGTAAGAAAAAAATGTGGGAGGAGTGTGCCTAACTTTACTACGCCTACTCCCCACATACAAAGTGTAACGAATATATATTATCCATTGATCAGGTAGTAATACAAAAAGGTTTACGAATGTTAATTCATGCAACAAATAATATCACATAGTAACGTATTACATAGTAAGTCAAGGATTGTCGTTGCAAAACGTCTCGTATCAGGCAATTTTTGTAATAATAGTAAGACCCGAGAATTTTAAGAACCACATATGAGCTGTTTCATGCACTAGTTTTTCTACAACAGCGAAAATATCGAAATAAACGAAATTTCAAATGGCGGCAGAATGTGGAAGATGTCATGCAACTGTACTATGAAAATCCATAAGAGCATCGCTACAAAAACATAGTTGATATCGCTGTCTGTCATATTTTAATTGACAGATTGGATTGCTGGAGTAGAAAACACATAATTACGTGGTCTAAGTAAACAGGATATAGTGACAACTTGAACATAAAAGTATGTAGAATATTATTGAAATATTGTGTCATTTTATAGTCAATTATTTCATAACATCCGGTGCCGATAAGGATATTTTATTTGTAGAGTAGTTCATGTAATCTCTGTCATTATCATTTTAAGAACGAGCTAAAATACTAAATAATAGCGGTATTGCTGTATTTCATGTCTAAATATGTATTCGAGTTTGAATCTCACTCATTTGTAATAAGTTGCAATGATGCAAAGTGCTGTGAAGAATTTCTTGTCAAATTGACAAAAACGCTTTGCTTTATCAGAAGACAAGGTTGTCTAGACTAAACCACAACGTGGCAACATCGCATTAAAAAAACGGCCAAGTGCGCGTCGGACTCGCGCACCGAGGGTTCCGTATAAACTTTAAGTTGCATCTACACTTAGAAGTAGAAATTTGACGTCAGCCACATGTATCGACAGATTGGGTCAGTCGTTTGTATGGCATAGAGTTAATATGCGAGTTTGTTTTTCCTTGATATTTTTTATGACGTAAACCAATTTAGGTATTTAACTTTAGTTATACGACAGTACTTTTAGCATGATATCACTAATTTAAACTATTCAGTTTTAGATATGTTGGCGAGGTTGACAACCCACAGTGCCTCTTAAATTAAGCATAACTATCCGCCCACAATCTCTTTGCATTGCCTAAAGGTTGACTGGTAGATTTGACTGGAGAAAGGTTGCATGGCATTAAGTCCGCCTTTTGTACATCAAGTCTTTTTTCTTTTGTGCAATAAAGATCAAAATAAATAAATTCTCTGAGTGAGCAAAGCGAGCGAAGCGCCTCCGTTTCAGCTGGGGCAAAAATGTTTTCGTGTGTCCGTCCATTTTGTTCTCGTCTACAGGTCGCATTTATCAACTAATTCTTGTGAAATTTTTTAAATAAGTTCTTTGATTACATACTTTCTTTTTAGTCGATTCAGTTTTGGGAAATTTTCAAAAAAGCGGGAATTGGTACAATGGCCCTAAGCGCCATAGACTTTAAAGGCGCTTACGACCTTTTTGCCAATACTAGTACCATCTCGCAAGACAGCTCACAGAGCCAGTCATATGTGTATTGTGCGGTGACCTCGTGGTTTTTTTAAATGCTTCATAATGCATCTACAAAAATTGTGTTTTCACCCATATAAGGTACTTTATCTACTTTTTACCCCTATTCTTGCAATTGCAGACAGTTGTACAAATACCAATAATCAAAGTCCCGCGGGTCCAGAAACTTGCATCCCGCTGCGCCCCTCGGGATCTCGAATGCTACTGGGAAAGAGCAAATGTTATTTTAGACTTAAAAATGCATTGAGTTGGTGGAGGGTCCGTGAGGTATTTGTGATCTCTTGCAAGAATAATGCAATCTGTGGACTTTGTGCGATGTGTGGAAAAAATCTTAGTACATTCGAGAGCAAAAGTTCCGGGTCACTAGGACTTACTTGTATAAATTGAATACGAGTTGACGATTATTATAGAGAATTTCATTGTCCTAAATTACATGTGTAAAAACTTATTGAGAGACGTCAAGAGTCCACATATGCGAGCAAGAAAACCAGATAGAGAGCGGGATAGACCTAATTGCAAGAGCACGCGAAACATGAAAAGGCTATAGTAGGCGGGCGCGTCAAAATACACTGCATAATCAGATAATTGCTGTTTACACGTTAACTACAATCTCTGTAGATAAAAGCTTTTACCAGATTTAAGAACTAGTTATTACTTAACTATTTAAATAAGAATCATGTTTATAAATTCAAGGGTTTCGACGTTCTAAGCAAAAACATGTAAAAAACGACCTATGTTTGAAAAATAAAAGTATCGAGGCTTTTGTTAAAAATCATGTTTTCACGTTTTCCAGTTTGAAGGAAATATGTTGAAGTTTTATGTGTATGAATATCAGATACCTAGTTGTTATCAATATTGAGATCTAGACGTCTGAATGATAACAATTTGGCCACTGTGGCCTCTTAAGTAATGTCATTAAAAAAAATTGGGTGGTTTTACAATTTTGAATTTCTTAGTTTCGCAACTGTCTTTGCTTTTGTTTAAATCTTGTCATAAAATCTATCTGAAAGAAGTTTCGCAAATATTCAATGTATTTAAAGCAAAAGGACGCCGTTTTAACTTTATCGTTTTATATAAAATAAATAAACTATCAGTAGTACATGTAATGTGATTCATTTCAGTATATTCAATTAGCAAATGAAATTGTCTATAAAGTTCACTTTGTTTTGATATGCTAGCTCTTTTCTTTTCTGATTTATTCAAGATAAAGGTAATGACTCGAAACTTTTGCTCTCGAGTGTAGACTATGTACCGTCAGCTGCAGAATTAAGTTTTAATTCTTTAAGTTTAAGTGACCCACTGCATAGAAAGTTTGTATGCAGTGGGGGGGTCATTTAACTCTGTAGCTGACTGTACCGAAATAGTAACTTGTTATTTGTGGCTTTGTAGGTGATCCTACATACTCGTAATATCCAAACGTGCATTCGTATAGGTACTATTAGAATCAAACACTTAAAAAAAAGGTATGCGATCCCCAAAATAATCTAAAAGGTTTTCGTATAAACCGTCTAGTCGTCATTTTGTATTTCGAATAAAGCAACTCTGAAAAAGGTAGACGCATAACGAGTCCAAGCGCTTTCGGAGTCCCTAACTCACATCGAAAAGGGCTTAAGTCTAAAAACCAGACAGGGATGCTATGATCTTTTACTTTTGGGCCTTTTATTCTCGTCGACTAGCAAGCCAGGGCGAGTTTTGCTTCATATAAACTTGTATACGTGCGACTTCGACTCTCGTTTGAACCATGTTTAATCTAAGACCATCTTATAATGGTACTTCTAAATTGAAGGCACCTGCGTTTAGTAAGCAATTGAGACAACGCCTCTGTGTAGCGCTTTCCACCCTAGAAGCAGAAATAGCGCAAGTCTTTGTCCAACTACTGTAAAAATATCTATACAAACTAGTACCCCATTGCAATGAAATAAGATTCCAAATTGGATTCATGTTTATGGCTGTGGCTGTGCTGAAGGTTTGTACGGCGTTCTCGTTTTGGGATTTTCAAAATCCCCTTTAGAAAAGGCCGAGGTGTTACCGTTTGTCCACGTTTTTGGTGCAGTAAAATGCTTGCTGCAGCGTTTGCTGAGACTTGGCTTGGTTTTGGATTATTCAATAAGTTTAGTTATTTACAACTATCTTGTAACCTTAAAATTTGTTTTTTCATTCATCTTATCGTGTGTTGAGGTAGGTCAACATGAAAAGTAATCTTTTTTGTTTTCTATCAAGCGATTCGTATAGATTTTATTATCACAATGTAACAGCAGTAGTAAATGTAAAGCTAGGATATTAAATTGCAATGGTTAACACCCACATATTTTTATCACAATAGGCGTGACATGTTTTGACTGCATCGGGCAGTCATCGTCGGACAGACAGAATGGTGATGTCACCTCCGGTGATGCCCGAGCCGCGAAGGTGACAACACCTTTCTGCCCGATGCAGTCGAAACATGTCACGCCTATTGTGATAAAAATATGTGAGTGTTAACCGTTGCAATTTAATAACAGTACCTATGACTCACGAAAGTTTAAATTATAGCTAGGAAATAATAATTGATAATTCTGTATCTTTAAACACTAGTGACATCGCAATAGCATTAAGGCGCATAAAACACGCAGCACCCGGTCCAACTAGGTTTTGGCGCGTGGATTTTACACTATATTATATACGAGAAACAAGAGATTCTAATGATGAACCGTCACCATAAGGGCCACTTGCACCAATCTGGTTGCCAACTCGGCGTTGTCAAATCCCATACTAAAAAAGCGCTTACGCGGTTAGTTTGTTATCGCAAGTGGTCATAACTCATAAGAAAGCTACCAAGCATATTGCCTACCTTTTAAAAACCCATTGCGTCGCTGCGGCTTTTAAATCCGACATGACTGTGCTCTGTCAAATGAAAAGAAAACCCGTTATGTGTTCGATTTTTGAAAACTGTAACGACAGTTTTCAAAAGTCGAGCACATAACGGAATTTACAAGCGCAACGACGATTGGCTCCCGCATTGATATTTACACGTACGCCAACAAGCTTTACATTTTTTTCGATGCTCGATTGTTATTTTTGTGTAAAAAAGTGAATAGCATCGTTATGGAAAACTTGCTTTCAATTACGGAACCAGCGTCCAACTCCCCAGCTCCACAGAAATGTTGCGGGACGGCAAACTATTACAATGGACGCGGAGGGCTCGCCCCGCACTTCGGAATGCATTCATTAGGGTGCATTGTTCACGCATGACGTCGAAACTGACGTGCGGGAAAATATGTGCAGGGAGGCGGTGCAAAAACAATTGAAAACAAGGTTTTTGCAAACACTTATTATTAATTTTATACCAAGCAGGGACGTCTGCTAACGATGAAATAATGCCTAGAAATAAAGTAACAAAGTACGAACATCGAAAAGATGATGATGATGAATGATGCCCGAGCCGCGAAGGTGACAACACCACTCTGTCTGTTCGACGACGACTGCCTGATGCAGTCGGAACATGTCACGCTTATTGTGATAAAAATACGTCAGTGTTAACGGTTGCAATTTAATATCAGTATGACTCACGAAAGTATATATAACATCGAAAATTGGTATTGACGGAATAATTTGTTTATGAGAGAGAGAGGAAGATACTAATTTTAGATCGTTAGAATTTCGTAGAAGTCGGTCAGAGTCACGACCTGCGGGGAACGAACATATATGTATCTACGGTAAGTTTTTCCCCTTTTGTTTTCTCATCTCAGGAAGTCACTAATATTTTCTTATAGTCGAAATTATTTGTATGATACGAGAATTACGTATTTTTTATATTATTCATCCATAATAATTGAATATCAAATATAATAAAATAGTTCTATCTTTTTTACGCATTTCATTTCTAAAATATTTTGTACATCCCCTGTGCCAAAAAAACATACGACCCCAGCTTTCATTTGGTAAATGGAAAGAGTAAAAAACTCGCGAATTGGGCCGGATACCGTACGGTGTACAGAATTGCGTCCGCAATAGTGCTATATTGGATTATGCTAAAATGTTGCGTTTAGAGCTATTGTGTACGCTGGGCGCGGAACGCGCAATTTGACAGGTATTCTGTATTTTTTGGTAAAATGGTGCACTTTTATCTGAAAATGCTCTTACACCTGAGATCTGACACATTCCTTGATTTACAGGCCTCGGTACTATAGATACCTACTTTTCACTCCACTATATTTTTAGTAAAGCAAATTTTACCGCGTGGGCCTCACAACAGTCTAGTTCAAAAACTTTAGTTCAACAACATTTAAAAAGTATATTCTCTTTTGGTTTTTCACTTTTTCATACAAACTAAATAATATTTTTAATGTACGTTAACAGCAGCCTAATTGACGTCTTTTGTCATAGTACATGACAAAATTCGCAGTACATTGCGTCTTCAAACAAACTAAATAAAATCCAAACACTCGTTATTTTTTAAAAGTCCCTGCACAAAAGTTATTCAGTTTCGAGAATACTACCTACGATTAAATATTTGTTCGTATAACAGGGCCCGGTATATTAAGTAATATCTTAAAAATAGATGAATCTTGATTTGAATTATGTAGGTATACATGTGTGCAGCTACAGCCATTTAAACGATTATCTACCCGGGTCGAGAAGACACACCGAAGCACTCTAAATTTGTTAAACATAACCAGTAACCCTGTGGCATAAACAAGATAAAAATATCCTTTCATAAGTCACACAATTATGAGCGCAGAAGGCACGGACGGCCTTTGAAAAACTTAATGAAAGCAGAACGGGAAAGGACTGCGCGTAAAAAATAATGAAAACGACACGAACGTACATATTTCCAAGCCTTAATTAAAGCGCTTAGGGGCTAGATGTTTTGTAAGTTACTCTGTACTAGCGATTAGTGTTGTGCCACTCCGGAATTATTCCCAATAGGGATGACGGTTGAAAAACTATTATTTAGTCCGTCATTTAAGATTATCCAAAATAATTAGACACGTGTTTTTTCTTTTAAATAACTAAAATTTATGAAGATGCAAAGAATTAAAGTTCCAGGATGGGGGCTGGTTACTATTAGGTAAGAACTGTACCTAATTGTGACGTCACGCGAAACTTTAGTGCACTTTATTTCCGTCATTGTTAATTTAAGAGAAAAAATACGTGTCGATTATTTTTTAATAATCTAACAGACGGACTAGTAAGAATATTTTGTACTTGTTGTCTAGCCAATTAACGTACAGTTTCGACGAATACCTAAGGGTTATTTACTATTTACATCTACGGATGGCTCTATGTGCTTACCATTCCACGTTACCGTAATCGATGGAGACTTCATGATTCGATAGTGTTTTGCATCTCGCTCTTGCCATGAGTTGCTCTAGCTTTCGAGTCGCTATCGACTGGGCGATATCGGTTCCGGTATATTTACATAGAAAGCCAGTACCGGGAACACGCCCTAGGTACAATTATGACAACGATTCTCGTTTAAGTAAAAACAAAAAAACAACAGCGTAACATTTAGGAGTCGCTTTCGGTGTTCCAAATTTAAATATAAAGTAAATGTTGAGACAGACAGGGATTAGCGTGCCCGTTACCATGATTGAATCTACGGGCAACGATATGATATAATACCTAAATACAAAAAAACATCCATAACACAGGAACAAAATAATTTATATTCGTGATAAACACACAAATTAATGCCCAGACCAGGATTCGAACCCGGGATCCCCTGCTTCGTAGGCAGGGTCAGTACTGAGTACTGACTAGGCCGTCGTTTACATTTATATCGATTTTCATTCGTTTTTATGTTGTTCCAGGTAAGTGGTGACGCATAATTCCCGAGTATCGTGTTACTGACATTGGTAAGTAAAAAGGCTTAAATTTCAATCCGAATTTTTAATAACTCCCGAGGGCTGGATTGGGTGCTAAGGTGAAACGGTAATTGCAATTGAAGTGATGTTTACAAAAACAAAAACAATTAATAAAAAAAAAATTACGCGCATTATATGTTAGTGCATAGTCTTTGTAAATTAGCTTCAATGCCTCACAAACGTAAAATGCTGAGCTGCCGACATTGTATATTCCGGATTTAATTAGTGAGGCTCTCACAGTGAGCCGTGAGTGTAATCCAGCCAGCAGCCGACCAGAATGCTGGAGACATTGACTTCCTCATTATGGACTACGTTTTGACTAAATTTGCAGGGCGTTCTACAGGACATGGAATGAGAAAGTCATTTTGCCTTTTTATAACTTCCGGCTTACGATACGTCTCTGGGAGCCTGGTGTCCCGTCTCATCTATTTGGTTAAAATATCCAAAAACTAAAAATTCATATCAAATGAAGTAAAACCGACTTTAAAAAGGTAAAAATAAAAAGTTTAGTTTTATATGCGCTGCCAACTGATACCTTTGAAGTCGGTGCGTTTCCAAGTGATACCTGCATTCAATACCGATCTGGCTTGGAACCGACTTCAAACGGGTTTTTTTCGTTATCAGGAGCGAGTCAGCTCACGATTCTGATTCAAATGAGCCCAAGCAAGGCCAGAACTGAAAGAATCAGATTTTAGAGTTTTTTTTATCTTTGGTGCTCCTAAGTTTCCCGTGCTAAGTTTCAACCCACATTATACCACCTTAGCCAGGCGCGCTCGAATTCCTACAGGCCCAAGCAGTCAAATACGGTATAGAGTAAGAAATTAAGGGAGAAACAATTTGATTTGTGACATTTAAACTAATTTTTGCTATGTGTTGAGAATTTTGGATGGACAACGTAATTCATCACAACGAAAATCTATTAATATATTCGGTAGGTATAACTAAAATGTATTTTCTGGTGTGGTGACTCCATATGCTCCGTCTAGTAAGTGATCTGTGGCTGGAGCTACATCCTACGTAACGTTTGGCTGCCTATGAATGGATTGTGGATTTCTAAAGGCACCATATTGCTGTTTGTGTGGTTTTCTAGTATATACATCTACCAAACTTGTCGAGTATTAGACAGGAAGGTTGGTGGTTATAGTTATGTGTCATACAGGGTGTAACAGAAATGCTAGTGATCCTTTCCTATTTTGCCTAATCAGTCCACGACACTAATAATACGCCCTTATTATAAAACCTCCAGCATTTTTGTGTATTTAAATTGTAGTGTATTTAAAACTCGTCTACTGTTCAAAAGAGGGTGAAAAATAACGTTTTTTTTTTAAATTGTGAAACTTTTACCGCGGTTCACAATTTACACAACAGTATTTAACAATCCATATCTGTTTGCTTGTTACCTTGTTCATGGATAAATTTAAAGCAATTTGAATAACGCAAAAATATATAGACCAACATTTACTAGGGAGAAGCAAGAAATAGTCAAGCAGCGTCATGTTAGTAAGTTTGTTTTGCTGGGTTTTTCCCGTAACTCGACATCCATTGTGACCTTTTTTGCATGATAACGAGGTAGCCCTACCTCAGCAGTGTCATATAATATGTTACAGTAAAATCTATATTTTACTATACCAAATGGACAGTTCCAAATGTAAAACTTATCATGCCAAAATTTATCCAAGTACCTGGCTTCACTATATAATTTATCTTTATAACAAGTTCATTGGTTTACGGCAAAGGTATTGTGACACGCCTGCGTTGGTCCTATATGATGGTTTAGATTAGGTTGCAGGTACATAGTGGTTTTATAATTATGTCAGGTAGGTATTCAAACGTTTTATTTATGAATAGTAGTTTATGCAACAGTGATATAATAAAGGCTTCTAAAATTCTGGGGTCTCTGTTAAAAAACGAAACGTAGTCGAGTATATAATCCGAGAATTTTAAGAACCAATTTTATCTCAAATGGTGGCAGAATGTGGAATTTGTCGTATGCCGATTAAACGAATAAAAAAATCAACAGTGTTATTATATTGTTTGAAAATGCATAAGAGCATCGCTTAGCTATGTTCTTATGGAATGCTTTAGACGACGTTACAATGTGTACTTTTTTAATATCGCTGTTAATGATTTAATTGACAGATTTAAGTTGCTGAAGTAGAAAAATGATTTAATTTAAACTTTGTTTCTTTTTCCTTCGGCGCAATACTTCAGCTTTGACACTTTATACCTGGAATGTGATTCATAGGCAGAATGGGTTGACTTTCCATTCCACAGTTGTGTTTATTTATAAACCGCTATCTGCATTTGGCTCATCCATCACACGAGATTGAAACGTTGGATTGATTTTGAGGTGTCACCTGTGTTGGTTGAAATTCCAGTCTTTCGCAAATTGTAAATATTATGCGAACTACAATTTCATACGTTTCGCTGTGGCTGACTAATTCATAATGTTGTGTGGCATTACACAGATACCGCATTATGAAGTATTTACAAACAGAACGAGGTCACCTCACAGTATGTGCAGTATTCTACTCGTACTTGAAAAATTCTACGATTCTATCAGCACAAACTAGTCCCAACCTACACCATTTTATTGTATAACAACCATGGGATGTGAACCTGGGTTCACCCCTTAAGCACATCACTTACTTACTATTTTGGCTCAGTGATCCAAAAATAATCTTGGCCTCCGAAACGAGAGCATGCCACCTGACCAGCGTGGTTTCCTGCCATGAATTGGCATAGAGCCGGCGTAGATCCGCCTCCACGTCATCACCCCAGCGGCAGGAGCGCAGTCGCAGTCGGGCAGTTAGAGGACTAACTGCCCGATCCTCCCCCATTCTAAGTAAGTGACCGAGCCAGCGAAGTCTGTGAGATTTGGTTTCGCCGATGATATTGGGCAAGTTTCGGTTAAACACATCAAGTTGTAAATATTTTTGATTTACCCGAGTTCGGATAGTAAATGGAGATGCAACTGACATGCACTTTTTCTGTGTTTGTTTTTTATGGGATTCGTTTATTTCTTATGTTCATGTATCCATTTGTAGTTGAAAAAATTTCTTTTGTTTCTATTTTGTAATTATTTTTGTGTTTTTGTTTTTGATTGTAATTTCTGTTAGTCTGTAGCATTATGTGTTATCTGTCGTGGCATCACTGATTGGGCCCTACGGAAAACCAGCGCCGGTTCATTGGCTGGCAATATGCTGAGTTGGGTCCATTTTGTGATGCACACACATTCTAATCCTTGTTTGTCTTTTTCTTTTGTTTCTTATGTTGTTTTCTGTAATGTCACAAATAAATGTTTTTCATTCATTTATAAAATTAATACGGGACTGTTTATCTGTGGTGACCGCGAGATTTGTTATATGTTCCGTCTTGTGGTTGAAGTATTCAAACCCATTATGCAAAGTATGATCCATTGTACCAAGTACTGAGTATGTAAATGATTGTGTAACATATTAAAGTACTTATATTGGGTTATGTCAATAAAGTCGAAATTAGCTCGACATGTTTTGGAACAGAGTGTGAGAGAGTAAAGTAGAGCCTAGAGCAGCCGCCGCGGCCAGACACATAACTCATGAATAAGGGACACAGACTGTTCCGAAAAATGTCGAGCTATTTTCGACTTTATTGACGTGATTATCCCAATATAAGTATTTTAATATGTCTGATACTCAGAGGAGTTTTCTAATTAAAAGATTGTGTAACAAGTAGAAATTGTCAATCTCTTTGCAGATTGCACTAGTTTACTTGATTTGCCATTTAGGCACTAATTCAATTTAATAGCTTATCTGTAATAAAATATATGGGGACTAGCAGAGACAACTTAGTGGTCTAATTTGGTATACATGAATATAAACATCACTAAAGCTATATTCAAAGTGACACAAAGAATTGTGCAAAAATATAAATAAACCGTTTCTCTGCCGATTCAAACAGTTGTCAGATATACGTAGAAAGCGGGCCATAAACGTTCAGACATATCCGCCGGAACTGTTTGGCGGACATACCCACTACAGAGATACTATGGATTGCCCGGACGTATATGGCCCGCTATAGACTACTTTCTGCCAGCATCGGCACGCATTACGCGACCTACCTCCAATAATTGACCACTAACTCATTCAATGCTAAAGAATTCCCGTAGCGCTACGCCGTAGCCGATGACATACATTTCCCGCTTTGTAGCGAAAATGGTGCGTAGAGACGTGACGACAACTAAGTTACTATTTACGCTGAATGGGTTATGAGTGGATAATTAAAATTATTTACTATCCTCACACTTACAAAAAAATAAAAACAGTGGTGGCCAGTTAATTAGGTACAACGATTATGCCTGTATAAAGAGAGTGTTTAATTATATTAGTATACTTAAACACTCTCTCTCTCTACAAACTCGTTTTCTCGTGCTGTAAAGAGCTCGAAACGTAGGGTCATGGTGTTAATAAACGCGATTAATTCTAAAGTGTTTAATATCAATGAACAACAGTCACGGAAACGGAAGACAATATAACTTTTCAAGTTCAAAGTTGATGTTAATTTAAAAAGTGCACCACGGGCTGGGATTCAAACCCAGCTTTGGAATAAGTATCTATACTTATGTAGATTACAAGTGATGCCCACGAGTACAGTCAAGTGCAAAAATATGGTTCGACATAATCGACTCATAAATATGGTACTACGCTCTTATTACACCGGCATAAGGTGCTATGGGACATATTTTTGAGTAAGATGTGCACCACCATATTTTTACACTTGACTGTACGAGTAAAGTAATCACATCCTCCTCAGGCAACAAATCTGTACTAATATATTCACCAGTGGCATTATTATTTTTGACGGTACTGCTTTAGGGTTGGCTCATATCGATGGGTTAATTTCCAAGACTTATTTGCATCGAGTCAAAGGCGAGTGACTTAATTCCTCCGTCCTGACATCTGCATACAAATGGATGTAATTTCGCACTGTGACAGCCCTAGGGCGCGTTCTAGACAAATCGTGTCGGAAAAACAAAAGAGAGTCAAATCGTGATTCCAGCTAGTCGCACTTTCGACTTTATTTTAACTGAGTAGGTTTCAAATTTGGTTAAATGTGGTTGTATAGTTGATGTGTTCTGGATTTAAAAGTCCGAAATGTTTGCCGCTAGGGATGCGAATCCTGATTATTTAGGGCCCACTAATACTAGGGTTGCCATTGGTTGTTTTATGTGTTAATGAGGGATGGCAATGTTTTTTCTAAAGGGTTGGAGTAAATTTTGTGATAGTAGGTTGAGGTTAATTGTCCCTTTGTGACGGGTTAAGCAAAGAGAGGGAAGGGTATATTTAACTTCAAGATTATGTCACTATACTGATAGTGTTCCGTTATTCCCTTTCTCATTCAATATTTAATTGTTATTCCTTTTCAGTCATCATAAGTTTGTAGGGTCAGCAATTTCGGGCTACCAGACAACTAGCTAATATACTTGGGTGTACGTTGGTCACTAGCGCTGCAAGTGCCTGCAGGCTACGGTGGCCACTTAACACCAAATCTTTTGGTAAGGCAAGAATTAGACTCTTATAATTTTTATGTTTGCTCTCTGTACTAGCTTTCCTTTCGCATCACTAATTCACTAATTCTCAAAATTACTGTATATCCCCTAGGGTGTGCTAACCGGTTTTTGTTTGTATGGAATTTCGTTTAATAACCGGTTATTAACCGGTTTTTCCATACAATTACAAAACCGGTTTGCGCGCCCTAATATCCACAATATAGATCACACAA
This sequence comes from Lathronympha strigana, assembly GCA_949128165.1. Lineage (NCBI taxonomy): Eukaryota > Metazoa > Arthropoda > Insecta > Lepidoptera > Tortricidae > Lathronympha > Lathronympha strigana. The sequence goes on from OX421914.1 coordinate 2,852,782, forward strand.
CAGACAACACCTACTAAAGGCCTCCTTAAATACCTAGTAACTTAAACTCAAGCACTAAATTACGTTGATCCGCATCTGAATTTATAAATAAACAAACAGAGAGCTTTGCATTTATTAATTAATAAAGATAATGCGCACGTAAACGAGGCGAGGCACATCAATGGAGCCTTTATCCGAGAATACGGCGCCTTATCATCATTAAAATTAGGGAGGGACCCCGTTTTGGGTATTGGGAATGGAACAGGGAAATATACTAGTGACCTACCATAATTTCTGAGATCGCAAAGTCTGTAGGGCGATCTTGCGGCTTAGTCAACACTGATTAACTAAGTCAGTAATTTAAAAAAGGCGAGGCACATTAATGGCGCTTTTATCCGAGGAATGCGGCGTCTTATCATCATTTAAATTTGGGAAGATACCGACTTTAGGTATATTTGGGAATCAGAGGTGTAACAGGGACATTAAAGCAGTTAGTTATATACCTACTCTGAAATCGCTTTAGTGCATAGTGCCACATTGGGATTTGGTTAATGCTGATTACGAAAATTGGGTACATACACATTGTAGACTATTAAATGTGCTTGGGGATAGATGTAATAAGGAAATTGTGCCATTTAGTATACGATACTAGTAGATTCCATAATAGTAAAACGGGTAGTGTATATTTGTTTCTATAGATAAGGAATATTTCGGCACAGTTACATGTGCATCTTCGTGGTCAACGAAATAGTTCAAAATAATCTGTCATAAAATTTTAATTGCATAGTAACACATCGAGAAAAACTCTGATTAAATACCTGTTCCACGTACTGCGTAAAAGTAACAGGTAAATAGTCATAAGCTGTATATAAAGAAACCACATTATAGCGTTCGCGGGAGGCTGATAGACTATATTTATGGGAGGGGTTATAATTACCAATGCGGGGAGGTAACAACATGAGTATGAAGTCTTTACGTGCTAAAAACGAATTTTATTAGAATAGGAAATGTACTGGAAAATTATTAACATATGTATGAGCAATACAGTTTCTAGAATATATGATGTACCTAAACTCTGTAGGTAATTATTAGCGACGTGGGTGATGAAGACGCAATTCTATAATTGCAAAATTTTCGACGTGACAGTTTTGTAAACTATAAACCTAGTACGAGAGAACCTAGAGATACTATCGCGGCGCTCCTGAGCTAAGGGGGTAGGGTATTTTACTATAATATATCCAAAATTTATAATTTTCTATTTCCAAAATTTGTTTGTTTTTTTTTTATATAATTTGACTTTTGTCACACGACGACGGATAAACGTGGCAAAATGGGGAATTTTTTTTCGTGTCGCTTCTTTCTGCTCCATAAGCCAGTTAGGGAAGCGTTCGTAAGTTGTATAAATAAATAAATAAATATTACAGAACATTTTTACACAAATTGACTAAGTTCCGCAGTAAGCTCAAGAAGGCTTGTGTTACGGGTACTCAGACAACGATATATATAATATCCAAATACATAAATACATAGAAAACATCCATGACTCAGGAACAAGTATCTGTGTTCATCACACAAATAAATGCTCTTACCGGGATTCGAACCCAGGACCATCGGCTTAGCAGGCAGGGTCACTACCAACTACGCCAACCGGGCGTCAAAGTGTATGTATGTAAATTCTCACAGGGTTTTTTACAATTTATAAATTTTTAATTTTAATTATAGAATGCCCTTCGGGCTATGTATTTCAAGCTTTATAAGCCCCTCTTGGCATTGTAAACCAACCTTTGTTTTTTTTAATTATTTTTATATTTTTGTATGTAGGTAGTTAGCACAAGCAGGTAACTTTTTTGATTGATGGGGAGAATTCGCATTCTCTCAGTCATCATACCCAACCCTGTGAAAACGAGTGCTGTAAAGGGCTCGAAACGTAGGGTCAAAGTGTTTAATTTCAATGAATAACAATCGCGGTAATAGAAGACGATATTATGAATTTTCTTGTAAAAAATTGCTGAACTTAGGTAAACTTTTGCAGTTTTATAGAATGTTTCCGAAACTGAAACTTTAAATTTAAATTTACACTCGTTAGCAATTGCTTGTTTACCGCCCCTAATACCTACCTACACAATTATGACATACTATTTCATTAAGGCGTTACTTAACTAGTTTTAAGTAGTAAGGAGTTTTCCTTATTTACACTTAAACGGGTAACATATGCACAATTTAATATCGTAAAGGCGGAGCCGTTTTCTCATTATATTAAGGCATAGTTCAATTGCAAGGAACATAATATTGCTTCATAATATTGTGCCGTAATAAGTAACGCCGTCATTATCTCGAGTGCGCATATTGCATGTAGTTTATAATTATGTTATAATGTGTGCACGAAGCGTATAACAACTACGGATAATGCATGCAGAACAAACAATTGAGGCACGGAGATGGGACCTAGAACGTCCTGACTGGATTGTTGTTTTTATTACAGGGTTAGCGCGATGCTTCTCCGTTTCTACTGTCCGGGTGTTGTTTGTTTGATAGTTGTATTTCATAACAAGTCGCAGTAGAGGCTAGTTAATTTTTTATAGTTATATACTTCGAACTCCTCGGTTTCTCTCACTCTACTCTACGCTAACTACTTTAAAAGGGAGTTTATGCGACTGTACATAATTAAGGGTATTTACAACACGAGTGTGGATTTTGCAACTCGCCTTCCGCTTGTTTCATTATTATATAACACGAGTATTTTTATGCCTAATTATGTATAGTTGTATACACTACTTTATCTACACACATATCATAAGTACTCTAAGATGGGTTTCGGAACCGTAGGGAAATAAATGAACTGCATTGTTATTAGTGCTACTTGTACAATATCTATACATAACAGATACTAGTGGTTCTCTGAGCAATAGACCTCGCAAGACACTCTCTGGTACAAAGATCCTAAGCGCCGTTGGAGTGAGTCTATGGCGCTTAGGACCTTTGTGCCAATTCGCACAATTATGGAAATTAAAAAAAAAAAAAAACGAACATGCTTACAACATTTCACAAGAATTGTTCGATAAATGCGCAAGCCGCCGAACACTTCACATTCGTTTTGAAACTAATTCCAGTTGATGTACTTTTCCATTTAAAACCCCTCTCAAATTGAAATTGCACCGTTTGAAATCAATGCTACCGTACCGAGAGCACTAAACAAAAAGCCCACTAAGTGCTCACTTTATAACCTGCTGAAACTGCGATAAAGTTCCAAAAGCGCCCCCCACTAACTCAAATAGAACCTTGCCTTACCTATCCGCACATGCCTCGAGCAATCACGTTAACAAGGTTGTAAATTTTAAGGCCACTCGAACGAAATAGAACCGTGTGGTAGTAAACTAGTACACTCCTTTCCTTGTAGGAAATGCGTCCCGTGAGCTGGTTGCCAGTCGGTGCAAAATTTGAATTAGTTAATCACACAAAGTATTAACTGGATACTGCTTTGCGCCGAGTTCACACTTTGTCGCATTAACTGGTCCTTGCGAAGTTGTGGAGTGCTCAGCCTTTTAGGGATTAAATTGTTAATTTGCGATAAAATGTCTGCCCTTTGAGGTTGGAATTGCCTAACTATGAGAGTAAGTTTGTCTGACGGTGAATACTAAGACTAAGTATAAAGTATAGGAGTGACAACGTAATAATGATACCCACCATAACCAAGCGAGATCGTCATATGGAACTTTCAATAGGTGTAACAGAGAAAGCTTTGTCGTATACGTTTGTGTGTGCGTACGCAGTGCTTAAAAGACACAAGGATCACTTCAAAACGGTTGGTGTCTCTTTGTTGCCCTTAAAGTTTATTCGGAAACAATTGTACCTATAATCCAACAAATTTTGCGTATATTCTATCCCTATTAAGACATTTAGTGCCAATGACCCAATATCGAGTTCTCTGTTCGTAGACGCTTTCTGATAATACATACCTTGATAATACTATTTTTAATATAATTATATCTTAGTTTTTGCGAATGTATTTCCTCATGTTATCGGGTACTGCAACTGCTTAGCACTCGCCAGCACTGAATGTGTCACGATATGACAAGAGGTGCATTTCGCTTCGCAATTAAATACAAATCCTCAATATACTCTATAATACTTTAGATAATACAAAAACAGGAACAAACAGTATATATCTGTTGGAATCGGTTCAGTGAATCGGGGGCAGAATGAGACAGAAATTTTCTGGCATCAATCTAACTTGAGAAACAAATGGCTGCCCATCAGTTACGTTTAAAACCGGCCTCGAAGACCGAGTGACTGTTTATATATAGGTACTTTAGATGTTATTAGAAACAAAGTAAGATATAAGATATATCTATGTATAACATAGTTACTAGACATTGAAAGGGTTGTCAGGTTGTTTATGATCAATCCTAAGTCGACGGTGGCGCTGTTACACTTATACCATAACTAACTTTTTGTTGAAACAAATGAAATTATTTAATTTAGATTGCATGCATATACTCGAGAAATTCGCCGGCATTCGGTGAGACCAATTGGTCTAGTGGTTATGACGTTAGCCGCGTAAGCTGAAGACCCGAGTTCGATCCTCAGATTGGCCTCCGTCGGTGTTGGTCTTTTTCTTTAGTATATGACACGTATTTCAATTTATACGAGTAAGTGCACCATAACTCCTAAAGTTAAAAATATTAACTGGAATAAGTATACTCTTCAATGAATTTCGAAAGACAAATATATAAAAAAAATATTTTAAAATATTAAAGAGTCAAAATAAAAAAATATATTAGAATATAAAAGATAATATATTATTGTCTTCTATTATGGCGATTGTTATTAATTGAAATTAAACATCTTAGAACGGATTAATCGCGTTTATTAACACCATGACCCTACGTTTCGTGCCCTTTACAGCACTCGTTTTCACAGGGTTAAGATGATGACTGAGAGAATGCAAATTACTTGTGCAAACTACTTACTTACATACAAAAATATATAAATAATTAAAAACAAAAACAAAGGTTGTTCTACAATGCCCAGAAGCTTTATAAGCCCCCTAAGTAACAAAGAGTCACAGAAATAATGGTTTTAAAGAAAAATACCACCAGAACAGAAACAGAAGACTACCTACTGTTATATTGTCACTATCATATCATAATAGCCTAATACACGGATGATTTACGTTTCTCCCCCCTTTTCATCGCAAAGATATTTTCTTATTTGACGCCCCAACGTCCCCTAAAGGCATATACTTGTAGGCATAAATCTCAGGCCCGACGCAAATAAATTCAAATTCGTAAAAAAATCACACCCGAAGCCTTTATTTAAATCCGCAAACGAGCCATCCTGTACATAAATTTTACATGCCCGAATTCTAAAACAATGAAAAACTTCAGGGTTGTCCCAATGTTATGATTAGAGGACAAGCAGGGTTGCCCCGGGCGGATTATGCAAATTGTATGAAAATCCCTTGCAAGCGTCAACTGTTACTGTACAAGATGAGTCGAGCGCTTGCAGAGTCAGGGCGAGGCGAAGGCTCAGAGCGACTAGTATATGGCATATAAGAAGAAAGATTTGAGTTTGATATGAAATTTGATATAAAAAATAGAAAAAATTACATTTCCATTTTTATGGTTATTTTGTCATAATTATGTATCTGTTACTAAGTTTATAAGCTAGCATCCAATATTTTCTGTCATCTGTCAGTCTGTCTGTTTTCTGTGTTGTATCTGCCACCAAGTTCTCGTAATAAACAAATAGCAAGAAGGCATAAGAAGAAGAGTTGCCACGATTTTTGCGGATACATTTTGGTTGTAAAAACTACTTTAAAAAAAAATACATTACACATAAATTTAATTTCTCATACAAATAAATATACAAAAAATATGAAAAATAAATAAAAGAAAAGGCGAATATTTAGTAGTTTAACTACACGAAAATTGTTATGCTACACTGGTTTGCTTGGGTACTAAGAAAACCAGCTCTCGCTTTCGATAATAACACCGCAGACCAAGGACTGTGTTACGATTTTCGCAACCCTATTTCAGTGTGACGTCATCTTGTCGCGGAATAATCAAGTCCTCAATTTGGAACAATAAGCATCTATAACACCTTACTTTGATAATAATTCTAAACCTTATGAGTTATACATTAAAGTTGAATTTAGAATACTCATTTAGATCGCGTTAGTACATTTTGATTTTAAGTACGAGTATGAAGTGTTGTTGAGAATGAGTCAGGGCTGGCACGTATTGTACGGTTGTGGTTTTGAGGCTTCAAGAATCGTGTCCGCGTTTGATCGGATACTGTGTTCATCAAAGGAGCGTTTCTGTTAAAATTTCGCTTGTGAGTCTGACTTGTGTTGTTACCTAGTGAATAAATTATAATATTTAGTACATTATACTAGCTCACAAAGTAGTCGCTTTTAGACAAAACAGAGCAAAGGTTAATAAAGGTCGAGGTTAAATTGAGTTTTCCTGCCCGAGTTACCTGTTTAATATGAATCTGGATCATTCCTTGGAATGTAGCATAATAAGTGTAAAATGCAAATTCTTCATTCATGGTCATTACATTATATAAGAGCTAGTAATACTGGAATACGATAATCAAAAGGTAACTGCTGTGACTACCACAAAATTTGTCAAAAAATATTTATGAATAGACGAACCTTGCGCGAAGTTCAGTCAGTGATGTATTTTAAATATTTTTCCAGTTTTCTTATCTTGTACAACAAGTACTCATAATCTTCATCCTTATTCTAGTCTTCTTTTACCCATGGCGACACTCTTAATTGAATAAATTAGTTTAATCTCATTTGAAACGTGCGTGTTTGACAATCACTGAAGAAGGTTAATGACAGAAATGTCAGATGTCAATATGTTTAAAGCTTAAAATTGGTTTTCCGTTTCGCTACCATTTTTTTACAGGTTTAGTATGGCGGTAGCGCAATGAAAATTTTGAAAAATGTATGGAATATTTATGACACTTTTTTTCCTACTAGGGTTAAAAGAGCACGCGATTCTGAGTAGAATAGAGATAAAAATTTGCAATTTAGTAAATAATGTCTTTTGTACAACAAAAACTTAAAACGCCCCGATATATTAACCTTTTAATTCCCAATGCCGATGACACTAAAATAGCACATTGCAGCATTGTCTCTGCATATATAATAATATTAATGATCCCGTCTATCGAAGTGACAATTAAAATAATCTTTTTCCACTCCAGCACTTCTATCTGTCAATTAGATAACTGACCGTGATATTAAAAAAGTACACATTATAACGTTGTCTATGGTATTCCATAAAAACACTGCTCCTATGAATTTTCGTACAAGATATGAGCACTGTTGATTTTCAGCACGCCTTAGCACGAATATGCCAACCCTTCATTAAAAAAAAACTTCTTTATTCGCGCCAATAATATTCACTACCCATAATGTTGTGTTTCTGTTAATGAGTAAGGTCGCCAGAGCTCCAAGAGAGTTCACTGTGTTGACAGCTAGGGACCTACGGAGCAAAGCTTGCCCCTTTAGCTGCTTTAGCTCCTTTTATTAAAGGGTCAGCAACGCGCATGTAACATCCATGGAGTTGTAGGCGTCCATAGGCTTCGGTGAGCGCTTACCATCGGGCGGGCCGTATGCTTGTTTGCCACCGTCATAGTATTAAAAAAATTGACGTCAAGGCCCCAGTCCGTGATATTGACTACGCCCAACGATTCGCTCTGTAAATTTTTGTGAGGTAATTTTTATTTTTAAGCAATTTTCTTTATCATACGGTTCTTATTTAACAACAATAGTAGATTACGTACCGAGGCCTGTTAAGTAAGAAATGTCTCAGATCTCGTGTAATATGTAATCTGAGGCGAAAGCCAGTACCTTGCCTTGCCTTGCCAGTGCTTGGCCAGTAATGATTTCTCATTACTGGCCAAGCACTGACACTGGCAAGGTCTGTACACTATTTTTCTGCTCGACGCAGTCGGCAAGCGGCGAAATTGTTTAGCGTAGCGGCCTGCAATTGGCTGCTTGCCGGCCGGAGGAGGGCAGAAAATATACATACAAATAACTGCAAGTTTAAAGCATATTTTTTTACTTATTATCACCGAGTTTTTTGTTTTCTATGTCAAAGCTTCGTAATACATTTAATTCACTTCGAATTAATAACACTCTTTTATGTTTTGGGCAGTCGTGTAAAAACAAACGGTTTTTCTACTCCAGCACTTCTATCTGATTAATTAGATGACTGACAGCGATATTTAAAAAGTATACATTATAACGTTGTCTATAGTATTCCATAAGAACACTGCTCCTATGGATTTTCATACAATATAATTATGAGCACTGTTGTTGTTTTTTTTTTAATTTCTATAGTGGGCACAACATCTTCCCTATTCTGCCACGTTTCTAGATTTTGCTTTTTACGCTATTTTAGCTGTCGTAGAAAAACTAGCGTATGCAACAGCTTATAATTGGTTCTTAAAACTCTCGGGTCTATTATTACAATTATATCCTTCCTATATCATTGTTGCATAAAATACTATTAAAAATGCTCACAAATCAAGTCATTATAAATGCACGTAGGCGAACTGATAAGCGCGATACCTCGTTCCAGGGATATGTGGCAAGTTAAATTTATAGCGTAAACTGCCGCAATTATACCGCAAGAAACACCCCCTTAGCTCGTGGGTTATTATGACACTTAGCAATAACCTTATACCTTAACTGGAGACTGCAGAAGTAACATTTGATTTCATTGTTTTTTTTCTAACATGAAAATATTTGAGCCTATTACTTTATAATATTATAATATTTTTCAATCATTCCGAATATAAGCACGAATATAATGTATATTCTTAAACCTACTTCAATATGTTATGTACAGTCAACCAATTGGAACCCTAGGCCACTGTAGGACTTTGTCATAGTGACGCTATAAATCAGATTGTAAGAAGTCTCTTACTGCTTGTCATTTTGACAAGCCTAGGCTTTTGCTTTCTAGAGTGGCCTAGGGTTCCAATTGGTTGACTGTACGGTAATAAACTTTAATTTTAAAAACAATTACATAACTAGGAGATTTAAATTTCATTATTATAATTGAGTTTAACGATCACAAATGAAATGCATTTATAATTGAATTGAATACACTTTGATATCATAAAACTGGGTGCCGTTATTCGTTGTTATAATAACCGACATAAAAACAGTCGATTTTAATGGTGATCTAGTGATGTAAATACCATGAAATTATTATTTGCGGTAAGCTTCCAATGGACAGTTGAGTCGGTCCATCTTGAAATATATATTTTTAATTTTTCAAAATATTTATCGTCAGGTTTAATTTGTTACCTTGCAGTGAACTCTTGAAAAGTGTGCTGCCGGTGCTCCAATTTTAATTTAATAAAAATGAAATTGAAGTAATTAAAAAAGTGTTTGTCAAGCCTTTGCCACTACCAAAATTTTGACACGTGGATCAACATTTCGTAGACTAGAACCCATTACAAGCATACATGATACATACAAAAATACAGGAATTTTCGTCCTAGCGTATTGCCACGGCTCAGGGAGCCAGGGTCCGCTCTGACAACTTATCCCAAAATATGACGTATATGCCAGTTTTACGAAAGCGAATGCCGTGACCGTGCAACTCAGAGGGTAAACTAGGCCCTATTGGGATAAATCCGGTTTCTTCACAGTTTTCCTTTACCGAAAAGCGATTGGTAAAATGTCATTTGATATCATTTGATATTCACCAATCGCTATTCGGTGAAGGAAAACATCGTGAGGAAACTGGGCTAATACCAATAAGGCCTATAATTATAGTTTACCCGCTGGGTTGGAAGGTCAGATAGCAATCGCCATCGTAAAACTAGCGCCTACGCCAAATCTTGGGATTAGTTGCAAAATCGGACCCCAGGCTCCCTGAGCCGTGGCATTAGCCAGAAAAACACAGGAAATAAATAGAAGAAGGAGACACGACGCAAAGGCTCGTGTTTTTAATATAATACGCGACGATCGAGGATAAATAGTCTATTTCTATTGGAACCAAATAACTATTATAATTACAATGCGGACTATAACAGCGCCATTGCCGAGACCGCCGGTTTCAATTTGCGATATCGGATCAAATGGCTCGAAATAAATGCGGTTAGATCCGCGTTGTGTATGGAATTGAAATTGCTTTACAATTATTTTTATATTTTGTACACCGACGCGACGGGCTATATTAGTAATTAAATATTAGAAGCAACATTCCAAAACTATATAATTTATACTTTCGTGAGTCCATCTGATATTAAATTGCAATGATTAACACTCACGTATTTTTATCACAATATGCGTGAAATGTCGTCGGACAGACAGAGTGGTGTTGTCACCTTCGCGGCTCAGGCATGATTGATGCCCGATTGCAATTTAATTCCAAAACGATTTTAAAGAGATAAGAACTTAAAGAGTGTATTTCTGATCATATTTTAAGACTAGCGTTAAACATAATATGAAGGTTTCGAGATTCGAAATAGTGTAAAGGATAACGCCAATTTATTATTACATATTTTCAACATGATTTAATGCACCGCTTTTTGTACGATGTGACTTTGTGGTTTAGTTTCTTCGTTTTCTTAGTCGTATACTCTTTGTAAGAGAAGTCGTGGTCAAACAGGCCATAGGAGGATGCCGTGAGGGCTTTTACTTGGTCCGTCCAGCGCAATTGGGAGCGTCCCCTTGACCTTGAGCCATTTACTCTACCTTGAACAACAAGTCTTTCCATAGCGTCGTCCTCCGTCCGGCCAAAGTATCTCAGTATTCGAAAGTGAACGATTGTCGAGAGTCTCTGTTTGAACGTGATCTCCTGCAGAATGGAAACATCCTTCTCTGGCGCCACCACCACTAACAAAGCGCTTCCCAACACTAAAGTATTTCTTTTAAGCAAAAATGTCTTCAAACAGTTGCAATTTTCTTAGAAAATAATCAAGAGAGCGGGAGTCGAATCCGTGACTCTGGGTTTCACGCCCCTTTTTTGTGGATTTATTTTGCTTCGTTCTAATTATTACTTTTATTTCTTCAAGGATTCTATGTTTAACTATTGTGTGATTACAAGAACATTTATTCCTATGATTTTTTAATTTTAGAGCTTCAGTGACACAAACATTTGTGGAACAGGAAGAGGTAAAACCATTGTAATCAGGTACCATATAGTGTGACCAGAAGACTTTTTTTTTTATACTACGACGGTGACAAACAAGCATACGGCCCGCCTGATGGTAAGCGGTCACCGTAGCCTATGGACGCCTGCAACTCCAGGGGTGTTACATGCGCGTTGCCGACCCTTTAAAAACTTTAACACTCCTTTTTTGAAGAACCCCATATTGTAGTCCTTTGGGAAAACAGTGGCAGGGAGCTCATTCCACAGCCGGAGCGTCCGCGGGAGGAAGTTCCTCTTAAACCGCACGGTACGAGACCATTTAGGCTCCAGGGTATGCGGGTGAACACCCTGCCGACGGCGAGCGGTGCGGTGGTAGAATGCAGCCGTTGGCATCATATCAAACAATTCCTCAGAGCACAATCCATTGTACAAGCGATAGAATACACATAAGGAGGCGAAGTCTCTCCTTAGACTTAAGGGTTCGATATCGCTCGTGAGTTTGGGATCGTTGACAATTCGGACAGCACGTCTTTGGATCGAGTCAAAAGAGCCCAGCTGGTATCCAGGTGCTCCCGCCCAAAGATGGCAGCAATACTCCATATGGGGCCTGACTTGAGACTTGTATAATAACAGTCTTTGCTCCGGAGAGAAGTATTGCTTAGCTCTATTGAGCACACCGAGCTTTTTGGATGCCAGCTTGGCCTTCCCTTCCAGGTAGCTACGGAATTGGACGTCACTGGAAATGCCAACACCCAGGATCGCAATACTCTCTGACATGGTAAGGACTGTGTCTTGGAATTGTGGGACCACAGTAAATGGGGTTTTTTTAGCGGTGAACGCGCAAACTTGTGTCTTAGTGGGGTTAAATCGGACAAGATTTTCCTGGCCCCACAGTGAGATATCAGAGAGAGCACTCTCGATGTCTGACACAAGCTTTTCACGACTCTCTAACACAACGGGACGAGGGATGTTAGCACGGCCTGTGTAATAGGCATCCCCAGTACTGTCGTCTGCATAACAATGAATATCGCCAATGGACAACATGTCATTGATATGCAGCAAAAACAGCGTTGGGGATAGCACAGAGCCTTGTGGGACACCAGCATTTATGTCCATGCTATCGGAGCAACTTCCGAGCAGACTTAGTATAAAATTGTACGACATTAACTTCTCGAGCGCGTTAGCGTATCGAGGGGTCGAAATATGAAAGTTGCCGGATGATTTAAATAAACGGCAAACATAATTTGAACTCTCGATACGCTAACGCGATCGAGAAGTTAATGTCGTACAATTTTATACTAGGCCTTTAGGCCCCAATCTCACCAGGCTGATAAGTGTGACAGACCCTAAAATGACTGCATACTGGTGTTTCATGTGCCCTAGGCTACGAAAACCGCTCACCATCGCGCGGGTTGAATGCATGTTTGCCACCATTACGATACTTAAAATAAAATCATAACATATCGTCCCGCCTCATTGAAGAGACAGATGACCAGAGGGCTGGCCAGTATTTCGCGCAACGTAATAAGCATCGCCATTCAACGTTTTTATGTTTCTAAAATAATTTATTTCCAATAAATTATGTTTTTGTTGTAAAATAAAAACAAGTAACTTAAATTAATTTACAATTATAATTAATATTATTTACCTATAAAAATAATAATAATAATATAGTGCATACAACCCCCTGATGACCTGGTGAAGGTCGCAGGAGTCCGCTGGATGCGGGTGGCGCAGGACCGGCCATTGTGGAAATCTTTGGGGGAGGCCTATGTCCAGCAGTGGACGTCTTTCGGCTGAAATGATGATGATGATGATGAGTGCATACAGGATAATCGTCAGTTAGTGTCACATCACATTTAGAATAAATTGTCTCTTACAAGGGGGCCTCTGCGCTGTTGGCTTCGGCCCCACGCACGCCTTCCAAAAGTCCGTGACCCCATGGTCCCGAGATTATGTAAGATACGTACAAATAATAATAATAATAAAAACATATCGTCAATAAATATTTTTTTGGTGAATTTAGACAATTGCCACAAGGTTTTTTAGGATAGCAACATTTGTATTTCATAAGTAGTTTATAATGCCTCCCTCGCCACATATAACCTCACTTTTAATTGAACTTCGCAATCACCGGCTGCGGCAGCCAGATAACGCACCTAATGGACGGGTGATTGATTAGAGCGGTACGGTATTACCGGTACTCAAAGTCCGGTATTGAAATTATGAAATTGATGTTTGAGATTGTTTACATGCAGGCTGTGATAGGGCATTGTAGCGAGAGGTTTTATAAATAATCAAATTAGTTATTTATTTTTAACTTTTAATGAAAACTTGTATTATTTAAGGTGTTTTTGAATGTCAGAAAACGTAGGTTACGTAGGTGAACATGGTCACGTAAACCAGGTAACTCTTAACGTGATTTAGTTTAGGTCCAGAATGGAAGCGACTCAGTTAACTGAACTGTCGTCAACTGAATCGCGTTAAGACGTTATGGCAAGGCCCCAGGTCTTAGGTCTTCCGAGCTTGGCAGGGTCCTTAGAAGGCTGGCCGCGTTGCATAGCAATGCTAATGAGAAATAATGATCATATCTGGATTTTATTGATGGTTAAAAATATATTTATAAGAGCTCTTGAGGTTTGTCACAAAAAACACGACATGTATGACGAAATTCCGACACAGGATTATACTCATGTCAAAAACTACCGAAAATTCTTTAAAACACTATTAGAACCCGAGACAATAGGGATGACGACTAGGTTGAAAAACTATCATTCTTATTAGTCCGTCAGTTAGATTGTCTATAAAAAAAATTCAGACGAATTGAGAACCTCCTCCTTTAGAAATATTGAAGTCGGTTGAAAATGATTAGACACGATTTTTTTTCCTTTTTCAATTTAACTAAAATTGACGAAGATATAGAGCATCAAAGTTCCGGGGTGGGGGCTTATGACGTCACTACTAGGTAAAAAGTGAACCTAAAAGTAACGTTACGCGAATTTTGAACGCACTGTATTTTCGTCATTTTTGATTTGACGAACAATAGAAAAAATACGTGTACAATTTTTTTTAATGATAATTAGTCTAAGCCTATTGTCATAATGTCTTCACCAAGAAGTTTTTTATTTATTGACGATATGTTATGATTTTATTTTAATTATCAAAATGGCGGCAAAGAAGCACCCAGCCTGAGCGATGGTGAACGTAATGCAGTCATTTTAGGGATTGTCACACCTGTCAGCACGGTGAAATTGGGGCCCGGTCACACCATATTAGAAACAGGGTACCATAATTTATGGTACCCTGTTCCTGTTCCACAAATGTTTGTACCCGTGGGGCACCAAAATCCTAAAAATCATAGCAATAAATATTCTTGTAATCACACAATAGTTAGACATAATTTTCCTTGAAAAAGTAAAAGTAATAATAAGAACGAAGAAAAATCCACATTAAATATGAAAAACCGCAGACTCGCTTTTGTTTAAAATTTTAAGCAAAACGAGACTTCACAAGCTTAAGGCAAATTTAATATTGCAAAATAGTATTCCAACTTGATATTTCAGTGCATCACGCGCGTTGAACTCGTCGTTACACGTGAGCAATAATGACGACCTGACTTTAATGTCAAATCGAAATCATAACCTACGATTCTGATACCGCCTCTAGCTTTTGAATCCCTCGGCCTAAAAGCTCGGAATAGGTTACCGGAAGTAGCCATCGGAATAGCTTCCTACACCGGAAGTCGGGCTCAAACATGGACTTTTTCTTCCGTTCTCTTTTCAATTATTGTTTTTGCGTTTCGTGTTTATGCAGCTTTCTACAACGTTCGGGTCGGGGTTGATATTTTTTGTACGTTTTTATTACTTTGTTTGATGTTGAAGGCGCATTTATTTTGAATTCCAAAATGTTAATTTAATCTCCCCGACTCTTCAATATACACACCGAGTACATAATGCGTATGATTCTCAAAGACTGGGACAAGTGTATATCTTTGGGTGGTCGGAAAATATGATGAAGAAGAATTTTTTGTTGAAAGTTCAGATGACTGTGACTGTATTTAAGATCTTTATCTACATCCATAACATATCATATCTTCCCTAGTATATGTTGGAAAACAATAATGCATTATATTAGGAAACTTTTATCTGTTAAAGCATTATAATGTAAGAGCACTGACAATTTAATGTCAGTATGACAAATCACATAAAAATATCCAAATAAAAAGTCAGAGGGACAACTTGAAAAAAAATGACCCTCATACTCGTAACATTCCGTTCCAGCAAATTAGATGTCGATGTTTTGTATGGGAGGGCCAAATATTGAAAAATAACGTGTTTTGATTTTTATTACACTTCAAAGGTTGTTTGCAGACGCAATATACCTACTATGAATTTTGTCATTTTTGCACTATGATAAGTTGATAAAAGACATCAATTAGGCTAATGTTAACGTACAATAAAAATACTATTAAGTTTTTATGAACATGTAAAATCCTACAAAGTTCATAATTTTTTAAAAGTTGTTGAACTAAACTTGTTATGTTTGAAGAGTACTTTGAAAAGTTTTTGGACCTCTTTTTGCGAAAATGCCCATCTCCGATTTTTTTTTGCTCCTGTTGTAGGGAGCGAGTAAATGAATGAATAATAAATTGCTTCAACACAAATAACTCTTGAGCAGCAAATTTTCTTGCAATAAAACATTTTCAAAAACAAATTGCCCTCGTACATTCTAAAAAGCAAATTTCATTTCGACCGGAACTCAAACAAATCAAACACCGATCATTCAAACGTCCAATTGCAGGAAAAAAAAAACAACATTCAAAGCGATACCAAATACAACCCCGGGCACTTTCGATTTGGACACGTGGGTTATTCTGCTTTTTGATGTAATCATTGCACTGGTACTTATAGCTTCCAGTGCGGCTTTTTTTACATATGTTGTTTTTACTTGTTTGAACCCGCTTAAAAAAGAGCTTAGCCCAAATATGGAGCTGTCCGAGTATCTTACGAGTACTTTAAACAGCCCGCTGCACAAATGTGTCAATTCACCAAGAAATGAGGGTCACCTTTCGGCTGTCGATAATCTGTATCTATCGAGTCCGCGAATTTTTGGTAATATATCCAGCAATAGCCAGCTCAAAGTCACCCAAAGGGCAATGGAGAGAGCTATGCTAGGAGTCTCTCTGCGAAATCGTATCAGAAATGAGACCATCCGCAGCAGAACCAAAGTAACCGATATAGCTCTCCGAATCGCTAAACTTAAGTGGCAGTGGGCGGGGCACATTGCACGTAGAACCGATGGCCGTTGGGGTGGAAAGGTTCTCGAGTGGCGACCGCGTACCGGAAGGCGCAGCGTGGGTAGGCCCCACACAAGGTGGACTGATGACCTGGTGAAGGTCGCAGGAGTACGCTGGATGCGGGTGGCGCAGGACCGGTCATTGTGGAAATCTTTGGGGGAGGCCTATGTCCAGCAGTGGACGTCTTTCGGCTGAAATGGTGATGATGATGAGCCAGCAATATATGTAATTGAAACCTTGGAAGCACTCCTGATAACAGGGAAAAATACAGGTATATTCGCTTGACCGACCAGATCTGCGACATCACCAATGCATTGGCATTGCCGAAGACCGGAACAAGGGGAAAGCGGTTGCCTACAAATTGATTTGTGGAGGTCACAAACCTCAGCAATAAGGAACAGGGCACAAGGACGAGGAACACTTCTATGAATCGTGTCGCTCAACAGATGCATCCGTTCTTTAATTCACTTAATTTACTCACTGCTCTATTTTCCGGGCCGTATATACGGTCTGAAGTCCTTCAAATCGCCCGGTTACTCCCTGGACCATAAATATCTGTCCATCGTTTGGGTGCAAGTATTGTACTCCTCCAAACATACACGCTTTCGGTTATATAATCGAATTAAATGGTTGAACAATTTTTGTTTTTAATACACTAATTCCGTATGATTTTGTCGACGCAAAAAAAACAGTCTTCAAAAAGTAGAATGACCCAGATGAATGAATTCATGTTGGTTACAAACATACATCTGCACCCGTTCAACCGAAAAGGAACTGTTAGCAGTAGTGTTAGGAGCGAAACAGTTCGCGATCGAGAATGTCAATTTATATTTTATGCGCAGACATTTTAATTTGATCTCTATGTTACATAGGATAGGGTGAATTTTGGCATGGTTGGAGTTTGCAATCTGACTAAAGTTGTGGACGCAATCAATGCTTTCCGGGGCATTGGCTAGTGTGATGTATGCTGACGAACTCCCATAGACTATGCACTGTGCACTATATAGCATTTCCTGTCTTTACTAGATGGTCACATTTGTCACAACTGTGACGTTGTGAGCTGCATTACTCTGTTTCGTCTTGCACTGTTTTATGTCATACGACGCACTTGCCGACTTTGCTAGTCTAATTTCCGAACGTTCATTTTCGCTAGGTGACACACTAGCGTTACCTAGCCTAGGTTCTAGGCGTTTATCAGTGCAAACGCTTTATGCCTTAAGTTGATATGATTTTTCAATACTACTCGGTATTGTAATAGTCACTGGCTCTGATTATGAAATGTCAGTTCAAGCCTCATTTTAACGCAACGTTCTGATTGATTTATTCTTCTCTCCTAACATTGTTTCTGTCAGCAACATAGGCGAATTTAGAAATAGAAATTATTTATTTGATTCACATTATTATTATTATTCCTATTATTCACGGTGTTTCCGGACCGATACGACCTTCAAACCTTCAAGAAAAGAGCGTACTCCCACCTTAAAGGCCGGCAACGCACTTGCGACACCTCTGGTGTTGCGGGTGTCCATGGACGACGTTAATCGCTTACCATCAGGCGATTCGTTTGCTCGTTTGCCCCCTATAGCATAAAAAAAAACAGATTTTTTTTTATCTATTTACATCTTGTACAAAATATCAGAGAGAACCAAAATGGATGCCACTCAGCATATGCCGATAGCTAGGATACGCCATAGATACTTAACTATGGCGCTGGTTTTTAGGACACCCATGGGAAAAAAAAGGAAAACAGAAAGATATATATCACATAAACTTAAAGTTAACATGTTGAGGAAAAGACCGCTAATAATCACTTTAAATTCCAATTTTCATGTACTAGCGTATAGTTAGCGCTCTTGATCTAACATAAAATTTGCAAGCGCTTTTTACTTATCTTGTATACACAGTCTATTGATAAATGATCTGTGAACGCCTAGGTAATATGTACATCAGTAGGATTTGGGGCTGAAAGCCAAAGGCGATTGCGCTGTTGCAGACGGGGTGCGCTGGTCTATTAATTATGTTAAAAGTTAGTTCGGGATTAGTCTGTAGCGTGTTGGGGCTTGAAATGTCATTTTAAGACTGTTTGTTAACGGAATAGACAACTATAAAACACATCATCAACATTTATATTATACTCGTATTTATCATTTATATTTTTATTTATTTATATTTATGGTGTAGCGCGTCGGAAATGTTCGCAAAGGCCCACACTGATGACTTTCATGCGATAATGCGGAAAAAAATTACGTCGCTGTTGGGTCGCGTCAGGAAAAGTCGGAACAGCATTCTGAAGGTCATTGCTAATAGATTTCAGTGTCATATACTGTGGCATTGGATTGAGCAGGTCAGGACTACACTGACATATGTCAAGTAGGCCAGGACCACAAGTTTCTCTTTGATTTGGTTCCTTTTTAGAATACTAACATTAGTTTTTAAGTGTTTTGTTGTTTTTTGTTTTTGTTTTGTTACTAACAAGATATGGATCATGTGTCTGAAATAAAAGATTTTTATTTTTATTTATTTATTTATTTATGACGCTTTCGAAAAATAAATCAGTTGTTATAAATTAAAAGAGATATCATACAGAAAAAGTGACCAGGGCCCGCGGTGAGAAGGGCTGGGCTCGAACCAGCGACCTGCTGCTTTCGCTGTAGACGCCCTAACCACGGCTCACCGGGGGCCTTGGTCACTTTTTCTGTAATACTTATATAACATCTCTTTCAATTTAAAATGTATATATAGTAGTGTGACTACTTAAAAACAAAAAAAAATTAATCAAAACATTGATTACATTTAATAAATGATCTGATTCGTGCTTTACAATACAATATTGTTATCAGTTGTTGATAAAATGTCATATTCATTTGGAGATGAATCTCGTCAACCACCGACGCACCAAAAAAAAGGTAGCGTTTACTAAACTTAAACAAATTTTAGCAGAAATACGTCCATTTCATGTCAAAAACATCCCCCAAAGATTTACACAATATACGATTGGCGCCACCCGCATTCATACTCCACCATACTCATAGGTCCACCTTGTTCTTTCTGCGCTGCGATTTGTGGTTCGTGGTCGCCAATCTAGAACCTTTTTGCCCCAGTGTCAATCAGTTATACAATCAATGTGCAGTCTAGCACCACAGAGTCTGGAAACGATAATATCGTATATTATATGGGTACTATTTTAAATTAACCTAATAATTAATAGGTAAGTAAAGTACCTGTTTTACCTAAACAAATCTTTTTAGGCATACAATATCAACCTTAGCAACTAAAACAGAAGCTATATTTGAATATGGAGCAAATTATTTTAATTATGCACCATGTGCTACATGTCAGCTGACGCCCGTAGCAGCGTAGCGCTACGCGAGTGCTACGCAGCATGTGCTACGGAAGTCACATGCAAATTGCAAGTGACGGTATCTACGTTTCTTCAGTTGACCTGAATTCCGATTCTGTTTACAAATCGTTGTTGTTGTTCGACTATGTCGCAGTGCGTGCATAGTTACTTCATAAATTTATGAGAGATGCCTTTATGACGTGATTCGTACTTGGTGGATTTTGCGTACGCCAAACGTGTAATATTGTGTCGTAATCATGTAATTTAAACTTTCGTGAGTCATACTGATATTAAATTGCAACGGTTAACACTCACGTATTTGAACTTGTGTGGTGACGATTTCGTGGACACGGTTAGTTCGGTGTGCTTGTCGTTGATCCCGTCAGACGATCGGAACGAAAGTATTTTTTTTTTTCGAATTTCCAAAATTTTCCACCTACAAACAAATATAATCATCCCTTATAGTCGGTAGGGTTCTGAAAACATTGATGGGTGCGTGTTAGAACTGGATTACACCCATTTCTAGTAGTAATGTTGCAATTTATACGGTAAACGGTGCGATTATATGTCATTATAAGCGTTCCCTCGTATTTCCTTTTGAAGAAAATAGTACAGTCAACCAATTGGAACCGAGTGACGCTATAAATAAATCAGATTTTAAGAAATCTCTTACTGCTTGTCATTTTGACATGGTTCTAGAGTCGCTTAAGGTTCCGATTAGTTAACTATGTGCATTATGAACAAAACTGTCGCATTGACAAGTTACGAGTAAAGTAGTATATTTTACTTCTACACAGTCATGAAAAATCACAAAATATCAAGAATTTAATACAATAAAATTAAAACCTAATCTAAACATACACAAAACATTGCTACCTACACACTACATATCCAAAAAGCCCACCCCGCAAAAGTGCCCATCACACACGCAGCGGTCACGCGTTGAACTGCAATAGACAACCTCTGCGCCAGGAATGAACCGGAGCGGGGGTCATGGCTGAGGGGCCATAGATAGATAAACAAAGTTTAAGTTTAAATAAAAGTTGATAACGTTTGTAACATCTTTCTATTATTTCTGAGGGTTTGAAGTTAAGCGTTCCCAATTCCCCCACTCTCCCATACATACAATGTTTTTCATCACAATTGTGAGACAATAAATAAATGTACTAGGCTGTAGCACAGTCTACTCTGAGGTCAGAAAGAGAGGTCTTGCAGGCGACGACCTTGCTCCCCAAGAAAGGTACTTTTACTTGTTAGTTTTGATAAACCTTCCTACCTAGTCTTGTGAGAGTTTTTTAAATTACCTAGGCGGGTCCTGATACCTTTATATTTTGATACCCCAAGGTATCAAACCTTGGGGTATCTGGGTACATATTCCGCAATACGTATGTTTGTACAAAATATGGTATATAACATAAAATAATTGATTTTCTGTGTTCTAATATAATTAAAATTAAAAGTAAACTCAGATGTTACTCCGTGAACATGACGCTTGCAACAGTGTCGAAATATCGGGTGCGCAATAAAACAAACATACATGGTAATTATCCCGTTTCAAATACTAGTTATAATGCAAATGACCATGTTCGCTTAAAATTAAAATTATATTCCATAATGCAATCTCGCCTCAAAAATAAGACAAAACAAAGCAAAACATATTTAACATGACCGCCATCACCGCACAGTGGTGTTACCCCAAACCTTTTTTGACGCCTGGCCAAAAAATAACTCTACTCGCTTTTCCTTGTACAAAAAGGTTAATTTTACTTCGCTTTTTAAAGTACTGAAGACCTTTCATCCTGGAAACGTACGTGTAATGTAAAAAATAACAGAATTTTTCTCGACACCGACGGATTCATTATAGCGCACAGTGGTTCGTGTGTTTTTCGCGACAAAATTTTCCCTCATTTCGTGTAGAAAGTTTTGTTGTTAAAAATAAAATTTAGACAATAAATGGAGTTTTTGAATGAAGCAGTGTTTTTAAGTTTTTCGCGTTACGCGAAAGTGGTTGGATGTATGATATACCTATCTATTTTTTAATTTTGAAGAGATATCACATCATAGTGGGTATATAGGTACAGTCAACCAATTGGAACCCTAGGCCACTCTAGAACCATGTCAAAATGACAAGCAGTAAGAGATTTCTTATAATCTGATTTATAGCGTCACTATGACATAGTCCTACAGTGGCCTAGGGTTCCAATTGGTTGACTGTACACACGCGTTCAAAAGTTCATGGGCAATTCATGAATGAATTATTTCATAAACTGCCCATGCAATGTTGAACGTGATGGTAAATATCTTGATATTTTGTACTTAAATTATTAGAAGATAGTGGAAGAGGTCAAGATGCTAAATAACTCGAGCGTCGTGGGGACCTATTGAAGTCGAAAGAGTAGTTGATAGGAAGGAGAAAAGGTTAAGTATATGATTTTTTATGTTTTAGTGGTGGAGAAGCGACTACAGACTTTTTTTATTGTATAAAAAACTATTACATGGAAAAACTCAAGCGTGGCAGATACTTATGTACAGGGTGCGCAAAGATTCCTAAAAAAATAATCGACCACGCTCCAGTAAGTCAAGGTAAGGTGGTGGCGCCACTAAAAACAAATGGAATCAAACCGCAAATGTTTTCATATTTACTGTCATTATTTCTCATAATAATCTGTTGAGCCCCAAACCATTTTAACCCCTTGTTATTTCGCGATGACGTAAGCGACGTAAAGTGTTACCCCTTAAAGCTAAATTACCTTTAACCGCGTATGTCTAAATGAATTACCTTTTAACCAAGCACGAGGGGCCAAATGACCTCTCGCTTCCACAAAAGGACGCAAAAATTACCGGTGACTGGAACGGCGGAAGTAAAACTGCCCGGTACTTGAATGTATTATTTAAACATGGGGTCACATCCGTATCCGATGTGGTCTTACGTGAAATAATATTATGCTTAACTATCTGTTGCCCGCGACTTCTGCGTTTGCGCAATATCTTTATAATATTTCTAAGTTTTCTTTATAAGTGTTTGTATGCGTTATTCTGATGTATAAGCTATATTATTGTAAAGTTTCATTAAACTCCATTCAGTATCCATTCATAGGTTCATTTCACCCACGGAGAAAAGCTTGCCCTTTTAGCTGTCAACACAGCGAATCCTCCTTTTTTTAAAGGGTCGGCAACGCGCATTTAACACCCCTGAAGGCCTAGGCTGCGGTGGCCGCTTACCACCAAGCGGGCCGTATGCTTGTTTGACACCGTCGTAGTTTAAAAAAGTAGTTTTTACGTGAAAGAGTAATAATCCATACAAACTTTCGCGTTTATAATATTAATAGGATAGTTAGCAATATTGTCTTCTTTTACCATAATTTGTATTAATTCAACTGAAACACTTTAAATCGTTCGCTTTAAATCTACTATTGACCACATTTTGCTACGTTTCGAGCCCTGAACAACGGAATATAGGCTATTGTCACACCCACAATAGGCTAGACGACTAAAAAAATATAATAAAAAAAATCTATTGAGTCCGTCATTTAGATTATTAAAAAAAATATTGTACACGTATTTTTTATTTTGTTCGTTAAATCAAAAATGACGAAAATACAGTGCGTACAAGTCTCGCGTAACGTCAATATTAGGTACAATTCTTACCTAGTAGTGACGTCACCAACCCCCACCCCGGAACTTTGATGCTCTTTATCTTCGTCAATTTTAGTTAAATTGAAAAAGGAAAAAGTACGTGTCTAATGATTTTAGATGATCTAACTGACAAACTATTTATGATAGTTTTTTAACCTATTCGTCATCCCTATTAGACTGATATTAGGACATTGTCGTGAGATGAGATCAAATCAACTATTTTCCTACTCATAATAACAAGCTATTTCGCTCTAGGAGATAAAGTAAGAGAAAAAAATGTACATCAGACTTGTTATATTCTCTCCATTTTGTTACCGCCGTAACACTGTTCGTATTTTGATAATTTTCTACTAGTAGGAACAAAAAAACTCGGATTCTGAGTAGGAAAATATAAAGTTGACCTACTTATTTTAGAAAAAACTTGATGACATCTCTTATCGTAAAAATGCTCATTATTAAATAAAAATTAAATTCTGCTAACATTTTCCTAGTTCCCCAAGATTAAATGAAGCAACGTGAGCACCGAAAATTCTCGAGTTCATTGACCTAAACGTCAATATATGACTATATGAATATGATTTGATCATCAATAATGCATAAGGAGTAACAGCTCTTACGTGTTCGAGGCGGCAATGTCAACCTGTTTAACTCAATAATAGAATAATTAAGGGCTGAAAGCCGGTATCTAATTATGCCCGAAGAAAGTGTTTTTGTTACGTCAGTTAATTATTTAATTGATTTGTTTTCTTTCTATTGATGAGTGGAGTTGTAAATTAAATTAACGTTTATTTCAGGCAATGCTCATATTAATTTTAGTACTCGTACTGTACAGACTTATCTTAAACAACTATTGTCAGAGGAATTAAAAAGAGCGTTAGAGGCTTTGGTTGTTATAATTACATTTTCTTTTTTTTTGGCCGAACGCTGAAATAGTGTTATGTTTTCGAGAGTACGTACGTGTTTCTTAGTCTTTGGCATAACCTACAGCCTACACTATCTTCTTTTCTATTTTCTTCCCGTGTGTGCGATGTCGACTGTGGAATATGGGTTGAAATATATTATGAACGATGGGCTAGCAATCTGTCACGTCAATGTGACAACTTGTTTATCAATATTGTTACTTATCTTAAACGCGTCTAACTTTTTTGATTGACGGGCAGAATTCGCATTCTCTACAGGAAACACCCGGTATAATAAATAAAATAAACCAAAAAAACTGTAGCATTCCTTTTTTGAATGATCTTAATTGAATTTTTCGGCATATCTTCGGATACACTGTATCGTCATATTACGCAATGGCTTACTTGACAAACTTACACAACTCATTCGAACTCCCTTCACTCACTCCGTTAAAGATTTAGATCACGTATTTACGCGCTCCAGGTGGAGCCCGGAACCGTCCCCATATTTTTGCGTCACCTCCACATTTATATGATAATGCGTCCCGAAACTGATCCCGAAGTTCCGTAGATGAGTTCCGAAAAAATTCTGAAGTCGTAAATCTAATTCCGCTCACCTCGGAGCGGCCGACGTATTTGCTGGCAATTCCCGGCGTTCTTTTATTTGAGAATCACCGAGCGTGTGCCCGTTGTTTGGTTGTAACGCCTATGCACAGCACAGTGCAGCCAGGTGGAAAGATATTTGTCGTAGACACATAAGGCATACACATAACACAGCATATATAGCGGTAGGCACAGCTGTGTTTTCATCACGCCCGAACTTGGTTGCTGTATAAATCAAATCAAAACAAATCCTTTAGAGAAGGTTATTTATTACTACAACTGTTCACTCACTACTGCACTGCACTTACTACTATTTACAATTAAACACTTCACTTGACAACTTATAACTCCTTTATTCGAAATTCTATTTGACTATATATGTGACCGTGGAAAAATCTTAACACCGCGATGTAGCCGATGTAACAGCGCCATCTATCATGAAATTGGGCAACTAAACTAAACATTACTACATTAAACAACAACAGTTATTAAAACTTCGCTGTTTACTTAAGGATACGGTCATATGATATTACACTGCGTGAATGAAGCAGTGTAATATCATATTATACAGATTGATTAAAATGCATTGTGTTGGTTCAGCGTTATTTGTCCCACTTAGTAGTGAGGGATTCAAACGTTAATGACCAAAACGATAATAATTTTGACACCGTGTGACACATACTGCTTTTCACACCAACTAATAAACAAACTCTGTAATAATCAATATGCCAGATAATGCCAGAAATTCCAGAAAACGTAAACATGTTTGCTCCTTGAACAGAAAAGTGCCACATTGATCCCTCTGAGCTTGAACAGAAAAGTGCCTCCTAGCAGGGAAAGAAAAGCTTTTTCGAATAGGTGAAGAGATTTTTTTTATCTGTATAAGCATTTTTTTGTATTCCTATTTTTAATCATTGTTAATTTTATACCAAAATACGCCAAATGAACGTATTTGGCGTATTACGTATTTAAACAAAACTTTCATTTATTTCACACGAAGAAAAAAGTCTGACATGTATATTTATGACTAGCTAGTGACAAGTATATTTTTTACTCATTAAATAGAAAACCGAGCTCTTCAAAAAATATAGTTGTCACATATAATACAATAAATCTGTTAAATGGAACTAGAGTTTTTCTCCGTGTAGAAAAAGTTAAATGGATACACGCACATAGTTGAAAGTTATGACTAGTGAGAAGGGGGTACCGCTTCGTTTCATAGCCAGACAGAAAATGTATTTCTCTTTTCAATAGCTTGCCTTAGCAACCACGTACTGACTCTCAACATGCTGCAGCAAACACAACCTTATTACGAGACTACACAGTTCAAAATTGGATAAATAAAAAAATGTGAATCTGGTTTTGAAAACTTTTCATGTTTCGCTTACCAAGGGGAATGTTTCCTGCGAGAATTTGCCAACGAAATAAAAGTATTTAGGTTCGCTTTATTAGACCGCCACTAATTGAGGTAACGGATTTGTGGGAAAAAAAATATTTTCTTTGAGACATAACTCTTAAGAAAAAGGTATAAAAATCGCGGAGCTACGTGAGAAGTGGCTAGTTATATTTACGTATATACTATATGTAAGGTGTACTTTATAAGTGACATTTATATGCCTAACGCAATGGCAAAAATTGCTTGAAAATATTTTTCGCAATTAGTGTTTAGGAGTTTAGAGTGCATCTAGGAGTAGTAAACAAAAGAATACCTTTAAGTTATAATATATTTTACACATTTTATACAGTCAAAAAAATACTGTTTCGGCAGGGCACTATAATATTACAAATTGTTATGTCATTTCGGAAAAGGTTCAACTTGTCTAAAATGCCTGTAATGCTACCATGAGTAGCTCTGCTATTGACTGCGCAATTCGTAAGTAAGTATACGCATCTTGCTCAATCTTAACAGTGTATATTTTACCTATCGTGAGTTGTTATAGATTTCGAAGGACGATCGACGCTAGCGACTACAGATTTCTACAGTAGATTTCAAACACGTGGTATACTTTAAAATTGTATAACCTGAGTTCGTTAACTTACAAAGGCTTTGTATTAACACAAAAAATATTATCTTAATATTGTCCTCTGTTACCGCGATTGTTATTCATTGAAATTAAACACTAATTAATAATAAGTTAATTAAGGTTAAGATGATGACTGGAAGCGAGTTCTGTAAAGGGCTCGATATGTAGGGTCATGGTGTTAATAAACGCGATTAATACCCTCACACTTTTCGGTTCAAACGAAAAAATATTTTTTCTAGACGGACGGACGGACAGACAGACAGACATGGCAAAACTACGAGTATCTGGGTTCCTAGTTGACTACGTAACCCTAAAAAGGTTCCACTATCCAACAGCCTGCCCTTTAACAGAACAAACACAGATAAATAACAACTCGCATTATTTATTACGCACCAAGGGAAAAATATTGCCCGGCACAAACGTACATTCGTAGCAGAATTACACATCCCTTTAAACAATTATATCCCCATTGGCAAATAATAAAAATAAAAATATACCTTTCCTAGGGATTAACGTGGGATAGTTTCGGGCGGGAAATTGTGAGTGGGGTCGGTCCCCGGCTGGGGTGGGACGGTGGGTCTTAATGGTATTTATAATGCTGGGGACCAGGATTAGCCTGTGCGTGCCTGCGGACTTGTTAAGCGGTGTGTATTGATATTTTTTAAAGAGCGGTTTGAGTAAGGTACATGAATGCGCGGGGCAGTTTGCTCTAGGGATTAATTATTTTAGAGATCATGGCGAGTGTTTTTGACAAATTTATGGGAATAGATTGGTGTTTATGCTATTTTTAATGCTTTTGTGTAACGGGTGGGGATTCGTTTAATCAAAGTCACTATATTTTTGTAAAAATATCACAGCATTTTATTAAGAACCTGTGAAAACATACTTGGGTATGGAAAAATTACAGCAACAAAAGATCTAGTAACGTAATTTCGTTAAAGTTTTATGTACAAATAAGAACAAAGCAACATGTTGAGTCAATTCTTTATTTAAGTAAAATATACACATCTTATTAGAGACCCCTTATTCACAAACTTAAACAAGCTTGTAAATTTTCGACCACAATTCCATCATACCCCATTAATATCTACTAACAATAACTAGTAAATACTGAATAAACGAACCTGCCCTCACGTGGTGAAGCGGTCATTAAAACTTAGCACAATGGAGATAAGATAATTCAATAAGCCACTCGACCCGTAACTTGAACAATATTTTACGCGAGATGTGGGTAGTTTCACCCCATTACCAAACGGCGTAACTGAGCGTACCCACCGAACGCTTGTAGCGTTTCGGCCGTTAGGTAAGCGGGTTGGGGATATTATTTATATGGTGAATTTGCAATTTTAATTAATCCTAGCATGGTGATATTAGATATTCGCGAGTGTTTTGTTTTCGTAGAAGGTGTAGTTGAGAAATTATGTTGGAGGTGTATTGAGACGAATAGCTCGGTTATTATTATTATTAAGTATTCAAGTTTTAACGCAAACATTAATAACTAATGGCAAATGTATGTTGAAATATGTATTTGATACTGTTATTTAGTTATAATGTTATATTTTCCGGAAAAAAAACATCAATCAATCTACGCAACGATCAAACTAACCAATTATTTAGTATCATAAAAACTAGGTAAATGCTAAAAATGAAGTATATCGTAGGAATAACGCTCTAGCGCTAGGTTTTTTTATAATCGTTAACTGTTTAAAAACAAATAATAAACACATAGCGATTCACCTGTACAACATTAACGATCCACCCTGTAACATCGACATGATATCGATGAAAGCCTTCCACTACAGAATCGACCTTTATGAACCTCGTCAAACAATTTGTCCATTCTTCCCAATCCATCAATGTACTCGATCCGTCATCGCAAAACACTACAGAATACAATGCCGGGTCGAAACAAAAGGTTTTCGGTTAGTTAAACTGCGCAGACGGTGTACCGCGAAAAATGGCCGATGTCGATACCGTCGGGGAAGTTTGTAGACGTCGTTATCGCGTACCAGCTGCTCGATTTTCTGCTCGACAGATGATTAATTAAACCAACTAACACTGTAAGCCTTTTGAAACAAGCTTTGTTAAAATAACCGCGTTATACCTTAAGATGTGTTGAATAGAAATGCTTGTTGGTTGGCTGGGTGCAGTAAAATTTATATTTGATACTGGCTGTAACGATTTATTAGTTGGATTTGGGTGTTTAAAGCGTGTTTTAATGAAATGGTGGTTAAGTAGCTTTCATTTGAATAATAGGGCGATTTGATTTGATAAAAGGAAAATGTGTAAGGTATACCTTCGGTATTGTTCATTTTATATGTATACCTGTCGTTAATAAACAAATAAATTAAATAAATAAGTAAATATTTACACATTTTAGTTGGACACTTTAGGCTCTTAAATTAAATTAGTTAATAATTTAGAACGGATTATTTGCGTTTTTTAACAACTTGACTCTACGTTTCGAGCCCTTTATTTACAGTACTCGTTTTCACAGGTTGAAGACAATGAATTGATGACTGAGAGAGTGCGAATTCATCCCGTCAATCAAAAAAGTTACTTGTGCAAACTACCAACATACAAAAATATAAAATAAAACCAACAATAAAAGTTGGTCTACAATGCCCAGAGAGACTTATAAAGCTAGTTACACATTGCCTAAAGGGCATTCTAAAATTAAAATTTAAAACCCTGTGAGAATTAACATACATACAACTTCAGAACGCTTTCCTAACTGTATGTGGCAGAAAGAAGCGACAAGAAAACTATCCTATTTTGCCTCTTATACTCGTACCCTCTTATATCCGTCTTTTTTAACAGTGTACACCAAGTCTTCCAGTCCTATGTCGTGCTTGATCCTTGATAAGTTGTAATAGGATCCCAAGCTGGTGGTGACGAAAGCCATCTTTGAAATTAAATAGGAACCTTCTCGATTTCAATAGCCTCGCGCAGCATCCTGGGAATGTATCCCTTCTTCTTGGCGAGGACCAGAGGTTTGTGAAACTTAATCGCTATCACTCTTCAGTTGTTGAAATACAATACATGTTTTCTAAAAGGTGCTTTACAAAATATCAAGGTTCTATCATCAATGTTTTAGACTCTAAAACGCTGCTGTATATTTCGATTTTCAAATTCAGATTTTTGTAACTTCAGAATAAATTTAAATGTAATAAGAGAAACAACTCGAAGCTCGAACGTCTCTCATCAAAGACCAAATTACGATCGTTTCCGATGGTGATACCTGCTCTTGAGACTGCTCGTCAATAAACAAGCACAAAGGACGTCAGTTTTGCAGTCAAGTGCAGCTTGTATTATTAAACTTGTTCAACTGGTATATGATTTGAAGATTGCAGGAAAACAATTCTTTATAAAATAGTACTTTGTTACAAGGGATCAAAATGATATATATTCGAATATAATGAATATATAATGAAGCGATGGATTCTAAAGTAGAATCCTGAGTGTAGTGAGGGATTCAAGCGTCCAACGTCCTTGTTAAACGCCCACGACAAAAATAATTTTGGTACCGTGTGACACATACTACTTTTCACACCAACTAAGAGGAAGTAAACAACGCCGAAAACAGCGACACCACCACGATGCCGCTAGTTAATGCCCGAAAACGTAAAAATGTGTAGTCCTTGAACAGAATAGTGCCACTTTGATCCCTCCCAGCAGGGATATATGATATATAACCTCCTTCGTTTTTTTGATTATCGTTTTTATTAATGTCACTTAGATAGAACACTTATTTGAATTTTTTTTTAATAAAACAGTTTACAACATAAAAACCAATTACACAGTACATCGTCACATTGAAAACAGGCTTTGTATGATATATATATATATATATATATATGATATATGATATGGGGTTCTTCAAGAAACGAGTGTTCAGGGCTTTAAAAGGCTCAAAGGTCAACAACGCATGAGTGGCTCTTCCGATGTTGCTTATGTCCATGGGCGGCGATGACCGTTCCCCATCAGGCGGCTCGTCTGCTCGTTTGTTACCTTTCCCATTAAAAAAAAAAAGGGAAGAAAAGTGCCTTTTTAAAGGGATCCTAGCTTGAACAGAATAAACTTTTATGAATAGGTGGTGTGAAAAATAAATTATTATGACTGTTTACCGAAATCATTGAGGTTGTTGGTAAGAGGCACAATGCAGAAGAACTAACTAACTAACTGCCCCCTTAGTAGCTCAATAACAATAAAGTAATGGCGCTTTTTATCACACTTGCTCGCAAATGGTAATGGTAAATTCTTGTTTACCACCCTTAATACACAATGCACTATTACTATATAGAAAGAATATACTTTCAACCTTCGCTTCGGTTCTTGTTTGACTTTTTTATAACGTGAGTATTTTATTTAATTAAATGTTTCATATAAATATTATCGCAACTTTAGAATAAATGTAACAAGGGAAGCGAACGTCTCGCCTCTAAAGCTCCGCTCAAAGACCAAATTACGATCGTTTCCGACGGCGATACCTGCTCTTGAGACTGCTCGTCAATAAACAAGCACAAAGGACGTCATCGTTGCAGTCAAGTGCAGTCGGGACGGATATAGTGCCGTTTGTTTTATTGAAGCTTGTTCAACGGGCATACGATTTGAAGATGGCTGGAGAAAATTCTTTGTAATGTGAATCAGTCGATCATTTGCTGGCCATATTTGCGTATCTCTTGTCAGAGGGTTCGTGGTCATTATGGTATTATGTCCTGAGTGATACGTTTTACAATTATTCGCCATTCTTCTCTGACAGCAGCGGCACTGCGTGTGCCCATATGTAATGGGCCTATCGCTGCTTTCACCTGGTCTATCCATCTCATTGGGGACCTACCGCGAGTTCTGGTCCCCGCAATTTTGCCCTGCACTGCAAGCCGCTCAACGGAGAGGTTACCTAATACAATTTTAACTATAAAACTCTCGTGAGACTCGAACATATTAAATAATATTTAAAACGGGTCACTCACGTAATTTAGTCGATTTTCGCTCGACATGTTTCTTTCTTTACGAAGAACGTCATCAGGAGCGACCACTCGCGACAGAGGCAAGTCGTACACTGCGGGCTAATGCCCTATCTGCTCTGGTACTTGCAGCTGGCGGTGGGAGCGGCGCGGCCCCCCCCCCCCCCCCCCCGAGCGAAAATCGACTAAATTACGTGAGTGACCCGTTTTAAATATTATTTACCTAATACAGTTCATTAAGTCTAAATATACTTGCATATAATATCACCATTTACCAGCAAGTGTGATGAAAATTTTTATTTATCTAACGTGTAACTATGAGTACCTACGTCGATTTTTCTTCCATGCCATATGTCCATTTATTATAAAATTAATATATTTCTACAAACTCTCCCGACTAAATCTAATCTTTTAAGATCAGTATGAGAAAATACGAAATAACTAATAGAGCTCCTTTTTTGTTAACACTTACCGCGCTTCCCTAAACAATAACAACAAAGCTGAACCCCGCGGGTTCGTATTATAGACAGAGGTAACTATGTATTATTTAATATATGCACACATAATATTGTTACCTTTGGCTTAGAGACGTTTAATAAGTACCTACAATATAATTATCACTAACTTATCAGAAATATTCGTATCTGTGTCTGCCTAATCCCTAAACTAAGCGTAAAAACGCTTACATACAGGATGGCATAGTAAAATATAGAAATTAATCAAAATAGTGTAATATTGTCTTGTTTCCGCGATTGTTGTTCATTGAAAATTAAACACTTTGGGATTAATTGCGTTTATTAACACCATGATCCTACGTTTCGAGCCCTTTACAGCACTCGTTTTCACAGGGTTAAGATGATGACTGAGAATGCGAATTCTCCCCGTCAATCACAAAAGTTACTTGTCAAGTCAATGGTATTTTGTCTTGTGTCGGTACCGAGACACGGGCTGTCTACACATCCCGCACTTGCCGGTGCATGCCCGCCGACAGTATTAAGTATATAATATTTTTAATCGTAGGCAACCCTAGCGGGGGAGAGGATGGCCGAGCGTCAATTGTTTTTTTCGTGTTCAAAACGGTTTGTATTTGCTTTATCTATGATAAATAAATATCTGTTCTTAAGAAATATTATATAACATAATATGTAAAAAAAAAGATTTAAACCTTTTTCAACCCATTTCTGGGCCACCCTGTAGTGTCTGTATTTGGAAACACATACGTTTGGCTACCAGAATCCTGTAACCGCCGTATTTTCTGCTACAGAGTATTTCTGTATACTGTTTCGTGCCCACGAAATTCAGTTGCATCAATCGGTTTAGACGGAGCGCTGACTGGAGGGATGCTGCGCAAAGAGTGATTGCGCAGATGGTACTTTTAACTCGAAGGTTTTTTTTAGCTAATATTAGAATTTCAAAGAAGAGTGCCAATTTATAAAATATTTTGACATAAAAAATTTAGTTCGGGTTTTTCATATGAGCGCCTCATTGGGAATACAATATTGCCCATAATAAGTACACTCAAGAGCGATTTGTTTATTCATTTATTTCATTTCGTTGTGTGAAAGTCTCGTTGTCTTATAGAACATTTAAACTGTGCAATAAAGCTCTGCTTTTGTGTATGATGTATATTTTTCTGTTGTAATATTTTATGAGGTGTGCAATAAAGAGTTATTGTTTTGTAATATTGTATTGTAATAAAGAGCAATGTAATGTTTATAACATATATCGTAATACTTTGACTACAAGATTCTGCCATGTTTTATTTTTGATTATATCAATAATACCATATCATTTTTGTTTCAGGTAAGTGACATTGTGGAACACTATTTAAGTCATATTCAGTCTGGCCGGTTCGGTGGTATTCGATGGTAAGTGAATTATTGGACTGACGACGTACAAGTATGCTTAATGCCCAGCACATAAAAATGTGTGTTTTTACAAAACGGTTTTTGCATGCACATGTGATTCATGTTCATATACACTGGCAACACTGTTCAATTTAATAAAACCTAGATTCAACTTATAACTCTTTATTTTCAAAATATATACCGTAAGTGTAACCTCTACCTACCTTAGAATAGAATAGAATAGAATCATTTATTGCATGTCACCTTAAATCTAAAATAGGTCCTTGATTTATTCAATCTCGGTTTTGTCATATATTACGATACCTGGTTTAAATCCGGGTTTTACCCGGATATTACCCGGTTATCGGCAGTGAGGGATCCTTTCTTTTCTACACCTACTCTTTGCCAACACGAGTGGGGAGGGACGGTACCTGCGCGAGCCGAAGCGGTATTGATTATTCCTCGGTTCACTTTCACCACTGTTTTAATGTAGCTATGAAATGGTTTTAACACCGGTCGCCTCCGGTGCAATACTGTATAACGACTGCTTATATTGACTATAAATTGAGGGTTTCCGTTTTTGAATTACTCTGGTTTCTATATAGTAAAGAATGAAGCTTCTTTTTAAGATTCTTATGTCATAATTTGTGCTAGGAGGAGACAACTTCGACCACTGTTTTGATGTAGCTGTAAAATGGTTTTAATACAGGTTGCCTGCGGAGCAATACTGTATAACGACTGTTTTTATATTGACTATAAATATTAGGTTTCTTTTTTGATTCACTCTGAATCTTCATGTTTTCTGTTAAACAATGCATCTTTTTAAGTTACAAAGAGTATATATTATACTACTTACTTTGATAATTAAATTAAATATCAATACAGAACTAATGATATATTTAGGTATATCATGAAATATTACTTTTATGCGTTATAGGTAAAATATTGCGAGGATACGAAAAGTACGTTACCGATCTCGTTACGGGCCCGGAAATTAACGTTTCCTACCACGGATAGCTTCCCGCAATACATAACCTTACTTACTTTGCCGGCTTCCTATCTATGGCATTTACCGTTTGTGAAGTCGACTTTATTAGTATGACGTACGTTTTATATTCCATAGAGATTGAAAAGAGATGTGAGGTAGCAACAGTAAGATATTGTGATACATAATATCACAAAGAGCAAATAAATGCTAATGTATTCGAATATGAAACGAGGAATAATGAATTATTTGTTGCGTCCACACTTTTTATCTCGTTTGTGGGGTAAAATAATATAGTTCGTGTGCAGAAGCAGCTTCTGTAGCTACACGAATCAGGTGTTGATAATTACAAATTCATTTATATCCAGAGGATTATTTCTCTTACATACGCTACACAATAATTCAAAATAATTCTTAAGAGTTTCGCCAAACATGGCAAAAAACAACTATTGTGTGCGCTTAATATATTAATAAATACTACAACATATTTTCTTAATTAAAGGATACTAATTAACGATTTCCGAGCGATGCTTGTTTCTTTGTGCATTTTTTAAATATTTTCTGTAAATTTTGTGATGTTTCCACTCAGAATCACGAGCTTTGTCCATCTGAATAAGAGAAAAAAAGTGTCTTTAAGGTGTTTCCCTATTGTGTTACCATTTTCCATATAGTTTATGTGGGGTAACAAAAACGTATAGAAATTATTGGACACTCTTTCTATTAGAAAGGACAGCTCTTCATTTTGAATAGTAATTACCATTAAATTCCCAATTTAACAATAAAAAAATTATAAAAAATGTTTTCAAATGTGAAGCCATTCCTTGTGGGACAATCCGCCGTCTTCGTTGCAGGACTCTGCGTTGTCGGATCGTCTGACGGGATCAACGACAAGCACACCGAGCTAACCGTGTCTATTAAATCGTCACCACATACACTCCTCGTTACTTTAATAAAAACTCCTGATTACTTAAAAAAAACATGAATAAATTAACATAATGATGGATGCCTCGCGTGGGCTGTTTTCCTTTTTTAGCGACAATGACTAGTCTACCATCTGAAAAATGCCTACTTTAGAATTTAATTATGATCATTTTTATAAGGGGTGAACCCCCGAAATTTTAGTTTACCTTATTAGTACAGTTTACTTGTTACTTTTTCGGTTAGTAATTGTAAACTTACCTTACATTATTTGACTCAAAACTGCGTGCTAGAGTGGTCAATCGGAAGTCTTCACTAAAAACGGGTACTCTGTTACGGTGTTTTCTAAAAAACTACTGAAATGAAAATATACATACATTATCGACATCAAAATAACTATCAAATTGTCTACTTCAAAGAAATATGTTGTTTTTTTAAACAAATATATAAATAATCGGAGAAATGGAGAAAATCGCGTTTCATTGTCATTAAAAAAGGAAAACGAGCTTAAAATGAAAATCTCCTTTTTAGAAGTCTCAGTACTACTGAAACTCAGTATAAATCCAAACTTGCTATCGGACATTAAACGTCCCCTTTTTACGAAAAAGACAAGGGAAAGGAAATAATAAGTTAGAAAACCCCTCTTTTAGGTCTTAATATCGGACGGGGCCACGTGACCGGGTTGGTAATTTTATTATACACCGTTTTATGTGCTCGGCCTAATGAAGACGGGATAGTGACGTTAGATAACGAAACTTAGTGGGATGAAGCCATAAAACTTGTGGATTTTTTCAAAATCTAGTGTGAATTTATTTTTTCTTGCTTAAAAAATAAGAATGTACAGAACTAAAATATCTATGAGTCTTGCCCGAAATAAATGATTATTTAATTTAATTTTAAAAGCTTTTGATGAAGGCGTGAGACTTTCAATCCAAAGCCACGATCTTTGGAAAGGAGTTTGAATCCTGCCGGCACCAATAAGTTTTTAGGAACTAATGTATGAAATACGAGTATCATATGATATAAATTTAGCAATCGGTTTTTGGTGAAGGAAACATCATAAAAAAAAAACAAAAAAGAAATTGACAGACTTGGTGGAGAATGAGCAAACACATTCGGTGCCAGCGATCATTCAGTGCTCGTAGTGCGTGCTACGCGCTACGGACTTAGCCGATAACTTTGGGGAATGATAACGTTCGGGCAGATCTGCCGGATCTGCCGATGAATGTATGAGAAATTTGTCTGGCGGATGCCCGGCGGACATCCCCACTATGGACGTCTGATTGCCCGAACTTATAAGGCCAACAAGGCAACATTCACCGCTAAGGATTTTTCGTAGCGCTACGCTATAGCCGAAAACATGCATTTCCCGCTTTGTAGCAAAAATGGCGCGTAAAGGGGTAACTATTAGCGCTGAATGGGCTAATAGCGATAGGTATAGCGAACATTATTTTCACCCTAACTTTCACGTATTCAACAACATAATCAAACCGTAATAAAAGATTTTAATTTTTAATTAAGTTCTCTTATTAATTTTTTTAACTAAAAAATTAACCACGCCTTTTAGCTCTTCGATTTCGATCAAAGCTCAGTTTTAAAATTCAAGAAGCCACTCCATTTTATTTATCTCCTAAAACTTGAAACATTACCTTTTACTAAAAGGATACCCATAAAAAGCGAACCAAAATTAAATTTGCCGGGCAACTGAAGTAGGCATTACAGATTATTTAT
The DNA here is from genome assembly GCA_949128165.1 of Lathronympha strigana. Taxonomy (NCBI): domain Eukaryota; kingdom Metazoa; phylum Arthropoda; class Insecta; order Lepidoptera; family Tortricidae; genus Lathronympha; species Lathronympha strigana. Next base: position 2,890,136 of record OX421914.1, read on the forward strand.
CCGGGATCTTTACGATTTTACCAAATTAATGTTGCGGTTGGCTCCGACCGTATTTGAATGCTTTTTGGGTTGAAATTGGTTGAAATAATGTAGGGTTTTGTAATTGCTGCTTACCTGTCAGGGGTCAATGCTGTTCGTGTAATGAATTTGGGCCCTACATTTATTTCATTATGACCGCAGATCACTTATTATAGATGGAATTTAACGTTTACCGGTCCGCCTGATTGAAAGCGGTCACCGTACCGTATGGACGCCTGCAACTCCAGGGGGTCACATGTGCGTTGCCGACCCATTAAAGTTTTACACGAAGACATGTTTAGAATGCATATAGATTAATCAACTATCAACTATTTCTTGTCACTAGTTCGTCACGTTCGTCTTGTGACTCCTGCGTCACACTTAAAACCATGGTTAAGGTTGGCATTAAAATTCACAAAACATGTTTTTTTTTTTTAATTCTTAGATTCCCTTTTCATGATGGGCACCAAACCAAACATGTGGGTAGAACATACTGCAACGTTTCTTTTAACAAACTGTGCTGCATTTGTCCCCTGGCTGACGGGACGGAATAAAAACAAGAAATAGTTGGTTCACCGATATAATAACCTTATGGTTGTAAAGTGCAATAATGGCCACATTGCATTCTGGGACGATTCCCTGCTATCTAAACCAGATTGTCAGTCAATCTTGATAGAGGCCTTCCCGCGTTCTGTCTTCCGGTACGCGCTATCCACTCCTTTGTAATTAGCGTTGTCTTAATATATACTTTTCCATTAATAAACCCGTCCATTTTGATAAATTACTGTTGTTTCTTGGCCTCATATATTGTCTTAGTGACTGACGCGTTTTAAAAAGCCTATATATTTGGAATTCATAATGCGGAGTCTACGCAACATCATCTATGTTATTCCCTCGCGTTGTGTAGATCAAGTATTGCCCCGTTGTTTTAATGATGGGTACGAATGTTTGATCCCAAATGATTTGTACCACGAATTCAATGCTCGTTTTCATTAAAGCCCCTTTATCATTATGTCTCTCCCTAATTAGCAAAGCTTTGGCATGTGCCAAAGCAATATGCGAACACGTGTCAAGCTAGCAAATTATGTGTAATTAGGTACGGGATTGTTTGTATTTTTTTACTTTTACGATAAGTACTACTTGTTATATAATTATGTAAGTTATACTAATACTGTACTCTGTATCCTACTTATTATGTACCTACCTACGTGACTTGGAAAACTATGTTTTATTAAAAATAAATGAATTAATGAATGAATATTTAGCACACTTAGTTAGATACCTAACCTACTTAACAAACTTACGCCTATTGTGATAAAAATACGTGAGTGTTAACCGTTGCAATTTAATATCACTATGACTCACGAAAGTATAAATTATATACAATTTATATTCCAAATATTCAAAAAATTATTATTTTCCGATTTATCAAAACTCCGATCATCAAAATTCCGACTTATGAAATCACGAATAAACTTCCGATTACCATAATCCGGAATATAATACTGATTCAGTATTGTTATTCGGAATTTGAAACATCATTTTTTTATTGAATTTTAAATATAATATGTACTCACGTCTAGTAATATGTATACACTTCGGAACTTATTACAGGGGAAGAAGGTTCAAAATTGAATACAGTTGCATATGTATTTATGAAGCCGACCGTACCTGTATACATCCAATAATATTATGGTCCTTGAGACTCCCTGATTAACTCGATTACAACAAATGTAATAAGAAAACCAAATAAATACCTTTTCTTATATAACTCATTGTAATCATTTTCACAAACACTTTTGGCGTAAATATTCCACAGAATAAACACAATAGGTACTGTAATCTTATTTTGAGATAAGAAACGCGGCTTTACAGAGAGGAAGCAATTTTTCAGCTTGTCATACACTTGATGCCAAATGTCTTTGACGTTTTTAGGGTTCCGTAAGGAAAAAACGGAACCCTTGTAGGATCACTTTGTTGTTTGTGGTCTGCGGTTCCTTGGCTGTGAAAAATAGAAACCTCTACGTCAAAGCAATACAAAGATTCGGCTGTTTGTCACGTTTCCCATACATTTGCAAGGGAATCAAAATGTATAAATGTATGTATGAATACGAAACTACTGTTGAATCACGAAATATGGCAAAAAGCAAGAACTTAGAGCATAAATACGAGGAAACATCCGGAAACCGTATAAGTGCAATTTTGAGTTTAACTCTAAGTAATTTATTGAATCAGGCGTTACTTTGCGGAATTCCATATTAACAACGAAAAAAATGTTACTTTGCTATTCCGCAAACGTGCTAGTCAATTAGTGCCAACCCGTTATACCTGCTTGCGTATTTTTGGCATGCAATTAATGTTCCCACCCTCCCGCCGCAAAAAAATAAATAAATACGCAAATGGATATAACACACCACCACCAATAATACAAAACTCTTTCTTAAAGCTTTGTATTTTTGGAGTGTTATATCTATTTGCGTATACCACCAATAATACAAAACTCTCTCTAATGTTTTGTATTACTGGTGTGTTATATCTATTTGCGTATTTATTTATCTTTTTGCGGCGGGAGGGTGAGAACATTAATTGCAGTGTCAGTTTGCGTGATTGCCATACGGGTCGCATTGCGCAAAGGTCACTCGGGCTTTGGCGATCCGAACAATAGACACACATAATACTCGTACGTAGTACTTATCCACAAATACATACTCCATTAAATAAATAAAATACGTCAGCAAAAATTGCGATTACGGGAGACAGATAATAATCTTTATACCACACTTGGCCATAAAGTGCCTGTTTCGTTGTGCCTGTGCCGATTTCTGCCCAATGGTAGGCATAAAATGATGTACCTAACACGTGAGGTAATAAATAAAGCCCTTGATCGCATATTTACGTCCCTCGCTTGCAGCTCGGGTCGCAAACATCTGCGATCTCGGCCTTTCTTTGTTTTACCGAACTAGTTAGGTAATGTACTATTACAGTACAGGTGTTATATTACCTCACGAGTGCGATAATGAGCACTTTATGTGCCTATGACAAAAATTCAAGGGGCCATATTTACTGTAAAACGTTACGATGTTTTACAGTAAATATGACCGCTTGAAATTTTGAAGGGACAAGGGAGAGGGAGGAGCACGTGTATCGCGTATGATACACGTTCGGGCGTATTTTATTCTATCGCCACTCACTGCGAATTTCTCCTTTTCGCATTTGTATCGTAATGTACTATTAAGGAGTACATGTACATAACGCACATTTGATAAACTCGTACCTAAGTATAAAATAGGAAAGCTTTTCTTGAATCAAAATGACAAGCATACATAAAATAAATGCTTGTTTCAGGCAGGAATCGATACCGGTAAAATTTTACAAACAAAAAACGGTATTTAAGTTCCCAGGTACAATACAGGTTCTCAGTATTCCCGACGTATACCACGACTCAGGGAGCCCGGGGTCCGCTTTGGCAACGAATCCCAAGATTTAGCGTAGGCACTTGTTTTACGAAAGCGAATGCAATTTGACCTTCCAACTCAGAGAGTAAACTAGGCCTCATTGGGATTAGTCCGGTTTCCTTACCGTGCTCTCCTTCGCCGAAAACCGATTGGTAAAAATTAAGTGATATTTTGTTCATGAGTTCGGAAAAACTCATTGGATTTGAACCCGCGACTTTTCGGATTGAAAGTCGCACGCCCTACCGCTAGGCCACCAACGCGTCCAAATCAAACTGATCACCAGTTTTGTAAGTAGTAAAAAAAAGAGAGTTATTTATTTCGGAAATATCATAATACTCTATCTATATCGCGATCCATTTTTTTATTTTCCATAAAGTTATTTTCATTTATTTCCAATTTTCCTCATTTACGATCGCGAGGAATGACTAGTATTTAGAGCTTGGTACAGTCGCCATCAGATATATTGGAGCAGCCAAGCCACTCACAAATATCTGGGCACGCCTCTATTATCGAGGCGTTAGGGTGCTAGTTCAGATATTTTTGAACACCTTGGCCGTTCCGATATTTTTGATGGCGATTGTACGAGGACCCAGAGAGTATGCCCTATGCGCATATTTCAATAATATTTTACCATTGGAGTCTCAATTTCATTGGTCAATAGGATTATTTTGACGGCCGGTTGGCGTAGTTGGTAGTGACCCTGCCTGCTATGCCGATGGTCCTGGGTTCGAATCCCGGTAAGGGCATTTATTTGTGTGATGAACACAGATATTTGTTCCTGAGTCATGGATGTTTTCTATGTATTTATGTATTTGTATATTATATATATCGTTGGCTGAGTACCCGTAACACAAACCTTCTTGAGCTTACTGCGGGACTTAGTCAATTTGTGTAAGAATATCCTGTAATATTTATTTATTATAGGACCCGCATGTGGGGCCGGCAGATTTCCATCCCGCATAATCATTGGGCCCGCATTACATTGAAAACGATGATGATGTTTGACGGTTAAGCCTTGATTGTTAGAAGTATTTTGTGTAAAGCTTTTACTCGTACATGTCTTCTGGGAGGTCTTTGTCCAGCAGTGTGTCTTTTAGGTACCTGATATGATGATGATGATTATTTATGTATAAACTGGTTTCAAATATTCTTCAGTGAACGTAGTTTTAAAGTTATTCTTTAACTTACCACTCCGATTGTTTAATTTCACCTACATTTAACGTTTTTGATAATGCATTGTGATTGGTGTTTAGAACAATTTTTTTTTTTCACATTATTAACAAAATGAATAATAAAATTGTTATTTTCATCCGAAGTGTATCCGCTTGGCTTAACCTGTTTTTCCTCTTTATGTACAATTTGTTTTTTAAATTTTCTTGTACAGTGGATGGTCTACGTTCTCTGACTTTCTCTTCCGTAATATTATTGAGAGGAAAATATTTAATAAAGATGCTTTTCTTTGAAGCGGCGTGCGATTTCTTTTTTCCTGAGCTATTGTTATTTGTTCCGGGATAGATTCGGTCGGCGTTTGAGTTTTTAAAGGGACAAAATAAATTTGGACCTAAAATGTGTCCTTGTGGTAGCCTGTCTATTATAGACAGGCTACCACAAATATTCTTGACATTTGCGTCTTTGTTTTTTTTTCGACATTTAGTTACATGTATGGGGCGTCCCCCTAAACATATTTTGTTCACAGCTTATATAAAAATCTAAGTAGCAGCACACAAAATACACCTCTAGCTGTAATATCATTACAATATGCTTTACAGTTACTGTGTAAAACCGCTGGGACATACGGATGGACGGACAGACGGACTAGATGAAACTTTATAAGGGTTCCATTTTTGCCATTGTGGCTACGGGACCCTAAAAATAAGGTAACCACTAACAAAATATGTTCATTTATCAACAATATTCTTTCACTCCAAAAAAGTCACCTCACAAAACATTTAGCCTTGCTAAAGTGACAGAAAAACATGGTAAAACTTAATAAGTAGCCACAACAACACCATTAATGTCTGTCCGTCCAGATTTAACATACCTATGTTTCCACAACAGATGCATACAAGGCAAGCTCTTCTTTACTTGGTCGGGATATAACTTGTAAATGGGCATATAATTAGGATTTATTTTTCGTGGCGGACTCAGGATGTGAGCTGTCTCTGAGGTGGAACTGTGGAAGGAAACTTGGATGGCGGTAATATCTGTAATTTAGGGTGTTTACGAGGTGGAGAGGGTACAGTGATACGTTCTGTGAAAATACAATTGTCAAATATATTCTTTCTCGTATAAATATAATGTAAGTATTTAGAAGCCGTTCTTAACAATGATTCAAATGATAATATGGAAAGTTTTTGTCGCTGTTATAAATAAAACTATTTGTTTTTAAATTAACGTTAAGGTACAAAATTGACAAACGGTCAAAACTGACGGAAAAAATACAACATTGATCATTAAACTCTTTGCTTGATTTAACTTTCCTTTCTGTCGTTCGTAGTGACGTAGTGAGTGAGTATTTATTTATTTATACCATTGTACCTTATATCGATGTACATTTTCATTTATCCCAAATATTTGTCAAGATCCTCTTCAACCAAGTCCCTTTCGTTGATCAATCAGGGCCCACATGGCTCGGATTAGACCTCGCCCTCGCATTCCGGCCTTTGTCTTATCTCAAACGCTAATTTATAAGCGAAAGTTTTGGTGAATATCTTTACTTTCTTCTTATATTCTAATTTAAAAGAATCTCCCTTCAACTTTTTTAGAGTTAAAGCCACAAAGGCAAAAATCATGAACAAAGTCATCTGAGTAAAGCAATATGTATGTATGTATGTATGATGGATCACCAACCATCTATTGGAGTACACTGTGCCAGAAATTAGTTCCATGTATTTGTAAAATACAAAGTTTCGAATCGGTACCTAATATATAACTTGAGTAACATTCTGCGTTCAGCGTAGAACTTCTAAGCTCTTGTTTACAATCTTGAGCATTTATGTATGTCTTGAGCAATCTATTTTGGTTCATGTAGATACGAAATCAAGTGAATACCTACAATATTGATAACATGAGAAAATAAATAGTGGAAAATTAAGAACATTCTTGGTAAACAAGTATGCCAATAAAATTATATAATGTCCAGGAACTGATTCCCAGCAAGCTGGATATCATTTTAATACCTTCATTAGGTTCTAAAAACGTGTTAACTAAGTTTACACAATTCCAGGAGTTGTCTGTAAATCGTACCGCTTCACCGCTTTTCTAAAGCCTACCCTCGACAATTTTGGTCGCGACCTTTTGAACTCTGATAGTAAAGCGTTAGACAAGTTCGCACGACTAGCATTGGCTATAAGTGCCCAAAGACGTCGCATCCGCTTAACTACTCGTCTTGTGGCACAAGAAAGGTCGAGTACACACAATAAGGAAGACGCCGAGAGGTGTCGTCCCTCAGTCCTCACGCTTCGTCGCGCCAGCGGGCGCAGGGAGTCTCGCAAGGAACCACCCTCGGGCCCCTTTGATAATTTATTATTGAAACCTTGCTTTTATTCTTTCCTTTTGTAATATTGTCTCTACTCGCTCCTTATTTCGCCGATCTAATTTGTTTATAATTTTTATTTTGACGGCCTTGGCTCAAAGAAATACCTGAAATTTGTTTCGATTAGAGCAAATATTATTTCGCCGTCTCGTTTTTTAACGTCTCGTTAAAATACAGAACAGTATGTTAACGCTGTGTATTCTAGATTAGGGAACTTTGAAGCTTTATTTTCGACTGCTCGGTATTAAACAAATACTTAAATATTATAGGACATTCTTACACAAATGTTTAAGAATGTGTTATTATATTGTAAGTGAGGTATCGTTAGTATAATTAAGTGATATTAAGAGAAATAAATATGAAACCGTAATAATATTGTTCAGGAAAAGCTTTTTAGCTTAGTAAAATCATGATGTATTAAATGTTCATTACATTATTTTAACTTGCGTCGCGTCTGTATTAAACAATGTGAGTAAATTAAATAAAACCCTACTTATGTGGTAAATCTAATTTCTTTTTTTAACCGAACTTTTTCCACTTTGGCTTAAACCTTAAATGTTAACAGTATTTTTCTGTAATCTAAGGCGAAAAGTAAATATTTACGTCATTGAAATGCGTGAAAAAACATTTTCTCCCTAAACTTGGCCGAAACTCGTTTCGATTCGCGTCGAGAGCTCGCGAGAAATTTAATAAAAACATCACCTGCTAGCTCTTTCCATATTATTAAAAGCGTTTATACATAGAGAGTGCTTGTGGAGGCCCAGTAACAGGAAAATTACATTCTTGTTTCGCTGGCTTACTCGTACATTTTGATATTTTTATTATTATTTCGCAATGGGTGAATGATAGGTATTAATTCGAGTTTTTTTTAATTCTTAAATTGGTAAGTGCAGGATTATTAATTGAAGTAAAATATTTAAAGTACCTATGGTAGGTATCATTTTGCTATAAGCATTGGCAATATCTGAAACGTTCGAAAATTTCTGAAAAGCGGTATGAAAAGAATACCTCCAATTATTTCAATTCTACCATTTGAAAATAAAAGTTCTGGATCTTTTATTTTTAACCCCACTATGAAACATTTGCTTCTATACCATTTTCTTCATTGCTTTTGTATCAAAACACCCTTCGAATTTCACATCCACATCAAATCAACAACACGTCTGTACGAGCCGGGGTTGCAACAATGTGGCTCGTTTGACAAATTGCGACATTGTCGGGGTTGCCTTTATTGTGACGTCACGAGTTTATTGGTTTCATTCTGTTACTGTGTTAGGTCATTGACTAGCTTTGTTGCGGTGCGGAGTCTAACACTGCAGATCTAAGTATTCACTGTCATGCTGTGCTGTGGCTTTGTGGTTCTTTGTACCATGACATTTGTTTTTGGAGAAATTTTGATCAAACTGATTTAAACTATAAAAGATTGAACAGGGGATCAGTTGCCCATATACCCACACATATCAAATAAAAAATAAATGTACAGTCTATTGCAGAGATAATGGACCCCCCTGCATACAAAATGTCTATGCAGAAAACAGGAGGGGATGAGAAAGAGCGGGGATGGTCGACTATCTCTGCAGCTGCCCATAATGTATAACCAAGCTATAAATGATGAATTAAATTACTAAAAGTTAAAAAAAGAATAATTTTACTACCGCCATGAAATGCTTACCTATTAAAAAAATAATACTTACTTTGATTTGCTGGCTAATTGAATTACCTATCTCGGTTGTCGGAATTGCTCGTTTCTAAAAGAAAAAATATTTTTTTTGCTTTTCGGGGGAAGTACTCAGAAATGATTTCCCTATAGAATTAGACCTACTATCTAGATAGAATTTTTGTTGTGGTTAATAAGTAGGTACTATTTAAATTCCTTGAAAACGAGTGAGTAAACATCTAGGAAGTCTGTGCTGAAAATTGAATTAGTCATATTTACGATTAGGTACCTACATTCTGACTCCATTCTGATTCATTTCACTATCACAATTTTTTGCACTCAATTCCTTTAATAGCTATAGTTTTACTCTAGAGTTAGGTTAGGGTTAACAGGTTAGGATAAGGGAATTAAATTTCCATTTTCTAGGGTTTCGTTATTAAACTAAGCAGTCTAGTGTTGATTTATAGTCGTTTTTTATTTTGAACATACACAAATACTTACCTCTTAAAATCAAAGTATCGTGTATAATTCCGATAAGAGTTAAAAGTATGACAGTTCAGAATTGACGGTTAAATATCAATCTTAGCTACTCATTTAAATTAATACATGTTTGAATACTTTAAGTTACCGTTAGTTGTCGCTAACTCGTCTCTGCTTCAATAAGGGTTGTTTCAATACATTAGGGTTTGTACCAAACAATTGACGGGATTTATACAAAAAAAAAACATAACTACACTGAGTATAATTTTACAGGAGAGCGATAAAACTAATTTTCTCTTTGAATAATAACGATTGAAGCTTGATTTTCAGGGAGGTTGTAGATATATGGTCACAAAGTTAGAAATATATATTTATTTGTTTTGAGACTTTCTATTTTGCGTAAAAGATATGAAATATACTTTGTCGCTTATGCAGTTTTTGTAAAATTTAGGTTAGTTACGTTGTTTTTGTGCAAAGTTGAGTAACTATTTTTCCTAAAAATTTTTTTTTTATATTAAATGTTCTTATGACATCCACTAAGTTTCTCTAAATTTAAGTAAATATATCATTTATTTTACTGTTGCTTTTAATTCAGTGTTTTTGATGTAAATTTTTAAGTACATTGTAGTATGGAGGATATTTTAATTGCATATTTTGACAAACATAATAGTTTTTGGACTAACATTTTTTCACCGTTCGTAAATCTTTTGGACTTGAACAAGATGACATCAAAAACACAAATCCGAAAAAATGTTAGTTATGTTGTTTTTGTAAACACCCCTTCAATTAAAGAAACAAAGAAACTCCAAATGAAACTCGTATGAAACCAAGTTACAAATACCTTTGTAGGTACAAGGGTCCTAATAAGGGAAAACGGCAATCAGCGAAGGTTAACTCGATTTTCTAGTTCTCTGTACCCTAGCTACATGTTCCTACTGCCTATCGAGCCCAGGTGAATGCAAGGGGGGTACATAAAGACGAGCTTTGAGTAACCAAATATTTTGAGGACTATCTTTCACAAATCGATGTATCCGTAACTCGCTTTCGCCAACGAGAAGCGGTACGATACGGTGACATTTATGTCAAAATACAAACCATTGACACTTACGTAAGTGTCCTTGGTGAGAGAGGTTCTTTTCCGCGCCTCGCCACCATACCGCGCGGCCTCCCGTTCGCGTAAATATCGGTCACGTAGGGCACTTCCGTAGGCATCAAAGGTTTGATTTTTTTCCACGCCGCATTGCGTAACTTCGCGCTAGCGTCTCGATCGTTCACGCGGTACACTGTGTCCTCATCCAGCAAGCAATTTTTCAAGGTATTAGAAGATCCTGAGTGATAGTTACTAAGGAAATCGCCCAAAAATTTTCATAGTTGCCACAACCAGGTAAAGGTTGTAAAGAAGAGTCGTCAGCGCTAGGGAAACATTTGGAACAAAGCTGATTGGGCTGAATCTTATTGATTCTATTCTATCGCCCTCATTCGACTCTGTGAAGTTTGTTAGTCTACTTAATTAAAACATTAGTTACCTTTGAACGAGCGGGGAACATGAAAGCTACAATGTTATCTTGTATACTTTGGTTTTTATACGCAGTTTTATTCTTTAGTTGTTAGGTTGGTGGCAACTTATTTTGCCAGAAAGGTGTGTTTAGACCCGATATCATCATCATTTCAGACCTCATTTCATTAGACCCGATAGTGTTTAGGTTATTATTCAGATAGTCTACTTATGGCTTCTTCTTCTTCTTCGTCGTTACACCCTTGGCAACTCTGCCAAGCCACAGCCACGACCACTCGGTCGTGTCTATCATGTCTACTGTGGTAAGCTTAACCACCCTGCGCCATTCCTCTCTCACCGCCGCGCCCCTAGTTCAGAGGGCACTTTGTGGCCGATTTGATTTGGTCAGTCCACCTCAATGAGCGCCGATCTTATGTAAAATAAAAAAAAAATTTAAAATAAGATTGTTTAATCGATATAATATTTAGTTTAGTACAATAAAATCCACTTATAGTGACACCGAAGGGAAATGACAGAATCATACTAACCGGACGCACAAAGTATATTAAGAAAATAATCAAATTCATATTATTATGTTACGCAATCCATACCTACCCTAACTGATTGATTCGCCATCTTTCCGTCCGCATATATAATTACGTTTTTCTTTTCAATAAAGAAACTAATCTCGGGCGCAACTCACGTCATTGTAGGATAGATCACGAAAATTAGCAAAAGCGTCACTATAACCGGATATAATTCCAAAAAACTGGGTTTTATACAGGTCGATATACGCGAAGTCATTGTATCCGGTTTATAATACAGACTTTATATGAAAACAAAACTTTGTACTATAATCACGTCAAACTAAGCGGTTGGTCAACATAAGCGGAGTCACTATAAACAGATTCTGCTGTATTCAATTTATAATCATCAATACAAAATGCGTCAGACGGGTCAGACCAACTGCAAGCTTTCCCTGTTTAAAGTTAGGGTCTTAAATTTTGACCCAATATGATTCATGGTATTTATGCTGAGTTGACTGAAACCAAACTTTGTTAAATTTCTAAGAAATGAAATGGTTGATTTCTCTGAAACCTTTTTTGAAACCTTTATAAGCAACAACCACTCAAAAACTTACTAAATATTCGACTATTTCCGCGTCTTTTTATTGTAAAGACTTTGTCACGTAAAAATAGCTGAAACAATGTGTTTGAGCTACATGAAACTACGGGATAAAAGCAGAGTAGTTTACGATGGTTATTTTTATCGCGAACAAGCTTATTATGCAGCCCTTTGAAGACAACCTTAAAATAGGTTGTTTGTCCGTCTATTTTCCTGCGCTGTCGTTTTGCTTGTTAATATTATAAAATTCTACTTGGTTATATGATAATCGTTGACGTTACGTTAGCTTCGTTCATACCTTGGTATTTATTTTTCCTTGATTTCGAGTTGCTTCTATAAATAGTTCTTAGATCGCTTTCCACGCAGTAGATGCCGGATTTTTAAGTATAAATAATTATAGAGTAATAATATTGTTATTATATTATATATAAATTGCAATTGGTATACGATATTCCCCAAATGTCCCAAGTGCAAAAGTGAGGACTACATGCCCTTTTATGGGCATTTTCAAAAACAGGGTACCATTTCCTTTTTTTTAAACATAGGAAGTTTTTGGTTTTTGATAACCAGAATCACGGGTACTATTGATTTAAAAAAAGAAAAAGAGTGTCCCGTTGTTTTTGGTCAGTTTCGTAACGCATTTTTTCATACATTTTGTATGGGCCGTTACAAAACTGACAATTTTTTTTGTATGGAAATTCGAGGACCCATTTTAAAATGGTGCACTTTTTTCTGAAAATGCCCTTATACGATTTACTTACAGTAATAGATAGCAGATACGAAATGGTATGATGAGTGGGCGTTAGTCTCTTTCAAAACGCGTTTGATCCACGGTTTAAAACAGGCTAACCACCTATCAGTTTTGCTATCATTACCAAATCACGGCATTCGCTCGAACTCCAAACCTACACCGAGCATTTTGTAAACAATGTTTCCTAAAATGCACTTTAAGAGCATAGACTTAAAGTCGTTTTTCAAACGCCACATTTAAGCAATTGCGACTTTTTGAGGGTAGTTTTAATTGGAACCCGTTAATACAGGAGGTAATTACCTACATTGCAGGCATTTCCAGTCAAATTCAAGCGTTGCGGTTGAACCGTAACTGCGTTAGGCGTACCTAGGATTACTAGCCAGATTATTATCTAATGGAATACTGGTCGGGCATCAATTCAGCGGCCTAGAGCTCTTTGTAGGGAATTTCGAATGTACTTAATAAATTTTTCTCAATTTAAAAACGACTTAAGTGTCTATGAAGCGACTAGTATTTTCGGCTTTTATGGATTTGGTTGCAATGGACGTTAGTTAGATGTCAGTGTAATCGAATGCAGTTTCATGAATGAGTGGGTTTTCAATGATGTCTGCGTATGAGCGATTTCATATTTAGATATAAACCATTTTAGAATAATGAACGCCTGGCATGAACATCCAGTGTGGCTGGTCCTTAATACTTTAGATTCTGCTACGGTGTTGTAAAATGTTGCTGACTTTTGCGTTCGGCTGCACATTACACAGCTAATACGGGTGGTGTAAGTAAACGCGGATGATCTCGTGAAAGTATTCCTCCAGCTAATTTCCCGAAGCCCGAAGTTTCGCGGCGAGCCAGGATGGCGCGAAAGTGTTGATGCGGTATCACCATTCTTGTACTTATTACATTTATTTATTTTATATCATATTATCTATGTAAATCGATTTTGCTGTTATAGTCGCACTGTTATTCGGAAATCTCTTACCATTGCGTCGACATGGCATCTATGGCATGCATGTACCCGATATCAAAGTTTTCGTCGGCACTTGATTGTAACTTGCACTTTCAACCTTAGTCTAATATAGCAAACGGGCATCTCTCTCATCTGCTTTACGGCTTAGTCTCAGTATCGTAAAACTCTCAAATTAAATAGGTTCAAAATGACCGAGAAACCTACGTTTAAAAATCGATAACTTCCAGTTTGAAGACTGCCAGAATCTTTAAAACTGAAAAGTTGATGAGGCACTTTTTCAAAGCGATGAAAAACAGACTTACAAAGGCAATAGCCACTTTAGCTTGCAAAATCATTTTGCAAGCTGAGTCGTCAACAGCGTATTTTTCAGTATGCCTCTACCAAATCGTGCAAATCGTACAGTCAGCATAAATGATTAATGTCGCCAAATAGTAGATTACGTACCGAGGCCTGTAAAGTAAGAAATGTCTCAGATCTCGTGTAATTCGTGTAAACATGTGATCTGAGGCTTTCTTATTTACTGGCCAAGGTCTGTACACTATTTTTCTGCTCGACGCAGTCGGCAAGCGGCGACTTTGTTTAGCGTAGCGGCCTGCAATTGCCAGCTTGCCGGCCGGACTGCAGAAAAAAAAATGTCGCCAGATATATGTGTGTTACGATAAATGCTGGCCATATACGTTCGGGCATATCGGCCAGATCTGCCAAAAAATGTATGGGTAATTTGTCTGGCGGATGCCCGGTAGACATACTATTACCCGAACGTAAGTAGCCGGCAAAACGTGTCAACTCTGGCAGACACTGTCTATACGAAGTTCTACCATTTCCCAATGTCCCTCAGAATTTTTGTTAACCAAGCCAACAATGCCGCATCGTCTCCAGCTCGCATCACTACTCAACACAAATTGGCCCAAGTTGCGGTCTTCATTTCCTGCGAGGGACTCCGAGATGAAAAGGATTTCTGCCCGTCATTACGACTCTTTTTAGTAAACTTGCTCCGTGTTTTGTTTAGTATCGACGTATAGAACTATAGATACGTTCAGGTGGAACTCTTTGTGAACGCTAGGTTGGAATTTTGTTTTTGACCGTTGGATAGCAAAAGCAATTCGGGCGATCCTTTTAAGTTTTTCGAGGTCATTTTTGTAGGTGGATGTCCGCAGGTCTCTATAATACTGATGGATAACTTGGATAACGAATGGAACGGAATGATTAAGGTAATTCAGAGGTATGGGAACTATTTTTCCACAGAATGTTACATTGGAACACGCGGACGACGGGGATGGTAGTTACTTATATGCGTTTAGGCATATGGGCATGTGAGAGAGTTATAATATATGCATTCTTTGTTTGTCATTACAAATTACTGTTTTTTTATTATTTTATCTCGCTGAATTACGCTGTTATATTTTCTTCGGAGTGTAAATTTCTAGATGAACTTTTACTTACTTACTACTTAGCCATTACTCTGATTTGAAAATGTTAAAGCTAATAAATGATAAACGCAATCCAAAATGTTCAAACCGTCCGGAAAGTTATTAATTGTAATTGTAACAAATCGTGGAACTCAGATACCGCAATTAAAATAATAGACGACTTTGTATTAATCAAGCGATTGAACCTCGAGGGTGAAGATCGTTGGGGTAAAGGGTAGGGAACGTAGATAACTTTAAGAACCGAGAACAGCGAGCGCTAGCGAGAGCCGCTTCGCCATCGTTTGCCCACGCAATGCACCGCCTGATGTGTGGTTACAGTGAGTTGCACGCAACTGTATTCGATAGCGACTGCGGCGCTCGAAAGTATGTCCGTCTCGCTCCTGCCATTACACTGGCAGGAGCGAGACGAATATACCCCCGAACGCCGACGCCGCCGGAATACGGACATGTACTACTCATGTAGGCACACTTAACATTTGACGGATTGCAACACGAAAAACATGATTACTTTGACTGGATTACGTAAAGAGCCTTATTACGTTTCTTTATAAATTATTTCATAATTCAAATCGTTTGTTAAGTTTCGAAGTTCACGCCACAACTCTAACTGTTCAAGTTCTGCTTTTAAACATCAAAAGCATTAGATACCTATTCTTAATTTAGGTATACAACTTATTTCTTAGTTTAATTATTACACCTCGAAATACGAATCTTGGTAACTAAAAAAATTCACTTCAGCTATCGCGATTCGCGAGATGAAACAAAACAAAAGTCACCAAGTCGCTTTTTTTTTGTTAGGACACTCAACACTGTGCTTTAACGGACCCGAAACGTCAGAAACAGGACACTGCTACGGTTAAAAAATATGTATATATTATTTTATTTTCTTTCAAAGGTGTCAAGTTTTCTTTTATCAATTTCCCGCCTCGTCACTCGCAAAACCTATTAACCCCTTCCATCCCTATTCTCTGGCCTAATAATTGCACGCGAAATAATTTTCGTTTGAATTGGCGATTGCCAAGTTTCCCGACAATCGGGGAGATTTCGGCCGGGAGGGGGGTAAATTTCCACCTCGTGTTTCAGCGATTGAGGAAAACGACCTGTAAGTTAGTCCTATTTAGAAGATATAAATAGAAAATGGCGGACTTGGTGGGCGGTGGAAATTGTTCATCGTGTCATGAAAATAGTTGTTAAAAGAAGTTAGTTATGTCTTTAAATAAAATAAAATAAAATATATATTTGGGGACGATCCCACATAGATCAATCTAGCCCTAAACTAAGCAAAGCTTGTGCTAGTTTAGGGCCTGGGTTTGCCTAGTGGCAACCATATACATATAGGTACATACTTATACAGAATAACTATCAATTTAGTATCAATTACCTCATAATTTGGAGATTTGAATTAATTTCATTTAACGTTAATTTTGTTAAGTCTAGTATAAAATAATAGCTTATCATTATCATTCACTGAAACCGTAAGGTAAATCCTGCTCACGACTCATGAATCAGCCTGTATAGATACTAACATACATATATACCTATATGCATAGGAAACGCAAATATTCGTGATAAACACACAAATAGGCTTCGTAGGCAGAGTCACTACCAACTAGGCTAGGGTGGCCGCTTTGTCTGTAGATTTCAGCAAAACTTTTAGGATTTACATTACGCTGTTTAAATAGCTTACTTGATTTTCATATGTCAAGGATTACCGGCCTTGTATTTATAAAATGGCCTCGCTTCCCTCGTCTCTTTATATCAATATTTTCCGTCAGTTCCCTCGTTCCTTTTGTAAGCGTACTTGTTATACGAACCATACAGTCGCCATCAGATATATCGGAGCGGCCAAAGTGGTCACAAATATCTGAACACGCCTCTATTATGAAGGCAGTAGGGTGCTTGTTCAGATATTGTGCGAGCTATTGGGGCCTTTGTACGTAAAACTATAAACGAGCATAAACGATTATTTAGATTATAAAAACCTTGATTTGTTATAGCAATATGAATATGATACGATCTATAATTGTATGTTCAGGTTGTAACACTATTATGACATTACCCAGTTCAAATATGTATTAAAGCTGTACTGCAGGTGTCACACAGCTAGACAAAGTGCGTAATGTTCACATCCGGGGAAGTTATAAGATCGCACCCATTATCGACAAATTCAAAATGCGTCGCATGCGATGGCATGGGCATGTGCACCGCCTTCCTAAATACCACATGGTGCGAGTGGCCCTAAACTTGCCGACCTCAGCGCAACGACGCCACCTGGCTGACGACGGTCCAAAAGGACCTAAAGGAAAATCTAATTTATGACGCCGTAGAAAATAAATAAATTAAATAAATTAATTAAATTAATAAATAAATTAAATTTAAGTTGAAGGCAAGAGACCCAGGGGCCCTCCCCCTACTAGATGGTGCTCCCAAATAACTACACCCATGCAATTAAATCTGCACGAGACAATGCATTTGGCGAGAGATAGGAACCTATGGAGGAATCTGGTCTTCAAAAGAATGACATGATGTCACGATCCTCAGCATTGAGGGAACGACTGATGATGATGATGATGAAATTTATGGCCAGAGAACGATGGAAAAGACAAGGAGAGCCGAATAATGGGAAAAGGCTTAGACCAAGAAGAAGCTCTTAAACGAGACTTAGCACTATGACCTTGTTATGACTACCAACCGCAGCTAAGCGTTTTTGTCACATGGAATTGGATAGTCACCGCCAGGTCAGCGGCTAACCCTGGTATACGCAAAATGCTCTTAGTGTTATCAAGAGCATTTTTGTAAAAGAAGTGACCAAGGCCCTCAGTACCTAGCGCGGGGATCGAACCAGCGACCTCCTGCATACACCATGCAGATAATCTGCATGATAATCTGTAAAGATTATAGCACTAGACGTAAGTCTTAGCTGTTGAGGATTGCATATACTTAGGATATTTGAAACCTTAACAGCCGTGATCGGGTAGCCTAGTGGTTAGGGCATTTGCCGCAAAGGAGGTCGCTGGTTCGATCCCAGTCATGGGAGTCTTGGTCGCTTTTTCTGAAGTACAGGGTGGGCTGTTGATAAATTCACTTTTGTCTCGACCTCCTTGCTTAAAATTACAAAACAATGGCACATAAGAATGGTGTCATATGAAAGAAAAAAAAGTTATTTTTTATTTAAAATGGCGTCTTACACGGGAGAACAGCGAGCGTTTTGCTTCCAAGCTTTTTTTTTAAATAATCGTTCTTATGTGTCTGTTCGTCGGCGTTTTCGACTTAAGTTCGGATTACGCAATATTCGTGAGTATCCAAGCACAAATTTGATCAAGCAATGGTTAGTAAAATTTAAAACTACTCGTTCAACACTAAAATCTCGGCGTGCACCACAGCAGAATTAAAGGAGAACATTCGCCAAGAATTCTAATCCATATCTCCGCAACTTCTGACGAAAGTCTTTCCAAATTTACGAGCAAGGCTTGAAGAGTGCCGCAACCGCCGTGGACGACATCTTGATGATTTGATTTTTTAAAACTTAAAATTTGTTTATTTGACATACTTTCTAAATATACTTTTTATTTCAAAACCCCAAAAAATACCAATTATTTCAATTTTTAAAAATGCATTTATCAACGGCCCACCCTGTACATACTATCTCTTTCAATGTAGCATTTTTGTAAATGTCGATCAATTTGATTCACTTACAGTTTTTAGTTTACTCGTATTAGTAACACGTCAATTAGGAACAAGATCCGCCATTCCACCGTACAAGCGTTTGAGCGTACAAGACAGTTGACAGGCTTCCAGTGTCCAGTGACGGGATTAGCATAATGATTTGGAAAAGAGGGCGACACACAATTGGATATACATACTTTGAGGTAGTGAAACAACTATAGTGTTTCATATAAGGATTATAAGTATGTAAAAATCCATTGTGGATAAATATTTTGTAAGAAGTTATATTTAAGTACGAGTATCATATCGCCTATAAATGGGCGTTATTATTTTTTATTGTAGATAAATATTTTTTTGCTAAATTGGAAATTATCATTTGTTTTCTTTTCAGAATCGCAAGCTCTTTCCATCCTAGTAGGAGAAAAAAAGTGTCCCAAGATTTTTTTCCATTTCACCACCATTTTTTCATAGATTTAGTATGGCAGTAGCGCAATGGAAGATATGAAAAATTTATAAAAATTTTAGGACACTTTTTTTCTCGTAATAGGATTGAAAAAGCTCGCGATTCTGGGTTTAACATACAAACATTTCCAATTTGGCAAAAAATGATTTTTCTACAACAAAAAATAAAAACGCCTAAATAAATATCTATGGCTATCTGAGTAAAATAGTACTTACACAAATATATTAAAAACAAGTTTATTGTTTGGGTTAGGTTTAGGTGCCTTTTTCGTTGTATAGTTAACTACATACACACAGGACACAGGACACAGGACTACATACAGGACTTTATTGCTTGAATATCAAGGTCGTGTATACATATTTTTGTCACTTTGACAGTATTCATATCTCTGTAGTTGACTGTACTCAATTATGAAATAGTTAACACAAAGTTAATTTAGTCCATTTGGTTACGCAATATTTCAATGTTAAATAAGGAATCGTAACCAACCGGATATCTTTTTATCCTTGTTGGCACTGTTAGAATATGCAGGTTGTTACATGTTATTTAAATTTTATTCATTGATAAACGGATTAATTGAATTTTCTGGTAACAATTTCTTGATATGGTACAACGAAAAATAAAAATGCCCAGTTGCTGACACTTTACAGACTACGCGTAGCCTAAATTTTAATAGATACTTGTACTTTTTTTTTTTAATATAATATTATTGTCCACTTAGAAACAATTTTTTGAAATTCATCACCTTTGTGTAAAAACGCAATTGACAATTTTTAATAACTTCTACGCGAACGAACTTGCCGGCTTATTTCCATTTCAAAATCAACACCCTCCGCGCTTCGTCGGTTGAGTAAACAAGCATAATTTAAAGCGTGTAAAAATATAACTTTTGGATCCTTTTGTAAGATAAGGAACGTTAACCAATTTGTACACAATTAGTGTAATTGAGAACGGAAGATACAGCGCGATGTGAATGTGCTTGAAGATAATTAGCAAACTAATTAAGGGACAAGTAAGTGTGGGTGGGATAGAAGTAGAGGGTTTCATGGTTATTCTTGTCCATATGTTCTTAATGTTCTTTGTTTATAATTGAAAGAGATGTCATATACTACGGGAAAAGTGACTAAGGCCCCCAGTGCCCACGGCTGGGATTGAACCAGCGATCTTCTTGCGTTGGGCCCTTGTGGACCTTGGTCACTTTTTCTGTAGAACATATGACATCTTTTTTAATTTATAATTTATATATATTAGTACTACTTAAAAACATGTATCAGCACATTTTTTATAATTAATAAATTATCTAATTCAGGCTTTGCAATTGTACAGTATGGTGGCGTCATCTCGCTTTTACAGGCTACCCGGTTAGTTGCGTTGATTGCATATATTTGAAAAATTCGACAACATTCCTTGAGATAATATACATATAATTATTATTTTTTTTTACAACCAATTGATCCAAATTTAACCCTTAACTACCTACCTACTGTTTCGATCACACAAGCTCCTACCTCCCGTCCCTAGGACGGCTAAATAATATCGCCATTAAATATTAAATGTTATGGATCATATAGGTAATTTGAAATAGAAACAACAAAATACACATATTAAATTATTAATTAATCTAATAATAACATCAAAAACCTGAATATTTTATATATTTTTTCTTAAAACATCTGGGACCAATCCTTAATTTTATTCTAGAAACTATATATTCTTTCGAAGGTGAGATCCACTAAAATTATAACTTTATATAAAGATTGAAGTAATCATTTATAATTATTCAATGATCAACAAAGCTAATTAACAATATATCATAGTGAAAAGGGCAGTATTTTGATAAAATTGCAGATCACCTAGTTACTACTTTTCGCAGCAGTGAAAGCACAATTTATTCGAACATTGTAGGCAAATTGGTGTTTTGGCATTCTAAACACATGTATACTGAGTTCTACGTTTCTTCGGGTCACAAGTACAGCAGGTTTTTCGTACTTCCTACCATTCTTCAACACCAATGTAAACAAAATAGTAATGCATAACTTCTTAACCACCTACAACCCGTCTCCGAGACCCCTAAGAAAAACTACGTATTCACCTACCACCCGTCTCAGAGACGGTCGGAGGCAGCAATATACTCGCCAAAACTAAACGCGTACACGACTGACCCCGGTGAGTGGTGACGCGGCACTGAGGCAGGAGGGGGAAAGGTACAAGGACATAGAGGTTTCTAGGAAGCTCGCACTTAGGTCTATTACATTTTTTAAATTTGAATGAGTCTGTGAGACGGAAGGTAGGCGGTTAAGGGTTAATAATTGGGTACTAAAAGGTACATACAAAAACTTAATAAACTAAAAAATAAAATAATTAAAAATAAAATATAATTATTTATAAAGAAAATGTTGTTTTCACGGTAGCATTTTTTTATAATCAGTATAGCATTTTTTTATAATCAGTATCAGAAGAAGAAGAAGAAGAAGTATACAACAGACGGACATCATTTATAAGGGTTCGCGGATGACGGATCCCTAAACAGGTAAAACGTAATTCATTAACCTGGAAGTAATCGTGATTGTTGAGAAGGAACATACTAGTTGGAATACTCTAAACCAGTTTTACTTTGACCGTGAGATCCTCAGACTTTCCTTTTATTTCAGAGTCAGCAGATTTCTTTTATTTTAGAGTCAGCATATTTATTTCCAATGCTGGAAATAGGCCTACCCAAGTGTACGCTACAAAGAACGATCGCTGGTGGCTGTCATCCAGCTGGATGATAGCCACCTTTCTCAGGTTATTGGTCCACCATGGTCCATGAATCGTCTGCCTCAAACAATAATGACGTTATTAGTAAACGTAATCAAACCTCCACTAGGCAAATGTTTTATCTGTTTTATTTCAATAACTGTCCCATAGCTTGACAAGCTTTTATGAATAAGGGCCCCAAACATTCGCAAGACGGCGGTCATATCTGAAATAGATACTAAATCGATGCGATTCTAGGACAAACGTCTACATATAATAAACTGAATATGCAGCGCTTGCAGTGTCTTGTTTTAAATAATACCCCTTATTTGTCTGATATTTAAAAATAAACTAGAAACCGTTTAATAAAGTGCAATTAAACTTTTTCACGCGCATCCTGTCATGTGCAAATGAGTCAAAAAACTCCCCGGTCGTGCGCCCGCGTCGGTGCGGAAGAATAATCAAAGATGGCGTCGTAATAGCTTCGATTATCTACGGCAAGAGCGCAATGTGGGTGAAATTTTTAATGTTCTGTAATTGGAATGGTATTTGCATACTGATTTTTGTTTGATTATGGTGTGGAAAGTCATGGTGATGGGGCTTGTTGGGTTTGCACTGATGTTTAATGCATCTGCTAATTTATGAATGTTGGTGAATTTGCGTTTTGAACGATTTTTTTTGGTCAGAGTAGAATTTGGTATTAAAAGGAATTTTTCATATAAACTATGTTTATTTTTCTTGGGACTTATAATAGTAGGTATATTTTCGTTTTTAATTGATTTTTTTAATCTTCAAACTCTTTTAATTTAGTTCAAGCGGTCTTTTGAGCCAAAATAAATATTTATTATTGCCACAATATACCTTTAACATGTATTTGCGTCCTGTTTGTATTTAGTTATAAATTATAACAATGCATACAAATATGATATCGTAACTAATCATGCTTAGGTAGTTATTGACCAATTTTTTTGTTTACTCTCATTTATAATGGTGTGGAAATGTATGTGTGAATGTAGGATCTTAAGCGTTGGCAACGCTCATGTGAATTACTGAAGTATCAGGCGTCTGTAGACTACGTATTCACTTATCATCAAGCGGCTACTTGTTTACCACCGTCGTGGTATAAAAAATCTATCCAATGTTTTGCATAATGAGTGTAATGCCTTTTCCACACTTCGCCAAACTGTGCTCCTATGAGCATACGTACGCCAGTTCCCCGGAACCGCGCTCCAGTGAGCGCACGCGCCATCGCACGTGTTCGCGGCACATTGATGCGCGTGAGCATATTTCGCATCGCTTACCGAGCGCGGGTGAATTAACAAAATATAAAAATACTTTATTAGGTATTTAATTAGGGCTTATTATGTTCGTAAATGTTAATATTATATGCAAGCATACTTAGATTTAATAAGCTGTATCATACACATGGGCTTAATCGATTTTCATAGTACTTGGGCCCCCCGGAGCCCGGGGGCCGGATGGCCTCGCATCGCACTCACAGCCAGCGCTAATAATTATTGTTTATTTGTCTATCTAGTATTTTTATTTATTTCCAAGCAAATGTAATGAAAGACATTGTATGTAACACGGGCGGGACAAGAATTACAAACTCGTGTGAACATTATAATTACATAATATTATCGAAGTCGATAATATTTTAATTAGAAAACTCCCGTGAGTATCACGTCGATAATATTGTTTAGCTATAGTAACATCTTCACAGATAAGTTTGTTGCGACAAAAAGTTTATTATCTTTATATGCGGTTTTTGAAAGGGCTAATAATATGTGGGTATATAAACAGTTTCACGTTGATACATACATACTAGCTAAGATTATTAAATGCTAAGTAGGCCAAGCACGTGCCATATCCCATACCCACGGAGCCGTGAACGGCCGCAAATTGATCTCGAATGCCACCACGCATCGGAGAACGCGCTTTATGCTAATTCCTGTCGTTCTGCGGCCAATTACATGCTCTAAGCCTTCACATGGGGCCTAGCCAACATGCCATTCGCAAAGCGATATGCGAAAAGTGAAAAAAATATAGGAAAATGCGATACCCCCGATAATTCCATTGTAAAATATTAACGAAACGAATAGTGCTAGCCAACATGCACAAATTAATATATGTAGTAGGTGACACAGAGATTAACAAAAGTACACAAACAACGAACATATTAAATATACATACCAAAATAATCATACAATTAAACATACATACATAATATATTCGTAACGATGAGTAAAGAAGAGAGACGACAGTGTCAAAGAAGAAAAGCTAAGGAAGAGACAGATAGTATTCCTTAAGTTTCAACTTCAATGCTGTTATAGTTTGAGCACGTCTTACGTCAAGGGGAAGAGAGTTCCACAGTTGAACAGCCGTAAAAGTAAACGAAGAGTTAAAAAATTGGTTGAAAAAGAAGGAACAGGTAGTAGTAATTGAAATCAGATACTTTAGAACGGATTAATCGCGTTTATTAACACCATGACCCTAAGTTAGATAGTAGTAAGTTATGAGAGCATCTGACAGAATTGAAGTAAGTAAAACCAGAATCACGAGTACTATTGATTTAAAAAAAGAAAAAGAGTGTCCCGTTTTCTATTGGTCAGCTTTGTAACGCATTTTTTCATACATTTCGTATGGGCCATTCCGTTACAAAACTGACAAAAAAAATTGTATGGAAAATTGAGGACCCATTTTCATTAAAAGGATGCACTTTTTTCTGAAAATGCCCTTGAACCCGTGACCTCCGGATTGAAAGTCTCCTTACCGCTGGACCACTGACGCTTTTTTAGGTAAGTGCATACCTAGGTAGGTGCCTGTGTAAAATGAGTTATTAAATACATTAAATAGTTTTGAAACGTGAATCATAAATTTTAAGTTGCAGTTTGAAGTACGCTTACGTCTCTCACTTATAAAAAGTAATCGGAAGAAAAAGCAGACTTCTCCTCTATTTCATCTCAAAAAGGAATCAAAGCTCATTAAAAAAAACTAACTTCCGTACCGTCTGGAAAATCCCACAGTATTTTCGCAAGGACCTTTATTCACTTTGCAAGTTTTCCTCTCTTTAGAACGATTCCTTTTTTT
Organism: Lathronympha strigana; assembly: GCA_949128165.1. Classification (NCBI taxonomy): domain Eukaryota; kingdom Metazoa; phylum Arthropoda; class Insecta; order Lepidoptera; family Tortricidae; genus Lathronympha; species Lathronympha strigana. The sequence goes on from OX421914.1 coordinate 2,915,004, forward strand.
GTTTCCGGAAAAAATGCACCGGAACGAAAATAAAGTTGGTCTCAGGTAATTAGGGTTGCTTTTCTTGGGGAACTGCACACGTAGCAAGTTTTGCGAGACTGTCCGGGAACGGCTGTCCGAGGTCTCATTAGTGAGACGCAATTGGGTAATAGGTTCGACGAAAAAAAAAAGTTCGTCTGTTAGATTATTTAAAAAAACATCTGCCTTTCTTTGTTTTACCGCACTAGTTAGGTAATGTAGGTACTATTAACTACAGCTTCTTTCAACTTTTTTATGAATAAGGCGGTTAATGTTTAAAGATATTTATTCTCAAAAAAGACACAAGTCACTTACATGAGAACAGCGTTTTAGACATTAATTATTTTATTACCTATAACGGTAGAAACCTAATTGTTCGATAGACGCACACTCACACAATTCTTTTTTTTTCTGTGGTGGGTAGTGGTTTAAAGTGTGATGTGATAACTTAGTTTTAAATGCATTGAATGATCCTTTCAAAACAGATGGTAATTATAAAGCTATGCACCTTCATAAGTAAACATTTATTAACACGAGCTTTGCCTGTTTCTTAACGTTGATTCGTTTGAAACAAACAGCTGTCGAGTTGAGCTGATTTCAATTATCCGGCAAAGTGACTGCAATTACTTACATACCCACAACTCGTGTCTCCAATTTTGCTCATAAATGTAGGTTAGTTGTTTTGTTTGAAGCTTATTTATATGTAATCAGTTTACGTACGTACAGCTATTCATATTTGGAAGCAGTTTTACAACCCCAGTGAATCACTGGGGTTGTAAAACACATCACTGGCACATTTTAAATTCTTCACATTAAAACATTCAGTATTTTGTAGGTGGTCGAGAAGACGACTTGTTGTGCTGACCACAATGTTTAGCCGTAAAATTATTATATCATATTGATAACCATGAAACTAGAGAATGCAAACTGGTAAAAAAATGTATAAGAATTACCAGTTAACTGCTAAATTACTGGTAATTTTCATACAAAATATTTATTGGTTGCATTCCCTACATGAAACATACTTTTTTTGCTGCACACACTGTATACAGCTAGTTAAGACAGTAGACAATGTGATGTGATAATTACGCGATAATAGGAATGACGACTAGGTTAAAAAAACGATCATTCTAATTAGTCCGTCAGTTAGATTATCGAAAATGATTAGACACGTATTTTTTCCTTTTTCAATTTAAATAAAATAAACGAAGATAAAGAGCATCAAAGTTCCGGGGTGAAGAATTGTACCTAATAGTGACGTTACGCGAAACTTAAACGCACTGTATTTTCGTCAAACAAAAGAAAAAATACGTGTACAATATTTTGTTAATAATCTAAAGACAGATTTAATAGATTTTTATAGTCGTCTCCCCTATTTACCCGATTTGTATGGGAGGAGTTGCCTCTTTACGCTGGTTCTCTTGAGTAGTCTTCTCGCCTGCTTACAAGCAACGGGAACGGTGCTTGTTGAAACTCAGCTTATTGTTTGCTACAGCTTTGTTCCAGCCTTGTTCCGTACGTATCTTCCATTATGAACTTCCAGCGCGTTGAGATGATAGACTGTTGTTTGGACATCACACGTATTATGTAGTGATGGGTCTTAAGAGCCCACATGCTCGAACAAAAGAGAGCGGGATAGATCTAATTGCAAGAGCACGCGAAAAGGCAATAGTAGGCAGGCGCGTCAAAATTGTAGATAAAGGCTTTTACCAGGCTTAAGATTGAGCTAGTTATTAATCAACTATTTAACTAAATGTACGAGTATGCTTGGCTAAGGAAATAATAATATGTTGAAGTTTTATGTAGGAATGTGATTAATATCAGGTACCTAGTTGGTATCAATATTGAGATCTAGACCTCTGAATAATAACAATTTGACCGCTGTGGCCTCTTAACTTTGTCATAGAAGGAAGATTGAAGTCAAATATGAATTTATTTTTTAATATACTAAGAAGGGAGCGTGCGCCTCGCACGTGAAGTCAATTAATATTAATTAATTATTGAGTGCTCACGGCAGAGTACTGGCGTGTGAAATAAAAGTATTTATCCTTCCTATTCCAATTTATGTAAATGATTTTGTGTTGACAATAAACATGCTAGATCCACGGTTATATTTTTCTTACATTCAGATTGAGCGTCATTTTCGTTATAATGCAAAGAGAATAATGACGTTTAATATATTTTTCACACCTATTCATAAAAGGGTTTTTTCTGTTCAAGCGAGGAGGGATCAAAGTGGCAGTTTTCTGTTCAAGGACTACACATTTGTACGTTTTCGGGTATTACCTAGTGAAATCGTGGTATTGGTATGATGTTGTTTTCGGTAATTACAGGTTTTGTTTATTTTCTCTTAGTTGGTGTGAAAAGCAGTGTGTGTCACACGATATCAAAATATTTTCGTCTTGGGCGTTAGCGCTTGATTCCCTCATTACGCTCAGGATTCTACTCTTCATTCGGAATTCAATGTACGCCCTCGCCGAAAATATATCATTTAGATCCTTTGTAACACAATCTACTATATTAGTAGGAAAATTAAATTGTTTTAAAAATATGTGATGTCGATGTGTTCAAAAACATTTGTCATATAACTTGAGTTACCACCTTGCGATGTCACGAGCTGTGGAATAATAATGTGAAATAGTGTCCTAGGTGTAGGTGGAAATTTATTCGTCCTGTTTTTAATTTAGTGCTTTTTTTTATAGGACATTCTTACACAAATTGACTAAGTCCCGCAGTAAGCTCAAGAAGGCTTGTGTTACGGGTACACAGACAATATATATATATATATATATATATATATATATATATATAATATACAAATACATACATACATATAAAACATCCATGACTCAGGAACAAATATCTGTGTTCATCACACAAATAAATGCCCATACCGGGATTCGAACCCATGCAGGACCATCGGCTCAGCAGGCAGGGTCACTACCAACTACGCCAACCGGTCGTTTTTATTGTCCTCCTGCGCCATATTTGGTTTTATTACGTTGTAGTAGAACAATGTTGTATTATAGTTTTACTACTATTAACTAAGCTGGGATTATGCGGTAAAACCTTTTGAAACAAAATCTGGGGATCGTTTAATTTAAAATATCTCATTAATTGCATGCAAGAAATACGCAAGTAGGTATAACGGGTCGGCACTAATTGGCTAGCACGTTTGCCGGAATAGCAAAGTAATATTATTTTCGTAGGTATTTTTAGTGGTAACCTAAGTCATATTAATAACTAACTGCAAAAAAAAGCTTTGCGTTTATTTATTACAGCCCTGCATTCATATTAAAAAAAACAATCACTAGAAAGGCATTATCACAATATGCTATCGCGTCAAAAAGTGCATGAACATTAATGAATAAATTCGTTCATAAATTGCCCACTCATGCCTTGTCTTTAGAATGTGACAATGGTAGAGATGAGGTCGTTAACTTAGTCAATGAACTATCAAAACTGCACTACTAGACGAGATGTCATATAAACGACAGGAATAGCCCGGTAGAAACACACCGCTGAGCATTTCCTTGGCGATTGAACACACCGGTCGACGTGAGAGTTCTCACGAGCGGCCGCCTTTCCATATAGTCCGACATTGTTGTCGACACTGACGACTTGGGCGTTTTTTATTTTTTATTGTAGAAAAATATTTTTTTTGCTAAAATGGAATTTTTTATATGTTTTCTACTCCGAATTGCGGCAAATAAACGGCAAACATAATTTGAACTCCCGATACGCTAACGCGATCGAGTAGTAAATATGTCAAATACCTCAAGTAAAAATGTATACTAGGCCTTCTATGAGTGTGTTTTGTTGAGGTGACTCTCGAGTGAATTCCAGTTGCGAACATAAACGAACAAGAAAGAGTGTAGATTGTTATGGTTATCTGTAAGAGTCAAACTACCTGCAGACTTCAGTTTTCTCGTGAACATGACGGTTGCGACATCGCCGAAATATCAGGAGCTCAAATATAACAAAAACTGTGGTAAGAACAGGTTCTTCATTAGTTTAAAGAGCATAATTCATTTTGTCTAACAAAACCATATATGATATTTGACAGCAGAGGTAAAGATTTTTGTTCTCTAATTAAGTTGTTATTTAATTCATAATCTAATTAAGCTCTTACGCATGAGAGACATACTGGCGAAACGAATTTTAAATGTGGGATAAGTGACATTATTTTTTATTTTATTGAAACCTGCCGTATTTTTACGAATTTCGTTTCAGACTCTACGAACTTAATCCGTTTATCTGATGTTAATATATCTATAAACTATCTATTTAAACACACCTACCTTATACCTGGGGCCTTACCATGACGTCTTAATGCGATGCAGTTAAGGACCTAAACTGAGGCGCTTCTATACAACTGAGCTTAGTTAGGAACCTAAACTGAATCGCGTTAAGACGTCATGGTAAAGCCCCAGTATTCATAGCGTGTCGGCTAGAGCGGACAAGCGCAATCCAATACGTGGATCGTTAGCCATCGGAAAACTCTCCGGACGCTAGATTGGAGCCGGCTCAATGCTCGTGGGAATCTAGGTTTTCATAGACTTTGGTCCTTTATGTCCACTTAGACTAATGCCCGATGTTTCCTGAATGCGCCAACGGTTGTTGAGGTTGAGTTGGCTCCAATGGTGAATGCAGTTTTGTTTTATAAGGACATATTTGGTCATCACTATTTGTCTGTAGAGTAGATAGCAGTGGAAGCAGTGGTTTGCCTACATTTTAGACAGACAGATTTTTTGTAACCTCTAAGAAAAGGGTATTCAAATTAGCTCCGTAGTCCGTATGAGCACTGTTGCTGTTTTTTTTAATATTATGGGCACATTTTCCCTGTTCTGCAGCTATCGTAGAAAAACTAGCGTATGCAACAGCTCATAATTGGTTCTTAAAACTCTTTTTATATCACTGTTGCATAAACTACTATTGTAAAATATGATACAGTAATGCATGGTAAAAAATAATATTTATAAACAGTCGACTACAAAGAGCTGTATCCATTCTGCTTATTACATTGTGATGTAGTCTAAAAGCACATCTCTTTGTAGCCGACTGTACCATTACATGCCTTGTCACAGTGGCAATAACATCTAGCCGGCACAACACTCACGTACACAGCGTATACGCGGCCCCTCGCATTCGAGAGGCCGCGAACGAGAATGGACTCTCGGAGCTCTCGTTTCGCGTTCATTTAACTCGTCTCGCCACTTTCGTGTCGAATTCATGCTTAGTTTCATAAATTAAAAGAGATGTCATATACTACAGAAAAAGTAACCAAGGCTCCCAGTGTCCGGGGCTGGGATCGAACCAGCGACCTCTCGCGCCCTAACCACTAGGCCACCCGACCACAGAGGCCAGAGTTGGAAATTTTCCTTTCTTATTTTCGAAACGCTTAAGGTGCGTTCCGCCAACCCTACAGCTCAGACTTACGTCTAGTGCTGTCCTTCTAGATAATCTTTACAGATTATTTCCAACTAGAATCGAGAGATGGCGCCACCATACTTTACAATCGTAAAGCATTAATTAAATACACCTGTCACCTTAGCCAAGCTTTTTAAGACACCTTTTATTTTAGTAACTTACCCGAACTACAAGAAAAAGCTTAAATAGCCTAGAGGCTCTCGAATACCTAGGAATACGAGCCAACCGAGTTTGCACAATTCCAGGAGCTGAGCTTGAATTTGGAGAGCCAACTAACTGCCAAATTTCGGTAACTTTTAAGTTTTTGCGTCTATCTCTAAAATGGTACGTCGGATGGAAAAATCAACATTTATTTAATTTTCTTGGCCTTGGTCATAATTTGCGTTGCAATATATTTCAAAGGCGTACTCATTAATCAAATCCTTGACTTGTATAAAATCCGCTTCTCATAACGAACCGTCTCCTTCCGTAGGAGATAGTTGGATGCCTGGGATTAACGCTAAGATGAGTTTGTTTACTTTGATCGCGGCGCCGCTACTGTGTCATCTTTGATAACGTACAAAGGTACGATCCTACAAAGGTAGGATTGAATAATGGATTAGTCGCACTACTAAAATAACAACGTTGTAAAGTCAACAAGCAGTTTTAATATAAGCGATAATAGTAGTGCAATGACAAATGATTGTGTGCCTTGAGAATTGTTTCAACCTATAATTTGAACCTAAGAAATCTTATTGGATATAGTCGAGCTACTGATTTATATGAATAAAGGGATTTTCCATGACGGAAAGAAAACAAGTTGAGATCGTCCCGTGCTGTCTCCCACTTTCGAAGATGTCACTGACAGCTAGCTGTCTCATTCGCACATGCCAAAATTCCTTAGTTCAACCAAAATTAGTGTCTCCGATTGTTGTATAATGGGATTTGTAGAGTTAGGTCACAATCGGGTGCTAACATATTTGTGATCGGCTTGACCCCTTGGCGCTGCGTAGAGAGGTAGCCTTGCTCCGCATTTTCTATTGCATGTATAACGGAGAGTGCTCCGAGGAATTGTTCTGATTCATCTTTGCCGCTTCTTTCCGCCATCGATCTACGCGACAACATTTCCATCCTCACCATTTAGATGGTTGGCAGTCCTGAACTGTGCGTTTCTCCCTAAACTTCCTGCCTCGCACAGCTAAACTGTGGAACGGACTGTCGCCACCGATACGACCTTCAAACTTTCAAGAAAAGAGCGTATACTTCCACCATAAAGGCAGGCAGCGCACTTGCGACACCTCTGGTGTTGTGAGTGTCCATGGACGGCGTTCATTCGTCTGCTGGTTTGCCACTTGTTTCATTAAAAAATCGACAGACTAATTAACTTACAGAACGATTAAATATCCACAATAACATCTTTGGCATCATTAGGGTGAAGCCGCATTTCGGTCGCGTAATTTCTGTTGCGTTCGGTTTCATATAAAACGTCCGTATGATTCACACGGACGCATTACTAAATAATCGTCTGTCGAACGAAACAGGTTTTTTTATGAAACTGAATACAACAGAAATCACCCGGCCGAGATTCTGCTGTTTACAATAGACAATTTTACGCCCGTCTGGCTTTACACTTACGGCGACAGACGGTCAATTTTTTTTTTTTTAAACTTTATTGCACAGTAAATAATGTACAAAAGGCGAACTTAATGCCAGAAGGCATTCTCTACCAGTTAACCTTTGGGCCAAACAGAGATCAAAATTTATAGGTGCGGGAAGTGATTATGAAACAAGAGAAAAAAAAACTTTAGTATTATGTATATTGGATCTAATTCTAAATACCTAAGTAATATATACATATTAACATAATATAATATATATATATACAAATAAAATACATATACCTACATATATACATATATATACATATACATATACATACCTGCTATCAAACCACTATGATACTTATTCATGAGACTTTTCTAAAAGATGTCTGCGTAACTTATTTTTAAATGACGCTTTTGCCTGAGCATTCCGTATATCAAATGGGAGGGTGTTCCAGAGGCGAATTGCGTAGACGGCGAAAGAATTTGTCATAGAACCGGATCGATGGAGTCAATTTAATATTACAGAACAAAAAAAATCAATATTAAATCTGATTAATAGTTTAAAAACTTACCAGTTCAAATTATATATTGAAAAAATACTAATTAATACAATTTGCAACGTTACGGCAATATAACAATATAAAAGGACAGTCGACGTCAAAAGTATACATTATTCGCCTTTATCATAAAACAGTCCAGTGCAAAAGTGTGTATATTTGACGTCGAGATTCAATACTGCTGTGTCATAAAACCACTTTTTCTATTTATGTGTGACCAATTCCGACTAACGGTACCTTCATTAGACCAGGATTGTTTTTTCACCGTTAATTTGTCAAAGGCAAACCCTCCATAATGCGTGCCGACGTTGGGGGTCGACCACAGAGGGTCAGAAACTGCATTCTCATCGAAACCATGTCGATATCCATTAGTGATCGACCCCCATGACTGTAATGACGCAGAAACTCTTTAATAGTGGATTTTTGTTCGACAACAGTACATTGTTGAGCTTAAAAGGTATTATTTCCGTGTAGGGGGCATATAAGATACGTCCTTTTTACTGTAGGATGTTACAGTAAGCCCATATGGACCCGTAAGTTTGACATGCGCATTTATTTTGAAATGTTATGGGGATTATGAAAAATCTTTCAACTGGGCAATGTTTCATTTTGAACATTGCCCCTTTTAATTTTGACTAGTTGTTGTTTCATTTTGTTAACCGACGAAAAACACGGAGAAGTTCTCAAGTCGACACGTATATTTTTTTTTATGTATGTCCACGCATAACTTTTTACAGAGTAGTTCGATTTTTTTAAAGAAGCTGCTAGACGGGCCCTATATAAAAATTTGTTGCCGGCATCTATTGATACTGTGACTCCATTTGCATAAATGAGACGTGCATATACCCGATATAAATTGCAGGAATATTTGTCTTTTGACTTAAGTTCCAAAAAGTAAATTTATTTTAATTACGTTATTCATAATTTGGACCATGAACATAAGGAATTGATTCAATTATAACTAGCAATACAAAATTTGTGTGCGACTGCGCAAACTTACTCGCGGTGTTTATTATAAAACGGGGTGGCTTTGAACGTAAGCAATCTATCAGAAATTTTCCACTTTTCCTTTCTTTCTGCGAAATTTGGTGTCATTCGCAGACGTTTCTGCTTTAAATATATATATATATATATCAGAATGCTTAAATGTATTTCCGCAAAGTCACCCCATTGGACGATATGTATATGTCACCGTAGAAATTGTGAGTACCGTTAGTTTATAAACTAACGCGCGAGATTGTAAACAAGCGGATAGGTTATGTTAGGTTAGTTTATAATATCCCTAGTAAAATTATAATCAGTCGGAGAGTTCACAATTCAACGGTGAAATAATTATATATTTGTATATACAATAGATTTTACTTCAATACTCCGTCAGAAAACATGTCGCCATTAAGGTTTATTTGCCTTGAAATTTGATATGGAAATTACTAGCTACGAAATTTATCCTCGGCTACAATTTTACGATGTTTTACATTGTTAATTGGCTATTAGTATCGAATTCTATGGTAAATCCATTACTTAAATAAAGGCAGGTACGGCATCGGATATTCGGATCTACTAAACAACAATACTAACAACTGATGGCAAGGTAATCGTGCATAAAAGCCGTAAGAGATTGTAAAACTAATATCAATTAGTAGTTTATGGCGCACGAATAGGGTTTAAAATTAAATAAATATTCCAACGGCTGTTGCGTCTGCTTTACGTAGTAGCTAGCGCATAAGTCACCTACCTGAGCGGATGTTATTGATAACTTACTTACTAAAAGCTGTTATATATTATATTGTTATGTTTGAGTCGATGATTTATACTTTTTTACGTTTCGATCAAAATAACAAGAAAAATAAGTGAATCAAATTGTACAAGTCGTATATTCAATTTTTATTTACAGCCGCATTTATTTCTTGATTTTTTCTTGTTGTGTTAATAGTAAATGATAATAGTGCAACAATACAAATATGTGAATTACACATGGGTGGATGCAATTTTTTGGTTTTTTTAATCTAATTAATACCCATAATATGTTTTTTTTTTTAATTCTTATTACTATTATTTTCTGTTTTTAATTCCAAATATTGTATTAATGATTATATTATTAATTTTGTAAGTCCCTCTTTTGTAATGTAGTTGTAATTTATATTTGATATGTCTTATTGTCATTAAAGCCTTAACTTGAACTTGTTAAAAAAAACAATATAATTATTAGTAAAACTAATTCATTTTTCTCCATTGTGCAGGGCCGAAATCGGCGTGATGCGTCCCTTGTAGAGCTTCGGCGCCACATTGTCAACAGCTACATCCCCCTTGGAAGGCAGTTCATGGTTCTCTTCCCTGAAGGTGGCTTTCTGCACAAACGGAGGGAAATAAGCCAGAGGTAAATTTACTTCTTTTTATTCCCCTAACTTTCTCCATTTTTTAGGCGAGTAAACAGAAAAATGTATTTTAACTTTATTGTAAAAAAACACTACTTTTATGGACTATCAAATTGTTTTCATTTCTAGCTTCGCAGACAAGAACAACTTGCCGAAACTGGAGTACGTGACCCTGCCCCGCGCTGGAGCCATGAAAATCATCATAGAAGAGATTGGGCCGAAGGGAAACACCCCTAGTACGTCCAATAACGAAAATAGTAACAGAGGTAGCATAAACGATTATTAACTAGTTAAGTCTTGTAGACCGTTATTATGATATTGTTGCTGCTCCCATGAACACGTATTAACAATGGATCTAGCTCTCCTTCAAAATCTGCAGCCTATCCAAAATCCAAATACAAAAATAACTCACTGCAACCGTCTTTCCAGATAACCATTCCAGCCGAACCATCTCACGAGCTGTTGCCGCGACGAGTCCGCACCTGGAGTGGGTGTTGGACGTGACCATAGCATACCCAGACAGGGTGCCCCTGCATCTGATCCAGGACATTGTGTGCGGCGTCAGACCGCCCTGCAGCGTAAGGCTGCATTACAGGCTCTATCCAATCACTGAGGTGAGAAGAGAATTATTAACTATGAGTTTAGCGCAAGTGAAGTGCTGGTCGTGATAATAGCGTACCCAGACAGGGTGCCTTCGCCTGATCCAGGACGTCGTGTTTGGCGTTCGACCGCTTTACAGCGTCCAATTACTGAGGTGAGAATGTTATGTGTGATTTAACGCGTACCTGAAAGTGACCATAAACAACCCGGACAAAGTGCCTGAGTGCATCTGAATCAGGGCGTCGTGTGTGGAGTCCGATCGCCTTATAGCATACGACTGCACTTCTTATTGTATTCTCCGTCTTCATTGGTCTTTTCCGAATTTCCCTACGTATTCCCTATGTATTCCCTATGTTTAACACAATACCAGTGAAAAATATCTGTGTTTGTTGCCTAACCAAATTGCATGCAAAAGACCAGGTGGTCCTCAAAATTTAGACGTAACCTTGGCTTTTCGAAAATTCAGACATAAACATAAGCACATCATGAATTCGGACATAAAGTTTTATTTGCATACCGCAGGTACCATCAGATACGGAAGGTATGACTCAGTGGCTGTACGACAGATTCATAGAAAAGGACAAAATGCTCGAAGAATACTACAGGACCGGTGAGTTCCCGACCACATCGAAGTCAACAGGTGTTCGGCATGTCCGACAAGACAACCTGCGGTTTCTCATAGTGCACGTCTTCTTCATAGCGTCAACTTACGTACAATATAAGCTGTTCTATACTGTGTGGAGTTGGCTTTGGTAACGTGGGGTTACTTAGGACAGAATTTGATTTGAATGTGTTTTTTTTTTGTGCGAGTGACTGTATAGGTTGGATTAAATTGGATTTATCGTAGTATGTTTCTTTATTTAATTTGAAGAAGTTTAGTTTTTTTCTCCATTTCCACCCCAAGAAATGTTATTTTTTAATTTTACCCGAAATAAGACGTTAGTATACTGTAAATCCTTCCACTTGTCGCGATTTTTAGGAAATTTATTGCCAAAATGTTTAGTAGTGTCAAATGATAATATTGTAGCAATCAAAATGGTGGACCAAATAATAATATGATGCACTAATTCATGACAAGTGGTATCAGTAAACTATTGTACAAATGTTAAAACCGTTTTCCTTTTGAACCATGGGGTGACTTTTGATTGTTATTTTCTATATGTTAACTAGGATAATGTTCATTGACTCTATTTTTGCTTTCTGTATCCATCATTATTTGCTTGAAAGTAATGGAACCAAAATTTTGATAATAAATAATTGTGAAAATGATAATTTGAAGTAAAATAAACAAAATTGAAACGCAGTGTATTTAAATACGAATGACACTGAGATAAATTCAATTCAACTCAACACATCAAATTTTGCGATTCACTGTTACGTTATGTGACAGTATTAATTTTGTATGGACTCGATATGTGAATTTTAAAACATCGAAATATTTAAATATTGGCTCTGTGCATGACAGTGTTGCCATCTGGCGCCTATTGGTTTCCCAACCAAGACGCTCTAAGACGTTTGACAGTTGTGTTTACTTTCTTAAGTGTTCTTACATGTAAATATGTATTCAAATACATGTTAGGAAACAAAATGGAAAATTGGTTGATTCGATCGATATCGACTAAATAATACGCACATAGCTAAAAAACTGAAGTTTACACTTCAAACACAAATAATACAAATAGTAAAACATGTTTGAGCTTTTAACAACTATATGCTTAAGCATTTATTTTAATGTTTTTACTTTGATGTTGTACATAAAAAACACACGATGTTTTGAAGTCATTTTTTTAAATTCATTTTTTTATTGTTTAGAGGCGTTTACGGCTACCGATTGTTTAGTCTCCAAGTATTGACAACATTTGACTAAATGATTATTTAATCTGAAAACATATAATTTATTACAAATAGAATATCGCAAATTAAAAAATATAATGTGTAACGAACGGTCTTAAGTTAGGTTTTGATCGAATTACGAATTAAATTATATCTCGGAAAATCATAATATTACAAACATACTTTAAGGCCACTTTGGTACTAATTTCCTTGAACTTATATTTGACAAGAAAAAAAATAGTGTCAAAAATACACAAAGCATGATATTAGCAATCGGTAGCCGTTTGACGTATGCGGAAGTACATTTCTTATTTTAGTTTTTAATTTTAAGTTGTATGTTTGCGCGTTTTTTTAATTGTTATTTTTAGTTGTACGTCCTTACAACGTTACCTCGAGTGTGTCCGTGCCGAGGGCACGTGTCACTTTCACTTGGTCACATTTGGACGCTGTCTCTTTTCACCCCGCAGTAAAAAGAGCGAGCGTCATTGTTGGCATATTAGTGTTAGTTTGATTTAATCAAAGTGTGCTGTGACTTGTCAGTCAATATGTAAGTTTAATTCTTAGATTAAGACTTGCACTGCGCTGAACCAAATTATAAAAAGCATTAGTAAGAAAATCGGATAAATTTTATTACAAATCCCATGAAATTTCTTGAGACAATAAACGTAAAAAAATCTTTATACCGTTTAAAAAATTCCACTTTCAATTTTAATATTTAATCAGAATACTCACGCTTGCCTTTATTCTGAATTTTAAAATTCGAATTTTTTCACAAACGGATTCTTGGGATTCGTTTGTGCCGCGAATTTTTAATGAGAATCGAACATTCCGAGCTGGCGTTTCCGAGAAATGAAATACGCATATTAAGGTTCCTATTTTTCCATATTATGTCCGATTATTAGGGTATCATGATATGATGCAGCAATATCCATTGGTGCGATACTTATAAGTGTATAGCGACTTCTTGAGAACCTGCTACTACGATTTCTAAAACAATAAAGTTTTTAAAGGTATTTTAAACATAAAAAAACAGTTCAGTTACCGATATTTATGGAAAATGTGACAATTCATATACAATGAGGAGCCTTGACTTGCCAATATCGCAGAAAAAATATACTTTCTTATCAAACGCCGTCCTTTAAAAAGAGGTTTTATACGTCTTTCCATGTGTAACTAACTAGGTAGGGAGTTTAAAAAATTATGACATTTGACCCAAGGGTAATTTTTGTAATACTAAGGCATTTTTCTTATCTGATTATATACCGCAGTTGAAAGTAACTAGCCAAAAATGTACTTCAGGTAATAATATAATGTTTATTATAGTCACTAAAATTAATTTGGCCCTGTCTGGTGTATAATTTTTTTTGAATTGACGTTTAGTTTAAAAAATATATATTTTGTGGTAAAGATATGCGAAAACATTTTACCGTAAGTGCCTAGGCTTATTATACTGAAGTATATTGAGGGCTTATTAATTTTTTAAATAATATAATTAGTACAAGTTGTAAATACACTGAATTACTAAGTGTTTGATGTGTGTAAATGTATAAAATGTGTGTAAAAGTAAGCCGTTAAAAGCTGCTGTGAATTTTAACGATCAAAATTGTTTGGCCATAGTTTAAGGGCAGTTTTAGATGTTGCCCTGTTCATTGGATTCAGAAATGAACAGTTTAAATGATAGATACCTATTCAGAAATGCTTCTTTGACCAACCTAGTCTTATATTGATATTACTTTTCTAACAGTTTTATCAATAGCAAATAGCATAAACATTTTGACATACTATCGCATTCTTATTTCAAATATTTCGAAATATTTAAAAAATGCGTGAAAATATTGCATTGTTTATTGTTTATTTATAATTCATTAACAATGATTAATTGTATTTGAAATCTTAAATCTAGTATATACAAAAGTAAAATTAAGTAATAATAAAACATGTCAGCAAAAAAGATTAATATCAAATATATATAAAAATTCACACATGGAACATGGCGCCATGTGCGCCAAAAGATTTTCTCGCAACATTGCTAGCCTAGGCCGGCAAAGTGACCCTGAGCAAATACGTCTGGAGTGTCGAACTCAAAGGCACCTTTATTAACCTGGTCTCAATTTAAAAGTAAAACTAAATTACTCAAAAAATTACTTTCAGACTTAAAATTATCCAAATACAAAGAACGTTCAAAGGAGCTTTTCTGAAAAACTATCGCAATTCGTCACTCTCTTTTAAAAAATCAGCTTGGATCCAGTTTTAAGACGCTGTAGATTTTCTACGACCTTTCATAAAGAAATATTTTCTAAGATAAATTAGGTAAAGAATTCAAAAGCAATATTAATAGTTTTCAGACCATGTTCCTTTGACCCAAATGTGTGCCTTTTCATGGAATATTAGTATTTACTTGGTTACCTCTAACATATTAACATATGTTGTGATCAAATGATAGTTATAACAATATGCCTAGTTAAATACCATCAGCACCTCATTAACTACGTCACAAATGTAAGCATTTAACAACAACCGAGGCGAGGTTTTGGCAATCTGCGAGTTCCTATACTTAACCGCTTTTGGTACTGTAAAACGGGGTGTCTTTAAAATGGAGGGGCGACTTTATTAATCATATTTATACGCCAAGAATATATTATAGGTATTCTTTAACAAGACTTTAAGTGATACTTTAGAGTACATAAAATTATTAATTTACCAAAAGATGTAATGATGATGTGATGATGTAAGTAGAAAAAAAACTTCTTGCCGTCAGAAGTCTATCAAAGTAGCCCCAGCAGTTCCCAAGGTCACCCTACTTTACGGTGCGTAAAATTATAATTTCAGTCTAGTATTACTTGTAACAGTATGGATATTTCAAAACTTTTCGGTATTGCTGCATTTAGCCAAATTGTAATCCTATCAATATTTTAACTGCAAACAAAATTTTGTCACACTCCTAAATTATTCAAAATGTAACTTTGTTCTAGCAATATTTTAAAAATGTAACTATCTAAATTCCAGTTTATATGTAATGTGACTTTTTGATGTTTAAATATTTTGCTGCGTCTTTCCTGAACAATGTTTTACCAATTTTTACAAGATGGTTTACCTATCTTAGTCGCTTAGTTTTTTTTAATTTAATTTTTAGTTTTAGATAAAATGGCAATAATTCAAATGGTAAAACCTTCCCTGATTGAGTTATTACCTTTATCTTACCAAAATATGTGGTCCGAAATCCTAACGGTACGTGGAGAGCGAGTCGAGTATAAAATTCATTTGTGACAATAATGACAAGTGACTGTTTGCACCCGTCAGTGTCTATGCATAATAATTAGAAAGTGGAACAAATATAACAATAATCAAAATAAATTTTCTTAATGCCAATACTCTATCATCTAATAAACAAATAACCAATATCACCTAACATTCAATCAATTAAACATAAGCCGTAAGAAATTATCAGTGTCTTTCTTGAGCTCGACACAAATCGCTTGCTGGCATGTGCTAACGGTATTTAATTTAGTTAGTTCTAATATGTCACTTGTCTCTTCAGTTAGGATTAGGCCAAGTCTCATAGTCATATACTCGACATTGGCAGAATTCACCTTGTGAAAACAAGCAAGGAGTTAAAAAGTATGCATGAGGGAAAAAAGTTTTGCGATTTTTTTTACTTAAGTGACACTAGACTTAGTTTTTAGTTTTTACAGGTTGACAATATTATAACCGCTGCCGCCTTATCGGCGTAGTTTACAGCAAATAGTGCTGTGAAAGTAGAGAAGTTACTATTTTAATTTAAGGCTTGAGCCTTCACAACTTGGGTTTATTTGATTTAAATTATTTTTTAATTTAAATCAAAAGTTTGTCGGCCATCTTGTTGTTACATTTTATAGCTTAGTTTTTAAGTCTTTTTGTTTATTTCAATTACTATTGTGAAGCTTTGTGCGAATGTGTGATTAGTAGTTTTAATTTTGATTTTGTTTTATAAGGGCTCGTTCTAATTTCGATATGTAACTCTTTTTCTTCAAAACAATTTAAGTACCTATATCAGCATAATTTGTTCAAATTAAGAGCCTCTTAGATTTATTACTCGTACAATCAATTTGAAAAGTTTTTTGTGAGCTTTAGTTATAAACATGTGTATTGTATAAGTATGTAATGTGGTACTTATATTAACGGAGCAAGATGCACATTTATGTAACTAATATTGATTTAAAAGTTGCCCCATAAAGTTGCAAAATTGTTGTGGAAGTAACTGACATCATTTCCATGTTTCTTTTGTTTTGCGGAAAGACAGGGAAGTTATGTATGAGTGAGATAGGTATAAGGGACACCGCACTACATTGGACTTTGTATTTAAGGTACAAAAAGAGATTCAATTTGCTAAGTACAAGTGAATTTTGTTTGTTGGCCATAGATAGTAAAAATGTTTTTCTTATGTAAGTCGCTATACTATTTTTGCTGACAAAGTGTACGGGTCTATCTCACTGTAGATTATGATTGTTTGTTTTTTTTACAAATACAGTACATAAGAAATTTTATAACTATTAGTTATTCCTCCAAAGTAATGTGACAGCCATAATAAATCCGTTTGTTAAAGTCTAAAATGGCACCCGTACACAATTGTATGAAATAGATATTTCATCTCAAGAAGAGTGGACATTAATTGACTTTCACGTGATTGTAATAAATGTTGAATCTTCGTGGAATGAATTACCTATGCGCTTGTTTGTTTTCGCTGTAAATATGTATACGGGCGGTGTAACACAATTGTCAACAATAAAGCACTTTCGTTGTATCACGATGTTTCATTTTAAGTTTTCTTTGGTATTCAAAAAATTTACTCTACTGTAAAACGGGGTGTCTTTAAAAATCCTCCTATTTATATACGCCAATTTTGAAAATACATTACAGTTCAAAAAATTATATTCGATCACCAAAAGATGTAGGTACTGTATGTAAATAATAAATAATAATGAAGCTTTTATTGACATCAGCATTCCTACCACGAACATCGAAAACCGGCATTGACGGAAAAACCTCTTTGTCACTCTAATATGCAAGTGTGACAGAGATGGAGATACAAATCCGCAATCGTTCGATTTTCGTGGTACTAGCCCTGAAGTCGATCAAAGTAGCCCGTAGATTTTTTAAAGTCACCCCCGCTTTAAGGGCTCATGCACAAATCACACGAGGTATTGTAATAACTGACCCGACAGTTTTAAGAACCAATAATATGAGCTGTTGCATACCCTAGTTTTTCTACGACAGCTAAAATAGCGAAAAATGCAAAATCTCGAAAGGTAGTAGAATGTGGAAGACGTACCAACTACAAAAAAAAACAACAGTGTTCATATTTTGTATGAAAATCCATTAGACCATCGCTTTACGGTGGTCTTATAGAATACGATTTTAAGCTAACATGGTAATTTACATTATAACTAATATTTGAAACGGGATAATTACCATTTATGTTTGTTTTATTGAGCACCCGATATTTCGACACTGTTGCAAGCGTTGTATTTCGACACTGTTGCTAGAATACCTACCACAGACAATGTTATAACGTATATCTTTCTAGTATCGCTAACATATAGAAAGAAGAAGAGAATAGAGGTGCTGGAGTAGAAAATGGACAAGCTTACACAATTATAATTACTATTTAAAACGAGATATTTACCATGTATGTGTTTTTATGAGCTCCCGATATTTTGGCACTGTTACAAGCGCCAGGTGTAACTGATTTATATCTGGTTTGAAATAATAATTATAATGTAAATGACCATGTTGGCTTAAAATCGTATAATCTTACACAAATCGATCTAGTCTCACAGTAAGCTTAATAAGGCTTGTGTTACGGGCAGTTTACGAGTATATATTTATATTACTCAGGAACAGAATTCGTGATAAACACACGAATAAATGCCCTGACCAGGATTGGAACCCTCTACCTCCTGCTTCCTAAGCAGGGTCACTACCAACTAGGCTAGGAGGCGGTTGTCGATGCCTTATATGTATGTATATCGGTTTCCAGTTCATTAAAAAAAAACAGAAAATGCCTATGTGCGATTGCCGGCGTGTAACTTTTTTTTATTGTGGATTCCAAAGTTGCACAGCTATATAGCAAGTTAGGTATACTCTTCAAAATCCCCGTAAATAGAGGAAACAGGCTGAATAGGCTCCCCATCCAGGGCTACACACGTAGCTAATTGAAAGTCGATGACGTGACGCGACGGGGCGGAACGGATGGGGATCGGCGGGCAGAGGCTCGAGCGCCTCCCCGGCAATTCTGCGGATCAAAACTATATTGGGGTTTCATAAATAAATAGTACAGAGGCCGTGAAGTATTGATAACTGGACGAGTTCGTACACGGATAAAATGAGTCCTACAATGCCTCTTCCAGTCCTAAAGTGTGAGGAAATATTAAAACTAAAACAACTACTAGGTAAAAAATAGTTTATTAGGAAAATATAGTTTAATTTGCCGCCTTTTTTATTTTTTTAAACATGCCATTTGAACGAGCTATTCGAGCACCATGTTTAACCGCACATACATGTACATAGAACCATAGATTTTGTTATTTCATGTTTGAGAAAATAGTGTTTTTGCACAAGACTAACTTTACTGCACCAAGCAAACATAAAAAAAAAATTGGTGTGCATATCACCACAATGTCGCAACAAGCAAAACACTAGAAAAACGGGTTACCGGGTTTTTCTTTAAAGCTCCTCTCTTAAGGCGGTTAAACGAATCGATTGACTCATTTACCAAAATCTACTGAATTACGTGCAATTGTAGAAATCTCAAAGCAAAGCCAGCTCGCTAAGTTAAAAACTGAGGATGGTAGAATCATCACATCCAAACCTGAGCTTCTGAGTGAGATTGAGAGCTTTTATGGACAGCTATACACGTCTACTAGGAGACCCGAAGTTGGTCTGGCGGAAGACCCTAGAGCTAGACTGGCCCGACACTATACCGAAGACATCCCGGACATCAGCCTGTACGAGATTAGTATGGCTCTTAAACAGCTCAAAAACAACAAGGCGCCTGGTGAAGACGGAATTACAGCCGAACTTCTGAAGGCGGGTGGTAAACCGGTCCTTACGGCCCTTCAGAAGTTGTTCAATTCCGTCTTACTAGAAGGGAGAACGCCAAAGGCATGGAGCGGAGGTGTGGTGGTACTGTTCTTCAAAAAAGGCGACAACGCCTTACTGAAGAACTACCGACCCATCTCACTTCTGAGCCATGTCTATAAGCTGTTTTCAAGAGTCATTACGAATCGTCTCGCACGCAGGCTTGATGACTTCCAGCCTCCCGAACAAGCCGGTTTCCGAAGAGGCTTTAGTACCGTAGACTACATTCATACGCTTCGTCAGGTTATACAGAAGACCGAGGAGTATAATCTGCCCCTCTGTTTAGCGTTTGTGGACTACGAGAAAGCCTTTGATTCGATCGAAACCTGGGCGGTACTACAATCTCTCCAACGGTGCCAAGTAGACTACCGCTATATCGAAGTGTTGAAGTGTTTGTACGAGAGCGCCACTATGTCAGTCCGACTCCAAGACCAGAACTCGAAGCCTATTCCGCTGCAGCGGGGAGTCAGGCAGGGAGATGTCATCTCTCCTAAGCTGTTTACCGCTGCACTGGAGGATGTTTTCAAGACTCTGGACTGGAGAAGGCTAGGCATCAATGTAAACGGCGAGTACCTCACTCACCTTCGATTTGCTGACGATATAGTAGTCTTGGCTGAGACCATGGAGGATTTAAGTACGATGCTTGTTAGCCTCAGTAAAGCCTCCGGGCGAGTTGGTCTTAAGATGAACATGGATAAGACGAAAATCATGTCGAATATCCATGTAGCACCAACTCCAGTGACAATCGGAGACTTTACACTCGAAGTTGTAGACGATTATATATACCTAGGACAAACTGTCCAGTTAGGTAGGTCCAATTTCGAGAAAGAGGTTAATCGTCGAATCCGACTCGGTTGGGCATCGTTCGGGAAGCTGCGACACATCTTTTCGTCCAATATTCCGCAGTGTCTGAAGACGAAAGTCTTCGATCAGTGTGTGTTGCCAGTGATGACATACGGTACTGAAACGTGGTCGCTTACAATGGGCCTCATAAGAAGGCTCAAAGTCACCCAAAGGGCAATGGAGAGAGCTATGCTAGGAGTCTCTCTGCGAGATCGTATCAGAAATGAGACCATCCGCAGCAGAACCAAAGTAACCGATATAGCTCTCCGAATCGCTAAACTTAAGTGGCAGTGGGCGGGGCACATTGCACGTAGAACCGATGGCCGTTGGGGCGGAAAGGTTCTAGAGTGGCGACCGCGTACCGGAAGGCGCAGCGTGGGTAGGCCCCCCACAAGGTGGACTGATGACCTGGTGAAGGTCGCAGGAGTCCGCTGGATGCGGGTGGCGCAGGACCGGTCATGGTGGAAATCTTTGGGGGAGGCCTATGTCCAGCAGTGGACGTCTTTCGGCTGAATGATGATGATGATGATGTAGAAATCTGATGAAAATCATAATCCCTCTTTATCGGACAAAAAGAAGCGACACAAATAACAGTTTGACAAAAAAATATCCATACATAATACCTATCTAAAAAAAATTGGGAGCCGGTAATATTTTGTACGGAACCTAGTAAGTTTTTGTGGCGCTAATATTTCCCCATGTCACGGTTAACATGATTATGCACGCCGGTCCATATGTCTCCCGCTCAAAGGGTACGAGCCCTTATGGTTTTTCAAGCGCTGCTGGGTACTTCTCAACTCTACTAAAAAAATACTTTATTAATAAATTCATAGTACTTATAGGGACAATCTTACACAATTCAACAAAGTCCCAGAGTAAGCTTAATAAAGGATGACTCAGATTAGGACGGGACAGGGCGGGATGGGACGATCTGTCAATTTCTATAGAAATAATCACGTAAATAACTCGGAGCCCTCGGATATCACGTGACGTTTTCCATAGAAACTGATAGATCGTCCCGTCTCGGTCCAGTGTGAGTCATCTCTAAGGCTCATGTGGCTCTTGATGATAGTATAATATACATGTTAAACATAATATATCGATACCCTAGTTCACAATCGTATTAAGTGCGTTTTTGCAAACTTTACAGGAGAGTAATTTTAATGTTTGCAAATGAATATCTCAGCAGTTGTACAAAAAAGCAATTTAGTCACGATTTTTAAATGTAGAATAGACCTTTGAGATTACCTTTATCAACTAATTATTTAAATATAATTACGATTTTGTAGTGGAAATTAATATCAAATGAACCCATGCCCTCACTTAGTACAAGTACGGTGCATACCAAAACGGTGAACTCAATGTAGTTAAGATATTGATGATTTAATTAAAAGTATGTTTTACAAGTGATTAACATTCAAAATTAAGGATTTTACTGGCTATCATTAGTGTCACATTTTACACATACCTATTTAAAACAAATAAACTCGAAAACATAAAAATCACCGAACAAATTAAACAAATTAATGCCACTATAAAAAAAAATACGCAGCCTCATTGCCATTGTTTGACGTAATAATTAATGAGAACAAACAGAGAAACACTATTTTTAATAGTATACAAAAAAACAGACGGGTAAAATAGAATAAATTAAAATATAAATAATTTATTTGATGACATACACAAAATACAATACAATGAGCAGAAAAAAAAATGAGTAAAAGAAGTCCCACGAAATGCTTAAACATACGTGTATATACAGCTTTAAGTAAGTAATTAGTGGATCTATTTGGGTGTACATTTGAATTTGTGGAAATATTAAATGAATCAGTCTGTTTACAAAACTCTTGTTTGAAACTTGTACATTATGTATTATGTATAATTGCGTTATTTTCTTTAGCATTGTCGATGTCCTCCGATGAAGGCGAAGGAGGTTGAAAAGAAGATTCAGAATCAATATAAGGAGAAATATAGTAAGTAGGGCGTTACGCAAAATTTCTACGGCATTCTATCTAGATGTACTTTAGAAGGAGAAGCGACCTATTTGTGTCTAATTGAAGGGTTGAATTATCCAGTATGGTTCCAAAATTCTTATTATTATGAACCGGTGACTCCGAAATTACGATTAATTCTAGAACCTTCCTCTGTTCCTAAGCAGTGGAGTTTAGAGGTTCATCGACCAATACAGTGGCTTCGTTGATGGCAGCTCCCTCAACAGTCAGAATCGCAGATAGGTACCACTTCGTCTTTTAGTATCCAGCCGGTGTCATTGCCTCATACATTTAGTTTTTTTCTAACACAGTCTCTTAGTCTCTGTAATGGGTCAAAACATGCACTTAAACTTAAAAGCTTGCACCAAACCGCATAATAAGTGCGTTTAGGTTTAAAAAACCTGAAACAAATTTATGCGCAAACGTCTTAAATACGTTATCGAAACGCCATCAAAATGAAATGCTCGTGCTAAACCGTATTAAGTGTGGGTACTATCCACAAACAACAAACAGTTCGTTATGCACAAACGTACTAAGTACTTTTAGCACATGTTCAAAAGAATAAAACGTAAGGGCACAACTGTATTAAGTGTGGTTAGTATCCTCAACCCCCAACCTTTGCTGCATGCACACACATATTAAGTGATTTTAACACAACGTATTTTCTATGAAAAATGATAGAATGCAAGCAAAAAACTGTATTAAATACGGTAAGGATCTTTTAATCCGTAATTATAGGTACTTTGCATCACACGTTCCCAAAGCTATAAAAGCATAATAATATTACAGAATTATTTTAGTCATTATTCAAAAAGAAATTAACGGGGCGAGTACAAATACAGAGTTTTATGTAGGTCCAATAAGAAAAAAAAAACTTTCTACTAACGTTTAACCGGGTTTTGGGACGGAATCTTACTTCGTTGACCAGTGTCCTGTTGTCCATTGATAGCATCTCGTCCAGACACGTAGCATTTTTTATGATTTTGATTACCTAAAATACTAACTTTCGTCCATTACTAAACATTTTGAATATTCGCGGGAACGGGCCACATTGACTTTTCAACGTTGTGTCGCAACTACTGACTAACTCGCGCTAGGTGACGCCGGTTGACCAATCCTACGCAGTGTGCGACAAAGACAGGTATTTTAGGGAAAAAAGAGACAAAGATATAGGAAAGGTAGTAAAATTTATTGGATGACATTGTATTAAAGGAAGTAAATACATCTTTGCTTATTAAAATAATTCTACACGTTTGAACTATCTACACTTAAAACACTGCACCTTTCATACCTTCGAGAACATGTTGTCTTAAAATAATTTAACACTTTGAGGTAAACAGAAAGTTCAAATATCGAAGCGAATTAAAAGCACTTACCACAAGCACGTAACAAACATGTTGTAACGATTTGAACTAAAACTACTTAATTCATATGCGCAGACCGACAAAACTAACTTTTTGATAGGGCTAAGTGCTTTTAAAATGATCGTACTTGTGCTTAAATTTAGGCATATCGACCTAAAAGCACTTAATACATACGTGCACAAAGTTTTGTAAAAATAATGGTTCTTAGTGCAATGGCGCACGACTAAGCTGCACTTAGTACGATTGTGACACACTGTTTCTAATAGAAGGAAAAAGTTTTTCCGATTTTTTTAAATGTCAATCGACGCAGAATTTCATTCTGTATACGAAGCAATAAAAAAACAAAAATCGAAAAATTTGTAGTTAATACGATTGTGAACTAGGGTATCGATATGTATAACTACTTAAGTAGATACATAAGAAAAACTGTCCTAGCTGACAAACAAATATGCTCATCACACAAATGCCTTTAGTTTGGCCGGGATTCGACCATATAGGCTACGGAAGCTATTAAAGTTGTACCATGAGAGCTGATTGAAAGTTAAAGTATACTCCTGGCGTAAGCACGATGCAGTGCCAATATAGCGTCATGAGCGCTTCATGCAAGTTACAATCGTTGTACAAAATGGTTATCTTGTCACTTAAATTGTATTGTCGTCATCTAGCTCAGGATTTGACTTCGGAATTCACAGTATAGAGGACTCCACATATCCAATAATTACATACCTACCTGTTGAATAGAAACGCATCAGTCATCATCCATAACAGGATTTAATACAGTAAACTTGCAAGACAGACTAGGTTTGGATAAATCTAAAGACGCCACGACCGGCGATCTTCAACTGTCAATGCGTGAAGCCATAGTGCTTTACATACACAGTTCAGTTACATTTACATAAATATTGAGGGTAGAAAGCGAAAAAACCCGAATAACACTAGCGGTATTACAGTTACGATACACTGAGCAATTCTTGACGCCCCTTGACGTATATTAAGTTGATATTAAACTAACTAGCCCCGGCCTGTGGGTTTGCCCAGAATACGAGATGAGGGTTTACTCTTAGAAAATATAAATATGAAACCGGTTATTATCATATTGAAAGAAACAAATTGTGCCAATAATTCAGGCAGTATACGCTACGAGTATGTATAATGTTAAGTTGTTTAACATACGTAATAAAGGTAAAATAAAAATGGTATTTTTTTTAATAATAGTTGTACTAAAAGTTCGCCTCGAACGTGAAATCGTGACCTCTATATCGTGGCAACCCCTTGATCGATTTTTCTCATATTCAAACTTAAAAAACTAGGTACCTCATCTAACTACCTGCCAAATTTCACCACGATCCGATCAACGTTATCGAGTTATCGTCGAACATACATACATACAAACATTTATACAAACATACATACATACAAACGACGGAAAGTCCAAGTACCTACATTGGGAGACCTCACTCGCTTCGCTCGAAAAACTAAAACTCTTAACTCCGGGTTATGTAGCTAACTCCGGTTGTTAAAGTCATTGTAAAAACAAATCACAGGAAATCCGACATTTTGCTAGGTTGTTTTTCGGTTTTATTTGTGACGTTTATGAGTAGCGATGTTTGGGCAAGTATGCCAAGTAATAAATTATTTATTTTTTTACAATGAAAACACAAACATTAATCGACAGTATTTTAAACATTAAAGCCCCCCTTTCACGGTACGAATCATCGCTACGATCGATCTGACGAAAATCGTGACGATCGGTCGCTTTGAAAATCTAGTCACAGATAGAACAATCGGTCGTTATGATCGATCTTTTACATATTTGAAACCTTTTACTCGTACATGTGTCGTAAAGATGAATCGCGCCGTGAATGAAGGGCTTTTTTCATGAAATAGGTGGCAAACCAGCAGACAAATTAATCCCCTGATGATAAGCTATTAACGCCGTCCAAGGACACTCACAACACCAGAGGTTTTGCAAGTGGGTTGCCGGCCTTTAAGGTGGGAATAGGCTCTTTTCTTCAAGGTTTGAAGGTCGTATCGGTCCGGCTTAAGGAGTTAATTCGCGATTCATTTGATTGAAATTTAATTTTTTTTAATCACTTATTGCAGGTTTTCAGAGTTGCTTATATGTTATAACACGTTTTACGTTTACGGATATGTTCCCAACAATAACTTCCTAATATGACGGGTATTGCCGATCCAACCGTTCGCACCTGTAAATAACGTTTTCAGAACCCATAAAAATATACCTACTTTTCTAACGTACCAACCCTAGTGTAACGTTTGAGGTTGATTTGAAATGTGAACCTTATAGGCAGAAGATAGAGCTGATTTTGGAACGACAGGTGTGGATGAGATATGAGGATTTAAAGCTTACTGATTATATGTCCTTGTAAACGTATGTCGCTTGTATGTGTGGGTGTGATTATGGTGTAGGGAAGACTAGATGTGACTTACGTTAATATTTGTATATCTAATGTTGACCAATTTTTAGGACGGGTACCACCAGAATAAAATGATTTTCATTGTTGACGACCGGTTGGCGTAGTTGGTAGTCACCCTGCCTGCTATGCTGATGGTCCTGGGTTCGAATCCCGGTAAGGGCATTTATTATGTGGGTACCCGTGACACAAGCCTTTTTCACTTTACTGCAGGACTTAGTTAATTTGTGTAAGAATGCCCTGTAATATTTATTCATTATTTATTTATTTATTGTTGTTATGGATCGTGGAGATTTTCTTGCTCTCATTTAAAAAAGAAAATAAAGGTTACATGACTTTATTAGTTGGCTAATGAGGTGCGTACGCCTTTTTATATATGTGGAACTATTACGTTGGTTCCACCACTTAGTCTTGGGGTTTTTTCTTATAAAAGAAGTAGACTGATTTCAAAAGTATTTGTCGTAAGTACCTACCAGAAGTTGCAAGTGTATATCTGCTATGATAACCATTTATTTTACCGTCAGTCAAAATTCACGTCTGTCTGTGTTTGTGAATACACTTCCAGAATAATATACCTCTTTGTAAGGCGGTGTTGGGGAGGAAGTATCTTCAAGCTATAAGTCTGACAGAAGATTTTGTATTGACAACAGGAAATTGTATTTATACATAATGTATTTACGTCACGTATGTATTCACTTCAATAATAATATGTTTTTAGGGTTCGGCACCGAAAGGGTAAAACGGAGCCCTTTTATTAAGACCGCAGTCCGTCTGTCACCAGGCTATATCTCATGAACCGTGATAGTTAGACAGTTGACATTCACACAGATGAATTATTTCTATTGCCGGTATAGCAACAGATACTAAAAACAGAATTATTTAATTATTTAAGGGGGCTCCCATAAAAACGTGATTTTTATGCTCGTTGTTCGATATTCATTCATAACGGCAACCGGTAGACGCTTGAAATATTCACAGAATATTAACTTACTTTAAAAACTAATAATTATATTAAAATAAATAGTTAACCCTTAATTTAGCAATCGGCGCTCAATAGTCCTAACTATTCTGGCTTGTAAAAAAAAAGAGTACCGAAATAGTTTGTATGTCCTGTCATACATTACCAAATTAAGGGTTAAGAGGGGCTCCCATACAACAAACGTGATTTTTGCCTTTTTTAAAGATAATGGTACAGAACCCTTCGTGCGTGAGGCTGACTCCCACTTGGCCAGTTTTTAATATTTAAATGTCGATATTATACTCAAGAAAAATACGTACCTTATGAAACTCCGTGTAGTGCCCAATACCGGACTCAAACTGTGAATCATTATATATAATAATAAAAGTAGGTAGTTGAACTTCCTCCATAGTCGTACGGTTTAACCATGACTCACACTAGGACGGGACGGGACAGGACGGGACGGGACAGGACGGGACGGGACGGGACGGGACGGGACGGGACGATCTGTCAATTTCTATCTATAGTAAAAATCACGTGATAGCTCGGAGCTCTCGGATGTCACGTGACGTTTTCTATAGAAACTTACAGGTCGTCCCGTCCCGTTGTAGTGTAAGACATGCCTTAATAGGTATCTAGACGGTTAATATCAAAATATATTTTATTCCAGCATTTTTCAATAACTTTTTTGCCACAAAATAAAATTAACGTCAAACTCATTCCCGTTAAGCATATTTACGAGAAAAACCGTTTATAATAACATCTCGAGTCTGTTTATGCTCGTTCTAATATAATTTGCTCTCCACTCGAGCACCCAATATGTCTGGGTAGGGCTTAAGTGTTCCGTAGAACGCTGGAGTGGTAGGGATGTGCCGAGAACGGGAATATTGCCGAGGGAATATTACAGTGGAACAGGGAATACTGCCGAAAATTTCTTATAGTGCGACAGAAAAAGATAGAAATTATAAATTGAAAGAGATGTCATATACTACAGAAAAAGTGACCAAGGCCCCCAGTGAGCAGGGCTGGGATCGAACCAGCGACCTCCTGCTTTCACGGCAGCAGCATTGGTCAGTGGCTTTGGTCACTTTGTCTGTAGTATATGACATCTCTTTAATTTATAATTTATATATTGTAATGTGACTTCTTAAAAAAACATGAATCAGAAAATTTATTACATTCAATAAATGATTTGATTCGTGCTTGTTAAGATAGAAATTAAATTAAGTGGTACTAAACGCAAAACAGTGAAAATACCAGAGGCCTATTGCATAATGACTTGTAGCTTGTAATATTAGCGGAAGTCTCTTTTCAATCCCTTTTATTAGAAAGAGAGTTCCGCTAATATTACATGTTACACAAGATGATGCGATTGACCCCAGTTCTCTTGTCAAATATAAATCATTATTTTCGTAAACAAACATGTTTCAAAGTGTAAACTTACTGCTCGCACTTATGTGAAAGAATGAGATGCACTACATGTTGCCTGCTAAAGCTCAGTGGCACCGTAAATGTCTATTTTTTTCTGTCCAAATAAAAATAATATGATATCCAGGTGTATATTAGAAAAAGGAAAAAAATACCGGCCAAGTGCGAGTCGGACTCGTCCACCGAGGGTTCCGTATAAAGGATGCTGCCCTGCCATTTATGACCTTAGGAACTAAAAATACTGGTGGCACGGAACTCTCAGTGTGCGGCAATTATACGGTTTTCGAATTTTTTTCCTGTGCTTGTGCTACAAGCTTTTGTTTTTTGCTAAATTTCGTTATTCTAGGTCAACGGGAAGTACCTATACATTTTGATTCCCATTGCTAATGTATGGGAAATGCGACAAAACCGGCCGTATCTTTTGAATGCGTTGACGTAAAGGTTTGATTTTTTCAGCTTTAAGGAACCGCAGACTTGATTTGACAGAATTGATTTCGATTCGCCTTTTCCACGCGTTTCCGAGATAAAGGGTCTTGACAGACAGATGGACGGACGGACAGACTGACGACAAAGTGGTCCTATAAAGATTCTGTGTTTTCCTTTTGAGGTACGGAATCCTACAAATATCGATGTCGTTGCGAAACGGCACGTTGGTTATATGTGTATTATTTAGTGTAGTAGTAGTGGTAGTAATTTAGTATAAACTGTGAAAATAACATCATTTACGACAATAACAATATTAAGACAGTGCTTACGTAGTCCATAATTAGACCATTGATATACAGGATGATTATTTTATCACCAGCCAAAATTTACATAGTGAATGTGTAGGTCATACTGAACAACTTTTATTATGGGCGGAAGTCGAAATCGCGAAAAAAAATTGCCTGTTTCATACAAATTGGCCGCATCACACCGGCCGGCATGTATGAAACAGGCAAATTTTTTTTCGTCAATTCGACTTCGGCCCCATAATAAAAGTTGATCAGTACATAATAATATGACCTACACATTCACTATGTAGATTTTGGCTTGTACTGTACATTTATTCAGAATATTGCCAATATTTTAGGCGACACTGCTTTCAGCCACCATTTAGGGATGACTCACACTAGAACGGGACGGGACAGGATGGGACGGGACGGGACGACCTGTCAGTTTCTATAGAAAATGTCACGTGACATCCGTAGCGATTGTACCAGTTCAGTATCAATAAAAACAAAAAAAACAATGAACTGAGTTGCTGTTGCTGGATTAACTCGACGATGCAATAAGTTAAATCCTTATTTTACTTCAAACTTACTAAAGTATATTCCTGAAATGCCATGCCATGTAAACTTACTGGTAAGATTTCCAGTGGCAATATTCCCGAAAACGAGTGCAGCACATTATATTAGAAGTGTCTCCTTATTGAGCGAGTTTTTCGCGCAAGTTTGCACGTATTTTATTTGTGTATTTTATTATAAAATGTTGCTTAGAAATACATTTATATTAATAAGGAGCTCAAGACTAGACACGGAAATGCCCTCTATTTTAGTAGCGGCCTATTTGTCCTTTTACTTTGACTTCCCTTTAATTTTTAAGTAATAAAAATCTCATATAAATATCTACATTACAATAGTATTTTTTTATTTTATTTATTTATTTAGAACATCAACAGCAATACAATAAAAATTGATAATTTAATAACATGCTAAACAACAAGCCAATAAAAGATGTCCTCAATAATACAAAGAATACCTATAATACAGGTAGAAGTTAATATAAAGCAGTGATAGTGCTTAGGAAAAAGAACTTAACAATAGTCTAAAAAAAGAACTTAACAATAGTCTTTTTCGTCAAACGACGAAGTCATAGCAGTGACTGAAGCATATTTTTCAGGCTTCGACAAAAAATATTTTTTGAAGGGGTTGAAAAAGTTTGAACGCCGCTGGTTTAAATTAAATACATTGAGTTAAAAGGAGATTATGTAGAGAAATAAAATAAAATAAGTAGAAAGGTTTTTTTTTGTACTAAAGTCACTGATATATCAAACCACCCTCGTAAATATTATACATGACTATTATGTTTTTGTGCTGGGTAAAAAGGAAAAACCTTATTTGCTCAAGAACTCCAATAGCAACAACGGAAGAAAGGCTGGACAGGTAGCAACTCACGGAACATTTAGTTTTCATCGTCGCCCATCGAATTTGCAAGACGTTTTCAAATACACTCGAAATAGTCGAATATTCGCAAGGTATGTAAAAGGGCCTTACCATGACGTCTTAACGCGAGTCAGTTTAGATTCTTAACTGTGCTCTGTTGTACGAAAGCGACTTAGGGCCACTTACACCACCCGAGGTTAGCAACATAAACCGGAGTTAAGCGTTTTTTTGTATGGAATTTGACAGCTCAACGCTGGTTTAGCGGTTAACCCTGGGTGGTGGAATTGGGCCTTCTAGGTGCTAAACTGAATCGCGTTAAGACGTCATGATAAGGCCTCAGGCTTGAGTCATAAGCATCGTATTACAGCAATTTTTTTTGAGTACGCCATTGCAACCCGCATCGCTAGTAGCTGGCTTTTCAGCTATCTTAGAAAAAATATAAATTCATATTAAGAACCTCTCTCATAAGGACGGGAAAAATCTGTCAATTTTTATAGAAACAATCACGTGATAAGCTCGGAGCCCTCGGATGTTACGTGACGATTTCTATAGAAATTGACAGATTTTCCCGTCCCGTCCCGTCTCATCCCGTTCTAGTGTGAGTCATCCTTAAGAAGTAGTTTTGGTGTTTTCTTTTGTAACTCAAGCATTTAATTAAAAAAACCGTCAAATTCTTGCATTAATTTTGCTCCCAAATTCTGCTAAGACATAGCTTTTTCTGCTAAGTAGTTACAAAAAAGACGTTACGTAGTATTTCTAAACGAAATGGGATATTTTTTCCGCACGTCGCTCATGTCTCGCGCTATCCTCAAGCTTTCCCGATAATTTCAGTATGTAGGTCCATGGAAATGGCAAGCAAACATACGTGCCGCAGAATGGTCGCAAGATGTTTGCTGTTCGTGTATTGTAAGGTTTACTGAATATTCTAGTAGGTTTCCTCATAACTGAGTTTGCTACGAATATGCATGTATTCATGGGACAATCTCTTTATCTAAGGAGCTGGTTAAGGAACCGGAAGACGCAGCGTGGGCCTCCTACAAGGTAGACTGACGATGGTCTAGGTCGCGGGGAAAAATATTAAAACTAGTTACTCTGTTAGCTGAACCGCTTGAACCTAATGTCAATTTCTAACATTTCAAATATTTTCCAAAAAATTAAACGACAAAAAGATACTACAAAGCTATAAAACTTGCTCAATTTTCACGAGAATTGGTAGAGAAATATGACCTGTCAAGGAGAACAACCGGATATGAAAGCATTTTTGACTAAACCCAAAAGGAGAACTTCGCTTACGCACGGTAACTCAAGAAAGATCTTAGGAGCGTGCCATATGTCATATTTAACGGTTAAGTATGTATTTACCAGGCAAATACCTAAGTTACTCTTTAAGAAACCTCAAAACGATTTCGTAGGTAGTTTAGATAGGTATTACTCGTATCAAATGTTTGTTTTTTTACTTAGTATAGGACACGCATTCTATGGCATATCAATTAATCTAGGTCAAATAAATATAATTTTAAGAAAAATTCCTTTTTCAATTGGCCTTCCCAGCAAAAGTTAAAGTTTGAGTTAGATAGATTCATTTATTTCAGATTGGAAATTATATGCTATTTATACTTAATATCACGAATTCACAAAAAGATCGTCAAGTTTATTAGTAACAGAACAGTAATAATTGATCATAAATAAAAAAAAATATATTTTAATAATGTCAATAAGTTATAAAACATATTCAAATTCTAATAATCTAACCTATTACCTACATAATAATCTTATAATTAAGGAAAAAATACCAAATAATTATCGAATAACTATCAAGGTTATACCTAGTTAACATACCTATATAATGAATTGTACGTGGTATCTTTTTGTAATTTTAAAATGATTTTTCCTCTGAATTTCCGTAAATACGGAATTCGATGGAAGCCACAAAATGTACCTGGCTTAAACCATGGACACTCTATTCAAGTCCGAGTTTCCCGCAGACCCGTGACATCACACAAATGCTCATTAGAGTCATTAGCGTCCGCCCGAAGCGTTGACACCGATAACGTAATGAAGGTAATATCCGTTGTTTTTACGCGATTTATCCCGAATTGTTGTCACCCTCGTCAAAGGGGTAGTTAACCCGACTCGTTACTAATTTTGATGGCGTATTTTGTTTTTAACGAGTTTTACCTTTGTTTTGCTGTGCAAACGCCTTTGAGAAACAAAGGTTCATCATGTAACAGGCAGTTTACAAATTATAGTATAAAGATGTACTTAGGTATGGCAAGTTTCATATTGAGGCATTTGAATAAGAGGTGTTGTAAAGCATGAATTAAATCATTTATTAAATATAATAAATGTTTTGATTCATCTCATTTCAGCTCAACCTAACTGTAAGTGGTTTCCGTAGACCAAAGTTGTATTTCGGCATGACACTGATCATCTTAGATACCTGTGCATTATGATACTTACGTCTTTACTTTTTTACAAGTCAATGCGGTAAGCTGCAGAGCTGACGGACCCCCCTACCCCTGTATACAAACTTTCTATACAAATGGGGTACGTTATCTCTGAAGCTGACTATGTATACCCGAATTCTATAACCCGTCTATACTCTATCAAATCAAACTCTAAACCAACGGAAAACCAACACAATAGTTGCCTAGTTAACACTGTTTTAGCCGGCTTATTTGTCTTAGGCCAATTATACAGGGATTGGGATAAACATTGGCGTGTTTGCTTAGTCATGTTGGCTAAAATTTGGGCCAAATCCGATTGATGTAAACTAATTAGGTGTGTTTTGTGCATGATTGGGTGTTGGTGGGATTTTGTTACTGGCAACAAGTTGCTCTAACTGGAGACTACTGCCGTTATTCATACACGCTCAACAACCTCCGTTAACTAATTTGTTTTTTGTCCTTATCTGCCAGATTGACATTTGCGTTTGTCAAAAAGGGACAAAACGTATTTTAACTTATATGGGTCTATTAAGTTTTTATGAATAAGACGGTATTTATTATGATTATAAGTAGTGTTCGACCGAATTTTCGGTTTCGGTTTTGGTTTCGACCTAAAAATCATGTTTCGGCCAAAGGGTCGGTTTCGGCCAAAAACCAGCCGAACCTGGCCGCGCCGTAATTTACAATATCCTACCTTCGGGTCGCGTTCGACTGACGTCAGGTGAGCTCGGCACAGCTGGCAATATGACATCATATGATAATGCAAAAATTTGAACTTGATGAAAGTTATATAGGACCACAGAGATGTTTCGTTATTCATATATATTCGGTTCACTGACATAATATTGTCTTCTATACTTCTGTAATAATCGCGTTTATTAACACCATGACCGTACGTTTCGAGCCCATCTTAACCCTGTGAAAATGGGTGATGTAAAGGGCTCGAAACGTAGGGCCATGGTGTTAATAAACGCGATTAATCCGTTCTAAAGTGTTTAATTTCAATTAATAACAATCGCGGTAACAGAAGACAATATTAGGTATTTAAAAATACTAATTTTGTGGCAAGCAAAATCACAGCCCGCCTGATAGTAAACGGTTTCCGTATCCCAAGGAATTATCACACAATGTGACTCACACTCGTCAGGATGGTGAGATAAGGGCAATACTTACTTGTACTCCAGTATTTTTATATTACCAATTACTACAAATATATACAATTCCAATATTTCCAATACAAAAACAACTACCAAATACTATACGCTACAAAGCAGTCGCCTCAAAATGTAGCCCGACACTTAATTGCCTCAGCGCCTGACAAGCAAGCGCTGGCCAGTGTAGCCTGAGCGTTTTATTGCTATTGAATTTTTAACAGGCGCACTTATTGCTTCTAGTTTAGACTTCGGATATATTTTACGTTCGAAGAGTTTTCAGTGTTTTTGTAGGTAAGGGTTCAGTGCGTTGGTGGTTGGCGGTGAGAGCGTGCCACTTTCAATTCGACGGTCTCAGGTTCAAACCCCGGCTTGTACCAAAAAGTTTATCGGGACTTATGTGCATACGAAATATGTTTTGTATTATCAATCGCTTTTCAGTGCAGTGAAGGGAATCATCGTGAGGAAACAGGACTAATCCCAAGAAGGGCAAATTTACCCTCTAGATTGGAAGGTCAGATAGCAATCGGTTTCGTAAAACTAGCGCCTATTCTTGGGATTAGTTAAAAAGCGGACCCCAGTTTCCCTGAGCCGTGGCATAAACCGGAATAACGCCAGGAAGAGAGGGTTCAGACATTCAGACTCATCGTACCTACTTAATAGAATTTAGGTCTAATAGATTAGGCGACGTAGCTCGCGCGCCGCCATGATCTTACCATGCTAATATAACTAAAATTGGCTAGGCCATATGTATGATTTCGCGCGAAAGCTTAATAGTAGTTTATGCAATAGTGATACAACAAGGGTTCTTGAAACTTGAGGGTCGCCGTTACAAAACGGGACGAAGTCGAGTTTTGTAATATAGACCCTCAAGTTTCAAGAACCAATTATGAGCTGCTGCATACGCTTGTTTTTCTGCGACAGCTAAAATAGCGTAAAAAGCAAAATCTAGAAACGTGGCAGAATAGGGAAGATGTTGTGCCCACTATAGAAATTAAAAAAAACAACAACAGTGCTCAATATTGTATGAAAATCCATAGGAGCACATTACAATGTATACTTTTTTAATATCGCTGTCAGTCATCATGACGGTTGACACGCGTTTTTGGTTTAATTTTCAATGTTTGACAGGCATTATTGTCATATTAATTGTATACCAGTAAATAGACATACACCGGCAACAATAATTATACTCTTTACCAAACTGTATCATTAACGTAAACACCGAGAAATGTGTTATGAACTGCCATTAAAACAAGTCGAATCAGCCCCTCCAGAGCGCAATTAATCTGACGCCAACTAACGAGCCCTCATTCTCGTCACGTCCCCGTCTCGTCACGTCGTCTCGTCACAACTCGTCGCTGTCGTAAACAAGGTGTTTACGCACGAGGGCCAAAAATTCAGTCAGGGCTTTAACGATTGGGGGCCGGGTTTCGATGTTTTGGCTCGTGACATTGCTAATTTGAGACATATTTGTTTGTGACTTAGAATTTTAGCAGTTAAAACAAATTAAATGTCTGTAGGTCATTTCGAATGACTTTCTAACTTCTTGTACTGATTCGTATGAACATGTCAGGTTATATAAGAACCTCTGCAGAAATAATGGTCATGCACAAAAAGCTTGTATGCAGCACAGATGGGTCCATTATCTCCGCAAATAATTGTAGATTTGTAGGTACCACAAGCGGGACAAGTAAAATCTTCGTAAAATATCGAGTCTTCCAAACGAATTCCAGAAATAGATAGGAACAAGTGTACGTTATGTCCAGGTTAGTTTGACGGTCTCGTAATTGCTTAGGGCTCTGGTACTGTCAACTATAAAGATATGAATACAGCCAATGTGCCATAAATATGTATAAACGACCTTAATATTCAAGCAATAAAGTCGCGTATACATATTTTTGACACTTTGGCTGTATATATCTTTGTAGTTGAATGTACACTATTAAGGATAAGCCTTACGATAGATTAGGCCGGGCCGGTCTAATGTGTTTTATCTCCGAGCTATCATCATCTGACGTCTTCTATAGAATTGACGTTTTCTATAGAACCTGAGTAAACTGACACATCGCCTTGGCTCCGGCCCGAGGCATATTACGAGACACTGGCAAAATTGTCCAATTCTCGGATAGGGGCCATTATTTAAAAAAAAGGGGAAGAATATACTGTTAATTTAAACTTCAACAAGCGGTCTTCAAATTATTGCAATCCTGTTTGACTACTTATTTTAAATCAAGCTATGCCATACTTGTGCAAGACTGGGAGGCAGATACATTTTTCCCAATAAAAGTGTTTTGAGCCGCGAAATTGGCAATAATATCCGCCGTTTCTTTGTCCAGGTAGCTCAACAACTGGTATACTCATACGTACGGTACGGTACGGTCATCATACGATGATGATGCTAGATGACGTTGCTAACGTGGCGCTGTTAGTCCATTTTATTTGGCACTTAGACCTCTCGTCTTCTGGTATGTTATAGCGCCATCTATTGAACGGAAGTAAATACATTTTGACAGGAGCCCTTAGCTCCGTACTTAAAAAATAGATGGAATTGAGGCATGCACGAGGCAAACTGAATAAAATGTATATTTCGTCTGACATACTGTTTTCTATATACAATAGGTACCTACATATATATAATTCACTTTAGTGTATTAAAAATGAAAAATCGCTCGCGTTCGTCCGCCCTACTCACTATGTATTACGGCGAGCGACAAATCGCTTAAGACCAGCGATGTTCTTCGCTTGTCATATTTCGCTCGGAGCGCTCGAGTAGTCGCTGCACTTAGTCTGGAGCCGAAAATGGCTCAACTGAAAATTGGATATTTCATGCTTTAATGCATAGGTTTTTGAGGAAACTCAAGCTGGCACTGGCTTTAAGTAACTACATTTTGTATTCATTTTTTGAATACCGGAAAATGGGGAGAGTAGGTATGGTATTGGTATAGGTGTTTCATATGCGCCTATATCGCATGACTGCACAGGACCGATTTTGCTAATTTATATTGTCAGGCGTTAATTTATACTTTTACATACCTATGTGTCAAAATTGTAACATTCACTTACATATTCTCATTACACGTACGTTTTTTTGGAATTCTGTACCAATGTAATTTCTACTTAGAATCACGAGCGATCGAAAAACGATCCTAATAGGAGAAAAAAGGTGTTCCAAGCCAAGTCTGTATAAAACAGCATAGCTCCACTGAGAACCGTGAGGGAAGCCTCTGATTAATGTCAGTTTTCAAAAAAGCCCCGCCGCCGAAGTTGCGCGGAAGTTGCCGAAAGTTGCCGAACCATCCCGACGCGATGCTCCTTTATACATAGCCCGGAACTATTGGCTGCGGTTGAGTTTCGTCGAAGACGCGTGGTGCAAGTTAAAAGGAAATAAATTGCCTTTTATATAAATATTATATTATAGTGAAATTAAACACTTTAAAACGGATAAATCGCGTCATCATCTTAACCCTGTGAAAACGAGTGCTGTAAAGGGCTCGAAACGTAGGGTCATGGTGTTAATAAACGCGATTAGTCCATTCTAAAGTGTTTAATTTCAATAAATAACAATCCCGGTAACAGAAGACAATATTATTATACTATAGTGTTTGAAAATGCTTGTATAGAGTATCAATCTAAATATCTATTTATTTTCAAAATATATACATTAAGTGTAACTTTGCCTACCTTCCGACTTTCACCTAACTTCAGTAATAGGTCCTTGAGGCATCGTACCTAGGACCCTGGCGGCATTTCCTCGTTGTATCGCAATGCTGATACGTTGTGCGAGGAAGTCACCAGCTCTTCGGTCATCAGTTACATTAACCAGACGTTTCGCGAATTCTACAAAAAACTTGCGCACCCCATGGACCTAAAGTTTCGACCTCAATAGGGTTACCTACTCACGTTTATAAAGTCAAAAATGTCAAGGTATGGACCATGTCGATGTTTCGGATTGATTCGTGACCCTTATTCATGAGCTTGCGCCGGTTGTTTATCGCACACTGCGGGCCACAGCCCTACTCTCGCGGCTACATGGTGCAAGGGCGGCGGGTGGCTCAACCCTCGCGCTGCGTTAGGAGTAGCCCTATATACGATTTTAAATTTGAAAATACGTCTTACGATTAAAATTTACCCGATATCGTTTTCATTTCTTGTAATTACGTATCCACCAGCCCTATAGTCTAACCAAAACTTAGTCTAAGATCTAATCAGCTTTGAATACACAAACAAAAATCGATGATACAGGATTGTAACAAAAATGATGGTTATCAATTTAAGAATTGATTAGGAAAAACGGGAAAAAAAATGTGCTTTGTTTTGTATTGGGGCGACCCATTGGGACGACCAATTCCACATAAAAATGTATATTTTCTTAACGAGTTACATGGTGTGATGAGCTTGAGCTTTTTTGTTACACCTTCCTGTATTGTATTTCAAAAAGTAGCCAAAAATAACATGTTTCTAAAATTTCTAAGCGGCGAATCTTAGTATTAGTATATATTCCGATATTAATTTCGTAGTAAACTATTATGACGAGTGCTGTAAAGGTCTAGAAACGTGGGGTCATGGTCTAATAATCGCGTTAAATCCGCGAATGTTTAATTTCTATGAAGTATACCTTTTCTAATTCATGATTATTTTCGCAGTTGCTTTTCCCATTCGCTCATAACTTGAACCCTACATGCGAAAAGAGATCAAAGCGTGCCGTCCACGATGTCATTAAATTACGACGACGTGAAACAAACTTCCCCATACACTCCCAATAGCTTCTCCTGCCTTGTGATAAAGTCTATTTTCTCCTGATTTTCCGTTTAAGCCAACTTGCAAGGAACATACGTGATTGTCTACTGAAGGCTCTGAGCTCTCGCTAGTTTCTTTTGATCCGTTAATAAGATGGGAAATGGAAGTATAATTATGACATAAATATTAACTTATATTTGATAAGGAATTGTAGATATTGTATTGAGTTAATGGCAATCGATTTGCCCTTTTATTTTTATTCGCTTGCATGGGTGATTGCTACGCCACTGTAATTGTGCAAACAAATGCTATATGATGCGATGCGGCGCGGCGCGGATTAAACAAATCTTTGATACCTGTTGCAGACAGAGATGTTATATAGCAGTATTAAAATAAAACACTTTAGAACGGCACCATTACCCTACGTTTCGAGTCCTTTACAGCACTGGTTTTCAAAGAATGATGATTGAGAGAATGCGAATTCTCGCCGTCAATGAAAAAAGTTACTTGTGCAAACTATATACATACAATAATATAAAAACAAAAACAAAAATAAAGGTTGGTCTACAATGCTCAGAGGGGCTCATAAAGCTAGTAATACATTGTCTGAAGGGCATTCTACAATTTAACATACATACATACAACTTACGAACGCTTCCCTAACTGGCTTATGGGGCAGAAAGAAGCAACAACTACCCCATTTTGCCTCTTATCCATTTTCAATATTTTCAAACAAAGTCTACAAAGTCTTCCAATCTTGTGTCGTGCTTGATCCTTGATGAGATGTTACATAGGATCCCAAGCTGGTGGTACCAAAAAACCGTCCTCTCTATTGAAATTAGGAACCTTCTTGATCTCAATAGCCTCGCGCAGCATACTGGGAATGTATCGCTTCGCCTTGGCGAGGACCAGAGGTTTGTCAAACTTAATCAGGCTTATCAGAGACATGTTCCTAGACTGCAGACCTTGTTGGTGGTTGGACATCGGCTATGTGTTCCTTTATCCTGGTTAATATACCTACTTCGCTTTGTTTGCCCAATATAAGATAGACCACATTCACAGTCAAGCCTGTAGACACCAGCATGTTGTAGAGGCAAGTTACACTTTACAGGCCTCAGGAATTGTGACATCTTCTTCAACGGCTTGAAATTGATCTTGATTTAAGCACGCCGCAAGATGTGACTGATCCTGTACGTAACTCTTCTGACAAAAGGCAAAACAGCAGGCCTACGCTCAACTGTTGGTATCTTCACAGGAGGAACTGCTTGACACGAGGTATCTTGAGGCTGTTAACCAACAGCGCACGTTTTGCATGCTGTAGCTCAGCACCAAGATGTTTGTCATTGCAGATCCTTTGGGCTCTCTGAAACAAAGGCTCGAAACGTAGGGCCATGGTTTCTAGGACCCATGGACGCCTGAAACGCAAGTAATTCAGTAATTTTAAGGAATCGTCAGATCGT
Organism: Lathronympha strigana; assembly: GCA_949128165.1. Classification (NCBI taxonomy): domain Eukaryota; kingdom Metazoa; phylum Arthropoda; class Insecta; order Lepidoptera; family Tortricidae; genus Lathronympha; species Lathronympha strigana. The sequence goes on from OX421914.1 coordinate 2,955,477, forward strand.
CACACTTGTCAGCGTGTGAAACAGGGGCCTGGTGTGGACGCACCTTTAGTGGTCTCCAGCTAACGCTACGAAGCTCTGAGAAAAAAGGATATTCCTAGATTAGCTTTTTATAAAGTTAAGTCTAATAATTAGTTTTTAATGAGTTCTACCTCGTTGCTTCCTCTTCTAGATTACCTTTTTTTGAAATTATCGCGTAAACTATGTTGGTAAACTTTTGTAGAAGACAAAAAAAAATTATTTAACTTTTCTCGCAATTCTTAATTGCTGTGCTCTTCTTTCTAGCGTTTAACGGCTTGTGCGATGACTCAGGGAGCCTGGGTTCTAAAGCTACTAAAATCAACATATGCCTCCCCAAAAGTGTCAAAAGTGCCTGTAGCAAGACCACCCAGGGTTAGCCGCTAACCCCGAGTTGAGCTGTCTAATTTCACAAAAATACGCTTAAGGGATTACTCACACAGGAATGGGGCGGGACGGGTCTATCTGTCAGTTTCTATAGAAAACGTCACGTGACGTCCGAGCTATCACGTGATTCTTTCTATAGAAATTGACAGATCGTACCGTCCCGCCCCGTACCGTCTCGTCCCGTCCCATCCTAGTGTTATGGGATTGGATTACATTTAGGGCCTCATGCACCACCCGGGGTTAGCTACATAACCCGGAGTTAAGCTTTTTATTGTATGCCATTTGACAGCTTAATTCCGGGTTAGAGGCTAACCCTGGGCGGTGCAAGTGGGCCTTAGTCGTATTAGAAATACTGTACTGCTTTGTATTTACCTAAAAGCCTGTACATTTTACACCTATTTCCAAGACATAATACCTAAGATAGTATATCACCGGTTGTTGACAGAACCTATTGTCGGCGAACAAGTGAATTAAATCTGTATTCGTAGACGCCCTCCAAGGGCCCGATGCAATTTAAATGCAAATATGAATGCTATGCAATTAGGAATGATACTTTTGGATGCACTGCGCTTGAAAATGCGGCGGGTTTAGGAGGCAGTTATTAAAGTGCAATAAACATAGAACTATAATAGTAAATACAACATATTCAAATTAAATACCAAAAAATACTAAAGACTGGGACAAAAAAGAAAGCGATAAAGGATGACTCACAGGGTGCGTAGCCAAGATGCCAATCGCTCACGCTCAGTCGCTAACGAAACGCAACTGTCATTGTCACACTAATAAGGAAGAGTGATAGAGAGAGACAGCTACGATACGTTATTAAGCGTGAGCGATTGGCATCTTGGCTACGCACGCTGGCCGGACCGTGCTCGATCTGCCAATTTCTATAGAAAGTGTCACGTGATAGCTCGGAGCCCTCGGACGTCACGTGACATTTTCTGTAGAAAGTGACAGATCGGGTCCGGCCCGGTCTCCTGTGAGTCATCCTTTAACATACGTACCTAAAGCTACCCAGTTACAAAACGAGATGTCTACATCGACAAGTCAAATATTTTATAATGCTCAATATAATGGTTCAAAAAAACTTCAAATTTCAACAAGGCAAATTAAGGCTATGTATCATAGTCTAGCATGGTTAGCACACCATTGTATGACTTGTCAAGCCGCTACGGTCCATTCTTCTTCAAGGCGTTAGACACCCCACTAGACCATTTCCTGACCTCTTTATTCCTCTCGGACATAGTGATCTGTTTTATTTTGGCTGTACCACTAAACCAAATTTGAAATTTAAGGTACTCATTCGACGCAGAATTTAACTCTCTTTAACATTTACTTAAATAACTTTTCCGTCCGAAATACAATTTTCAAGCTAGACGCAATAAAACTGAAAAAACACCGAAAACATAATCGGCTCTCAAAAGTCAAGCTGAACTCCTGGAATTGTGCAAACTCTGTTGAAACGTCTTTATGACCTAATGAAGGCATTAAAACAATATGCAGCTTTCTGGGAATTAGCTCTTGGAAATTATCTTTACTTGGCCTATTGGGCGAAGCTAACAAGGAACAAGCCAAAAAACTCATCGTGTTATACCACAGTGCGTACACCATCCCAGATCGCATACATTATCGCTTCCCGCCGTCATTTGCATCAGTTATTACGTCCATCGCCGCCGAGATTTCTTAATAATGCAGTCTAGGGCGAAAATGGCTTGTTTGCCTTTAATCCCACTTCTGGTAAACACGTCCCCTTGGCATTTTTACCACACGTATTTGACACCTTTAGGGTTTTTGAGGAATGTTGGCATTTTAAGTCCATTACCCTACTTTATTATGGAGGGTTAGGGATAAGTGTTAAGGTATTTTGAACGTATTTTGAAATGTTACACTTGAATTAGGTACCTAATTAAAATAAGGTACCTATATTATCGACATTGCGAAATATTTAAATACCAAGCATGAATATTGTTGTTTAAGAGATGATTCACACTAGAACGGGACGGGACGGGGCGGGACTGTCATCTGTCATTTTCCATAGAAAACGTCACTTAACATCCGAGTAAAGCATTAGAGTAGGCTTCAATGAGATGTTGGTTTAAATAGTGGACCGCGAAATGTTTTGTGATACGTCTACTTGATACCCTCGACATTATAAAAAGATTAAAAAGCCATGTTGCTGCGCACGCTCACGGTCTTGTCATTCAGTAGACCACTCCTCCTTTCTCGCTGCTCTAGACTCGCTGCGCGCGCTTGCGACATTGACGAGATAAATCCATACTATATGTCCAATTTTTTCCATATTTTTTGGACCGCCCGTTCAGAAGAAGGGGACCAAACTGGTTGGAAACATGGTAAGTGAATGTCTGGGATCTATACAATATATATCAGAAGTCAGAATGAGGTGCGCTAATTTATATTGGAGCCCACTCTACATGCCAAGTACAAACTCGACCCCTCAGTCATTCTACCTTAAACTGACTACTTCTGATTTAGAAAAAGTAAACATGACTTAGATATGTTTTTTCCTTTTCCCTATTCGACGTATGTAATAGATATTCCCTGAGTGACTCTGTAATGGCTATGTAAAAGACACTGGTTTTTTGTTTCCAGCACGATATTATTTTCTGTTAGGCTTCAACCTTTTTGAGTCGAAACATGGCATTCAACCCAATCGTTTTTAAAATGTTTGGAAAGTCCATGTCAAACAACATACCTTTGATAGTGTTCATACCCATGGCCAGAGAGGTCAATTCTAGAGACGCCTGTACCATACTTCTACCGCGCGGATATGTCAATTCTGAAATGAGCGAGGTCAATGTAGAAGCAATCGTCCTTACTGAGTTCACAGGTCCTTACGGTCGCCATGGCAACGGAGAACAAACAAACATTTCAAAATCTTGCTACAGTTTTTCCTTTTAAAGGCCCATGGCAGTGTCCTAGGACCTATAGATGAGTGGCGCGCGCACTTCTATTTCTATGTATAGATACGATATCTATAGAGATGTCATACGTTTATTTTTCCGCCCGCACCTTTTCTTTTGCAAAATAAACTTATTGCTGAACAATAAGTTGTGGATAGAACAGCCCAACGGGTAACTTGCTCGATCCATTGAACAAACAAAATGACTTTCAGATGACTTTGGTTAACGCTGCGTAATAATTAAGCGAAGCCTCCTATTAGGGTCACTCCGCTTTCGACTCTTGAAAGGGTTAAGTAACTTAGTGATTGTTACATATTTTATTATAATAATATAAATATTACATAAAATCGAACGAAATTGCTGGTGATCCGTTGAGGGGACCATCCGTGGGCATCAATATCTTAGTTTTAGAATAAAGTTTAACTTTAAGCGCTCTAGAGAATAAAAAGCGCTTTTATGTTGCCTAGCCACGACCTAAAGTCGATCTTTTCGAGCAAGAGAAGTAAAATATTACCTTTAAAATTATCCAAGTTGCTGCAAAGTGAAGAAGACCACACGATAATGTGAAGAACATAATTAAGTTTATACTTCTACCTCGACCTTTGAGAAGCACAACTTGATTTACTGTCGAGTGATAAGCTCTACCGTTCGTGTCAAAATCGTGCCATATCAACTTTTATTCCACAATAAAGTTTCTATAGCATAGTGATAAAAATGTTACCGCATACATACCTACATACATTACATTTGTTACATACATACATACATTAGAGTGAATATTATAACACGCCTTTACCACCAAGACGTTAAAGTGCAAGAAAAAACTTTTTACTCAAGAAAAAACATGAAAATATTTTAAACTTGTGCAATTTAGAACTAATTTCGCTGTTATTATGCGGGCAGCTGGGTAGAATCGGTCCACGCCCGCCCCGCCGAAAACTTTTTAATTAAGAAATATTGACGTTTTTTCAAAGTTCGATGGTCCAGATCTGAATTATTTTAATTGACGCATCGCTCGCCATCAAAGAGGTTTTAATCAAAAATAGGCAGTTGTTAATCCATATTAATTTGGTGAGTGATTTCCATTGAACAATTTCCTTTGAAAGGTTTGATTATTAAATTGATGACCGGGCCGCTGAGTCGATGAAAATAATCGGGATTTAATCGATTGGTTTGGTTTGTATTATCAGAGTCAAGTGAGTCTATACCTACTGATAGTCTACAATTCCGTGTCTCGATAGTTAAACAAAAAAAATATTTCGCAATGTAGGCTTGTAGATACTTGATACAAGTGACCTAAAGCGCCGCTTGCCGACTGCGTCAGACAGAAAAATAGTGTACAGACCATGGCCAGTAAATAAGAAAGAAAGAGCCTCAGATGTTTGTCGACCTCAGCTTCGTTTTGGACGACAATTAAACGGGATCTGAGACATTTCTTACTTTACAGGGTGCGTGGCCAAGATGCCAATCGCTCACGCTTGATAACGTATCGTAGCTACCTCTCTCTATCACTCTTCCTTATTAGTCTGACAATGACAGTTGCGTTTCGTTAGCAACTGAGCGTGAGCGATTGGCATCTTGGCTACGCACCCAGGCCTCTGTACGTAATCTACTCTTAAAAACTCACCACTGTAAGAAGTACATCGTACGTCAAACTCCTTTTAAAATGTCCTAGACGTTATAGTTGAGTTCATATCGGGAACATTTTTAAAATTTCTCTTGCTCAGGGGATTATAGACGTTTTGAGGTAAGACCTAGAAATATAAGATTGGCTGGGCGGAATATTTAGAGTATCGATATAAAAAAGTTGAATATATTCTTCAATACTGGCTGGCTGTTTTGAATGCGCAAATGGATGAGAAGATAAATAATAGTTTGTGATTCTAAAATACAGTCAAAAAAATCGCCCGGATCGAACCGGACTCGACCACCGAGGTTTCCGCACAAAGGATGCTCCCCACACCCATACAGGCACGAAACTCTCAGTGCGCGACAATTATACGGTTTTCGGTTTATTTTAGGTATTTTGGTAAGCTGTTTCTTTTTGCCTAATTTCGTAATTCTAGGTCTACGGGAAGTATTCTACACATGTTTATTCCCTTTGCAAATATATGGGAAAACACCCTTACAGGCACGGAAGTCTCTATACGGTTTTACAATTTTTTGCTCTTCTTTTCACAATATCGATATTAAATCGCCCTAAAAATTACCCCAAAGCTTCGAGCACCTCTGTAACTAAACCCTTAATAGGATTTTGATCTTCCGTCTGAGTTAAGCAGTATGAAATATTATTATGTGTTGGTCGAGTAAAGCCCGAGAATTCTTGTATAAATTGTAGCTTAGTGGATATTAAAGGATACTCCTTCTATGAGATTATACTTTTATTTTTCAAGATTCTAAAACTAAAAATGACACTGAGATTAATTTACAGTTAAAACCTGCAACAATTTAAAATGTCAAGTAAGAAAGGCTTCTTATCGGATAATAGTGGAGCATTAAGTGTCAATAGGTAACTGACGAACCTACTTCGATTTGGTGTAGTGATATTTCTCCTTGCCCGAGTAACGTTTCTTTAAGTCAAACATAAATTGGCGTAACTTAAAGTATAAAACATCTACACTCCTTTTTCGTAGCACGCTATACTTGAACTTGTTAAGAAACTTTTGACAGGGGTGATTTCACAACTAGAGTTTTCGCGCGGGATCCCTTAAACAACGCTTCTAAAAGTGACTGTGTAGGTAATTCAATTTTAAAAACTTCAAAGTACATTTTGCCAAACCAAAATGCTTAAATCCTTAATTGAAAATGTGACAAAGCGTGACGTGACACTGGAAATTGCCATCTGTTTCAGCACTGAGTGACACTTCTGTGATTTTAGCAAACACGATAGATACTTTCAAGATCGCCCTGCGGAAATCGACGAAGCATGAAACAGGGGTGAACGACCTCTTCAGGAGAGAAAAATCCATTGTGTGTAATCCTAGTTCTAAACCATTTAAATTCAACCGACATTCGTTTCCCCCACATGTAAACAATCGAATCCTCTAATCGATATATGGGAAGAAAACACGCACTTAGAAAGCTTTGGTGACAATCCCCCTAATTTCAAACGCATTCGACAAAATCTTACCTTTGCCCTTTATTACCCCTTGTATTTACAACTTTATATTTATAGGGATAAGAACGAATATTGATTGACAGTGGAAAAAGAGGGTAGTTAAATTGAAACTTAGTCGGGGTTTGCTGGCAAGTTATTCTAAGGATTATGTTGTTCGCTATTGTGGGAGGTGTTGGGAAAAACAAACCAGCCAAGTTTTCACCGGTTTCTAAAGTAAAATTTTGCGTCTATTTTGAATGTGACTGAATTTATAACTTTCTGTAAACTTGGAAATTAAAGGAAAGTTCTAAACTTCAGCCAAATGTTTTAGACGTAATCTTTTGATGTGCCCTCAGATTCATCATTTCAAAACCCGTATGGAAAAATCTTTCGTTCGACTCGCGCTTAGTTAGTTTTTGAAGCTACACGTATCCAGTGTGCTAACCATAAGTTGTACGTAACCGTATTCGATAGCGACTGCGGCATTCAAAAGTGTGTGTCCGTCTCGCTCCTACCACTACTCTGGCAGGAGCGAAACGGATCATTCGAATATGGTTACATCCAACTCATTTAGAGCAACCGATGTGCTTAACCCATCGGTTGCTCTAAATGCCACCCCCCTCTATCAGGGCCCGTTTTAACAGAAAATACAGATCCCCTGCTTGCATCAGATTCCTCATTGCTGAGGGTCGTGGTCATTTCCATTGAGCCGGAACAACCTCTCCCGGATGCTGCGCCGCCATCTGTTCCTGTCAGTAGCCGAGTGCAGAGCATCGTGCATAGTAGTGCCGAGGGTTGTGCGAATCTGGTCCGTCCATCGTATCGGGCTCCTGCCTTCCACTTTACCAGTGACCATTAGTTTTTCAAATACAAATAAACAGGCTGAAAATACAGATACAGGGTGCTTAGCCAAGATGCCAATCGCTCACGTTCAGTCGCTAACGAAACGCAACTGTCATTGTCACACTAATAAGGAAGAGTAATAGAGAGAACTAGCTACGATACGTTATTAAGCGTGAGCGATTGGCATCTTGACTACGCACGCTGAATCGATAAAAATATCATAAAATCTAAAAGTTCCATATTAATGCCTATTATGTCCAACAAATAAATATACGAAAGCATTTCACCCAAGCGAACACGGAAACATTTCGCGATCGGTGAGCTGTGTAGCTTATGCTTATAACTTGTATATGTTAATTCAATTGATTTATATAACTATAACATCGGTAGATCTAAATATAACTTTACTTGTAAAATAGTTGAGCATCGGATCGCGTCAGCCGGTAGTTAGCGCGAGTTCAGAGGCGAATTCACTCAACAAATACCTATTTGCCGTAAAGTTTGTCATTCCGCGTATGAGGGTGGGTCTCTTCCACTTGGAACTTTTGGCTTACCATGTACGTAACTGTATTCGTTAGCGACTGCGGCATTCGAAGTTATGTCCGTCTCGCTCCTATCACTACTCAGTAGCTATACCACGAAAATCGAACGATTGCGGATTTGTATCTCCATCTCTGTCGCACTTGTTTATTGGAGTGGCAAAGAGGTTTTACCGTCAATGCCAGTTTTCGATGTTCGTGGTAGGCATGCTGGAGCAATAACTATACTTTCGAATGCCGCAGTCGCTATCGTAGTCGCTATCTTAAGCACACTTATGGCATTCACACTATTATTGGTGGTTTCTTTAAATATAAATAAAAAATTGAAAGAGATGTCATATACTACAGAAAAAGTGACCAAGGCCCCCGGTGAGCAGGGCTGAGATCGAACCAGCGACCTCCTGCTTTCGCGGCAGACGCGCGCAGTGCCCCGCCTACAATCAACGAATCTCCGCGATCTTGACCAGATCGTCAGTCAACCTTATTGGAGGCATTCCCACGCTCTCTTCGGTACGCGGTTGCCATTTGAGTTTTTTTCTGCTTCCTATTTTTGGTTTTCGTTTGTTTTTATTTTGTGTCTTTGTCTTTGTTATATGTAAAATATATTTGTTACTTGCCGAATTCGCTCACTAGATGGTGCTATCGGAAGATCAGCGCTAACCAACTCTAGCAACACACTGAGATGGGATCTTTTCGTGATACTTGTGCTACTGTTTGGTTTTATATTACACTTGTTTATAGACGAATTAAAGGAATAAACGTATTATAAATATGAATATGGGCCGACTTTTATTGTAAAATAGTTGAGCATCGGATCGCGACAGCCGGTAGTTAGCGCGAGTTCAGAGGGGAATCCACTCAACAAATACTTATTTGCCGTAAAGTTTGACATTTCGCGTATGAAGGTGGGTCTAATCCACTTGGGGCCTCGTCTTTCTTCTGGAACTCCAGCCTTGAACCACTTATTAACTTGTTTCTTTACAATACCTGGTTTAACGAAATCTGGATGCATCCAGAGCATTTTGTATCATTTGATATTTTGTTTACACGTGTGTTAAATGCACTGCAGTTATTTTACTAAACAGCTTCGTCCTCTCAAGAGTCACTCGGTTTAAATATCTCGGGCACATTGTCACTGACGATATGAAGGATGATGCTGACATAGAGAGGGAGCGAAGAGCATTGCGTATGTAGGTTTGAAAACCAGTAAAAACTACCTTGTTTAAAGCACTGCTCTTCTTTTTATACTAGCAGCCTATGGATTCGATATACTAAAAGCCTTATAACGCTATAAGAGTTCAATATAAGAACGCTTTTAGGATGCTGCTTGGTCTGTATAGACTCTGCAGCGCATCCTCCATGTTGCGCAGAGAAAGGCAGCGTCTCTGCTAAATCGAACAAGGAACAGCCTTAACAGCATTCTAAAGATAATTGAAGAATGATTGCAGGTGACGTGTGTTATCCTGTATTGAATGAAATAGTTTTATAGATTTTTTTTTTATATATTTTATTCGGTACTAAAACGGTACATACAAAGATATAAATTAGGTAACTAAAACTTAACTAAAGACTAAATCTAATTTAGTTTTTGTGTACTAACATTATTATACCAACAATAATGAGATCAATGTTATCTGTAATTAATATATTGAAAATTAAATTAAATTTTATGGTCGTATAAGGAGAATAATCATGTATAAAAGGTTTTTAATTTAGAGTCTGATGTTTGTGTATTCCCGGTATGTCCTAAAAGCTAACTTTACATAGGTACCTAAGTACTAAAATCAACTAAATAAATGTTAAAAAAAGTGCGTTAATAGAGTAAAACAAGGACGATGACGTCATTATTAGATATGATTTTTCTGTGTGAGCTATCGTTAGCAAAAGTAAATGTATCGAGGCCCTAACTTCGAATGTGAATTCAAATGTTCAAATGTGGGTTCCTGGTCTTAAAGGATTTATTTGTCTTATTTGAAAGATCCAATTGGAGCACACCGCTTGTTGGGGAGTGAAGGAAGGCAGCAAACTCTCTATTAATTATATTACACGGTTGTGACAGCGCTTCGAGAACTTTATGAACTCGCTGAAGCATCCTGAAGGGTATTCACCATTACCCAACACGCTCGCGAATATGCTGATATTTTGATGGCATTTTTGGCACACGGTGTATATATTTTTTTAAATTGTACAAACGCTTAATTTATATTGTGCAATATCAGTATGTCACGTTTCATTTTTTTTTTAATTTTAAATAAATAATATAGGACATTCTTACACAAATTAACTAAGTCCCGCGGTAAGCTCAAGAAGGCTTGTGTTACGGGTACTCAGATAACGATATACAGCGTGGGTATTTGATACGGGCGAATATTTTAATGACGATTACTATTGAACCTAGGGAACCTATTGGCATTTTCGTGAGAAGAATCCAAGATTTTTTTATCAGGTAGTAGTATCAGGTAAAATAGGTAAGTTTAATGTTGTCCGGGTCATAATACTCTTTTAGCAAGCCGGAGCTGATGGGCTGCTTTTTCTAGGGAAGCCGGCAGGAGTCGAGTTCTATGAACGCCGCCACTGAAAGCCAGACATATCCAGTCCGGTGTGTTAAATGGTCTAAGTTCAAAACGCATGTAAGCTTCGAAATTTAAATATATGAGAGTTCTTAATACTTTTTAAGTACTCTACGAAATTGTAGCGTTGTATGTGAAAAGTTTTTTAACGCCGAGTTATGCATCGCTGGTTTAAATGTTGTTTTTGATACGAATTGTTTTAGATTTTTTTTTTTTTTTTTTTTTTTTTTTTTATGTAGCCTGTAATGTGTCCCACTGCTGGGCAAAGGCCTCCCCCCTAGAGCTCCAAACTGCTCGGTTCAAGGCAATTTCTGGCCAGTTTTTTAGATATGCGTCCAAGTCATCCCGCCATCTCCTCCTGGGTCGGCCAATTCGCCGTTTCCGGTTTGGCATCCACTCCGTAGCTACTTTAGCCCACCTCTGTGGATGCATACGGCAAACGTGGCCAGCCCAGTCCCATTTCAGCCTGGCGGTTTTGGCCCCAACGTCAACAATGCGTGTTTTGGAACGCAGGGTAGTGTTACGGATCCGGTCAATCCTTTTCACTCCAAGCATGCTGCGCTCCATGGCTCTTTGGCAAACCTTCAGTTTAGCCTTTTGTGACTCGGTAAGTGACCAGGTTTGGGCACCGTAAGTCAGGACTGGCAGTATGCACATGTCGGTGAGTTTCCGTTTGGAATAATTATACAAAATTAATTTCGGAAGGATATTTTTACCTCCAGAGGAGTGTCGATCATATGTTTGACGTGTACTTTTGTTACGGTATGTGAGTATCTGCGTGTCTGTCAGATTCTAGCTCCCAAACGGCAAGACGGAATTCAATACTCGATAGCGACTGCGCGATTCGATAGTGATTGCATCTTTCTCGCTCTTAACTCTGTGTGTGTCATGGTGAGCCATGACGTAACCGGAGTCGATAGAGACTGCGACATTGGAAAGTATGTCCGTCTCGCTCCTGCCGAAGTAGTGGTAGGAGCGAGACAGACATACTTTCGAATGGCGCAGTCGCTATTGACTATGGTAACGTACAACTCACGGTACCGACCGATACTGGCGAGAAAAGACTATCGAATCACCCACTCATGGTAAGCACAAGGTAAGAAACTCCAAGCACATATACCTACTTGTGTCTAGATATATTTATAGCATAAATCTATGTTTTCATATGACAGGGCCTAACCATGTCATGAAATAATATTTTCACATGCCATAAGGCCGAATACATTAAGGGTCAAAGTATATGTAACATCTTATGTACAGTGTACCATATTATGTACCATGTATTCCTGTGAATAAACATTCATTCATTCATTCATAGCGGGAAAATAATAATGTTACATTAGCAATAGCGTTTCAATATATATATGTTTTAGCGATTCCACGAGCATACAGTCTCCACGGCGAAACACTACACGCCAACGTGACGGCCTTACCAACGGAAAGGGATATATTCTGGTTTGGATTGTCGGTGTTGAGGAAAATTGTGTGGTGTGTGTGAGAGAGACAGTTATGTTTTAATGGGAATTTATAGATGAGACAAAGACATAAGTTTAGGTGCATATACATACGAGATTGTAGGTTAGATGTTTGCTATGACTTCGTAGGTAATAGAAGACTAGCACTAAAAAGCAACTTTATAAAGCAAGCGCAGTTAGTATGATGACTGCAATTAAGGGTCATATAAATAATGGTTTCAAAGAAGAATCTAAGTATGCTTTTATGATTCCGAAAAATGACAGTCAGTATAAACATTGAGATAAATTATATTTTCAATTCAATAAAATGGAAAAATACTCCAATCGGCCATATTAAAGAATGACTCGCAGTAGGACGGAACGTAACGGGACGGGTTTCTGAGTTGTGATAATGAGCTGTCTCCGCGCTCAAAACTGTCTGATTTAGAAATTTTTTTTTTGGTAGGAGGAAAATGCCCAAAACGTTGGATAACCTTATCAGTACAGTATACTTGCTATTTCCCTGGTTAGTGGCTGTAAACTTACCTACATTATTTAACGCAAAACACCGTGACAGAGTGGTCAAAAAGGGCCACTCTGTCACGGTGTTTTCTAGAAAACCACTGAAAAGAAAAATACCTTACCGACATGAAAAGAACTATCAAATAGTCTACTTCATTTGTGCCTGGTCTATCGTCTGTACAATGGGGAATGCTCTGAAGAACTCTTTGACATGGTGCCTCCGTCTCGTTTTTACCATCGCACCTCCCGCCAAAGGAATAAGGTTCACCCACATTTCCTAGATACATGGCACACCAAGAATAAACGGGCTTCTCGCTCGTTTTTACCCAGAACATTTAAAATGTGGAACGACCTACCTCCTGAGGTGTTCCCTTTGCGATATGATATGGCGTTCTTCAAGAAACGAGTGTTCAGGGCTTTAAAAGGCTCAAAGGTCAACAACGCATGATGGCTCTTCCGATGTTGCTTATTTCCATGGGCGGCGATGACCGTTTCCCATCAGGCGGCTCGTCTGCTCGTTTGTTACCTTTCCCATAAAATAAAAAAAAACTTTAGACATATATTATGTTTATTTTTTAAATAATTTCTACCGTTATCATTTAAACATGATCAAAAATCCGAATAATCTAGAACCTCGCGTTTCATTGTCGATAAAAAGAACGGTCCAATGTTAAACGTCAAACTTCGATAAAATTATAACGTTCACTTAGCACTTTTACAGTCTGTCCTATCAAAATCTAGGAAATTTAGCATATGCCATCCGTATACGTTCGGGCATATCCGCCAGATCTGCCAATAAATGTATGGTAAAGTCTGGCGGATGCCCGGCGGACATACCCACTATGGACATCTGACGGATCGCCCGAACGTATATGGGCAGATTTTATTTTGTTGTAATTTTTCTACTACTTACTTACGTATACGTTAGATGGATATAAAATCCCAATGTGCGACAAAAGTTTTGTACTAAGTTTTCCACTGAGTTACGAAAATCTCATACGATTTCGTAACTCAGTGAAAAAAATTGTGGGAAATACTGGGGAAATGGTCTATCTTGAAGAGAATAAGGAACTCTTCCTACCTACCAAACATTCAAATCTGACACGAAAAAAAAGACAACAAAATAAAAATAATGAGTGATGCCCGAGCCGCGAAGGTGATAACACCACTCTGTCTGTCTGACGATGACTGCCCGATGTAGTCGAAACATATCACGCCTATTGTGATAAAATACGTGAGTGTTAACCGTTGCAATTTAATATCAGTATGACTCACGAAAGTCTAAATTATAAAAATAAAAATCCGTCCATATGGCCCACTATAGTCGGACTGTAAACGCCGACCTAGCAATCCTGTTAACAATAGCCACCGTTACACGCGCTTTTTACACTCCCACGTAAGTTAGGAGCGTCGAGGCGAATTTCTTATGAAATGTTTTCAGATAACATAATAAGTGGCATAGAAGTGCCGTACAGTCGGCTACGGTAGTACGTGCTCCTGATTTTAAATGGAGGCTGTATTGAAATAGTTGCACCAGTAATTGACAAACTCAACAGAGAGGTACGAAACGAAATACAATATTTGGCGAACGATATTAATGTTTGGTGACAGATGGTTGTATTAATCAAACGCGAAAACATCACACCGATAGTGATACAATCGTTTTAGTTTGAATTTCCCAAATCGTTATAACTAAAGGTCAACAGTGGTTCACTTTTTTACAGTGGACCTAGTTCAAAAACCACTAACTATCCCGTGACTCTTTCTATAAAAATTGATAGATTTTTCCCGTCCCACCCCGTCCCATCCCGTGCTAGTGTGAGTCATCCTTCATTTGAGCAAAAGAAAAGAAGAAACGAAATTTTGCTTTTTCTATATTTGTAGCCTCTAGAATATTGATATTATGAAATAGTTGCTATTTAAGAACCCTAGGCCACTCTAGAACCATGTCAAAATGACAAGCAGTAAGAGATCTCTTTCAATCTGATGCATAGCGTCACATTGACATAGTCCTACAGTCGCCTAGGGTTCAAATTGGTTTACTATACATGAAAACAAAAACGTGTCACTGTGTACGATAGTCGAAAGTATCTCGAGTTGTTGTAATAAATTATAATTTCTGTTGCGTCTCGCTTCCACCAGCCAGTGCGAGCAAGATGCACTAACTGTAACAACTGACAGTAATGACGTAGACACTAGCGAGTATAGTATTCTACAGTAAGTATATTTTAAACAATAAGTACACAGTGATTCAGTATTATTTTCCAATCCTTACAAAGGCATTTTGAGAATTACCGCAGCTCGGCCCAGGAGGGCCCTTTGAGACCCAATCAGCCCTGTCCCATTAGCAGTTTGACAGTTCAAATGACAGTTGCGCGGACCTTGGCCATTATAACTTGGCCAGTTTGGAGTTCTGCCGCATTCCCGGGAAAACAGTTTGAATTTAGAATGTATGGCCGGGAAACAGAGTACCTAAACAATTGAATGAATTTGCAATGGCAGTTACGGTGTAACATAAACATAACAAAGGTGTAATATATGGATGAATAGATGAAATATAATGCTTATACGAAGCGGAGTTTAAAAAACAATGTAGTAGATATTTATATATACTTTTTTCTACTCCAGCACTTCTCTGTCAATTAGATGACTAACAGCGATATTTAAAAAGTATACATTATAACGCTGTCTATGATATTCCATAAGAACACTGCTCCTATGGATTGTCATACAATATATGAGCACTAATCTTTAAATATTTGGAAATAAACCTAATGAACAAAAAAAATGGTACCTTGTACTAAACTCAATCCAAAAAGCTTTTTATTTTGTGAATATATTATTTACAAACGAAAATAAATACGAAAGTTATCAACAAGTAAGCAAAGTACGAAAATACGAAAGTTATAGACTTAAAGTAAAAGCGTGAAAAAAACAAGCCATCATGTTTATCCGAGATGAACTCTGAAAGTTAGAAAGTGTTAAATTACAAAAATGAATTCCAAAAAGTTTCCGATATCCAGGCTGATTTCCAATTCGTCCTCAGAGATTCCGACAAAAACCAGGGTGTTGTTTACATAATGTTGTTTCATTTACACCCGAAAACATTTGTAAAGGGCAAAGTATTGGAATACAAGTATTATCATTTTTAGGTAGGTAGGACAATGTTGGAAGTGTTTTTGATTTGAGATGATCTCGGTTCATCGTTGTATGACTTTTCTGATGCCATAAAATAAGGAGGTGCATGAGTTTATACATAGGTTGTATGTGGCGTAAAAAAAGAGATACTGAATAAAAAGATTTAAGTACCTAATTCTTAAATAGTACATTACGATACAAGTGTGAATAGGACAAAATTCGCAATAAGTAATAATAAAACACGACCGATGAGTGTTTTAAATCGACACGAGTTGCTAATTACCTATTCGCATGTGTATTGTACGACATTTTACTGTACATATGGCTCTTTGAATTTTTGACGCAGGCACATAAAGTGCTCATTATCGCACTAGTGCGGCAATGTAGCACCTTATGTACTGTAAAATAAAATTTCTTTTTAAATGTTTCCCTTAAACTGGTGACATTAAATAAAGTTATTTAGGTAAAATTTTGATCACTTATTTAAGTGTCCAAAATTTAATCTTAATTACTTGACACTTGACTTGAGACTTGTCAACGTAACTATTTTAGACAAGAAGATTCAAATAAGTATGCGACAGCTGTTTCGTAAATGAAGTTCAGTTTCTGGAATAAAATAACGGGTAATTATGATAAGTATATTACGGACTATTTTATTGATATCCATTAAATTTAACACGTAATTTTTCCCCTCACTAGCTCGGAAAGCGCTGTTTTGTCCTTTAAAACTAGCGTGGAAAAACGCATTTTATCCACATGTGGGGCAAAGTAATCTAATTCCTATCACTATAAGCGACCCGTCCAGTATAAGTGAGTCCTATATGCCCATAGTAAATATGCGCAATCGGAGGTCACACCTTAAATTGGTCGAGTCTTATCGCGCACTTGGTAAGCTGTTGGCGATATCTAAGTACCTACCAGGAGCGTACTCTATGACACATTATGATTTATAATTTTGAATTATTTTTTCAAGATAAATTGCATGTGGATAAGATTTGTAATCGTATGTAGTCTTTATTTTCCTCGCGATAGTGAGGGGAAAAATGTTGTATTACACTCGGCGGCAAAGTTTGTTCAACTCTCGTGCCTTGAGACCCTCGTAAAGCTCAAGATTCCAGTTATTGAACCACTCGCTACGCTCGTGGCTCAATTTTGGGATCTTTTGCTTGCTTGGGTCTCAATATAAGCCCGAGAGTTAAACAACAACTTTGCCCCCTTGTATAATAAATAACTATTGTACGTTAATAGGAGCTGCCTGATATATTGGTTTTTGTTGAATTCGAAAAAATGTTTTTTTCGTTTTTCATACAAAAAATAAATTAAGACATTAGATTCTTAGAGAAATTAACTCGAATAAACCCGAAGAATCTCCTCTTAAAGTCGAAATAAACCAGGGTGTACTATACAATTTAAACTTTCGTGACATTAAACTTAAAAATAAAAACGCTTAAAAACTCACGTATAATATGATGAGCCGACGCGACGATGCAGACTCTCGAAACGACGACGCCGGATTGCCTGGTACCAAATTAAGTGCTCATTTGACAGTGACGTTTCTATAGCTGGTTTAGAATCCAGAGTATTTTGCATCCTGCTCTTTCTCATTGGTGCGAGCGAGTTGCAAATACTTTAGAAAGCGTTAGTCTCTAGCGACTAACGCTTTTGAAGAATTGTTAGCAACTCATGGTACTGCTACTGGTCCCGCCTGCATCGGCGCGCGCGATCATTTATCTACGCCGGTCTCAGGCAGTGATGTCCGAGCCGCGGAGGTGACAACACCGCTCTGTCTGACCGACGATGACGGCCTGATGCAGTCGAAACATACAACGCTTATTGTGATAAAAATACGTAGGTATATGTATTACATTTTAATTAACATACTTAATGAGTTTTAACAGATTTTTTTTAAATTGTGTGTGTATTATGTACAGAAATAACTATAGGTATTTTATTAGTTTCCATATCCAGTTACATGTTTACGTAACTTAAGAGCACATACATTTTACTTACCTCTGGCCCCTAATCCAATGTTATACAGTATACCCTTGAGATAAGCGCGTTGTCGTTTTACCAAATCACAATAACATCAAATGCGATCAAAGCCAGGAACATAATACCGCCATAGAATATTGAACAATTCAGTATCTCTGGTTACAAGTCTACTATCGGGAGGAAATATCGGGATTCGTCTTTAGGGAGTAGAGTACATTTGTCTCGTTGTCGTATGAAAACATTATGACATTATGGACGTATTTTTTTACTTGCGTGTATCAGGTTATTATCTGAACATGCAATTTAAAATAGTAATATTATCATAGGCTGCTTCGATATTGAAAACAGAGGCAGGGGCATTATTTGCAAAATAATGCCTAGGCAGTATTGCTGTACCAACATACTGGCAATTCTTTATATGATTTCAGTCGAGCTGCACGTATGGCATCATATTCTGGGAAAATTATTCTGACCGATTCAATATATAAATGAAAAAACTACAATGGCGGTATATGGACACTAGGAAAGCACTGACTGATAGTGTCTAAAGAATCAAGAGGTCCCGAGTTCAGAACCTGGTAAGGCTATTTATTTATGTTAATTGCAAATATTTTCAGTTATAAGCCTTTAATATCGCTCGGAGCTACACTGGCTTTACAGCCATAAACAATAAGAGCAGATTGATTGCGCCATGACGAACTTATGAAGACGAATAACTGCTGAGTGCATTTATCAGCTTCCAGGGTTCAAAAAATCAATACGACCCATAAAGATATAATACAGGGGGTAGCAAAAGCCACGAATGATACTTCAACAGCTGATAAGAGTGATATATCAATGACCTTGCATACAATGCAAGTGAAAAATTAAAAAAAAAAAACATTTTTCACTTTGTATGAATTTTCGATCATCATCAAATTCGAAATGTTTCCGCTTGCGTCGTAATCAGGGCCTATAAGAGCGACTAAGAAACTCAGTAAATATCTGATTATGCAATGAATAGCTGTCTTGGCTTAGATCGTTCCAGTACTGTTTAATACATACTAATACATACTTACATACAAATATTACAAATGGGAAAGTGTGTCTATTGGCTTGTCCGTCTTTGCACGGCAGATATTTTTAATAGTTATTTTTAAGTGGAGATAGTTGAAGGGATGGAATGTGACATAGGCTACTTTTTGTCTCTTTCTAAAGCGAGCGTAGCTGCGGGCAAAAGCTAGTAGAGGCATATATGTGACGTCAGGCGAAAGGTTCCTACTACTACATCTACATTATATCTATCAAAGAAAACAACAGCCAAAAAATAGTTCAAAGGTTAAAATGCGTATAATATTCTATGGAACGCGTGTAATCCATGACCAACTAGGTATTGTATAAAAATAACATTTATGATGGATGTTCCATCATTTTCCCTAACCTCATATTAACCGGCTTATCCCCTGCTGAATATTATTTTGGAGTTCCGTTTCGTCAAGTTTTATATTTTTTACTTTGCTATTGTAGTAATAATCAAATTTCATAGTCGTTCTACATGGTGTGTCCGATTTAGGGGCTATCAATCCAGGGTTTGATTTTACTCTATAAAACGAGAATTTTTTCGAAAGAATTTTTAGAATTGCACCAATTCTGCAAGATATACAATTATTCTGACTCTGATGTCTGTTTCAAGTGCATATAGGTTATATAGCTTATATGTCGGCCGCTCCTGCATTTGACCCTTGACAGCTACTTCGCACCAGCCTCTAAATCTGTGGCTGACTCTCTCCTTATGAGACCGTTCAATTAAACGACTGTCGGGATAATGATCGAAGAATCAATCTTCCACAGGATGGTTACTTAGACTTAAGTACAGGCTGGACCAGAAATTCATTGACAAAGGTTTATTTATCTAACGTAATAAGAATAACTGTATATTATTAAAATTTAAAACGGAAATAGTTCTTGACTAAAATAATTACATCGTTTAACACAAAATTAACACGCGAATGCAAGTTTTTGTAAAAATTTACCATTTTGTCGCAGCTCCTCTAAGATTTTTGTTTGTCGAATTACAGTAAGTGTACTTTAAAAATGTCTCGAATTTGTGAATAATAGAAACGGCAGATATTTGAGATTGATCCCAAACTCCTGGCAAATGTGATGAAAAACATTGTATGTACCGGGCGGTACAATAATTGGAAACTCGTTTTAATTAAGTAATTTCTTGTTTGCCGCCCTTTATACACAATTTACTACTACACCATTTTATAAAAAAGCTAATGATTGGTAACTTGCATTACGCTCTGCCATAGAAACTTGTTTGCTTCTATAACGTAAAAATCCCAGTTAAATCTGGCACAAATCCGCGCATCAAAGGTAACGTTTGCTCACGTTATTGCTAACAAAAAGCTATGCTAGCTAGTTTGAAAGACAGACATATAATGTAAGTAGACCACGCTGCGTTGTTGTCTCACGTACGAAAGTTAATTTTGCATACGAAATCGAGAGAGGACTTTCAACTGAAATAAGTAGTCTTAGCTTAATTGTTGTCGTAGTCAGGTTTTATGTTAGTACTTAAAATATATTTACTTTAATAAATCATGAATTCATTAAAAAAATACATTAAATCCACTACAAATAAAATACAAAGAAAATATAAATGTTACACAAAAACAAACTAAAAATTATAATTTGAAAACAAATCGCCCATTACGCTCGCTGCGTTACAACGTTGAACTGCAATGGACAGCCTCTGCAAAAGAAAGACCCGCAGCGGGGACCAACACCCATCTCACGCAAACGTCTACCCAGTTGCCCGAGAAATACCCTGGCCTCAGAACCCCAACACCCGGTAGATTCTACCGTCAGTGGGACAAATAAATAATTACCGAGAGCCGTTTACTTCGCGTATCTACGGGCAGCCGCCATCCACCGCAGCTCCTGCCGTTGCCATAGTACGGCTAAAGTGCTATAATAGAGCCCTTAGCATCTGAGCGTTAGGGTAATAAAACTCTGGTATAGGCCTCCTCGCTCGCACTCATGGAACTTGCAAGTGGCGTTAACACTTTATATAGTTTTGTATTAATTTCCCTTGCGTTGGTTTCCTCAAACGGATCACCAGCATTTTCACTCAACACTCACTCAACACTCAACTGATTCTAGCATATACTATTGTACCATTGACACGTATTCTATTCATGTACATGTCTGCGGGGAGGAAAGAGGGCGGAAAGGGCGGGCAATAACATAATTTCCAATTGGGCTATTGTTCACTCGCCCCACGGAACCGAAATTAATATCGCTTCCGTCTCTAACATCTGACGCTAGGCCAGCTTGTATGACTTTCGTTTCATTTCATCGCTCATCAGTTTGTATACAAAGAAGGTACACTCTTCTTCTTCAGAGAGCCTGGGGTTCGCTTTGGTAACTAATCCCAAGATTTGACGTAGGCGCTAGTTTTACGAAAGCGACTGCCATCTGATGATCTGACCTTCCAACCCAGAGGGTAAACTAGGCCTTATTGGGATTAGTCCGGTTTCCTCACGATGTTTTCCTTCACCGAAAAGCGATTGGTAATTATCAAATGATATTTCGTACATAAGTTCCGTAAAACTCATTGGGCCGGCAGGATTTGAACCCGGGACCTGCGGATTGAAAGGCTCACGTCATACCGTTGGGCCACCAAGGCTCTCGAGGTACAGTCGCGATCAGATAAATCGGAACTACCCATACCCATATTTGTTTATTATTTTGAGACAATCTCACACAGATCGATCCAGTCCAAAACTAAGCAAAGCTTGTACTGTGGGTACTAGACGACTATATAAATACTTATATAAATAAATAAAATAAATAAATAATATGGGACAATCTTACACAAATCGACCTAGTCCCACAGTAAGCTCAATAAGGCTTGTGTTGTAGGTAGTAGGCGACGATGTATATAATAGACAGATACATATAAATACTTAAATCCATAGAAAACATCCATAACTCAGGAACAAATATTCGTGATAAACACACAAATAAATGCCCTGACCAGGATTCAAACCCGGGACCTCCTGCTTCGTAGGCAGGGTCACTACCAACTAGGCTAAGAGGCCGTTAAATATAGATAACTACATACATATACACATAGATAACGTTCATAACTCTGGAATGAGTTTTCATGATAAACACATGAATAAATGCCCTTACCAGGATTCGAACCCGGGACCCCCAACTTCGGCAGGGTCATTACCGAGTAGACTGGTATGCCGCTAATGTAAGCTAAGGAACGCACCCTTGAAAAATCAAATCAATAAAGACACGGTGTATAAAACAGATGGTCCTAGTGTGTAACAGTATAACAGCAGTTACCGTACCCGAGATATGAGCTAATAAGTCTCAGAATAAACGCTTCATCTCGGAGACGTGATGCTAACATCACGTCTCCGAGATGAAGCGTGGATGAAGAGATGGATTGTACGGACCCGCCGTGCATAGGGAATGGGCACTGTCGCCATCAGATATTTCGGACCAGCCGAGGTACTCACAAATGTCTGAACACGACTCTATTGTCTACGCGTTAGAGTGCTTGTTCCGATATTATTGCACACCTCGGGCGCTCCTGCCAGAGTAGTGGTAGGAGCGGGAAGGACATACTTTCGAATGCCGCAGTCGCATTCGGAAACAACTCATGGTACGCATACTGTTTAGTTCACATAACTTGGCTATGCAGGATTCACATAACGCGGCGCACAAGTCACAAAAATGCTGGTGATCCGTTTAAGGTAGTAATAAGTATTGTGGACAGATTAGGAAAAATAAGAAAAAATTTACGCGATTTTTTTCTCGTCTATGATCTTATACAAAAAAAAAAATCGCGTCAATCTTTTTTTTTAACTTAACCCGATACTGATTACGCCCCGGATCAGTAGCGGTTTATATTATAACGTTCTTCTGGTTTTACCCTACGCGTGAGCGATGAAACCATAACCATACCAAAACAAAATAAGATCTTGAAATCTGAATACCACTCCTATTCCTCAATACGATAAAAGCACATTCGAGATTTATATTCTGAATTACCTACATTTAATTTCAGTCGAATTCGCGAGCAGCCTCGCTTTAAACGCTTTTCAGCCAATTTCACCGTAATAAAACGCTTGCGTGGTCGCGGCGGTTTCCTTGGATTCTCCCCGGGCACAAAAAAAAACAAGCGTTCTTCGGCAGTTCGGAAAATACAAACGGGCGGCCTGGCCTGACGTTAGATAGGGTGGCGATCGAAACGGATAGCCACACTAACGGCCTCCTAGCCTAGTTGGTAGTGACCCTGCCTACGAAGCAGGAGGTCCCGGGTTCAAATCCTGGTCAGGGCATTTATTTGTGTGTTTGTCACGAATATTTGTTCCTTGAGTTATGGATTTAAATATTTAAATGTATCTGTCTGTATATATATATCGTCGCCTAGTACCCACAACACAAGTCTTATTGAGCTTACCGTGGGACTAGGTCGATTTTTTTTTTAATACTACGACGGTGACAAACAAGCATACGGCCCGCCTGATGGTAAGCGGTCACCGTAGCCTATGGACGCCTGCAACTCCAGGGGTGTTACATGCGCGTTGCCGACCCTTTAAAAACTTTAACACTCCTTTTTTGAAGAACCCCATATTGTAGTCCTTTGGGAAAACAGTAGCGATTTGTGTAAGATTGTCCCATTTGTCCCATAATATTTATTTATAAAATAAAACACTATCTCACGTCGCGCATGTAACACCCCTGGAGTTGCAGGCTATAGGCTACGGTGACCGCGTACCATCAGGCGGGCCGTATGCTTATTTGTCACCGTTGTAGTATAAAAAAAACAAAGTGCCAATTTGGCACTTCGGTTTTTTTAACCACCAAAAATATGCATACAGGACTTTATAGTCTGAACATTAAGGTCGTGTATACAAATTTTGGCACTTTGGCTGTATTCATATCTTTGTAGTTGACTGTACATGCTCTGGTGACAAAAATACTCGCTAAATTATCTAGTAGGTAGGTACTCCAACAATTTCATCTATCATATTTTGAGAATGGTGCCTGCGAATATGAGTAGGAAAAGTTTGAAATATTACGATGTAGGGTGAAATATTGTTTTGATACGTTGCCAAAACGGGTCTAGTATCTAGATAATGTAGCTCACGCCGTTATAATGATAGTCTGGATAGTTTGGCGATTCTGACTATAGAATAAACATGACAATGATAATATCTTATATAATTGGAAAGCGCGAATCAAATCATTTATTATTTGTAATAAATATTTTGATTCATGTTTTTTTAAGTAGTCACACTACTATTCCTAATTTCCTATCCATACTTACTAATATACTAATATTATAAATAGGAAAGTCTGTCTGTCCATTTGCTCTCCTCTAGGTACAGGTCGCAATTCAACCAATTCTATTGAATTTTTGTTAGCTTATTCGTTAATTTCGATTTAAATCTAGGACATTTTCATAATGGCGGGTATTGGCACAAAGGTCCTAAGCGCCATAGACTCCAACAGCGCTTAGGACTTTTGTTTCATCTCGCGAGTTCTACAGCTCACAGATTCACTAGCATTTGTTTTTGTAGCTTACCTAGTCCGGATCATTGATCGTATCATCAGCTATTTACTTAAACTAATACAAAACACTCAATTTAATAGTCTTTCTGCTATTTAATATGTAGGTGTTATTGGATATTGGTAAACAAAATCCGTAACAAACACCGAGAAACAAAAGTTGTTTACAGGATTGGCAGGATTCCGTTTCATTGTTGGACGATTTAATGCTGAATTGAGAGCATTGGCCTTTTTACAATTACGTAGTCAACTGGGAAGCCTTATAGTTTCTCTTAGTAACCGTTCCGTTAGTACTAGAAAGCTATAATTTGGTATGAATATACCAAACTAGCTTCTGCCCGCGGCTTCACTCGCGTTATAAAGAGACAAAAAGTAGCCTATGTCAGTCTCCATCCCTTCAACTATCTCCACTTAAAAAATCACGTCAATTCGTCGCTCCGTTTTGCCATGAAAGACGGACAAACAAACAGACACACCATGTGGTTTCGCAAGTGTGAGCGGAGGACTTTTTTCGTTTCAAGCCTAAAGTGTGAGGTATCTTTGGATAGGTATTTTAAAAAGAATCTGGGTTTGCTAAAAACATTTTTTATAAAGTAAATATAATTGTAAAGCATTTATTAAATACGTATAATAAATATTTTGATCCTTTTTTTAAAGTAGTCACATTGCTGTATATACATTATACATTGAAAGAGATGTCATACTCGTATGCTACAAAAAAGTGACCAAGGCCTCAAGTGCCCACGGCTGGGATCGAACCAGCGACCTCCAGAAGGCAGGAGGTCGAAACCATAATATTGTCCTCTTAGTAAAAGGGAGTATTTAACATAAGATTACAAAGACACTCCTTTTCGCTAGTTATGATATCATGGTATCTAAAAACCGTTTTTAGGCTCGCTTATTGTGGCCCGTCATGCTCTTGGCTGGTATTTGTTTTTTGCTAAGAATGTTATTAGTCCAGTGGTAGGTATACAAAAAATCTATAAATTTTAATAAGCATTTGACATCAAACTTAGAAAACGGAAACGTTGGTAGCCCAGTGGTGAGGCGTGCGACTTTCAGTTGGAAGGTTGCAAGTTGAAATCCCGGCTCTTGCTAATGACTTTTTCGTAACTATTGAATAAAACAAAATACAATGTAATATTCACCAATGTATTTTAAGTGAAGAAAAACGTTGGTGAGTAGGTAAACCGGACTAATCCCAGTAAGGCCTAATTTCCGCTCTGGGTTGGTAGTCGCTTCCGAAAAACTAGTGCCTACGCCAAATCTAGAGGTTAAGTGTCCCATCGGACCTCAGGATCCTTGAGCCGTGGCTAAAGTCAGGAAAACGATGATGATGATGATGATGAGATTAGAAGTATAGTTAAAAATGTATTTCTTTTTTCTCTTTCTTTATCTTATCAATATTTAAGAAAGATTTACATAAAAAAACTTTTTATTTTGAGTAAACACTTAGCCAGAAGTGGCTAAAAATATGTGTACTTATGGCACGTTTAGAACGCCATGTAAAAAGTCTGAAATAAAATTATGACGGAAGCCTGAAAATGAGATCAAAAGTGTCGAAATTGTATTTAATTTAGACCCCTAATTATGTCCTTAATTATTATAACAAAATGGCCGACAAACGCCACGTGGGCAGCGACAGTCTTTCCTCAACTCCCCTTTAAATTCTTATTCAACTTGAGACCTCGGGCCAGTCTCCATAAAACTTGTGTAATTTGACCTCGAGATGCAATTCAATTTTAGTTAAACATGAAATGATAAATAAATAAATATTCTAGTCCCACGGTAAGCTCAATAAAGCTTGTGTTATCGGTACTAGTACTACTCGTAGACGACGATACACATAATAGATAGATACATATACCTAAATACTTTATTGAGTACGGTGTCAGCGGCAGAGTTTAGGGAGGGGGGGCCCTGCATAGAAGTTTGTATAATTGGGGCACTTAACTCTGCAACTGACTGTACATAGAAAACATGCATAATCAGAAACAAAAATTAGTGATAACCACACAAACATATGCCCTGATTAGGATTTGACCTTCCGCTTCGTAGGCAGTCTACTACCGACTAGAAAACAAATATATACATTAAAACTTCACTAAAGTAAAATACTAATAAAATGCCCATATTGCCCATGCTAGGTCGCCAAATCTGTTCCCTGGGCTGAGGTGCTCATAGGACTGGGCTTCATTCTCTGACTGAACGTGCCTATTCTTTGTCCAAGGAATGAGCCAGTCAATGAGGTTATTTCGGCCACTTTTTGCGTATCTAATTTGAAATCCACCTTACACTAGTTCACTTGAATGTCCAACTTCTACAAGCATTTGGAACACCCTTCGTCAAACGGGGCGACTTGGCACAAGCTCTTAATATATTCCCCATATTTACCTACAGAGCACAGCGAGGCAAACCTCAACAAACCAAAGGGATTTAGGTTTTTGACAGGTACCTAATAACATTTAGATTTTTTAAATGGATGCGCATAATTTCCATTCTGATAATATGAGAATGCCTTTATTGTAATAAACTAAACTAAAAGATATAACCTATAAATATAAATTTAAAAGTATAACTAAACTAAATCTACAACAAGCCCCTGCAACATGGTACCGAGGACGCTGGCAGCTTAGCAGATCCTCGCTGAACTGCTAAGCTGGTGCGTTGAGCGAGGAAGCTGCCAGCTCTTGGGTCTCCTGTGGCGTATCTGAGTCCGTAGCGTATAATGTCGTAGCGTATGACAGGGTAATATCAATAATTACCAATGTTAATATTCTGTTTGTCACCTTTATTGATAATTTACCATGTCATTCGTAGGCTCAGCTTAGTTGCTAACTTATCTTTGTCTACTAGACGAGAAAATATGAAGAAAATGGGGAGCTTTTTTGAGTTTACGGCGTCCCTAGCTTAGTTGGTAGTAACTCTACCTACGAAGCTGGAGGTCCCGGATTCAAATCCTGGTAAGGGCACTTTTTATGTTTATCACGAATATAGTTTCCGCAACCACAACCGCTGTACTCTTATGGCGTAATTTCCGCTGATTGGGTATCCAGTTTATTTTATTCTATATCTATCACCCAACAGTGGATGAAAAGAGTTGAAGCAAAATACATAATTTTTCGCGAAAACGACGAAAATACCTATTGGTGACGAAAACGTATACTTAACATTAAACTGGCCCTCTTACGCTTCCGCCTCGGTAACAGTCAGAATAACACTTTAGGCCTAATCTGACAACCCTTTACAACTAACTGTAAAACCTGTACCGGCGGCTTATTCTGGAATATTATAAAACTCTATTCAAAATTTAAAATCTCCGGACAAAATTACAATTTTATTATACCCTATCTATGAGTATCTTAGATGGTTCATTCCGTCTTGTTATTAAACCCCATCTTTGAGTATTTTAGATGGTTCATTCGATCTTGTCCATAGATATAGAACAAAAAAATGGATACCCAATCAGCCGATAAAAAGCGCCAGAAATGTGTGTCTATAAAGTTTTAACAGTATTGGTAGTTCTGTGTTCTGTGTATGAATTTGATACTTAATGCTTACTTCAGTAAGCTCTTTTTCTTGCACACATCAATGCAATTATAATCTTGATGCAAAATTGTTCGCTAATCCCCTCTAGCCCGCAATTTTTGACGTTTTTGTTCTCCTTTGTGAGTCTATTTCATTTCTTTTAAGAAGTCAATGGTCTTGTCAAGGAATGTGGTCATCAGTATGAGACCAAAGCTTCATACAATGTACACCGACACATATGGTAAACTTATTAACTATGCGAAGATTATTTATCAGTATGTGTAAAAAGTCCAGTCAGTGTTGGTACATTTTTACGGACATTTCTTTGTACAAACTTGACAAAAACATGCAAATGATTGTATTCCTCCGTCCCAATTCTCAAACACCAAACTAGCCTACTTTTATCCATAGCTCACCCTGGCCTTTTACCGTAAACCATTTCGTTCGTTCATTTGCCTATTTATCGTTCGAATATTCAAGACTAATAAAAAGGTCCAACGGTAAGTATTTTCAGTCTCGGCGGTTATTGTATTTGTGTTTTTGACGTATACTCTGCAAGATTATTCACACTTTATCGCGACAGAGAGGCAAAACTCAGTTTTCTAACTAATTTAAGAGGGCGCAAAGCATCAAGTGGCGCCCTCGTTAGGGGGGATTGTTTTTTCTTATAATCCTTTCCATTTCCCTATAATTAATGGTATCATCGTCGTAGTCCTACGAACTCTCCAACATTTCGTCTATATGACATAGTTATTATGTTACTTACTTTTGGCTTAATCACCTAAACGGAAAAAAGTGTCGCCATTTTAACTATAAGTAAATTTATATGCCTCCCTATTTTTTTCATACCGAAAAAAAGGGACGCACATAATTTAAAAAAGAAACTACTGCAGCTTTGGCTTATCAGACTATAATATGAGTACAATGATGCTACCATGGATTATAAAGAAAATATAAAATTTACCAGAATAGTACCGCCTGGCGTGTAGCCAGCTCTTCCCGGGCTCAAGTTCGCGGCACCTGCGGGAGTAACTTCCCGAATATTAATGTTACGTACTGTGTTTTACACTTAACCCCGAACTAACGATTTATTTAGTAACTTTTATTTTTTATTTAAAATTGGTTAATTTATGTTATTTGTATAGTATAAAAATATAATATAATCGACAAAAAATGTTTTCTTTTTCAGTGGTGGAACCATGGAGGAGGTCTCCAACAGCGCACAGAGCTACTACTTACAATAAGTTAGTTAACTACAGTATATGAATTAAATTCCATAAAATATCTGCGGCTATTAAGAACTTAAAAATACCGATATTACTATTAGGCTTACTCCATCTCCATATTCGTAGTATAAAAAATCCTGGGTTTATTAGAAACTGGGGCTAATAAAACACTGAATAAATAAAGTTTTAGCTTAAAAGCCTAAAACGTATTAGGTAAGGATGACTCAAACTAGAACGAGGCGGGACGGGACGGGACGAGACGGGACGGAGCGGGACGGAAAGATCTGTCAATTTATATAGAAAGAATCACGTGATAGCTCGGAGCACTCGGATGTCACGTGATGTTTTCTATAGAAATTGTCAGATCGTCCCATCCCGACCCGTCCCAGTCCCGTCCCGCCCCGTCCCAGTCCCGTCCCGCCCCGTCCCAGTCCCGTCCCGTTCTAGTGTGAGCTATCCCTTATTTGTGAGGTAAGAAAACGTTCTAAATTGCCCATATAGGTACGATGCCAAAATCGACCATAACAACTCGAACGCATGGTATTCATAAAATCTGAACCCAAATCGGGGGAATTGTAAAATAATAAAAGACAAACAACGTTCAAACGTACAAAGTGTCGCCGTGCCGTCATTTCTGACGCGAGGGGCGGAAAGTTTTTGATTAATTACTTTCCCTGCCGAGGAAATATTGCCGCATTCCTTCTGGTAGGGTTAGGAAGGCACAGACAGGGACTCGCCCGTCTGATGCGAAAATTCGAATTTGTTCGAGGAACGCTCTGTGTGATACCAGTTAGTCAAAAATTGGGAGCCCATATAAACGTTTTCTGATAACAAATAGGGGTATGCATTTAATGAACAATAGTTTGTATAATAGTGATCAGTTCAAGGTCATCCACGGAGCAATTGCGTCCTATCTGGTTTACAAAAATGATAAACGTTAAAAACTCCTTCACTAAAGCCTGTGCCAGACGGTTGACAACGACAGTTTCTGCAAGATGACCTTGGCAGAAAAACAGCGGTTTTCAGCCGTGTAGCAAGTGGTTGAAACTAAAATCTGCATGACCTTTAAACGCCCTTGGCAGACGGGCGTGCTCTGCCAACCAAACGGCAGAAGCATTAGTCCTACTTTTTCTTAATTTAACTAGATGTACTATTTAAACTTTCAAGATGCTCACACATTATTGGTAAAGAAAATATAAACTTCGAATTCGGGGCCGACATTGTCCTCGTCTCCCCGTGGTCCTGGAGATGATTTTCTCCAAGACATATATGTAAATTAACCAGAAAGATTAACATAGTTGTCTTTTTATCGACGATAGCGCTGTGTCACTTTCTCACTTACGTACTTGTTAGAGTGTGATAGTCACGGTTATATTATAAGCCGACCATATGAGCAACTTAAATTTCGAACATTTTAAAATGTTTGACGCTAGAGATTGAAAGGCTCTTTATAGTAGGGTATAGTCATTATCAAATATTTAGTGACAGCTACAAATACTACAAATGGGTGTTGCGATACCTTTGGCTACTTCAACAGTTACTATCTAAAGAGGGTTACCGTAATGGCGGCGCCACTCATGCGTGGATCTAGTGTAAATATGAGAGAACTGTCAAAGTGACGTATGTAAGCTTCTCTCGGGATCTACGTTCCACTAGCACCGCTTGCGGCAAATTTACTCGCGATAATCCCCATGTACGGTAACTCATATCTACCCATTCTGAAGTCTATGGTTCGCGAGCAGCGCGCGACTTTCCAGTTTATTACCTGACATGTTTGAAATACCTGTTTTATTGTAGGGAGGGGGCCAAGATGGAATTTTCATAAGCATTATTATTGGTTTATTTTTAGCCAAGACTGGAACCTTGCCAGATAAAATTGTGGTGATACTGACGTAAAAACTCGTAATATAAAGTCCTGGGGGTTTAGATAAGTGACAATCGTTAACCAATAACACCTTACTTAATATGGAAATTATTACTTGACTTTTCAAACCAAACATACGACTTTGTTGACAAAGGATCCTTGGCTATTTTGGACACAGCTCTGTGTGAACCTGACAACTTGGAGAAGCTTGTAGTCGCTGTTCCTAAACTTGTAATTCGGAAAGCAGCAACATGGCAGGCCTCCTACTCTATGGCTCGATCAGGTTACTGCACTCACAGCACCTCTACCATGAACATCGACAATTGATATTGACGGGAAAACCTCTTTGTCATACCAATATGCAAGTGTGATAGATTGAGATACGAATCCGCAATCGTCAGATTTTCGTGGTAGGCGTGCAGGCCTCACTGTGTAGACCGCCACGAGGAAGGCTGAGGACGGGGTGGAAGTGATCGGTGACAGAAGTCATTAAGCAATATTAAAGACAGACACTTCAGCAATGAAATCAACGACTAGAGGCGTGACTTTTAAGACTAACCGTAACCACATATTATTTTCTAAGGGACAGATCTCTAAAACAAACCGAATACAAACTATTTTGAACACTACGCAAAAAACAATTGACGCTCGGCCCCCGGCGAGTCGGTACCGACACAAAACAAACGACGATCGATTCGAGTAGGTACGCTCGGAGAGTACCATAGGATACAATCTAAAAATTGGTTAACAAGCTTAGTTAAATCACGGTTACTTGCATAGTATATAGCTTCAGTAATATACATTTTCTTATTGTTCCTTTAATAGATTTATTATATATTATATAATAAATAAATTAAATAAATAAATATTACAGGACATTCTTACACAAATTGACTAAGTCCCGCAGTATAAGCTCAAGAAGGCTTGTTACGTGTACTCAGACAATGATGTACATATATAATATACAAATACATAGAGGACATCCATGACTCAGGAACAAATATCTGTGTTCATCACACAAATCAATGCCCTTACCAGGATTCGAACCCAGGACCATCGGCATAGCAGGCAGAGTCACTACCAACTACGCCAACCGGTCGTCTAGGTATATACGAGTAGAAGGTAGTGGAATTTGTTGGTAAGAAGTATTTTCTTAAACCTAGATGGAAACCTCGCTTGGAGGGAAGCAGACCAGCTATGTACCTATTACCTACGCAATATATATGCTGACTTTGTGGAGTTGTTACAGATAGTAAAAAATATAGATAACTCACTTATTTCTTTACCATTTTACATATTTTTTACGCACTTATTGTTTTTTTTTTTTAAAGGGACTAAGAGTTTATGGAATAACGCCGGTAGAAAGAATTTAATTACTTACCTTAGAAAAGAAAAATAAAACTGAGTTCAACATGATCATTAAACTGAAATCAATATATTATTAGAAAAAAACACAGAAATATATGAAAAAAGTAAACTTACTGATATCGATGGAAATTCATTCGAAGTATGAAGTCAATAAACATTCACAAACAAACTTATTTGAATTATTAAGAAATCGATTTAAATTAACACGAATTAATGTTCCTGACTTTTCCATGTATTTACATATTTATTATGTATCTATCTGTTATATATATCGTCGTCTAGTACCCATAACACAAGCCTTATTGAGCCTAATGTGGGACTAGGTCTAGGTTTTTTAAATTTTAATATCAGTATGACTCACGAAAGTTTTAACTGTAAGAATATCAAAATTCAGCAGTTATTGTCAATTTTACTTATAATGCGAAACAAATAGTCCAGGGAAATGAAATAAAAAATTGGTAAAACAGCCTAACGACATTACATACATTTTTAAAATTTCACTTCCCTCAGCACTATCTATGCCAGGCGCGAAAATCGAACGGAAAAAATTTAGGAATCTCCCTCAAGCAAAAGAGTCAGGAAGACAATTTCGAATTTTAGATGTTCGCTATAGAACCTGATGGTAAATGGTGTTCACTTTGAAATCTTTGTTGTATTCTTACTCCCATGTCGTCTACTTAGTAAGTGAAATAGATAAAACATTATTATGTTGGAAATAATAGGCTCCCATAAAATAAATGATTTCCCAGTGAGGTCGCTGTGCTCCTTAATTTGTGAAAAAGCAGAGTAATTGTGAGAATTGATGTTAGCAATTTAACACAACGCCTGGATTAAATAAAATCTCTACTGGGGATAAAGTGGATCTTTTTACTCGTTTAACTTTTTTCTCGTTTAAAGTGCTTTAAAGTGAGTGCGTAATTAAAAGGAAGAACTCAGGCATAATGATAATCGTTTTGTGTAAGTTCTAAGTGTGTCGTATATATTTTGTGTATAATCTTTGACTTGTATATCTGTGGTATCATATTTAACAAAAAACAATAAATCTATATATGGCGACAATCTCACACAGATCGACCTAGCCCTAAACATTAGGAATTCTTGTATTATGGACACTAGAGGGATACTATGGATACTACTATGGAGACTATAACTAAAGTCTCGAACGGTACTTTAACAGCTGACAAGGTCAATGAACCTGATTACGAACAAAAAACTCACTTTTTACATAATAGCTGATCGAAACAAAGCTGTATCCATACAAAGTGATTTTTTTAAATTATAAAATTTTTCCACTTGCATCCTATTCAGGGTCATTGACCTTATCAGCTGTTACAACCTGTACATACTTTAAGACGAAGAAATTATACAATTTGATTATAGAATACCCTTCAGGCAATGTATAGCTAGCTTTATAAGCTCCTCTGGGCATTGTAAACAAACCTTTCTTTTGTATGTAGGTTTTCTTTGCACAAGTAACTTTTTTGTCAGAGAGAATTCTCATTCTTAAGTCATAATTTAACCCTGTAGTAACGAGTGCTGTTAAGGGTTCGACATGTTATCATATTAGTCGATTAATCGCCCGATTAATCAGTTTTAAAGTATTTCATTTCAATTAAACGAAATAATTTATTTTCAAAAGTACTTACCAAGCTTAAAAGTTAATTTTTCAGCAAAATACACATAAGGAAATAATCGAAAAGCAAATTAACCTCTGTGTTTATTGACCAAATGTATTTCTTGATAACCACATCAAAGACTATTCCAGAAAAGAAGATGATTAAAAAACGGCTTTTCAAGGCAAAATTAAATAAGCGAAATCGGACAAAAAATAACACAAAGGTAAATTTGGAAGAGGAAAAAGATTGTTTGAATTACAAAATGGATTAGCTTTCTATACAAATCAAGAGATCTGAAGGTTAGCTTGGGTATAAATTGAGTTTGATTACGTAATCTTTGGAATTGCTTTTTGTTGAATATTCGTTTGTAATACAAATATTAATATAATACAGTAATGGCATTCAAGAAATCAATTATCAGGGTAGCGGATGCGGTCTGCATAGGATCCTAGATTGTAGCCATATACAGGGCACCTACATGGATAAGTACGATACGAAAAAAAAAAACTGATCAAAAAACAAAAAAACCCCCCGCGATGTAAAAACAAAATTGCATCGTACTTAGGATCATTGACCTTATCAACTGTTGAAGTATCCTTCGGTTCTTTTATTACACCCTGTATAGAGGAGTTCTATGATCAGCAGTCGTCTGTAGCTGATTAGATAAATAGAAGATAATGTATTTGGCGAGGGATGACCTTTCTTTACGTTGGGAAAACCGGAGGAACCAGGAGGGGTGCCGGAGTCACCGAAGGACCTTCGTCTAAAATCTAGTCTCATGAATCTCGCAGGGTCACCCCCCGAGCCCAGGGCAGCTTATTATGGAGGGGAAGCAAGTGCGCATAGCGTCTGGCTCGGCACGCCTACCACGAACATCGAAAATTGGCATTGACGGGAAAACCTCTTTGTCACTCCAATATGCAAGTGTGACAGAAATGGAGATACAAATCCGCAATCGTTCGATTTTCGTGGTATAGGCCCAAGCATAGGCCTAGGGCATAGGGCGTTAACCACACTCTCTAGCAAGAGGTCACTCTTAAATAAGGGGTAACAATACAACCTATAAAACCAATCAATTAAATATAGAAAAAAACAGGCGGTGTTATCCATATTCAAGTTCATAATGTTATTTTTTCCTCTTAAAACAATATCAATATAAGGTAACTAATAATATATTTTTCAGTCCTCCGGCCGGTAAGCGCCACTTTACGCAAAACTAAATTGCCGCCTACCGGCTCCGTCGGGCAGAAAAATAGTATACAAACCTCGGCCGTTAAATGGGAAAGCCTCGGATCACATGTTAGTCGACCTCGGCTTCGCCTCGGCCGACAATTACATGAGATCCGAGACATTTCCCACTAAAACGGCCTTGGTATGTAATCTACTATTAATTATACAGTAAGTGTAACTTACCTAGCTACCTACCTCTACCTACCTTAAAACTAAAATAGGTCCTTGAGGCATTGTACCTAGGATGCTGGCGGCATTTCCTCGTTGTATCGCAATGCTGATACGTTGTGCGAGGAAGCCACCAGCTTTTCGGTCACCGTTACATCAAACAGATGTTTCGTGATTTCCACAAAAAAACTTGCGTGCGCTGGGACCTAAAGTTTCAACCCCAAGTGATTTAAAATTGTACTCTCTGCCCAGGCTCTTATATTTATTACGTTTTAAAATTTCGGTGCTTTAAGCCACTCCGCCCGCATTTACATTAGTTCGTTGGAGGTGGGACGGTGCATCCCACACTAGCATCCGACCCAAACTCCAAGGAACCAAGGGCCATCGGGTCTCTTGCCGTCATTCCTGAAAATCCCAGTATTATTATTATATTTTATTTATATAATTTATTCAGTTTGCTATGCTAACTAACCGATTTGAAAGACATCCTACGACACAACAAAATGGAACAGCGTAAATGTTGCCAAAAAGAAAAGTAATTTCCTCTCGACAATAAAAAGGCGGCGTAAACGGAAAAAAAACATAAACACGTTTCAGGTAGACATGTTTAATCTTCCATCATCAACAGCATCTGCCGTCGACGAAATATGTGGCAGGCTTGCTATTCTGTTCGCTTGCCGGGGCCTCGCTTCAGCAACCCAGGGAATGCCCGAAGCGTGCAGGGTGTAACGAAAGTCCCGATAAACACTTCAACCGCTGATAAGGTCATTGACCCTGAGTGAGTGAATTCGATAAATATAAATTTCACTTTAATATTGTCTTCTGATACCGCGATTGTTATTCATTGAAATTAAACATCTTCAGAACGGATTAATCGCGTTTATTAACACCATGACCCTATGTTTCGAGCCCTTTACAAGACTTGTTTTCACAGGGTTATGATGATGACTAGCATAATAAACCATAAGTAAGTAATGCCATTAGTAAAACGTCGTACGATACATGTGCGAATAGGTAATTCGCAACTCGTGTCGAATTAAAACACTCTCTTCGGTCGTGTTTTGTTCTATCGCCACATTGCGAATTTTCTCCTATTCGCACTTGTATCCTATTATCTATGCATAGAAAGATCATACTCCTCCTGGCCTGTCTGAGGCGATGTTACATAGGAATAGCATACCAGGTGATATAAAAATGGTGAATAAAATTGGAAATAAGCGGATACAGCCCGGTTGTAAAACCTGTATATTGCAAATAGGCCGTAAAGAGAACCGGATGCTGCAGACGACTGGAGTAACAGGTAGACGGGGCAGTCGTTTGAAAAGGGTGGTTGTTAGCTCAAGGAGATTCCGTCAGATGTTGTATGTATGTATGTATGTATAAGCTTTATTGTACAATAACACAAGAAATACAAGAAACACAGTAACATAGACAATTTGATACAACAAAGGCGAACTTATCCCTATGAGGGATCTCTTCCAGTTAACCTTTGAGGATTGATGTTGTCAATAGTAGATAATTAGGGTTCCGTATCAAAATGGTAATTTTTAAATCGGAAAAAACGGATAAAAATTTACGTATTTGAAATGACATTCATTTGATTATACTCTTGTACAGTCAGCTACAAAGATATGAATACAGCCAAAGTGCCAAAAATATGTATACAGGACTTTATTGCCTGAACATTAAAGTCGTGTATACATATTTATGGCATGGCATTAATATGAATTTCTTGTAGATAGACATGCCTGTTATTTATAATGTAATCACACTTCAACTGGGCAGCGATTTGGCTCAATTTTTTTTATTTATAGGTGGTTTATTTTTATTTTTATGTTTAGTTTTTAATTTTTATTTAGGTAAGTTGATTTTAAGGTTTTTATTTAAATTTATTGTTATTGAAACAGTAACCAAATGAAATTGAAATTTTTTCGAATTTGTAAATCAGAATAATTTCTCCTGGTTTCTCTCAGAAAGAAACGAATAGTGCAAAAATTCATTACCTCGGGCGGTACTCGAACCCGCGTCTCTGAGATACCAGCTCATCGCTCTTCCAACTGAGCTACCGAGACCACATACATGGCCCCGAATTTCCCACCATATCCCACCTCATATGCGCTTTAGGGGGGTGGGTTTGAGTTCCACCCGAGGTCATGAATTATTCCGCTTTTCCTTTCTGAAAAATTAGGTATCATTCGCAGACGGTTCTGCTTAACAATCATGTCTCCTCTGTTTTAATTAGGTATTTATTTACTCTTTGACCTCCCTTCAGTTCCCCTAGCACTTCTCGAGGGTAGTTTTACAGCCCGCTCGGGAAAACTAACCCGGTAGGGCTAGCCTTTCTTTACCCTTTATTTTGGATACCTACTTATGATGGCTACTCAAATACCTACCCGGTATTTCGAAAATATTTTATACGACAAATGAGGGTCAATATGAAAATGAATTGTTCATTATTTATTTTGTTTAATATAATTGATTAGGCATAAGTGTCACTCATATGGATCCTTTGTTGTCCGAAATAAACGAATTTTTTTTTTTAATATGGCGACCTGACTTATAAGAAATAGGACAGTTCTACTTTTTTTGACCAAGCGTAAGTAAAGGTCTCCCCAATTTCACCACGGCGACAGGTGCGACAGTTGTCAACATAATTATTAGGCGTCTATGGGCTACGGGCGCCGCTTACTATTGTGCGGGCTGTATGCACGTTTGCCGCCAACATGTCATTTATAAATAAAATCATCATTATTACCACTAAAAACTCCTCCTTCCTTCCTTCCTTTCCCTTCCTCCTTCCGCTTAATCTCAAATCATTCTCGTAAAATTTTGCAAGCAGGAGGGTTAGCATGTTTGCCATTTTATCGCTTATCACACTATGCGTCACTTTCGCACATACATACTTGTTAGAACGTGAGAGCAACGTCGGTAAACGATAAAAACCCGACCATCATAGACTAGCTGGTTAGATAAGTATACCTAGCTAAGTATACCTACATTTTTAAAATAACTAAAACTTATATTACATAAGTAGGTATTTTTATATGTCTAAAGAATGAGTCACACTACAACGTAACGTGACCGGACCGCGCTGATCTGTCAGTTTCTATAGAAAACGTCACGTGACCTCCGGCTCCCAGCTATCACGTGATTCTTTCTTAGTATAGAAATTGACATATCGTCTCGTCCCGTCCCGATCTAGTGTGAATCATCCTTAATACTCACGGGAGTTTTCTATAATGCAGGATGATTATTTTATCACTAGCCAAAATCTACAATTCTGCATAGTGAATGTGTAGGTCATACTGGCCAACTTTTATTATGGGGCTAAAGTCAAAATCGCGAAAAAAATATTGCCTGTTTCATACATTCCGGCCGGTGTGATGCGGCCTATTTGTATGAAACAGGCATTTTTTTTTTCGCGATTTCGACTTCGGCCCCATAATAAAAGTTGGTCAGTATGACCTACAAATTCACTATGTAGATTTTGGCTGGTGATAAAATAATCACAATATATGTATACCTACCTACATTCTTGTAGGTGTTCAAATTGTTTTCAAAATGGCGGGGTCATGTATTGTGTTAAGGGTGGAATCTACATCTCACAAAGCCGTTATTTAGTTTTACCTTTTACTGAAAATACTAATCAAAGATAGGTATACAAAACTGTTCAAGCATTTATAGGTACCACAAACTTCAGAATTACACCTAAAAAGCCTACTCGAGCGTTAACCAACAATCCCAATAAGGGAAAGTCGTTACACGCGAAATTTTCACCGTAATACCCTCACTTCTCAACTTTTATAAACGTCGTATATCACTAGAAAATCCATGGCGCTTACGCCATTTCTATACGATGAGGAGAATCGAAAAAGGCGTGTGATAATAGGATTTTGGTCATAGTTAAGTCCTTTTGAGTGTGTGTTGGTTAAGTTTTGGAGAGTCAAGTTCGGAGCTTGGCCGGAAAGTTATCCATTGAGTAGTGGGTATAAATGTGCGACGCGTTATGTTTAGTAATATGGGCGTGTTAATGAATGAATTATGGACTTCGATACTTTTGGTTTACTTTTGATCACAGTTTTTGCGTCTCGCAGCGGGACGTACATACACATAGAGTAAAGTCAACCATATTGAACCCTAGGACACTGTCGAACCATGTCGAAATGACAAGTAGTAAGAAATTTCTAGCGTCATTATGACAGTCCTACAGCACTCAGCAGCAATGCAGCAGTGGTTTAGAATTCCAATTGATTGACTGTACATTCGAACAAAAAACATGAGCGGGTCTCGGGTGAAAACAAATGACAACGCGCCAGGTTTAAGCATACTAAGGAAAGTAAGGAACGGACTCCTCCACCACCGCCGTCCGATCATCGCCGGGAAAAAAAATTGAATTTCGAACGAGAATGATAAAAAGTTAGAAGTTGCACTACTGGGTAAAGATACTCTTCTCTACACCCCTAGGGCGAAGTGTAGGCCAAAATGCCAGCATAGTCAAGAGCAATTGCGCGAATCGATAGTATTTCCATCTCGCTCCTACCAGTTAACACACACTGACTGTCAGTGCATCTTGCTCGTTGCACAATCGACTATAAATTTCTACAGCAAATGTCAACTTCGTGGTGAGCACACTGTGTCTCTACCATGAGTTGCTATAGATTTCGGTATAATTGATGGCATCTGTACTGATATTTCAACGTCGTTCTAAAGCTACCTCCGCTTATCCAACATGCAAGCCAAAAGTGGACGACTTACAGCGAGAGGCATTGGAGACGGGACTGAACATCAAGACCCGAAAGAACCAGGGAGCGGAGCAATAAGCTTTTTGCCGTTCGCATTGTCACAGAGGGAGTGGAGACAGTCCACAAATTCACGTACCTCGGCAGTGTAGTGTCGGGAACTGGAAGGACTGAAGAAGGCATCGCTTCGAGGATCGCCAAGGGGAGCCCAAACTTTGCACAGCTCCGTCCTGACAATCGCGGAAACTGACTCGAAGAATAAAGCTCAAGATATTCAGGCCCAACGTGAAAACCGTGTTGCTGTATGGATGTGAGACGTGGAAGGTCACTAAAGACATCTCGCATCGGCTTCAGGTGCCTTACCATGACATCTTAACGCGATTCAGGGTAGGACCTAAACTGAGTCGCTGCCATACAACAGAGTACAGTTAAGAATCTAAACTGAATCGCGGTAAGACGGCATGGTAAGGCCCCTTGGTCTTTATCAACCGCTGTCTTCGACGTATTCTTGGTGTATACTGAAGAAAATCTCTAACGTAGATCTGTTGGAACGCTGCGGCCTGCGGTGAGAGTCCGATCGACCAGCAGATAACACCGGAAAGGGAACTGAATTGGTCATACACTCCAATAAATATATAAGATTAATATAGATCGATTGCTGGCGTCGAATGCCTATGAAATTAATGACGAAAATAATGTGAGTCATCCTTAAAAGGTAATATTTTCTCTGTTACTTGTTCCATTAAATGCACAATTGGTAATAAAAATCAAACTGCATCTCTCAGACATAATTGTGTTTGTGTATGGGAGCCTAAAAATTCCAACAATGCGCAATTGGCAATTAGGTACGGCGCAACACGTAGCGGAGGTTCATTGATGCAAAGCTTGTTAGACGCTCGTCTGTGGGGGCTTTAGGGGGGAGTTCTGTGGATGCGATTAAAAAATCGCGAGTGCGACTAACGCATATTACAAAAAATTGCGTGCATGTGAGTACTTAAAGGATTATTCACGCTAGACCGGGCCGGGACGGGCCGGGCTCTGACCGTCGTGTCAATTTCTATAGACAGCTTTGGAGATCACATGACATTTTTCGTGGACCTAGAGTTTCGACCCCAAATAGTACAAAGTGGTACTCTCTGCCCAGGCTCTCATTTTTTTGCGTTTATTTGTTGGAGGTGGGACGATGCCAGCGTGTCTATACAGGTAGCATCCCACACTAGCATTCGGCCCAAACTCCAAAGAACCAATGACACTCCATCGGGTCTCTTGCCGTCATCCCTGAAAATGACATTCGGCTCAAAAAATTTGAAATCCAATTAAACGACTGAGTTTTTGCAAACCAAAGAAAATTGACTCCACCGAAACATTTCGTTGACTCAAAGTGGCCCCTGCGGTTCTGTGTGATCAATTACGACTTAGCACTTCAAGCTACGCATTCACAGCCCGTTAATAAAATAACTTTAAAAAATATCATATGATTTAGTCAAATTATTTAATTTATTTATAGCTACGAAATACTTATGCAATTTATAGAGTCACGAGTCCACGAAACCCAGAGGGGTTGAAGAAAAAGGTCAACTTGGAAGAACTAACTTAATCTGTCACAAAATAGACACCGGGGATTCACCTCCAATCAAACAGCGTTGTTACAGACTCTCTCCTGAGAAACAAAAAGCACTAATCAATGAAGTTGACAAGATGTTGAAATGGAAAGTTATCGAGCCCTGCGAGAGTCCTTGGTTGTCTCCAGTAATTATAACCCCCAAGAAGAATGGTGAGTGGCGTTTTTGTGTTGACAGTAGGAAGTTGAACTCTATTACTCGTCGCGATGCTTACAGTCTTCCTTTCATGAATGAAATTTTAGATCACCTGAGAGAAGCCAATTACTTATCTAGCATAGACATCGCTAAAGCATTCTGGGAAGTACCACTACACCCTCCAGATAAAGACAAAACTTCTTTTTACGTTCCCGGACGAGGAATGTACCGTTTTGTGGTTATGCCTTTTGGATTAACCAATGCGCCTGCAACGCAACAAAGACTTATGGATGCACTTTTTACTCCTGAATTCGAACACAAAGTATTCTGCTATTTAGACGATATTGTTATTGTATCTAAAACCTTCGAAGAACATATCTCTCTTTTGCTGAAGGTACTCGAGAAATTAACCTACGCTGGCTTGACAATCAACTTTGAGAAAAGTCAATTCTTCAAAAAGGAACTTAAGTATCTGGGTTACATTGTGGACGAGCAAGGCTTAAGAGCTGATCCCGACAAGGTTCGTGCAATATTAGACTTCCCGACTCCAACATCAAAAAAAGAAATCAGAAGATTCCATGGCACCTGTAGCTGGTTCAGAAGATTTATTCCTAACTTTAGCACAATTGCAGCACCGCTAAATAAGTTGGCAGCTACTGGTAAAAATGCTCCTAAATTCCTATGGACTCCCGAAGCTAATAATGCCTTTCTAAAACTTAAAGAACTTTTAGCTACAACACCTGTCCTTGCCTGTCCTGACTTTGAAGAACCTTTCTTCGTTCACTGCGATGCTTCTAATTACGGAATCGGGGCAATTCTCACTCAAAAGAAAGAAGATAAGGAAGCCGTGATAGCTTACATGAGCAAAACTCTGAACAAACATGAGCAAAACTACTCCACAACAGAACGGGAGACTTTAGCTGTCATCGCAGCCCTGGAGCATTGGAGATGCTACTTAGACAACGGCAAACCGTTCACGGTATACACCGACCATGCTGCCTTGAAATGGTTTCTAAATTTAACCAATCCATCCGGAAGACTAGCCCGTTGGACCCTCAGGTTATCCACGTTTAACTTTGTACTTAAACACAAAAAAGGGAAGGATAATATCGTTCCTGACTTTCTCTCGCGCTCCAGCAAGGAGGATCCGGAACTCTACAACATAGCACCGTTATCTCAGTCTCCAAGATCTAATAATGAAGAGTTATACAACAGACTTGTTTCTGATTACAGAGAAAATCCTGACGGTTTTCCGAACTATAACCTCATAAATGACAAACTATTCCGCAGGATGAATAATCCCGACTCCTTATCAGATGACTTCATTTGGAAAGAAGTACCACCCCCTGCTGAAAGAGAATCACTCATAGACAAATTCCACGGATCAAACCAAAGTCCTCACTTGGGAACCTTCAAAACATACAAGAAATTATCACAACATTACTACTGGACAGGCATGTTCAAAGATGTAGCAAAGCACGTATCTACATGCGAAATTTGTTTATCTTATAAACACTCAAACCATTCTCCTTATGGTCCGATGGGTAAACCTAAAATTTGCTCACGTCCTTTTCAGTGCATATCTTTAGATCTCTTGGGCCCTCTACCAATGACTAGGAAGAGGAACCAGTATATCCTTGTTATCAATTGCTATTTTACTAAATATTGCTTAATCTTCCCATTAAAACGTGCCCGAATTTCAGAAATAATTTTGTACCTGGAAAACTTCGTATTTCTAGTTTTTGGTGTCCCTCAGACACTCATAATGGACAATGGTCCTCAGTTCCGTTCACGCGAATTTCACAATTTAATTAATAAATATAAAATTCCTTTCGCAAATTTTAATCCTCATTACTGCCCACAGGTCAACCCGACTGAGAGATACAATCAAACAATTATTACAGCACTAGCATCTCTAGTCGGCGAGGATCATAGAACTTGGGATTTACACCTCCCATCGATCCAATCAGCTATGAATAATTCCACGAACATAGTAACTGGATATACCCCCTCATTTCTAGTCTTCGGACGTGAAACTATATCTTGTGGTTCAATTTACTCTCAATGTCATAATCTAGAAGAATTTATATTCCTCCCTAGAGATATCTATGCTAATAACCTTGGCCTCTTATCTCCAATCTTTGATAAAGTCCAGATTGCCTTGTTCAAAGCTCATTCTAAAAATTGCACTAGATATGACCTGAGAAAATCTTTCAAAGAATTTAATGTTGGTGATACAATCTGGAGGAAAAACTACGTCCTCAGTAACGCCGGCAACTACTTCAGTGCCAAGCTAGCACCTAAATATATTAAATGTAGAGTTGTCCAAAAACTCTCACCTCTCGTTTATATACTTGAAAATCCTAATGGTTCCAGAAGTAAATGGCACGTTAAGGACTTTAAAACATGATTCTAACTACTATTAATATTGTCAATCTTATTATTTTATTCATAATCTTAACTACATCAATTTAGATTTAGTTTTCTTTTACTTTTCTTCACCATATTCATCTTTAGTTTCATTTTTCAGGCACTAGAGAGTTAGCGTGCTATACTATCATTATTATTTAATCCGGGCGCATGGCAGCTGTTCTGCGGCTTCGGTGGGTGTGACAGTTGCTCTTTGTCGTCGCCTGGTGAGGTGATCAACTGAATATTGAGACTGCATTTACCGCACCTACGTCACCTAGCACTATTTATCCTCTAATTAAAACGTCTGGCAATGTTTTATTCGAATTAAATAGGTATATAATTAGCTGTTATATCACACCTAACTCAGAACTCTATAAATTGCACACTTTCAATTAATTTGCATCCCCTTTGTTGACCATTCACTCTCACCCACCGATGAACAGCAGCCAGGCGCCCAAATTAATAAATAATGATTGTATGGCAAATAACTAGAGCGGTTTCGTGTCTCTTTAAATTGCATACCTTTGTCTGTAGTCATCTCTCCGTCTATTACGTTAAATTCACTACTTCTCTACAGAAGGAGATGTCCACTAAAATCTTTAGGGTACCTATAACTATTGTGATTGTATTTCTTTTACCTCTGTGGAATGTGTTTGTTGGCGGCGACATCCGTGCGGATCTAATCTATCCATAGAGTCCGTTGATATCGACTGCGGTAGTTGCGATGAGACCAATTTAAACATCAATCACCATCAGATTAAATAAACTTAACATCATGAATCGTAAGGTATCCAATCAAACTTTAGTCAGTTAGTTTGTCACCTTTGCCTGAAACCACATTTTATAGTGGTACATCACTTAACAGGCCACGCTTGCCGTCTTGACTGTACCAACAACACTTAA
The DNA here is from genome assembly GCA_949128165.1 of Lathronympha strigana. Classification (NCBI taxonomy): domain Eukaryota; kingdom Metazoa; phylum Arthropoda; class Insecta; order Lepidoptera; family Tortricidae; genus Lathronympha; species Lathronympha strigana. Next base: position 3,000,342 of record OX421914.1, read on the forward strand.
GATATTGCGTTTTAAAATCGCGCTAAGCAATCGCCAGATCACCAAACGTCCCAAAGACACTCCAGCCTAATTCGCGACGAGAGAGGGGAAACCACCTGCGCGGGGGGAAGCCAGACGTCAGCTATCGATTATTCGAGACCGACTCTTTCCAGCCCCGGCCACTACTTGCGTTTCCTTTACTCATATTACAAACCCCATTTCATATCTTAAACCAACACAATAAGACCTATATTCCCATGCTGCGTAATAAATCACTCCTGCTCATCCGTGCATTTTAACTCAATGTTAATTCTGAAACGTAATTGTATGGTCGTAAAGTATATTTTCCCCTGCGAGAACTAATAAATCACACGTTATGATGAAATCTATTTGAAGTACGTACAATTTTCACGGGATGTATTCAGTGGATTCAATTTGCGATACTGGGAACTTTGCGATATGAGAGTTTTTTGGTTTTAACTATGATTAAAATAAAGTTAAATTGAACGAGTTTGTAGCTTTTATTTACGGTATTTTGGAATGGAATAAGAATTCGTTTCAAGTAAATATAGCTTTTGCATTTATGCATAACTAATAAAGTTTCAACATTAATATGCATTCAGGTATCTGCTAAAATGCTGGGTGTAAATTTTATGCACAATTAAAAAAGAAACTGTTGCAAATGAAGTGAAAAAGGTTCACATGTGAAAATGATTCTCCCAAGATTTTATTTTGTTTGAATTTTTCACTTTAACACTATATCACTTACCATGACGTCTTAACGCTATTCAGTTTAGCTTCAGTTTAGGCTTAGTTCTATGGAAAGCGACTCACTAAAGCCCCAGTAGTCTGTTTCAACCAGTCAGCTTCGATTATATTTTGATCCACGTTCGAAATTCAAATCCCGATTAATACTCGCTTTTCTTCTAATGACAGTTCGGCGGCTCAATGGAATTAATGTGAGCACGTTGCGTCGTCACTTGTTTTTCCTCGCCAGCCTGTTTTTTTGGGCTACACGTCTAAATTAGTGTACGTAGGGCCACTTCCACCACCCGGGGTTAGCCACATAACCCGGAGTTAAGAGCTTTTGTGTATGGTATTTGACAGCGTAACTCTGGATTAGCGTGGGTCATACACTCTGTTAGGCCTACTATAGAAGAAGAGTCTCTTTACCCGGCAATCCAACTTCGAACATTTTATAATTATCTTCTAAATTCAAGATTTATACCCCGGCGATGGTCAGACGCTGAGTGGTGGTCCACTCCATATCTGTACGTACTTAAATCTGTCGGGTCGCGTCGTCATATGTTTTTACCGCTCATATTTTTTGTTCTAAGTCGGATTAATCTGTACACACTGCCATAATGATATACATTCAGTTTAAACCGATTTAATCATCCATCAGTTCAATCTCCAACATTGTAAAACCCACTACAGGCCCGCTGAAACGCTTAAGTCTCAAGATTGAGTTAAACCCGTAAGACTCCACTTAATGAACCGTCGGGCCTATCATAACAGGCTTAGAGCAGATTACAGCAATTTGACTTAGCTGAGCCCGGCTTTAGTGCAGTGCAACGCTGACTTCATTTAGACTATTGAGGCGTTGCGCAGGGAACGATTCTTGGGCCTAATATCAATTTTAGGCGCGTTACTAAGACTGAAGGCGAAAGAGATGAAAAGAGATCTCTTTTCGTCTCTTTTGTCTTCAGTCTTAGTACCACGACATCTCATTGTGTATGCAGTAAATAGTAATTTGGCTTAGCTGAGCACGGCTTTGGTGCAGTGCAACGCTGACTTCATTTAGGCGTTTCTGGTGTTGCGCAGGGAACGGTTCTTGGGCTTTACTTATATTAATTTTAGGCGATGATAAAAAAACTGGTGACTAAAAGAGATATCATGTGAAAACAGTGTTACGCTGTTTAGTCAGTGGTGGTACGCTGACTTTATTTAGGCGTTTGAGGACCACCTCAACAACAAGCGCAACAGCGCAGGAAACGGTTCTTGGTCCCAATATTAATCTTAGGCGTTAATACCGTAAAAACATCAAATTGAAGCGACAACGATTCTTCAATACTCTTGCGAATACAGTAATAGCAAGTTCACCTAAATAAATCTTAGAAATAAAGAAAAAGTGAAAAAACTCAATCGCTACTCGAGTATACATGCTCATTGCTCTACCGCCTGAGGTAGCTATCGAAACATACCTGTTGGATGTGAATTTTTCCACTATATCCTTCATAAACTTAAACGCCCCCTAGGACGGCGCCTAGCGACATCTAGCGATATAGAACTGTACTTCGTGGCCAACAGAGTCACTTGTTATAATGTGAATTGGCTAATAGGTAGGTATATTATGCGCAACCCAAAACTGAATTAATTTTGATTTTTGGATATCGAACACAAACATTTCTGCTTTAAAAATGCCCTCATACGGAGTTACGGAAGAAAAAAAGCGACCTGTGAAACCTGACCTGACCTGACCTGAGAGACCTGTGAAAGTGTCCTATGCCCTATATGAGCGAAAATGTGATCGCGAAGCGGATACTCCGGTTTGTATCGCAAAAGTCAAAAATAGCTGAGCAAAAGGGTGCTGCGTCCGGCTCAAGAAAGCCAATACTAAAAAAAAACATGCCATTTATGACGTTTGAAGACGAAGCGGCATAGTTTTATAGCTTTGTAGATTTTTTGTCGTTTCGTTGTTTTGGGAAATGCTAGAATGAATATTATAGCGCTTATGACTATAATACATGCTCGCAAGGACTAGCCACTAGTAGTTTTAATTGAATAAGCTGCGTTAACTCAAAGTTTATTGTAAAACAGGTATTCACAAAGAATAAAAACAGTATATGTAAACTTTATACCTATATTTATTTATTTTTCATAATGTTATATCTACAAAACGTCCGGTCAGATTGTCCATTAAGTGTATTTTTATTGTTTAGCTTAAAACACAGAATTATTTCAAATTTTTCATTTTAATTTTTAAATTTTTTTCAAACAAAAACTCATAACACGACATGAAGGCACCTTTTAATCCCAAAATGGGCAATTTTCATACCCAAAACGAATTAAACCTTTTTGTACATTTACTTTCGCAACAGGAAGGTAATGCTCATTGTCCAAAAGCGGAGGCAGACTGATGTACACCATTGTCTGCGTAATTAATTGTCGTTACCCTTTCCAGGGGAAAAAATTCTGTCAGTAGGGGAAACTGTTGAACCTTGGACATAGTTTTACCTCGGACAGTTGGCAATATTTCTACCTTGCCGGGGTAATTAAAATATTTTATTTACTTTATTTGTAACCTTATTTGATAACTAATAAAATCAACTATCAACGAAACTTGAGGGCCGGTAGTATCTCGAGAAAAATAATTAAATATGAATCGTGTCATGAAAAGTTGCTATTTAGAACTTTACATCAAGACTGATCATTTCATGTTTTGCTACTAGACAAAAAACTTTTATACAATAGGTTAATGTCAAGATAATTAGCTACTCGATGGTAGGATAGTTTCAGCCTAATCTTAATTGGAAGTGCTAATACGAAGCTTACTTGTCCAAAAAGTTATTTTGTTGTACCTCGGACACCAAGAATATGTTGTACCTTGGCCCCTACCTAACTGCGACTGCATATTTTTTTTTAACTAAATGTTCAATATTAACTGTGTATCCAATTATTGGTTACCTGCGTTTTAAGTTATCAAGTAATCAATCTTAGAAAAACTTCGTAAATTACGTCGTTCGTCGTTACGTCTTCGTTTCGTTTTTCTTGCATTAGGCAAAACCTGTAATGGTAGATTTAAGTTGTTCTAAAAAAAAAAATAAAAAAAATAATAAAAAAAATTGTTTTAGGCCAAAATAAAATATGACAATTGCTGAGTAATTTTTCTAAGATAATTTGTACTAGAAAATTGTATTGAATGGCATAAATATGCTAAAAATAACTATAATTTTATAAATAAAATCTAATAATTTTATAAATATAATATAATTAATAAAAAATATCGTGTCCGAGGTACAACGGGATATGTCCAAGGAACATCAGGGGTGTTGTTCCTTGGACACTTTTCCCTTTTTTTTTCGTCGACGTAGCCTATCAAAATAGACATACCAATCCTTTTATTTCGTATTATATTCGATAGTTTATTAATCTATCTTATGGTACTCGGATAAATAACAGTTTTGCGGTTATTCATTTATTTTTTAAAAATCATAAAAGAAAAAACTGACCAAGGTAGAACAGGTTCCCCTAACTTAATTATGGGGGCGGAAACGCTTTGCAAGCATTTCGTCAAGCGTGCATTTTTATTTTACATCGAATGAATCGAAAATATTATAAATAATAATAGGGTAGGTGTGAATGAATGAACCTTCAAGTAACAAAAATAAATTGAGGCGTATTGCGACATTTTACACCTAAACTGCCCATTTTTTATGAATACTCACTATTCGATTTTTGTTTCATTTCTTCATGTCTACTTAGATTGATATAATTTAAAGTGGTAGGACTATTTAGAGGATAAACGGGAAATTAACAGTAACTTAACACCATTTTTTAGTAAATTCCAATTAAGGAACTAATAATGCAAAATATTATTTATTAAGTCTAACCTAACTCGACTCGCTCATCGCTAATTTAGAAAACTATTTCCAAAAAAACAGATTTCTTTTGTACACCCCTTCATCAAAATACTTAAAGTTTTTCTTCAATACCTTCTTTAAGAAAATTGGTTTTTGATCCGTAGTCATGATAATTTTTAAGAAAAAAAAACCGACTTCATTTGGTTCCCGGTAAAAGTGAAATTTTGAATTTGTTTGAGTTTTTTTTTAATACTACGACGGTGACAAACAAGCATACGGCCCGCCTGATGGTAAGTGGTCACCGTAGCCTATGGACGCCTGCAACACCAGGGGTGTTACATGCGCGTTGTCGACCCTTTAAAAAAAAGGAGGAAGCCAGTTCACAAATATCCAATACACCGCACGTGTACGATCGAAAATTGAGGAGCTTTCTTAATGTCCCAGGGCTTATATCATTACATGTGAAGTATAATCAAACGGAACTCCCTTGTAGACCTTTAAAACAAACAAAATAATGTGTTAAATTGGATGACAGACTGTAAATTATCGAGCAGTTTTATTATGCCATCCCTGATTATCAACATCCAGCAAAATGATGGCCACAGTAAGAAAATGCGTAAGCTAATTATGAACACCCTCTAATCACAATGATGATGATGTGCCGTTCAAATTTGAGGAGTTCTCTGAATTCTTCAAGAAACCCATCATCAGAATAGAAATCAAATCAAAAACATGAATGTCACAACTAGGATAATAAGGTTCTAGGTTTATCGACCAGTTCCACTTTGCCATCCCTGGTCTTCATCAGCAGGTCCACTTCATCAAAATGTTGGCTCCCCCAAAACAATGTTTTAGTTACTTAAGGAAACCCTCAAATCAGAATGCATGTGCCGTTAAAATTTGAGGAGTTCTCTCAATCCCTCACGAATTCCATCATCAAAATAGAACTATAATCAAATAGGACTATCTTGAAGGTATTTCCTTACAAAGAAAAGATGAATGTCTCAAATCGGATGATAGAGCTGGGAATTACCAAGCAGTTCCACTTTGCCATCCCTGGTCTTCATCATCAGGTTCACTCCACCAAATTGAAGATGTTCGTAAAGAAATGCTCGAGTGTCTTAAGAAACTACCCAAATCATCATGCATGTGCCTTTCAAATTTGAGGAGTTCCCTCAGTTCCTCATGGATCCCATCATCAGAAATTGATTTTGAAAGAAATGGAACTAATCTGGAACCATCTATTTTCATAAAAAAAAAAAAATTTTAATCGGATGATAGTCCTGGGAATTACCAAGCAGTTCCACTTTGCCATCCCTGGTCTTCATTATCAGGTCCACTCCTCCAAATTGATGATGTTCGTAAAGAAATACTCGAGTGTCTTAAGAAACTACCCAAATCATCATGCATGTGCCTTTCAAATTTGAGGAGTTCCCTCAGTTCCTCATGGATCCCATCATCAGAAAATGATTTTGAAAGAAATGGAACTAATCTGGAACCATCTATTTTCATAAAAAAAATATTTTTTTTAAATCGGATGATAGTCCTGGGAATTACCAAGCAGTTCCACTTTGCCATCCCTGGTCTTCATTATCAGATCCACTCCACCAAATTCATGATTTTCGTAAAGAAATGCTCAAGTTTCTTAAGAAATCACCCAAATCAGCATGCATGTGCCTTTCAAATTTGAGGAGTTCCCTCAGTTCCTCATGGATCATCAGAAATAGATTTTGAAAAAAACGGGACCAACCTGGAACCATCTACTTTAAGAAACCAAAAAAAAAATTCAAATCGGTTCAGTAATGACGGAGTTCTGAGGTAACATCCATTAAAAAAAAAAAAAATCAGACGAATTGAGAACCTCCTCCTTTAGAAATATTGAAGTCGGTTGAAAAAGGTGCTACGCTCTCTACGCAACTAACTCTACCGAAGGGTGAGGAAAAAGGAGTCAATAAAACCCCCTGTGCCTCATCACCGAACTTCTTACAAATAACCCCAAACTATCTTGCAAAATTGTTGTTCGGAAAACTATCCGCCTATTCCGGAGCGAGCTGTACAGGACGCTCCAAAACGTGTATTATGGAATAAACGCATTTTTATATCAAAATCTCTAAGGTACATTTAAGTTGATTGTGTTATACCTAGTACAATAGTATTCAAGCGGCCTTGTTTGGAAATTTGTATTTATTATACTTACACTTTTTAATTGTCCCGAAATTGAAATACAGTCTTAGAAAAGAAAAGCGCAACTTTGTGCCCTCCTAACAAGAAAGGAAAATCTTAAATCCGAAAAAAGAGATGTTGCCCTTGTACTACAAGCTAAAATAAAAGTTTTTCAAGTAGTTGGTGTTTCTTTTGAAAACAACCTGTAGTTACGTTGAAACAAATGACAATATAATCGGAGTCAACACAAAAGTGCTCAAACAAGTAAATATTGACTACGATTCCGATGTGAGTGAGATTGGGCACGCGCTGAGCTATGAGCGATCACGCCTCCCAGATGACGAAACTCGTCACTGTACTAATATTTGGGGTTATGAACAAAGACGCGAGAATAATACAGATAGTAGAAACAATGCAAGAATGCCGTTTTTTCGTATAAAACTAGGATTAGTACATAATACTTAGACACTGCACTAAGTAGGTACTGGTTTCGAATAGCGATTTTTTTTATGCTATAGGTGGCAAACGAGCAAACGAATCGCCTGATGGTAAGCGATTAACGTCGTCCATGGACACCCGCAACACCATAGGTGTCGCAAGATGCGACGAGTTGACTTTTTTACAACTCGCATTGATTGATCGCTGATTCGAGTTGAAACTCGTGTTCGACTCACCGCGCAATTCATCAATATTAAATGTATGTGTAAGTAATTACTAACGGGCATGTGAGCTGTAGACCTGGCGCGCAAATAAGGTCTCAAGCGCCGTAGACATCTGTGGCGCTTAAGTCTCTGATTCAATTTCTACAATTTTAAACATTTTCCCAAAAAAAACGACATATAGATCGTGCTTATACATTAAATCATTTTTACCCCAATCTGAAACGGAGACCCTTCGCTTACGCTCGGTCAATAAATGCCCCCAAAGTGTATCTGTATCTTATATGTATGTCTACGAAGCTGAAAACCTTGGTACCGAAAAACGATTCCTTTGTACATAATAATATATGTCTATGTTTTTAATCTATTACTCGTATATTAAAATTAAATCAAATATTGCCTAGTACCCATAGTTACAATTTTTGTAATTTGTATTATAGTTATATTATTACATAGTTAAAATTTGTAAAGCTGTAATTTGATATGTGTAAGGTATCGTTAGAAAAGTATTTGAAACAGCATAAGGTTTACTGAAAACATTTTTGTTACAGCCAAGAATTGGTAGTCATCACCGATGACTTGTCTCTGGTAGGGGGAAATATTTGATGGTTTGACGTTCCGTTCCGTAAATAAGAATAACAATGTATTTTGTAGGATGCTGGAATGTGTCGTATGCGTGTGTTTGTACCCTTAAGTTGAGTACTAAAATACATAGGCCTTAGCTTAGCGAACATAATAGGACAAACTGTTACTTCATGGATTTTAAAAAAACCTGTTGATATTATTTAAACAGTTGTTTTTTATTGACGCGTTTCTTAAGTCTTAACTCTTTCTGACGATGAGAATCAAAATATATGTCCTTTTTTTAGTAGGTAAAGGGTCCCTACACTTTGTCGATTGTTATTAAGGTTAATTTCTAAATTATCGACGAGCGAGAAAGTGATAAGTACCTTTTACTAAAAACTTACAATAAAAAACACACCGCACATTTTTCCCGGAGATTTTTCGTATGTATAATAGTTATTTATATTTCGTACATTTTAGTAAATATAATCGCGTACATACAATCCAAATATATTATAAAAGTATGGAGAATTCAATTTTTTAAAACATGAGACCTTTTTAGCACGTACCTAATATATAACGCGCTTTGGCATTTTTACTGCAATCCTGTAATGTTGTAAACACAATGTCAGTTTGATTACAGCGCCATCTAGTGAAGAGTAGTGAAACTTTTCAAGGTTCTGCAAAGGTCACGGAACGTCGTCACACTGCGTGTGGGGCCTTTTGTCAGAGCAAGCGCGTACAACGTTTTAAATATTGGCCGCTAGGTGGCGAAACCTTACGAGTACATTAAGAACATTGAACATAAACTAATTGAAAAAAAAAAACTAAAGATGGCGGCACTTTAGAGAATTGAAAACAAAATAATTAAAATCACTTTACAAACATTTGAGTTTGACGTGTGAGACCTAAAAACTTTTTTTTTAATATTATTATGTTAGTACCTACATATTTTAGCATAATTCACGTAGCCTTTAGTGCTACAATAGGCTTTAAATTAAACTCTTCAAAATTCTAGAATTCATTATAGATACTGAATTTAGTTTATTTTACTTAGAGTTTATTACAAAATTAACAGTAAGTAATATAAAAAACACATTTCGTGACTGCATGTGCATTATGCATCTGAACTTAATACCAAAACGTTCTAAGTCACAAACAAAAACGAAGCCATTCTCAACCTTAAAGCTTAGGATTTAAAGTCTAATATCCAATGTTTGTGTATAATAGCTCTTTCGCTTTAACCATGCAAAATCGGACTAGTATCAAAGATACAGATTAGTTATCTATCTAATTAAATCTATAAGAGTATGTTATTAAGCTAATTATTTCATTGAGAAATTAATCATGTAATTTAGATCAAGTCTGCGAAGCGGAAAGTTTTGCCTGTTGCTTATCTGAGACTATATTGAAAGTGGAATTTAATGAAGTATCATGACTAGGAAAATTGAATTATACACTGGCCGATGGTCACCCATTTATTGCTTGTCAAGTACTTACGGGACGTGACCAGAAGGCCTACCATGAACAACGAACGAAGTTTCACCTCTCTGTCGCACTTGAGTGAGAAATCTCAAGTGCGAAAGGGAGGTATACTTTCGTTCGCGGTTCGTGGTAGGCGCTCAGGCCGGGCAGATCTGTCAGTTTCTAAAGAAAAGGTCACGTGACCTCCAAGGGCTCTGATTTCGGACATGATTGTTTTTATCTCTCTCTCTTCAGTCGGTCCCTCATGACTGAGGATCGTGACCATCATGACGTCACTTTATTCTTCACGAATTGCCGCCATCGGTTTCTGTCGGTGGCCATCCTCACCGTGGTGTAGAAACGGGATGTGGAAGTCTCCTTCAATTGATCGGACCACCTGGTCGGAGATCGGCCTCGCGATCTCTTGCCCTCGACGTTGCCTACTACAATCAGTTTTTCAAGGCTTTGGTCTCCACGCCTGGCAATATGACCGAAATAGGCGAGTATACGACGATGGCATACAGTGGAAAGGCGGTCTTCGATCTTAAGCTGTGATAGTATAGATGCATTGGTGCGTTTAGCTGTCCAGGGTATCCGCAGCATCTTTCGCCAGCACCACATCTCAAACGCATCCACTCTCTGCCTTTCTCTACTCAGAATGGTCCAGGTTTCGACTCCGTAGAGGAAGATTGGGAAGACCAAAGATCTCACCAGGCGCATTTTGGTTTTGTTAGTGATGCCTCGATTCCTCCAGATGTTTTCGAGGCGAGACATCGCGTCTTTTGCTATAGCAATTCTACGTTTGATCTCCGGCACACAGCTACCATCATTGCAGATGAGCGATCCAAGATAGTTAAAATTCTCGACAACTTCCACATTGGGTATGGTGTTCGAGGTTGTCAATTTGCCAGCTCTGTCTACTATCATCAGTTTTGTTTTACTTAGCGAGACCCATGGTCAGACTTTCTTGCTCGAGCCTCTGCAATAGCAGCTGCATCTCTTCTATAGATGTTGCAAGAAGAGTGGTGTCGATTGTTTTTATAGAAATTGACAGATTACCTTGCTTCGTCCCGTCCCGTTCTAATGTGAATCTCCCTTCACAAGTTTGCGACGCGCTTGCTACGCGTCCGCAAAGTTTTAGGTAAGTAAAGTACGGTGCTACCATACTTTGTCAGTTCTAAGCACTGAGGTATAATGTATCGGTAGTTTCACGAGAGTTGAGGTGAACGATTCGCAGCTACATGAAGTAGGTATTGGATTAAAATTATATTTAAAATACTTATTGAAAAAAAATTGGATACATGAAGATGAAGAAGAATCTAAATTTATCCAAGAAATCTCTGCTGAACCTAGGTAGTGACGACATTTATGTACTTAACTTAACTTTCCAAAGTACCTACATTAAATTAGACACTGAGTCCAAAGGTTAATTTGTATGAAAGGTTATACGATAATAATCTGAATAACAATAAAAAACTACAGTCATGACTGTCCCTAACTATCCAATACATGTAATCAACATTTCTATCTCAAAAACGTTGAAGTCAATTACGTAATCAAACTCAAATTGACAGGCCAGTTAAAATGCCATCATTCGGTTAAATAATAGCTTATTGCTTTAAACCTTTGTTGACTCGGCTTTTATAAAAGGAATTGTATCTCGTTGGAGGCTGTACTTCTCAATATAAAACGATGACGACGCATCTAATCCGGAACGAAGTTTGTGACACACGGACAGACCGAGCGGCGGCGTGCGCGCCACTTCCACGTATCAGGCGTTACTTTGCGGAATTCCATATTATTAACGACAATAATGTTACTTTGTTATTCCGCCAAACGTCGCAAAATTGCAAAATTGCGTGGCATGGCATAAATTTTGTCTTAGGGCATTTTCAGAAAAAAGTGCACCCTTTTAATGAAAATGGGTCCTCAATTTTCCATACAATTTTTTTTTGTCAGTTTTGAAACGGCCCATACGAAATGTATGAAAAAATGCGTTACAAAGCTGACCAAAAAAAACGGAACACTCTTTTTCTTTATTTAAATCAATAGTTCTCGTGATTCTGGTTATAAAAAACCCAAAACTTCCTATATGTAAAAAAAAAACGAAAATGGTACCTTATTTTTGAACATCCCGCACGTACGAGTAAATCCACTTGTTTAAAAAATACTCTGTAAAAAGTTCCCCTTATTTCTCTAAAAACGCTCATGAATTTAATACATTTTCGGTGTGATGTGACTTATATCTTAGTATTTGTGTTCTAATAGCATACAATGTATAATATATAAGTATGTATTTATCTATAAAGTATGTATATATATCGTCGTCTAGTACCCATAATACAAGTTTTGCTTAACTATAAAACTCTCGTGAGACTCGAACATATTAAATAATATTTAAAACGAGTCACTCACGCAATTTAGTCGATTTTCGCTCGACAGGTTTCGTTCTTTACGAAGAACGTCATCAGGAGCGACCACCCGCGACAGAGGCAAGTCGTATACTAAAATCGACTAAATCACGTAAGTGACCCGTTTTAAATATTATTTAATAAGTTTTGCTTAGTTTGGGATTAGGTTGATCTGTGTGAGATTGGCCCCAAAATATTTATATATTGAATTTCTATTGAGAAATCATTCGAATTCGACCAAATTATACGAAAAAATGTTTTGCTTCCGCGTATACAGGTGTCCCACGGCGATGCCACATAGAGGGAAAGTACCTTAAATATCAAAGATAGGATATTACGCTGAAAGAAGACTTTATTTTATTTTAAAAATTCAGTAAAACTGCATTAATATTTTTTTATTGATTTTTTATTAATAGGGTCAAAAAAAATTTGCATTCTAAATATTCAATTTTATGGATTATTTGTCGGATATACGAGTGTAAGACCTACTGTTTCTTTGAGAATTTTAAAAACTGGCATTCACAGTGATTAGTGGAAAAGTTATTTTTTTTAGTATTTATCTGGTTGGGTATACGGGCGAGACAAGCTAAATTAAAAAAAAAAACTTTAAATGCAGTTATACTAAGTTTGAAAAATAAAACAAATTCTTATTTCAGTAAAATATCCTATCTATGATATTTAAGATAGTTTCCCTCCATGTGGCATCGCCGTGGGACATCCTGTATTATATTATTACACGAAATAAATTCAAGATTTGCTTCTTTTACTAATAACAAGATAAGAAGTAATATTATCTATTTAACAGTTGTTTAAATTACCTACTCGTATACTGTCACCATATTTTCAGTTAAAATATTTTTCAAAGGCGTAAAAGACCTCTTAAAATTCTCAATGGCTGTGTGTATTACGTATCTATAATACGGATCTCGCCCTACATTGTCGTCACGTACACTATCATGAACAAAGTCGTTGTTTGCTTCGAGGCACCTGTTAGAAACGTTATTACTATGTACGTCAGAGTGATGGTAAACAAATATACAGCCCGTCAGACATTGGACACGTTCAATTGTATGCTGAATGCCGCTAGTTAGTTATGGAACATGTTAGTTATCGACAAGTATTTAAAAAAAACGTCAATTGTCACATTTTTGGCGACCATAGTTAATAATACCAGCAGCTGACACGGTTGATCTCCGCCGCATACAAAGCTCACAAAACTCGTATTCATACAAAGTTTGTATGCAACATGGAGGGGGGGGGGTCACTGTTATGTGATCGTTGTTAGTAAAAGATTGTTGAATTGAATTGATTCGTTGAATGTAAACAATCGTGAGACATATTAATATTATATTTAATATTATATTAAATTACGACTGAAAATTAAACAAACCTTATCAACCAGCGGCATGTTACCTTTTACTTAAAATAAGCACTTGGTTTACGTCATGTTAAAAAATTATGCAAGTAGCTAAACTTACATCGAGAAAGCTTCATTTTTATGGCAGAAATAAGCACTAATTACAACTACCTACTACTAATTGCTTTGCAATTATTTCGATATTATTACCTTGATTCTCCCTTTGCACCATTTTATTCAAGTCTCTGTTTGGCCCTATGGTTGACTGGTAGAGAATGCCATTGGGCATTAAGTCCGCCATTTGTACATTTGTTTTTGTATTTTGTGCAGTAAAGTTTAAATAAATAAATAATTAAACATATTAATAATTTTATAAGTATGATTATATATAAATATTAATATACTTAGACCGGGTTACTCACGTCTATAACGTCGAAAATAGCTCGGCAAGCGCTTCTCGCGGGCGCGGACCGTCCCGAAACATGTCGAGCTATTTTCGACGTTATAGACGTGAGTAACCCGGTCTAAGTATATTAATATGTCTAATACTCACGGGAGTTTTCTATTTAAAATGATTATATATTTGCATATATTAGTTTATAATATACGTACATAGGTATGTTAGCTTTACCCGCGGCTTCGTCTGCGTAGAATTAGAACAAAAACTATATAAGTCCTTTTCCAGGAGTCAAACTATCTCCATACCCGTCTTGATCCGTTCAGCGGTGTTAGGGTGAAATGTTAACAGACAGACAGAGTAACTTTCGCATTTATAATAATTAGTATGGAAGAATGGATTTAGTGTGAAATAATCACTCACACATACGTAAAAAAGCGATTCCTTATACAAATCTACCTCCTACAAGACTTTCTCACCGACCTAATATTATGTAGAAATCGCGAAACGTCTGGTTGATGTTACTGGTGACCGAAGAGCTGGTGGCTTCCTCGCACAACGTATCAGCATTGCGATACAACGAGGAAATGCCGCCAGCATCCTAGGTACAAGGCCTCAAGGACCTACTTTAGATTTAAGGTAGATAGAGGTAGGTAGTTAGGTAAGTTACACTTACTGTATATATTTCGAAAAAAAATTAAAAATCAGATTTTTTTTATAAGTTCAAAGCTCAAGTTAGCGGCTAGTATTTTATTGAATTAACTAGCTGTATGGAAAACTGCACCAGACTGACAGGACACATGATTAGATAGTGCAATTAAATGCAGCGTGCGCCGCATACGGATCCATAGAAAGTGAATTCTCCATAATCAGATTCAGAACACGCTCGAGTCAGTCGAGGTCAGGCTGCACCGGCGAAACTAAATAAACAGTAAATGTCTAATTAGGTAGGACAAAAAGTATTTTTGTATTTTGTATGAAAATTTTAAACGTCCATAGAAAAAGCTGTTCTTTGATCAAAATTATTTGACTAAAAAACCCCAAACGAGTTTGTGACACATTTACTATAAACACTACTTTATAACACTATCCATAAATATCACAGATTTTTTGCACTGCTTGATTCAGAGGACAAATAAAAAAATTCAGTAATGTTTTTTTTTCCTTATATTTATTGCTGTTTTGAATGTCTAATTTTACGTTAATTTTATTAAAACCAACCAGGTATAAATAAGCTTTTATGAAAAATTATATATATTTTAGTGAAAAAAATACAAAAAGACTTTTTCCGCGACAAAAACTGTTATTTTCAAATTATATACAGTAAGTGTAACTTATGTACCGGCCTACCTAACTACCTACCTCTACCTACATTAAATCTCAAATAGGTCCTTGAGGCATTGCACCTAGGACGCTTGCGGCATTTCCTCGTAGTATCACAATGCTGATACGTTGTGCGAGGAAGCCACCACCTCTTCGGTTACCAGTTACATCAACAACAATACAAAAAACTTACTTTTAATAACAAGCTTTTATTTAACTTGCAATTTATGTTTGTTTGTTAGAGTCAAATCTTGCAAGCTGAATTTGACTAACTTCCCGTTATTCTAATAAGCTGAAACTTCATATCCTTATGTAGATTGGATACAACACAGTGATGGTACCAAAGTACAGTCAGCGATAAAAGCTTGTATAAAAAAATGTCCCAAAATCTTGTTTAGTTGTACACTTGTTGGGCAATTTATGAATGAATGAATTCATAAACTGCCCATGCATTTTTGAACACGACAGTATATCTTACACAGTTTTATCTTTTTAATAATTAAAAAAAAAAAAAAAAATTCGTTCGATTTATGCCACGGTGATATCTAGTATAATAATAAATAAATATTGTGGGACAATCTTACACAAATCGACCTAGTCCCACGGTAAGCTCAATAAGGCTTGTGTTGTGGGTACTAGGCGACGATATATATAATAGATAGTTACATATGAATACTTAAATATATAGAAAACATCCATAACTCAGGAACAAATATTCGTGATAAACACACAAATAAATGCCCTGACCAGGATTCGAACCCGGGACCTCCTGCATCGTAGGCAGGGTCACTACCAACTAGGCTAGGAGGCCGTTAGTATCACCCATATGTCTACCGTGGTAAAAAATCCTTAGTGAGATTGATACCATTATTTAAACAGCTCTCGTTACGCTAAAGATGCAAATTCAATTCACTTTCTAAGTACCATCAAAAGATATCAAATCGTTGGCCCGTGGTACAAATTGCTATCAAATTACACCCCAAGGTATTCGCACGATACAGCTGAGCACTATTCGAATATTCAAAATTGATCTTGTTTTGATCTTATTTTGACATTAACTCAGAACATAACTTTTGATTACATCAGCCAACGACCAACGTTGACCTAGGACTTGCTCATTCCTTGCACAAAGAATAGCAAGAGGGGAAAGAGATTTAATAAATGCAGTACAGGTTAAATATATCAAAATCAGAAATTACATTTCAGGCAGCTAATATTAACACGTTCGCGGACGCGGATTGCATAGCATCCGTTTTTGTACTTCATCTGGTGACGCGCCTGCTATTGAATCCGTTATTTGGTTTAGATTTCTGCGTCAGTATGCTTACCAATCCGCTTGGCCACAGTATAATATTATTAACCAACATTTCCTCTACCATTCACTAAAATCACAGAATGCATACTGTTATATTTCATAGTTTATGACGGTTAGAAATTATCCTGTGACATCTCAAATTGTGCCCCCCTTTCTGTGACGCGTATGCTATAGCATTCGTCTTTGTATGGAAGACTCCTCAGTAGCCCTTCGCGTGCGTCTGGGAGTGGGCGCGTAAAATGTGGCCAAATTTCGCATGCACACGCTATTTTACGGATTTTTTGTAACATCGTTAGTAATGTTTTTTTTACAGTTTATGTATGTTTTTGGTTGTGGTTTTATAAACAAATCTCTTTACTGATTGTTTTTTGTAGTGCAACTTGATTCTGACTACTGTAAATAAAGAAAAGTGAGGCATGTTTATACTTACTATTCTACTACTCTATAGTAATTATTTTGGTCATATAATCGTGAATATTGTGCCTATTCGTAGTCGATGCTGAGCGCTAACATTATGGTAAGCATGTGGCATGTATTTTGTTTGTGTAGGGCCGCAGTTTACATGATTAAATTCAAAGTTCGGATACTTGCTATGTGCTGGTTGGTGAAGAAGGCCCTAGCCGTTAAATCCTATAAGTATTAGATGAAATATTACTTCTACTTTACTTTATGGCAAAGAATTTATCATAGTTGTTGACGTAGCAGCTCACCCGAGTGAACGGTATGACAGACATGCCAACATAGTCGAATGCTATAACATGCGGTGTCATATAAGATCATATTTTGACTAGGTATTATATCAAGCATCCGAATTGTATAGCATTTGGTGTCACATAGTGTAAAAGAAATGGTTTCATAATGACGGGACTTGCATTGCATTCGACTTGTATAGAATTTCGCGTCACATAAGAATCCTGATTTTAGCTTTGTTGTGACAGGTATGCAATAGCAGTCGTAAAATTCCCATACAAAATTAAGGTGTCCCAGAGGTGTGACCAAGCGTCCGCGAACGTGTTAATAAACACAAAACAGAGTTGATAAATGATCAAGTGCAGTGTGGGAAAGCTTCCAACATGGTGGATCGACAAAGCTCATTTTCTTATTAAACCCTTATCCACATTAAAAAGTACTCTCTTTTTATTGAATTGTCTCATAAAAATCATGACTACATGTACACAAGCTGTTAACTATTGGCCACAGGAAAGATTGGCTATACAGCTCAGCTGAACACGCACTTTTTCTTTCCTGTGATTTTTATCATACAATGCAATAGAAAGGGGTCCCTTAATACAATACAATACAATACAATACTCTTTATTGCACACCTCACACAGATGAAATACAGTTACAAGAGAAAATAATAATACAGAACAGTAACAGTAAGGGGTAACAACAGGCGGTCTTATCGCTAAAGAGCGATCTCTTCCAGACAACCTTTGGGTAGTGGAGTACAGATCAAATGAAAAAATGTATTAGGTGGCACAGAGATTAACAAAAGCACACAAACAACACACACAATAAATATACATACCAAAATAATAATACGATAAAACATACATACATACATAAACATACATACATAATAAATACATACGTAAATATACATACATAATATATATATACATAACGATGAGTGAAGAAGAGAAACGACAGTGTCAAAGAAGAAAAGCTAAGGAAAAATGTATGAGGCTTAAATAAAAAAATCTAGCTTTATATCTACGAGTATAAAGCTAGACTGTCTTTAAAAGTCTAGAGCTCTTGACTTTTGAATAGTCCACGGGAAAGACTACTAACATCGTGTTGTTCGACCCTCCGTTCGTAGTAAGCGTTTCATTTGCTTACACACGACGTTTTGCGTCTTTTTTTTACTTCGGACTGCCATGAAACGGAAAGCGCTTCTTTCTGTATTCCTTGACAAATACGATCCAGGTCACTTTTAATCAAGAGTGAATAGGCTATTACTGAACCTGTGTGCTTCATCTTAGATTTTGTCTTTAAGTACTTTACATGTGTGACTAGTGTCAATCTTTGGTCAGTTTATTATACAAAAACCGGCCAAGAGCATGTCGGGCCATGTTTAGTGTAGGGTTCCGCCGTAGTTTACCGTCCGTAGGGTTTAATAGATACAATGCTCTTAACGATAAAAATTAAGTAGGTATTTTTGCAGCTTTAAAGACTTATACAGGCCCTTTTAATTGATATAAAATAGGATTTTTACAAAGAAGCAAAAACAGCTTGACTGGCCATATTCATAATAATTTTCCTTGCAAATCTATATAAACTTGAACTTCCATGGAACAATTATTACCGAAAATTTTACTTTTTTAACAAACCCCAATATTTTTTCAAATACCTATCCAACGTTACCTCACACTTTAGGGTTGAAACAAAAAACTCACCCCCACTTTACATGTATGGAAGGTACCCGAACAACAAAAGTTTTCCGACTTTTTGTTTTACCAATTTGTCAGTATAATTAATTAGTATATTCATATTAAATTACCATTTTGCTAGTATTTACGGTCACTGAGCTAAGCGACATACACACAGACAGACAGGCATATATGGCGAAACTGAGGGTTCCAGTTGACTACGGAACCTTAAAGCAGACGTACTTACTGTGATTATAATCAAATTGATATCAAATCTATCGTATCGTATCGTATCGTTTTGAGAGCACTCCCCTATCTGCCACAGCCAGTATTGGAATCCTTGGCGTTGACATCTCGAGTGAAGTCCAGTTCCGCGGCCACCTAGAGGGTAAGGCCAAATTGGCCTCGAAGAAACTCGGTGTGCTCAATAGATCGAGGCAGTATTTCACGCCGGCCCATCGCCTACAGCTTTATAAGGCGCAGGTTCGCCCGCATATGGAATACTGCTCTCATCTTTGGGCAGGGGCACCTAAGTACCAGCTTCTTCCTCTAGACCGCATCCAACGGAGAGCAGCTCGAATTGTCAACTGCCAACGTATTTTTGATCGGCTTGATCCCTTGGCGCTGCGTAGAGATGTGGCCTCACTCTGCATTTTCTATCGCATGTATTATGGGGAGTGTTCCGAGGAGTTGTTCTGATTAATCCCTGCCGCTTCTTTCCGCCATCGCCCTACGCGACAATATTTCCACTCTCACCATTTAGATCGTTGGCAGTCCTCAACTGTGCGCTTTTCCCGAAACTTCCTGTCTCGCACAGCTAAACTGTGGAACGAACTGTCGCCAGTGGTGTTTCCGGACCGATACGACCTTCAAACCTTCAAGAAAAGAGCGTACTCCCACCTTAAAGGCCGGCAACGCACTTGCGACACCACTGATGTTGCGGGTGTCCATGGACGACGTTAATCGCTTACCATCAGGCGATTCGTTTGCTCGTTTGCCCCCTATAGCATAAAAAAAATTGTTAAGATTGAATTGAGCTTGTATGTAGTTGAATCGATGTTTTTTGCAAGGCAAGTTCTCAAGCTCACGGCCAAGACAATAAAATTCCCATCGGTCGTGCCCGATAACACGGTGTACTTACAATTCCGGAGGCTAAAGACCTAATAACTTGGAGCTAATTTACAACACGCAAATCGCTGGATGCTAAGACCGTGAAGATTTGATAATTCATGTCACCAAAAAACTATCTGAAAGCGTTGGTAACTTACATGGGGTCGCCGTAAGAGCAACATGAATTTATGATCTTCGTTTATTCCAATTATAAATTGAAAGAGATGTCATATACTACAGAAAGTGACCAAGGACCCCGGTGAGCAGGGCTGGGATCAAACCAGCGACCTCCTGTTTTCGCGGCAGACGCCCTAACCACCCGATCACGGCAGCCAGAGTCCGAAATTTCATAAGTATATGCAATCCTTTCTTATTTTAAAACGTTTTAAGGTACGTTCGGCCAATACAGCCCAGACTCAGACTCAGTCGGCTCAGACTTACGTCTAGTGTATTAATAATTTATATATAGTAGTATGACTACTTAAAATACAAAAAAACATGCATCAAATAATTTATTACTTTTAATGTATGATTTGATTCGTGCTTTACAATTGCTTCGTTTATTCCGTAGATAGCCGACCATATACACTCGAGCATATCCGTCGGATCGGCGGACATACCAACTATAAAGTTTCGACGGCTTGCCCGAACGTAGCTACATGGCCAGCTGTTAATAGAAAAAGCTTGTGAACTGGATACCTCAGAGACAGCCATTTCCAATGCCCACAACTTACACTGTATCATTGCCGAAACACTTACCAAGTACTATCGTACGTTGAACTCAAAAATGAAATCACTCCTAGATATCTGCTAAAATAACATAAAGTGAAATTCTTGCGTAACGGGTACTTAACTAGGTACCTAGATGAGCTCTGTTTTCCTTGTCTCCGATCGAAGCATGGGAGTGTGTTTGATGACCATAATGACAAAATTACTTAAAAGATCTTCATTAATGAATTTGAGACGTATGAAACGTATTCTTATACTCGTAATGACAGTGGGCCAGTAGCAGCTACTAATTGATGTCGTTGTAATATAATTATTAATTACAACAGTGTTTTATTCTTGAATTACAAGTATAAAAAAGGGTGAAACGTTTATTTTGAAAATGTTCAGCAGTATCATACGTCTTTCGGCTGATAATAATGACGATTTAGTCTGTTATTCTAGAAAGAAATTGGGGACATACACAAACATAAGTCTTAAAAACATCAATCTAGTTAGCTTTATGAGAGAGTGATCTACCAACATCAATATTTGAGCGGATCTATGATGGCTGCTCATTGTTTGTTTGTTATATGGTGCAGTCAAAATATTTTCCAACGCCAAAATTCAAAATATTTTTTAATGATGACCATTTTACGCTAATTTGACCCTGTGTATTTGCTTGTGTGTTTTAAACTATAGTAGTTATAAATTGAAAGAGATGTCATATACTACAGAAAAAAGTGACCAGGGCCCCCAGTGCCCAGGGCTGGGATCGAACCAGAGTCCTCCTGCTTTCGCGGCAGACGTTCTAACCTCTAGGCCACCCGACCTCAGCGACCACAGTCCAAAATTTCCTAAGTATATGCAATCCTTTCTTATTTTTGAAACGCTTATTTTTAAGGTGCGTTCACGCCATCTTACGGCTTAGACTAACGTATAGTAGTTAGTTACCTAAGTGGATAAAAGTTTCAGATAATCGGTCATAGTAATCAGCCATGTGTCAAAAGAAGTTAAAAATGCAATATGCATGTAATGTACTCCTAACGGTCCAACCTTTTTAACCTAGTAATAGTCTTATTCTGTCTCCATGGCTGCATGCTCTTTGTACATTTCCATAATAATAATTAGCATAAGAAATCAGTGCAATGGAGTCACCTGTCACTATACTCTTGATTGACTTTGCCGTGTATTCGGAGTATTTGTCATGCGGTTTCTCTGAATACATTATAGCGTACTACCTGTATTAGTAAATAGAATACATTATAGCACCTTTAGCAGTAAATCTTGCGGTTAAACACTGTTCCTGCTTGTGAGTGAGTGTTCTAATTAGTATGTTTAGGTATTTTGATATGAGCGTTTAATTTTTTAAATATATATTCAAGGACGCATTAATTTTATTTTCCAATATTTTCGGTGCTGCAGCTGCATGTCAATTCAATGTTAATTTAAGAAACGGTTTTACGGTTGAAACGGCGGGCTGCTGGGGCGCTGATGCAAAACGTTTTATCCGCGACATGGGCCGCCGACTCAGGCAGAAGGGCGAAGACCCGCGCTCAGAGTCGTTCCTAGTGCAAATGCTGTCCATAATTATACAACGCGGCAATGCCGCTAGCATTATGGGCACTTTTGCACTTGGGACGGCGGGGAGCGAGATGTAAATATATTTTTAAGTAGTTTATATTTATTTGGAAATAAATTATCTATACATATAAAAGGAAAAGTCCTGACTGACTGACTCACTGATCAACGCACAGCCGAAACTACTAAACGTAAGATCCTGAAATTTTCACATTACGTTAGGTGTTTAACGAAGGTAACGAATAAGAAAGGGTTTTGAAAAAGTCATCTTCTAAGGGGGTTAAATCGGGGTTGAAAGTTTGTATGGAAGAAAGTTTTTTTTTTTAGATAGAGACTCAAAAGTTGGTGTAGAGGTTTGTTATTAAAATACAAAAAAAGTAATTTTAGCGTTTTGGAAAAATCAACCCCAAAAGGGGTGAAGAGTGTGTTAAAAGTTTGTATGGCGGAAGCGTTTTCCTTTTAGTTATAGACTACAAACTTTGTGAAAAGAATCTTCATTAGAGTTTACAAAAAGTAATTTCAGCGATTTTGAAAATTCGACCCTTATAAGGGTGAAAAGGGTGTTGAAAGTTTGTATGGCGGAAGGTTTTCCGTTTAGCTAGAGACTTTATTTTATATGTAAAGGTTTCTCATCAAAATACAAAAAAGGTGTTTTTATCTATATAATATATAAAAAGGAAACTGACTGACTGAATGACTACCTGACTGACTGACTGACTGACATATCAACGCACAGCCCAAACCGCTGGTCCTAGAAATACCAAATTTGAAACGTAGGTTCCTTATAAAGTCTAGAGGTGTACTAAGAAAGGATGTTTCATAATTCAACCCCCTAAGGGGGTAATTTGGAAGTCCAAAGTTTTTATGGCGAAACAAGATTAGTTGGCCTATTCCATTTGAAACTTTACAGGAGTATTTATAAAGATAAATGAGGTAGCACGTGTTTCAGGTTTTTTGAGAATTCAACCCATATAAGGGGGAAAAGGGGTGAAAAAGTAAAAAAACAACATGGGTATCGTTTTCTGGTTTATCGGGTCGCTGATTACAAAAACAACGACGATTTTAAAATCTAACGTGGCGATTGTGAAATACGAGTACCATCTTCCCTGTTGGGGCGCGAGGGGGTCGAACTCTAAAAATATAAATATGTGTGTCGTTTTGTTGTTTATTTCTGGTTCTATAGATTCCAAACTTAACACTTAGGTTCCTCATAAGGCGTAGGGGTGCACAAACAAAGGAGTTTTCAAAATTCACCTCCAAAGGGAGAGAAATGACGGTACAAAGTTTGTATGGGGAAACATGATTAGTCAAACTATTTTATTCAAAACTACACAAGAGTATTTCTAAAGTTAAATGAGTAAAGACGTGTATTTGATTTTTTGAGAATTAAACCCCTAAGAAGGCAAAAAGGGGTAGTCAAAAAACATCATGATTATCGTTTTTATAGTTTATCGGGTCGCTGAAATCAAAAACAACAACCATTTTAAAATCCAGTGAGGTGGACGTATGATACATACACCATCTTTCCTGTTGGGGTG
The DNA here is from genome assembly GCA_949128165.1 of Lathronympha strigana. Taxonomy (NCBI): domain Eukaryota; kingdom Metazoa; phylum Arthropoda; class Insecta; order Lepidoptera; family Tortricidae; genus Lathronympha; species Lathronympha strigana. Next base: position 3,023,863 of record OX421914.1, read on the forward strand.
CAATGGGGTTGAAATCTCAAAATATCAATATGAGTGTCGTTTTGTTGTTTATTTCTGTTTCTAGAATTTCAAATTTGGCACGTAGGTTTCTTATTAAGGTGGAGGGGTGCATTAAGAAAGGATTTTTCAGAATTCACCTTCTAATTGAGATAAGAAAGAAGATCCGAGAGGTTCTTTACAATGAATCTGGAGCCAAAACTGCGAGAAAAGGCCGCCATCTGAAATTTCGTCAGTTATGATCTGATCGTGATGGAAATCAATATCTGAGAATCCGAAAGGTTCTTTCTAAGGAATCAAAAGTCAAGATTGATCGTAATATGTACTCGGTTGGTACATATCAAAGGGTTCAAGAGGTTCTTTATAACGAATCAAAGCCGCCAACTTGATTTAGAAATTACGTTACGGTTGAACATTTATTTTGTACGCGGGCGAAGCTGCGGGAAATAGCTAGGATTTTTTAGAATTCTCCTCCTAAAGGGGTGAAGTGGGATTTGATTGTTGGTATATCGGGAAACAAGATTTATTAGACTATTTTATTCACAGGAGTATTCCTAACGAGAAATGAGTAAATAGGAGTACGAAATGGGGTGAAAAAGTCAAAATGGGAAATATATACAGTAAGTGTAACTTACCTAACGACCTACCTCTGCCTACCTTAAATCTAAAATAGGTACTTGATCAGAATTGCGAAAAGGGGCTCCATCTTGAATTTATTGCGTTTTAATCCGACCTTGATAATAATCGGTATTTGGGGATCCGAGAGATTCCTCAGTAATGATCTGTAGTAAAAACTGCGAGATCCGGCCGCCATCTTGAATTATTTCGATTTTGATCCGATCGTGTTAAAATCGATTTTAGAGAGGTTCTCTTTATGAATAATCTGAAGTTAAAACTGAGAAAAACGGCCATCGTCTAGAATTTCTTCAGTTATTATCTGATCGTGATGAAAATCGATATCCGAGGATCCGAAAGGTTCTTTTTAACGAACCACCAACGCCACCATCAACGGCCACCATCTTGAATTTATAGAGTTAAGTTCGTGATAAAGCTCGGTAGGCACATATAAAGGGTTCGAGAGGTTCTTTATAACAAATCAGAGGTCAAAATTGAGAAACAGCCGCCAACTTGAATTTTTCAGTTTGATCACTTTTGCGACAACCATCCATTCCATTTAAATCCGTTCAGCCAACCGCAAGATAATAGCGGACAAACATACATATGTACATACAAATATACAGGCCCAACTAAGAACCTCCTTAATTGTAGACGGTTGAAAATTACGTTTAGTACGCGGGCGAAGCCGCGGGTAAAAGCTAGTCTATACATATAAAAGGAAAAGTCCTGACTGACTGACTCACTGATCAACGCACAGCCGAAACTACTAAACGTATGATCCTGAAATTTTCACATTACGTTAGGTGTTTAACGAAGATAACGAATAAGAAAGGGTTTTGAAAAAATCATCTTCTAAGGGGGTTAAATCGGGGTTGAAAGTTTGTATGGAAGAAAGTTTTTTTTTTTAGATAGAGACTCAAAACTTGGTGTAGAGGTTTGTTATTAAAATACAAAAAAAGTAATTTTAGCGTTTTGGAAAAATCAACCCCAAAAGGGGTGAAAAGTGTGTTAAAAGTTTGTATGGCGGAAGCGTTTCCCTTTTAGTTATAGACTACAAACTTTGTGAAAAGAATCCTCATTAGAGTTTACAAAAAGTAATTTCAGCGATTTCGAAAATTCGACCCTTATAAGGGTGAAAAGGTTGTTGAAAGTTTGTATGGCGGAAGGGTTTTTGTTTAGCTAGAGACTTTATTTTATGTGTAAAGGTTTCTCATCAAAATACAAAAAAGGTGTTTTTATCTATATAATATATAAAAAATAAACTGACTGACTGAATGACTAACTGACTGACTGACTGACTGACATATCAACGCACAGCCCAAACCGCTGGTCCTACAGATACCAAATTTGAAACGTAGGTTCCTTATAAAGTCTAGAGGTGCACTAAGAAAGGATTTTTCAAAATTCAACCCCCTAAGGGGGTGATTTGGAAGTCCAAAGTTTTTATGGGGAAACAAGATTAGTTGGCCTATTCCATTTGAAATTTTACAGGAGTATTTATAAAGAGAAATGAGGTAGCACGTGTTTCAGGTTTTTTGAGAATTCAACCCATATAAGGGGGAAAAGGGGTGAAAAAGTAAAAAAACAACATGGGTATCGTTTTCTGGTTTATCGGGTCGCTGATTACAAAAACAACGACGATTTTAAAATCTAACGCGGCGATTGTGGAATACCATCTTCCCTGTTGGGGCGCGAGGGGGTCGAACTCTAAAAATATAAATATGGGTGTCGTTTTGTTGTTTATTTCTGGTTCTATAGATTCCAAACTTAACACTCAGGTTCCTTACAAGGCGTAGGGGTGCACAAAGAAAGGAGTTTTCAAAATTCACCTCCAAAGGGGGAGAAATGACGGTACAAACTATGTATGGGGAAACATGATTAGTTAAACTATTTTATTCAAAACTACACAAGAGTATTTCTAAAGATAAATGAGTAAAGACGTGTATTTGATTTTTAGAGAATTAAACCCCTAAGAGGGGAAAAAGGGGTAACAAAGTCAAAAAACAACATGATTACTTATCGTTTATATGGTTTATCGGATCGCTGAAATCAAAAACAACAACCATTTTAAAATCCAATGAGGTGGACGTAAGATACACCATCATCCCTATTGGGGTGCGACGGGGTTGAAATCTCAAAATATCAATATTATGAGTGTCGTTTTGTTGTTATTTCAGTTTCTAGGATTTCAAATTTGGCACGTAGGTATCTTAATAAGGTGTAGGTGTGCATTAAGAAATGATTTTTCAGAATTCCCCCTCTAATCGAGATAATAAGAAAGAAGATCCGAGAGGTTCTTTACAATGAATCTGGAGCCTAAAACTGCGAGAAAAGGCCGCCACCTGAAATTTCTTCAGTTATGATCTGATCGTGATGGAAATCAATATCTGGGAATCCGAAAGGTTCTTTCTAAGGATCAGAAGTCAACATTAACCCTTAACTACCTACCTACTGTTTTTATCACACAAGCACCTACCTCCCGTCCCTTGGACGGCTAAATAATATCGCCCTTAAATATTCAATGTTATGGATCATATAGGTAATTTGAAATAAAAACAACAAAATACACAAATTAAATTATTAATAAATCTAATAATAACATCAAAAACCTGAATATTTTATATATTTTTCTTAAAACATCTGGGACCAATCCTTAATTTTATTCTAGGAATTATATATCCTTGGGAAGGTGAGATCCACTAAAATTATAACTTTATATCAAGATTGAAGTAATCATTTATAATTATTCAATGATCAACAAAGCTAATTAACAATATATCATTGTGAAAAGGGCAGTATTTTGATAAAATTGCAGACCACCTAGTTACTACTTTTCGCAGCAGTGAAAGCACAATTTATTCGAACATTGTAGGCAAATTGGTGTTTTGGCATTCTAAACACATGTATACTGAGTTCTGCGTTTCTTCGGGTCACAAGTACAGCAGGTTTTTCGTACTTCCTACCGTTCTTCAACAACAATGTAAAGAAAATAGTAATGCATAAATTCTTAACCACCTACAACCCGTCTCCGAGACCCCTAAGAAAAAATACGTATGCACCTACCACCCGTCTCAGAGACGGTCGGAGGCAGCAATATACTCGCCAAAACTAAACGCGTACACGACCGACCCCGGTGAGTGGTGACGCGGCACTGAGGCAGGAGGGGGAAAGGTACAAGGACATAGAGGTTTCTAGGAAGCTCGCACTTAGGTCTATTACATTTTTTAAATTTGAATGAATCTGTGAGACGGAAGGTAGGCGGTTAAGGGTTAATCGTAATATGTACTCGGTTGGTACATATCAAAGGGTTCAAGAGGTTATTTATAACGAATCAAAGCCGCCAACTTGATTTTGAAATTACGTTACGGTTGATCATATTTTGTACGCGGGCGAAGCTGCGGGAAATAGCTAGGATTTTTTAGAATTCTCCTCCTAAGGGGGGAAGTGGGATTTGATTGTAAGTATATCGGGAATCAAGATTTATTAGACTATTTTATTCACAGGAGTATTCCTAACGAGAAATGAGTAAATAGGAGTACGAAATGGGGTGAAAAAGTCAACATGGGAAATATATAGGTACAGCAAGTGTAACTTACCTAACGACCTACCTCTACCTACCTCAAATCTAAAATAGGTTAATCAGAATTGCGAAAAGGGGCTCCATCTTGAATTTACCTATTGAGTTTTAATCCGATTTTGATAATCCGGTATTTGGGGATCCGAGAGATTCCTCAGTAACGAATCTGTAGTAAAAACTGCGAGATCCGGCCGCCATCTTGAGTTATTTCGATTTTGATCCAATCGTGTTAAAATCGATTTCCGAGGATCCGTGAGGTTCTCTGTATGAATAATCTGAAGTTAAAACTGAGAAAAATGGCCATCGTCTAGAATTTCTTCAGTTATGATCTGATCGTGATGAAAATCGATATCCGAGGATCCGAAAGGTTCTTTCTAACGAACCACCGCCACCATAAACGGCCACCATCTTGAATTTATAGTTAAGTTCTTGATAAAGCTCGGTAGGCACATATTAAGGGTTCGAAAGGTTCTTTATAACAAATCAGAGGTCAAAATTGAGAAACAGCCGCCAACTTGAATTTTTCAGTTTGATAACTTTTCCGACAACCATCCATTCCATTTAAATCCGTTCAGTCAAACGCAAGATAATAGCGGACAAACCAACATATGTACATACAAATATACGGGCCCAACTAAGAACCTCCTTATTTGTAGACAGTTGAAAATAAATATTAAGAAACTAAAAAACTAAATTAATTTTAAATGTTTGTATGCAGGTCTCTATCAGCTGAAGTATCCGCTTCCCGTAAAGTTTATCTTCTATACATAATAGTAATGCATAGTAGGGTCAAAAATCTGTACATTGAAGATATTTGAAAAATAAAATAGTTAGGAGCTCTTATAATTGATAACAGAACACATTTCAATGATTTGATTGATTTGGCTGTTTGTCTGTCTTCCTGTGTATTGGTTCGCTGAATGGATTTGATGCAACCGTCACTGACACGTTAGGGGATCTCCTAGGCTAAAATAAGTTATTATCCGCGGACGAAGTCACGGGTATCAGATAGTACTGAAAATAAAACTGAAAATTGTTAAAGGCCTCTTTTGATATATTAAACATACCTATCTAAACATTGCAAAATACAAAAAAACAGCAGTCATTGGAATAAAGTACCCATGTTAAAACGGATTAATTGCGTATACCGTCAAAGTACTCAAAGTTCCCCTACGTTTCGGGAGGGGAAGGGGTTGGTTCGGAGCCTTCTCACATCAATCAATGAGTACCTATGGGTGAGTATGAGTACCAATCGAGGCAACCGGAGATAATATAATTAACATACTGATCAAAAGAAAATGAGAGCCACGAAGGCTCATTTGCAGCCGTTAACTCGGAGTTAACTTGAGTTAACTACCATTAAAAAAAATCGCTTAGCTCCGGGTTATGTGGCTAACCCCGGGTGGTACAAGTGGCCCTAAGTAGGTACTTTAAGCTCTAAGGTGCGGATAAGGAAGGTGTTTAGTGACTCATTTGCAAAATTTGAATATCTGATAGGTTAGATCATTTTCTGGTGTTCAAAATATTTTTTTTACTGCAGATAGCTTATCAGGACTTTTTAAAATTAATTTTGATCAGTCCTTTTTCTAACTTGAAACTCAACTTGAATTTCAAAATGTGGAAATGATAAGGATCTTATTTTTATTCTTGTAGAATATTTTTTTTTTAATCCGTGGGCACTAGATTTTTTGGAGGTTGAAAAAGACAGTAAATTCCTAACTTATCTTACTTTTAAAACACCACGTAGTTTTTACACAATAAACTGAGATTTTTTAAAATAAAACAAAGTTTTGGTTGTTATTAAGGCTTTTAAAAAAAGGTAGGTAGTTAATTGTTTCGCATATTAAATAAAGAAAAGTAAATTAGTTTTCCTGTAATTAATCGAAATTCTTAGTATCCCTTACTTGCTTTTGAGTAGATATTCTTATAAACTGGTCAATATGGGATGGTTTGCTCTCTGCGTCTAGCAAAAACATTGTGAAAGTTTATCAATGAGTTTAAATTAATAGCTTTTTTTAATCCATGTGTAATTAAATAGCGCACAATACCCAACGTACGCAGTTTATTTGCACCAAAGAAATCACTTTCAAACGAATAAAAGCTCAAAAAAATCGAAGCAAAGTATCAAAACAAACCACACATCTTAAGTACTGGGAAAGTGAACTATAAGTATGCTTTATATAAATATTGGAAAATAGATCGTATTTGTTTCAAGAAAGAGTCGAGTTTCTATTGTGTTGATATCCGTAAAGCATAAGGCATGACTTGGTGGTTGGGCGACCATTACGCTATGAACAAGACTTGAGGTCGGACGTATTGTCTTTTTTTAAGTGTGTGCCTTTTGGATCTTAATGGTGAATTGTATGTGCTTGAATTTGTGATTTTGAGTTTTGACTGATTTTAGTGAGTAAAGTTTTGATGTTTTTTTTTCAAATAGAGTCTCTTTGGAAAATTTTACTTAATTAGGTTATTTTTATTACTTAATGTCGATGCATCACAATGTAGGAGTATTAATAAATCTGTAAGGCATTTTTTTGTAAAAAAAATAAAATAATTGAAACAATTATCAAAAAAAAAATTTAAAATCATGTACTTTTTTAGACCTTAGATTTTCGAACATACACACCACTACTCTGGTCACTACCATAGATGTAATCATGTGAGTATATTAAATGTATGTAAACACAAAAGGACAAAAATATCAACCGGCCCGTATCAATAAATTGGGGCTATTTGGGATCTGCGGAACTATTTCGAGTTCAAAAATATCTGTGCAGCTGAATGCATAATATGTAAACACTTACATCTTATTGTCAATGTCCTGAGGGCGTACAGATATTTTTGAAGTCTTAGAAATGCTCATATATTCATGAACTCGACTGTACTAGGAGGTTGAAGGAGGAGAATGAGTTTAGTGTTCACACATTTTTACCCCAATACTCTTATCGAGATGTTGAACCTTGATTTCAGTAAGAAAGTGTGTCTGAATCATAAAAAGTATCTAATAATCCCATATTTATCTATCATAAAAAAAAAACACTTAAGCCCCATTTCCAATTAAACAACCCGTATACTTAAAAGTAATCATTTTAAATAAATTAAACGATAAGTAAACCAGAAAGCTGGATTTAATGTGTACTGTAATGGATGGTGGTTGCCATTTCAACGTCTACTACATAATGTATCTCACTCATAAAAACTTGATAGTAAGTAACAGCGATAATGTCGGACGATAAAAGCGCAACCTTCATAGGTCCTCGTTATAACAAACTTCGGTGTAGCAATTGCGATCTCGAACTGAGATTGCCGATTCGAGATCTCGTGCGGAAAATCTAATTTGAGATTGGATGTTTCGAGATCTCGTCAGTGTGACGGTTAAAATATTTGACAATGATAATTATCATGCATTAAATTATTTAGATCTCGAAATCTCGTTTAAAATTTCGAAAATATTGCAAAAGTCGACATTTTCTTCCTGTACTAATAGACCTATACGAGTAGAATTAGACTAATACGCATTCTCTAGCCTAAAAGCCTACGAAGTTTGAGGTGCCGGGTTCGAATCCTGGTTTATTTCTATGTTTCTCATGGACGCTTTTTGCCCAGTTATGGACATTTTCTAAGTTGATAAGTATATATCGTTTTATCTATTTAAGTATGTGTATCGTCGCCTAGTATCCATAGCAGTAACTTAAGCTTAGTTTGGGGCTAGGCTGATCAGTATAAAATTGTCGTCAAATATTAACTGATTTAATTTGCTCGAGATCTCAAAATGTAGAGATCTCGGGAGATCGAAATGGCGGTACATGGTCGACCATGGTACAGAACGGTGGCAGCAATTATTTAACCAGCTCAGTTGCCATCATTAGGAGATTACCATCGACGCAGCCGCCGCGACTATCTCAATGTTCCCAGCTACCTACCATATCATAGTTTATAGTGTTCGGAAAGTCATGTTTTGAAAAGTAAACCCTATTTTTGAACGAACAAGCGATGCGAGTAAATTCTCCTAGTCTAATAAAAAAAATATATTAATATTATTGGAAAATCTTACACAAATCGATCTAGTCCCACGGTAAGTTCTATAAGGCTTGTGCTGTGGGTACTAGACGATGATGTATATAATAGATACAGATAAATACTTAAATACATAGAAACTCAGGAAGAAATTTAATATTCGTGATAACACACAAATAAATGCCCTGACCAGGGTTCGAACCCGGGACCTCGTGCCTCTTGGACAGGATTACTACCGACTAGGCTAAGAGGGCGTTTAGTGTACGTGGATAATCCGTCGTTTGTATGTATTAATGGTTATATGTATGTTTGTTTGACAATAACTCGAGTATCATTGATCGGATCGCCGTCGAGAGATTTAGAAGGTGGTTAAGTATAATAAATACAATTTTCAAGTCCAAACATAAGCCAAAAAGTTGCCGAGATCTATATCTCAACAGCTTGAGCGATTCCCTTGGTCCCCTCCTTGTTGGAACTCCTTGGACGACCCCTATAGATCGCGAGATCACGTTCCAGGCTAACCGCTAGCGTATACTAAAAATGTGAGTCGTATACATTCAGTATTAATACACATGCTGTATAGTGTTTATCACAGACTATTTTTTTTACGGCTGGTAGTGTAAGAAAAAAAACTCTATGGAGATGGCTTTGTTTTATTTAGTACAGGCGCGTGAGCGATGCCGACATTCTCCTAGCCTGCTGCGTGCGTAGTGCGTACCATGAGTTGCATTCGATTGTAGAAAGAGTTACATATTCTCTCCAAGATAGACCCAATTCTCCAGTATGTCGCACACATTTTTCCACTGAGTTATGAAATGGTATGGGATTTTCGTAACCCAGTGGGAAATTTAGTAAAATTTTTTTGTCGCACATTGGGATTTTGTATCTATCTAGCGTAGAATAAGGAACGTTACCTACCCACCAAATTTCATTCAACCCTGACGCGGAAAAAAAAATGGCAAATAATTAAAATCCGCCCTAATAACTCTTTTTAAATGTACCCAAATCCTAGTTGTTTTATTAGTGGCATAACTTCACAAAAAATAAGTCACACAAACAACTTTGGTCCCGTTTTACGAAAAAAAAACTCCTGGGCACATATTTTTTTAAACTTCCGGAGTCATTATTCCCGAAATTATTCACTTTGTATTTTTTTTTTAATTATGTTTCGAGCCCTTTACAGCACTTAAAAAAAAACGAGTGCTGTAAACGGCTCGAAAGTTAGGATCATGGTGTTAATAAAATCGATTAATCCGTTCTAAAGTGTTTAATTTCAATGAATAACAGAAGACAATATTAGTAAACCCCTATTCTCTTTTCAATACCTACAAACAATAGCCTCACACTCTAGAGTTGAAACAAAAAAAAATCACCCCTCTACGCGGGACGTAAATTGAGGGATGATTTTTACCCTAAAAACAAAAAAAAACTACTTTTTATTTTACCACTTTGTCGGCATGATTATTATGAATATTCATATTAAATTACAGTTTTGTAGTACTAACGGTCACTGAGCTAAGCAGCCGCAGACGGACGGAAAAAACTATAAACTAAACTATAAGGTGGCGAAACTATAAGAGTTCCTAGTTGACTAATACGGGACCCAAAAAACAGAAGTATATTTTTAAATGTGGAACTCCAACTGTACCCCACATACCAACATCGGACATTCAGCACAGTAGCACGTCAGTGCATTTTTCTGCGCAAAAGCGTGCGCGGCTTATACGCACTAGACATGCTCAATTACATCTATCAACAATCTAATTAATTTTACATATCTACTTTAAACGCTAAAACAATGATATCTTCGCTACGGAACAATATGACACATGAAAAAGATTTATAATCCTATATTCATACAGTTCAAAATTCTATGAAGTTATACTAGTAAAATAATTGCATTAATGAATATTTATGACATTGAAGACTATAATTTAGTACCTGGAAGCGCTCTCTAAGCAATTTCATTTAGCTATTGTAATAAAATACTCGTGTTTAGATATTAATTATTTACGATTGCACAATTTATGTCGAAGTTTTAACAAGTAGTTTGATACGCATCTCAGTAATTTTATGGTAGAAAGCAAGAGTTCGACCATTGACCACGGAGGGCATGTAAACCTCTCACGAAATAGCCATAAAGGATGACTCACACGGCTTTATAAATATGTATGCACCTGTATTGTATTTTGAAACCTCTTCCCCAGTAGTAAGTTCCGAAGTGTATATATATTTATAGACGTGACTGTCCTAGAACGGGGCGGAACGTGACCGAGCCGGGACGAACTGTCAGTTTCTATGGAAAACGGCAAGTGACCTCCGAAGGCACCGAGCTATCGTGATTCTTTCTATAGAATTTGACAGATATTCCCGCCCCTTACTAGTGTGAGTCAATAGGCTAGACGAAAAAAACGAATTAGTTCGTCTGTTAGATTATTAAAAAATATTTGACACGTATTTTTTCTTTTGTTCGTCAAATGAAAAACGACGGAAATACAGCGCTTTAAAGTTTCGCGTAACGTCACAATTGAGTACTATTCTTACTCACAGGTGACGTCACCAGCCCCCACCACGGAACTTTGACGCTCTTCATATTCGTCAATTTTAGTTATCTTGAAAAAGGAAAAAATACGTGTCTAATAATTTTGGATATTCTTTCTGACAGACTAATTAAAATAGTTTTTCAACCTAGTCGTCATCCCTATTCCTATAGAAAGCGTCACGTGATAGCTCGGAGCCCTCGGATGTCACGTGTAGGGTGTGGAAACCGGTTTTCATTAGTACGAAATTTCGGTTAATAACCAGTTATTAACCGGTATTTTCATACAATTAAAAACCGGTTTGGACGCCCTAGTCACGTGACACTTTTTATAGAAATTGACAGATCGGGCACGGTTCGAGTACTGGTGTACTCTGAGTCATCCTTTACTCCGGGTTATGTGGCTAACCTCGGATGGTGCAAATGTCCCTAAGTATTTTGAATACTTATGTAACTGCATTGTTATCTAAAAAAATAGGTATGTACCTACCATTAGATATAAAATGCAGTAAAATGTTATCGTACAGAAACATAACAATTATGGATAGTTCATAATTGTTATGTTCAAAAAGATTTGTTTTTTAAATACAAAAGCCCGTGACGGATATTCAATTAATGGTATCTCGGAATGAAAGGAAAGGTGGAAAAATTTATGAACTCGGGCGGGACACGAACCCGCGACTCTGGGATACCAGCCCATCGCTCTCCCAACTGAACTACCGAGACCACACCCATGGCCTCTGCATGAGAAATTTGGTTACGTTCGCAGAAGTTTCTGCTTAATAATAATAAAATTAATAGTACTTTAGGAGCTTACAAACCTAATAATATTTATCAGTATATATATATATCTGCAAATTACTTACAGTACACATGATGCTATATTACCGCACTAGTGCGATAATGAGCACTTTAAAGCAAAGGGCCATATGTACTGTAAAACGTCTTACGATTCACGTGCGAACAGAGAATTCGCAACTCGTGGCGATTTAAAACACTCCCTTCGGTCGTGTTTCAATTTATCGCCACTCATTTCGAATTTCCTCCTTTTCGCACTTGGATCGTAATGTACTATTTCACACTTGATTAAGTTTAACTCACTGCCTATATATATTGCAATGCAACACTTTAAACCGGAGTTATCGCGTTTATTAACACCATGACCCTACGTTTACAGTATTCATTTTCATAGGGTTAAGATGATGAGTGAGAGAATTTGGTATCGGTAGCGGCAGTGTCGATAGTTCCAATGGCAGAGCGATGGGATCCCAGAATCGACTCGTAGAAATGCTTTCATTCTAAGAAAATGTGACATTTCGAATAAAGGATGACTCACACTAGCACGCGACGGGACAGGACGGGACGGGGACGGGGAAATCAGTCAATTTCTATAGAAAGAATGACGTGATAGCTCGGAGCCCTCGGATGTCACGTGACGCTTTCTATAGAAATTGACAGATTTTCCCGTAAGTTCTTGTGTGAGTCATCCTTAAGCCTCTCCATTCAACGAAAACATCAATAATTTAACAAATATTTAAACAACTTATTAATATTTATGATGAAAATATGATGATGTGACATTTATGTGTTGGGAAACGGATTTATGCAACCATTGTGCAGGCAGTGGGTCCTTAGAAAGCGGGCCGGAGCAGAGGCCATTGTGCACTATCGTCCGGTGCGTCTGCGCAAAGTGCAGCGATTGAGTGGTAGAATATGGTTTTAGGCTGAGTGTCGTAAATGGGTCGAATATGGACTTTGCCGAATGGGCATAATTTTATTTTGTTGTCGTTTTTTTTTTCGCCTCAGATTTGAATGAAATTTGGTGGGTAGGTAGAGTTCCTTATTCTCTTCAAGATAGACCCAATTTCAAAGTATGTCCCACATTTTTTCCACTGAGTTACGAAATCGTATGGAATTTTCGTAACTCAGTGGAAAATTTCATACAATTTTTTTGTCGCACATTGAGATTTTGTATCTATCTAGCGTAGAATAAGGAACTCTACCTACCCACCAAATTTCATTCAAATCTGACGAGAAAAAAAAACGACAACAAAATAAAAATATGCCCAAATACGAATATTTGGCCTGACGTTCGGTTCAGCTAGGGCGGCCATCTCATACATTGCCGAAACCGGGCAACGAAGTTAAAAAACCCGGACGTTTCATTAAAATCTCTCACCGGACACTAAAGAAATCAATTTTTAATTTATAAATATAGTGTTTTAGCTAGGGAACGACCTGAATCCAAAAATGTCCGGACAGTTTGCAAAATCCGGGCCGGACGCTCCCTGGACGGACACCAAACTAGCACAAATCCCGGGAAACGCGGACGGAAGGCAGCCATAGGTTACTTCAAATATTCGGTTACAACCATGCTATATCACTATATCGCTAGGAAAAGTGGACAGCAGGCCTACCACGAACATCGAAAATTGGCATTGACGGGAAAACCTCTTTGTCACACCAATTAGCAAGTGCGACAGAGACGGAGATATAAATCCGCAATCGTTCGATGTTCGTGGTATAGGCCCAAGTCCGCGCTCACCGTTCCGCACGTGTTTCGAATTCCTCCCGCTTGACGACCTCTACCCGCAGACACCCAGCAAAGCGCTCGCAATCGCTTACTTGCGCTTAGATACTTAATTAAAAGATTAAAACAACTCTGGTTTCTCTTAAGCTGCAATTTTTACAAAATGAGTATTTTTTTGGCGCATATTTATCTTTTTGATAATTCCTAAGAATGATGAAATAGGATTTAATTATCCGATGAATTACGAAACAATTTTCTTGTTATCTACAACGTCTATTCGGTAAATATTCGGCAATGTAACCGTACTATTTGGAATACGAACATTAAAAAACTTGCCAAATATTCGGCAAACCGAAAATGCGACCCATCTTTATACTAAATAACTCTTACTATATTACAATTTAAATAGGTAACTTATTGTGATTTATATGTTGGATAAAGTTTATATGTTTATGCATCCATTGTGCTTTCGTGGTCCTTAGAAAGCGGGTCGGAGCATTTCAGATCGGCTATCGCTTGTTGCATCCACAGTTCTGTACAAAGTGCAACGTATTGAGTGGTGAAATATGGTTCTGCGTGCAATTTGACATGACAGTGTAAATAAAATTGTGAGTGTTGGTGGCCCAGCGGTAAAAGAGTGAGACTTTCAATCCGAAGGGGTTCAAACCCGAATGAGTTTTTCGGAACTGATGTACGAAATATCATTTGATATTTAGGATAAACAAGCGTTATTTGGTGATTCATTTAATTCAGTGATACTACAAAAAAATACGTTGCAGAAAGGCCGAAATCTTCAAATTATTGATATTGAATTATTGATACCTGAATTAGAAGCATTTAAGCTTTTTGCAATATTTTAAAATATTTTTTTCTGTGTAGTATCACTAAATACGAGTAATGCGAACATTAAAAAAAGGGCTCCGAGCTATCACGTGATTATATCTGTAGTATTTAGTGTTTTAATAAAAACTTCGAGTTGGAGGGACACAAAGAGTTATTTATTAATAAAATAATTTACACAACTGTTAAAGTCCATCTTACTTGCTAGGAAGCTACCGGCAAAGACGGTGTGGTCCCATTTTGACGTAACAGATAAAAATGTCTCAAGTGCGTTCGGAAACGCTCTATACATAACAACGTTTCGGATATAATATACCCAGATATTACAATTTCTATAGAAACTGACAGATCGGCCCGGAACGGTGACGTCCCGGGCCGTCCTAGTGAGTCATCCTTTATTTGGTGCAAGTATCTTAGACATAAATATTCCACGGAATGAATGACAAAATCAAAGTTTTTTCCCGCATTTTAGTAGTTACTCATTTGACTACTACTTTTATATTTTATCCATTTTGTAAATACATATCCTGTAGGGTTAGCATGGTTGCCATTTTATCGCTTATCACGCAATGCGTCACTTTCGCACATACATACTAGTTAGAACGTGACAGCAACGTCGGTAAATGATAAAAAGCCGACCATCATAGACTAGCTGTTTTGTGCAATAAAGTGTTTATTACTTACGTACTTACTTACATTACCTCAATAAGTATGGTCACACATAATCATTCTGTATAATGGTATCGTTATCGTTGAACCAGTCTGATTACAAGATGATTGAGTTATAAGATAAATTTAGTGACATTTTAATCGGCAATATCACTTCACAGCAACGAAGCCGGCTTACTATAATTAAGTTATAAGTAATATATACATAGTTAATTAATAATCGTTAGATATTAAATACTCTATTTATTTATATTTATATTATATTTATATATACACATTAAAGATGAACGAAAATACCATTTTTAAACCACAACAATAAAGGTACCTATATCAATGATAGGGGTATTACTATTATCCCTTAAATAGGTACATTACATATAATGGGCATTTTCAAAAGAAGAGCACCATTTTCGAGAAAATGGATCCTCGATTTTCAATCCATCAGATGTTAAAGTATAGTTTGGGACGTTTGCTACACTGTAGATATAAGTAGAGGGAATTTATTTGAGTAGGCTGAATATGAGCTTATGAATGTAGGAAAAATGTGTTTACACTATTGATATATTGCGTGTCTTGCGAAAAAGAGACGAGCCGAAATATCAACGGTGGATGCAGAAATATTCAAGATTTACAGCTTTATAAGATTTTTTTGATTACTAGGTATATTATTTGATTAATTTCAGCATTATGGCATTATACAATGGTATATCAACGAAATTTTGTGCCAATTACATATAGGCAGAGGCTAGTAACAGTGTTCCATCTTATAATTTAAACTTGCGTGAGACATACTGACATTAAATTGCAATGGTTAAAACTTACGTATTTTTATCACAATAGGCGCGATGTTTCGACTGCATCGGGCAGTCATCGTCGGACAGACAGAGTGATGTTGTCACCTTCGCGGCTCGGGCATCACCCCCAATTATTGAAATTTAGTATTCCATCTCTTTCTTCAGAGCGGTCCTCTTAAAACTGAACATATGGAACAGTTTTTAAACTGCAAATAAGAAAATATCATTTTTAAAAACACATTAACATTGAAACCGAAAACTATGATAACAAACAAAACGACTAAATTACTATCGTCGTGACAAACTTTTGTTTTCCTACGATTATTTTTGTCCCAAATAAGCTGCAAGTCGTGCGTTTGATGCCCCAGATGACTACGTAATCGAGATTTAAACGAAAGTGTTATAAATATGTGGAATAATTGCTGGCTCCTGAGGAGAAATCTAGATGGTTTGAGCTCAGGAAAACTCGCGTTTTGGGCGGATATCCCGGACGGGATACACACGCAGAATTCTAGAAAGTGTAGCAAAAATACTAAATAGTGATCCGTATAATACGATACTCATTACGCCCCTAAACGCAACGAATATTACTAATGAATAAAGCGAGAAACCAAAAAAATACGTTATTTATTATACGTAATTTTATTTTATGCGTACGTAATTTTTTTACTCTATAAATCCTTTACATTTAGTACTTGAAAATATTATTTTAGGTCTTGTTTCTTTTTGAGGCCTCTTGAAAATAAAAAGCGGTAAAAGCGTTTTCTTGAAGTAAAAGGTACCACTTTGTCGATTGTAGATAACGTTGATTTGTAACGAATATTTATGGCATTACCACTTAATCGGCAACCGACAACGTACTATCGGGTTCAAAATTGCATGGGCAGTTTATGAATGAATTCATTTATAAACTGCCCATACACTTTTGAACGCGTGTGTACCTTTTACTATAAACAATCACATAAGTGTACACTTTGGTACTAATAAAAAGATATACCTCAACATTTTTTTGAGCTCGACGTATTCAACCAATTGGAACCCTAGGCCACTCTAGAACCATGTCAAAATGACAAGCAGTAAGAGCTTTCTTACAATCTGATTTATAGCGTCACTATGACATAGTCCTACAGTGGCCTAGGGTTTCAATTAGTTGACTGTACCTATTCTACGAGGCCACCTGGGCCCTTACCTAGACGTCTTAACGCAATTCAGTTGACGACCTAAACTGAGTCGCTTCCATACAACTGAGCCTAAACTGAATCGAGTTAAGACGTCATAAGACGGCAGTAACTTAGTTTAGGTCCTAAACTGAATCGCGTTAGGCGGTCGTGGTAGCCCCACTGATATTTTTCGGAATTTCCAGTATTTCCACAACTACAAGTCACAGCACATTGTCAAGTGAATGCACATTATAACAATAACAATACAAGCGTTATAAGCTTCCGCTCGAAGTTCGTTCACACAATTTGACTCCGTTTAACAACAGGGGAAAGGCAGTTTTGGAATTAAATGGTTCCGTAACAGGTCCCGGTGGCTTTACTTAAGTATTATTGCGGAAAGAAACTGTAAACGTTTGTACGCGGCATAGTTTCAGAATCTGCGCCGTCGAGGATATTGTTTCGTTTTAATAAAAAGAAAAAAAAAAAACTTTTTTGTACTCGAGCTCAATAGTAAAACCCTTTATAGGGCAAATCGCAAAAAAGGTCACCTTATAACACCATCTTTTTTTTTCTTATTAAGAATTTTTAGGACTATGACAATGAGGCTCTAACGCACTATTTTTTAAATCTTGACCGTTACAGGGTTAACCGATCTCCAGCATTTATGTTACACCTTGTATAATAATAACTATAGTATGTAGGGTTAATTGTTCCATTGGTTATTAATATTTCATAATACGACATAATACTATTTCACTTTCTCTGCTTTTGTTTTCGCTATTTATCTATAATCTCTCGTAAAATATTTATTGACGATTATTTTAATACAGAACGTTCAAGCATAAACTTTATCTGATCTAAACATATTGTTTGTCCCCTAATTATGTCGTTTATCTCTCGTATTGTTATAACGACATAAAATCAAAGACAAGTAAATAGTAAAGACACACAACTTTTAGTTGACACAAATCAAATTATTTTATTTTATATTTTTTGATTTATTATTAAAATAGTAACACTACTATATAAGACCAGTTGGCCTAGTGGTTATGGCGTTAGCCGCGTAAGCTGAAGACCTGAGTTCGATCCTCGGATTGGCCTTCGTCGGTGTTGGTCTTTTTCTTTAGTATATGACATCTTCATCATTATCATCTTCAATTTATAGTAAGGACACACATACACATACATTCAAAGTATATAATGATGGGGTATATCTATGTACATAGATATACCCCATCATTATCAAATTTTAGACTATCGTGAGACATATTAATATTATGATATAATTGTGGATAACACTGACTATGCGCAACATGTTTCAAACATCCTATCCTTATTAAGCGCCGCCGATTACACGCGTTATTACTTGAATTTTATCCGTAATTTTATTATAATTCCCCATCATTGTTTTAGATTGCGTCTCTTAAATAAGTTTTTTAACAGTAAGGTAAATACGGACAAAATCTAAGTATACGTTTCCTAAGTATACGTATATTCATACAACACACTGTAATTTGATATTCTATATTTTTACCATTCTTTGTCACTAAAGTTTCCTTTCTCTCGTTCCAGCATCGCAGATCATCCTGCCATCGTTATGTGGAAAGCAACAAACAAATTACCTGAGGAAATTACTATTTCTTAACATTACGTTGTTACATGATGAGATAAAAATAACAAGAGACATATGGAGTCCGTAATTACAGCGCGAAAATGATTGATACAGAAAGATATTAGGCTGTGGTTGCTAAAGGTTAAGCTATCTATTGCTAAACAGTTGAAGCTGATAATGGGTGTAAAAAGTCATTAATGTTGAACTTAAAGAAATGCTCGCCTAATATGGTTTAACGTGTGAGTTTGAATAATGGGTTAAATGATTAGAAAGACAATCAAATGATTACGTCAGTGCTATGAGTTCAGAGTGGTGTATTTGTATGGATTTTCGGATGGGAAAATGCGAGGCTGAGGACGGTGGCGCAACTGATGAAGCCAAGAGATGCTGAGGATGCTGTGGGGTAAGTTTTAGACATAATATAGAAAATCTCAAGTACTAGCACTTTTTTGGGCTGTAGCAAAATAGCTGGTGCGTAATCAGTATCGTGGTTTATTTGGGGAAAAAATGTTTGATGCAACAAAAATGTACCTTTCGGCCATATAAAATAAATCGCCTATACAATGGGTTGTGTTCTGAAGAATTGTTTGACATGATGGCAACGTCCACTTTTCACCATCGCACCGCTCGCCATCGACAGGGCGCTCATCCACACACCGTGCAACCAAAATGGTCGCGCACTGTGCGGTTTTAGAGGAATTTCCTCCCGCGGACGCTCCGGCTGTGGCTGTGCCTCCGCATTAGCTGCCGAGGGTTTCCCGAAAGATTACAGTATTGGGTTCTTCAAAAAAGGAGTGGTCAAGATTTTAATGGGTCTGCAAAGCGCATGTGACCCCCCTTGAGTTGCAGCTAGGTGTCCATAGGCTACAGTGACCGCTTTCCATCAGGCGGGCCGTATGCTTGTTAGTCACCGTGATGACATAAACAAAAAAAATTGTTTTTCTTTTTAAATTTCGAAAACCTACGTGACGAGGAAGTTGAACCCGCGGCCTTAGCATTGAAAGTCGCACGCTTTACCGCTAGGCCACCAACGCTCTTGACCTAGGTAGATTGGTAAGCACTAAAACCTAGATCGTGCTTAGCTTTTCAAACGGATTTAGGTGCGAGCGAAAGTTTAGGACTAAGCGAGGCGTTTGAAAACCGGATCGCTCTTTATTTGATGTAATTTTCTATTATAGGTGAGTTAGATGCACTATAGGTCTTCGAGCAACATAGGCTTTCAACGCGTTGGAAGGGAGACGGCAAACCGTGAACGGCTATCCGGGCAATGTGGAAGTCTATTGAGGAGGCCTGAGTGCAGCAGTGGACGTCCTTATGATGATGTTGATGCAGATTTGTATAGCAACTGTCAAGCGAGTAATCTTGTCTGTCATCATATCAAATAATCTAATTTCGGATGATCTTGTGGTTTCAATCTGAAGTATTGCATCACTTTATTATAGAGGTTTCTTTTCATTAGTTTAGAAAGATACGATCTGTTTCTCGTAACGGTGCCATAATAGAATGTAATCGTTTTGAGACCATTGGAGTGGTTTGATTTGATGATCTAAAGCAGGCTTACCTTAATGTCATAATGACATGATCTTATTGCCTAACCTAATACTGTTTGTAAGTTTTTATCTAGGAATTACAAAAAAAAACTAAATACTTGAATGATTATTCAATTTGAGAGTCGTTAGGGAGATTTTATCTTCAATAGATTCTTCCATTTAGATGGTTGGCAGTCCTCAACTGTGCGCTTTTCCCGAAACTTCCTGCCTCGCACAGCTAAACTGTGGAACGAACTGTACGTGTGTGATACGACCTTCAAACCTTCAAGAAAAGAGCGTACTCCCACCTTAAAGGCCGGCAACGCACTTGCGACACCTCTGGTGTTGCGGGTGTCCATGGACGACGTTAATCGCTTACCATCAGGCGATTCGTTTGCTCGTTTGCCCCCTATAGCATAAAAAAAAATATAATAATAATTTTGCTTAAACAACACTATTTATTTTTCTTAAATAGTAGGGGAAACTGTTGAACCTTGGACATAGTTTTACTTCGGACAATTGGCAATATTTCTACCTTGCCAGGGTAATTAAAATATTTTATTTACTTTATTTGTAACTTTATTTGATAACAAATAAAATCAACTATCAACGAAACTTGAGGGCCGGTAGTATCTCGAGAAAAATAATTAAATATGAATCGTGTCATGAAAAGTTGGAATTTAGAACTTTACGTCAAGGCTGATCATTTCATGTTTTGCTACCAGACAAAAAACTTTTATATATTAGGTTAATGTCAAGATAATTAGCTACTCGATGGTAGAATAGGTTCAGCCTAATCTTAATTGGAAGTGCTAATACGAAGCTTACTTGTCCAAAAAGTTATTTTGTTGTACCTCGGACACCAAGAATATGTTATACCTTGGTCCCTACCTAACTTGTACTGCATATTTTTTTTTAACTAAATGTTTTATGTTTACTGTATATCTAATTCTTAGTTACCTGCGTTTTAAGTTATCAAGTAATCAATCTTAAAAAAAGTTCGAAAATTGTTTTAGGCAAAAATAGAATATGACAATTGCCGATTAATTTTTCTAAGATAATTTGTACTAGAAAACTATATTAAATGGCATAAATATGCTAAAAATAGATATAATTTTATAAATAATATCTGATAATTTTATAAAAATAATATTTTTAATAAAAAAATATCGTGTCCGAGGTACAACGGGATATGTCCAAGGAACATCAGGGGTGTTGTTCCTTGGACACTTTTCCCTTTTTTTTTCGTCGACGTAGCCTATCAAAATAGACATACCAATCCTTTTATTTCGTATTATATTCGATAGTTTATTAATCTATCTTATGGTATTCGGATAAATAACAGTTCTGCGGTTATTCATTAATTTTCTAAAAATCATAAAAGAAAAAACTGACCGAGGTAGAACAGGTTCCCCTACCTACCTATCTGCAGGCATTCAATTATGAAACTGCCAGCGATGATATAACCATATTAATTTGGACATTTTGCGGTAATTTGGGCCAATTTAGACTAAATAATACGAATTTTCACCTGCCAGTGTTCTCTACGTTTTCATTTAACTCAACATACTTTTTAAAACCATCGCTGTGAGACACAATGCCATCTCAACTTTAAAAAAAGCCCTGTTCTCCACATTCCGATTTCGCAAGAGCCCTTTCTTTGGGACCTCACGGGCGACCGTCTTTTATTTCTTAGAATGATCTTGGAGCGAATGCTTAATTCTAAATAGTCTAAACTTAATAACGAATAAATGACTCTTACATCATTATAGGGCTATGATTAAAATTGAAGTTTTTAGACAAGAGCATCGTACGAAAATAATCTTTAATTGTGTGATGTAAGATCGAATTTTGGATGAGGCAAGGAGCTGTATAAGAATTTTCTATTATTTGCATGGTTGGTTCGCTGTCTTTGATGCGTCGAAAATTTTGTTTAACACAGTCCTATTCCTTTGTACCCAGCGTTGTCATGTAGAACCCTGTTTCACTAAGTATGCGGCTAGAAAAAGGTTCCAAATACTCATGATCATCATAATTTCAGGCGAAAAACATTTTGGGAGATACCTTTGTCGACAAAGGTATCTCCTAAAATTTTAATACTTTGCTTCCACCATACAATAGTTTACCGTCGATGCACCTTTTCAGGGGCCTTCCCACGCCGCGTGTTCCGGCACGCGGCTAATGTGCTCGGCACTTTTTTCTTCACTTTTTTATATTTATTTTTATTAGATATCGTAGGGAAATAGAATCCTATAGAAATAATGTCACTTGATATAAATTATTAGATTCTGATCAAGTGAAGAATGAGCGATGTCTTAAGAGCTTCTGTACAACATATATTATCACAAAAGGTAATTCATTTAGTTGCTGCTTTTTATTTTTCTAGACAATGAAGTTATTTTATTTTCTTATTAGTGTCGTTTGTTATAAATTTAAATGAACTATTTAGTATTGATAACCACTTAGATGACACCCTTATACGTATTATTCTTTAAATGTCGTAAAGTTTCAAAAGAAAGTTACATACCTGTTTTTTTTTTATTGAACCCGCAAGTGTGAAAGTTATAAAATTGAAATAACACACTTTAGAACGGATTAATCGCGTTTATTAACACCAGGATCCTACGTTTCGAGCCCTTTACAGCACTCGTTCAGATAGATAGATAGATTTTTAGATAGATTTTCACAGGGTTAAGATGATGATCATCTTAGGGTTCAAATTCAATGAATAACAATCGCGGTAACAGAAGAGAGTTATAAAATGTTATAAAATTATATACGGACGTATCTAATCGCGGGCGGAGCATATTGTTGGTCACATACGTTCGGGCATATCCGCTAGATCTGCCAATAAATGTATGGGACATTTGTCTGGCCGATGCCCGGCGGACATACTCACTATGGTGATCTGACGGATTGCTCAAACGTATATATGGCCGGCATTTATTGACTGAGCGCAAGCGAAGGTCTCCGTTTCATATTGGGCTTTCGTATTCCGGTTGTTCTCCTTTATCTACAACATATCGTATTTCTCAACTGTTTTTCATGAAAGTAAGCAAGTCAGTCCTATAATATAAAATATTAAAATAATTTAGTTTCAAAATATATACTGTACTGTAAGTGTAACTTACCTAGCTACCTACCTCTACCTACCTTAAATCTAAAATAGGTCCTTCAGGCAATGTTCCAGGATGCTGGCGGCTTTTTTTCCCGTTTAATTTTTTGGGAGATGTTTGCAATTTTAGAAATTGGCACAAACACAGTATTGCAGTAAGTATGCCTACCGCGAACATCGAAAATTGGCATTGACGGAAAAACTTCTTTGTCACTCTATAGAGAATATGCAAGTGTGACAGAGATTGAGACACAAATCCGCAATCGTTCTACTTTTGTGATACTAGCTCAGGTCTATGGGGCTTAAGACCTCATACTCGTGAGGTCTGCAGCTCATAATAGCCACCAGTCTATTATTTTTTGGTTTAGTTCAGATTTAAATATTTTTTTCCAGCTTCAAAATATTTAGACTTTTGTATTAGTACTGACAGTTATAAACATCGCGAATCCCACAATCCACCATGAAGACTTTCGCGAAAGGTCACAATGGCAGTGGAAAATCGCTCCAAACCGAATCCAAAACTATTTCGCCGTGGAAAGCTAAAGCGATTTATCCCGCTTTCTTACGTGGATAACGGATATTATAAAATATTATAAGTGTGAATAAATGGTTGCGTCTTTAATTTCCAATACTTACTTAATACAGTTCAAAACGAATTAATTGACATTGAGGTACTTACAGACTTAATAACAATGCGACGAAGCTTAAAATGTTTATGTAGGTATTGTAGGTGGTTGTTTGGGGATAATGTTATGTTTCAAAATATTTAGGAAAGATAATCGGCAATTTAGGGTGCAATTTTTTGCATTACAATTAAATAGCATTATTTTCATTTGAAAAAATATTAAATACCCATGATGAAGATGATGATTGACTATTGGTTTTTGTCTGGAAGCATGTCGTGCAAGTGAATTCGGCACACAAAATAAGATGTTTATGATTAAACTTTAAAATTAATGTGCCAATGAACCTTATTTCGAGTCAACAACGTTTATGCAAAAAATATAAAACAAAACGACAGTACAGGATGTGTTGTTTGTCAAAAAAAAACATAAGTACCTATATTATTTTAAATTTTAAAAATCGTACCCACTTTGATCGAATGCCACCGCCACCGGCTCGAAGCATTTTATTATAGCGTTTATAGCGACACCTATGTAACCTTGTCTTAAACTATAGTGCAAAGCCATCTAGCGACGAGTCGCAGTACTTGTAGTGAAAGTAACCTAAGTAGCTCAGAAATGCGGCGTTGGCAGCCTTTCTTTGTCAATAATGTAGTTTGGCTTTTAGAACAGAGATGGCGCTAAAATAAGTTATGTATACCGCGTGGGTCCCGTAACAGGAGCAAAAATTCACTCGTAGGTAGTAGGTACTCCCACTTACTCACAATACAACTTTTGTTCGGAGATAATAGAGTTATCGTCGAAAAACATAGAAATGAAGAGATGTTTACAAAAATAACGTACCTACTTAACTAACATTTCTTTCGGATTTGTTTGTTTGAAAAAAAAATCTTTCTTCGTTCCCCTGTAGAATTACTTGGTCAGTGTAGTTATGTTATTTTTGTAAGTTTACATCCCTTCAAATATACAAAACGTCGGATTGCTCCAATATAGGTACTTACTTCAACTTCGCTCGTATCGCTCGTCGTGAGCCGTCTATGAGTGGTGTCACGGATTGCAAAACAGCAGACAACACACAAAATTATAATAGTACAAGCGAAATAGACAAAAAAATAATAGGGGCCACGAGTTCTCGTTTGGGCCAAAGCACTAGTATTCCTGTCTCCGGGTCCGGCTACATGTTCATACTTCTTGTAATTAACTCTGTATCTCTATTTAAGTTCCACTGTCATTTAATTAGCTGTTGGATCTCAAATGCCTTGCACTAAAAGCCGAAGACACTAACTAGATTTGCACTAATAAGCACGTGCGAAGACGGCAAAACATGCAAATGGCTTGCACAATACGCTCATTTTCACAAACATTTTTGCACAAATCGTTTGCCCATACAAGTAAGTACTTAGCTATCCTGTGGACGACATTCAGTTTTTGCGCCACTCGTTTCGAATTTCCACTTTTCAGCACTTGTCTCGTAATGTTCTAATTCACCCGTATTTCGTACTAACACAGCATTAAAAAAAAACGTAATTTAGGGTTCCGTACCCAAAGGATAAAACGGGACCCTATTACTAAGACTTCGCTGTCCGTCCGTCTGTCCGTTTATCACCAGGCTGTGTCTCATGAACTGTGATAGTTAGACAGTTGAAATTTTCACAGATGATGTATTTATGTTGCAGCTATAACAAGAAACACTAAGAAATACAATAAAATAATTATGTTACGGTTATGTAACTGACATTAGGATTAGTTGGACGGAAAGGAAGACAAATGAGGAAGTCCTGAGCATGGCCGGAGAGAAGAGATGCCTGTTAAGCACCATAGCCAACACAAGGGGCAAGATGGTTGGTCACCTGGTACGGCACGACAGATTCTTCCTAAACATCCTGGAGGGCAAAGTTGAGGGAAAAAGAAGTAGAGGAAGGCCCCGACTCACATATTTCAGCCAAATTAGAGATAAAGTATCTGCCGTGTCGTACGAGGAAGTCAAAAGGCTGGCCCAGAAAAAAGAAGAGTGGCGATTACTCCACCGACAAGAGCAAAGCTCTTAAATATTGATGATGATGATGTAACTGACATACAACAAATGTTTTTGAATACGGTAACAGACGCTTGAAATATTTACAGAATATTTATCTATATTGGTATTCACTTAAAAATTATTCCTTATTCATTAATGTCGTGTCGTGAGTCCCCGCGTACTTTTACAAGCACATATTATAAGTAGTAGTTAATACTTGACATTTTAACTAAGTAAAAATAAATAAATAAATATCATAGAATATTCTTACACAAATTGACTAAGTCCCGCCCGCAGTAAGCTTAAGAAGGCTTGTGTTACGGGTACTCAGACAACGATATAATTATATAAAATACAAATACTATTTTTTTTTTCTTTTCTCGTGTTTCATAATAACTCGCACCTATCAATTTTGATCTCTGTTGGCCCAAAGGTTAACTGGTAGAGAATGCCTTCTGGCATTAAGTTCGCCTTTTGTACATTATCTACTGTGCAATAAAGTGTAAATTAAATTAAATTAAATACATAAATACATAGAAAACATCCATGACCCAGGCACAAATATCTGTATTCATCACACAAATAAATTACCGGGATTCGATCCCAAAAGCATCGGCTTAGCAGGCTAGGTCACTACCAAATACACCAACCGGTCGCCCAGAAGCAAACGTGACTGCCTAATGTACTACCCTAAGTACAAATACCTTGTGTCTACGCCTCTACGGTCGGTTTGACCGTTCTCATTGTGTATTCTATGCGTAAGGCATAGAATATTCTAAGTGAAACCAACATCAACTGTCACTGTACCGTAATATGCGTCGACTTTGTCACCTTTATTTTATAACAATGGGTAATGTAACACAGTAATGTTTGAGACCTGTAAATGCCAATATTGCCATAAAAATGCCTCCTTAGTATTGTAATTTTCCGGTGATTCTCTATAAAACAAAATGTGGGCAAATATACCTTACCCCTTGTGGAAAAGTTGGCGCATACTCATAATCTTCTTCTTCTTCTTCGTGCCATATCCTAACGGATGTCGGCGATCACCACGCGAAAGTCCTCCCTGTGTTTCGCCACTCTACCTAGGGTGGCAGCGTCTACAATACCGGTCCAGGTCCTAATGTTATCGCCCCATGAATTCCTGGGTCTTCCTCTACCTCTTTTCCCCTCTATTTTCCCCTCGATCATGCTTTTTAATATTTCATATTTATTATGCCTGTATATATGACGAAAATATGCCGTTTTTCTTCTTTTGATTGTTAATACGACTTCCTTTGTCTTTTTCATTCTGTCTAATACTATTTCATTTGATATTCTGTCCACCCACGATATTCTTAACATTCTCCTGTATATCCACATCTCAAATGCATTCAATTTGTTGATTGAGTAATTACTTAAGGTCCACGATTCTGAACCATACAACAAGATTGGCAGCACATAGCATTTAACCAGTCTCCATCTCAGTCTTATATTTATATCTTTATTTATGTATAGTTTCTTTTGTTTTATAAAGGCACTCCGGGCCATTTACTCATAATGTCAAAATAAATTACAAAATTTGGATATACATTAAATTATTATTTTACATATTAGGCAAGTTTTTTTTTTATTAAATGGCAGCGTAATCGGGCAGCAGACAAAGAGAAGGTTAAACTGTCCGTTTATATCAAAGTAAGTTTATTTTATTTTTAATGATTTCTATTAAATGTAGTAAAATTATGGAATAAATATCAAACCAAATTTGATTAAAAATGTAACATTTAATTAGTTATTCGGTTAGAATAAACAATTTGTATTTGTGATAAGACATTATTAGGTCCTTCTACTTACATAACTAACATTTTCAGTCCTCCGGCCGGTAAGCGCCACTTTACGCAAAACTAAATTGCCGCCTGCCGGCTCCGTCGGGCTGAAAAATAGTATACAAACCTCGGCCGGTAAATGGGAAAGCCTCGGATCACATGTTAGTCGACCTCGGCTTCGCCTCGGCCGACAATTACATGCAATCCGAGGCATTTCCCACTTAAACAGCCTTGGTATGTAATGTACTATTTTATTATTTTAGCTTATAGGTAATTAAGATTTTGTTAGCTAATCGGCGAAAAGCTGACGTATACGTATACGTTCGGACAATCCGTCACATCCCTATAGTGAGTATATCCGCCGGACATCCGCCAGATAAATTTCAATACATTTACTCATAGTGTAAGGTCACCAAGCTCCAAGAAGATTCACTGTGTTGACAGCTGGGGACCCACGGAGCAAAGCTGGCCCCTTTAGCTGTCAACACAGCGAATCCTCCTTTTTTTGAGTCGACAACGCGCATGTAACACCCCTGGAGTTGCAGGCGTCCATAGGCTACGGTGACCGCTTACCATCAGGCGGGTCGTATGCTTGTTTGTCACCGTCGTAGTATTAAAAGAAATTACAGCACAGCACAACGAATGTCGTTTCGCTCAAATCTGGAGCAGAGCCCATCTGGGGAAGTACCTCCACCTTACAGAAAACCGCAGTTAAATAACACTAGACCCTACTCATAGTGTTGTGTTTCTGTCGGTGAGTAAGGTTGCCAGAGCTCCAAGAGGATTCACTGTGTTGACAGCTGGGGAGTGGGGTATACCCACGGAGCTAAGCTTGCCCCTTTAGCTGTCAACACAGCGAATCCTCCTTTTTTTAAGGGTCGACAACGCGCGTGTAACTCCCCTGGAGTTGCAGGCGTCCATAGGCTACGGTGACCGCTTACCATCAGGCGGGCCGTATGCTTGTTTGTCACCGTCGTAGTATAAAAAAAAAAAAAAACTTGCGGTCACCACATTGATGCAATCGCGTACTAATTTAGTATGGAAGCGCGTTCGCTTATTTCATTTGCACCCGTTTACGATCTGGCTTTACCGTGACGTCCTAATGCGTTTCAGTATATTGATTGATGATATAAATAATATAAACTCACCATAAATAGGGTAATGATAACGAATACAACCAAATAGGGGATCCTCAGCTAAATGGGTCATTAACTGGTCCCGTAAGTGGCACGCACCGTTGGTGCGCGCGCGCACGCCAGTCTACGTGTGAGAGTGCGCGCGCGCGGTGTGTGTACTGGCTTACGGTGAGTTGTTTATTTATAAAAAAAGAATATATTTATATCTGAAGATACGTACGGTGTTTTAAAAGCTATGAACTAATGATGATTCAGAATATAAATATAAAGAATAATTTTGAAAATCAACACATAAAGTAATATTATTATTAATATTATTTATTAATTATATTATTATTGTCATATAAATAAGAAAATAATTAAGAAAATAATTCAGAATAAATAAGAAAATAATTTAAAAAATACAGTCAAAACTATTCTGTAAATTCATTGTTAAATGGCGAAACATATATTTTTTTTCGTAAATGGATAAATATTTAATGGGTAAATACATCTGAATGCTAAAAAAAAAGTTTCATTAAATCAATCAGCTATTTAACAAAAAGCAAGTAATGAGGATTATCTATTTTTAAATAATTATTTTTTAATACTCGTTAGTACCTAAACACATTCTTGTTAACAAAAGAGAGCTAATAAATAGTAGTTTATGCAACAGTGATATACTAAGAGTTTTAAGAACCTATTATGAGCTGTTGCATATGCTTGTTTTTCTACGACAGCTAAAATAGCGAAAAAAAGAAAAGTCTCGAAAGGTGGCAGAATGAGGAAGATGTCGTATGCCCACTAAAGAAAAAAAAACAACAGTGCTCATCGTATGAAAATCCATAGGAGCATTGTTTGGCAGTGTTCTTATGGAAAACCATAGACAACATTATAATGTATACTTTTTTAATATCGCTGTCTGTCATTTAATTGACCGGTAGAAGTGCTTGAGTAGAAAATAAGTAACTTTGTTACTGCTATAAATGTATTCAATTGTTTTTAACAGGTA
The DNA here is from genome assembly GCA_949128165.1 of Lathronympha strigana. Lineage (NCBI taxonomy): Eukaryota > Metazoa > Arthropoda > Insecta > Lepidoptera > Tortricidae > Lathronympha > Lathronympha strigana. Next base: position 3,053,432 of record OX421914.1, read on the forward strand.
ACATGACTAGAACACGCAATCTCAATCACAAATAGTACATATAGTATAGTTAAATATCTATTCAATTGATTCAATGCCGCTTTTGATAAGTATCCGTGAAATATTATAGAGTTTACTGACCATAAGTTTAAGGACAACGTTGAATATAAATGTAGGCAATTTTTTATGAAATACTAAAGGCTGGAGTCACTTATTCTTTCGCATTTGACAGGCCTGGAGGTCGTTTAGAGTATTTATTTATAATATTTAATAAAAAGCTCCACAATATTCGTAAAATTAACGTGAAATACTTAGAAATAAAGACTAGTCCAAGGGTTGAGTTAGGTTAACGTTTGTCAATATTAAAACATTAAGTTTTATAATATTATACATATTTAATGACAATTATGTTTGTTTGAACACTTTAAAGTTTTTTGAAGACGCAATGTGCTGAAAAGTTTGACCACACCCGGTATAAATTATAAATTCAAAATATACCTATGTCATATACTAAAGAAAAAACCCAAATCTACCGGAGCGCTAGTGGTTATGGCGTTAGCCGCGTAAACTAAAGACCTGGGTTCGAACTACGGCTTGGCCTACGATGGACTTGGTCTTATTCTTTAGTATCTGACATCTTTTTATAATTTATAATAAAAAGTTTATTTTAGACAGCATTTTACTACCATCTATATTATAACGAGAAATAAAATATTGAGGCAGCCTAAAAACTACACTACTACTACTAAAAATATATATTATAGATTTACTAAAAATATATGTTATATATATTATATATTTTTTATTAGAGAAACAGTAAATATATCATCGTTTACTAACGTAATAGTAGTTTTTAGGTATAATACATATCTAATCGCAATTTAACCAAACGGACAAGTGATTTACACTTCTGTGAGTCGGACACACATTTTTCTTTTGTTATCATTTTTTCTTACGATTAACTCACGCTAGAGCGGTGGACCGGTTGTTCACCTGTTCTTCAAACATCTTACCGTTTTTTAAATACAGCATATTAACGGACAGATCGTCGAAAGGACAGCGGAAGCTTAGTAAATAGTAGGTACAGTTGTGTTTGCGATCCTAAAAACTGTTATTTTATCCAAGAAGTTATTTTCCACAAAATATATGACGCTAGTAAACATTATATAATATATAGTTTTTTTTTTCGTAGTAAATATTGATCATTAATAAGTAATTCAGATACTAGAAAATCAGTCGCATTCAGTTTGAGTTTTGTTTCTGGTTTACTAGAGCCAAAGCACGTTGGGTCATTTCATGGTCACTAACATTAAATTTTATAGTATTTACTTTAAATAGTTAGGTTAAATAATATTTACTTTCTCCCTTAGAAGATACGATTATGGGATGACTCACACTAGAACGGGACGGGACAGGGCGAGATGGGGCGGGACGGGGCGGGACGGTACGATGTGTCAGTTTCCATAGAAAACGTCACGTGACATCCGAGGGCTCCGAGCTATCACGTGATTCTCTCTATAAAAAGCCCCCCCGTCCCGTTTTGGTGTGAGTCATCCTAATATTACTGATGTCATAAAATGAAGTCAAAATTTAATGTAAATGACCATGGAATGACCCTTACCTCTTCCATGAAAATGAACTGTCAAAATTTAAAGTGTTACTTTAAACGTCAAATTTGTATGAAATTATGACGTTTACTTAACACATTCCCAATCTGTGCTAACAAAATCTAGGAAACTTAGTGTTTTCGGACTTTATACGACTACGAGTAAGTATATATATACTATACTATACACGGTGCCCGTGAGCATTGTGAAAGATTTTAACAGCGTATTCCTGAGGCTAAAAGTAACAAAAAATGTCATATTATGATTTTTGGTAACTTCGACCAAACGAACAAAATCAAAAAAAATTTTTTTTTTCTTTTTTTATATGCGTTGATACTAAGTAAATTTCATTTAGAAAAGGCCCACTTCAAATACAAAAAAAAAATGTTTTTTTTTTGTAGAGCCGAGTTTTGCAAAGACATCACAGTGTCACTTTGAAGTCTCTCAAAAACCATGTCTAGACTAGACCACATATGTAGTAGCATTATCACATTCCAAAACGCGTTATTTACCGAGTGGCGGTTAAATTATGTTTCAATAAAAAATGCAATTATCTCAGAAACTAAATAGCCCTAATCCAATGCACTTAATGTCATTTTTTGTTTCTTTTAGCCGCAGGAAGACGTTGTTAAAATGTCTCGCAATGCTCACGGGCACCGTGTATATATATGTATTTTATGTTCTGTAAAACGCGTATCTTTTTAATCTAATAAACACTGAACGTAAACCGGTTGTAATTGAATCTATCGACACCATGTTGCCGTAAACAAATGAAAGTGGCCCTTTAGCGCCCTAGAGAGAGCTATCTTATTCTAGAACACTGGACCACAGCTAGTGAGTTTACAAAACGCCCTCCCCACTTTCTCCCATCTGCATACTGTTAATGTCAAAGATTTGTTTACAATTTTCCACCTTACTCATTTGTAATAAGGTGCAGAAGTTAAAACGTATTTTTGACGTTAACGTTGCGTATGCGCAGGTGCTGCTTCTTTGTGTATTTAGCAATGTATTAGTATTTAAAATAGGCTTTCTATTGAAATGAAGCAGTTGAAAATGGATTATTCGCGTATATTTGTTTATTTATTTGTTTATATGTATATTAACACCATGGCTACGTTTAGAACTATAGCAACAGCTCGTTATAATAGGGTTAATCATCATTTAACCAGAAGACAACATTATAGGCTTTTTAACCGATTTCTTAATTATTGGTATCTAGCGATGCGGTTTGTTATAAGGATCATGTGCCCCCTATTGCATTGAAATATTTTAATAATAACATAAAAAATAAATAAAGAAAATAAATCAATGCAAAATATAAAATCTAATAATAATAAAAATGTGACTCACATCACACGGTATTGTAAATTCCATATTTTTATATAGGTGCTTTACTTTTTATAGTAAATACATATAAAAAGTAAAGTAAGTACCTATATAAAAATATCCCTTCAACTACATATAATTTTTATTAAATGAACCATGATGACTTAATCGTACCTGAACCTAATACATATATACTTAAATGAATACATAAAAATATCTATATACCTAAAAATGTCGAATCATAATGAAAATAAAAATTAGATCTACTGGAGTAAACTATTGTATGTATACATATATGTATGTTTCGCGATTACTCCATGCATTATTAATCGATTTTGAAGATTCATTTTTTTAAGACATGACTCCATTGGATTTCATAAACCTGATGATGGGATCAATGAGGGACAGAAGAAACTGTTCGTGTCATGTCTGCACTGTCATGATGTCTTCTTATGTTAATTACTTAAGACGCTGACAACAGCTAAATCATCGTACACTGTCTATTTGTATCGGAGTAAACGAGATCACACTACGTGTATCACAGGCCGCATGGTTTTAGAAGGAAAAACTAAAACTATTAAAATAAACAAAACCGTGGACAGTTTGTGTAATGTGACTCATCTAAGTTTTAGATATTAGTATAATGAAATTATGATTTGAATTGCAGACACCTAAGTCAAAAAGAAAGACAGAACCGTTTAATGAAAAATGAATACCAATCTTGCAATTATTTTCTATCGACCCGATATCGTTTAGTTAAAAATCAACTCATATTGTAAATCATATTTCAAAGACCCTAGACGTCTTTGAAATATGATGAATACTAACAATTATTTTCGCAGTATTAAAATTTTTTTTAAACATGGGTTAGGAGTTGTCAGCTTCTTAAATATTTATTGAATTCTAAAAAAAGTTTAAAAAGAAAAATTACATTCAACATTCTTACTAGCAAATTGTTGAATCTAATAGGTACGTTTGTATAATTAAGCTATACTTTTTTAAATTGTGATTATCTGTGACCCTAACACCGTTGCACCAAAAGTGATGGTGCATTATGTAAACTGAATTTCGCCATCCGTGACCACTAAGCTGCATTAATGTCGATGTGTTGCACGATTTTAGTAATTGAATTTTTGAAGAAGTTCTGTTTCATCATGTATGATTGATGTCAATTTAGTATGTCAGTTCACTATAGTACGTTTTATTGAATATTATATTTTCCTAAAGAACCAAAAATCTTATTACAACGAAACTTTGATAGAGTTTGCTAATGCATATTACACAATTTTTTACTTTACTTTTCGTATTTTATTCCTCTCAAAAATATTGTTTGTTATTTTATAAATAACGCTTTATAAGTTATAGGTATCTACATGTATGTTGAATGCATATATTATATGCTATAGTCAGACCTTCGTACCTAATTACTTATCTAACTTTTGCTAAATATTTTCCGTTTAAAATTCTAAGGAATTTCTGGCACCTGTGTCAAAGTTTTCGTAATGGTTTAGTAAGGGTGTAATGAAAATAAGGTATGTCTGGTTTAAGCTTGAAAATTTTACTTACTTACTTACTGTGTTATCATGACCACTGACGGGTATTATCTAAACAAACAAACATGATGTTTTTTGTAATTTATAATTTATATAGATTGGATGTATATTTTTAAGCATATTTGTACAGGTTTAATGTAATTTAAAAACTGACTTGTAAAACTGCTATCATAAGCCTATTTACAAATAAACAATTTGAATTTGAATTTGAAACAATTTAGTTAGAATCAATTAAATACAATTTAATTTAGTTCATTCGCTCTTTAATATAATTATACTAAAACACTTATTAGAAATGCAATAAAATATATAGGACCAAAGGTTAATGTGATGTTAACCTTAACTTGCTACAGGTTGCACATATACTTGTTTATATTCTTGGTTTTCAGGGCTTACTTACACATGAAGCTTATGCATTATGTTCCGCTCCAAAAAAAATACAATCAGGAACGAAATTAAAAAACCTAACAGAATGACAGCCAGGACAAAGTCATCCTTTTACTCGAACAAAAGTACCTATTTAAGGCAAAGTGTGCCAAATACCGACCAGCGTACTAACGGAACTCTAACTTGAGACAATGACGTGACACCGTTCTGATAAACGATCACGCTTGACATAATTCTATTAATGGACTGTGTTGTTGGTGATGTTCAAGAGAACAAAGAAAATAAAACAATCATGACTGATGAAAAGATTTGATATAAAGACGATGGCATTGTTGATGAAAATCAAAGAATTAAAAATTATTTCGTTATTTTGTACAGCGACAGATAATAATTTACTAACGTAAATCGTTTACAAGTTGATGCCATATTTTAAACGTATTATTACAATGAGTTATTGTGTATAAATGTATGTTATATATTTATCATATATTTAATAACGGGTTCATGTTACAAAAATTTGGATCTTATAATATATTCTTATAAATAATTTCATATAGGAGTAAACATTTTTGACAAGAATTCCATGGACAAAGTAGCTCTGAATAATCCTTACGAATATTGATTTCAGAACATTTTAAACCGTTTAATTTTATTTCCCTACAAATCTATAATATTCATAGACCTTTATCAATTGATAATCAAGATGTTAGTTGCCAAATTTTTAAATACGGCTTCGAAATTAAATGGAAGTAAACATCATTCTTATTATACCTGTAAAGAAACTTAAATATTAATACATCTAAAGTAACAGATGTAGAGAAAGCTACTGGAGACCTAATCCTAAGTAAAAGCTAGACAGAGAGAATTAATTGTCTGGATCAAGGCTATCTGATAAACTAATAGAGCGTTTCTCCTACATCTAAATCTTAATATACCAGTTTGTGGAGATAAATGCTTAGGATAAATTATGTAGGTACCTGGTATATAATATTACCAATAATTTTATTATTAAAAAAATAATGACTATCCAGAAAAACGGTTCTACTACATTTTGTGCTAAACCTTGATCCTTTCTCTATAACACTGTTATGGCGAAGACAGTTTTGACGTCGGTTTTTTACTGCTACTTTTCATTAGCATAATCGTCATAGTTGTGCGCAATATCAGGCTTGTGTTTGTTTATGTTACGAATACCTGTAAATAAGATTTTCTCAATCGTCATTTGATGTGTCAAGCTAAGATTGGTATTGGTAACACACTACAATTGTAACACTCTCAAATTACATTATTCTGAAGCCAATTATTTCAAAATTAATTAATAACATAGCAAAATCACGACAGGAAACGAAAAAAGCAATCCAACCGTTCCAAAACTATATTTACCCGAGGTAACAAAAACATAGGCAAAGTCGACTTTAATGCCCTGTAATAGAAGTGACAAAAATTAAAGTATGAAGGTGACATGAAGCGTAAAGTGACATAAAGTGGAAAGTGTTTCCGTCTGCGATGAACCAAGTATTGCACGTAAATTGTCATCTATCGTACAAATAGCAGAAACCATAAGTGAACTTCGTAGATCGTATGCCGTTGTAATAGGGATGAAAACTGATCAGATACCAGTATTGGTGACGGTACGTGGTATCTAATAAGTGTATGGTGGTTGATAGGTATTGTTGCTGTAACGTCTTATGGTTGCTTGCCTCGATACGTTGCTGTTATATACGAAGTTGTGGGTGTGAAATGCGGCAGTGATGGAACATATAGTTGTTAGAAACCAATGGTATGAAGATTGAGATCAAGTAGTGAAGAAATTACATGATAAGTTAAAAGCTCTCAATGTCTAGAAAACATGACGTGACCATGAAATAGTAGCTAGAATTCTTTCTAGGTGACGATTAATCGTAAATTGTACATCTGTCATTTTCTTTGCCTTGTTTTTATCCTTAGCGTCACTTAAAACTTAACAGAAAAAAAACCGTACATATATAATTTGATATTCCTTTTCAGTTATTACGATTACATTTTCAATGGTCCATTTTGTGTTTTTTTTAAATTGCATAATGCAGCATATTTGAGTTTTTATACCTAAATAATTTAGAGTAGGAACGATATAATCTTTATTGTGTTATACAATCCTTTAAATAGTACAATCATAAAACAAGCTTCAAACATGTCTGATCCGACTTCCGATGAGGCGGAACTAGTATGTAATTTAGTTAAGACTGTAATTAAGTTAAGAAATGTTTAGTATAAGAGAGCCACTATGAGGGTGGCATTTGTAAAAAACCCTCTCTAAATAAATTAAGATTAAAAAAAAAAGCTTCAAACACACATTTCAAGTAAAATCAGTAGCGACTTAGGTAAAATAGGTAACTGACTCTTACCTATAGGCTTAAGAACATAGTAAGAGACCTTTTTACGCTCGCAATACCCCGTAGATCCAGTAATATATCACATTGCTTTTAACATGATTACTATATATAGGTAAATAAATAGTACTCAAAGCGGACCCCAAGCTCCCTGAGCCATGGAGTAACGTAAGCCAGGAACACTCTAGGAAGAAAAAGACTATACATTAAAAAAAAACTTTATTTCTTAAATATGATGCTAAAAAATCATAAACCGGCTTGGGAATATCTTACTATTAAGATAGTAAATCCCGAATAATCGCACGGGAATACTTTTTACCAGTTTAATATCGGATACTGCAAAAGCTAGTGATCAATAAATATGAATACTTGTTTATAATAAACATTAACCCACTTAATGCGACCGGGATAACACCGATCTTTTTTTTTTGGATGGTTAAGTGATTAACTCCAAATTTCAATCTTCAAAAACGGGTAAATCCATCTGCCAGATTATGCAATTTTGGTGTTAAGAAAAGAGATATTTGCTAAGAGGGTCGAACGGATTTAAAATTAAGCCTAGTTTGAAATTAAGCGACACAATTTATCTCAAAATCACAAACAATCACGGGGTAAGATTTGTTAAGGTTTAGGGTTGTCTGGGTTAAAACCGACATTCACTATGGAGTATTAGGCAACACTTTGTTATCACAGGCTAGAATAAAACATGACGAGTCTTTATTTTACCCTTTGACAACCAGGACTCTTAAAGACTCGTAATGCCAAGATGTGATTAATACGCGCCATTAAATCTATTTTAAAATGTATTATTTTCATGAATACTGCGGTAACCAAAGTAAATATTCATTTATAATAATTTCTATCAAAACAATTCCAGCAATCGTTTGAGAAAATCAAACAGATGGCTTAGAAGTGCAAACGAGAACGCATTCCGACGCGCACGCGCCGCAGTTACGATATTAACATAATGATCCGGAGAATAGGAATGAGGAATTAGAGGGGGTTATATACACTACAGCCACACTACAGACCAATGAGGCAGATAGTAGAAAAACTGATGAAGATGATTGTAGAAATACTGATGATCAAGAGTAGATAGATGATAACTAACTTGGTTTTTTAAGTATGTAACTATATCTATAGATGAATCAGATAATGGAAATGATTCAGGTAGAAGAAATACTGATGATTAATAGTTGATACTTATATAATGCGTATTATATACAGAAGATGGTAGATGGTAGTTGTCGTTACAGTTAAATGTATTGCAGTAGAATATAAATAGATGCATTAAAAATGGTGACTGCGGGCACTATTGTTATGGAAATATTAAATACCAAAGTGTTATATATACTTCTAACGTACCGTTAATGACATTTTATTATCGCACCACAAACATATATTATACCGGAATTTATAGTACCTATTATTACAGTTAATAATTTCAAAGTGTTTGTTTTAACTTGTAAAGAAAAAACGACTCCCGTAAGATATATGATATATATAAATATAAAAAAAAAGCATGGAAAAACACACAATTAAAAAAATACGGAAATAAACAAAAAAAAAGCAACTAAGTACATATTTTGTTCAACAAGTCTTTCTTAGTAAAGTGATAATACGAATTCAAATTAAATTATTTTTGTCACTTCCTAAAATATATTTACTAAATTTTAACCTCGATGACATCCCATAGACGTCACTAAATTTGATGTTCCGAGGCAGGTGGAAAGCTTTCGTTAAATCATAGTAGACTCTATGGCTATGTTTTTATTTTTGTTTCGTTAAAGTGGCATATATTACAATAAAGCCAGGTGGTTATAGCTATAAAAACTATAATAATGTAAATAAAAATGATCCTTAAAACCAAAAAAATACAATTAAGCAAATCCGGCTTAGTCTTATGAAGCCATTTTTAAGAAATTCGTGATTTAATAATGTGTTTTAGATGGAGAATATACGCCCCTAATAGGGCAACAGTAACTCAGCTAACGGTATGTAGTTGTAAAATGAGACGGTAAATCATTACTGAACCTTGTATTTTAATTGCAATATAAATTTATAATTTTAATTGTTTATGTTATTTAATATACATAATTTAGCGAGCGTTGGTGGCCCAGTGGTAACACCGTGCGCCTTTCAATCCAAAGGTCGTGGGCTCAATCCCCGGCTCGTACCAATGAGTTTTTCGAAATTTATGTACGTAATATCATTTGATATCATCTAATCGCTTTTTGGTGAGGGAAGACATCGTGAGGAAACAGGGATAATCCCGATAGGGCCAAGTTTGTACAACTAGCGCCTACGCGAAATTTTGGGATTAGTTGCCAAAGCGGACCCCAGGCCGTGAGCCATGTCACAGGCCTTAAAAACGCTAGGAAGAAAAATATATATTACTTTTTCTCACACATACTACGAGTATAAAACAAAGTCACTTCTCGCTATCTGTCCCTGTGTATGCTTAGATCTTTAAAACTACACAATTGATTTGGATGCTTTTTTTTTATAAGTAGATAAAATGATTCAAGAGGAAGACTTATAATATCTATAATACACCGTGCGTAGCCGGGTGGCTCGCTAAACGATTTATTAATTTATATTAAATTATATAAACTTAATTTATAAAATATACATTTTTACAATTTATAATAAAACAACCAACGTAACTGCTTACTTATATATCATGGAATATTATCTTCTAACGTAGGCCTGTTATCGCTTGAATGCTACAATTAAGTTCTCGTATGTTACGGTCAAACTACCGTTACCGGGAAAATGCTTTTCTCTAAACATCATACTTAAGGGTGTAAAGGAAACAGATCATTACGCTTACTTAATACTTAAATACACAAGTACATAAATACTCATCTATTGAGGAAATAGACATTTCCAAGATGTTACCTGCTAATGACCATGCCCTCGTACGTAAAGATAATGAAATTGCGAATGACGCTGCCGAGAAAGTTTGTTTTAGTGAGAAATTATAAGATGCTTCTGAAGAAAACAATGACTCATACAATGACTATCATCAAGGTCATTGAAGTGGATAAAACGACATTAGTCACAAAGCAATTCTTTTATACGCATAACCACACAAATTTAAAGCTATTAGTATTCAATGTGCAAAATTTAACCACACAACAAATTTGGCGACAATTTTAAATATGAAGTTTTAATATATCGCTAAATTGCTTTAACGGCTGTCACGCTAACGGACCGAAAAACCCAAAAAGCCTGTTTCAGTTATCCAGGTCAGTAATGCCATACATAAACAACCACGCACGAACCAGTTGGCGGTCAGGGCCGTACGGTCGTTCAACCTAACTTATCCACGGAAGAGAGAACCCCGATCCCTATTAATTTATGCCTCGATGAGGCTCAGCCTTAATTGGACGAATATTCAATCGCACGGAAATATCGCTTACTGGTAATCCATTGAGCTCTTCTTGAGGAAAATCGTCTTCGCGATAACCCGTACGAGGTAATGTAATGCTATGTAGTGAATGTTATTGTTTACGTGAGCTGGTGAGAGTGCGTTGTATCGGAGTAGTTTCTTTTTCAATACGCTGGGAATAGGTCAAGATTGAGTTAGTATAAAGAGTAGGAAATGCTCTTAACTATTTTGGAACATAAGACGTTTAAGTTATCACGTTATGAGATTGATGGTTTACATCATAAATTTAATCTGACGTTACTTTGCGGAAGTCATTATTAATCACTATTGTTTGTCGGTATTAATCAGTATATTATATGGTTTAGTTATTATAATATTCTCAAATTAATTGCAACTTTGATAATCCCACAAGATAGAACCCATTTGTTCTGTTTGTAAACTTAAACTCTTAAATTCAAAATAATACTGCAATTGCTGTCATGTCGGATTTTGAACCGCAAATGACAGAAATCAATTATTTATAAAATGCTTACAAGCCACAATTATAAACCAGCGTTTACTTACTGCCTTTTAAGGTTAACCACAAGTACCACAACATGCCATTAAAATCTTTATTCTACAAAGTATTAAAAAGGATTTAATAAATTTGTTTGATTACTGACTAAATAATCGCGCACGGAACTAAAATCGTAAACAAAAACCTGTATCTTTTTTTCCACGCCATTTCTTTATTTATCAGTGTACGGAAAGTGTGTTGAATTTTCAATAAATGTATAATATATAAATTATCGTAACCTTCTTATGCATCATTACGTATTTACATCAGCGGCATCCCACGATAGTAACGGTAACCTCGCATAGCTAACGATAAGCTAACGGAATAGTTTTTATTTTCTGGCTTCCTTTATTGTGTAACTTGTTCTCCTTAATTTGTTTAAGTTTGATATTCGTCACCGTTAACTTGATATTTTTATGTTTTTTTTATTTACCTACGTTTGTCTACAAAACCCGTTTCCTTTGTTTCTTTGTCAATATTTTGAACTCTTTTTTTTAAACTATATTTCAATCAAATGATTTATTATTTTGTAATATATGTTTTATGTGTAATATATGGAGGTCCAAAGGGGATGCCTATTTTCAGCAGTGGACTTCTTATGGCTTATATGATCATAATGATGATGAATATATGTTTTGATTTATGTTTTTAATGTGTTTTTTTAATAAGTCACACTACTATTATATATATAAATTACAAATTGAAAAAGATGTCATATACTAGAGAAAAAGTGACCAAGGCCCCCGGTGAGCAGGTTCATCTCATCAAAATCACATATCTCTTTCAATTTAAAACTAACATATATATATATAAGGAATAACTATATAACTCATGTTGTCTACTATTATATTTCCTATTTCATGCCTGGTTTTTAACGTTTTATTTCTTTTTTTACAGGTAATCTGCTCTCCGAAATCCAAAATGACGCGACGGAAAAGTGTGTGTTCAAAGTGGACTTTAGTTTTATTAGTAGTAATTTTGTGTCAGTTTGTTGATTCAAGACCCCAGGAGGTGACTTCACCGTCACCGGCTAATAATGCACCAACAAATAATGTACAAACCACAGAATCGACAAGGTATAGATATAGACATAAGCAACGTAGTTTAGCTTCGATTAAGTTACCTGTAGTCATTAGCTTTTTTAATAACTCAGATTTAGTAAGAAACAGTCATACAGCTAAAATTGCAAATAGTTTTAAAAATAATTTGACAACACCTGTACAGGACCAATATCTCAACGCATATGTCTTTAATCCTCAGTCAAGAACTAATCATAACATCTCATCCAGAGAAAGTCGTTTAATGAAATTCAAAGGTAATGGTAAAATAAAGAAGATAGGAAACTCGTCAGATAATAAAAGCAACAAAACAAAGAATAATATCAAAATAAATCACAAAAACAGTCCAAACACATCCAAGCTGAACTATGATCACAAACTGCTAATTCCGTACAAGAATAATCCTCCAATACGTAAAATAGTCACTAAATGGAGGGACAAAGCAAAATACGAGGACTTGGATTTTGATTTGGATACAACTATATTAAACGATTTTAATAGTGACCACACAAGTACAGAATTAAATAATGACGTTTCTACAGAAGCTACCAAAAAAATAAGTAGCTATCAAAACTTAAATAATCTCTACAACAAACTAGTAAATAATAAATATAAACCATCTCCGGAATATTCAGAAGAAACTCAAGTGTACTCTAGTAACGTTCATATAATAGACAGATATCCGTTCCCAAGCGTTAGACCCACTTACGTTTTTACAACACCCATGCCTACACCTATAATTACAAATGTAGGTAATCCTCAGCCTTGGCCTCAACCTAGCTTTCAAACTGGCTATCGCAAAACTACAAAAAAGCCTATACAAATACAGAAACCTATTAAAAATCATCATAACTATCATAATTCTGTATATAATAATTACCCGCAGCATAATTTTGAGGTCACGACTTTCCAACCGTCGACTGCATACACTGATAGGATCGTAATTCGACCGGAAGAATACAGTGCGTCACCCGACGATTGTCCCACTATATTCCTAACTCTAAATAATACTTTCCAAGGACAAGGTAAAGAAGCGTGCCCTGACTTAAACATAGCAGTGAATACAAACGTCATTAACAAAAACGTCGTAATAGAGACCGAGGAAGAAGATGAGGAACTTTTCCCGGGGTCCTTTGGTGAAACTCTCGATGATGATTCTGAAACTGAAAGCGCACAAGCTAATGATTATTTTGAATCCGAAGAGAATGAAGAGCAGGAAGACGCTTCCATTGAGGGCGAGAGCTTAACAAATTATAATGCGGGTAACCAAGAGTTGTCAGCAGATTCTCCGGAAGCAGGTGGTTTTGGTTCGTCTAGTTCGAACCTAGCCTCACTACATAAACCTAGTAAGCCTGGTAGTGATCTTGAGGACTTATTTAGTTTTTCGGGGTTTTTCGATTTTTTTCGTCCTTCTTTAAATGCCTTAAATTGGTTAGTATCACTAAGTCCATTTAATTTCGGTTTGCTGTCATTTTTCTTTTCCCCCATAGCAATGATATTTGCTGCGGCGTATGGTGTCGCTTCATTTTTCAGTAGCTTGCCGTTTGCCAGAGAAGCACCAAAAGTAGAGGTTTATCGACCACAATGGCAGTGGGATGACGATATTAAAACATGGCATATCAATTCTTTTCCGGGAGATAGAAATTGGAATAAAAGGGTACCCAAGAGTAGTAAAGAAGACAGAAGTTCTATAAAACCAACATTATTTTTCAAATTGAAAGAATGGATAAAAACAGTGACAAAGGAACTGAGGGAAAAAAATGAATTGAATATTAATCGGAGGCACAAACGGAAGAAAAGAGAGGCCTGGGCAAGAAGAGTCAAATAGAACAAGATCTAAGATTGGTTAAAAAGCTAATGACAACAGACTCCTGGTTGAATAATATTGCTATTGTTTATTGTGCCAATAAATCAGTATTTTAAATAAATAACATGTTTTAGTTTATTTAAAATATTGTGACAAATAATAATGCTTGTTTACCACTTTGTCGTTGTTGATAAGGTGCATTTCTAAACAAATCTTTATGGCGCTAGCGCCTTATCGGAAAGTGACAAAGTGGTACCTTTTAATAAAAACTAACACAATATATTAAATGAGGGACAATATTTTTACATTATCGTTTTTTTGTAGATTATATATAATATTTAATACACTATTTATTTACTGTGTTTATTTATGTCTTCACACTATTCTATTATTTTTCTTTGTTTATAAAATTGTCAAAACTGTTTCCTTCATTAAAGTGAGGCGAAGCATTAAGGAATTAATGTATTTTCCATAAAATTTCTTACTATTTTTGATGTAAATATCTTATTTGTAGAACCATTTTATTTTAACAATGAAATATTTTGTACAGATTTATCTGTGTAGAATTAGAATGGGTTTATTTAAAAAAAAAGTTATTATTTTCAAACGTAGCATAAGAATTTTAAAATGATTAAAGAATACATCTATAAGAGTTGTTTATTTATATTATATAACGAAGTAATCCACGGTTAATAATCATTATTAAAGCAACCCATAACATAATTTATGCCAATAAAGTACTGAATTCCTATAAATTTTGTAACTCTTGAACTGTAGGAATCGTCTGTATACTTAGAAAGAAGCATAAAAAAAGTAATTTTCCATTCTAAACATATACCTACATTTTATCGGATTTTAAAGTATTTGTAAATAAAAAATATTTTTAAATATAATGAAGTTTTATTTGATACGATAGTTTTGTATAGTAATTAATTTTATAAGCTATGTTAAATTAAAATTCTGCCTTGGTTGCCTATTAAAGTACCTACCTAATTATATTTGTTAAAATGGTGAGTAGCAATTGGTAATGTGTGTAATTGCAGCGGATATGAGAGCTTGTAAATAATATATCGTTCTTTCGCTAGTATTAACACCGGTCAACACGTTAAACTGGTAAAAAAATTGTGTATAAAGGTTGTATCCTATTCTTACAAATTAAAACATAGCCTACTTACATCTCAAAAATAACTGAAATCTATATGTGGGAGAGGTTCTTGTATTCCTGACCATACAAAAAAATAGTACCTAAACAGATAGACAAACACATTATATGTCACATTTGTCGTGTAATTGTGCTTTGGCTTATAATTTATTGTTAGAATGTATCCCTAAATTTTCCATAGTCCTGTATGATATTAAAACTGAATATACGGCCACCCAAGAGGCAAATGATTGGCATATTAGAATATTAGTGCTGGAGGGTGGGATTAGGATAACCAGGGTTGGCAATGTTGGCACACGCGAATACTAGTTAGTCCTTACACCGTTTCACGATATGCCAGCAGCAAGTCTAGGTACAAGGTAATATGTTTAGGCACAAGTCTGTTCCTTTACGTGGAATGAAGTAAACATCAACCTTAACTAATACAGTTTTCATTTTAGATTTTTTTATTTACAAAACTGGTGAATAAAATAAAAATGTTAAATTTTTTGTATATTTTTTTTAAATGATGCTTCTCTGATTTTCAGGATTTCCAGTGAAAATACTCCAGAAAATACGACAAAAGAAGAAATGACCACCAACAGCTCTTCCAGAAATGTCAAGACTAAAGGCGCAGGTATTGGTGATTCCATCAAGATGGTTGCCAGTCAGTTGCTTGAAAACCCTTCAAACACATCAGGAGCAGCGCCCATCGTAGCTGATACTAGAATACCACCGAAACTTAAAAATCAACTTGCACAGAAACATAAAATAAAAACAAGGCACGAAAATGGAGAAGAACCATCAGAAAATGCTCATGCAGGTGTTGCTGTGCCGGTCACAATAGAAGAGTTGGAATCAGAAAATAAAGTAAACGAAGCTCCCAATGAATCATCTACTTCTAATGAAGGTATTTCCACCTGGATTTTACTTAGTAATCCAACGAATAAAGAAAATATTACATCTACTACTGAGCCCACTAAAATAGATGACAATATAAAGAAACAGAAACCAATTCCATCAAAAAACAAAACAAAGCGCCCTCAGGTCAATAAAGTCCCAATTGTCAAACGTCCTATCATTGGCAGTACGAATAAATCTGATTTAGTCGCCGGAGGATCAGCTATAAATGAGAATGTGTACAATAAGATTAAGGATACTGTATTATCTAATGTCCAGAAAAACAAAAGTACGTCGACCCCACGCACTACAACACCCTCAACCACCACTGTTGCTACAACCATTGAGCCACCAACGACGAAAAAAGAAGTCATAAAGACAACAGTGACCATCCCTGTTGTCAAGGTTACCTCTAAGCCTACAAAAAAGAAGAACAAAAATAAGCACAAACTCACTACAACAGAAGCTCCACTTCCAAATGAATCCGCTTTACTACCGATGGAGCCAAAAGAGCAAGAAATTGAACTAGAAATTAGCACTCCTGCAGCCACTACAAAGAAACCAAAACGAACTTCTACCAAGAAGAAGAAGACAAAGAAGCGTAAAACCTCCAAGCCTAAACCTGAAACCGACACAGCAGTCAGTGAAGTCAAAACTAGCAATAAAACAAAATCCAGTAAACCTTCCAAGAAGCCAACCATAACAGATGTCACAGGTCCAATCACTTCCCAAATCTACAACTATTTCTCGAGAGAAGTGATGCCTTCCGTGGGAGTAGGGGTTATAGGTTTGGCAAGTATTGTTGGTATAGCCAGTTACTTTTTGTATCCTTTCGCAACGCCCGTAAGAAGAACTTTTGAGGTAGATAAGAAAGATGATTTATATAAACACAACGCCGAAGAATACGCTAGTGATGGTAATGGACAAGCTGAGGAGGAAATGCTTGGAACTGTATTAGCTGGAATGCCAGCTCATTCAAAACATAAGCTGAACCCCTATGCTGGGCAAACTACGCAGGTGAACAGAAATCCATACCCGGTTAAGAAAGACCAAGACATAAGATACCGTCACGTATCAACTAGTAACTATGAGCCAAATTACAATGTTCGTTATCCGCAACAAAAAACTGGTATCGCACATGGCGCTGTATACCCTGAACCAGTTAACTATAGTCCACAACAGCCACAGTATGAGACGCGACACGTTTATACCACTGAAAGCAAATACACCTATGATAAGGGACCAACTGCTTATACTCCATCGTACCCAGCAGTAGAGCCTATCTACGCGGCACCCCAAACAGGGCCTTCGGGAATATCCTCATATGGAAATGATGCATCTAACGCTGTTGTCTACGGGGTTAAAGCATCAGCAGACTCTAATTTCAAGCCAGTCTACCCTTTCGAAGGCCAATATTATGGTGAACAACAACCAACTACTAGCCCTCCAATGACATACCCACCAACTTCTATGTACCTAGGCTCAAATAATGAGGAACAGCCTGAAGATGCTAAGTATGACGAAAGTACTGGCGAAGATGAAGCAGGTGTTGATAATAAGTTTGTGGTCGGAAATGTTCCTAAAGAGCTGTCAGACTCAGATACCCCCGCCGTTGTACCAGAGCATGGGCCTAGAAATTTAAACAGGAAGAAGAGGAGCCCAGTTTACCAAAGGCGTAGTATCACTGGCTCCATTGAAGAAATTCTAAAAGCAGCAAAGGAACAAAATAAGGATGTGTTTCTTAGCAATGAAATTGATGAAGCTCTAGGACTAACAGTTCAAACTGTACCAGTCCCAACGGAACCCATCAAAGTAGAAACTGGGAACAAGTCAGCTGACATTAAAGAAGAAATAGTTCCCGTTTACGCTGTATCAGTAAATCCTACAGAGGAAACAAAGACTACCACAAATGCACCTGTTACTATGGAAAACAATGACTTCATAGTAGAAAGTGTGTCGACTCTTCCAATCAACGGAAATAAACAAGAACCGACCACTGAAACTGATATGTCAAATGAACTAGACGTTACAACTAAAGCTTTCAAAGTGTACGAGGTATTTTCTTCAAACAGTCCCTTAGATCCTACTGAAGCAACCGATACAAACGAAGTCAAAACCGAAACTACTACAGCAAAAAGTGTAATGACTGAAACTACGACTGAATCTAAGTCAGAGACGACTTCAACTATGCCACCAACTTCACCCGCTTCAGAAACAAAAGCACCAGTTTCAAGTACGTCAAGACCTAGACCAACAATTTACCCAGAAGTAATAACGTATCCTCCTCTTAACCAAGAAGGTAGTATTTTCACATTCCTTAAACGTCTTATAGAATTCAAATACAGACTTGGACTTAGTATTATTCAAAACACGTCAGAATCTATTAACAGGTATTTAAGAAGTATGGAGACAGCGGCGCAAAGTGTAGCTAATGCTTCTAAGACTTAAATTATTGGTAGTTGCTCATAATACATGCACAGTATGGCTAAAAGAGGGAGCAAAAGACTCACAATAATCACAAAATACTTACTACAAATTTTATTAGATAAGTATTTATTTGACATTCATGTTGAAATATTAAAAATATCCCTTACTCTTGCTTCAGCAGTATTTACTCGGGATATCAACATATCCCATATTTAAAGCGATATACTATCGATTATACGTTATTTATCGATTTTCAATATTAATGGCAATTTAAAATTACATAAATGGTTGTAATAAAACAGGGAAATACGTAAGCTTATAATATATCATTCTAATTATAAGTTTATAACATGAATTTGAATTATTATTATCAATTCGGACGCTGGGTATTTTTTTATAAAACCCTACTGAATTTGTAATTTTAACTATCTGCAGTTTACAAAAAATCTTTCGCATGTTTTAGGATACATTTCATATTTATTCAAATGAACGTTATTAAATGCAACAATTCCATTTGATAAATAACATCACAATTTAATGTTACATCTGCTAAAAGTTATTGTTTAGTAAATTATCTGATAAAACTCGCAAATTCATTTAAGGACTCATTTACTTTAAAACGACATAAGAGATTAATTATACGAGTATAAGCTTTCTTTAGATATTAAGTTATGTAAGATGCAATCTCATCTCGATTACGTACTTTGTAAATACCGGATATACATAATAAACTTTTATACAACGATGAACGATGTAATATTCACTTTTATTTTATAACTACCTACCACTTTTTTTTAAATATGTTTTTAGTCAATTGATTTTACTAATAGGATCATGGACACCGGACTGCAAGCTGCAAATTTCATAAATTTAGAGATTAAGGGGCTGACAACACCCAAGTCAGCGCACACAGTCTATTTGTATCGGAGTAAACGAGATCGCACTATCACCGGCTGACCTGGCTTCAGAAGGAACAAGAAAAAATATTTAAAATAAATAAAACCGTTTACTATTTGTGAAATGTGACTCGTTGGCGGTTTCGATATCAGTATACGTATAATGACATTGTGGTTTTTATTGCAGACAAAAGTAAATAAAAATAAGAAAGAATCATTTAATGATGCAATTATTTATATCAAGCCGATTTAAATTATAAATCGGCTTCTATACGATCTTTGAAACGGGATCAATTACGAATAGAACGAATAACATTATTTACGGTATAAAAAAAAGCATTTTTTGTTCGAATATGATAATTAAACCGTTGCGAGTTCACGTTCTGGGTAAACCAGTAGTAAAACAGTTTTCAAAACTAATGTCAACTTTTATTATTTATTTATTTTATTTATTTATTTCAACATAATGAAACAGCATAACATAACATAACACATAACACAGTATTAACTAAGTAACTATGTATTACAAATTTTAACAAAACTTTAATTATCAATAAATTACTGAAGATTTACTTATATCCATCGCCTCACAGTACCTTAGACATTCTCGCCATACCGATTGCCAACCACTAGCAAAAACATCTAAATCCGGTGCAAATGCGAGAAGCTCATTTATACAGTGAAGAGCTGACAAGAGGAGAGTGTTTCCGCGATACGGTGCGTGCTGCCGGCGCCGCCACCAATAGGCGGAGATAAATTTTTGGTATACAAATACAAATACAAAAATTTATTGATAACTCCAAAGTTACATGTCAAAATGGATACATTGTACAACTATTTAAAAAAAAACTATATGCACGGCAAATCAAAAAACTCCTCAGTACTGTACAGAGTTAGCTGCAATAGCATTTTCGTAGTCTGCTTTTAAAACTATAAGTAGAAGCTGCATTTCTGACTACTAAGGGCAGTCTATTGTAGACAGACGGGCCCATAATGTATGGCGATCGCTCAGACTTCGATAGTTTGTGCTTAGGAGTGACCAGGCGATAACTATGCTTATTGCTACGAAGCGCGTGATTTTCGTTCGTACCGCGCTTTACGAATAGGTGTATGTTATGAACATGGTGTTATGGTGTGTGTATAGAAGGAACGAAAAGCCGTACCGCTTGACCAACTAATTCTGGGCAATCTGATTGCCCTCGCAATATTTTACAGACGCTGGTTAGTAAAATGTTAAATTATGGGTAATATATCAGTGGAACTGAACATGACACAAGCGGATCAGCCGATGTGTACGTACATACAGTAGGTAGGCTTTCAGAAAAATATGCACCATTTTAATGAAAACGGGTCCTCGATTTTCCATTAAAAAAAATTGACAGTTTTGTAGCCCATACAAAATGTATGAAAAAATGCATTACGAAACTGACCAAAAACTATGGGACGCTCTTTATCTTTTTTTAAATGAATAGTAGGTACTCGTGACTCTGGTTATAATAGTAGTTTATGTGATTGTATATAATGAAAGGCATTAAAGGTCGAAAACTCAGTTTATGAAACGAGGCGTCAGCTGAGTCTCATAATAACATCACACGAGGGTTTTAATGCCTGATTAATTTTACAATTACATACACTGCTTTATATACACACTTATCATGAATCTCCATGATGCGTTCAAAGCGTATATATGTATATCAACCGCCATTGCGACTTTCAGGAATAAAAAACTTTTCTGACATTCAACTTTCACATTTATATTTTTTTAATTCAGAGACAAACTAGAGTTGGCACCAATTATCATAACGTTCGATATCAAAATAACGTGCGACTTGCGTGCGTCATTGTATGCAATTGACAATTCGTTTCAAACTAAACGTCATCTCGACTGATATTAGCTAGAGGTCGGACTTCCGGTTGATGTCCAAGATGGCGAGGACGCGTCGGGAGTAGTTCTTTGTTTTTTGTTTGTTAAAAGTTGTTTAGTGCGTAATATTGGTGGCTTATTATACAGTGAACTTACAAGCAAGCATGCAGATAATGAAGAAATAGTCCTGACACCTGTCTTACCACTCTTGGGACCATCACCCGGTTGTCCGCGCCACGTGCTATTTGAAATCAGCTACCATTTTAAATAGCAAGGCTTCTCACCGTACAAAGTCTCGCCCAAAGAGTGAATTTATTTATTATAACCGTACAATTGTTAACCAAACTTTGACACTGGCGAAATTGTCCTGCATTGGACAGAAGCCATTTATTTAAAAGAACTGAACTGACTAGAGGTCAAATCAAATTTTCTTGTGTCAGATGTGTTCGAAATTTGAAGAAAAATAATATTATCGAAATCGATAATATTATTTAGCTATAATAACATTAACACAGATAAGAAATTCGTTGTAACAAAAAAGTTTATTATTATGGCGGCCTTTATATGCGATTTTTAAACATGTGGGTATATAAAAAACCTAATACTTCCTATATCAAAAAAAAAGGAAACCCTATTTTATTTTATTTTTATTTTTTATTTTATTTATTTATGTTTGAGTGTAATAGTTTTAAGGAATTTTTAATTAATAAATGTATCATGATTATTATAATTAAAAGACCCTATTTATGAAAATGCCCAGGTATATTGCACGTATATTACTGGTAGTTCCCGAACGTTAACTCGCAACCCCTATATTTCGGCAATTCCTAAAGCGATTTGACTCATATTCGAAATTTAAAATTCTGTTTAACGACGATCCGATCAACGATACTCGAGTTATCGTCGAACAAATAATAATCCTATGGTATCATCATTGTTGTCATATTAGTTCCCCAATTTGTGGTCTATGACCTCATTTCGGTTTTTAACCGTAATACCATCTCCATTTACTCCGTGAGCCCTATCAGACTAGGCAAATGGAAAGGTTTATTAAAAAACACAATCCCCCGAATGATGAATATATGTATGGAACACGCAGCGCCATCTTGCCGTCACATTCGAGACACGGTGTTGTGGACTGTACCTAGTACCTACACAGCTCTAATCATTTATCAATCAAAATAACATATCTATAAATTACAGTGCTTATCTAAAGGTTAGTTTCAAGCGTAAAATAGCCGAATTGAACTGAACTGAAATAAAGTTTTATCTCCTAGTTTAATAATCGCGCCATCTATGGGTCAACTCGAAAAGCTGAAGGCAAGTAAGAAACTTGACATCGGCAGTGGCTACAGTTAACTTGTCCGCTTACTGATTGTGAAGTTAGTACCGCTAGTCGCCGCAAGATGGCGCTAAAATTAAAAGTTAAAAGTTCATAAACTCTGAAGTTAATAAAAATATTCAGGCTTATTATGATACAGTTTGAATAATTATAATATTTTTATTATTTTAGTTACTTTTTCACCTACATACTTACTAGCTTGTGACGAATGCTGTCCACATCTCCACACAGGCCGCGGCAACCTACATAAGTTTATAAACAAAATACCCAGGTACCAGTATAAGTTTTCAGTCTAAGGGGTAATAAATAATAAATAAATATTATGGGACAATCTTACACAAATCGACCTAGTTCCACGGTAAGCTCAATAAGGCTTGTGTTGTGGGTACTAGACGACCATATATTTAATAGACAGCAAATTAGAAAAAATACCATTACCTAGGTATAAAATGCACTAAAGAAGCTCGGCTCACAAAGCCCAACACAGATCTTTTTTCCTAAATCATATGTTGCGTTCTTCAAAATTTTGTTATAAGCATTGATATAATACGCTCTAATATGCTCAAAATTATAAGACTTAATAATTACTATTCAATATTAAACACCATGACCGTACGTTTCGAGCCTGATACAGCACTCGTTTTCACAATTATGAACAGAGAATTCCCGAGAATTTGAGAACCAATTATTTTAACATTTTAACTCACCACGTAAATACGTATATAAAACCGTGTTCCTAGTAGTATGTAAAAAGCTTTATTAGGCTTACTTTAGGGAAATAAATAGATAGATTAAAGCAAAACTTTCACTATCCTAATCATAGCCTAGCTAAAATCATCAAGTAATTTAATACAGTATGAATCCGGTAAAATGTCCAGAAGCCATAGAATTCCATTTAAAACTAGTCCAGTAAACCACAAAGCAATGAGTTGCCTGATCCCGCCGTCTAATCGGCCCGGGTGTTCCATTAATTCTAATGACTCTTAAGTGTTACGCAATAGTTTGGGTATCGCGGCGGTTGTGGGGCGGTTTTAAAACCGCTGCTTCGTGCGGTCACGGATCGGGGTGCGTAGACAAGATGCGAATCGCTCGCAAGCGTAGTTATCTCTCTCTATTACTATTTCTTATTAGTGCTACAATGACAATTGCGTTTCGTTCGCTACTGAGCGTTAACGGTTGGCATCTTGTCTACGCAACCTGTGTGCGTACCCTGACTTATTTTTGATTGCGACTGCGGCATTCTAAAGTATGTCCGTCTCGGTCCTATCACTACCCTGGCAGGAGCGAGATGGACATACTGTCGAATGCCGCAGTCGCAATCGAATGCAACTCATGGTAAGCACTCTGGTTAATGATACCGGTACAGAGCCCTTTTTCTTAAGGATATGGCATTCATATATGTAATTTAGACTTTCGTGAGTCATACTGATATTAGATTGCAACGGTTAACACTCAGGTATTTTTATCACAATAGGCGTGACATGTTAACCGTTGCAATTTAATATATGGCATCAATTTTAATTTTACTTGTCTACTGTAGTGTTTCTACTTCAATTCTTCTTCTTCAAGTGCCCTGCCCAGGCAGGGTATCGGCGGTAAACATGGGATTCAATCTTCCTCTGATCTTCGCCGCTCGTATAAGGGTGGCTGCGGCCTTAGCTTCTATCCATTGCTTTATGTTGTCCATCCATTTAGTCCTGGGTCTGCCTCTGCCTGTCTTTCCCTGTGTCCCTTCAATTATAGTTTGTCGTAGTCCGTATTTATTGTTTCTGTAGATTGGCCACCCAAGGTAAGCTGTTTTCCTTGCTTTTATTGTATGAAATATTTATTGTTTTTTTTTCATTCGACGAAGAACTTCGTCGTTTGTTATGTGTTTTGTCAATGTTGCCCTATGAACATTTACGTTTACATTCCCACACTCTGTTAGTAAAAAATGTGATTTAAAATCGCTTCTTATAAAATACTAGTGCGTACATTCAGACTTTATCGCCAAAAACGGTCCTAAACAATGAAGCCTCATCATGGTTTTATGAACCCTTCGCGGTCATGTCACTCTAGCAGTTCTTGTATTTAACTTTCACACATGAACACTCTTATTTATACGCGAATAAGGACGATTTTCGAGTGACTATTTGGGGATAATGATTGTGCCAAAACTAAAAAGATAACTAGACAGGTTGACAACGACGCTTTCATAGTTTATGTATGTAAATAGTTTGGCTTTTAATGTAATGGAGGTTATTTTGAGAATTATGAGGGGTTTTAAATGGTTTACAGCGTTTTAGTTTAAGGAGTGTTCCCACGCTATAAGATCTTTATTTGGAGTTGAGTTATTATACAAACAATAATCTTTTAGACATAGTTAAGTCTATTATTAGTAGTCGTTTGCTCCGAACATGAACCCCTATACTGTCCAGGCTATCCAGCTTTGGAATGATCTTCCACTGTCTGTCAGGCAAGCTCAAAGCACGTTTACTTTTAAGCGCTTAAGCATATGTTTGACAAGGTTCAGTCTTCTTCCTCATGATGTTTCATAACTAGTACCGAATTTATATATGTATATTTGTATGTATGTGTATTCTTATTCGTTACTGTGCAATAAAGTTTAAATTAATAAAATACAGATTTGCCTCATATTCAAACTTATGAATACTAAACTAGTGGCTCTGTGTAGACCTCGCGCCATGGTACTGGTATTGGCACAAAGGTCGTAAGCGCCTTTGGGAGTCTATGGCGCTTAGGACCTTTGTACAAATCCCGCCATTTTGAAAATTTCCAAAAACTTAATCGACAAAAAAATGTAATCGACAAATTTGTTTACATAATTTCACAAATTGGTTGATAAACGCGACCTGTAGAGGAGAACAAATGGACAGACACACGAAAGCATTGCCCAAGCTGAAATGGAGACGCTTCGCTCGCTTTGCTCACTCGGTCAATTTTTTTTTAAGCAGAAAAATTTAAGACACCAAATTTCAAATAATATTTATCTCATCTAACCAACTGCCAAATTTCATGACGATCCAATCCACGATATTACAGTTAGTAGGTAGTAGTTTTTGAGATATTGCGATTGCCCAACTTACCCGCCAGCTCAACATGTCCCTCCCTACCCTAATATAAATACAAACATGATAAACATACAAACGCCATTTTTTTCTTTGAATTTGGCTCGCTTCGCTTGCTTGTTCAATTAAGTTTCATGATAGCTTCTGCCCGGATTTAAAGTTTAAAGTCCTTCAGTTTTTAACATTTCGCTATTCGCTTAAAAAGTCGCCATGTATCACAAAAGAGATATGTGCTTAAGTACCATGAGTTCGATTGTGTTTGCATCTCGCTTCCACCAGTGAAGAACGAGCAGGATGCAAATACTATCGAATCGCTATCGCTATCAAGTACGGTTACATAGAACTCATATTAAGCACACTAAAGGTGAAATATCAAGATCAAGTGATATTTCGTATTGACTTTCGACAGAGCTCAAGCTAAGAGGGGATTGAACCTACGCTCTGCGGTTTGAAAGCGGTGCATCCCTATTAACTCGGTAGTTGAGCTTCCTAACACTATCTCATATATCGATTTCTAGACAAAAGGAAACATGCGGAGTCTATTGAAATTGTTTGATGTAAGTCCTGAAAACTGACAGCGATCTCCCATGTTGAAGTGTGGTCAATGTACTATCGCATTCAAAATTGCATGGGCAGTTTATGAATGAATTTATTCATAAACTGCCCATGCATTTATGAACGCGTGTGTACAACTGTATCGTGAGATCTAGTTTCGTTAAAGGAGCATTGCAGCATTGTATTGCATCCTCCGATAAGAACTCTTGACATTTGTCACACACAAGAAACTCGACATATGTCACGAAATTCCGACACAGGATCATTCTCATGTCTAAAACTACCGAAAATTCTTCAATTCTTCACCAAGAAATTACCTATTTACTGACGATACATTGCGATTTTATTTAAATTATCGAAATGGCGGCAAACAAGCACACAGCTTATGGATGCCTAAAACTGTAATACACTCATTTTAGGAATTGATAGTGTTGTCAGCGTGGTGAAATTGGTGGTCTACAAATATTACCTCTTTGTTGGATGGATCTTTGGTACCATTAATGCTAGTATATCGTACCAATCTTAACAATACAACCAGTTAACAACCAGTTACAGTTACTAGGGGACCACAAAACGTCCCCAGCGGCGTGGTCAATACGATCTGAATTAATCCTTATGCAGTGTGATCACCCACAATGTACATTCACTTTGTGAACATTGATTGCGCAGTGTGGAGATCTGCCGTTGATTGGGAAAACGTAACTCGAGTTAAGAATGACTCACACTAGAACGGGACGGGACGGGGCGGGACGGGAAAATCTGTCAATTTCTATAGAAAGCGTCACGTGACATCCGAGGGCTCCGAGCTATCACGTGATTATTTCTATATTAATTGACAGATTTTCCCGCCCCGTCTATCTTAGTATTTTAACTTTGACTACTTACGCTTCATTTTAACTTTACCTTTAGGGTTACCCTTTAGGGTAGTGTGCTGAGTTCGAATCAAAATTTAAGATGTGTATTGAAAAAAAACATAGAATTAAAAATGACGCCAGATATTTAATGTGTCATAGTTTCATTTTTAATTTTTATTTTTTAATATTTAAACAAAGCTTTCATAAAATAATCTTAGACCACAAGTTAATTAGTCGGTCATATATGTTCGGGTAAATCCGCCGGATCTTCAAAACAATGTATGGTAAATTTGTCCAGCGGATGCTCGGGAACATACCCTCTAAGGATGACTCACATTAGAACGGGACGGGACGGGGCGGGACGGTAAAATCTGTAAATTTCTGTAGAAAGCGTCACGTGACATCCGAGGGCTCTGAGCTATACTGCAGCCACTTATGGGATGGTTCCGCCAAATACCAGCTGGCTGCCTTAGATTCCATTGATAAACACGCCCGAAAGCTTATTGGAAACTCCGAACTGGCGGAAGGCAGGCTACAGTGTCTTGAACACCGTAGAAAAGTAGCCTGCCTATCGGTATTTTACAAGATGCATTTCGGGGAGTGTGCGGTGGGATTGCACGATCTAATCCCCCCAGCTCCGTTCTGCCACCGGGTGACTAGACGCGGGCAATCGTTTCACCCTTACGTGGTCTCCCTGCCGCTAATTCGCACAAAACGCTTTGCCTCCAGCTTTGTTACGCGAACAGCTAAGGAGTGGAATTCTTTACCTGCGAATATATTCCCTGCCCACTATAACCTAGATCTTTTTAAATCGCGAGTGAATAGACATCTTCTAGGCAAGCATGCTCCATAGTATGGACCGGAAAACCCCTCTTTAGGCTTAAGCCTATCGAGTTGGTTACCTAATCATATCTGTTACACAATGATACTGTAACAGCAACATTCAGTAACCGAATACAAACGGTAAGCGAAATGTTGCTGTAACAGTAACCATAACCCTGGTTAACTGCAAAACCCAATCCCGATAGGGTTTTTGTTTGGGGTTTTCTTTAGGTTACTGTTAACCTTATTATAACAAACGAGTATACTCTTTACGTGTAAGTAAATTAGATTCAATATCTAATAACAGTAGAGGCTGGCATCGGCAAAGACAATTCCGTGTCAACAGTGAACGATAGAAATGTCGTAAAGGACATATAAAAACCTCGTACTTAGGACATTTGTATCTTGCACTGTTTTTTGGGTCCAACAGGTAGAATAACCCAGGTTTGTTTCATAGTTGTCACTTCAATCAATTTTGAACTATAAGCCGTTACACTAGAGTTGTATTAATAATAACAAGCGGTTTCTACGTCTTACACTTTCAAATTAAAGCGAAGACGGCAACGCGACGGCACGTGTTAATAATTTCTTATTTTTCTTCAAATACACAACAACCCGTTAGATTGAACTAGCTTATTTCATCAAATAAAATGTCATACCTTACAACTTCAATTCACGTTATAATAAATAAAAATACTTCTATTAATTACGTGAATTTCTTAAGCTTTCGAAAATTAAAAGTGTAGTACTAAACAAAATTGCAATTAATGAAACTGACAACAACATTACGTTTGCTTGCATGTTGTGATTTAAAGTTATTGGTAGTGTTTACTTTGACGGATTTAACTTGTTCAACGAATTTAGTGAATATCTCTTACGAGTCTTACGACTAACGTCGGTAGGTGATATTTTGTTAAGTTATTTAATCAAAACATTCAAAACCATTGTAGTAGGAACGAATAGGAATAAATCGTCTAATACTGCACGTGCAATGATAATCAAACAACTTAGGTAGCCAAGTTTACAAGTCGGGCTCGCGTGTAATTTAGATCCGAGTATCCGTGGTACTCGTAGAAACAGATCTTAAATACACGCGGACCTAACCCATCCTTATCCGTTACCATAACGTTTTAGGGCATTTTCAAAAATAGGGTACCATTTTCATTTCTTTTTGAATATAGGAAGTTTTGGGTTTTTTGTAACCAGGATCACGAGTACTATTGGAAACAAGAAAAATAGTGTCCCGTTTTTTTTGTCAGCTTTGTAACGCATTTTTTTCATACATTTCGTATGGGCCGTTACAAACCTGACAAAAAATTTTTTTTATGGAAAATTGAGTGCCCATTTTCATTAAAAGGGTGCACTTTTTTCTGAAAATGCCCTTTAACGCAATTCAGTTAAGGTTCAGGTTCAGGTAAGGGACCTGTGCTCAGTTGTATGGCAGCGACTCAGTTTAGGCCCTAAACTGAATCACGTTAAGACGTCATGGTAAGGCCCCTTGGCGTGTAAAGTAACAGTGCATGATAATTAAAATATAAAAAGTAGGGATACAAACAAAAAATTAGACATACTCGTAGTACATATTATGATCAATGTGAACAAAAATCAAAATACAAAATATTCAGCAAAAACAATTCTACAACGATAGTAAAAAATAATATCGCACTTTTGTCTTAAATCTTCATAATAGGTAGGTCTTCCCATCACGGAACAATTGTGTTCCGGACCTTTGGGAGGCGTACGCGGAGCCGAAGCCAACACGCTGAGACCCTTTCGACAATTTAATGAAATGTAAGGGGTACACCGAGCGAATGATGCACCTGCCCGAGTTATGGGATGCACGCAGAGGCAGCACCGCCAGGGTGTATAGACTATTGAGATTTAATGGAAACTAAAATATACTGGTCTATTAGGTGAAGGTGGTTGACTAAATACTGTATTATAGAGAATAAAATCAGACGTCTGCCTAACAAAATGGTAATAAATTTAATTTACGGTAAACGGTGACTCGCCCACATAAGATGGGCCCCCACAAAAAGCGACATCTAAGAGAGCTCGAGAGCAACACCAGTATGAGGGCTGGGGGTAGAGAGGTGTCACTAAACTTTGAAAATATAGCCAACTCGCCACTTAAGTTTCCACATCTAGTAGGTAGGTAATTATTAGGATTAGCTTTTGGAGCCGACGTGCTCATATTAACAAAGGCTCGTTTATAAAACAAAAAAATGGCCTTGCACGTGCAGACTACGGATAGGTATGAGTTGTTGGTAAGGGTATCGTTATAAAAATTATGGCAATTTAAAATGATAATATTGAAAGCAGCTCTAGAAATTCCTGCTTCAAAAACTTACTTGCATTGTTTTTACTAATTACTCTCATGAGACAATGACATTTAAGTGCACAAAGATGAATACCGACCGAGTGCAGGCTTATTGTTATTGCCCTTATCGGTTCCACATAAACAATGAATCTCGGCAATGTCTAAGCCGCGATGCGTTATATTATCTTGGTCTGGTATTTTACATTAATATTCTTACAATTTACGTAATCCAGTCAAATTATTATTACACATATTTTGAGTTGATACTTTGTATCCCGATACCTATACCTACTAATTGGTGTCACGGTAAACACTTCCGCTTTTCTATGTTTTCTGTGTGTATGTACACGAATGCATAGAATGAGCAGAAATCTAGATCCTGGATGGCTTTATGGATCTAGGGTGCCATGAAACATTGCTATTAAAGTAATATAAATAGTTAAATACGGTATAAGAGGGCAAGCGTACTGTTGGCTAAAAAGCTATCTCAATGGGCAGCGACAATGTGTAGAAGTTACAAAAATAGTTAAAAACCTTAACAAAACGTATAATTCGCCGTTCATCATTAACACATGCGGCGTGCCATCGGGTAGTATACTAGGGCCGTATTTATTTTTACTTTACATCACCGATTTACCTGGCGCCACACAAAATGACACTATACTATTTGCAGATGACACAACCATAGTAATTAAAGAAAATACAGATGGTTCTCTAAGAAATATTATTACATGTACCTACATTAACAAATTGGTTAGAAAATAATAATCTCAAAGTTAACTTAACCAAAACACAACTGGTTTAATTTCAAACTTATAATAGCAAATCAATTAGATTATCTGCCGATTTTAATGGCGTAAGTACAACTTAATGAAACGGAAAGTGCAGTTTTTCTAGGAATTAAGAATGATAAGTTTTGTAATTGGAAAGCCCATATTAATACCCTTTGTAATAAGCTACATCGATTTAATTATATTTTGTATCGTCTGCGAGCAACCGTCTCTGAGGCGGCAGCAACGGCAGCCTATAACGGTTATGTATCGTCGCAAATCTGTTACGGAATAATAATATGGGGCAACTCATCAGATGCTGATAAGGTTTTCTTAGCCCAAAGAAAGTGTTTACGAGTAAGATCTTTGTGTGGAGCATATTACCTAGATAGTTGCAAGCCATTATTTAAAAAAGTATACTACCCTTGCCATCCTTATATGTATTTGTTATGTGTATATTCGTAAAACATAATATAGAATTGTTTAAAATGAAAGGAAGGGAAAAACGATATAAATACGATCTAAATACCGACACATCAGACATTAAAACTATTTCAAAAAATACGTGTGGCACTCGGGGACTGCCGCGGTAAAGCTATTGCATATCATTTTGTATCAACTTATGCAATTATAATTATTTATTTATTTTGTTCATGCAGTATTTCTTTTTCTTTGATATTAATTCAAGTTACACTTTTTGAGCGTGGTGACCGATAAGAAAACAATTTTTTCTATTATTTAATAAATAAAAAGTTAATATTGTTTAAAATGTTTTTATTATTTTACAATACATGTGGGTTTTATTATCTTACAGTAGCTGTTGGTTATTCAGGAATATTTATCATTAAAACTATAGGTTTATGATAACTGAAATAAGAAACATAAGTTTGCGACTTAATATCCTCTAAATACCTAGAAAATACCGCGTCAATGGTGGTCCCATATTTTGTTGTAGACTCTTGTGGATCATTATTCATTTTCAAATTCAATGTTTTTGATAGAAAAGTTGTCAACATTATTTTACAATACATGTGGGTTTTATTATCTTACAGTAGCTGTTGGTTATTCAGGAATATTTATCATTGAAACTATAGGTTTATGATAACTGAAATAAGAAACATAAGTTTGCGACTAACATATTTGATTTTGGCGGGACTAAAATAATAGTGTTTATTTTGACGTTTGACATCGCCGTATCTCTGGTAATAAAAGCTACTGTCCTCAATATTTTGTATAGAATATGACACTTAGCGACATTCGTTTGGAGATATATCCTTTCCCCGATAAAGAACTTTGTAACAAAGTGAATAAAGTCGGTTTCGGTCCGTCGGAGTGGGGAGCGTCAGGTTTTTTTTCGTTACGGAATTTCTGGATTCGGTCCCCGCGCTCAAGGCCCGCGATAGAAGCTATGCAATAGCTTAAAAAAAATTGTAACTCTATGGCCATCAAATTATATTATAATTATTCTTCCTGTTACATATGAGAGTTTTTAAAGGAAATAAAATCAGTAGAAAACTCTTGTTCATTGTTAGATTTTGTATATAATTAGATATTGTTATTATAATTTTAGTATTATAAATTTACGAAAACGGGGCTTAATCGTGTATAAACTTTGAAAACAAACCTCCGACGTTTCAAGGGCGACATTGCCCCCGTGGTCCCGGAGAAAGACTGTAATTTTAGTAGTATTTCCGTGAATATACCTACTTAAAAAAGTTATACCCAGAGTATCTCGAGATGCGATATTGTAATGTAATAAAATAAATTATAGATGTTTAATTACTCATTTAGTGTCGGTACATTTTCACACATTACAGAAGCGTCTTGTAAATGTCGTTGTCACACACGATACCGGTTTTCTGCTCTGTTTGGAACATGCCATTAGGCCACGTGTAATTAAGACACGACTCGTGTACACGGAGCCACGTGTCAGCGTGTACTCTTGTAATCGGGAGCCCTAATCTCAAACTCGTACGATTATACAAATTTTGCTCATTACTACGATAATACGAGATACGAAAAAATAATATAATAATAAGTATCCAATATCAAAGTATGTCATAATCATTTGGAGCACCGCTTGCTGCACTTGCTTACAATTAACTCAAATACATACTTTTGTTTTGCCAATGGTAGCAAATAGCGGTCTCAAGTGAAAACACGTCAGACGTCAGAGTGCGTAGCCAAGATGCCAATCGCTACCTCTCTCTATCTCTCTTTCTTATTAGCGTGACAATGACAGTTGCATTTCATTAGCGAGTGAGCGTGAGCGGTTGGCATCTTGGCTACGCACCCAGGTAAGAAAAGAAAGTAATTGCCGGCAAAATCGTATTAAGATTGGTAATAAGCTAGTGCTCCTGGTCGTGACCGTGTTTCGTGAACCCGTAGCCGAATCTCCGTTGCTGTGTTACTCGGAGCTCCGCTCCGTTTGCTCCGTGTGATTCGGCTACGTGTAATTAAGATACGTAGCTACGTGTACACGGAGATACGTATCTTATTTATACGTAGATCGGATCCAGTCGTGACCGTGACGTTAAGTGTAGATTTTATGCGTGTTATTAAACCCCCCGAATGTAATGCAAGGGGCGAGTTTTTAATTTCAGTTTCCATACTTTTGCATTTTAAATAAAAATTTAAGAGATCAAAAATAATTAGATGCAAATATTATGTTGGAGGCAAAAATAATAGGCTAGTACAAATTGTAAAAGATGTGTATTAAAAGAAGCCGAGCGGAGCCGAAGCCGAGATTCGCAGGAACGTAGCCGAATCCAGAAACGGATACGTATCTTTGACGTGACCGTGTAGTACGGGATCTTAGCACCGCCGGTGCTAAGGCTACGTAGCTACGGTTCCGCGTGTAACACGTATATCACAAGCCCTATAATAAACAAGACATTTATTGTCGCATTATCACTCTTGACGCATATGTGAGAAATTAAGGAAAGATAAAAACTATTCACCGTTTTATAATGTAAACAGTTTAAAATCACGATTTCCACTTGAAACTTATCTGCTATGAATAGCATTGTAGTGTCTTTTGTTAAACCCAATCGCTAATTACCTGCAGAAAATGAAATGCAGTAATACAAAAACCTGTAATATAAATTACAAATTTACTGTCTTAAGAATAAGGGTCAAATTGGAATAGGACGCATTTCACATAAAACCTTTTAGAAATAAAATATGATCTGACCACCTGGGGACAATTGTATAATTTATTTAGTAACTTAAAATATTAGCGGAACTCTCTTTCTAATAAAAGGGATTGAAAAGAGACTTCCGCTAATATTACAAGCTATAACTGATTATGCAATAGGCCTCCGGTAGCGTGTTTTGCAAGTCTTAGTTAGAGGGTGGTATTTATTATATTATTTTTGCTCTAGTTGAGTAGTGTATGAACTAAGCATGGATTAAAAATTCAAGAATCCAAATGCATTAAAAATCCAAAAAGTAGGCCAGTTGTCGATTGTAAGAAATATCGGGAATAGAATACAGTGTAGCTAACGTTGCCGGTACTTGGAAGCGACTGAAGCTTGCACAATATCCTCAAATCGATAAGAAATCTGTCCCCACTTTTTTTAATATCTACCTACGTAAGTTGCAAAATTTAACACAAGCTACAATAATCAAATCAACTTTTAATTATGAAAAATAAACAGACACCTGGTTGACCACGCCTCGGTTCTTAATTTCAAAAGGTTATACGTTGAGTGCATGCTATGACAATTTAAACTTTATTGCCAAAGGAATACTGTTGTTATTAATAAAATATCTCTTGTTCTTTATGGTACTTATTTCGTGCAGGTAATTAGCTGTTGGTTTTACAAAGGATAACAATGTCGAGATTTTAAAAAGTTTTAACTTTACCGACAGTCGTCACAAGATGTACTCACAACAATAGCACTATTTGCTGAAGTTTATCGCTTCGTAATCTGAGACTAATAGTTATGTTTTGTTTTTAAATAATATCAGAATAATTGCGCTAAGTTACCCATGTATGATGATTATTTACGACTCTACCTATATTTGACTGATTAACTACAAGAAAAATAAATAAACTTGAGCATAGTAGAAACAAATGCTCACGCCGCTTTCATTTCTATGTATGATAATAAAAATGTTAGGCTAGCCTAAATATAGTAAGGAAATAAAGAAACGATGCCACACTAAGAGCAAAACAAACCTGGTTCCACAGCGAGCGACAACGTCCTAACTCCTAGCCATGGTCATTCAATATTAAGTCTAATTCCTGGGCGTATAAAGATTACTTTCGTTTGAACTGTTCAAAACAGAATAAAACACTAACAGAATTCATTGCGGTTAGTTACTGGTTAGAGGTTAATTGGGGTTAACTGGACCGATAAGGTTTCCGAATGATTAAGGTTTCCGTATCATGAGTTAACCGAATTGGAGGTGTTTTGAAAACAACCTTTAAAATAACCTTATGAAAAACCCGGGTTATGGTAACCGGTTCCGGTCCCTGCTCCATACTAGACTACATCGGCACTTACCATCAGGTGAGATTGTAGTCAAATGCTTGCCTATTCCTCAAAAAAAAAAATCACAGCTTCCCGTTTTGACAAATTTTCCCGTCTCGCTCCGTCCCGTCCCGCCCCGTCCCGTTCCGTCCCGTTCCGTCCCGTTCCGTCCCGTTCCGTCCCGTTCCGTCCCGTCCCGTCCCACTCCGTCCCGTCCCGTCCTACTCCTTCCCGTCCCGTCCCGTGCAGTATGAGTCATCCTTTATGCAGATCCGACGCATTGGTCGAATGTTTATGGTCATCTACAGCCTTTAATATCACATTTCACAAACGAATCCTGCTAATTTTCAATAAAATTCAGACCAAATAAATGCCAAACCACAAGCGCATAAACTAATTATCTGGCAACAAATTCTAAAACGGAATCGTTAACGCTTTAAAACTGCCCAAAGCCCGCCCAAAGCACTAATTAATATAATTTGGGCGGGCGACACGCGTGGATGCATCTGATGACAGCTGAATGGCTGCACATTCCGCTTAGGATGCGCTACATAAATACATATGAATGCATATGTAATGGGCCTCATAAGAAGGCTCAAAGTCACCCAAAGGGCAATGGAGAGAGCTATGCTAGGAGTCTCTCTGCGAGATCGTATCAGAAATGAGACCATCCGCAGCAGAACCAAAGTAACCGATATAGCTCTCCGAATCGCTAAACTTAAGTGGCAGTGGGCGGGGCACATTGCACGTAGAACCGATGGCCGTTGGGGCGGAAAGGTTCTCGAGTGGCGACCGCGTACCGGAAGGCGCAGCGTGGGTAGGCCCCCCGCAAGGTGGACTGATGACCTGGTGAAGGTCGCAGGAATCCGCTGGATGCGGGTGGCGCAGGACCGGTCATTGTGGAAATCTTTGGGGGGGGCCTATGTCCAGCAGTGGACGTCTTTCGGCTGAAATGATGATGATGATGATGATGATATGCATATGTAATCAAATTTTCAGAAAGAAGGGACAAGTGGGAAAAATGTCCCTCGAACGCGCGACTTTGAGACACCAACTCATCGCTCTTCCAACTGAGCTACCGAGGCCACACCCGTGGCCGCGAATTTCTCTACCGAGATAGCGATAGAGTTTCTCTAGCGAGTGATAGCGGGTGCAGTTAAATATGGCATCTTAAAAAATCAAGTGTCTCCTCTACCCAAAGGTTGTCTGGAAGAGATCGCTCTTTAGCGATAAGACCGCCTGTTGTTTGCCTCTTTTTCATGTGTAATCTATACCAGTTTGTGTTATTTTTGTTGTTTTGAGGTGCAATAAAGAGTTATTGTATTGTATTGTATTGTATTGTATTGTGTATTGTTATCGAGTTCTTCGCGTCTACAAAAAGTAGAAATCTCTGATAGTAGAATATTACAAAACCAGTATTCACAGATACCGCATTATGAAGGGCTTAAAAATAGGTCACTACACATATGCACACAGTTTCTGCGATTCTGTGAGCAAAACTGACTACCACCCTACATCATTTTATACTACAATACTCCAGGTTCCAGGTTTTAAGAGAGGTATGGGCACAGCGGATGCATATCGTTTAGTGTGGTAGGGCATAGCACAACGAATGTCGTCTCGCTCAAATCTGGAGCAGAGCCCATCTGGGGAAGTACCTCCACCTTACAGAAAACCGCAGTTTAATAACACTAGACCCTACTCATAGTGTTGTGTTTCTGTTGGTGAGTAAGGTCGCCAGAGCTCCAAGAGGATTCACTGTGTTGACAGCTGGGGACCCACGGAGCAAAGCTTGCCCCTTTAGCTGTCAACACAGCGAGTCCTCCTTTTTTATAAAGGGTCGGCAATGCGCATGTAACAACCCTGGGGTTGCAGGCGTCCATAGGCTACGGTGACCGCATACCATCAGGCGGGCCGTATGCTTGTTTGTCACCGTCGTAGTATTAAAAAAAGGTGAAAGAAAATAAATGTGAAAAAAATTTTTTTTTCGGGAACAAAAAATTTTTTAACGTGGTTACAACTGAAATAAGTGGTTGAGCTTCCATACTAAATTAGTACGGGACCGCGTATGTGCGGTGCGCGATTTGTGTTGTATGCGCTGTCTAGTCGAGGTGGTCTGTGACAAAAACTAAACGCATAACCTAATTCTGCGGAGTTTAGCTTCAATATTGCCTGATTGGATTGCTTAGTTCTAGTTTGAGCTAAATGTCTTGGAAATAACTGCATATGTACCAAACCTAACCCGGCAAACGAAGTTTCTTGTTAAAAACAAACTGAATTCGGTTCTGTCTGTGAGCTGCGATACTTCAAACAGACATACCTACACGTGATAGATATATATATTGAAATTAGACATCAGAACGGATTAATCGCGTTTATTAACACCATGACCCTAAGTTTCGAGTTATTTACAGCACGCAAAAGTTACTAGTAAGTAGTTAGTAGTAACTTTTTTGATTGATGGGGAAAATTCACATTCTCTCAGTCATCATCTGAACCCTGTGAAAACGAGTGCTGTAAAGGGCTCGAAACGTAGGGTCTAGTGTTATTAAACTGCGGTTTTCTGTAAGGTGGAGGTACCTCCCCAGATGGGCTCTGCTCCAGATTTGAGCGAGACGACATTCGTGGTGCCCTACCACACTAAACGATATGACCTGTGCCCTTAAAAACGAGTCGAGTTAGACTCGCCCACCGAGGGTTCCACACAAAGAATGCTCCCCTCACACGCAAACAAGTTTTATCGTCAACTCAGATCGAGTGTTAAGAGTGCTATCACAAAATCCGCCCGCTCGCATTTCAATATTATTACCGCCAGTTGCGCTCCGAACGCGCATCTGTGTGCGGACACACACTACAATCAGGTATACAAACTTATTATCGCCATGCTCTTCGAACGGCATAGCAGGTGCGGTTAGTGCGAACGGGAGCGAGCATTCATTGATTGTAAGCACCGTCGCGAGGCTAATGGCGTCGCGACGCTTGACGCGCGGACCAAACATTATTGATACTTGCGCCAGAACATCAACTATTACTTGGCGTACGTGGTGTTAGAAAATGTACGAGTAATTTGTATATTTGTTTTGTGTTTATCATAAGATTAAAAATAGTTTTATTCAAACGTCAAATGTCTCTAAATAGTATCCGAAGTTATTTTGGAATAGGATTTTGTTTTCTGCCTCCGGATCCAATTCATTGTTTTCATATTCATACATATATTGGTACATTTCTAAGCATACCTAACTACTAAAAAGTTTTTTTTTTTCAAAATTTAAACTCAATCTGAATTCTATTTTGGGGTGGTGATATTATATTGAAGGTTACAAAGCCGATAAGATGAAAAAAGGTACGTGTAATTAAATAATTTTATTTAAACGTTTTGTAATTTTAACTGAAATCCGGAGGCATATTTTGGGCGTTTTTATTATTTGTTGTAAAAAAATCATTTTTTGAAAATATAAAAAGTTTTAATTGTTTTCTATTCAGAATCGCGAGCTCTTTCAATCGCAGTAGGAGAAAAAAAGTGTTCCAAGATTTGTTTTCCATTTCGCCACCATCATTTCATAGATTCAGTATGGCGGTAGCACATTAGAAAGTTTGAAAAATGTATGGAAAATTTAGGACACTTTTTTTCTCCTACTAGGATTGAAAGAGCTGCGATTCTGAGTAGAATAAATATAAAAATTTCTAATTTAGCAAAAAGTGATTTTTGTACAACAAAAAATAAAAATGCCGTTTTTTGAGTTCCATTTTTTTGTCAAATATCTACTTGTGGCACATCATCTGATAGGTCCTTAGAAATAAGTTAAAGGTCTCTTGTACAAAAAATTGGTTGATCCAGTATCGGGAGGTCCAAAAAACCGGCCAAGATCGAGTCGGACTTGCCCACCGAGGGCTCCGCACAAAAGTGGCATGGAACTCTCAGTGTACGGCAGTTTCAGATTTGGATTGCGTTGATGTAGAAGTTTGGTTTTTTTGCAGCTTCAAGGGACCGCAGACCTGTGTATATTATGGTATTAATTTTAACTTGCAACCTTTACTCGTTCCCGAGATAAAGGGTCTGGACAGACAGACGGGCGGACGGACGGACGGACGGACGGACGGATAACAAAGTGATCCTATAAG
This sequence comes from Lathronympha strigana, assembly GCA_949128165.1. Taxonomy (NCBI): domain Eukaryota; kingdom Metazoa; phylum Arthropoda; class Insecta; order Lepidoptera; family Tortricidae; genus Lathronympha; species Lathronympha strigana. The sequence goes on from OX421914.1 coordinate 3,093,027, forward strand.
GGTTCCGTTTTTTCATTTTGAAGTACGGAACCCTAAAAATGTGAAAGCTTTAGGAAGTTAAGATATAAGACAACCTTACCACGAAACTTATTTTGAACGAATTTGTTCAAAATAAGTTTCGTGGTAAGGTTGTCTAGCCGTTTTTGCCAAAAACTATTAATTGCTAACATACAGTTAAGTCCCTTGATATTTTGAAGACACTTATGCCTTTTTGCTTGCACAATATTTATGTCGTATAACGCTACAAAACCCTCAATTATGCTTGGTCCGACACGCTTTTGGCCGGTTTTATTCCGGATTTTGCTCATATAGCAATATGATTATCCCTGACTAGGGCGGTGGCACCAGTAATGGACAAGGAACCAGTAACGTACAGTCACTTTTATTATGAGGAAATAAGTTTCATGCATTTATTTTGTGTCAACCAATTGACAATCATATGACATTTGAATTAAGAATATAGTGTCCATCACTCCTGTCTGTCAGCTTAAAGTGTTCATAATGGGTACCGTCACCCTAATACACCTAAAATTTCTCCATACTGTCCGTCTTAATAAACACTCTGTATTACTGAAAGTATCTAGAAGGGTTGGTTGCGGTACAATCACATTCGATAAAATCATTTCAAATTTTTATTTCAAACAGGTCTATAATATAGTCAAAAATGTAAAATGCTTATCCCAGTAGTTGGTCGCGGTTTATTCACTTTTCCAAACGCTTCCAGCACGTACTCGTGCAACAAAACAAGCAAATTGTACAGTCCACAGAGAACAACACAGGTCCTACCTCTACGAGCGCGCGCGCGGTAATGAGGACTAGGCTAGCGCGGATTGGATTTTATACACCATTTGAATATTTAAAAAAAAATACGGAATTTAAACAAAAAGTGATTTTTTCGATTTCAGCATGTTCTTAAAAGAATAAACTTTAATGTTGTATACAAATCATCCCAATATTTTGTCAAAATTACTGCGAAAATCCCTGCGTTTGCAGTGTATTTTTATCGACAAATGTGCATATTCAAAGTCGAACTAGATAGGTATCTGTGTAAATTATTGGAAATATGAGGCCTATAAGTTAAATAAAACCATGTTGCAATATTATATCAACCTAGAAAAACATGTGTTTTCATGTATCATGTTAACAATAATCGAAGTCAAACTTCTGTCTCCGTGCGTTTTTCAGAAAACAACTGCCAATAATTGTATAGTAAAAGTTAAAACATTGAGTTTTACTCAAATTAAAAGCTTACAAGTTAAACACTAGGAAATAAGCTATCAAACATAGTTAACAACTTTAACAAACAGCTCACAGTTTCTTTGTATTTCAACGTCAAAAAACAGCTTTTGTTGCTTTTCCGTACAAACCGTATTGATGGCCTCTTAACCTCATACCTCAACTTATAGTGTTGTATTTCTGTCGGTGAGTAAAGTCGCCAGAGCTCCAAGAGGATTCACTGAGCTGTCAACACAGCGAATGCTCCTTTTTTTTAAAGGGTCGGCAACGCGCATGTAACACCCCTGGAGTTTCAGGCGTCCATAGGCTACGTCGACCGCTTACCATCAGGCGGACCGTATGCTTGTTTGTCACCGTCGTAGTATTAAAAAAAAACTAGGACGGATTTTTTTATTTCGATATAACTCGCATCCGAATTCTATTTCACAATAGTTACCTTTAAGCAAGCACCGTTCCGATATCAATTGTTTTAACAAAACTAGATAAATTTGTAAAATTCGAACATGCCTCCCTGTCCTTAACAAGGACAGTCTCGGAATTAATTCATGACGCAAAAAGGCCGCTGATTTACAAGTATAAATTTATCATGAATCTACATCCATCAAGGATTATCTCGCTTTTATTTAAATCATTCGTTTTCGAACAATGCCCTTAATTTATGCGAAGCAATTTTGTACGAATTTCGAACTGTAGTGCGAATTGTGGTGTTACAGATTACTTTTTTATTAAATGACGCATGGAATATTTTATTTATTTTTTATACTACGACGGTGACAAACAAGCATACGGCCCGCTTGATGGTAAGCGGTCACCGTTGCCCACTAGTGCAACTCCAGGGGTCTTACATGCGCGTTGCCGACCCTTTATAAAAAAGGAGCATTCGCCGCGTTGACAGGTAAAGGGGCAAGCTTTGCTCCGTGGGTCCCCAGCTGTCAACAAACACAGTGAATCCTCTTGGAGCTCTGGCGGCCTTACTCACCAACAGAAACACAACACTATGAGTAGTAGGGTCTAGTGTTATTAATCTGCGGTTTCCTGTAAGGTGGAGGTACTTCCACCGATGGGCTCTGCTCCAGATTTGAGGGAGACGACATTCGTTGTGCTGTGCCCTACCACACTAAACGATATGCATCCGCTGTGCCCATACCTCTCTTAAAAATAGGAAACCTTGGGCTTCCAATACTTTAGCCAACTTCGAACTAGTTTGTGCGCGTTTTTATCCGTTAATATCAAATACGTACTAAACAACTTCTTAAACATGCACAAACTTTCAAAAATACTTACAATTCTTAAAAAAAGAACGTTCGTATTGTTTATTCATTAACAAACAGTTGGTTACAGTTACTGTAACTTAGGTTATAGGTTACATGGCTAATGGTGACCAATAAGCTTACAACGGTGCAATGAGTACGGTGACTATTACTCATGATAATCATATGATAGACGGTATCATAGAGTTGTAAAGCATCCTTTATTATCTCGACGGGTGCAATTGCAAGTGAGTAGGTCATATTAATAAAATTGTTTATTTCTGAATGAGAAAGTGAGTAGTTAATTTCCAAATAATGAGCGATATTTTTGCTAATGAAAATTAAATTATTAAATAAAATATTTTGCCTTGTATTAAAAAAAAAAACATATTAAAGTAGTAACACTACTATATAACAATTATAAACTGAAATAGAAGTCTTATACTCGCACTAAAGAAAATAACCAACGCAATGGGAGGCCTAGCCGACCTCATTTGGCTTGACTTCCGATATTGTAGGTGTTTTTCTTCAGTGTATGACATCTATTTCAATTTATAATCAAATGAAAACTCTATAGACTATTGCCTAAGAACACTTATAAAAAGGCCGCGCGTTTTCCATCGTCTTCAATGCGTAGTTTACGCAAGAAAGTCTATGATTTGTAGCGCTGATTGTACAAGTTTTCTGTTCGGTTAACAGAGAATCACTTACGAGGGATATGCATATTGAATACTGTTATGACCATTTATTGTGAAGGATGAATTATTATGGCAGTAAGTTTTCACTTTCATACCGAGTTGTACCGAAAGAGTTTTATTTATGGTTTATTCTGAATGGGAATTTAAAAAGTGTAAAATTTGTTTATTGTACTGACTGTTTCTTTATTGCAATGAAATTATACGTAATTATAAATTGAAAGAGAAGTCATATACTACAGAAAAAGTCATATACTACAGGGTGAGCAAGGCTGGAAACGAACCAGCGATCTCTTGCTTTCGCGGCAGACGCCCTAACTAGGCTACCCGATCATGGCAACTTTGCTCACTGGGGGCCGTTGTGACTTTTTCTGTAGTATTTTCTTAGGTACTTAGGGTAATTTTCTATTCTGTTTGGCCGGGTTCGAAGCTGTAATTAAGGCGGAATAAACCAGCCTATTTTAATACAGTCCTCTTTTAATTTCTACGTCCCAGTAGGACCCTATCAGTACTTGAAAATACTGGTGCACGGAACTCTTCGTGTGCGTGCATAATTTACAATTGTAAAGCACGAATCAAATTGTTTTAAGTCTACGGTCCCTGAAAGCAGTGAAAAAACCAAATCTCTGCGTCAACCCAATTAAAATTTATGGCCGTTTATAATATATGCAATAGAAATCAAAATGTACGGGTTACTTCGTGTTGACCGAGCATCACATAATTTGGCAACAAGCAAGGGCTTGTAGCACAGGTACAGGAGAAAGTCCGAATAACGTATATATGCTGCACACTGAGAGTTCCGTACCACCAGTATTTTTAAATACCTAAGGTCATTAGGAATGACTCACACTAGCACGGGACGGGACGGGAAAATCTGTCAATTTCTATAGAAATAATCACGTGATAGCTCGGAGCCCTCGGATGTCACGTGACGCTTTCTATAGAAGTTGACAGATTTTCCCGTTCCAACCGTCCCGTCCCGTTCTAGTGTGAGTCATCCTTTGTGCGGCTGCGGAACCCTCAGTGGGCGACTCCGACTCGCACTTGGCCGGTTTTTTATTACACTAATCGATAAAGTCAAGTTCAAACACAACATTTCTCCAAGAGACATTAGGTCTCTCGTCTTCAGGAAATAAAAAAAACGCGAGAGAGTCGCTATCGACTACGGCTACGTACAACTCATGGTTTTTTTTTAATACTACGATGATGACAAACATGCATACGACCCGCCTGATGGTAAGCGGTAGCCTATGGACGCCTGCAACTCCAGGGGTGTTACATGCGCGTTGCTGAACCTTTAAAAACTTTAACACTCCTTTTTTTAAGAACCCTGTACTGTATTCCTTTGGGAAAACTGCGGCAGGGAGCTCATTCCGCAGCCGGAGCGTCCGCGGGAGGAAGTTCCTCTTAAACCGCACGGTACGAGACTATTTAGGCTCCAGGGTATGCGGGTGAACACCCTGCCGACGGCGAGCGGTGCGGTGGTAGAATGCCGCCGTTGGCATCATATCAAACAATTCCTCAGAGCACAATCCATTGTACAAGCGATAGAATACACATAAGGAAGCGAAGTATCTATAGGTACTGCATTATCTTTAGTGTGCTTTCCACGAAATCTACTGTACATACCTTATAGTCGCTAGCGTCTCCATCAACGTCTGTGCATCTGGCTCGCACTTGCGGGAGGGAGCAGGATGCAACAGTAGATACCGTGTCGAAATTATATAGCAATTCACGGTAGACACAGGTATGGCTTGCCACGGCGTTAGAATAGCCGTTGTCCGCTATTGCACCGAGAGTCCAGTAAGTGTCAATAGCTTAAATTGGCACATCGATCGGAGCGATATTCCAAGAGGTTGCAAGTTTGATTTTGCTGGACGAAGTGAAATTTTCTACTGTGCTTTCAATCATTCGTTCATTGTTGTAACCTTTTTTTTTTGCAATAACTTTAGTTAACCAGAGTAATTGTACTATTGTATGTTTGAATCGCATGTTGATTTAGATATTCCAACACAATGTATGTTATTTGCTGAATAAATTAAATAAAATGAATCATAATAATATTCATAATAGTCAATCACTTAATTTCTCAATGAAATGGGCAATTCTCACGATAACTGATGATACATCTACGACAATTTCGGTAACTTTCAAATGACATTTTAAGTGACTAAGAAGACCTCACTAGAAAGTAATGGGGTCTTTTGTCACAAGTATATCTATTGCTTACTAGGAGATCTCATGCAATATCAAATTGCAAAATTATTTTTACTTATTAATATACTTAGACCGGGTTACTCACGTCTATAAACGTTTATAGACGTGAGTAACCCGGTCTAAGTATATTAATATGTCTAATACTCACGGGAGTTTTCTATTTAAAAATATTTTTACTTAACCAAAATAAACATTTTTCTACTCCAGCACTTCTATCTGTCAATTAGATGACTGACAGCGATATTTAAAAAGTATACATTATAACGTTGTCTATGGTATTCCATAAGAACACTGCTTCTATGGATCATACAATATAATGTTGTTTTTTTTTTTAATTTATATAGTGGGCATACGACATCTTCCACACTCATAAATTGATCCTTATTATATCACTGTTGCATTAATTACTATTTCAATCGCATACTCGTACAATATATCATTTATTAAGTGACTTAAGTGTTCTTTTATTTGAATATAAGGTTATTGGACTCACAAATGCAAACAAAACCTGTGCGCATTATTAGTAGGAAAGGCGTAAAACACAAATTCCTTGCAAACAACATGACACATACTCCAACTCCAACTTTCCTTAGATTATTCATTACCTCCCTCGCTCTTGGACAAACATTCGAGAGCGATAAAGATAGCAACACGATTTTCGATTTCACACAAAACAAAAGAGAATCGCAAAAACAAAGCAACAGTCGTCAGTTGGACATTGCATTGTAATAGTTCATTAAATCAACAAATTACGTGTCAAAATCTCGGCAAAAGGGCATGAAAGCGGGCCGCTGGATCGGAAACGTGGGGTTAGTAAAATAAAATGAGAATATTATCGAATGGAGTCCCGCGAGTAATGTTGCGTGAGGGGCGCGAACAGGGGGAGGCGTGGAGGCGCAAAAATACTGTTATAAAATTGTATTGCAGCAGGTTTACCACAAAGATCGAAAATTTGCATTGAGGGAAACATTTCTTTATCACTCCAACATGAAAGTGTGATAGAGATGGATTTAAGTAGGTACCTACAAATTTTCGAACGTTCGATTTTCGTGGTACTACATCGATGAACGAATATACATAAATATGTTTTTATGTTTACTATATTAATTTTAATTAGATTATAGAAGTGTAGGTAATTTAGTTTTATTTTAGTAACTGACATTGTTTAAATTGTGTGCCATTATTGTATTATATAGTATTAATTGAAGATTTATTGTATACTAAAAATATACATAATTAGATTATTATTAACGATAATCTTGACAGATCGTGGGGCACCGGCAGACCTCGTCGGCGATGGCGGGATAACTTGGACTCTTGGACAAAACCGTGACAAATGGAAGAAGAGAGCACTATAGGCATATAATGGACAGACCGACCTGGGGTTAAACTAATGAACTTTTGTATTGCGTGTAGTAGGAAATTCCCAGAGTTTTATAAATAAGAAATGCTTTAAATATGATTAAGTTTAAAAATCTTTAATGTCATTTCATTTCATTTATTCATGCTATCATGTCACACATACAATATAATTTTTATTACAAATGTCACATGATACCCTGTTAGGGCACAGAAGAGAAAACTTAAGACTAGATCTTAGCTATAACTATATTAACCTAAATTACAATATTTACGTCATCGAACATACGTGAAAAATTAATTACAGTAAAAAATACAGTAACTCATTATATGTATACGAAAATAGAAATATGTCAGGCACAAATTAAATTATTAGTATTTAAATTAGAATTAATAATCATATAATTAAAATTAATAACACATAATTAACAAATAAATTTTTCTGAACTAAATTTGAAAAATAACCACCTTAGATTGTTTTTTTTTTCCTTAAAGTACACATTTTTAAATTTATCATTATTTAGTAACTATTAAAAATCTCGTCAATATTATAGAAAGCGTTCTCAATTAAAAAAAACCTTTGTCAGTTTTTTTAGGATCTGCTCATAAGAAGGAGTCGCCTTGATCTCCGGGCTCAGATTGTCATACATTTTAACGCCAACTACCCTCAATGAGATGATTTGGCTAGCCAGACCAGGATTGGATTTAAACCACGTCCCGTTTTCCTCTGATCGGGACGAAGCGCTAAAATCACCATAACACTAAGTAAGTAAGTAAGTTAGTAAGTAAGTAACACTTTATTGTACAGAAACACATTTGAAAAATACAGTTAACAAATAGACATGTAGAACTCTAATACCACTTTAAAATATCAAGTTTAATGACCTCTATCTCCTAATAACAAAAATGTATTAATCTGCGCCACATTTGCAATTAAGCGGCTTAATAATAAATAAATAAATACTCGTATTGACCAGCTCCATTCATCCTCTGTTCCTTGAAATCCTAATGCCGCGTCAATAAATCTGTCTTCACTGTCAATACTCGAGATCTATTGAACCACATTGTCACTCCACACCACGTGACCACACAATGAAATTTATCGAGCGTACTCCAACACAATGAAAAAGAACTTAGATACTGGTCCTGGTTGCAGTTATATGTGAGGATAATGTTAGATCTTGTAACTAATGGACACGGGTTTTTAAAATTAAAATTGAGCTCCTGAAACGTTAGTTAGAATGTTTAAAAATCGCGACCTTTAAAAAAGTATATTAAGATCTGCTTCTATAAATAGTTTGTCTAGATTTTATTAGGTCATAATTATGATAATGTCAAACAATTTTTTTATTTATTTAAACAATCTTACAATTACATACAAGTACCTTCAAACATTTCGCCAAACTGCAGTACAGTTTGTTGGCGGTTACATTATCGATCGCAATTACATTATCGAATTGAAACTCTTGTGAGACATATTATTTCTAAAGATAATAGTCCTTATGTCCTTGGAATAAGCCATACCAATCAATTGTGCTGCTACGGTACACTATGATCAATGCGAGTAAGCTACTTCTGTTCCCCGTACTAGTATTATACTGTATCACGGTGGAAACAGGACTCGCCATCCACTATAATCAATCTTAAGTACTTACTTAGTCTACTTACAATATATCGGTAGGATAATAACATTTATTTTAAACGTTTTAAGCTAAATTATTAAATTAAATTATATTATTACGCGTGCATGCGGGTCGGTAAACAAAGAAACGCATTCCGATGCGAGTAGCAGTTTGCAGTATAATAAATAACGGATCGCTCTTCCGTATTATTAGTCACTACGCGCGATATGCCATGTCTGCCGCATGCACCCCCGGTGGGCTAAATTAGCTATGGAGTGTGTGTCGGATAGTGGGCGGCGACGATGCGGCAGACCGGGGCATATATGGCTGGATTACCTATAAGCATATCTTAACGCCTGGCAAAAGACACTCTGTAGGTAGTGGAACGAGTGGAAGACTAAGGACGTGGCCTTTGCCCAACAGTGGGACACTTAACGGCAACATAAAAAATACTTATTTAGCTCTTCTCTTAATAGAAAAGTTCGACTTTAAGTCGAGGGTAAGCGAGATAAAATAGTTTTTTATGCTCTAGAGGATAAAGTAAAATCGCAGGCTGAGAGGGGCACGCGGCGAGTGAACCGGGCCCAAGCATGTGAGAGATGTTTCCTTTTCAACGATTTAAAGTAAAATAAAACCTAATATTGTCCTCAAAATCGAAGAGTAAAGCGCTCATTATCGCCCTAGGGCGGTAAAGCCCTGTGTACTGTAATAGTAGATTACATACCAAGGCCGTTTAAGTGGGTGATATCTCGGACTTCATGTAATTGTCGGCCGAGGCGAAGCCGAGGTCGACTAACATGTGATCCGAGGCTTTCCCATTTAACGGCCGAGGTTTGTATACTATTTTTCTGCCCGACGGAGCCGGCAGGTGGCAATTTAGTTTTGCGTAAAGTGGCGCTTACCGGCCGGAGGACTGAAAAGATGATTTCCGAAATACTGTGTAACGCTACCCCCTAATATTTAATAGACTTTAACCACAGTCAATATCCGTATCATACTTACTTTTAAAGACGGAATAAATAGGGTCTCCGTACCCTCCGGAACCCTAAAAACGCGGTTCGTTCGGAAATTTATTGCGTACGAGTATGTTGATTTATTTTTGTTTTTATCTGACATTTTATGCTATTGAACATGTTAGCTGTGTTGAATGAAATTTATTACGGAAAATGGTTTGTTGGTTTCATTAAATTCAATTTGGAATATTTTAACGATCCTTTATTGAAATTACTTTACAATGGATGGCTTTAAGCGGTAAAATTATAATAAAATAACAGACGATGAATACACACTAGTGATTTATTTAGGAAACGTAAATATTAAGTTTGTTTTCGCTGATTCTGTTGAACTAAGGCGCGGAAATAATAATGTTGAATTAATTTAATAATACTGTTAATTATTAATTGAAAGACATGTCATATACTACAGAAAAAGTGACCAAGGCCCCCAGTGCCCAGGGCTGTGATCGAACCAGCGACCTCCTGCTTTCGTGGCAGAGCGGGCAGGAGGTCGCTGGTAAAAAGTGACCAAGCCCTGGGCACTGGGGGCCTTGGTCACTTTTTCTGTAGTATATGACATCTATTTCAATTTATAATTTATATATAGTAGTGTGACTACTTAAAAACATGAATCAAAACATTTATTATATTTAATAAATGATTTAATTCATGCTTGAAAATTGTTAATAATACTGGTTAAATATTTTTTAATTAGTAAAGTAGGTAGAGCACGAGCTATGTAGTACCTACATAATAGTGGGTATAGCCGTACTACCAGGACAGTAGAAATAGTACGTACGTTTGACCAAGATCGTTTCTATTTCGTACATAGTCAGAGATACCAGGGCATATACCATTGCGGATATGTATCTCCATCTCTGTCACACTTGCATATTGGAGTGACAAAGAGGTTTACCCGTCAATGCCAATTTATTTTCGATGTTAGGCGTGCTTATGGAACTCTTCGCCCGAATTGGAATCGCTCGTCTTTTGTTTTAGGTCGGTACTGACACAAGGGCTGTCCAAACATACCGAGCCCGACTTGTCGCGCCGTCGCCAGTATTATATAATATTTTTAACCGTCGGCAACCCTAGCGTTGTGCTGAGCTTCAGTTGTTTTTTGTGTGGTATTCAAAACGGTTTGTATGATCTGTTCTCTCATATGTGTTATATGTGTAATCTTCATACATTATATAAAAGTTCTTAAGAATACTGTCTTTTTCTTCCGCTAGTACATATCTCCACCCCCAAAAGAGGGATGGATATACTTTACCTCTCCTTCATTCTAATATTTTCCCGGCTTATGGCAACTAATCCCAATATTTTCCGAGGGTGCACCAGCCGAGGTTAGCCACATAATCCTGAGTTAAGCATTTTTTTGTATGGAATTTGACAGCTTAACTCCGGGTTAGCGGCTAACCCTGGCTGGTGCAAGTGGGCCTTAATGAATAGAAATTATTGTGAATAGTAAATAAGAATGATGTTTTAGTTTTAGCTCAGCAAATTACATATAGATAAACTATTATTATTAAGCAGAAACGACTGAACGATTCTAAATTTCGTGGAATGAAAAGAAAAGTAGAAAATTCATGACCTAGGGCGGGAATCGAACTCGCGACTCTGGGACACATCGCATCTGGGGCCCATCGCTAAGAAATATGTATACTTAGATATTTTACTAAACATGCATGCATAAAACCATTATTCTTGGTGCCGTATTTTAGATAGCTTCCCTATTCACCCCGCAATTTCTATTAACCCCGTTTTAGGCTAAAATTGCAAGTTCCATAACAATGGAACAGTAGATGTCACATGCTGGAACGCGGAACATGGAACACGGAACACGTCTATTGATTACAGCGCAACGTTAAAGCTTGGGAACCGACGCCAATTTATGTAATTAGGATATTGTAGGTGGTACTACGAAAACTCACTATGATCTAGATTTTCTCGAATGTAAACTACCGGGAATTACTTATATCAATAATAAATAAATAAAAAAAAAACTTTATTTTGAGTCCTTTGAAAAATTTACATGCATGTCAATTACAGTTTCACTTATATTAAAAAAAAACCCATGTCAATTTCGCCATGAAATCACTTTTCAGCCTGCTGAAAACATTCTAAGGCATGAAAAATCACATTTTCTGCGTTCCGGCCGGCAAGTAGCCACTTGCAGGCCGCTACGCTAAACAAATGCGCCGCTTGCCGACTGCGTCGAGCAGAAAAATAGTGTACTGACCTTGGCCAGTAAATAAGAAAGTCTCAGATCACATGTTTGTCGACCTCAGCTTCGCTGATTACACGAGATCTTAGACATTTCTTACTTTACAGGCCTCGGCACGTAATCTACTATTAAAGTTTTGTTCACATCACCGGCGTAAAAATATTTTACACACGCAAAGTTATTTGCCGGTCATATATGGTCGGGCAAGCCGTCGGGTCTCCAAAGCGGGTATGTCCACCGGGCATCAACCAGACAAATTAACCATACATGATAGCCAATATTTGAAACGGGATAATTACCATGTATGTTTGTTTTATTGAGCACCCGATATTTTGACACTGTTGCAAGCGTCATGTTCACGGAGTAAACTTCGTATATTAACCATACATGTACTGGTAGATCCGGCTGATATGGTCAAACGTAAATGGCCGGCCATTGCCGAAGGCTTTATTAAAAAAGAACTCATCTATAAATGTTCAGGTAGCCAATAAATTTAGATATTAAAAAAAAATATATGGGGACAATCTTACACAAATCGTCCTAGCCCCATAATAAGTTCAATAAGGCTTGTTTTATGGGTACTAGGCGACGATATACATAATAAATAAATACTTAAATAAATACATAGGAACATCCATAACTCAGAAACAAATAAATAACTAGTAATTTAATAAATATTTGTGGGACAATCTTACACAAATCGACCTAGTCCCACGGTAAGCTCAATAAGGCTTGTGTTGTTTTTAGATACTAGACGACGATGTATATAATAGATAGATACATAAAAATACTTACATACATAGAAAACATCTATAACTCAGAAACAAGTATTCGTGATAAACACACAAATAAATGCCCTAACCAGGATTTGAACCCGGGACCTCCTGCTTCGTAGGCATGTCACTACCAACTAGGCTAGGAGACCGTTATAATAATATAAATTTCAACAAAGCAAAATCGACTTCAACACTGAATAGTTTAAAATCCCATCCATTTTTTACGACCATTACAATAAACCCAACCACGGCGGGGTGTGTTTCATTGCGGATTTCCGAGGATTTATTTATGGCCTTCATTAGCCGTTACTCTCATCCAAATGGTGCATTCCGAGACCAAATGCACAATATGGGGACTTTGAATTAAAAAAAAAAACTTTTTTTTAATCATTATTTCAGGCCAACTGTACCTAAAGCTAAAGAATAACGTAGAAAAAAATCCTAGAAAAAAACGGGCAAGTCTGAGTCGGACACGAACACCGAGGGTTCCGCATGAAGGATGCTGAGCCATTTATAAATCTTAAGCTTTTAAAATAATGGTGGCACGGAACTCTCAGTGTGCGGAAATAAAACGGTTTTTGGTTTTTTTCCTGTACGTGTGCTAAGTTCTTGCTTTTTGCCAAATTTCGTGATTCTAGGTCAGTGGGAAATATCCTATACATTTTGATTCCCATTGCAAATGTATAGGAAATGCTACAAAACATAAACGACCGTATCTTATAGTCGCGTTGACATAGAGGTTTGGTTTTTTCACACCTTCAAGTATCAACCGGAAACCTCTATCTTTAAGCTAAATTATGAAAAAAAGGACATGACACCCTTTACGACCCGATACGACAGTATTGAGTTACGATCGAGAACTCATAGTTAAATCAATCTGTCTGTAGCAGACCCTTATCTTAGCTGACATGTCCCTAAGTAGGCGGTCGAATTGCCCTTTTGGGCGGACCGATCACCTTAGGTACGAATCGTACCGTACGATGTGTTCAAAATATCATGGGAAGGTTCTTTGAAAAGGAACAATGAGAACTACAATTTGTCCATCATTAGAAAAGAGCAATTTTACTGTTTATTTTATTAAGTTACTTATGGAAACTTTAAAGAATTGCTTAAAGTCTAACAGGTAAATTGGTCGTCCGTACAAGACCAATGTAAGTTTTTTATTTTAATAAAAGGTAACTATAAAAAAAATGTATTTGAAAATTGGCGTTTCATAGATAAACGCTTAAATAACTTAAGGAAACACTTTGGAATATACCTTTCATTGATCATAAATTAATGAATATGAGGCTAAAACCAAAACCGAATTGGATTCGGGGGCACTGATCGAATCATTGCATACCTTGGGTGTGCAAAAATATGCACGAAAAAAATACCCTTCCCTTTTCCCTTAAATTTAGTTAATTTACCTAAATATACCGACGTTTAAACACAGTTTCATGTGTCATGGTCTCGTCCTCGTCTTGTATGATGAACAGCGAAGTGTCAACGGCGATCTTGCTGGAAATAATAATTAGTAGAAAATAATGCTCTTTACAATTAAAAATGACTTGTAGTAGTAGTGCTACTTGTGAATACACAAATATTGTAAAGAGCACAATTTTGATTTTGAATGAGTAAAACATCTACAATAAATCTGTTAAAGGGAATACTACTGCGTATAATACTGCGTATAAATGAGTTCTTAATGTGAGAAATGCAGTTTAACAACACCCTTCCTACCAAAATTATACACGCGAAAGTTTGTAAGTATGGATGTTTCATACTCTTTCACGTAAAAACTACTGAATGGATTTTAATGACACTTCACAATAATACAGCTTATACATCAGAATAACACATAGGCTACAATTTATAAAGATATTGCGCAGACGAAGTCGCGGGCACCAGCTAGTTTTTTAAAATATCCTTGTGACAAAAAAACCGTGCGACTCAGAAATATACAGTAAAAAACCGTTTATTTTATGATGATTAAAAGATCTAATCTCAAACCAAAACGTTAACCGCAATAATTTTCAAACAATAATAATCATGCCAACTCATTCAGTCCAACACACTCACAAAATACGGCTCGGTTCACGCGCCGCGAAGTGCAATAAATATTTCCAAATTTTAATTTGACGCTCGAACAAAATGGGACTGATGAGGTAGCAATATCAGTGCTATAATGGCTGCTTTAAATGATTTTTGAAGCGTTTATAAGGGTGGAAGGGGGTTTAAGGATGACTCACACTAGAACGGGATGGGACGGGACGGGACGGCAAATTGACACAATTTCTATGGAAAGAATCACGTTCGGATAGCTTGGAGCCCTCGGAGGTCACATGATGTTTTCTAAGATTATGACAGATGTTATGCGTCAAACGTCCTTGCCCGTTCTAGTGTTCTGTGTGCCATACTAAGCACGAGAAAGAGACTAGTTCTTTTAAACATTTTTTTTATATCGTCGACTGTTGGTTCACTAGGATAAAGTACAGGGTTTTCCATGTCCCTGAGTCCTTACCCTAATTGAACCTAGGATCGACGATATGTCACAACCAGATTTTTTAAAGTCATTATTAGAAAATTGTGCCTTTAAAATTATTATAGTATTAATAGCAATCAATTATATTACGACGGCAAATCATATTGCTTTTAATATTAGTATATTGTAAAGAACACAAAGGATATCGAAGCAAACGTAGGATAAAGGTGGTTTTAGTCAAATCTCACGAAATTTTTGTATGATGTTGATTCAAGTCTCCTGATTACCTATTATTTTATAAGGGCACAGGGTTCGGGGTTCGAATGGTCAGATGGCAGTCGCTTTCGTAAAGCTAGCGCCTACGTCAAATCTTGGGATTAGTTGCCAAACTGGACCCCAGGCTCACTGAGGGCATAAGCCGGGAAAACGAAGGAGATTAATATATATTATAGACGCTGCTATTTTATTTGTATTGTTTAGATATATTTCTTGGACGCCCTTGTCTATCTGACAGATACTCTATAATGAAGCTCCCTACACTATTATGACATAACGAAACGCTTTGGTGAACTAATGAATTCAAGGAACCACTTCTCGCTCCGCCGTTGCGGCGAACGATGTGATTGGTCAAACTTATTAGACGTGTCTACTGTCCACCAATCACCGGTGCGTATAATTGCATAAAGGTGTCAGGTGAGCGGCAGGGCGTTCCTGGAACGAAGCGTTTTTTTTGTATGGAATTTGACAGCTTAACTCTGGGTTAGCGGCTAACCCTGGGTGGTGCAAGTGGGCCTTACAGTATCAACTCGTGCATTTCTTACCGGAGCAGACTCTTTTCGATTTGTGAATTTTCTTCCTTTCTTTTCTAACTCGCAGCTCGTCAGTTTACTCCGTGAACATGGCGCTTGCAACAATGCCGAAATATCGGGAGCTCAATAAAAGAAACATCATGTTAGCTTAAAACCTAAAAGTACAGACTATAGAAATGGGTTTAGATTATATCTGGTTTTAGATTGTAGTAATAATGTACTTTTAGGTATTTAAAACTTATTAACAGACCAAACCACGTGAGTCGGGTGTTGGACCAATGACATAACTCGACTGAGATGACTTTTACTAAATGTTCTACCCTCATTGGCCAAATTGGAAAGTCAAGTGGTTTTTTAAATACCTAAAAGTAAACACTATAAGCGGTTTCCTATTTTTATTTAGAAAAAGTATTGTATACAATTGGCAAATTCAACTGTTTAAATATCATATCGTACTTAGACTTAGCAATATAAGTTTAATAAGTATTGGATCACAAACACAATAACCTCTAAGTTTCTGACTTGACATTCTAATCAAAGGGAAACTTGTTATTACTTTGCAAACAAATACTCCTAGACATTTCATTTGAATAACTTAACACTTTTATAAGTTTTTTAGAATGTCAGTATTAATATATAAGTTATATCCTTTTATTATAGCCCAATATTATATTTTAATACGAACATAAATTACAACAGGGGCTTTACCATGAATGGCGTCTTAACGCGATTCAGTTTAGGTTCTTATCTGTGCTCAGAGGCCTTACCACGACGTATTTACCGCGATTCAGTTTGGGTTCTTAACTGTGCTCAGGGTGCGTAGCCAAGATGCCAATCGGTCACGCTCAGTAGTTAACGAAACGCAACTGTCATTGTCACACTAATAAGGAAGAGTGATAGAGAGAGGTAGCTACGATACGTTATCAAGCGTGAGCAATTGGCATCTTGGCTACGCACGCAGGGGCCTTACCATGACGTCTTAACGCTATTCAGTTTAGGTTCAGTTTAGGCTCAGTTATATAGAAGCGATTCAGTTTAGGTCGTCAACTGAATCGCGTTAAGACGTCATAGTCAGGGTCTACATTTTTATTTTTCCGGGGAGTCATTAAAAAGAAAAATAAGATTAAAAAAAATAAACGAGTCAGCAAAGCGAGTGAAATCTCCCAGTTTAGCCGGACAATCTGTCCGACCGATCTGTCCGGGAGCGTTGGTGGCCCAGCGGTATGACGTGTGACTTTCAATCCGAAGGTCTCGGGTTCAAATCCTGCCGGCTCGTATCAATTTTCGGAAATTATGTACGAAATATCATTTGATATTTACCAATCGCTTTTCGGTGAAGGAAAACATCGTGAGGAAACCGGACTAATCCCAATAAGGCCTAGTTAACCCTTTGGGTTGGAAGGTCAGATGGCAGTCGCTGTCGTAAAACAAGCGCCTACGCCAAATCTTGGGATTAGTTGTCAAATCGGACCCCAGGCTCCATGAGCCTGGCATAAGCCGGAAAAACGCTGAGGAGAAGAGACTCGGACTATTTTTTGTGTTTATGGTTTATGTTTGTTTGACGATAATGCGAGTATCGCTGGTCAGACTAGAAAAACTTCTTTCGCTCGTTCTATGATTCATATACAGTTGTATAACATCCCTATCATTTCTATCGCTGGCCTGTATTTAGGTACTCAAGCACCATTGAGGTACACCGCAGAGAATGTATTTGCTTAATTATTAGGTGCGTCAGTTAGGCCGATCGCATGTCTAATTGTAGATTGTTGGGTCACTGCATAAAGGAGATATACGTTACCGGCAATGTGATACAGCATTCTAAAGCCATATCGAATCGAATTACAAGAAACAACACATACAAAAAAAACTCACAGACGAACTAAACCAAGACGTCCCCCCCAAGTCAGCTTCCCGGGGAAGGGTGCCCATAATACTGGCTACTTTTCCTCGCTGGATGGCAAAGCCCTACCTTTGACTGAGACACGAGCCAGCTCTATGATCAAAAATGATCTTCTTCAACGTAATAAATTGCCCATCCTCTCACACAACTATCAATTACTTTTTGAGTAAAATACTTAAAACAAAATTCTGTTATAAACTGTGTAAATGTTTCACCCAAATTATCCGGGTAACCGAGTACTTAAGAATTAAAGTGAATGAGAAATAGCAGAGTAACTGGACACTGTCCACTCTAAAAAGGTATTTTACCCCGCTTTTATACACTAAAGTGAAATAACTGGACACAAAATACTCGTACAAATTGGTTTGCGTATTTCTGCTTCATTAAATGGTAAATATTCTGTAATAAATTAATTTCGTAAAAGCATATTGAGCCATCACAAAATTGAGCGTGTACGAAAATTATAGTCAATATTTAGTATCCTTTTAATAATAATGATGAACGGCTTCTGACAGTTATTGGCTACCGTTGAAAGGAATTGATATAACTAATAATGAAATAATGTCGGAGCAATGATATTCGCGGGCGATAGTTAAGTTAGTTCATGAGCGTGGGGGATATTTCAATGTCCTCGGAGACTCAAGACAAAAGACAATCGATTCGATTTTGCGCGGAGAGTTGTGCAGACCTGGTACAGATAACACGCACAATAGACTCCGTCTATGCTAAGTTTCCTGGATTTTGACAGCACAGAATGTGAAAGTGTTTGTAAACGTCATAATTTCATAGAAGTTTGACGTTTAAAGTAACACTTTCAAGTTTGACAGTTCAGAAAGATTTAACGTGGTTTGAGACTAGTCACGAAAAATATCAAAGTTAAGTAAATAATTTAGGGTTTGGTGAATTATGAAAGATAATTACGCATTTAATTCATAGATAACACTGTTACAGTAGAACCCGCTTAATACGATCACGTTTAGTACGCTTTCCCGCATAATACGCCGGTCCCTGCAACTTTTTCTCGTTCCGCTTGATACACCATCTGAAGCCCACATCGTTGTACAACAGCAGCGTTGCAATTAAGCATGCCCTATTCATATTACGTAAGGAAGACGCTATTGAGTCCGCCTGTCCAGATAAGTTTGTAGCGCTGAGCGCTTCTTCCTACCTACCAAAACATTGATTTCATTCGCTCATTGTAACCGCTGCAGTATTTTGATTTGTTACAAATCGATTCACGAAATCTGGCGCGGATTGTCTATGAAATTAATGAAAGTTTCATACATTTTCCGCGTCAGCTTGTAATGTGTACATTTAATACGTTACATGTATCCATTCATTTAATCTAATCATTATTTATTTAGTTAGTTCTTCAAAATAAATGGCTTCTGTCCAATGGGACAATTTCGCCAGTGTCAAAGTTTGGCTTAGCAATTGTACGGTTATAATAAATAAATTCGCTCTTTGGGCGAGACTTTGTACGGTGAGAAGCCTTGCTATTTAAATATGATTTCACATAGCACGTGGCGCGGACAACCGGGTGATGATCCCAAGAGTGGTAAGACAGGTGTCAGGACTATTTCTTCATTATCTGCATGCTCGCTTGTAAGTTCACTGTACATATAATAAGCCACCAATATTACGCACTAAACAACTTTTAACAAACAAAAAACAAAGCACTACTCCCGACGCGTCCTCGCTATCTTGGACATCAACCGGAAGTCCTAATCATTATTTCTCTTCAGCAAATCAACGTATCGTTTTGACGTGTGTCAGTTTGACACTTGGCCTTCAGTGTTGCTAGGCAAGTGAAAATATCGCGTCGATCGGTAGCGGTTTCGTGTGTGTCTCAAACAATTTTTTTTAAGTGGCAACATTCTTTGAGCTGTCTGTTTTTTATGAAGGGACGCTCATTTTTCATTTGGAATTGGGATATGGTTCTAAATTAATCTCCGGTAATTAAATCCGGATCCATCTTGGTGTCATCATGTAGGCAGTCATTGTGGTCTTCTGCAGTGGTGCAGTGAGGGCTGTTCTACTGGCTTGTAAATAAATTCTCATTAGGAGTTTCAAAGTCTTATTGGAATTTTAGTTTCAAAATCATAACCGACTCGTGTTTGTTCTAGAAGCCAAGAGGCTTCTACAGGGCTTGTGGCGTTGTCGCGACCCTTCCTAAAGGCAGACGTAAGTTTGACAACCATAACTTATTCTAATTATTCGAATTTTGTTTCGTTTTGAGTAAAATTCTGACCTGCTGTTTTACCCATTTCAGGTGGACGCACGTTTGCCCTTTTGTCTCCCTTTTATTTGTTAATCTCAACCCACATGTTCACACCTCCCGGAGACGTGTGATTTAAGTCACGAAGATACGCGGATTTCTTATTTAGTATAACTCCGACCATGAGCCATCATTAGTTTTCAGGAAATGTAAATATAAATCCGCTTAGGGAAACTTTAGCTTCTGCGTACGTCTGTTTACGAGCCTACGCCATGACGAAGACTTTTTATTCCAAATTCTATTCTTTTCCGCCTGATTGGCTTTTAATCCTTATATTAATTATAAAAACCTTATTGTCATCTTCGATTCGCGGCGCGAACTGCATGCTACCTCGTCGAGGACTTACTGACCGCGTGGAAGACACTTTAAATTAATATCATCTACCATCTACGGGAGAAGGACCCAATTCAAAAACTAGAATTCGTGTTAAAAAGGGCTTGATATAGCCGTATAAAAGAGTTCTCAAGTCGTAACATACTTAAAAGACCTCATAAACCGTTTGCAAAGCTTCCCGGAGCTATTTATCAGATAAGAGCACATAGCTCACCAAACACTGCGTGAACATTTAAGGAACATTCTCGAAAATGGGACGTTAAACAAAGAATCAACTCCCATTTGCACCCACAATGCCTTTATAAATCTGTAATGGTATGCAGGGTGTATTTGATTGCGGGGGTTTCAATGCAAAAATCGAATATATTCTTATGAACGAAATCATTTTTTTTGCATTTAAACTATGTTTGGTTTTGAACGTTGGTTTGCTATTTCAAAGTAGTTTATGGGGGGACTGTCAAAAAAAATATCTTGATAACTTTCGTGGGCGCGTTTCGAATGCATTTGTGTATATACGTAGCTTAGGTGTATGCCGGGTATATCTATACGTTCGGGCATATCCGTCTGGCGGATGTCCGGCGGACATGCCCACTACGGAGGCCTGACGGATTGTTCGGGTAATCCGTATATGGCCGAAATTAAGCACGAGCGAGATTCATGGAAGAATTAAATATTTTTTTACTTTTATTGACATCATAATGTAAGTTAGAATAGGCCTCTTTACAATATGTAAAACCATACTCACAAATAACCTTCTGGCTAAAAGTGAAAGTACAAATATCAGCCATTCGTGTAGTCTCCATGAGGGTGAGAGGCACCAGAAGATACATCAAAGCCTTTGATTGCGAAGACGGAGCAGGAATTCATTACGCAAGATTTTACACACAACCTTGCACTTGATTTTACACATATCCATTTTTGTTATTTATTATTATTGTTCCTCTTTATTTATTTTCTTTCTTAGGTTACATTTATTTTCTTGTTTTTATATATCTATGTATATCTATAAAATCTATAAAATACAATACAATAACTCCTTATTGCAACCCAGAACAACAAAAATAACACAAACTGGTATAAATTTTATGTGTAAGTATCTATATATAATGGTTATGTATATCATTCTTAAAAAGTTTAAATATATTAGATTATATGTGATATCCAAATAAGCGTCAAGGAAACCATGCCCTGTATAAAGTTGTTTTCGCCATGTTTATTGGAAAGTGGACGAAATAAATCCCCTTTTATTTTTTCGTTCAGCTGTAGTTCACAATTGGCGAAGCTGAAATAGTAATAATTGATGCTAAAGCCTTTGTTTTTCGCATTTGTTTTTCTTCCTTTTGTATTTGGTGCAATACAAAAGCGACGACGTGCTGTGATGCTTGTGATCAAACAATGTCCGGCGCTGAATGAATCCTTTATTGCAAAATATATCGCTTAATTTAAAAAGCAATCTGGTACATGTGTAGACACTTCTTTACGGGCGTGTTGTTAGTATGGGTTTTGATGAGGTTTAAGACTAGACTATTTCGACCACTTACCATGAGGATATATGCTTTTTTTTTATGCTATAGGGGGCAAACGAGCAAACGAATCGCCTGATGGTAAGCGATTAACGTCGTCCATGGACACCCGCAACACCAGCGTGCGTAGCCAAGATGCCAATCGCTCACGCTTAATAACGTATCGTAGCTACCTCTCTCTATCACTCTTCCTTATTAGTGTGACAATGACAGTTGCGTTTCGTTAGCGACTGAGCGTGAGAGATTGGCATCTTGGCTACGCACCCAGAGGTGTCGCAAGTGCGTTGCCGGCCTTTAAGGTGGGAGTACGCTCTTTTCTTGAAGGTCGTATCGGTCCGGAAATACCGCTGGCGACAGTTCGTTCCACAGTTTAGCTGTGCGAGGCAGGAAGTTTCGGGAAAAGCGCACAGTTGAGGACTGCCAACCATCTAAATGGTGAGAGTGGAAATATTGTCGCGTAGGGCGATGGCGGAAAGAAGCGGCAGGGATTAATCCGAACAATTCCTCGGAACACTCCCCATAATACATGCGATAGAAAATGCAGAGTGAGGCCACATCTCTACGCAGCGCCAAGGGATCAAGCCGATCAGAAATACGTTGGCAGTTGACAATTCGAGCTGCTCTCCGTTGGATGCGGTCTAGAGGAAGAAGCTGGTACTTAGGTGCCCCTGCCCAAAGATGAGAGCAGTATTCCATATGCGGGCGAACCTGCGCCTTATAAAGCTGTAGGCGATGGGCCGGCGTGAAATACAGCCTCGATCTATTGAGCACACCGAGCTTCTTCGAGGCCAATTTGGCCTTACCCTCTAGGTGGCCGCGGAACTGGACTTCACTCGAGATGTGAACGCCAAGGATTCCAATACTGGCTGTGGCAGATAGGGGAGTGCTCTCAAAACGAGGTGACGCGACAAACGGAAGTTTTTTCGCGGTGAACGCGCAAACCTGTGTCTGTGTAGGGTTATGCTTGTTTGCAACTATCGAGGAATGACATAGGGACCGACAGAGTAAAGGTATTTCGTGTGGCGATTACGTGCGATGGTAGATTTTAGATATCGTTAGGTGACATTTTGTTTCTGTCCATGTATGACCCACTTTCACCTGGCATTCAGAACTACTAACAAAATGACCCTCCAAAAGGGGAACAGTCACCATCATGGGATACCTTCCGCAATGGTCGGATCTCGGTGACCTCAACTAAGTAGTTCGTTTATTACCGTTTTCATATAAGAATTTCTCTGCTATCTGTGTTTTTTCTTACAAACTAAACAACACTTGTGATGTGACTTTGCGGCTGCAGCATAGAGACATACGACAGCACTAGAGGCGTTTTTAATCAGGTAAATATGTTTGAAGGCTGTTTTAGACATAACGATACGATTTGTCACATGCGATTTATTATTTCGTTAATGAGAAATAATGATTATGAGGAAGAAAAGAAGACAAGATAAATATTTTGAAGATGTTCTTAATAGTTCAATTGTTACAATGTTGTTACGGAAATAATAAAAATAAACTTTCAAATTCGTTTTTATGTATTTTATATTTTTTCGCATCTGTATTGAAGAACGTCTTTCGATACACTTGCGGAGATGCCATTTTACACTCGTCCCGAGTAGTGCTAGATACCTCGAACTCGTGAAGTAATGACATACTTTCCGCACTAGCATTGAAATGTACTATATCGCGTTTATTAACACCACGAACGTACGTTTCGAGCCCTTTACAGCGCTCGTTTTCACGAAGTCCACCGCTTCATTTCAAAACTTGAGCACCATCAATAGGTTCCATTTTCGACATAACTTTTTAGTGTCCAGTCAGAGCGCTCTATTATTGGCACCCTATAATGGATGACTGTTTACAATCAGTCCTGTCCGCCCTCGGTCGTTTGGTCGCATTACTTTTTGTTATTAAGTTGGGCCAAAGTAGGTGACAAGTTGTAACGTCATTTTGGAAGATTTATTAGATGTGGCTCGATAGTGTAATTTATTTGTAGTTTAAAAATACACTGTGTATTAAGGGCAGTAAACAAGAAGTTACGAACGAGTGTGAATTTAATTTTAGCACGAGTAATTGTAATTCTTGTACCGCCCGTGATACATACAATGGTTTTAATCACATTTGCGAGGAAATAAATAAACTTTTGTACGCAGATAAAGAAACAATTATTATTAGCGGTAGTGTTAGCACAGTCGACAGGACTCCATGGGGCGCAGGTCCTCCGGGAGCTCCGGGCGGGTGGTAAATAAAGTAGTATGAGAATTCATTAAGGCCATGGGCTTAATACAGATCATTAAGTCTAAGTATGCTTGCATATAATATCACCATTTACGAGCAGGTGTGATGAAAAGATATAAATTACTCGTGATCTCATAAAATCAATGCAAATATGTATGTCGAAAACTAGGGGATTTTTACTAAATCTTATAGTCGATGTACTAGACCAGCCTAAGGCGCCCGTCTTCATAGTTTGAAGCTTGTCCGTTAATTACCGGGCACACTGTATAGTAGTATAACTCTACTTAAAAACATGAATCAAAATATTTATTACGTATAATATATTATTTACAATGGACTTATTGAACAGTATGTAATTAGATCGCGAAATAATAAAGCAATATTATTGGTGAAAATAAAAATGGCTCCAGCAAGTAACGTCTGACTAACAAAAAAAGGAATAAACACAGAAATAATTATAAAATGTTATTGAAATTAATACGTTCGTACCATATCAAGAACAAATAAAGTTAAGATTTAAATACTCGAACAGTCTCCCCAGAAATGACATTTTGAGACATTCTTGAAAAGTAATATATTATATTGATTTTGTTTTGTATGCACTTTCCTCAGAAGGCTATAAACGGATCGTATTTACATATAAATTTGAAGCCGAATCAGATTTACTGCACGAAATAAAAGGAATTAAGTCTGTATTAAGTCTGTACGTTTAATGTCTCAAAATATATCGGGGAAACCGTTAGAAGTTTTGAGGTTTTGGGTTCGAAGCCCAGGAGGCTTATAACGAATATTGTTTATGGATTGTTTGAATGAAGGTTACATTCATGTATAATTAATCAATTAGTCTGTTATATGTAAATATAATGTTATTTGTTGCTCAGAAACAAGATTGAAGTATACATTGAAAGAGTAATCATATACTACAGAAAAAGTGACAAAAGTGAATAAATATTTGTGGGACAATCTGACACAAATCAACCTAGTCCCACAGTAAGCTCAATAAGGCTTGTGTTATGGATACTAGACGACGATATATATGATTGATAGATATATATAAATAAATAATAATAAATAAATAAATACATAAGTATTGTGGGACAATCTTACACAAATCGACCTAGTCCCACGGTAAGCTCAATAAGGCTTGTGTTGTGGGTACTAGGCGACGATATATATAATAGATAGTTACATATGAATACTTAAATATATAGAAAACATCCATAACTCAGGAACAAATATTCGTGATAAACACACAAATAAATGCCCTGACCAGGATTCGAACCCGGGACCTCCTGCTTCGTAGGCAGGGTCACTACCAACTAGGCTAGGAGGCCGTTATTACAAAAACAAATAATTTATTTTACTCATGCTTTACAATTGTAAAGATTTAAGTAAAACTTACCTCGGCCCTTTCTAGCATACGTCGTCGTGTCTGACGTGCTTTTTATACTCTCTTTAGTAATTAAAGCTGTCTCGAAATAAAATGAATTATAAAAGAAAATTCTCAAAATAAATTTGAATTATACGTTACGATTTTGTCCTATTATACCTATTTGGTTAAGTAAGGATGTGACATATTCAGGAACTTTGACGAAAGCGAAATATATCCTCTAATTCCGACAAGGCGCTATCTACGCTCGTTAATGTTGCTACAAACTATTTGTTTGTGCGAATCTCGCTCGCTCCAGTGGACAGACACTATTTAGTCAGTATAGAGTATTTAACGCAGAAGTTCAGTTTTAAAAAAACATTTAAAGAAAACTAATAGGGATATATGGGGATCCAAGGGAGAAGCCTGTTACCCAGCCGTGGAGCAGTCTTATACGCTAGGGAAAAAAGCAAATTATTTCTAATACGTATATCATACGTTGCATACATCGCCTCTCTCTCTCTCTGTTTGTCCAATCCTCGTTTTATAGTAAAAAAAAAAACTCAAAGTACCTGCAGTTTCATTAATGTGTGTGTATGTACTAGGCACCATTACACTAAAGCTGTTGACAGTGAAGATTTGACACTAAATCATTTAAAAATTTTATTTTATAGCAAATAGGTATGAGCTTACTTACGGAAGCTAAATTTAAAACGGGGTCCATTTTTTATATCTGTATCGCACACACAACGATGTTCTCAGTCTTTCCGGTGGATTATTCAAAGGTTAAGGTCTACAAAGCTTGATTTTCTTATTCAATTCTTATCTGCATTAAGGGGTACTCCTTCTCCATTGCATTGTATGATATCAATCATTACTACATTTCCACAAGCTATTATTGATCAAAGGAAAAATAACGTCTGTGTTTAGCTGAACTGTAGAGCCAATCTTTCATGTGGCCAATCAACAGCTTGTGTACATGTAATGATTTATATCATAGAATTCAATACACAAGGAGTACCTGTTAATGTGGATAAGGGTTCAAAAAGAGAATCAACCTTTATAGAGCATATATTATGTTTCGTCTCAAAATTCATGAGTAACATCAAAGTGAACTGTCCATTATTGTCTGCGTCCGCTAAATCAAGTTAAGGGTCTAGAAAACAAGGCAAGAAAGAGCTTCCCAGCGCCGTCATCTGTCACCCGACAGTTGCCCACTTCTTCTTACCAAACAAAACACAGTCAAACACGCTAAAACCAACCATACTTCTATACAAATACATGACATACCAACTGCTTAAGCAAAATGGTGGCGAAACCAGGGATTTCGCAGTTAGTTTACGAGATTTTGGTCTCTATTCATAGGAATATAAAGGTGGGTGTTATGCAGTGTGTAAGTTTGTTAAGTGTATGCTCGTAGTCACGTCTCCTGGCGATAAGAACCGTAGACAAACGG
Organism: Lathronympha strigana; assembly: GCA_949128165.1. Classification (NCBI taxonomy): domain Eukaryota; kingdom Metazoa; phylum Arthropoda; class Insecta; order Lepidoptera; family Tortricidae; genus Lathronympha; species Lathronympha strigana. The sequence goes on from OX421914.1 coordinate 3,119,771, forward strand.
GTGCTTTCGTGGCAAACTATTACTAGCGAGGCCATGGTATGACAACTGCCTTAAGATATATGCAAAGCCTTAGGCCCTACTATTAAGTGTTATGGGAACCTGTTTCAGCTCTTAATGGTATTAGAAAAATACAGTTTTGTAGTGTGTGGTGCGCTAGTTTTCTGATTAGATGCTTCTGCAAGCATTACATATTAAGCATTACTTTTTCAAAACTGTCACATAATGAAACGTCAAAATCGTTAAAAACCTTTTCTTGAAACAAATCAAATAATTTAATTCAATATTTCTGGCGTTTTCAGGCTAAAGGTACCACATTGTCGGTTATCCATAAGGCTCTACTGTCATAAATAATCAATTAGAAATTAACCTTATCAATAACCGACAATGTGGTACATTTAGCCTGAAAACGTCACGTTTAGATTTTTTGTTAAACTACAGTAGAGTCTGGGTGTGCAGACGCAATGACGTTTCGTTGCTAGTTTTCTAATAAATAAGTTCCAAATGTTCAGAACCTTGTTTCGCAAACACAAATACTTTAACCAAATGTTTTTTGCCGAGCATCGAACCCAGGACCGTCCATTAGAGCTATCTAGTGAGGTGGTTAGATGGACATAAAGAGTAACGAATCAGAATGGCTCCCAATTTGCGCCAAAAACTAGGGCTGGAAGAGTTTCCTTTGGATGAGTTTTTTTGTTTACACGCTTTTTACTTTTTGATTCTTTCATCGAATTGAAATCACGGGCATATCAGATTTGGTAGGCGTAACGGTAATAGATAATAATCGAACAAGCAAGCGAAGGTCTTCGAGTTTACTGGGACAATCCGGCGTTTATATATAATTTGTAACGGCATCCTAGCCTAGTCGGTAGTGACCCTGCCTACAAAAGCAGGAGGTCCCGGGTTCAAATCCTGGTCAGGGCATTTATTTGTGTGTTTATCACGAATATTTGTTCCTGAGTTATGGATGTTTTCTATGTATTTAAGTATTTATACGTATATATCTATTATATATATCGTCGTCTAGTACCCACATCACAAGCCTTATTGAGCTTACCGTGGGACCAGGTCGATTTGTGTAAGTCTCCCACAACACAAGCCTTATTGAGCTTAGCGTGGGACTAGTCCTAAAATATTTATTTATTTAATCAAATCACATGTTAACAGTACCGGAAAAAGTCCGCATGGACCGTACAACACTATTGTACACACTCCCATTCGGATTTCGGACGTTGATCAGACTTGCAAATAGCGGACGGTAAATTTGCCCACAAAGAATACGGGGAATTATGCGGGAGAAACGAGGCTTTTATCCTGTGACTGTGACATACGGATTGAGAGCAAACCTCATTTAGCTGCACGTTCAATAAGGAATTCACATCGACTTCTAAGGACCGATAACAATACAATAGACTTTTTCTACTCCAGCACTTCTATTTGTCAATTAGAGGACTGACAGCGATATTAAAAAAGTGTATATTATAACATTGTCTATGGTATTACATAAGAACACTGCTTCTATGGATTTTCATACAATATATGAGCACTGTTGTTTTTTTTTTAATTTCTATAGTGGGCACGACATCTTCCACTTCACACCTCTCTAGGTTTTGCTTTATATGCTATTAGTTTTGCTGTCGTAGAAAAACTAGCGTATACAACAGCTCATAATTGGTTCTTAAAACTCTCGATCGGCGACCCTCAAGTTTTAAGACCTCTTATTATATCACTGTTGCATAAACTACAATTATTAACAAGATTTCACCCTTAAATAAAGTAGTCACTCCGAACATGAACTCGCGGTCTCTATATCTTGGCAACCATTTGACCGATTTGGCTTATATTCGAAATTCAAAATTGTATATATTTTATCTAACCACATGTCAAATTTTACGAGGATCCAATGAACGATACTAGAGTTATCGTCGAACAAGCATGCTTCCAAACGGCGGATTGTCCAAGTAGTCTTTGAGTCACTCTCTTCGCTCGGTTGTTCGAAATTATAATTAAATTTGAGCAGAGACGTCTTTTAATAATAGGTACGGCGGGGACTCAAGTTATTGAGGGGGTATACCGGGTGTTTCTTGTAATAGGAGCAATAAATTTAATATTTACCTATATATCTATAAAAGTATGCATATCGTCACCCATAGTACAAGCTGCTTTGTTTGCACTTAAGGGCCAGGCTGATCTAAGTGAAATTATCGCCCAAATATATAAAATATTTATAAATAAAAATATAAAAACTAGACACTCTCATTAGGACGTTAAATTATTATTTTTTAGGGATGATATATGAGTAACTTTTTGTACTATTCGGGGTCGAAATTCTTGGTCTGCACATACATATACCTAATATAATAAATCTGTTATAGGGACTAGAATTTGTTTCTCCGTGTACCTAATTTCTACTTCTAAAGAAAGTTGTTTAGCCACCAGCCACACAAGGATTCCTCTAAAATAAACATGGGTTCGAATCAATATATTCCTCATTATATTTCGATGACGCAACCTCTTCGGACCCTTTCCGCGGTCTGTAAATGACGAAATATGAGTAAGATTTGAATGGCGCTCAATATCAAAGCATTCGCTATGACAGGAAATAGGGCTGGGCCAAGGAAATGTATTCCAATGTTACATATTTTGACGAAAAGATTTAATCGAATAGAAACAGAAACAGAACAATTCTGGCAGTCTTTTAATGGGCCTAGTTGGTATTGGCTCATCCTACGGTTTTTTTTAATCCAAAATATTTATTTAGGTATTCGACGTAAAAATAAAAACTTCATATCTATAAAACTAAATACCTACATATAAACGTAAAAAAACTAAACCTAAAAATGTCAAATCCCATCACGCTCGCTGTTTCTGCGTTGAATCCCGATGGTCATCAGTCTTTGCTCCAGGAACAAACTAGAGCGGAGCTTTCTTTAAAACTAAATACCTACATATAAACGTAACAAAACTAAACCTAAAAATGTCAAATCCCATCACGCTCGCTGAGTTTCTGCGCTGAATCCCGATGAACATCAGTCTTTGCTCCAGGAACAAACTAGATTGTAGCTTTCCTGCAGGCAGCGACCCAGCACCCTGCGCACCAGCAACCTGAAGTCTCAACAGCCAGGGGGTCAAATAAGTAGTCGGAAAGCGCTTTATTTATTTTCTCCAATATGCTCGGAAATGTTCACATTAATGTAGCAAAATTGGTACGAAAAGAACCTCCTTATGTACCGACTCAAATTAAAAAAAATCGAATTCATTATTTTACGGTTTTAGCGGCCAGGAAGTTGTAGTAAAATCCATTACTGTATTGTTTTTTACTTTTTAAACAAATATTTGGACTATCAATATTGCAAACAGCCAAATATACTTTAGCCGCGACCAAATGGTCTGCACAGACGAGACAATCTGATTGACATCAAATTATCAATCTGATCATATCGTGCTTAAAAATGCCCTGCCTGGGCTGGCTTTGTAGTAGTGTAGTAGTTCTAGAGAGAAGGAGATTAAATGCTTGGTTGTCTCGTTCTATCGCGAGTTGCATACGGCTCACTGTGCAAGGATGTAGCCGTATCGTGTAGATACGGCTTAATAAAACTAAAGACATTTTTTATGAACACAACCGTGCATTAAAAGAAAGTTTAGGCGGGAACCTTATTTTTCCTTTCAAATCTTATGCAAGAATACATTTTATTTCCTCTCATGTTTGGAGAAAAGCACTATATATGCCTCGGACGGAAATAGAATTTCGTGGATTCGTATGTAATTTGTCGGACTCAGCTTCGCTTCGTCCGACAAAAAATACTCATCCACGAATTTCGGTTTCCCGGCCTCTGCAATAATGTACTATTATTTATTTAACCTTTATTGCACAATACAAGAAAGTACAAATGGCGGACTTAATGCCTTAAGGCATTCTCTACCAGTCAATCATTGGGTCAAACACTTACTGTATGTCAATATGCATTATTGAATTTACTATAGGACTGTAGGTGAATTTCCATCAAATTTATGATAATCAATACGACTAAACTAAGTATGTATATGTAAAAACATCCTGATTATAATGGAAACAAAATCTAGAGTCCGACTATGTTAGATAATTATGTCATAGCTTCATAGATGTTTGACTTTTAAAATAACGCTTTAAAGTTTGACAGTAAATTTTTTTAGAAGATTTTTAGAACTAAGAGCTAAGAACAATTTAAGGTTTCAGGAAAAAAAGTGACGTTGCGTATGACAACATTTTCAATTCATCAACGACGTCATTTTCAATTTCGAATTTTAATCTGCCTAGCGTTTTCCCGACTTATGCTTATTGTTATTCCTCGCGATGTTTTCGTGCACAGAAAAGCAATTGGGAAATATCAAATGATATTTCGTACATAAGTTCCGAATAACTCAATGGTACGAGCCGGGGTTTGAACCTATGAATTTTAGATTGAAAGTCGCACGCTCTTACCGCTGGGCCACGAACGCTCTTCTTTAAGTAAAAATTTTCTTTCTAACGTTTTTCCGGTTTATGCCAAGGTTCAGGGAGCCTGGAGTCCGGTTTGGTAACTAATCCCAAGATTTAACGAAGGCGCTAGTTTTGCGAAGACGACTGCCATATCTGATCTGACCTTCCAATCCAGACTAAACTAGCCCTCATTAGGATTAAGGATGACTCACACTAGCACGGGACGGGACGGGGCGGGACGGGAAAATCTGTAAATTTCTATAGAAAGAATCACGTGATAGCTCGGAACCCTCGGATGTCACGTGATTCTTTCTATAGAAATTGACAGATTTTCCCGTCCCGCCCCGTCCCGTCCCGTCCCGTTCTAGTGTGAGTCATCCTTTAGCCCGGTTTACCCACGATGTTTTCCTTCACAGAAAAGTGATTGGTTAATATCAAATGCTCACCAACGCTCTCCTAACTATGAGAATTACAATTTAAATGATCGATTTCGTTAATTTAATTCTTTAACAAATTTAAATAGGTACTACGTAAATTAGGCAAATATAAAGCTGCAAACATCTCGCATTATATGCGACAACACTTAAACTCAATGTCTCATTTCGCATCTCTAAAATACGATCAGCATGAAAAATATTTACACTTCAAATATTTGTCTAAACCCTCAGAATAGCCCCCTGTCGTAGCAAGAAAAGTCGAACTAAGCAAACAGGGTGATCCCAGATTATTTCTCTGTGCATTGATTTAGGTTGTATTTGCTCTGTGGGCAGAGTGACATGACCCGAGAATTTGAAATGGGGCTTTCTCTTGCTGTATAGAATATTTTAAGAGCTTGGTGGTAAGCCAAACGGTTTCTGTTTATACGGTTTATGTTTTGGAGAAAATCTTTAGCGTGCAAGGTAAAATGTACCTACTGTACAATTTACTTAATACATTAAGTTATTGCAAAATGAATAATGCAACACCCAAATCTAATGCCGTCATAGCTGCAGAATATCTACAAGCTATATTGACCGCTTACCATTAAGTAGACTTTAAGACTGTGTTTAGTACAGATTTAAATGAATTTAATACATTAGGATTCGTATTTGCAAATCCGTTTTTTGGCTCCAAGGGGATTCAGTGTATTGACAGCTGGGGCGTAGCAAAGCTTGCCCCTTTAGCTGTCAACACACCGAATCCTCCTTTTTTTAAAGGGTCGGCAACGCGCATGTAGCACCCCTGGAGTTGCAGGCGTCCATAGGCTACGTTGATCGCTTACCACCAGGCAGGCCGTATGCTTGTTTGTTACAAAAAAGTATTTTAATGCAAATGCATTTTTTTACCGTAGAAGAGAACAATAAAGCCATGTTGAGACTTGAGACAAAAAACGCCGACGAGTAAATTTAATTTAAGTACAGCTGTTCACATAAAACAACGAAACGGACTGAAAGCACTTGGATTGAAGTTTTATTTGTCTTCAAATTTAAAGCTGGCGGTTTCTGGGAAATTGGAACAATCGGAGTAAAAGGTTAAACCGGGAATATGACTCGAGTATTGAGAAAATGGTACAATATTGACTTTATTGGCACATTATAACAGAGTACACGAGTTCTTACCACGGATTTTTTAATAGGTACCACAGCAGTTGCAAGCAGGTACCTATACATCCCGCTAGCTGAAAAACCGAAGAAAAAATGGGTACCTAGCAACATTATGAAAAAATATATTCCAATTTAAAACGGATTAATCACATTTATTAACACTGTAACCCGTTTCGAGCCCTTTACAACACCCATTATTAGGGTTATAAAAAAAATCAAGCCATTTACGAATGCTATGAAGGGGTAGAATCGTAGGGTCATGGTATTAATAAATACGATTACTCTATTTTAAAGTGTTTCATTTCAATTAACAATAATCGCGTAACAGAAGATAATATCCAGTTAAAAAGTTAGATGCTATAAATAAATAAATAAATATAATAGGACAATCTTACACAAATCGACCTAGTCCCACGGTAAGCTCAATAAGGTTTGTGTTCTGGGTACTAGACGATGATATACAATGTGTTTTTGAGCAATTGCTTTAAATGCAAGGGTGCATTCTTTAACTTAAATTAAGTTAATTTCTCAAAGACACCGGTATTCTAATTAGCTCCATTTAGAAAATAACTACTAATTTAATTTAATTTCGTATGGGATTTGCATGTGTGTAAACGGAGTATGAGTATTCGACATGACATTGATATGTCATAGCTGTCACTTACTCAGTAAAGTCAATTCTAATGCCCGTTTTACATTAGCGGTTGATGCAACATGTAATTATTTTGTATGAGAAATTAAAAAATAAAAATTAACGAATTTAATAAAACTAACTATGCCATTCTGTTTCCTTAATTATACCAAGCCACATGACGAAGTTAAAGCAAATGCTCAAGAACACCCTGTATATAATAGATAGATACTCATAAATACTTAAATACATAGAAAACATCCATAACGCAGGAACAAATAGTTGTGATAAACTCACAAATAAATGCCCTGACCAGGATTCGAACCCGGGAACTCCTGCTTCGTAAGCAGAGTATCTTTATGTACACGCGGGTACGGCCTTATTCAGTTGGAAGTGACCCTGCCTACGAAGCTGAAGATCCCGGGTTCGAATCCTGGTCAGGGCATTTATTTTTGTGATTAACACGACTATTTGCTCCTGAGTTATGGACGTTTTCTATGTGTATAAGTATGTATGTATATATCTAAGTATGCGTATCGTCGGCTATCACCCATAGTACAAATTTTGCTTAACTATTTTTTTTCGCGGGTCGAGGGTTCGGGGCTCGAGCCCGAGATCATGAATTTTTACTTTCTTTCTAAGTCATTTTGCTTAGCTTGGGCTTAGGTTGATTGTCCCAAAAATATAGACAGGCTGACACCGTCCCACCTCCAACGAACTAACGTAAGAACGGGCGGAGCGGAACAGCGAAATTTAAAAACGTAATAAATATAAGAGCCTGGGCAGAGTACAATTTTGTACCATTTGGGATCGAAATTTTAAGTCCATGGGGTCCCAGTGCACGCAAGATTTTTGTAGAAATCGCGAAACGTCTGGTTGATGTAACTGGGGACCGAAGAGCTGGTGGCTTTCTGGCACAACGTATCAGCATTGCGATACAACGAGGAAATGCCGCCAGCATCCTAGGTACATTACCTCAAGGGCCAGTTTTAGATTTAAGGTAGGTAGCTTGTAACTTATATTTGAAATTGTTATCCTACTAATATTATAAATGCGAAAGTTTGTATGGATGTTTGTTACTCTTTCACGTAAAAACTACTGGATTTTCATGAAATTTACAATAATATATAGCTTATACATCAGAATAACACATAGGTTACAATTTATAAAGATGTTGCGCAGACGAAGTCGCGGGCACCACCTAGATAAAAATAAATTATTTTCCTTTTAATTACAACATGTTTTAAACTTCAATATTTCTTAAGGATCAGTGTCGAGTTCCACTTTCCAAACTCAAACAAAAATTAAAACAACACTGATACCAATTGGTTTTACGAAATTCTAACAAACATTCGCGTTCCAATCCCTATTAATGTAAAAGCAAATTTAACTTTGCCGTTCTTGAAACACGCCCACTTCGAAGTTTCACCTTATTGGGTATGGGCATGATAGTGATTAAAATTTGCGCGGAACGCATGACAAATTTGGTAAACTAACGACGTCAGAATCCGTTCTGAAACCCAATTTGTATGTAAATTCATCGAAGTCGCGTCTGATAAACATTGCTGCGGTTGAAGTTGGTCGCACTTCTAGAACAGGGGACATGTTTATGCAATACTGATGGATTGTGATTTATGACTAAGCTGAACAAAAAAAAAAGTCGAACCTCGAAGGGATGATAAACATGGCCGCGCCCGCGGCTGAAATTGGTCACACTTTTAGATTAGGGGACATGTTTATACAATAGTGATGAATCGTAATTTATGATTGAGCTGAACAAAGGGATAATTAATAAAAAAAAGTGTATTGATGGAATTGTTCATAATTATGAATAAAAGTAGATGTTTACCTTGAAGCTCCTACTACTGGTTTGTTGCTGTTTCGTTGTCAGAAGATTTCGCTTGCGGCTTCGCCCGCTAAAAATGGCGGCAATGTTGCCATTTCTATGTTGCAATACCCGAGGGGTGACGCCTATCGTCCTGGTGGAATCTTATATGTTACCTACAGTAACACAGTCCTACAGTGTGGAAGGTCAGGTCGACTTTATTATTCTAATTCTTCAATGTATGGCGCCCAACACTTATTAGTTTAGTTTATTTATTTCATGTCGGGGAAGTATTCCAGGTACCGATAGCCCTCTTTCAAGCATTTCAACAAAGTAACTAATAAGTTTAAAAATAGTATTAAAGCATAGTGTTTAAGTACAGGAGCATGGTGATTAAGTTAGTTGCTAAAGCGGATTCCAGGCTCCCGGAGGCATGGCAAAACGGTAGGAAGAAGAGGAGTGATTAAGTAAAAAACGCAGGTGTAATCTTTATTGTTAGTTTGCAATATTTTGGTTTTCTTTTGGTTCCATTCTGCGATTAAAAGTTGTAACTATATGCCAACCGAAAACTAATAATAAGCCTTTAAAAAACTTGATGTTGTTACAATTTTGACATCGTTACGGTAAATTGACAACTGAAGATAGACGTGATTTTATGTTGATTTTTTTTTTCTTGCTATAAAGGCAATAACAAATACACAAAAAACTGTGCATAAGTAGTTAAAGTTTTGCCTTTTGGACTAGGTTGACCCGAGATTGTCCCGAAATATTTATTTTAAATAAATAAATAAATATTGTGGGACAATTTTTACACAAATCGACCTAGTCCCACGGTAAGCTCAATAAGGCTTGTGATGTGGGTACTAGACGACGATATATATAATAGATAGATACATATAAATACTTAAATACATAGAAAACATCCATAACTCAGGAACAAATATTCGTGATAAACACACAAATAAATGCCCTGACCAGGATTCGAACCCGGGACCTCCTGCTTCGTAGGCAGGGTCACTACCGACTAGGCTAGGAGGCCGTTAAATTATTTATTATTTATTTATACCTTTTGCATAACACTTTTCTAAAAGGTTAATAATAGAACCATATATGTTATCTAAAGTTGAGTTAGTCTAGTTTTAATGAAATTTTCAATATTGTTCCATCTGACCATGAATCTGATTTCATTATCCCTTCTTAAGTGTTTATATACAATTTAATTTTCGTTGTTTATGGATTGGTTTAAGTTCAGTTTAGATAATTATTAAGTCATGCGTACTAAAGCAGGATTAATTTCATACGTATTATTTCGGATTCCAATTAAAATTCAAAATATACAAAAACATACGATTTTTAGTAAACATGGTTTCTGATTTTGTGAGTTCAGTGAAAAAAGCCGAAATATCCGGAGTTCGCAAACAAATATAACTACACGGTAAATATCTCGTTTTATATAATAAGTATAATATACAAAAAACTAAAATTATACTAGGTATTTTTCGATTGTACCTATTCCTAAAAAAAAGGAAAATAACAATCGTAAAACTCTTTTTTAGACAGTATATTTTTTCTCCACTAACGAATCAAATATTTTCTCTACCCGCCCCTAATTCAGCATTTCCTAAATCTCTCTTGTTTTTAGACATTAAATCACAGCAAAAACCTCACTGTCAACTAAGCACCAATATTGTTTCAAATCCCAGAGTTTAACTACCTCTGTATTTGTTTAGGACAGCAAACGAATCTGACCAGTGATACCCTTGATTTCAATCGCCAGCAGTTATCTTACAATCACTCTTATTCTGAGCCAATTTGTGCCTTATACATCACTAACCATACGGCCCAATTTCGCTTATTACATTACAGTAACATCATGTTTCTAAGTGTAAGCTTTTGATGTTCATATATTGCTCTGTGCTCTCGTAATCGAAACACAAAGTTACGTTTACCGCTCCCAAAATCACGGCTCTTTTTAATAACTTACTAAGTTCTATGGAGGACGTTAGATTAGGAGTTTGCCGACGGTATTATTAACTTTGTAGCAATATAATGATATCGTCATAATTATCGCAATGAGGACGAGGGTTGTTACTAGCAAGAAATCGGCGTTTTTGTATCGTAAGGAATATAAAAACTTAGGGGAACTAACGATGGCGGGGATAACAGTTTTTTGATAATTGTGATATAAATGGGACAGAAAGAGAATGTGTGAAGAGCGGGACAGGATATAAATAATTTTAAAGGTCAGTAGAAATATCGTTACAGATTTAAAAATATTCGATGTTTAAATGCATCATTGCGCCACGTCTAATTTATATTATGACTGTCCGATGCTAAACAAAAACTTTTTCACACCTTCGATCCCTTCAACTAGGAGGGATCAAAGTGGCACTTTTCTTCCCTGCTGGGAGGGATCAAAGTGGCACTTTTCTGTTCAAGGACTACACATTTTTATGTTTTCGGGCATTAACAAGTGGCATCGTGGTGTTGATATGATGCTGTTTTCGGCTTTGTTTATTTCCTCTTGGTTGGTGTGAAAAGCAGTATGTGTCACACGGTATCAAAATTATTTTCGTCTTGGGCGTTCACGCTTGAATCCTTCATTACGCTCAAGATTCATCAATCCATCATTCAATCCATCGCTTTATTTGGGATTCAATGTACGCCCTCGCTGGAAATATGTCATTTTGATCTCTTGTATCACAAACTACTATCGTAATTTCGAATGTGACCTTTCCTTATGATACACAAATCATACACAAATCGACCTAGTTCCACGGTAAGCTCGATTAGGCTTGTGTTGTGGTGTGGGTACTAGACGACGATATGTATAATAGATAGATATATATAAATACATAAATACACAGAAAACATCCATAACCTAGGTACAAATATTCGTTATAAACACACAAATAAATGCAGGATTCGAACCCGGGACCTCCTACTTCGTAGGCAGGGTCACTACCGACTAGGCCGTTACCGGAAGCCGTTACTTATACTTATACTAAAGAAAAAGACCAACACCATCGAAAGTTAAGCCGAGGATCGAACTCGACCTTGCCTGGTTACAAAGATATACTCTAAGGATTCGCCAGCATTCTTTGAGATGCGTTAGCCGCGTAAAGACCCGAGTTTGATACTGGGTTTGGCTTTCGATGGTGTTGATCTTTTTCTTTAGTACCCATATGACATCTATATCAACTTAAATTTTATAACAATTCAAAATATTTAATTAAATACCTAATTTGTTTTGTTTCAAGAAAAAGTTTGGAGCCTTCTGTTTAAAATAGAAGAATGCCCAAATCATTAGGCATCGATAATTCCGCGACTTTCCTTAACCAAATACCTTTTCCCAGGGACCTCCGAAGGATATTCGGTAACGTAATAAACGAACCCATTATTGACAGGTTATCCCGGCCGGGAAGGGATATTTTCCCAATACCTATGTACCTTGACGTAAAAATCGATCATGGTAGAACATTTGCGGCAGTTATGTCGTTTTGACCCGGATGTGTGGAATAAATATCTTAATATCATGAATGCACGTGTATGTTTTCCAAGTTCAAAAATAGGTCTTCTTATTTCGACAGTTTTTTAAATGTTTGTTGCGCATCGCTTATAGATAGATTTCTATGTTTTTATATTCGAAAGAAGACACATCGGAGGTAGAATAATGATATAATTTACGTTTAGACTGCAGGTTGCTGAACCATTTTTTGGTTTCCGTACGTCAACGGAAAAAACGGAACCCTTATATTATCACTTTGTTCTCCGTCCGTCTTTCCGTGTGCCTGTCAAGACCCTTGATCTTGGAAACGCGTAAAGGTAGCAAGCTGAAATAAATATCACATACACAAGTCTGCAGTCTTTTGAAGTTGTGAAAAAATCAAACCTCTACGTCAAGGCAATCAAAAGATACGGCCGTTTATATCACTTTTCCCATACCTTTGCAATGGGAATCAAAATGTATAGGGTACTTCCCTTAGACGACATTTGGCAAAAAGCAAGAGCTTTTAGCACAAGTACAGGAAAAAAGCCAGAAACCATATAATTGCCGTAAACTGAGATTTCCGTGCCACCGGTTTTTTCTCCCTAAAGATTATAATATTCTACGGTCGATCAGCACTTTCAAACATTTTCAAATTTTATTTTGTCTCTTGACGGTTTCGTTGTGAAGTTATTTTTTCCAATATTCGTTTAAAAACACGACTGACTAAAATCCAATTACGTACGCAACACCAACAAATTATCACAAAATCTGACTTTTGAAGTTTACCATAAATAATCACCGGTCAACAACTCGCAACACGTCGGATCGGGATACCGGTAAAAATTGAGTACAGGTCGTTAAAAGTTTGCCGTTGCCGGCAATCGGGCTCCAACTTTTAATAGCACTTTAGGACATGCCCGGACTAAGCAAGCCATATTGTGTAGCCACAGACTGTTCGTGATACGTGAAATGTTTATCTAGATCATTATTTTTCCATTTTATAAGTCGTCTCCGAACCATTAGGGTGTAAAATTGTTAAATGTTTAAAGGTGACGAAAGCTAAAAATAATGTAGGGTGTAATGAAAATGCTGGCGATCCATTTAATTTTCGTCTCGTTCACACTAGAACGGGGTGGGACGATATGTCTATTTCTATAGAAATAATCACTTGATAGCTTGGAGCCCTCGGATGTCCCGTTACGTTTTTTTATAGATACTGATAGATCGGCCCAGCTGCAGCCCAGTCACGTCCTAGTCCTAGCCCGTTCTAGTGTGAGAAATCAGATTCAGAGCCAATGACGACGCGTTGTCGTCATGCTTTGTAGCGAAAATGGTGCGTAGAGGCATGACGACAACGCGTCGTCATGGGCTCTGAATGGGTTAAGGGGGTAACCAGTAACGTGCTCTTATTATGAAAAAAGATGACGCGAAGTTTTTTATTAAGACGTCTTGCCCCATACAAAAATGTTTTATTTTTACGTCAAAAATCGTTTTTTCTAATAAGACCACGATACTGTTTCCCCCCTTAAACGGATCGCCAGCGTTATTGTTACACCTTGTATTATACTAGCCGTTTTCAATTTGGTATGCTATATTAAGGACGACTCACACTCAAACGGGTTGAGCCGATCTGTCAGTTTTTATAGAAAACGTCACATGACCTGAGGGCTCCGAGCTATCACGTGTATACTTCTATAGAAATTGACAGATAGTCCCGTCCCGATTTAGTGTGAGTCATGCTTTATGCGATAGGATTCGAGAAATGTCAATATCCCAGAGAAATGCCGTGACAATGCCAACGTCAAGGTATTGACGAATTTCAAACCCGAAAGTAAATCAGTTCCGTTATTGAATTTGTGAGGGCTGGATTAATACTGCAACCAATACGCTGTACCAGTCACGTTGCTACAGTAACCAGCCAATTGTAACCGTTAGGGATGACTAACGCTAGCCCGGTTACGCACTGGGCCGTGCCTGATCTGTCCAGGGCTATTGAAAAATAAAACTTCGGTCTATTGAAAAAAGTTAACAATAATAAAATTGTGTTGGTAATTTAATGAATAAAAATAACAGAAAAAAATATAGGCACATACGAAGTCTTTCTAAACATATATCTGTGAATTCATAAATTGCCATTTTTAGCCTCAAGCATTCATCGTACGTGATCGTGCGCAGAAGAGCGAAGGCCAAGTTCTAGTTAAACTAACACTAATTGATTGAGTCAGGCCCGACTCGGAAACTGAGCATGGAGTTAATATAAATACATTCCTTTCCCATAACAGATGAAGTTTATGCACTACAAGTAGAACAGAATTGAAGTTGGGGATAGTTATTAAATAGACAGACGGTGCTTGTATTTGAGAAGAGCAACCGGAATGTCTTATCTTTTGAATCTGGGGCATCGCAAGTAAGGTTTTGAAAGTTGCTTAAAAATGTTTTACGTACGTAGTTGTTCAACGCGTAGGAAGTTCGTCACGAGTTTGTTTTTTTTATTTTTCCGTGTTAAAAATTGCAATGAACTTTTGAGTGCTTTTGTTTATAAATGAGCTTTTTAACTCATTTTCGGAGCGCATTTGACATCATTAAATATAGTTAACATGTAAAATTTGGCAGAGGTTCAAGGAAAAATTGTAGGTGAATAAGTGTAGCACTTATGTTATTAATTATAATGATGTTCTATTATATTATTATTAAGAAGGAGTTCATGGGTTCAGTAAAGTACTTAACCTATGTTTATATAACTATTTGTATTAATAAAAATTAGGTTAATAATAAATGTAACTCTTCCTCTTAGACATACTTCTGGCAGCTTTACAACTAAGGACACATCACAAGAGATCTAGAGGTTCAAGCTGTTGACTTACTCGTATGTAATAGTTTGATTTGTTTCAACAAAATGTTATATTGATGACAGCGCCATCTCTCTCGCCATACCGGAACCCTTAAGTTAAGTATGGATAATAAGGTACTAAGCAAAGCTTGAACTGAGCTGAAAACCTCAGTTCAAACCTTGGCTTGTCCTCTGATGGTGTTGGTCTTTTTCTTTAGTATAATATATGACATCTATTTAAAGTTATATGTTATAGTTAATATTAATGTAAGTGCGCGAATGTCTCATTTTGTACCCTACCCAGCCTGGTCGACGATACAGCCTTCCTTTGATAGCCTAAAGGATGACTCACACTAGAACGGGACGGGACGGGACGGGGCGCGACGGTATAATCTGTCAATTTCTATAGAAAGCGTCACGTGACATCCGAGGGCTCCGAGCTATTACGTGATTATTTCTATAGAAAATGTCAGATTTTACCGTCCCGCCCCGTCCCGTCCCGTACTAGTGTGAGTCATCCTTAATACGACACTAAAATCACCGCCTATTAAACTTGCTAACGATGTTAACAAACCGCCATATTGTCGTAATATTTTTTTAAGCAATTCAAATTTTAAATTAAACCACGAAAACTAAGTTATTTATTTTATGGTTTTATATGTTACGATAATACGGCTGTGGTGTATGGTTTAAGTGGTATTTGATCAGGTGGTGTGTTAATTTAAGGAGAAACAGTGATGGCGATTTCACATTTATTTTGTCCTCCACTATGCCAATTCTTGGCTTTCATCTCTTCTTTCTTCCACTTTTACTTCTCTCGTATACAGATTATTTTATCTATATACTTTGTATACATAGTAATACATAGTATCCGTTACAAATCCAAGAGATACTTAAGATGCTGAGCCCCTCGGCTCTTAAAAACTACCTAATAGCTCCAAAAAAACTTTTCTCAGGTTCGTTAAAGCATTGTCGCATCGCATCTAAGTACCAAGTCTTAAATTAGTATTCAACAATCGTATGCCTCCTTATATGTGTTCTATTACCTGTACAATGGGTGTGTGTGTTCTGGGATAGCTCCTAATATTGATATCGGCATCCCAAAAGTTTTTAATTTGAGTTTTTCATTCCCTAACACTGTTCGACATAATGATTATTTTATCCTAAACTCTTATGTTTTAATATTGTCTACCCTGACATCGATTTAACCTATATTTCTAGCAGAAATTCGACTCTGGGTGGGGTCACAGTTCTAACCTAACCGACTATTATAACAGCGATTTGGTTTTGTGTGAAGTCGTTTTTGGACAATAATTCGATTATGGCAAATAATCGTTATGACAAATGATCGTTAGAGATTATGATCGTTAAGACAAAACAGTTAGGGCAAAACGTCTTGTGATCTCCGAGGGCTCCGAGCTATCACGTGATTCTTTCTATAGAAACTAACAGATCGTCCCGGATCGGATCGCATCGGATTGGTGTGTGTCATCTTTTAAGATTTTTTCTTAAATATCCGCGAACCCTCGAACGTATTTTCCTGCCAGCTCACGTCACCTTAAGAGCTCGACAAAAATTTAATAGAGCCTCCCCTAGATTTATTGTACCCCGGAAAAGGTCTATTTGCCCGCGGCGTGAGTCGTGACACTTGTCAGTTTGTCTGTTTGCTTAGGATGGTGCTGAGTCGCATAGTTCGATAAAGGTATTGAGTTTTATATGTAGGTACCGACATGGTTTAACGCCGATTACATAAGTCATGCTACTCTTAAAACTTGTTTGAGGTTTTCTCTTGTAGTCTTTAGTTTGAATGATTATTGAACTGATTCTATCCAATTCTGTTCCTATTTCTGTCCCCGTTTACGCTCAAATGAGTTTCAGTTTAACGCCGTTAAACCATGATATTTAGGGTTCCGTACTTCAAAAGGAACTTCTGCGCTTTGCTGTCCGTCTGTCTGTCCGCCCGGCCGTCTGTCTGTCAAGACCCATTATCTCGGGAACGCGTAAAAGTGGCAAGTTGAAATTGATACCACATACACAAGTCTGCGGTCTCTTGAAGCTGTGAAAAAACCAAACCTCTGCGTCAACGCAATCAAAAGATACGGCCTTTTACGTCACGTTTCCGATACATTGTCATTTGCAATGGGAATCAAAATGTGCCTATAGGGTACTTCCCCTTAACCTAGAATCGCGAAATGTGGCAAAATACAAGAACTTGTCCATGACAATTATAGGAGAAAATTCGAAAACCGTATAATTGCCGCACACTGAGAGCTCCGTACCGCCAGTAATTTTACGTAGATACCTAAGGAGCAATTTTTGTGCGGAACCTTCGGTGGGTGAGTTCGATTTTCACTTGGCCGGGCCGGTTTTTACTAGTTCTAACCAGTTAAATATACACACTTCAGTTTTTATGACCTGCTTCCTAGCGTTTTCCCGACTCTCCATCTCCGGTTCCACGGCTTCCCCCCGCAGCATGATACCGTAGACGCAAGCAGCGTTTCCTCGCTGTATAGTAATACTTATACGTTGGGTGGGAAGCTGCCAGCGTTACAGTCGCCGGTAGCATCCACAAGCCTCCTAGAAACATCTTTAAAGAGGGCGATCGAAACCCATGGGCCGAGGGTCTCGACGCCGAACAGAACAAAGTTATATCCGCCGTCGACACCCCTATATTTGCACTTCTTCTGATTATCTTAGATCTTGCATATTGCGTAGGTACGTAACCTTTTTTTTTTTTTCTCGATGTGGAAATGCTTTGCGCATACCCCCCGGCTAGGGAAGCCATGAAGGGGGGGTTATGTGGGACTCTCCTCTCATAGGGAGGGGCCTACCCACTAAAACCACACCGGCGTTTCTCCGCACTGCCGTTATGGGGGGTGTCATGGGGTCGATAACATTCTTCCATAACACCCCCCGGCCTGCCGCCAGGGCTCCCGCACCAAAGGAGGAAGGAATCGGAAAACGCTACGATCCCTCCCCCAGACGTGTGGAGTCTATATGTGGGCCCCTAACCCACACTCCACTAGGGGTCTTGGCGGGCAGCAAACTGCGCCCGCCTCCTCCCTCTACGTCTGCGCCGGAGCGGGAGCGCGTCTGCCCTCTCCTCGCGCTCCCGTTCCGAGGTCTCTTTCTGTGTGATGACAGTTTCACAGAAGGAGCCCACTGCCTCCCAAGATCTCTCGCTCCTCAGCATGGCTGCCACGACGCTGTGAAGCGAGAGATCACCCACCCCGAGAGCGCCCACTAGAGTGCGGCGTTCCTCGGCCCAGCGATCGCACACCTCTAGGGTGTGCTGGGCCGTATCGTCCGGGTCGCCGCAGTCATGGCAGATCGGGCTGGCTTCCCTTCCAATTCGGTGTAGGTAATGCCCGAAGCACCCGTGTCCGGTCATTACCTGCGCCAGCCGAAACCCGATCGCGCCGTGCGCCCTCTGCAACCAGTTATCCAACGACGGGAGGAGCGCCCCTATGGTGCGGACTCCGTAGAGGGAGTCCTCCAGGTTGTTGCGCCACCGGTCCCTCATCCTTCTCTGCGCCTGGCGGCGCTCCTCACGGAGTTCTTCAGGTGCAGGGAATTCGTTGAGGGCCCTGCGTAGGTACGTAACCTACCAATGGAGGAGCGTCAAAATTTTATTTGGACAAGCCGGTGATTTGACCTGCTTTTGTTTGAGTAGTTGAGGAAAATGTGCTAATTAGCTCACGCAAGGGAAGCCGACAGGAATCGAGTTCTACAAATCCTCCGCCACAGGTACCTAGTATTCCTGTGTGTAGGTAGGTACCTACCTAGTGAAATGGATAAACCAACTCAATGATCCAAAATTGACAATGTTAGTTAGTTAGTTTTCCTAGGCTTTTTCCGCAACTCGACATCCATTGTGCCTTTTTTGCGTGGTAACGAGGTAGCCCTATTCCAACCATCCCAGCTCCTCCATGAAAGCCAACATTGGTTTTAGGTTGCTAACTGCCTCCTTTAGTGTGTTTATAGTCCCTAAAAACCTACTTAGTTTTACTTCTACCTGTCTACAGTCTAGTATAATATGTTTCGTTGTTTCCTCTTCTTCCATGTAGGCTCTGCACATAGGACTGTCCGTTTTACCCATGTTGTATTTATAGGTGTTTGTTTAGTGTGTTGTGTCCTGTAATTAGCCCTACTATGTTTCGTAGTTGGTGTCTGGGTGTCCTCAGTAGGGTTTTCGTGAGCTTGCAGTTAAACTCCAGTAGGGCTTTTTTGGTTTGTCTACATGTATTGATTGTATTGATGTTTTGATTGTTGATCTAGCCAAGATAATTATTTTGTCTATTTCACTTTAAAATACGGCGGGCATACCCACCAGGCAAATTTGACGGATATGCCAGTAGGTATATGCCCTGCTATCGATTCCATTCCCGATCCTGCTTTTAAACCTTCGCAAAAAAAAATATTTTACATAATAGCCTCCCACTGAAATCCTAAGTGGATTGAAATCGTTTCAAAGCACTTAATTTTGTTATTTACACGACCCAAAAAAGATTCTTTATAAAATTGGTAGGTACCTATACTCTTAAAATAATACCCTATCAGATCGTTCATTCAATGTTATGTTAGGGTACTCTGTAATTTAAATGTTTAAAACATTAGACATGGTTTAGCTATCTCAAATCGTAAATTGAATGGGAATGAAAACTGTAGTATCGAATCGTTTAATGAATTATCCAGGTCGATCCACGCGTTTGATCTCTAGTTTCCTATAAAAGAACAAACAAAATCCTTCCATGCGTTACACAGTCGGTTAGAAAAGTCAGTTAAAAGTTCTGACGACTTCAACTTCGACGGAACTACGTGAAAATGTTGGTGTACCATAAACGCCAAGTTAAATGTTTTCTGGTTTAAAATGTGTAGAATGTTATAAATCCATGAATGGTGTATCAGAATGGCAATCAGCGCCACCTCTAATATCGTTGCGACGCGACGCCGCGTGTAGCATGATCGGTGTGTCGCACTCAGCGCGCGAGGGATATTGTAGACTACCAGAATGACAGAGGCAATCATCTACTGTACATCTGTGTAAATGCCCAGATTGAAACTGTAAGTGTCGTGACACTGATCGGATTTTAAGTGAGAATGTGGCCGGTAGTAGTGCCAGTGACAACACGCAAAATAAGCGAATTCGTAAGAGTGTAGATCGCTATGGTGTGTGGGTAGACCACAAGTAAAAAATCGCAGCATCGCTTGCATCAGTGCCGAAGTATCGGGTGCTTATAAAACATACATGGTAAATATCCTGTTCTAGATTATAGGTATAATTATCTACTCTGTCATTAACCTGTACCAGCGTATACATTTTATTGCTCATCGTGTCATGTAAGTAGACGACAAAAGCATGACCATCTTTAGGTCCCCACGAGCATTATGGCTGTTTAAAAATGGAGAGTAGGTTGGATAGTGGTTCACATTCATAGCACAATAACTATATATCACAATAGCATAGTGTTATCTGTAATTTATTATTATAAATATAAATATGTCTCACGATAGTTTAAATTTGATACTTGTATTAACTTTTATTATTGAACACTCTAGCCTGTTCCCTACTCTACACCCACATGTATTGTGAAACGATGCGAAAAAATAATTTCCTTTCGACTCTCGAACATACGTCCCGTCTTGCGGGATGAGAAATTTGAGCCAAGCTAGACAGCTTGCCTCTGCTATTATTGCTTGAAACAGCTTTGCTTGCAGTTAAGGATGCGACTGTTGATACATCGATTGTTGACTATTGATTATTTTGTATTTTTGGTGCGCCTAAAAGATGGACGCATAATTGACCAGCTAGAGTGTTGGTGGCAAATGCTACGGATTCCTTGGACAGCGTATCAGACCAATGTATAAATCCTAAAGGAACTTAAAATTATGAAAAAAATATTATTAACTGTGTAAATACGTTGCCTGTCGTCCGTTTTGGAAACCACATCTCAAGATTTGAAGTAAGCGCTAGTTTTTCGAAAGTGACTGCCACCTGACTTTCCAACCTAGAGGGTAAACTAGGCCTTATTGGCTTGGGTCTGGTTTCCTCACGACATTTTTCTGCACAGAAAAGCGAAAACAAAGTTCATATATTATTTACAAAGTTTAAATCGATTAAGATAGTAGATTTATCTTGAAAATGAGACAATGAATTAAAAAAATATATGTTTTCCCATCTCTACTTTCAGGGAAGGTATCAAAGTTTTATTTAGTTGGCTTTAGTGTCCCAAAGTCAGGCAACCACTGCTATTACTGTTTTTAAAATAAGTACCCTAGTGTGTAGACATTCTGTTTTGATGTTGTTATTTTAAGGGATTGTTTTGACATCGTGACGAAACCGGACTAACGGGGCTTAAACGTGTAGAAACTTTCAAATCAACATCTTCTAGCTTCGCGGGATTTAAGAACTACCCGCACTTGGTCTTGATTATCAACTTGAACATTTTGCGCAGTAGGGATGTAACTCTGTCGACACACTACACTCATGATGTACAATTTTTGAGCCGGTGATATTCGATTACGCTTAAATTTATTAATGACCGGATTCCATGTAGACGAGATTCTAAAACCGTCATCCCAATTGAAATTGGGGTATTTCTTGATTTCAATGGCTTCCCGTACTTTTCTACTATAGAAACGACGATCCGTTGAAAGGATTTTAGGGTTATGCAACTCAATCCAGTGGTTTGGTCCAGACTCAAATAAATGTTCGGCAACCGCAGACTTATTTACCTGGCGATTGCCGAACATATTGGACCTGGGTTTTTTAGTAAATTTATGTGTGAAAATAGTGAAAGTTTAAATAAGGCATAGTTTACTCTCTGGGTTGGAAGGTCAATTGGTAGTCTATTTCGTAAAATTAGCGCCTACGCAATATTTCGGGATTGGGAAGTGGATGCCAGGCGCACAGGCGGAGCCATGGCATAAGCCGGGAAAACTCTAGGAAGAATTTAAGGGAGTATTTTCATTTCTATTAATATTTCTAGTAGGTATTTTGTTGATTAGATATTATTATTCATATTATTTTAAATTAGATTGATATGTAGTTATTTTTTTTTACGTTACTAGTATCTATAATTCTTTATTTCTCATTAAATGTAATTTTCAGTTTTATAATTGAAAGAAAAATTTTAAAAATCCCCGCGTCGAGTAGGATTCGAACCCGTGACCTCTTTTTACACTAAAGGGGGCTCCCATACAACAAATGTGATTTTTTTGCCGTTTTTATTAACATTACATCATCGAAAACTTAAAGAGCCCGCGCACACAGACAAATGTATGTGTTTTCTATCATGGTACAATGGTGTTCCGGACCTTTGGGAGGCATACGCGGAGCCGGAGCCAACGTAAGTTACACCTACTTTTATTATTAAATATTATGTTTTAATTACTATTTAAATCGAGATACTTATGTATTTCTTGTTTTAGTGAGCTCCCGAAATATCGGGAAGGATAATTTAAACCTCAAAATTGTATGAAATTATGACGTTTACTTAACACTTTTACGAGGGTGTGCAAACCGGTTTTTATTTGTATGGAATTTCGGTTAATAACCGGTTTTTCCATGCATTTAAAAACCGGTTTGCATACAATACAAAAATACAATAACTCTTTATTGCACCTCAAAACAACAAAAATAACACAAACTGGTATAGATTACACATGAAAAAGAGGCAAACAACAGGCGGTCTTATCGCTAAAGAGCGATCTCTTCCAGACAACCTTTGTTGCACACCTTAGGTTGTACTATCAAAATGTAGGAAACTTAGCAAAGAAACACTCTAGAACTAGTTTAGAAACTATGCACAGCAACTTGTCAACGACATCGTTCAAACTATGCAACAAGCTTCAAAATGACTGAGTGTGCGCCTTGCACCCAACCTGCCTTGTCAAAACTATCGTGATTAAGTTATATCAGAATAAGGATGACACATATTCAATGTTATCACAAAATCTCGTTAAATTAGCAGACGATAAATAATGGCGCATACATTTACTCAAATGTGTGTGTGAAGTCGCTAAACCGATGTGATAAACACTTACGCAATACTCTAAGCCTAGGTACTTGTACGGGAATTCGATAGCTGCTGGGTTATAATTATAATAAATACAAAATAGCTGACCGTTTCAGAGCAAAATATATTGACAACTGGTAAAACAAAAATGTATCAAAAAAACTAGACATCAAAATAAATAGACAATATAGTTTCTGTATAAAACCTCCACATCGTCCCCCTCGTGTAGCGAAGCTACACAAGTTCGTGTTCTAGTCTGGCTAGCTTTCTTGTGGGCCTCCTCAGTACGCCCCCTTTGGTGGCCACATCGGCCACTCTGACAACCCCGTCTCTGCCCGGGAAAACCTCTACCACTCGACCTATAGGCCACACACCTCTTGGTAGATCAGGGTCAACAACGAGAACAATATCATCGACTTTCAAATTTGTAAAATTCGATCCAAAGTTTCGTCTTGGTTTTAAATTAGGCAGGTATTCTTTGAGCCATCTAGTCCAGAAGTGTTCAGATAAACGTAAAGCCTTTTGCCATTCTTTTCGAGTTATAAATACATCATCATCGAGACGAGTTGGTAGCTGTTGGGGTGACGAAGTGCCTATTAGGAAGTGAGATGGTGTAAGGCTCTCGCACTCTCCATTTTCTGTGACGTAAGTTAGGGGCCGCGAGTTGACTAGGGCCTCGGCCTCTAAAAGAAAGGTATGGAGTAGTTCCTCTTTTGGTGACTTTTCCTTTAATATTGTAAGAAGTGCAGCTTTTACTGTTTTCACCAATCTTTCCCAGCAGCCTCCCATAAATGGTGATGCCGGGGGAATAAAGGTCCATTTTATTTCCTTGCTAGCAGCAAAATCTTGTAATTTGTCATTGTAGAACTCGCAGAGTTGTCTATTAGCTCCGACGAATGAAGTGCCGTTATCTGAGAGGATTTGATTTGGCAGTCCTTGTCTTGCAGCAAAGCGACGTAGGCTCATGATGGCGGAATCTGCTGAGAGGCTTGCAACTATCTCTAGATGGACTGCTCGCGTCGTCATGCATGTGAAGAGGGCTATCCAACGCTTTTCTCGTCGGCGACCGATCGTAACATCCACTGGACCGAAATAATCAAGGCCCGTGTTCGTAAACGGCCGTTTGTGGTGTTCTAAAGGGACATCCGGCAGGTCACCTGTTGGAGGGATTTGAGGGATCGCTTTTCGTTTGATACAGTAGGCACAGCGTCTTGCAACCATTTTCACCTCGCTGCGACATCGAAATATCCAGTATTTTTGTTTAAGCTCATTGATCACCAGCTCGTTGAAGGCATGTGCGGCTTGGACGTGGTAGTGTCGAATAAGAAGTCGAACGCTAGGGTGACGACCATCCAGGATAATAGGTGACGTAGTAAAGAAATCGATGTTCTTCATGTGCTTAATGCGGCTGTCCAGTCTGAGAAGGCCATCTTTATCAATTTTTGGGCAGAGAGGGTTCAGTTTGCTAGACTTGGGTAATGGCTTGGCATCTTGAAGTAAGCCGAATTCTTCACTGAATGATTCGGTCTGCGCTTGTCGAAAAATGGCGATTTCAGCCTTCTGCATTTCTACGGCGGACAGCGGTGGAAGCTTGGGTAAAGAATTATTAGCAGTTTTGTTTTTGGAATTTGAATTGTGTGCCAAAAGAGACCGAAACTTATTGACGCACTGAAATATACGTGCAGTTGCCCGAACCAGGCGTAACCATTCACTAAAATGTGAGGGATCTGGAATAACCGATGAAGGTTTGTCCAGATTAATTAGTCCCACATGCACCTTGGAGGGTTTTAATTCTTGCAAGGTGGATGCAGTTTCAGGTAACGATGGTTCTTTGGGCCATTCGTCGAATGGTCGTAATAAAAAATCGGGTCCAGAGAACCAACGTGATAGATTGATGTCGTGAACGCGATAGTTTAATCTTGTTGCGTCATCTGCAACATTCGAACCACTTGGCACGAACTTCCAACTGTCGATATTAGTGATTTCAGTAATCTCGCCTATACGGTTTGCAACAAATGGCTTGAATGTTCGTGCATCACTGCGAATCCAACTTAAAACAGTGGTGGAATCAGACCAAAAGTAAATTGAATCAGGTTGAATATCATGACCAGTACACACCGTGTTAGCAAATCGGGCAGCAATCAAGCTTGCTTGTAGCTCGAGCCGTGGTATAGATGTCGGTTTAAGAGGGCTAAGGCGTGCTTTTCCACCAATGAGAGACAGCTTCACGGAGCCGTTCGTAAATGTAAAGCGCCAATATGCAACACATGCGTATGCCTCTTCGCTTGCATCCGCGAATGTATGAAGCTGCCTGTCGATGATGGCCTCGCCTTGAAACCCACATCTGTACCAACGAGGTATTTTGACGTCTGTAACTATAGCCAGTTGTCGAGACCAAGTATGCCACTTTTGGATGACATCCGGCTGTAGCTCAGTGTCCCAGTCAATACCAGTTCGCCATGTTTGCTGGAATAAAATACGTCCTTGAATAACCAGTGGAGTCAAGAGACCGAGGGGGTCGTATACGCACATTAAGTAGGACAGTACTTTGCGCTTTGTTAGTTTATAATTTTCAGGAATTGGTGAACCGCTTCGAAAGCTAAATGTGTCACTTTTAGGATGTCAAATAAGCCCTAAAGTTCTGACGAAGGCCTCAGGGGTTCAGGTCCTACGTGAACATTTTCAGGTGGAGGAGCGCGCAAGTCCTCCGGCACGGCAGAGAGTGCGGCAGGTACGTTGGAAACCCAGCCACGCATCTCCATGCCTGCTGCTTTGTGTACTGTGACTATATCGCTTGCCAGTTGCACAGCTTGGTGAACATTGTCAAGACTACCTAAAAAATCATCCATATAATGGTCACGAACTATAGCTTTTGCAGCGACAGGGTATGAGTTTTGCAGTTCTTGAGCGTTAAGATTTTTAATAAATAAGGCCGTGCAGGGGCTGCATGCAGCGCCGAAAATAACGGAAGTCATTCTGTATTCTTTTAATTCACAGCGAGGGTCTTCCCTCCAAATGTACCGCAGAGCATCGCGGTCCTCCTGCCTAATCCTAATTTGAGGAAACATTTCTTTTACATCAGCTGTCATTGCGACGTAACCTTCACGAAAACGGAACAATATGTGTAACAGTGACTGCAGAAGATCAGGCCCCGTAAGTAAAAGTGTATTTAAACTGACTCCTGAACTTTTGGCAGCCGCGTCATGTACAACACGTAATTTTTGTTTTTGAGGGTGTATGACAGGAAAATGAGGTAAATACCAACGTAAAGGTTGGTGTGTAAAGCTTGTGTTATGCATATTATGGTAGGATTCTTTCGGACACTCCTCTGCGTAACCTTTTGACATCATGTTATTTATAAAATCACAGTATTTCTTTTTTAAATCTGGATCACGAGCCATGCGCTTTTCTAAACCAAGGAATCTCGAAAGCGCGTGAGGATAACTGTCAGGTATGTGTGGAATGTCTTTGCGCCATAGCAAACCAACTTCAAACCTACCTGCGGGCAAGCGCTTGGCCGTAGTGTTTAAAATCTCTAGAGCGTGTTTATCCTCCTTAGAGCATACATTTTCAGTCTTAGAAATACCTATGGCATCAAGGCGGAAATAATCTTTGACAAGTTCGTCCATAGTACAGTCTCCACCGTTTTTGGTATAAATGTGATTTGTAAAGTAGACAGGTTTAGTCCAACTGGTGGATTCTCCATTTAAAACCCAACCTAAAGCGGTGCGTGTGGCAACGGGTTCAGTTCTAGTACCTTCCCTAAGCTCACGGGCGATGGTCAAATACCAGTCTTTTGAGCCGAGTAAAACTTTAGGTGTAGCATCAGACATTGTAAGAATATCAATTAAATCAGTTAGGTGTGCATATTCCTCAATATCCTTTCGGTCGATGGTTTGTGTAAATAGTGACAGTGATTCAACAGCCTTAGCATTGTGTACTGTGAACGTCTCAGAACCTCGTTTACCCTTGATCGAAAAGTTGACATATTGGACAGATTGATAAGTTGACATTCCACAAGCACCGTCAACTTTGATTGTCTGCATAGGGCCAGTCGCACCAATGCGGCGAGCTACCTCCCAGTCAATCATAGTTGGCATGGATCCGTCGTCAAGTAAGGCGTATGTGTCATATGTACCTTGGGGTCCACTCACTACCACTGAAATAACCTTTAAGAGTATCTGAGATTGTGCACTTGGTATTACGTTGTTAAATTGAGACTCGGTAACGTTAGAAATTGTAACAGGTTTATCACAATTATGTTCCGTCGTATTGTGGGAAGACGGAGATTGTTCAGTATAGCTAGCAAAAGGCGTCACAGCTGAATGCAGCAGCGGGTGATGGAAACGCACGCACCCGTCGATGCCGCATCGATCGACTCTACATGTCTTCCAACGATGTGATTTATATTTAAGACACTTATAACATATTTTAGCCTCACGCAACCAAACCCACTTATCATCTAGTGATAATGACTTGAAGTCCTCACAATCAGTTAGTTTGTGTTTTTTATTACAATAACAACATAATTCATTTGTGTTACGTAAAGATGTCATATGAATATGTTCACTTCGTGTAGCTTTATGTGTAGAATTATTATTGCCGACTGTACCAGGGCGCCTACCTAAACCAGAAGTAAACGCACCAGTTTGCCTACCTGACTCTGGCATAAACGTGCCAAACCGTCTACCTATATCGGGCATAAATGTGCCAGGCCGTTTAGTGTAATCAAGTATAAGACCGAAACGATTGTGTTTGATCGCCTCGATATCAAGAAACTCCGATAATAATTGTAATTTAGGTACAGATCTGTCGCTTTTGTACGCAAAATCCCGCGCCGTATGCTCTTTCATCGTCATCCATACAAACCACTTCTGCATTTTACCGTTAGCACCACTATCTCTTTGTAAACCAGCATCATATGAAATTATATCAGTCTACGAAACATCGAAGTTTTATTTGAAATTAGTCGTCGAGACACCACGGCGGCTACATATGCCGCCGGGCCGTATGCTTGTTTGTCGTAGTATAAAAAAAAAAAAATCCTTCCACTGACTGTACAATATCGGCGTGAGCTTACTTAACACTGAATGAAATAATTCTACCGAATAAATATGCTCTATCTGATCTAAATTTCTAATTACTGCTATACAATTGCGCAATCCACAAGCAATGTTGGTAAGATCTTTTTGATCGTAGCTTATCTTTGGGAGATCGCGCACGAGAGCGATCTCGTGTAGCACGATCATCTCGGGTAGCGCGAACGTCTGCTCGAGCACGTCGAGCACCTGCTCCGGCCGCTCCGCCGTGTACAGCAGCGCGGACACGCTCTCCAGCGCCGGCCCGCGCAGCGCGCCGCTCAGGCGCACTAGGTTCTCTGTAGGCGTGAACAGATGTTGAGTATCGCGATAAATGCGCTTAAACATTAACCACTCTGTTGTCTTACCGCTGAAAGGAGTGAGTTGTAATTTGTGAGCGCATCGCGAGAAATAATTTGACTCGAGTTGTTTTGACGGCAACTGACACTCTTTATTGTTTGAGTTGACATTGTCAGTCGACTGCATAAATGACAATCCTCTATAAGCTGCGGAGTTTTGTAATGATTGCGAATTGTCATTTATTGGTATTTGAAACGTCACGGGTTTCTTATATAAATCAGATTGAGTTTGATGATTTTCAGGATAGTGATGTACCACATGATTTTCATGATTGCGATGCGGTGCAATCACATCATTCGAGTGAAAATCACGGCGTGTGGTAATTTGTTCCGGTGCGAAATATGGGCTAATAGGCTTATTTATGGTGTTAGGTTGAATAATACTGGGTTTTAGGCCTAAATTTTGTTCTTGAACGGGAACCATAGTAGCCTCTACGTTCGCAGGCGGAATACTGTTTGAAGCTAAAGCGGAATGGTTGTCGATCGGACGACGGCTGCTATGGTTCACGTTGTGAACCCACGATGCAGTGCGTGAATACGATTGACTAACCGTTCGAGTCGTAGATCGCCTGTCAGCTTCTTGAGCCACTAAATTTGCTTCCATCTCGAGCTCTTCCACTTGCTTTGCCTGTTCTAAAAGCTTACGTTCGAAATTGAGTCGCTGACGTGC
This sequence comes from Lathronympha strigana, assembly GCA_949128165.1. NCBI lineage: Eukaryota > Metazoa > Arthropoda > Insecta > Lepidoptera > Tortricidae > Lathronympha > Lathronympha strigana. The sequence goes on from OX421914.1 coordinate 3,148,711, forward strand.
AACTTCTTGTTCGCGTTGGAGTCGCGCGAGCTCCTGCTCGCGTTGGATTTGTAGTTGTGCGAGTTCCTGCTCGCGTTCGAACAGCTGCTGTTCTCGTTCCAGGCTGCGTCGCGCCAATTGGGCCTCCGCGGTCAGTCTCAGTGCCTTAATTGTGGCAGACGACCGCGAAGACGACGTACGTGACCTGATACTGGGAGAAATCTGCTCGATGTTGATATTGAGCTGGCGAGGCGTTCCGGAACCCTTAGAGGTAGGCGGTGCGGGAGTATCGGGGGCCGCGGTCGTAACAGTGCCCGACTTTGTGGGCCGACCGGGCCCTCCCGCAGCGGCTGCGGCAGAGTCCGAGTTCGCCTTCCCAGCTATTTTTGCTGGCGTGGTCAGCCGTTTTGTAGTTTTACTACGCGTTATCATAATTATCCGTTCAAGGACCAAAATGTACGGGAATTCGATAGCTGCTGGGTTATAATTATAATAAATACAAAATAGCTGACCGTTTCAGAGCAAAATATATTGACAACTGGTAAAACAAAAATGTATCAAAAATACTAGACATCAAAATAAATAGACAATATAGTTTCTGTATAAAACCTCCACAGTACTTATTTATTTACTCAGGGTGCAATTGAACTTCTGCAGGGAATATTATATACCTTTGTCATTTTAGCGTTACGTTCGTAATAGTAACATAGTGGAACATGTGATCTGAGGGTTCTTATTTACTGGCCATGGTCTGTATACCATTTTTCTGCTGGAAGCAGTGGGCAAGCGGTGAATTTATTAAGCGCAGTGTACTTACCATGGGTTGTATTCGATTGCGACTGCGGCATTCGACAATATGTCCGTCTCGCTCCTGCCAATGTAGTGGTAGGAGCGATACGGACACACTTTCGACAGCCGCACACATGCCGCAGTCGCAATAAAAAACAGCTCATGGTACGCACACTGAGGCCTGCAATTGGCTGATTGCCGTCCGAATGGCAGACAATACCTTACCATCTTAAAACCTCGTTACCAATATATTTTCTGGCCTACAAACCCTGAATCGAAGATTGGCCAATCGCGTTCCCGCAATCCCACCTCAAAGTCGGAATCCACCACGGATTTTTGATGGAACGACCCAGGGCTTTAAGTCCGTGCGAGTCAGATATACCGCGAGCTTCTTGAGCTTGGCCGAGTGGAATCCATCACGGATTTTCCCTGGGTTAAAGTAACAATGATACCTAATTGAGATAGGGATGATGACTCCATCGGTCACTGTTTTCGACTGGTGCAATCAGTCAACGCAGGGCAGCTCGTGGCGAGTTGTTGGGGTGTAACGACCCCACGTACCTGAGCACTCCCGGGGGACTCTGTCATCCGACCGAGTCCGCCTCTGGCTTGCCTTAGCCGGCCGTCTACTGTCCATAGTGGGGTCGCGAAAGCTATGTTCTCGAGGGTAGATGGGGAAACCTAAGTGGCGAGTTTTCTATATGTTTAAAGTCCCACGACACCTCTTTACCCCGAGCCCTCATACCGATGTTGCCCTTGAGCCTTCTTAAAAGTCGCTTTCTTATGTGGGCGAGTTAACGTCTGCCGGAAATAAAATTACTTACTATTTTATTAGGCAGGCGTCCGTTATTTCCCATTATTCCCAATACCCCAGTATTAAATTCACCTGTTAGGTCCAGTATGTTTTAGATTGAAGTAACTCTCAATAGTCCATGCATCCTGGCGGTTGCTGACTCTACGTGCGTGACTCGAGCTAGTGCAACATCCGCTTGGCCCTTACATTTCATTAATTTGGCAAAATGGGCTCCACGTGTTGGCTTCAGCTTCGCAAACACCTATCAAGGGTCTGGAACACCAATGTGATGAGAAAGACATACAAGTAATAATAACGTGTATCCTTTACCTTCAGATTAAAGTATATTAAAAGGCTTCTGCGCTGTTGGCTTCTGCCCCGCGTAAGCCTCCCAAGGGTCCGGGACCCCGATGGTTCCGAAAAGTAGTAAAGACCAACAAGTAATAATAATGATGACTTACAAAACTTATTGCTTTATTCATTTACAGCACTACACTATGTTTTATTTTCGAATGAAAACTCATTTTGCATAGAAATATTTAAAAATAAATTAATATTTTTTTCTGTTTTTACAAAATTAATTTTTTGTTACTGCAATTAATTTTTTTTGTTTGATGTTACTGGTGACCGAAGAGCTGGTGGCTTTCTCGCACAACAACGTTTATCAGCATTGCGGTACAACGAGGAAATGCCGCCAGCATCCTAGGTACGATGCCTTAAGGACCTATTTAGGAAGGAAGTGTTGGAATGATTTGCCACCACCAATTAGGAACTGTAAGTCGTTAGCGTCTTTCAAAGTTAAAGTTAAAAAATATCTTATCGACCTTCAAATTTTAAAAACATGATCATCGTACTGTGCTTCTTAGTAAATAGTGTTGTTATTTTAAGATACTTAGTTTGTATTAAATTTTCAAGCATGGGCAATTATTCTATAGGTAATCAGTGAATTCACTAGCGGTCTTTTCCTCAACATGTTCATTTTAAGTTTATGTGATATATCTTTCTGTTTTCCTTTTTTTTCCTATGGGTGTCCTGAAAACCAGCGCCATGGCTAAGTATCTCGTATCCTAGCTATCGGCATATGCTGAGTGGCATCCATTTTGGTTCTCTCTGATATTTTGTACAATATGTAAATAGATAAAGTTTTTTTCTGTGAATCAAATAAATAATTTCTATTTCTATTTCTATTTTAGATTGAAGGTAGGTAGAAGTAGGTAGTTACACTTACTGTATATATTATACTCTGTCTTCTCTATTTCTGTTAGCACCAAAGTTTTAATTCCCAGATAGTAATATTCACAACATGTCAAAGTTAACCTACTTTAAAATCAACTTCAACGCCTATGTATCAAGGTTTAATTTAAGATGACAACTTGTAATCTCCTCTAAAGTACGACGCCCACCCTAGAGTCTAAGCAAAGTCTATTCAGAGCGCTGCTGAAATAGAATCAGTACAGTCAGCATAAATATTTGCCTGGACTATGTGCGACTTGGCCAAACATAGATAGCTATAAAGGTTAACAGCCTTTGCATAGTCAGTCTAGTAAATCGATAGTTAACCGGTAGCGGTCGAAATCAGGTGACATGGGTATAGTGATATGAGAAAATTTCTATCACAATAATAATATCGTCGATCTCTTGGACGGGCTCTTTTATTATTTGGGGTTAATTTTATTAATGTGTAAATTAAATTGTTTTTTTTAATATAAATACAGCCTAACCTACCTCTACCTACCTTAAATCTAAAATAGGTCCTTGAGGCATTGTACCTAGGATGCTGGTGACATTTCCTCAATGTATCGCAATGCTGATACGTTGTGCGAGGAAGCCACCAGCTCTTCGGTAACCAGTAACATCAACCAGACGTTTAGCGATTTCTAAGAAAAACTTTCGTGCGCTGGGACCCCAAGGACCAAGAGTTTCGACCCCGAATGGTACAAAAAGGTACTGTCTGCCCAGGCTCTAAATTATGTTTGGATCAAATCTAGTAACTCAAATTTCGCTCTTATCCTGTTAGTAGACAAATAGATAAGCCTATTTGATACACACATTACGTTCTGATGGCAACACAATTTTAAATATTCGGTATGATCGTAAATCCAAGATGGCGGATTGCAATTTTTTTAATAAATCCCTCAATATGGGTATCAAATGAGAGGGATTGACTAGTAGAATACTGTCACTATGACAAATTTCAAATCCAAAATGGTTGCCGCTACAAAGTGGACAACATATTCTTTAATAACTCCCTTAATATGGTATCAAATGAATAAAGCTTCAATAGTAGAAAATATCGCAAGTTAGAAGACAGTGAGGAGGTTCTGGGGCTCAAGGGCTCCAAAAAAACAATCACTGCATAGGTTCATTATTTACGTTTCGTAGGTTTAGAATGGAAGGACGTTTAGCTAGTAAGTTCAGGAGCAAGAATGGTTTCTAACAAGCTTAATGAAGTAGCATACTTGTAAGTAGGTATAGTGTATTTATTAATATTTAGTGCAGTCAGTCGCTACGCCCGTTGGCGGGCGGACGTGTCTCGTGTCTTGTGTACTTGCAGGTATAGAAACATGACGAACATTCTGAAATATATACATAACATCTGAAACCTTCAGGTTCTAAATATTCGTTATATTTATTGTCAACAATTTGTTCCTCAGCAATAAATATTTGTTGATCCAACTCCTTTTTAGGGTTCCGTAGACAAGGAGGAACCCTTATAGTTTCGCCAAGTCTGTCTGTCTATCCGTCCGTCCGCGGATAATCTAAGTAAGTACCTACTAGAAAGCTGTAATTTCAATTATTATAAGGATATTGAGTTATTATCAATTAAAACACTTTCTAAGACTGCCCTTTGTGACGGACGGTAAACTACGGAATTCTACTATTCTTGGCCGTTTTTTTTAAACTTCCAAGGATGCTATGGCCATGACTACTCCGAGCTCCGAGACAAATCCTTTGATTTTTAGACAATACTGGCGGCTTGAATCCCAGACTTTCGTCACGCTTGACTTATTCAGTAACTAAATTAGAATAGTGTAATCAGGAGCGTCCTTCCCATCACTTGCAGTATAATTAGGATGCATACATTTAGTCAAGTGTAATATAATAAATAAGTCAAGTATCACTTTTTAACATAACGATTTTGAACAGTCGGGAGCCATTTTTGAGGAGATTTGTGGCTGACTGGGTCCCGACTATTTAAAATCGTCATGTTTACAACATATTTATTTTAAAGAGTGTTAATAAAACATTTTAATTTAAACTTTTAGATATTCAATATTGTTTGATATTTGTCTCATTAAATGATACACGAGTCAAAGATGTAGAGCAAAACAAATTAAAGCTTAAATTGGCTGGAATTTGTGTGAGATAGCGCTAACCCAATTAAAATACCAGTATTATTTTACAAATTCTGTCTGTGATACTTGACTTATTTATTTCTTTTAAGTTAGCCATGTTTTTACGCATTAGGATTTTTAAATTTTTTAAGTATTGATTTTTTTACTATACCAATTAATTATAAGCACGTTTTCTTGTAAAATTACTGGTATTGCGAGCTTTCTTTTTTATTTGAATAATTATATGTTTATTCCTCCCTTGCGGAAGAAAAAGTTGTTGAAATAAAGTAAAACGACAATTTAGAATGTACATAATATTATAAAAGGCATGCCAATTAGCACGTAAGGTTTAACTGTAAGTGTTAATTGTATACAATAAATAAACAATACCTACTCGTACCTACCTACAATTCATGGATTCCTGGATAAGAATGTGTAATGTATGTAGACACTTTATTGTACACAAAACCGCTTAAAAGGTTACAATAAACACAAAAAAGTTGATGTTCAAAAAAATCCCTACAAGGGATCTGTTCCAGCCATTTCAATCAGATCAATTGAATGAAAACACCAAGATAGACAAACGAGAATAATTTCGATCCAGAATTTTTATCCCGCAAGGGTTAGCCGCTAACCTAGAGTTAAGTGGTCAAATTTCATACAAAAAAACGCGTAACTCCGGGTGGTGCAAGTGGCCCGTAGTGGTGAAATACGAGGCACAATATTGCTGGGAAAATCTGGATCCTGCTTTGCGCAAACAAAAGTGCTTTGGCCCTTGGATATAACTCGATGTCGAATATTGGAAAATGGCAGATATACAAGAAATCTATGACAACAGACTACGGTAGTGATTTTAAAATGATAAACGTTAGAGCGAAAAATACGGGTTTAAATAATTGTCATGTCTGATTAAATATGATCCACTTTATATCAAAGACATTTAAAAGCAAAAAGTTGTTTAGCGGTCTTAAGAGTTTTACAGGTCAGCAATAAATGTATTAATATGTGGCTATCCCGCTGATGTCCGGTTATCCGGCTGCCTGGTTGTCCTATACCTAAGGATTCTCCTAGGGTCTCATTTCTCAATCGAAACCGTGTCAACCAAAACGAAAGCCGTGTTCATATTACAAATAGCCTAGCCTAAACAAATGAATAAACACAGTTACCATAGTTAAGATTATAAAAATAGATGAAATGGGAAATAATTTCCCATCATATGTATCCCTCTTCGTGTTCGCGGGCGCAAAATAGCTATTTATGTGCGGAAAGTAGGTGATTTCGGACAAGTGTTTAAGCCGGCACTAGTCGGACATCATTTGCATACATACGTGTTTTATACAATGTGTTACTATGCATTGTTGCGAATAAATAAACAATAATTACTAGCGGTAATTAATAGGACAATTCACAGTACACCGGGGTGAGCGGTAGCTCGGGTTGTGGGGATAAGTACGATAGAAATCCGTTCCCTCACTAGTGCGGAAAAGTACTACTTTTCGTACGATTTGGCTTCATTATAAAATGCACTTTTTGAGCACATGCATTGTAAAATAATAGTATTTTATACAATCGTGATATAATGAAGAGTTTTTCAGTCGAGTACCGTGTTTAGGCCACGAAGCTTGCTGAGTGGCCTAAGTAAGGTACGAGATTGAAAAACTTAATTATATTACGATTGTATACAATACTTTTTCTACGAGTCATCATCATCATCATCTATGGAGGAACAATTTCATCATTCAATTTCATTGACTTAACAAGGATGTAACACAAAAAGATGGCCGGCAGGCCGGCGCGGTCGGCGCAGGCGTGAGGCGCGCGCTCGGCAAAGTCTCAGGCGTCATCGCAAATAATTATAAAATTTGTATGAAGTTCTATTATAGTTGCCTACAGCTTATCGAAATGAAATATTATAGTTGAGTTGGACTGTCTAATATCGAAAAGTATGAGCTTATAGTTTTGTTTATGTACTCGTAATTGGCAGATTAAAGTCGGCGAGTAGAAAAATATTCTTTCAATTTACAGAATAACTCAATTCAATCATAATAATTAAGATTGCCTAAAAATGGACAAAATGGGAAATAATCTCCCATTTAGTAATCATGTTTAAAGTAGCGTCACCGGACGCATCCCACCTCCGTATCTCCCGCGTTGCCTCCGGGCGTCGAGAGAACTCTTTGGTGTTCCATCGGGCGGAAAAATGAATTATTCTTTCAATTTACCGAATAGCTCCCCTTTAGGCTCGGATGAGTGGGGCTCTATTTAACTATCACTCGTTTTTTCATTAGATTGTTGTTCTCTGATTTTATTTTATGTTGTACAATGCGTTTTGTTTGAAATCGAAGTAATAACAACGAGTGGAAAATTTGGCATGTACAGTCAACCAATTGGAATCCTAGGCCACTATACAACCATGTCAAAATGACAAGCAGTAACAGATTTCTTACAATCTGATTTATAGCGTCACTATGATATAGTCCTACAGTGGCCTAGGATTCCAATTGGTTGACTGTACTACCAATGAATTTTCAGAACTGATGTCATGTGTTATTATGAACATAAAACGGGTGTATCGCGAATGTATGTGAAAAAGTTAACTTTTTCTACCTATCCACGCGTTTAATGGGACTTTCCACCGGGTGCGTGAACATTTCTAGCAAGATCGCCGTTGACACTTCGCTGATTCATCAGTCAAGCCGAGACCATGACACGAAACTGTGTCAAAACGTCGGTATATAAAGGTAAATTAACTACATTCACGATATACCCGTTCTTTGGTTCATAATCCCATGCCGCTGGTTCAGACGGCGCAACGGAGCCATGCTATTGCGTCGCCTAGAACTAAGTGATTTTTGTTTACTGTTCCTATATAATTTGTTTGTTTGTTACCAGTTATTGAGTTACTTAATGTACATAATTATATTTATATTTTGTTAGTCTAAGTTTCGTGACGCATTTGTATTGTTACTGTTATGTCATGTAAACATTTTTACAATAAAAATAAAAATAAAAATAATAAATAATAATGTGTATGAAACGCGAAAGTTGAAAGTGTTATGATGTCATGTGTGACTTTAGTTTATTGGTAATAGAGATAATCAAAAGTACAGCGGTGGTTTAGGAAATAGACTGGATCGTGCATACCCAGATTGTATCATGTTCAGTCTTTAGTAAATATAATGTAAATGACCATGTTAGCTTAAAATCGAACATTAATAAGTTGCTATACCCAAAATCGTCTCCAAAATGACCCATATCTGGTTTAAGCGCAATTTGCATGTTACAATTACAACTGTTCATTGTTTCACTGCAGAGAAAACTAAGTTACAAGCCGACTCAAACCAAGCACTCAATTTCCCGCACCCTTTGATAAATTGCCACGGCCGATTATGAATTCATCCATTCTGGAACGTAGCCTTTGACTACAATTCTTTGGCTGGCCTATCGAATTAATTCCGCACCGTTCTTGTTGATTGTAAATTGAAAACGTATCTGCATTGCAAATAGGGCAGCCGTATTCGACTTTCGTAAGTGAATTACCGTAGACATTACACAGAGTCGATTATCGATTTTCGATAGTTAATAAGCGGAGGCAATCGGGTAAAATTTTTGGTGTTTTGACTTCGATTTTTTATCTTTTATTTTTGGTAAAATTTATTAGTTTAACAGCTCAATAATCTGAAACAATCTGATCAAGTTGGTAACAAGATTGGTATTGCAATTTTTCTTCCGTGCCGTACTTGTAGGCTATATCAAGTTTAATCCAATCGTTTATGGACAACGCCGCTAGGGGCGCTAGTAGAACGTGCATTCAAACGTCACTTTGACAATTTTTTTTATATTGGCACGAGATCCGTGCATGAGTGGCGCCTCCTGGTGGGCGAAAATACGGTAAAACTCAAATAATGTACGAAAATAGTGTTTCTACGGTTCGTGTTGTATATTTAACTATTTTTATTAAGTGGTTGTGGTTGACAAAAGTTTCGGATTTCATCATATTAATATTCTATTTATTTGATTAAGTCAATTTGTATAATGTGTACCTGGCGAAGGCTTCGTCATTATATCGTTCATAAATAATGTTATGTGTAAATTTTGATGAATTAAATTTTTGTTTTTGTAAGAAAGATTCAAAAATCAGTGCATGAGGGTAATAAAACGCAATAATAAAGTTAGAATACTCACAAATAACAGTTGTATCAATGAATAGTAAAATTTATTTTATTTTCATTTAACGAACAATGTTAGTTTAATGCGTGTATTGTGTAAATGTACAATACAACGGGACGTCAATTACCCCAGCTTAATCTTACATGGAAAACGCAAACCATATTGTAACGCTGTATTTTTGGTATATTCTTTGGACTCCATAGGGAAGTGTGAAACTTCATTTAACAAGCAAATAAAAGTGAAAACTTGCGATATTTTGGGAGTATTTTTAGTTTTAGAAGTTAATTTAAATAACAATAGTTTTTTTGTCATTAATTGCTTTAAAAAGTTGAAAGTATATTAAATTGCAAACAATTAAAGCTACCTTGCATAAGTCTAATAATTTTTGAGATACGAAAAAAGGACCTTTTTTTCAGAGCATAATCAAGTTTTGAGTTTAGCTAACGTTTTTAGCTTAATATCGCCTCAACCAACTATGCTAAGAATACGATTTATGAATTAAATAATTAAGAATAAAATTCAAGCCTTAATAAATGAATCATTTTAACGGATAAGTACAGTCACCATGAAATATCTCGGAGCGCCAGAGGTGTTCACAAATATCTGAACACGCCTCTATTCTCAAGGCGTTAGAGTGCTTGTTCAGATATTTTGAACGCCTCGGACGCTCCGATATATCTGATGGCGACTGTACAACGGATAAGCAAAAACCATAATTGACCATCAATTGTCAATTTGGCAGACCGTTTGCCGTTGCAATGAGGATAACAAATGGCCAGTTAACAGTGTTGGCGATGGTACATTGAGTTTGACTTACTTTTGTTGAATAAATAATTAATTCTAAAATTAACGTGAACAACTAATACTTTTTACAATTTTTGGCTTTGGTTTTTTTTTCATTCTTATAAAATATATTTATTAACATTGAACACAGCTAGATAACATAAGAAACAATAATAGGTATAAAAAAACTACTCTTAAAAATATACTTAAAAAAATGCCCCAAATTGCCCTCAATTGGTAGCGTGCCTAGAAGGCTGGCAGCTTTGCCATGTTGAATGTCAATGTTCTGGGTACGATAAAGCGGAAAATGTAGAAACCTGTGATTAATTTCATAGACATCCCGCCAGCTTTTGTGTATCGATCTGTATGAGCCATGGTTTGGTTAGGTACCGTCACATTTCTAGCAAACCCCAAATGCCGGTAGCACATAGTAGTTAAAATCCAGCAAAACTAAAACCTATTAAGTAGTTTTTGTTAGTCATTCGGCGCATCTTTACATTATTAGCATTGGATAATGATCGACAAATTTGATCGGGAATTCGGGATTTTTCCACGGTATCTCGTTATCTAGTCAACAATTTTTAGCACCTTCGTTCGTTTCCCGTGAATTTTAATTCATTCGCAAAATAACAAGGTAAAGATAGACACAACACAAGCATTTCGATATTTCCAATGCATGGTAGTTGCTTTTTTTGGCAAGTCTGCAAAATTGACTATAATTAGGGAACCATTGAAATGATTCCACCTTTTACCTTCGTTATTTATACACATACACGGTGTTACAAAAATCTGGAAAGGTGGCAGACTGTGGAACATGTCATATGCCATTTATAGAAATTAAAAAAAATCAACAGTGCGAATGTATTGCACGAAAATCCATAGGAGCAGTATTCTTATGGAATACCATGGACAACGTTATAATGTATACTTTTTTAATATCGCTGTCAGTAATCTAATTGACAGATAGATGACAGATGGAGTAGAAAAAAAAAATATATTTTTTATTATTAAATTATATATTATAAATAAGAACGTTTATTTATGATCGCACCATACTGTCTTATGCAATTTCATTAGGTTCAGATAAATTAAAACTTCCATCGCCACTCAAACTTCAAACAAATCTGCGGCAAACTTTTTACAACAAAACGCACAAAATGCCCCGCAGGCAAGAAAAAGGTAAAGTTTGAGAACTCGTATTAACTAGCAAATTAATTAAGAGGGAATGTAGTTTGCTAACTATGTTACTTTTGATGTGTACGAGAATACGGTCATCCATCAATGTGAGGAAAATGTATGAGTGTGTTAGTTTTGTTTAATATAAGTAGGTCGCAGAAAAACAAGTTGGTTCGGGGAATTTTGGGATAAAGATGTCGAAAATGGGCGTTCTTATTTGAAGTTGTATCCCACCTTTTTTGAAATTGAATTTTGGATTTTCTGAATTTTATATTATTGCTACTAAAATTTGCGAGCTCTTTTTGATCTTAGTAGGAGAAAAAAGTGTCCAAAGATTTTTTCTCATTCAGTTACCATTTTTTTATAAATTTTGTATGGAAATGAAAGTTTGGGAATTTTTTTCTTCTCACAGGATCGAAAGAGCTCGTGATGTTGAGTAGAAATCATCTTAAATTTTCCGATTAAAAAAATTCGAGATGAATTTTATTAGGTCTGTTATATGGGAATTTTCAAAAATAGGGTAAAATCTCCTTTTTTTGAAAATATAGGAAGTTTTGGGTTTTTTTATAACGAGAATCACGAGTTCTAAGTATTGATTTAAAAAAAGAAAAAGAGTGTCCTTTTTATCAGCTTTTTAACGCATTTTTTCATACATTTTGTATAAGCCGTTACAAAACTGTAATTTTTTTTGTATGGAAAATCGAGGACCCATTTTCATTAAAGTTGTGCATTTTTTGTCTGAACTAATATAATAAGGTAAGTCAGAGTCTGCCAGAAATAAAATTGCTCACCATTTCAATAGGCAGACGTCTGATCGTATTCTCCATAACCCAGTATTTTGTCCACCACTTTCACCTAAATAGTCCAGTATATTTTAGACTCTCAATAGTCTATATACCCTGGCGGGTACTGCCTCTGCGTGCGTCCCATAACTCGGGCAAGCCGCTCAGTGTAAGTACTCCTTAAATTTCATCAAATTGTCGAAAGAGCTCTGCGTATTGGCTTCGGCTCCGCGTACGCCTCCCAAAGCTCAGGTCCGGAACACCATTGTTCCGTGATAAGAAAGACTTAGGTACAAATAATAATAAATATTATGGGAAAATACGGAATAATCGCCTGGCTACACTAAACGATTACATCCTGATAATAAAAGAATTTTAACTGAGCCGGGTAACCATTTACCCAAATGACGGGGTAAACAAGTGAATTTACAATTGTGTACATTTTGTACCCAGGGTCATGTGAGCGGTCCGCGCGGCCCGGAGGGACCGTCCGGCGTGCGGTGCAGGCTCGTTATTAATGTACGAAACCATCTAGACGTCTGATCGAAACCATATAGTTCACTATAAATTTTCTATTAATAACTTTGTGCAGGTATTAGTCTTGTTATTTGCTTTCATGGCCGAATATTTGAAGATTTTAGATAAAACACAGGTTAGAACCTGTGTTTGAACCACCAGATGTGAACCTAAGTTAGAACTTAGTTGCATATTTACTAAGTGATTATTTCTCAAATTGTGTATTAATTTTAACGACTTTACGTTTAGTAAAAGTTTTATTTATATTTTTGTAGCGATTGGCGTGAGCATGCAATAAGCCGTGACGAGTGGCGGAGCAGAGGGGAGGCCTTTGCCCAGCAGTGGGACACAACACAGTAGGCTATAAAAAAAAAAACGTAATTAATATAAGAGTCTGGGCAGGAGTACCATTTTGTGCAATTTAGGGTAGAAACACTAGCTCTATGGGGTACGCAAGTTTTTTGTAGAAATTGCGAAACGTCTGATTGTTTCATCTGAGCTGGTGGCTTTCTCGTACAATGAATTAGCATTGCGATACAACGAAGAAATGCCGTCAGCATCCTAGGTAAAATACCTCAAGAACCTATTTTCGATTTAAGGTAGGTAGTTAGGTAGGTAAGTTACACTTACTGTATATATTTTGAAAATAAATGATTTGACGGCTTCCTAGCCTAGTTGGTAGTGACCCTGCCTACGAAGCAGGAGGTCCCGGGTTCGAATCCTGGTCAGGGCATCTATTTGTGTGCTTATCACGAATATTTGTTCCTGAGTTATGGATGTTGTCTATGTATTTAATGATTTATGTGTATCTATCTATCTATTTTAATAAGACCGCCTGTTGTTTGCCTCTTTTTCATGTGTAATCTATACCAGTTTGTGTTATTTTTGTTGTTTTGAGGTGCAATAAAGAGTTATTGTATTGTATTGTATTGTATTGTATTTTTAAATTTTTAAATTTTTAAATCGGGCAAGAGAGATAATCCTTCTGATTATCGTCCTGTTTCCGTGTTACCAGCGTTTAGCAAAATATTCGAAAAAATAATGCTGACGCAGATGATTTCTCACTTTAATTTAAACAAAATCCTGCACGCGCAGCAGTTTGGCTTCACAAAAAGTAGATCCACTACTGACGCAGGTGCTAGCTTAATAAAGTTTATTCTGCAAGCATGGGAAAAGTCCCAAGACGCCATTGGAGTGTTCTGCGACCTTTCTAAGGCTTTTGATTGTGTAGACCACAGCACTCTAATTAGTAAGCTTAACTGTTATGGCATTAAAGGACTCGCATTGGATCTCATTAAATCGTATTTATCACAGAGAAATCAAAAGGTAGCGCTAAGTGGAGTAGTTTCATCTGAGATAGCGGTAGAGATGGGAGTACCTCAGGGGTCTATATTGGGCCCATTTCTATTCTTGGTGTATGTAAACGATCTGCCATATATGGTGAGCCGAAGATCAGGAATTGTTATGTTTGCTGACGACACTTCCTTGTTATTCAAAGTTAATAGAAAAGATACTGAGCTTGTTGAACCAAACAATACCCTCTCCATGATATCCGACTGGTTTGCTGCTAATAATCTACTAATGAATCCGAATAAAACAAAATGCATTCGATTTTCATTAACACCTTCTCGTGACGCTTCTAATATTAAGTTAAATGGCCATAAAATATAATTTGTTGAAACTGCTGTATTTTTGGGTTTTACTCTTGACTCCAAACTGCAATGGGGCTCCCACATAACTGCACTGTCAAGCAGGTTGAGCTCCGCTGCTTTTGCAGTCGGGAGAATAAGGCAGCTTACCGATGTAGCTACGGCACGGTTAGTCTACTTTGCTTACTTTAATAGTATAATTAGTTACGGTCTTATTTTGTGGGGATCTGGGGCTGACATTGAGTCAGTATTCATATTACAGAAAAGAGCAGTTAAAGCAATTTATAACATGGGGAAGCGTGAGTCTTTGAGAGATTTTTTTAAGGAAATAAATATTCTAACTCTGCCGTCGCTATATATATATCAAATAATAATGTTTGTAAGAAATAATTCACACAATTTCCCAACGAATATTGATAAGCCAAAGGCTACCAGAAATACAGGAAAGCTTAAAGTAACATCTTATAGACTGGCTAAAACAAGAAAGTCATTTTTGGGGAATTGTATTAAATTCTATAATAAGATACCTAAAAATATTACTGAGCTTACAGACACTAAATTCAAAGCTGTTGTAAAAAAAACCCTGATTTCGAGAGCATATTACAAAATTAATGATTATATCAACGATAGGGATGTCTGGCAATAGTAGGTGCTTATTTGAAAATGTTTGTTGTTGCTGGTCATGCTCTGAATTATTATTGCATGTTAGATTTATGATGTAATGTTATGCAAAGATGTGTCCCGCCGAGTTTCTTGCCGGTGCCATTTATTTTTAACTCGACGTTCAAAAGTGCATAGTAATTTGCCTACTTGAAGAATAAATTATTTTATTATTATTTTATTATTTTATTATATTTATAGTCGTTTAGTTCCCACAACACAAGCCTTATTGAGCTTTCCGTGGGACTAGGTCGATTTGTGTAAGATTGTCCCACAATATTTATTTATTTCCCATATAAAATCATCGTTTTAGGAAGACATCAAAAAAACCCAGAATATAAATATATAAGTACATCGAAGCAAATGACGTTTTTATTAACTTCACATCACAGATTTTCTTCAACACACTTCAGAAGTAAAGTATATATTTTATTTTGTTGTTGTAAAAATTTTTGTGTACTTTTTCACCTTAAATTGGACGTACTTTTGCAAACGGGAACCAACCCACAATGAATTGCCATTCAGATGTTTACTTCATGCAATTTTCAAAATTATTTTTGTGGGGTTGGTTCCTGTTTGCAAAAGTACGTCCAATTTATCATCGTTTTGCATCCCTATAGTTGCCGATTTCTAAGTCTGAACTTTTGACACATCGAAATACCCGTAGAACGTAAACGCGCAAGACACTTTGGAATTATAAACAAAATCCCATAAAGATATTACAGCTAGTCATGTACATAAACACAATATTTTACTTTTCATAAACATAATGTGATGAATGTTAAATTTTTTCATACATTAGTTATTGAATATTTTACGATAACAATTTAGCATGCCAACAGTTACGGTCTACGTCGTTTTTTTTAAAATTTAGTGTTGTGACCATGTCTGCTGTTCCAATTCATACAACTGTCTGTTAATCGATAAAAATCGATCTTGTTATCAATAGGCAATACAGTAAAAAATCAAAACAAAACGATAAAAACGAAAATAAAACTAAGTACGATGTGGGAAAAAATGTTATTTTAAATAAGACAAATTAACTATGAAGGTTTTTATCTTACATTTTAAGAATTCAACAGTATTGATTTCTGAACGAAACTAAGATGACTTTGGAAAAAATCGTATGACAAATGCGCAGTTTGTCGAAGTTTCTCGGTCTTATCCACGTCTTATCAAATACAAATCCGTAGTAGTAAAATCGAATCAAACAATTCATCGCTAAAATCAATAATCGCTGAATTTGACAAACGATTTGTCTTAGCCTCATCACTAAGTACGTCAATACTCAAGTGTCAAAAGTTCAGACTTAGAAATCGGCAACTATAGTATAGGACCGGTGGACAGATTTATACCGCCAGCGTATACCAATGGAAAATAACTTCATTTCACATTGATTTATTCTTTGTCATATTTTGTATTAATGAATGAGTGTAAATAGCGTAACACAGTGAAACGTGCGTTGTCTTACGTACACCAACCTGCCTTAACTTATATATCATCGCAAAAAAGTCGGTTCTGGCGCTTCGCCGCCGGCTACCGCAGCACGCTCGCTTCGCTCGCTCGGCTCGTGCGCTGTTAGGTCGCAGTTGTACCTAACACTCATTCTCGCTTCGCTCGTCGTCGTACCTACACTGACCTGCCTTGACCTTCGATCTTTGGTGCGTTTTATAAAAGTTTTTCAAGTAAAAGCTGCTTATTTTGACGTGTTATATAACTTACAATCATTTAAAATATATGTCATAATTACACCACTTTCGACAAAAAATTTATTAGTCTCGGCCCCCCTTTTTTTTTTTTTTTTTATGCTATAGGGGGCAAACGAGCAAACGAATCACCTGATGGTAAGCGATTAACGTCGTCCATGGACACCCGCAACACCAGAGGTGTCGCAAGTGCGTTGCCGGCCTTTAAGGTGGGAGTACGCTCTTTTCTTGAAGGTTTGAAGGTCGTATCGGTCCGGAAACACCGCTGGCGACAGTTCGTTCCACAGTTTAGCTGTGCGAGGCAGGAAGTTTCGGGAAAAGCGCACAGTTGAGGACTGCCAACCATCTAAATGGTGAGAGTGGAAATATTGTCGCGTAGGGCGATGGCGGAAAGAAGCGGCAGGGATTAATCCGAACAATTCCTCGGAACACTCCCCATAATACATGCGATAGAAAATACAGAGTGAGGCCACATCTCTACGCAGCGCCAAGGGATCAAGCCGATCAGAAATACGTTGGCAGTTGACAATTCGAGCTGCTCTCCATTGGATGCGGTCTAGAGGAAGAAGCTGGTACTTAGGTGCCCCTGCCCAAAGATGAGAGCAGTATTCCATATGCGGGCGAACCTGCGCCTTATAAAGCTGTAGGCGATGGGCCGGCGTGAAATACTGCCTCGATCTATTGAGCACACCAAGCTTCTTCGAGGCCAATTTGGCCTTACCCTCTAGGTGGCCGCGGAACTGGACTTCACTCGAGATGTCAACGCCAAGGATTCCAATACTGGCTGTGGCAGATAGGGGAGTGCTCTCAAAACGAGGTGACGCGACGAACGGAAGTTTTTTTGCGGTGAACGCGCAAACCTGTGTCTTTGTAGGGTTAAAATGGACCAAATTAAGTCGACCCCAATCTGAGACTTCTTTTAGGGAGGTCTCAATTTCGGACACAAGTTTGTTCCGGCTCTCAATGACGTTTTCCCGGGAAATATTGGCGCGGCCGGTGTAGGAGGCATCACCCGTACTATCATCAGCATAACAATGAATGCCGCTAGTTTGCAACATGTCATTGATATGCAGGAGGAATAGCGTGGGTGATAGCACACAGCCTTGAGGGACACCAGCATTCACAGACATTGAGTCTGAGCATTCACCGTCAACTAGGACCTTAATGCTTCTGTCTGCTAGAAAACTGCTGACCCATTCGCATAATTTCCCGGGGAGCCCATAGCATGGAAGTTTCGAAAGAAGTGCTTTGTGCCAAACGCGATCGAAGGCCTTCGCTACATCCAAACTAACTGCCAGTGCCTCACCTTTACTCTCTATCGCCTGTGCCCAGCAATGTGTCAGGTAAACTAAAAGATCACCAGCCGAACGACCCCTACGGAAACCGTATTGTTGGTCACTCAGCAGCTGGTGATCCTCTAGGTACCAGAGGAGCTGACGATTGATGATGGACTCCATAATCTTAGAGAAAAGGGAGGTTATAGCTATCGGCCTGTAGTCGGATGGATTTGAGCGGTCGCCTTTTTTAGGGATCGGGTGCACCAAAGCTGACTTCCACGAAGTCGGGACTACGCCAGAAGAGTAGGAGAGCCGAAAAAGACGCGTTAAGACCGGCGCCAACTCAGGAGCACACATCTTGAGAACAATTGCAGGGATTCCATCAGGCCCACTGGACTTATGGGTGTCGAGGGAGCGAAGAGCCTTACGCACAAAGCTTTGGCGGAACTGTACATCTGGCATACAGCTCTCGCACCGCGGTATAGTCGGCGGCGCTTGTCCCCCGTCATCCAAAGTCGAGTTGGACGCAAAAAGCTTACCCAGTAGATCGGCTTTGTCTTTTGCGTCGTGGGCCAACGAATCATTTCCCGTGTGCAGAGGTGGAAAAGACGGCGTGCAGAAATTCCCCTGGATAGCTTTGGCAAGAGACCAGAACGCACGAGTTCCCGAGGGGAGACGCTCTAGTTTCTCGCCAATCCTACCAATGTGCAACGACTTTGCTCTGGCAATGGCTCTTTTGAAGGACCTGGAGGCAAAGTTAAACTCCTTTTTTAAAGCGCTGGTCTTTACATCCTGTACCGCCGCTGCATTTACCCAGGCTTGGTAGCACTCCAGCTTTCGGCGAGACGCCTTTTTGCAGGAGCGATCAAACCAAGGCTGGGTTTTGCCACCAACAGGTACCGCAGAGGATGGAACGAAAAGTTCCATTCCCTGAAGCACCACGTCAGCAACAGAGTCAGCAGCGATATCAGGATCATCCGGCGTGAAGCAAACCTGCCCCCACGGGTAAGACGCAAAGAACACCCGCATCCCGTCCCAGTCTGCTGACTTATAGTGCCACACACGGCGGCTACAAGCAACTCGCCGACGCGGCGGGCACGTGAGAGGCACTGTACTCCGGATGAGGCAATGATCCGAGGAACCGAGAGGGGCTGCAACGGATACATCATAGCCAACCGGGTGAGAAGTCAGCAGAAGGTCCAACAGGGAAGGTTCCTGGCTCTCCACATCTGGGATTCGCGTAGGCGCAGTAACCAGTTGTGTCAAGCCGTAGGTCAGAGCAAAGTCGTGAACAGATCTCCCCGCATGATCAGTCTTGCTGGAGCCCAGCCATTCGGCATTATGGGCGTTAAAATCGCCAAGAACGATGATCTCAGCGGATGGGATCTGCTGCTGCACTGAATCCACAGCCGTTTGAATCTGCTCCAAGAGTCGGTCAGTTTCGGCATCACCGCTATGGGACCTATAGAGGCACGAATAGACGCGAGGATGATCATCACAATCAACACGTAGCCATAAGGTGGAAAGGTCCCTACCTTCAAGATTGCTGAGGCGACGAGAACTGATATCGCCTCTAACGTACACACACACTCCAGCCCTAGGCAGAAAGGAATGCTCTAGTTCGTACCCAGGGTAGGAGAGGTATTTTGTGTCCGCTGGAGACGATATCTGCGTCTCTGTCAGAAAAAGCAAGGCCGGCTTAGCTGTCTCGAGGTGATGATGGACAGCATTAAGATTAGAATGCAAACCCCTGATGTTGCAGAAATCCACAGCGAGCGTGGCAGGGGCTGCCGTAGCCGTCTTGCTCTTGCCTCGGGAGGATGGCGGATGGCGGAGCGCGGATTTGCCCCCCCCAGAGTACGAAACGGGGCGCTCTCGGCGTCCACGCTCAGGCACGACAGTACCTGAGCATGGAAGCCCAGAAAGGGATTCTCCAGCGCTAGAGCAGCTGGTACCCTCCTGGGGTAGCTTATTAATCTGCGCTGTCATCGTCATTAAGGGGGAGGTTGGGGGGATTGGAGCTCTGGAAACCTTACTCACCGTGAGGAACACAACACCACATACCTACAAAGTAAGTAGTGATGTTATTATGGCTTCGGTATTCTGTAAGGTGGAGGTACTTCCCCAGTCAGGCTGCTCCAGATTCAAGCGAGATGACGTTTCGCTGTGCCCTACCTCACTTGTTGGACGTAGTTTAAGGACATAACCGGGTCCCCTTTGCTATAGTCCAACCAAAATATGGGTTAAATTGGTACAAGACTGCGTGTGTATATGATAACATGCTTCGGACAGATGATTTTTAGGACTATAATTACATTATGGATAATAATTGTTATGACAATAATTGCCATAACAATTTTGAGGTAAATATTGAAATTTTGCGGATCCCTAATCCAACGTACCGGATGGAAAGAGATGCTTGGGTCCAAGACTGCTCGCTAAGCTGTTTATTCAGAACCGATTCTAAACTACTTTTTTCTAGATAATCTAGTTGTGTCAGAAGATTTTGACTTTTCAGCAGCAGAGCAGCAGCGTATGAAATAAATTGATTCCGGAAAATTTTATTTTAGAACTTCTGACTGAGAAATACGGCACAATATCCAACGAAAAAAAATAAAACATTAAAGAACAGTTGAAATTTGTAAAACAATGTCATAATTATTATTATAAATAATGAAATCCTTGAGAGAGAGAGAGAGAGAGAGATGCATTTATTGTCAGAAACTGTGTACAAGTAGGTCTTATATATAACAAAAAGGTCCAACAGTTTGCCCGTTCCGGGCGTACAATAATAAAAAACAAACACAAACATACAGATAACGGTACCTAAGTAAATTAATACATCTTAATCTTAACTATTCTTACATCTATAGGTTATATTCATTCAAATTATAGAAACACTTGTCTATTAGCCACCTCTTGAGCATATTTTTGAACCTGACTCCATCTTGTGACTTAATATGTTCTGGTAAATTATTAAATATTTTAATCCCTGAGACATATGCACTCTTACGAACTTGCAAACGAGTAAGTGATGAAAAATCAAAAACTTCACACTGAAATCTGTATATGTTGATTTTTGGCAATTATTCCCCAAATTGTTATAATTATTAGACAATATACATTTTTTTGCGCTCAATATCTGTTCATTTTGTTCAAACTCGACGTGAAAGAATGTACTACATATGTACAATATTTCATGGAAATGACGTAGGTATGTTATATTTTTTATTTTCCGATATGACAAACACTATACTAGCTACAAATTCATATAACTTTCAATACTCTATTTCCTTATTGTGTTGTTTACGCATTTTAACTTCAATTTACTAGAAATAATCTTTTTGTAACATAGCACGTTCATCCACTCACGTCTTCAATTGATTGTTGGGACTAATACCGGTTAGGATAAAATAGTTATGGTAAGAGATATGAGTACAATCATTAGGGATGGCGATGAATATGCCAAAACACATCAGGGATATTGATGTTATGCTATAAATGCTTCGGGTAAATGAGTTTTAGAGCAACCATTACGTTATAGAAAATAATTTTTATGACAATAGATCGTTAGAGCTAATGTCCATTAGGACAAAACGGTTAGGGTAAGTGATTTTAGGACAATTTTTGTTAGGGATGTCGAGGGAGACCCAGTAATACTTGTAAAATGATATACATACTTATAAGAGATAAATGCATGCATGTACATGCATGTAAATATACATAGAAAAAGTCTTAACTCTGCAACAAATAATATTCGTAATAAACACACAAATAAATGCCCTAACCAGGATTTAAACCCGGGACTGCCAGCTTCGTACACAGAATCACTACTGACTCGGGTACCGAGGCTGCTATAAATATCCACATGAAACATTACTTCCTCTTACAACCGGGCTAACAAGAAAAATACGTTCTAAAAGCGTTCCAGGGGCACTTTCTATTGATTTAAAGTATGTGACTACCTCAAATCCTCTTTTTCCCGCCCAGAACATTCCAAAACATCGTTGGTTGATACAAAATTCTTAGAACTTACGCCATTTTGGGTGTGTATTAAACCGAGTACGTAGCATTTGTCGTAGCACAGCCCGTAGCTGCGAGCTACGAATTGTCTACGCCATCGTAGCAGATTGTTTCCGTGCACAGCTGATTCTCGGAGAATATTCTTTAGTTGTTTACATTTTTTGGTTTAATTTTTTTGTAGAGCATACAAATATGAAATTCGAAAGCTTACGACATTGCGTGGTCGTATTGTATTGGTAGTCTGTTACACTATTTTCTTTCAAGCAAACAGATCTGGTAGCGATACTACAGTGCCTTAAATAATTAAGTTAAAATATACCTAAGTTTAGATTATATCCCGGAGAAAGTACATATTATACATAAGTTTTTGGTACAACTTGAACACTGAATTTTTATTCTCATCTCTTCTATCCTAACATAATTCATAGTTATTTAACAGCCTAACATAAGTCACAGTGCTTAAATGCTTAGGCAATCGTGATTTTACTAACGTCTTACAATGATATTTTTACCGAACATAAAAATACCCTAAAGGGTAATTTTTCATGTAGCAATAAAACCCTAACATTGTCTACATGGCTTTATGACTTAGCGAAAATGCGACATAAAACAAAAGTAACGAATAACAAGGCAGTAAACTGGAGCCACAGAGTGTAAAATACCAGAGTAACGGTTTAATATATCTAAGCTTGGGGAGTACCTATTGATAAAATCTGGAG
Source organism: Lathronympha strigana (assembly GCA_949128165.1). Classification (NCBI taxonomy): domain Eukaryota; kingdom Metazoa; phylum Arthropoda; class Insecta; order Lepidoptera; family Tortricidae; genus Lathronympha; species Lathronympha strigana. The sequence goes on from OX421914.1 coordinate 3,171,068, forward strand.
TTAATTAGAATGCATATGTTTCATCTATTACCCATTTCGAATTTGTGACTATGATCTATATATTAAATTTATAAATTATCTTTATCTACACAGGACTGTGATAAATACTTTATAAAAATAATCAACTAATTTTTGTCACTGGATGCCTGAGTCACTTAAAATTATGGTGTTATGACATTACATTTTTGTTTTTGGTAGTAATACTCCTTTTCCATGATGGGCCATCCACCAAGCATATCAGTAGGACATACATTCTAAAAAATAGTGCTGCATTTGTCCTTTGGCTGACGGGACAAAATAATCACACGATATACTTTATTAACCTTCAAATACCAAACATTTTAATATAGATCAAAAATACCTCGTAAATCCCCCGCTTCCCCGTCCGAGGACGCTGTCCGCGTTGCGCCTCTGGACTGTAAAGCTTAGCTTCTGGGCAAAAAAAGAACCTGCGAGGTAGTTACCTGAGACGCCTATGAGCCGTTCCGACATTTTTTTTATAAAGTTTTTGGTGTCGGATGACCGAAACGGTTTCAACATTTAGCGCCGCATACTCATACTCATTCGTCAGGAATAAGTATTTGCGGCGCTTTAATGTTTGTGCTTGGACAGAAGCCAAGTGAGACGGAGCCAGAGTATCAATGCACGTGACGTGCGACGTTAAAGAACGTTCCATAAATAAATAAATAGATTAATTTAATCGGTGTCCCCACAATATTCAGTCATCCAGCATTTGGTGCCCACGAAAATGTTTCTTACGAACGCTTTTGTCCCGTATGGCAATATTAACCAATTCCGCACAGCTCGAGAATATACTGCCAATTCGTTAGCAAAGTCGTGAAGTATTTTGAGAAACAAAATCGCTGTCGTATCGATTTCAGAAATATTAGAAGAATTGTATTTCGCATTGGCATGTCCCATTTACATAATACCCTAAAGACATGCTCTCGACACTTCATCTACCCCTATATGTGGGAAAGCTTGTGAAGATTGCGTCACTTGCGTTGACTTCTTTGCAAATCAGCAACAAACTGGCCGGTCAGCTCTGTCAGCAAAACTGCGCGAAAAGTTCAAAACTTGTAATGGCCGACCTCGCGAAGAACAATTGAATTTCCTACGGTTTTTTACCGACAGAGCTATGGGCCCAGAGTATATGGAACTTATGATAACCTCCACACAACAGCGCGAGTGTTAGTTGTTACTCTATTTTGTTACAGTCATCTGTATTCGTGCTTGAAAAATACCAATTTATTTTTGCCGTTCGAAAAAATATGGAACAAATAGTTACGCACATAACAATGAACTTTAGTTGACATTGACGGAAAATTTACATGAAGTTGTAAGTTTGTTGGGACACCTACGGCGCTTCTTTTTATATTTTATTGCTTGGAAAAAGTTGATATTTATTATTATGTCAGGCAAATTGAAGAGAGTTCTATTTATATGTCAGTATATCAAATATTGTCGAATATAATATTTTATTTTAAAATAACACGGTCATTTACATTATAATTACTATTTAAAACGAAATACTATAGGAAACTCACAAAAAATATACATAGTAAATATCTGGTTTTAATACTAATTACGAGTATTATATATAATATTGCCTAAACACATATGTTGTAATATTAACAACGTAACCCAAACAATGTCAGTTAGAACTTAGAATAAATTATACGAGTATAATAATATTTTGAAATTGTAGTGAAGCTCCATTAAAAGGAGGTTTGTTTTCAAAGTTTTACACGATTAAGCCCCGTTTTAGTAAATTTAAAACGTATTTTTATTATTTTTTTATGAATACAGGTGTCATCTTGATTTTAATTATAAATGACATGTATTTCCTTTTTATAGGTATTTTGAGATCTTTTTGAAATGACTAATTTTTACAACTAACATTTACATATGAATGCCCAATTTTATGTACCTGATTTTGATGTGTTGTAAACTTTATCAATAAATATATTAATATGAAAATTGTTCTAGTACAGACAGCATTGAAAACTCTGAAACCTAATTCTGAAACCATTCATTCTTGCTTTTTGGAATCACTAGACTATCAGAGCTAGATTTTAACTACAAAACAAACAAGCAAGAGAAACAGAATACAAATAATCAACCACTTGCCTACTTAACTGATTAAACACGGCACCCATACTAATTGCCATGTTTTCTTTTCCGGCGGCCATTTGCAATTCAAATATGGTGGATGAAGCGTAGTCTTGTCCGAACTTGTCACGGGGGATTCATGGTGCCGTGGATTCTTATTGGGATGCGAGTTTGGGTGATATCTTCTCAGTCGGTCCCTCATGGCTGAGGATCGTGACCAACAGTGATGTCCCTCCACTTGGTGCGGTCCAGGGCCATATGGACTGCCCTCTGCATTGAACCACTCGCTTTCTTCATGGTGTCAGCCCACCTAATCGGTATTCCACCCCTGGAGCGTTGGCCTTCAACTTTGCCGAGAATAATGTTTCTTTCGAGAGTGTGCTGGTTAGAACGCATTATATGCCCGAAGAACCTGAGTATTTTCTCCTGGCAGATAGTTGAGAGCCGCTTGGTGATATTCAGTTCTCGTAGTATGGACTCGTTTGTTCTAAATGCAGTCCATGGGATCCTGAGCATCCTTCTCCAACACCACATCTCAAAAGCATCGATCTTCTTCCTATCTAGGGTTTTTAAGCTCCAAGTTTCAGCGCCATACATAAAGATGGAGAAGACCAAAGATCGTACCAGCCGTACCTTGGTTGTACGACGAATACCTCGGTTTTTCCACAGCTTCTCCAATCGAGCCATTGCACCTTTAGCCATTCCTGCCCGCCGACATATCTCCTGTGTATTGCCACCACCGTTAGAAATAAGTGACCCTAAATACACAAACGTATCCACTTTCTCAAAGCTATCCAGGGCATTAGATTGAGGAAGAACTCTTGCTCGGTCTACCACCATGATCTTGGTCTTGCTGTGATTTATCCTCAATCCAACTTTTGCACTCTCTGCTTCAACTTTCTTCAGCAGAGTAGCCAACTCCTCTTCACTCGAAGCTACAATAGTAGTGTCGTCTGCGTATCTTAGGTTGGTAATGTTATGGCCGCCCACCTTGATGCCGAGCTCTATGTCCTCAAGTGCTTTTCTCATAATGTATTCGCCATACAAATTAAACAGTATTGGAGACAGAATACAACCTTGTCGCACACCTCGCTCAGGGCGATATGGCTTTGATAATTTATCATCCAATTTATTTATTTATTAATTTGGGTGATATAGCGGTATTTGAATATGACCCCTTTTCTCATGCTGACAGTCCGGAATAACTGCCCGAATAACTGGTGTTCGATTTATAGCTTACCATGACTTCTTAACACGATTCAGTTTAGGTTCTTAACTGTGCTCAGTTGTATGGGAGCGACTTAGTTCAGGTCCTAAACTGAATCGCATTAGGACGATGGTAAGGGGACAGAAATCAGAATATAATTTGATCATCACTGTAACTTTAAGGACAAGGGACATTTAAAGGATTTATTTTATTCGTTGTGTATGTCTGGGGACCGAAGTCCAATGAGAGTACGTTGGATCTTATATTTAATGTAACTGTAATATTTGTAATTTCGATAGCGCGATGTGCTAAATACGATTTGTATGGTACTTCACACAAGTTGTCACTCGCCATTGTGTCGCCATCTGTTAGTGTTGAGGCTCGACACGGGAAGCTTTGCCACAATTACTTACTTAGATATGTCATGTCTGTATCATGCTTGCAATCTAGTTATTATTAGAGTCCGTCTATTCCTAGATTTTGATAGCACAGATTGTGAAAGTGTTAAATAAACGTCATAATTTTATAGAAGACATTTTAAATAAATAACAGTTTAACGTTGGATAGTTCATTTCCTTGGAAGAGATAACGTGGTTTGAATTTAGTTTCACCATTCGGGAAATCGTAAGAAAATGGTGATAAGACAGTCAGCGTGGTTCTGTATTTGATTAAATCAGGCGTTACTTTGTGGAGTTCCATATTAATAAATACAATAATATCACTGCTATTTTGCCAATTAGTGCAATACATGCAATTAATATTCCCACCCTCCCGCCGCAAAAATAAATACATTAATAAATATAAACATGGGTGGGAACATTAAAATACGCAAATATGTTAAACGGGTTGGCACTAATTGACTAGCATGTTTGGCGGAATAGAAAAGTAACATTATGGCCGTTATTTTGGTTGTATAAATATATAATAGTAGTTTATGCAACAGTGATATAATAAGGGTTCTTAAAACTTGAGGGTCGCCGTTACAAAACGAGGCGATGCCGAGTTTTGTAATAATAGACCCGAGAGTTTTAAGACCCAATTATGAGCTGTTGCATACCCTAGTTTTTCTACGACTGCTTAAATAGCGTAAAAAGCTAAATCTAGAAACGTGGCAGAATAGAGAAGATGTTGTGCCCACTATAGAAATTAAAAAAAAACAACAACAGTGCTAATATATTCTATGAAAATCCATAGGAGCAGTGTTCTTATGGAATATCATAGACAACGTTATAATCTAGACTTTTTGAATATCGCTGTCAGTCATCTAATTGACAGATAGAAGTGCTGGAGTAGAAAAATAAATATTGTGGGACAATCTTACACAAATCGACCTAGTCCCACGGTAAGCTCAATAAGGCTTTGTATATGTGTACAAATAACCACCCAGTTTAAATCGTAAAAGTTTGAAATAAAAAACTTAAAAAATAAAATTTTCAAATATGATAGCATAGGCTTATGAGAGAAGAACGTTTAAAAACTCATAAGGGAATAAAAAGAGGCTTAAAAGCATTTCAGACGACGTTACGAGCAGATAGGTATATAGTCCTCCCGTCCTCGGTAACCAATTGGAATGACACAGCTGTAATGGGGACCCGTTTCAGATTGAGTTCATTTAGAGGGTATTATAGAAACAATTGGATACTAAGGCTAGTTCAAACAAGAAACCTAGAATAATAATAGATAGAGACAGTTCAAAATACATAGCACCTTGCTAAAGAAATGTAGTTGTGTCATAATATTATGACTGTGTTTTGTTTATTGGATTGAGCTATTATCAATTCGAAAGGTTCACGATTCATTAACTTATAAGGGCCACTTGCACCGGGGGTTAACCATATAACCCGGAGTAAAGCGTATTTATATACACGAATTATTTAAGGAACAGTGGAAAAATTCATATTCTTACTGAGAATTTTGCTGTTTAAAAATAATAGTTGATTATGTGGTAGCACATTGTTAGTGGTGAATTCTCAATGTAACTTGAGACTCCATTTGCCGATTAAAAAGTATATAACGCATACGAAGACCGAATACGAAGACTAATTATGTATTTTCACACATTTTTTTTTATACTCAAAAATAGGTCACGTTTCCCGTAATAGTAGAGTTTGTAACGGCGACCCTCAAGTTTTAAGAACTAATTATGAGGTCTTGCATACGCTAGTTTTTCTACGATAGCTAAAATAGCGAAAAAAACAAAATAAGTGGCTGAATATGGAAGATGTCGTATGCCCACTATAGAAATTTAAAAAAAAACAGTGCTTATATATTGTATGAAAATCCGTATGAGCAGTTTCCTTATGGAATACCATAGACAACGTTATAATGTATACTTTTCGATATCGCTGTGAGTCATTTAATTGACAGAAAAAAGTGCTGGAGTAGAAAAAACTGTTTTAAATGCCAGCTCGTATCTATTAGTAATCTCACTCACATGTTCGCCTAATGTGATAAAAATACGTGAGCATCAACTGTTTTATCAATATTAATGTCAGTGTTACTCACGAAAGTTTAAATTGTAGTACCTAATATATTAGTGACGAAGGGGCATCTCGCAATGAATATTGATTTCCGAAAATTCCTGGAGTTTATTCACAAAAGTGAACTGTTTAATAAAGTTCCAAGGCCCCGATTACCTCGATCTCCCTCTATTAAATTTAGAAACTTAAATTGAAGGTGAATTAAACTGACGTCTACTGTGTTTTAGGACTGAGAAGAGGCATTCCGGATTATTTTGTTGGGGTATAAATGATTAACATAATTATACTGTTCAAGTGACAGGGAGCGGAGACGGTATACGTATAGTTTTCCCCCAGCCAAAGTACAAGCCTAAATAGACATACGTGGGTCTGTGTTGTTATAACTCCGTACACAAAAATAGATCGAAGTGCAAAATTCGTTAGTGTAGTTGTATAATTTTCCAACCTCCTAGCCTAGTTGGTAGTGACCCTACCTACGAAACGGGAGGTCCTGGGTTCGAATCCTGACCAGGGCATTTATTTGTGTGTTTATTACGAATATTTGTTCATGAGTTATGGATGTTTTCTATATATTTAAGTATTTATATGTATCTATCTATTATATATATCGTCGTCTAGTACCCACAACACAAGCCTTATTGAGCTTACTGTGGGACTAGGTCGATTTGTGTAAGATTGTACCAAAATATTTATTTATTTATTTTCAATGTGTCAGTGTCGTTATTACAGATTGTTTTTTGTGTGTAGCGTGAGAAGTGCGTCGGTGTACACGTTTCTATCCGCAGAAAGTGATAGATTTTTTCACGATTAGATGTCCCTTTGAGGTCTTCCTTCCAACGTGTTAAGGATGACGCTAGAACGGGCCGGGTCGACCAGTCAGTTAAACGTCATGTGACCGCCGAGGGCTCCGAGCTATAGCTATAGAAATAGACCGTTCCGATTCAGAACCGACGTGGGCAACTCAGCATATCACAGGAATAAATGGGGATGGTGTGAGTCGGCGGCGTGTGGATGTGAAAACCCACAACAAACAATCCGCCACATGGTACTAGAATGCCCCGACACCAAATTCGATGGCAACATCGAGGAGCTCAAGAACTTGACTGGGAAAGCCGTGGACTATTTTAAGAACTCTAGCTTTAAATTTTAAGTATTTTTGTTAATTTTATTGAATTGCAGTGACAGTGACATGTAAATATTTGCCATACGATAAATAAATAAATATAGAAATGGACAGATCGTCCCGTCCCGTGCCGTTCTAGTGTGAGTCATCCTTTAGGTAGAAGCCCGTGTTGCTCGAAGCAAATACATAATAATGAAAGTGTACAGTTCGGGTAGTCGAGACCGTTGATGACCTAGTAGTCACTAGTTCACAGCTTGACCAATGAATTTTTGGGTATACGAAATATTATTTGATATATACCTATCCATTTTCTATAAAGAATTACTGCTTGAGGAAACCGCACTATATCCTTTTGGTTGGAAGGTCAAAGGTGGTCAATTTCTTTAAATGTGTTGCATGCGGTAAATCTCAGGATAAGGTTGCCAAGCGGATTCCAGGCTCCCGGCATGTTATAACAAAAACTAAGAAATTTTCGAGTTTAACGTTTACAATGTCACAAATGTATGTATATACAAAAATAAGTTAAAGAAAGTCCAAGTAGAGTAAAGAAGGTTTTTTTCAAATTTCCTTTCTATCTAAGAAATTCGTTATCGTTTGCAGATGTTTTTCCTTAAAAATGATAATGTAGTAGGTATATTTTTTTTTTATTGATATTCAGGATAACAACAGCCGTAGATATAAAGGAAACATAGTAATGCTTACATAAAACAAGGCCAATAACAGTCATCCATTAGAATACTTAACTTAATGATTATAACAAAAATTTACGTAAATAATAGTATGTTCAATACTTACAAATGCTCGTTATAATACATGTGTTACATATTGACGTTAAGCTTAATTTTCGTCTCATTTTTTTTTTAATAAAGGAGAAAGGTAACGATATATCAGTTGCTTTCATTAAAATGAAAAGTATTTCCGGGTACTACGAGTAGGTTGTGTAATCTCGCAAGGTTTTTATTGGTGCTAAACATGTTGGGTATTGGATTAATTGTCTTGATTTTGTACTTTGTATAAATTTAACTTTTTTTCTCTTTTTTAAACTTAACTTTACTTTACTTTAACCACCTTTGAAAGTTGTACTTTTCCTGTCAACAAGAGTCAAATATAGTCCGTTTAAAAACCCTAATCACTATAGTTTAACTTAATGGCCTAAAATTGTTTTGGAGAGTTTACTAAAGGGCTTTAAATGAGGATTACCCTCTTAAGGACACTCAGGGATGTATAGAGGCGACCCTAAATACCCTTAATGTCAATTTGGTAAGCTATACATAGAAATTCTTGATAGCTTGTGGGTTAACTTTTGTTCGTGACTGTTCTTTTGATGTTTATCATGGTAAATGTTTAGCTGTAAAAAAAATATATATATATTTATATTTTTCTGAGCCTAGTTAGGAGTCCCACTGCCAGCCTCTTCCGACTTTTGAAATTTGACGAGTTCGATGTGTCCCGGTCATCCCGCTATCTTTTGTTTGGTCTGCCTCAACCATGTCGTGGGGTCCTTTTGGTAATAACTTTTGCCCAATGTTCCGGATGCTTTCTGCAGGCATAAACGATAAATAATGATCTTATTTATTTTATGTTTAAATTTAGGCACATTATACTGCACTTATGAACGTCAAAAAAAGCTACTACCAGTTCTCATTCTACACTACAGCCCGAGAAGATTATTACCGGCAAGAAACTCGGCGGGACTTATTTTATCAAAACAAATTATAAAAGTAGTAAAAATATTTACAATATGTGGTTCTACAAGAAACCATATCAAAAGAAAATAGTGAAACAGAAAGACCACGAATATAAATAAAAAACAAAATAAAATAAAATTTAATGGTTTTACACGATATACACGAACGGTGTCCTTCACTCTGTAAGCAGTAGGACATTCAATATAATTTTTTGTTGGTTTCGTTACAGTTTCTGGTATGGGCCATGCATATTTGTCTGTTAAATAGTCCTCTGCTGTGTAATAAGCCTTCGACATCAAGTATTTTTTCAAATAATTCTTAAGAGCAGGAAAGGCCAATTGCGATGCTTCATCCGGTAACTTGTTATAGAAATGAATGCATTGTCCAAAAAATGAGTTACCTATATACTTTACGGTCACGACACTTCCTGATAGCTACCTTATTTTTGTTTCTAGTAATGTAGATAGAAATTTTATTGAATGAATCTATGTTTAATAACATGAATTATATATATATTGGGATGCTACCGTTAAAATATTAAAAACGCGATTTTATCGATTTCCTGGATGATCTTGGATAAAATAATAACGATAAAAATAAATATCTGAAATACAACATATGTGTATAACGTAGACAATTTGATAATTCCTTTCATGTTGGTAACCTATATTTCTTTTCAGTAGTTTTCTAATAAACACCGTCACAGAGTATCCCTTTTCAGCGAAGACAGCCTTCCGTTTGACCACTCTGTCACGTTGTTTTGAGTTAAATAATGTAGGTAAGTTTACAGTTACTAACCGGGACAGTAACAAGTAAACTGTACTAAAATTTCGGCCATTTACCTTCCATAAAAATGATAATAATATAATTCTAAAGCAGGCATTTTTCAGCGAGGGGACTGGTCATTGTCGCTAAAAAGAGAGAACTACTATTTGTAATTATCGAGAATATTCTACCAATTTGTTAGCCAATATATGAAATATTATCACACACGAATTCGCAATTCACTCTGCAAATTTCAATACATATAAATTTATGAAATTACATGATAATAAACAAATAATTCAATATTAATATTGACTCATCAAGTTGATATTATTTTTATATGCGTACCGCTCTTGTAGCTTCATTACATAATAATTAATATTATTTAAAAGAGCGCACTGATAAATATTTGTATTAAATTGGTACGGAATTAATACTACATTGATTTAATAGCGGTAGGCAATATGAAACCTCACTGAAAGCTTGCATTAATTTACAAAACTTTAATATAACACACTTATCCCTAAGATACGCTTAAACTCCACAAAGTCTACTCAGCGAAAAAATGTCATTTGCCCACTCCCCACTCACATCAGTCAGATTAATGCTCATTTTTAGACATATTTCGCATAGAACTTTCTAACTGACGGGGGTTATTTTTTTACGACTGACATCGCTTGATGGGGCCCTATTAAAACTTCCTGGGGTCTTCCTTATTGAGTCGCATGCGAATTTTAGAAGTATTTTTAGTTAGCTGACGGAGTTTTCATTTTGCATTTAAATGTAATTTAGCTATGGTATTTTGAGAAGCTTTTTCCCGGCAGACTTTTTAAACGTGTCCAATTATAACTATTACGTATTGCAAGACAAAAACATAAAATTGCAAGACAAGATTATTTCGTACCAAATGTAGGTATGGGAATAGTTACTTAGTTGGAACGTAATATGTTAAGGGGCTGACAACAGCTAAATCATCGCACACTGTCTAAGATATGAGTAGGTATAATAAAATTAATAAAATACCTAATGATTTGAAATACAAACGCCTACGTAAAAAAATAAAGACAACCGCTTATTGATGAATTTAAGACCAATCTTTGAAATTATTTTCTATCGAGCCGATTTCGTTAAATTAAAAGCCGGTCAAGTGCGAGCCGCCAGTACCATTATGTTTACTTTCTTTTTTTCTTTTTTATGCTATAGGGGGCAAACGAGCAAAAAAATTTTCTTAGTGAATGTGACGTGGGGGCAAGTGTCTAGTGATGCAGGGCACTAGGTGGCAGGGGAGTAAAAAAGCCCGTGCCACTGTCCAAATCCACGAGGAGAATGGAAATTCACAAAGTGATAGACAACGTTATAATGTGGACTTTTTTAATATCGCTGTCAGTCATCTAATTGACAGATGGAAGTGCTGGAGGAGAAAATAGTATTTTATACAATCGTGATATAATGAAGCGTTTTTCAGTCGAGTACCGTGTTTAGGCCACGAAGCTTGCTGAGTGGCCTAAGTAAGGTACGAGATTGAAAAACTTAATTATATTACGATTGTATACAATACTTTTTCTACGAGTCATCATCTATGGAGGAACAATTTCATCATTGAATTTCATTGACTTAACAAGGATGTAACACAAAAAGATGGCCGACAGGCCGGCGCGGTCGGCGCAGGCGTGAGGCGCGCGCTCGGCAAAGTCCCAGGCGGCATCGTAAATAAGTATAGAATTTGTATGAAGTTCTATTATAGTTGCCTACAGCGTATCGAAATGAGATATTATAGTTGAGTTGGACTGTCTAATATCGAAAAGTATGAGCTTATAGTTTTGTCTATGTACTCGTAATTGACAGATTAAAGTCGGCGAGTAGAAAAACTAGTATTACGCAACAGTGATATAATAAGGGTTCGTAAAACTACTATTAATTAACCGTTCAAATATTATACAAGATTCTAAAAATATCTCTATTGCTCTTTTCTGTATGTCGTATCCCGTTTAAACCAAATAAAGATTAAGTCAAAATAGAAGAAAAAGTTTCCGAATACCCTTATTTATTAGCATCGACCGAAGATTTAATTAATGAGACAGAAGGGAAGTTTTCCTTAAACAAAATTCGCCTTTAAGCTTATTTAAGGGTTTGTTAATGTTACAAAAAGTAAAATATCGTTACTTCGGTTTCTTTTAATTTGGGGCATTTCTTAAATGTATTCTTGGAACAGGTATGACTTATACTTTTAAAAGAGAATTCCGTTGAAACGTAATGGCAGGTTGGTACCTACAAGAAAGGATGACTCACACTGGAACGGAGCGGGACGGGGCTGTCAATTTCTAAGGAAAGAATCACGTGATAGCTTGGAGTCCTCGGAGGTCATCATCATCATCATCATTTCAGCCGAAAGCAGTCCACTGCTGGACATAGGCGTTCCCCAAAGATTTCCACAATGACCGGTCTCCTGCGCCACCCGCATCCAGCGGACTCCTGCGACCTTCACCAGGTCATCAGTCCACCTTGTGGAAGCCTATCCACGCCGCGCCTTCCAGTACGCGGTCGCCACTCGAGAACCTTTCCGCCCCAACGGCCATCGGTTCTACGTAAGTTTAGCGATTCTGAGAGCTATATCGGTTACTTTGGTTCTGCTGCGGATGGTCTCATTTCTGATACGATCTCGCAGAGAGACTCCTAGCATAGCTCTCTCCATTGCCCTTTGGGTGACTTTGAGCCTTCTTATGGGGCCTATATATATAGGCCTCGGAGGTCACGTGACGTGACTATAATGATAGTGTCTGTTACCTTCCATCTTCCTAACGTTTTTTCGGTTTATGCCACGGCTCAGGTAGCCTAGGGTCCGCTTTCGAACTAATCCCAAGATTTGAAGCGCTAGTTTAACGAAAGTGACTGCCATCTGATGTTCCAACCCAGAGGGTAAACTAGGACTTATCGGGACTAGTCCAGTTTCCTCACGATGTTTTCCCTTACAGAAAAGTGTTCACTGACGATGATTCGATATTGCAAAACACTGCTACGAAATAGTAGTTTTGTGCGACTGTACATAATGAAGGGCATTAAAACACGAGTGTGGGTTTATGAGATATAATAAGATCACACGAGTGTTGTAATGCCTAATTATATACAGTTGCATATACTACTTTATCTACACAGATCATAAGTACTCTAAGATGTGTTCAGGAACCGTAGGGAAATTACCTATATTGTTACTAGAATTACTTGAAAAGAATATCTTTAGATTATATATATTAAAATAATGCAATAAAAAATAAATTAAACACAATTACAGAACAAATTTTACACCCGTAAACAGTAAAAGCCAACAAACAAATGACAGTTTGGAATAGCGGCATTTTGAATCTAGAATTGACACCCACTTGAATTTGACAGCTGATCCAAATTTAAACTCATAACCTACTGTTTTCAGGAGGTAATGCTGGTGATTGCCTAAGGTTTATGAACGCATTTTAGAGCAGCAGCAGATAAAACTTTTAGCTTGTTAAGGTGATACCTACTACATATTATTATAACGTTGCTCGTAACGCAGCAAACGCATTATCAAATCCTTAGATAGGATACATCTAAGTACTCTAAGTGTTAATACATTCATGCTACGCGCTACAAGCGTAGCCAACAATATAAGGCCTGGATACCCTGGCCTAAGGAACCTGATATCGGGTCCTGAATGTGTTGAGATATTCTTTCTGAAACTCATCCACTTTACATTGCTGCAAAGTAATTATATCGGTAACTTTCTCAGAAGGAAAGGAAAAGTAGAAAAAACATGACCTCGGGTGGGACTCGAACCCGTTACTCTGAGATAACAACTCATCGCTCTTCCGAGCTACCGAAACCACCCCCTGTGGCCCCGAATTTCTCCACCACATTCCTCGTATGCGCCATAGGGCCCACGCTAGCTGACGCGGGTGCACGGAGCGGGTGCACGTGGCGGGTGGATTTAGTATGGCGCACCCGCTCCGTGGGCCCGCTTCACTTAGCGCTGTTCATACAATTTCTTATTAGAAGGGCGTCCGTTCCGGGTAATCCGCGTCAGCTAGCGTAGGCCTTTTTTGTTTTTTATAACAAATGGGCTTACTCTTGGCCACAGACTAGCCGAAAGCAAAGACGTGGCCTACGATGGAGCGAGCTCGCCCAGAAGGTGCCTGTTCACCCTTGATTTGAAGGCTGTCGGGTTATATGTGCACGGAAATATAGACGCCGGCAGAGAATTCCACTCCTTGGCAGAGCGCATAAGAAAAGAAGAAGCAAAGCGCTTCGTGCGAATTAGTGGAATGTCTACCAAGTAAGGGTGGAGTCCGGCCGTGCGTCTAGAAGTCCGATGGTAGAATGGGGACGGTGGAAAGTGGAGTCTCAAGTTATATTGAGTATTCACCACTAACAATGTGCTACCCCATACTTAACTATTATTTTTTCAGCAGAAACTTTTGCGGTACCAAATTTTTCAAAAAGAAAGGAAAAGTAGAAAAAAATACGACCTCGGGCGAGACTTGAACCTGCGACTCTGAGATACCAGTCATATATCGGTGACATTTTAAATCTGGTGGCACTTTTACAGTTAGTCTTCTTTATATGCAAGCGACACTTTACTGTGTCTATACTTAGTTCACGTCACAAACTATAAACCAGTAGAATGTGTCCCTTATCCTATGATAAGGGACACATTCTAACGACTATTCATTCATTCTATTATAATGACTATTCATTATTCGTCTCATCCGGAGTAACTGTAAGCTGGAGCGAAGATTCAAAAATCTCTTCATGATTTGTTGTTGACGTGATACAGTCGTGATGATCGCAATGCATATCGCTCGTGTATGGTATCCGTAAAATCCTTGATCATCTATAGAATGAAGTCCGTATCATTTCAATAACTTCTTCTCGGTCTTTTATTGCTGAGGATCGTAACTCTGCTGATTGGTATTTTTGATGGCAGCTCTCCATTTCTCCCCGTCGGTTGGTTTGTTTAGCGCGCTGCTAAGTGTCGTATCCAGTTCTGTTGGTCAGACATCTGATTCCACCATCGTGCTGGGTCTCTTCCCCATGGCTAAGAGTCGTCCATATTTTCCATCCCCACCAGTCTCTCTAAGTTGATATGGTATTTGTGAGCTATGTGACCTAGCGGAAAGCCTTGGCTGATTTCTCAGTCTGAGTAAAACCGTGAACTATTATGTAGGCAGTGCGGGGTGCAGTCCAGATTATACAAAGCATATTCCGACATACCCACATCTCTAAAGTATGACTTTTCTTTCCGGAAGCTGATTTTAAAGTCCAATTTTTTGTGCCAGAAATATGGGAAAGACGAGAGTCTGAACAATTTTAATTTTGATCCGGTCCAGAAAGTTCCTGTCTTTCCATATCGTTTTTAATTGAGAAATTGCCAATTTTGCTATGCCGGTTTTCCGTCGAATCTCCGCTTCACAGCGCCCCTGAACTGTTGTGTTTCATTAACAAATCCATATAACATTTGTGACTTTCGAATAACCTTCTTACAACCTCAGTAACTAAGTATTCATTAGGCAAGGCAGGGCACGTTTTGCAAAGTCAGTGTCGACGTTCCACATCGCCAGGCCTGAATATTGAAACAATGTTTTAGTATTCATCCTCTTCCGCTCTTCAGTGTATGAGGCTGATTCTGACTTTTAAATTTGAAGTTGTTTAGTCGCAGTCATGGTACCTTGACACGACTCGTGGTGTAAGTCGAGCGAACAAATATGAGCAGGATGCCAATGGACGTAACAGACCAATGAGTGATTTTTACATAACTCAGCTCATTTTATATATCCGAAAACATGGTCTGAAATAGAAACTAGTATTTTGAACCTATTCATGTCTTCATTTACGAGTATATAATGTTCCAAGTGTTAGATAAGTAACGAGCGCAGAACTCGGACGACAGTAATGCTTGTTAAACATTGAAAACGTGACCAAAAATGAAAGATATCAACTAACATTGAGAAACTTGAAATAAAAATTAATATGTGATTTCGTAAATCTTTTTCTTCTGTAACATTATACCTGAAGACTCGAAGAAGACAATTTTTAAGACCAAAAGCCATATATCGAACCCTTAAGTCTAAGGAGAGACTTTGTCTCCTTATACGTATTCTATCGCTTTTACAATGGATTGTGCTCCGAGGAATTGTTTGATATGATGCCAACAGCTGCATTCTACCACCGCACTGGTGTTCACCCGCATACCCTAGAGCCTAAATGTTCTCGTACCGTGCGGTTTAAGAGGAACTTCCTACCGCGGACGCTCCGGTTGTGGAATGAGCTCCCTGCCGATGCCGCTGTTTTTCTAAAGGACTACAGTATGGGGTTCTTAAAAAAGGAGTGTTAACAGTTTTTAAAGGGTTGACAACGCGCATGTAACACCCCCTGAAGTTGCAGGCGTGTTTGTTATGTCTCTTTCCCGTTCGTGAAATATTACTATAACGATGGCCTCTCGTTTGCTCAGTTGTTACTCTTTAGGTACTCTATGGTAAGTAGTAAATAGTTCCTACAGTATTTGAAAAAAAAAAAAATTAAAAAAGTTTATTGAACAAATTTCTGTTTTTTTTTTTTTATAGCTATGTATGTATTTGCCTAGTCTATGCAGAATCGTAACTTTATATAATTGTTTAACCAGTGAAGTAAACTTCTATAAGATTGCTATCAGTGAAAACCTGTAATTGGCCTCTTGTTTTTATACAAATCGTTAACATTGTGTTACGTGCTGTTGGTTTTCCAATAAATAAATAATAAAAATAATAAATAATAAAAAATTAAAATTAATTAAGCTTGCCCTGTTTAAACATTTACCTTAAGCTTGTTTAATTCCACTTTTTCAGTACCTACAAGTGATTGTGTCACCTTTTCCCTGGTACCTACTGCTGTTGATAATTGTGAACCTTAAAAAAAATACATTTATTTCGAACTAAAATAATCCACTGTACCTTATGACTAGGTAAGTTACATAAAAAAATATTACCTACAGTTGAAATTAAAAACTTCATGGTTTTAATTAGGACCATTGCTGAAGAAGGCCACTGCATAAAAAAAAAAGAAATCTAGGTTAAGGATGACTCATACTAGAGACGTGACCGGACCGGGCCGTCAGTTTCTATAGGACACGTCACGTGTCCTGCGAGGGCTCCGACCTATTACGTTATTCTTGCCATATAAATTTACGGATCGCCCCGTCTCGCCCCGTCCTGTTCCAGTAAGCCATCCTTTAACGGAGTTAATATTTAACCGGTTTATCTTAAAAATACACCTGACAGTACTGATACTAGTTATTGAAGGCAACGATTCTATTGTTGGGACACATTTCATCTAAATTCAATTTAGTTTCTATCTCGTCGCTCCGAAGCCGTAATACTTGTAGAACATTGATACATTTTTTTCTGTATGTGGAATTTCGTGTGTATTTTGGTATAGCCTTTGTACATTCCAAAAATATCATCAAGTTCTACAAGTTCTCAAAGTTCAATTTAAAAAGGAGCTGACTGGCGCAAGCATTAAGTGTGATATATACACAGAACTATCAGCACTGTTAATATTTATAGGCTGTTAGAACTTGCACAAAAAGTGCTGCAATTGCAGCTCACTTATGGCGTCATTTTTTTCTATGACTATGATACTTCTATAGTGCTGAAGGCCTAGTATAAAAATTGTACGACATTAACTTCTCGACCGCGTTAGCGTATCGAGGGGTCAAAATATGAAAGTCTTTTTTAAACAACAGTACTTGTGATTCTAGTTATAAAAAACCAAAACTGCCTATATTTTCGAAATAAAAGAATATAATACCCTATTTTTGGAAATGCCCTAAAAAGCGAGTGATTTTTACAACAAACCTGCAAAGAAGTATTCATTATTAATGAATTATTTGATTTGGCCTACAAAGTTAATAAGTATGTATTCAAAATAACGTAAGGTTAGCCGTTAACCCAGGGTTAACCAGTGTATCACCATTTTACGGCACCAAACATCAGTCAATCATGACCTTACACAGAAAGTATTAAGATTTCCAAATTCCAGGCAAAAATTTTGACGTGAAAGAATTGGTACTTTCCATATTCGAAAATGGCAACAAAAGTTAAATGGCATATATGATGTTCTAACACAAGAAGCCTTACAGAATACTCATAATCAACAACTTTATTTTAGAAATAGCTACCAAACATCAGTCATACAAAGAAATGATTAAATCAAAATGCCAGAGTAAAATTTTGACGTGAAATAATACTTTCCATTTTCGAAAACGGCAACAAAAGTTAACTGGCATATATGATGATCTAACACAAGAAGCGTTGATACAGAATACTCATAATAAACAATTTTATTTTAGAAATAGCTACCAAACATCAGTCATACACAGAAATTAAAATGCTAGACAAACATCTTGACGTGAAAGAATACTTTCCATTTTCGAAAACGGCAACAAAAGTTGAATGGCATATATGATGTTCTAACACAAAAAGCGTTACAGAATACTAATAATCAACAATTTTATTTTAGAAATAGCAGTCGTACACAGAAATGATTAAGAAATCAAAATGCCAGACAAACATTTTGACGTGAAAGAACACGTTCCGTTTTCGAAAACGGCAACAAAAGTTGAATGGCACAGATGGCGTTGACACAGGAAGCGTCGATACAGAATAGACCGTCAGTCGCGAAACTCACGCCGGGGAGTAATGTCGCGCTCTGTGAGGGCGGCGCCGCGATGTGTGGTGTGAGTGTTGTTTTGAGGTTAGCTGTTCGCTGTGATTGAGGTAAGTTTTTTTAAATATATTTTGAGGAGTTAATGTGAATTTATGAATTGCATTATTCAAGCAGTGGTTTGAATGGGATGTTTTAGTAACTTTATGTAAAGTTGAAGTTTTTTGTAAATTAACATAATGTTTGTAAGTGAATTTAAACAATTGTTTTTAGTCCTTTTGATACTCTGACATACTTATTTAGATAAATGTAATTTTTGTTTAACTGTAATTTCTCAGTTCATGTAATTTATGTAATACTTTTAGTATCTGTAAAATAATAGTTTTGGTTTTGAAATAAACTTTTTTTTTGTTTTATAATTTTTTTCAAAATAGTTTTAATTGGTTAATTGTATTATTTTGTAAAAAAGAGTAATTTTAAAAATTACTTTATAGCTACCTATATAATAGTTAAAATAACTATTTGTTTGTTCTAAATCAAGTTTTTTACCAGTGTGTTTTAAGTGTTTTTTTTTGTAGAAATATGGAATACAACCGGTAAATATCGGAAAATGTTAGTGAAAACACAAACAAGTACCTAATTTGCCTTTAGGGTGGTTTTTGGAATGCATCAAAATAATTTTCTTCAAAATGGCTACCGCAGTTTCTTCACGGTTTTATATACCCACATATAATTAGCCCTCTATAATGCGTTCAAAAACCTTTAGTTCTAACAAAAAAGTTTATTAATATGGGGTTCTTTACATGTGGTTTTAGAACGCATTATAGAGGGCTAATTATATGTGGGTGTAAAAAGATTTGTTTAATTTAATTTTAATAATCGTAAGATGAAAATTGCGAACACACTTTTATCAAAGGACATTATAATGTTTTATGGTACGAATGAAAGAGAGCACTATTTTTCGTATTCAGTAAAAGTTAATTCACAAAACTACTTTCAGTTCGTTTTTTGTCTCGGTACATTAGTATTGTAACAAAAAGTTACCTAAATATAAAAAAAATGCATAATACATATTTAAATAGACAAAAAATAGCAACAGATATGTTGATGTAAGTTCAATTACAATAAATGAATGGCTTACACCGCAAACAATAAATTTACTACAGTTGACAAAACCAATTATCCACGCAAAATAAGTACCATTCTGCGGTTTTCGTTAATATTTCATATCTAAATTAAATTTCGTTTTATGGCTGTATTTTGGAATGAATTAATGGAAAATGTAACACAAGGGCTTAGTCTGTATTTATAATTTAAGATGCCTGTGTGCGATATTGTGATGATATAAATATACATGCGATCTCCTGCTTTCGCGGCAGACGCCCTAACCACTCGGCCACCCGACCAATGCCCTGGGGCACCCTGGACATCTCATTCAATTTATAATTTACATGGTTTTATATATTTATATGGCTTTTTGAATGACTTTTGTCATGTTAGGTGTTTCTTCTTACTTTATAGTTTAAAGAATGGCGCAGACATCTTTTATATAGAAAAGTCTCATGAATAAGTACTTATCATAGTAGTTTGATAGCAGGTATGTATATGTACATGTATATATATATGTATATGTATTTTATTTATATATATATTATATTATGTTAATATATATACATTACTAAGGTATTTAGAATTAGATCCAATGTACATAATACAAAAGTTTTTTTTTTCTCTTGTTTCATAATCACTTCCCGCACCTATAAATTTTGATCTCTGTTTGGCCCAAAGGTTAACTGGTAGAGAATGCCTTCTGGCATTAAGTTCGCCTTTTGTAAATTATTTACTGTGCAATAAAGTTTAAATAAATATTTTTTTTTTTTAATTTAAAATAAGACGGGACGGGACGATCTGTCAATTTCTATAGAAATAATCACGCGATATCTCGGAGCCCTCGGATTTCACGAGACGTTTTGTATAGAAACTGACAGATAGTCGCGTCACTCCCCTCTCGTCCCGTTTTAGTGTGAGTCGTCCTTAACTGTGCGAAAATTGTAGATAGCATTAAATGGAAAAAAATGGTGGAAGTAGTTTCTTTTTCGCACTACTCCTGCTAAGTAAGCAAAAGTGGCCAGTCTTCATCCTTACCGAAGAAAATCCGATCTTTATAGGATAACTGAGGCATGTAAAAGGCGTAGGTATGTCCGCCAAGCATCCGACAGACAATTTAGGGTTATGTGTCTGAACGGAGAACTGACCTTTCCTGTGGCCTCTTAAGGCCCTCCCTATAATTATTTTTTTCCCTAATATATAGGTCAGTACTAGAACTCTAGTGTCGCGACAATATCTCGCGCTCGTAGTGGTCACCTGTCACCTCTAATTCTTCGGATTAGATAATGACAGCACGCCTACCGCGAAGTTCGAAAATTGGCATTGACGGAAAAACATCTTGGTCACACTAATGTTCAAGTGTGACAGAGACGGAGATACAAATCCGCAATCGTTCGATTTTCGTGGTACTAGCCAGGGTGTTTAACAACAGCTATCTAGGGCTATTTTAAATAGAAAACTCCCGTGAGTATTAGACATATTAATATACTTATATCGGGTTACTCAAAAATCTATAGTCTATAAAGTCGAAAATAGCAGCATAGAATAGCATAGAGTGTGCGCAGAGCAATCGCCGCAAGCGCTTCTCACTCATGATTATGGGGCGCGGACCGGCCCAAAACATGTCGAGCTATCTAGGGCTACAGTAAAAATTAAGTTTTAGCAGCTGTAAAATAACTCACATTTTCCTCAATAGATGGTGCTGCATAGCTGAATTAGGGATAATCTATGCCGAGGTTTTCCCGAAGAAATACAGCAAGGGCTTCTTCGAAAAAAGAAGCTACATATTTTAGTGTGTTGGCAACGTGCTTGTGACTCCCTTAAAGTTGCAGGCGTCCATAGGCTACGGTGACCACTTTCCATCAGGTGGGCCGTATGTTAGTTTGCCACCGACGTGTTAATTAAAAAATCTGTGCAAGCGGTTCACTTCAGGGAATATCAGGCTTTTTATGGAATTTCAGTGCTTTGAATTTTTTCGTTTTTAAGAAACGTTTTGTTTCTAGGTAATTAATTATCATTCTAATCCTGAAGACATTAATGAAAAAATTACCTATATTTTTACGCCCACCCGGGTGCTAATTACATGAAGCCACGGATTAATTAAAGGACAGATGACGTCACGGACTCATCTTGCAGGATTAATCCGGGGAAAGTGTACGATGTGGCCGGATTGTGATTTAATTAGCTTACTGTACCAGGTAGTCTGGAAGCATTTGCTTAGAATCGCCGAAAGCGGTTACGTAGATGAAGTGAGTAAAATAGAACCCTTCAACATTGTTTTAATTATCATTAATTAATTTGAATTGCAATCAAACTGATGTGAATAGGATGTTATACGTTTCCAACGGTTTGTTATTCGATTTGAAGTAAAATAATACCCACCCAATATTTCCTTCACAATTGAAGTGAAAAGCAGAGTGTGTATCTCGGGCATAAAATGTCCATTTTATCCTCGACTACTATATTGAGCCTCGCTGCACTGAGACCAATAAATAGCCTCTCTCTGTAAAAAAGATAACAAAAGGTATTTACAATAATTTCAATAGTCAGTCAGTGTTTTTGGTAGCAGCAATTTTTTTTGTGACAAAAATTTTCTTCAATTATGACATTTGTCAACAAAGTGTTATAAGTGACAAAAAAGACGGAGATAGTTTCATACTATTATATGAAGATTTATTACATTATGAGTTTTAGTTCTGCCAGTCCTGACTTACGGTGCCCAAACCTGGTCACTTACCGAGTTACAAAAGGCTAAACTGAAGGTTTGCCAAAGAGCCATGGAGCGCAGCATGCTTGGAGTGAAAAGGATTGACCGGATCCGTAACACTACCTTCCGTTTCAAAACACGCATTGTCGACGTTGGGGCCAAAAGCGCCAGGCTGAAATGGGACTGGGCTGGCCACGTTTGCCGTATGCATCCACAGAGGTGGGCTAAACGAACTACGGAGTGGATGCCAAACCGGAAACGGCGGATTGGCCGACCCAGGAGGAGATGGCGGGATGACTTGGACGCATTTCTAAACAACTGGCCAGAAATTGCCTTGAACCGAGCAGTTTCGAGCTCTAGGGCTGGCTGGGCAAAGGCCTCCCAAAGGTGTCCCACTGGACACATTAGAGGCTACATATAAAAAAAGGGAGTTTTAGTTACTTTAGTTTTAGTTAGTCAGTCAGTTGTTTGTGCCCCGTTTCTAAACACCGTAACGTATATGTACGTTTCGGCTTTGTTTAATGGCTAAGGACACCCTGTATAACCGACGCTCACCAGTACGAATAAGAAGTAAGAGAATGTTAAAAATATTTTATATACCTTTTTCTTGATGCAAACTTGTTACATATTAAGGCAATGATACGAATCGCTATAATAAGGCCATTCTATTTGCGGAATATTTCTGGAATAATATTATATTTCATTTTGCTTTTGCGAAATCAAATATGCTTTCATAAAAGCGGTAAATGTTTTTAGAGAACGTTCAAACTAAATAACGTCCATATAGCTCTCATTTGCATTTTAAAAATAACAAATACAGAAAGATATATATAAATTGATATTACGAAAAAAAATGGTTTGCTCGAATTATCAGCATTGTATTTTACCATACACAAGATTATCTTATTTCACTTTTTGTTAGTGTTTTCCTGGCTTATGCCATAGCTGAGAGAGTCTGAGTTCCGCTTTGGCAACTAATCCCAAGATTTGGCGTAGGCGCTAGTTTTACGAAAGGGACTGCCGTCTGATTGTCTTATTAGAATTAGTTCGGTTTCCTTATTTTTGCTCACTTTGTTACTCTTTAATCGTTAGCGCTAAATCATACTATGGTTTGTATTTAACATGGCGTCGTAAAGGATAAAGGATGACTTACACTAAACCGGGCCGGGACGTGACCGGGCCGGGCCGATATGTCTTCTATGGGCATTTTTTTATTTTGTTGTCGTTTTTTTTTCGCGTCAGATTTGAATGAAAGGTACCCACCTGAATAGAGATAGACCCAATTCAAAGTATGTCCCACATTTTTTTCCACTGAGTTACGAAATCGTATGGAATTCTCGTAACTCAGTGGAAAATTTCATACAATTTTTTTGTCGCACATTGAGATTTTGTATCTATCTAGCGTAGAATAAGGAACTCTACCTACCCACCAAATTTCATTCAAATCTGACGAGAAAAAAAAAGACAACAAAATAAAAATATGCCCCTATAGAAAACGTCACGTAACCTCCGAGGGCTCCGAGCTCGTACACGATTCTTTCTATAGAAATTAACAGAACGTCCCGTCTCACCCCGTTCTCGTGTGAGTCATGCTTAAATGAACAAAGCGTACCTACGTATATCATCTCTTCACAAATATTGTTTCAACTAAAATACTAAATATATAACCCATTCTTAAGTTCAGCTTTAGTCCTAAAGCTTTGTCTAAAATTGAAATATAATAGCGTGCGACGTTCCATTCTGCGTAAATTTCTTCGAGGCTTTGTCTGAAGTTTGTGAACGCTCGGTGAGATTAGTTATGTTTCGCTAATAATGAAAGTTTGCGTTTATTTGGGAATTTTGGTACTTAACTAGTAAGATTTATGAAGTAACCTAGAACAAGTCTTGGATATTTATTTCAAAGATGGATACTACACATATTTATTTTATTACATACATGAAAGTGATTCACATTAAAATTATCCATTATTTGAGCTTGTTTTGAATAAACGGTACCATACAATTGTAAAACACTAATCAAATCATTTATTAAATGTAATAAATGTTTTGATTCATGTTTTTTGTTTTTTTTTAAGTAGTCACACTACTATTTATATAAATTATAAATTGAAAGAAATGTCATATACTACAGAAAAAGTGACCAAGTCCCAGCCCTGCTCACCGGGGACCTTGGTCACTTTTCACCACCTTTTCACACTTGTCACCATTTTGTCGTTTGATAAGGTTAATTTCTAAATGAAACTTTATAGCATAAGAGCATTATAATTACTATTTAAAACGAGATATTTACCATGTATATTGGTTTAGAGTAAATCAGTTACACCGTGACAGGTCGTCCCGTCCCGCCCCATCTCGTCTCGTTCTCTAGTGTGAGTCGTCCATTACACGGCAATTTATTATAAATAAAGTTAAGTGGCTCACCGATCCCGATTCGCAACTGTACATAAAAACTTTTGACCTTGCAATTTATTCAATTAATAAAAATAAAAATCTGATGTCAGATAAACGTTACCTCATCAAGGATAAAAAAATTAAAGTCTAATGATCTGATATTTTAAGTACATACTAAATCAACCAATTAAGAAAGAAAATTTATAACGTAGATATTATTCTACTCAAGCTGAAGTTTGTAAAGAGGAGACTAATTGGTTGGTTAACTTGATTGATTACTTTTAAATTGAAATTTATGTTCTATGAAACTGTAAGGTAATCATTTTCTTTGTGCTAAAGTCAATATAACTAATTCCGTCTTAGGGACTATTCTGTCTAATGCTTGCGTTGAAAATAAGCACAGTACCTACACAGCCCTGCCGACTCAGTCAATGTAAGGTCGCATTGACCTTACTTTATAACCCAACACACTCGTCCTCGCTTCGCTCGTCGTCGTTTTCAGAAAACTTATTTAAACTAAGAAAAAAGGCTCCAATGTGACACATTGATGGCAATATGTAGTATCATTGTCCCACTCGCACACCGGAGCGGTACCTAATCATCAAATACGTTATAAATGTTACAGAAATTTTCAATTTGCAACTTTCAGCTGAAACCTATTATTTTCCTAATGAAGATGTGAAAGAGATGGCGGGACGACTTGGATACGCTTCATCGGGATTGAAAGGATCTTTCACAGCACAGGGAGAATTGGATAAGGAGAGGGGAGGCCTTTACCCAGCAGTGGGACATACACACAGGCTAATAAAAAAAAATCTTTAATTTAATTTATAAGATATGATTTCTCTTTTTGCATTTCAGTCTAAATTATTGACACAGCGCTTTCAAAACAAGAGTTAAAATATGCAAAATTTAATGAACCGTTATGAGAACAATCGAATTCGAAATTCATATCCAGAGTATAATTATAAAACCATTACAGTGAGCGAAATGTATATCGGATGAGAGTTATTGGGCTTTTTATTCAGTGTTCATTTTACTATAGTAGCTTTGAGTATTTGCAGCGTTGAATTGTTTGAAATTCCAATGAAATAGCTGTCATTTGGAGCATCTGATTGTATGATGGATTATACAATTCATCTACTTAGAATGTCCATCATTCTATCATGCTCAAGGATATCCACTACTGGACGACGGCCCTGCATCTTTGTTTAAGTCTACAATGTTTGAAAAACTTTATTAACCCTCGCCTTGGCAATACGAAACGAGTATTTGTGGAGTACATGTTAAAAAGTCTCCAATCGTCAAAGAAATAGCGCTGCGGAAGTGACAATGGATCGGGCATACCCTTCGAAGAGCAACGAACTGCGTCAGTGTTGCGTTTGAGTGGAAACCTTCTGCTTACCATGAGTATGCCCATCTTGCTCCTGCCAAAGTGGTGGGAGCGAGACGGACATATTTATGAATATCAAGGTGGAGGGCGAGATTGTGAAAGCCTTGTGTGCTTACTATGAGTATGCCCATCTTGCTCCTGCCAGAGTGGTAGGAGCGAGACGGACATACTTTTGAATGCCGCAGTCGCTATCTAATAAGGTTACATACATGGTATTTCAGCACACCGTACACACGTGGCGACGGAGCGTGGAGCGAGTTGTGAGCCTTAGGACAGAGCTGGAGCGAAGTCAAGAAGGTGGCTCAAGAAAGACGTGAAAGGATTATAGAAGCTATTATATTCACCTCCGGGATGCTCCAGGATATATAACAGTGCATGATTCACATGAGTGCGCGTTGTGATTATGTGCAGGCGTCATTAATTAAACAGGTTAAGAGCTTATGTATAGGGTATGTCCGCCGGGCATCTGCCAGACAGATTTCCCATACATTTATCGGCAGATCCCGCGGATATGCTTGAACGTCTATTGCCAGCTTTTTGACTCACTCACTAAATGGTTAATTATCGAATGCTAGATAACGCAAAAAAGAAACAAAATGAGCACCATTAGCAGAAATCTATATCTATGTAGGAAGTGGACATAAAAAAAAAACAAAATGAAACTGAACTTGGTGTATTTATTAAATAATATTTAAAACGGGTCACTCACGTAATTTAGTCGATTTTCTTCGTAAAGAACGAAACATGTCGAGCGAAAATCGACTAAATTACGTGAGTGACCCGTTTTAAATATTATTTAATATGTTCGAGTCTCACGAGAGTTTTATAGTTAAAATTGGTGTATTTAAATTAAAAATCAGAACACAGTCACAACCGGCACATCTTAAGAGTCCACATATGCGGATTTCCGCGGATATATCTACTATAGAAATCTGATATACCAGGAAGTTATTCAGCAAAATAAAACGCAATTCTACTCGAAACAGATGGCCACGACACAGAATCCATGCAAAGCTATGTGGCAAGTAGTCAATAAAGAAAGAGGAAAGTCTGCTCAGCCTCCTGTTGACTTCACGGAGCTCGTCGTAAACTCGGAGGGTGTAAAGTATGGATCGAAGAAGGAGGCGGTAGATGCCATGAATGCAAAGTTTGTGAGCGCCGCCATAGCATGCGGAGCGCCCCGCGCTGACCTTGACCGAGTGCGCGAGCAGCTGAGCGCGGCACGACCGCCTGCAGACCGTTCTATAAGACTCACCCCATTCACATGTAAGGAAGTCCATACTATAATCGCGTCCCGAATGCCGCACAAAACGAGTAAAGATATTTATGGTCTTTCCATGGACTTGTTAAACTCGATTGCCTATACTATCATCCCAGTACTCACTCTTTTGTACAACTTATGCCTTAGAGAGGGATCGTACCCTAAGTCATTAAAAATAAGTAAAGTTTCCCCCCTGTTTAAAGGCAAAGGAAAAAGAGAAAGTCCAGATGGGTACCGGCCAATATCGATTATTCCTTGCGTTGCCAAGGTATTGGAAAACGGCTTGTGTTATCGACTGACTGCATTCCTAAATTCAACTAATGCATTGTCAGACCGCCAATACGCGTACAGATCCGGTCGCTGCACCACCGATTTGGCGCGCGAAGCCGTACGCAAGATCATGGATGCCCTGGAGAACAAACAGCAAGTCGCTATGCTATGCTGTGACCTCTCCAAGGCATTCGACGTAGCTGATCACAGCGTTATCGCCGCCAAGTTGGTACATTACGGTATTCGTGGCAATGCTCACCGCCTCTTTACTGATGCTTTGCGAGACCGATCGCAAGTTGTCGTGGGGGATGGAGGGTTAGCCCGGTCAGATCCACGTAAAACATCTATGGGAGTGGCCCAGGGATCATCAGTTTCTAATATCCTGTTTTCCCTGCTAATGAACGATCTGCCGGAGGCAGTAACAGCAGCCGACATCTTAATGTACGCAGATGACGTCGCTGGTATTGTAACGGCGCCAGATGTAAATAGCTTGGAGGCCCGGCTTAATGACGCCGCTAACCAGTTATCTCGGTGGTTTAGTCTGAACGGCCTGGCACTAAACTTGGCTAAAACACACTTTCTCCATTTTTACGTCGGAGGTCGTACTCCGAGGCCAATAAAGGTACAAACTGGTGGCATATGTATTGAGCAGGTGGACACCACGACGTTTTTAGGTTTCGAAATCGATAGAAAACTGACTTGGGCTCCTCATATCGACAAACTCTGTAAGAAGCTAGGTGCTGCTTGCTACGCGCTGCGTCGCCTGGCTCGAGTCGTACCAAGGCATGTAGTTCGAACTTCCTATTTTGCAACCGTCCACTCACTTCTGCAGTACGGCTCAGAGTTGTGGGGACGCGCAGCGGATTGGCAACGAGCTTTCCGACTCCAAAAAAGAGCCGTGCGCGCGGTAATGCAGGTGTCACAAGACACCTCCGCGTACCCCTACTTCAAGGAGCTCGGTATACCAACTCTGCCTTCAGTCATAATTCAGCAGATTGCCACTTTTGCGTATATGAATCTGCGCACTTATAAAAAACGTGCGGACTCATCCCGTCCGCTCCGTTTCCCGAATAAACTCCTGCCGGTGAAGCGACGACTCGCCAGATCCGGAAAAATAACTCACGTAATGTGCCCAACTGTCTATAACAAATTGCCCATAGCAATTACTTCGGCTCCTTCTCTAGCCTGTTTCAAAAGAAAATTAAAAATTTGGCTTCTCGAGCACACACTTTATAGTATTAATGAATTTCTAATATAATTTAAATAATCTTATGTTCCTACTTATAGAATTAACTTGCAGTTAAATTTTATATTTTGTTTAAAAGCATGAAATTATTATTATAATAATAATTATTATTATTTATTTATTTTTTGTGTAATGTAATGAATGACATGTAATATTACAAATATTATTAATAAAGGAATATGAATATGAATATGAAGCAAAGACAAAAGCCCAAAATAGGCTTGATTGGAGAATGCTGCAACGACAGAGGGCCAGGCCCTCTTAATAGTGATGATGATGATGGAGATCTGATTTGATCTGACATTGCCCGAACGCATATGGCCATTTAAGAAAACCAGATATAGAGCGGGATAGACCTAATTGCAAGAGCACGCGAAACATGAAAAGGCGATAGTAGGCGGGCGCGTCAAAATACACGGCATAATCAGATAATTGCTGTTTACACATTAACTACAATTTCTGTAGATAAAAGATTTTACCAGATTTAAGAACTAGTTATTACTTAACTATTTAACTAAGAACCATGTTTATAAATTCAAGGGTTTCGACGTTCTAACCAAAAACATGTAAAAAAGGACCTATGTTTGAAAAATAAAAGTATCGAGGCTTTTGTTAAAAATCATGTTTTCACGTTTACCAGTTTGAAGGAAATATGTTGAAGTTTTATGTGTATGAATATCAGATACCTAGTTGTTATAAATATTGAAATCTAGACGTCTGAATGATAACAATTTGGCCACTGTGGCCTCTTAAGTTAAACGCTCTCAGTTCAATCTCTCATGGCGGCCCGTGCATATCTTAAAACTAAAGTCTTTCATGGTATCTCTTTCGCACACAATACGTCATCCATGCGTTCAATTTCACTCAATCCTGCATCTATACTCGTACATGGTGTTGCTATGGATGTACTAGAGTACATAAGTGGTAATTTGATTAATAATGCTCGAGAAAAAATGTTCGGTCATATAAAAAAGCTATTGTTATCAGCGTTTGCGATATCTGCGCATAAAAATGATACTGTAAATATCTTTACCCTTAATTTGACAGAAAAAAAGGATGGTCGTGAGTTCAAGCCTCCTTGGCGCTCAATAACCGTAGTAATTATTTTTAGGAAAAGAAAAACAAAAAGAAGGGCATAGGGTATGTCCGCCCTGACGGAGATTTATATTCTAAGGTCAATATAACTAATTCCGTCATAGGGGCTATTCTGACTAATGCTTGCGTTGAAAATAAGCACCGTACCTGTCAGTTTCATAGATTATCAAATTAAGGGTTAAACTGACACTAGAATACCAAATATTGTTTTTTTTTCAATATCATGTCTAAACGTCAATCTTCCCATCTCCAACGAACTAATGTAAAAGCGGGCGGAGCGGCTGAATGCGCCGAAATTTTAAAACGTAATAAATATAAGAGCCTGGGCAGAGAGTACCTTTTTGTACCATTCGGGGTCGAAACTCTTGGTCCATTGGGTCCCAGCGCACGCAAATTTTTCGTAGAAATCGCGAAACGTCTGGTTGATGTTACTGGTGACCGAAGAGCTGGTGGCTTTCTCGCACAACGTATCAGCATTGCGATACAACGAGGAAATGCCGCCAGCATCCTAGGTACAATGCCTCAAGGACCTACTTTAGATTTAAGGTAGGTAGAGGTAGGTAGTTAGGTAAGTTACACTTACTGTATATATTTCGAGAATAAATGATTAAAAAAAAAAACGTCAATCTAAACGAAAAACCAAAAAAAATTAAAGCGATGCCTCCAAGGATCCGGTCTCAGGGTCACGCTCGCAGCGATCCGTATTAAATAAAATTATCTTTACTTCTTCAAGTCATATTTTTAACGTTACTACTTAAGGTTTGTTTGTGATAACCACAGGTGATTTCGCTGTTTAAACGAATTATTTAAAGCATCGAAAATAAGATAAGATAAGATAGATAAAATAAAGATAAAGATAATTTATTCCATTACGATCGTAATGGAAACAAAAACAGATATAAATTACACTCAAGAGACTAATTCAGAATCACAATTTTATAAATAATAAGCTATTTAAGACTAGACTTTCTCTTATTATTAACTAAAACGTATTTTATTGTCTATAAAATAAACACAAAAATTGATTTTAATATTCCGAGTGCACTTGTTTTAAATTTTATTCTCAAAACGTCAAAGATAACCAAGATAACCTTAGGAAATAAAGTAGGAAAACTTATCTTATCTTATAATAAGATAAGATTTCCAAGTTTATTTCCGATCTAGTGTGAGTCGTCCTTTATATTTCATAATAGTGTTTCGTAAAACCAGCGGGTAAAAAGTCCGTCAGTCTCCATTTTACGTCGTATGCTAGTGTGAAAGAGAGACAAAATATTCGTCCGGGGTGGGACCTCAGTTCCAAAGAATTCACCCACAAATTCTTAAGTCTGCAAATGAAGTCAATTAACACACAAAACTGCATTTGTCAGACCAATTGGTCATACAAATGAGTTTCCCTCGGGTTAAAAAACGCCTTAGAAATAGTTAACTCACATAAGATGTCACCGGGCTTTAATCCCCTCGAAAAGGAATCCGAGGGTGCGTTACCCTAAATCCCTCTTATTTTATTAACGAGCGAGGTGGGGAAATACCCTATTCGCTTACTCGATAAACCTTTCCCAGATTTGAAGGGTGGAATTTGAAGGGAAATGTATTAAACAAAGTGACGTGTAGGGCCTTATTGCTAATTGTAAATATTTATTTATATACGTTTTGTGTGTAATTAGTTGTTATTTGTTTTTGAAGGGGTTGAAACTTTTGAAGAGCAGGGGGCCGATTTTTGGCATTCGATCGCTCGAATATATCACTCGAATGTGAATAAAAACGATGAAATGCTATTTTTGAAATACGAACGATAGAAAGTTCAAATACGAGTGGTGTTGACCACTCGTATTCAAATTCTATCAGTAGAAAATACATTATGTACGATGTTAGAATTTGAAATTTGTCTCTTACTTGTGTTTATTTTGGTATCGCTGATTAATAAATAAGAAAATTTGACCATTTTGGTTATTTTTAACCGTGAGGTTGGCAAAGAAGCATACGGTCCGCCTGGTGGCTAAAGGTTACCGTAGCATAGGAAAGCCTGTAATCCAGAGGATTCACTCGTTACCAACACCTAAAGAACCTATACACTCCGCTTTCGATGAACCTCATACTGCAGTCCCTTGGGAAAGCCTCGGCAGGAAAGGAAGTTCCTTCCACATGTGGAACGACCCAGCCGGAGCGTTTGCGGGAGGAAATTACTCTTAAAGCGCACAGTGCGCGACCTATTAGGACGTCAGGGTGTGGAGATGAATGCTGCCGATGGTGAGGGGTGCGGTGGTAGGTACATAATGGCTATGGAGATCATTGAAAGCAGTTCTTTAAAGTACAAGCCATTGAACTACCAACGACGGTCCCGGCGGCCGTGGTCCGTCGGGAGCTATATTGGCAACCATTTAGACGCTCTTTGAAGTCTTGAAAATATAGAGATGTTTAGATATTAGTAACCCTTATCTTACTTTGTGTGTAAAAATGACAACTTTCTTGACTTTTGGGGTGGTGTTACCTCCTTCACTAGGGTTGAAGTGAGGAAAAGGAAGGACAGACAGAGAAATATAACTCAACATGATATTGTAATTTTTCGTTTAATTTATATCATCAAAATGAACAATCATTGTACTCAGTCCTTAAGTGACAAATAAAATGTTCATAAACAGAGATCAAATTTCTAACAACTTTAAAAGAGCTAACAAGATCCTACTCCCATTTTTACAGTAAAAAATAACATAATCTAATAAATTATTACTTTGATAAAATTGTACACTTAAGTAAAACTTTTCTATACATTCATCAATAATGAATAACAATTGTGCTAATAGAAGACAATATTTTCCTTTAGGCTTGTGTCGGTCAGGAACTAAGAACTAAAAGGAATGAAAAATCCCATCACGGACCGAAAGGAACTAGTTCCTCGCCAAAAAGTTAAATCGGTCCTCAGTCTTTAGTTCAGTTCAGACGGAGTGAAAACCATTAAAACGTTCATACAAATAGCCTACACCACACATCGGGTGGTTGCGTTTTGCCTCTCGCACCAGTTAAATTTTTAAATCTAAAATAATCAACAGTCAGTGTTTTATTACATATTTTTACTTAACATTTCTATAAAATTTCCAATATATTACTTAAGTTGATTTTTTTGTCTATACAAGTGCACATATATCATATCTATAGACTAAATTATTAATTATTTGATCTGAAATTGGAAACAATTTACCATAAACATAAATAGATGTCACATACTAAAAAAAGCTTAATAGAGCCTTAGCCAGGTTTGGGAATTTTGGTGGGAAAATTTATGTTAGTATAATAAAGTAGAATATTACTTAAAATGGTGCCTACTAATGAAAATTTTAAATAGTTTGATACAGTATTACATTATACTACTGCTTGGCTCTGCAGTCTTGAGGTATTATATCTAGAACAGAAGTTTGCTTCGGCATGTTATCAATAAAGGCAGGTGTAAAACTAATCTTTTGCTTCACATAGTAAAATTTCAATGGCACATGTTGCTGGTTCTATTAGTGGCTGTTCCAATTTCATCACCATTATCTGAAACCAAACATATTTATTAAAGTTTGATAAACTAGATACATCCCCTAATTACTACATAGCTACACTTTACATATTATAACAGCCTCCTAGCCCAGTTGGTAGTGAACCTGCCTACGAAGCAGGAGGTCTTGGGTTTGAATTACTTTGTATCCTGGTAAGGGCATTTATTTGTGTGTTTATCAGTGTTGTCTAGTACTGACAACACAAGCCTTTTTGAGCTTACTGTGGAGACTAAGTTGATTAGTGTAAGACTGTCCCATTATATTTATTTATAATATGTAGTAGAAGAGAAAACTTAGCACTGAATCAATAAATACTAACACAATGTCCACATATCAAATTTATTACTTATATCAAAACAAGGATCACTTACCTACCAAAATGTACTAGGTACAATCGTACAATCATTCCTCTTCTCCATCCGTGTCAGCTTCAAACCACCTCGTTGTCAGTATCTAATCGGCGACTGCTTTAAACCAAACAATCAAACTCTTGGCATTCCTTGTCTTCGTCTTGCTACGTCTTCTAGCTTGATCCATGGATCCTAGGTCCATAGATCTAGATCCATGAATATATTACATTTCACCTGCATTGGACTAGTTTCCCGTTTTATCACAAGCTTTGGCTTAAGGCGGTTCTTTGTTATTTATTTAATTCAAGCAAAGAAATTAAAGAAAACTGTATCAAAACCCAGCGAACAATATAATCCATATTCCACAGATAAACTTAAAAGTCAAAAGTCAATGAGACATTTTTACACCTCATTACGTGTAAAATACAAGAAACGTTTTGTAGTTTTTTATATTATAAATATTTTAAAACGCTGAAAATGTACTTTATTTTTAACGTTATTAATACAACTAATGCTTGTAATGATGTTTGATCTTTATTTCATTTTTTAAACACATTTTTTAAAAACCGGTAAATATCGACTTTCTGCGTACAACGTAACGCAAAAATATCGATAGTCAACCACTAGCCTTTCGAGCGAAAATTCCAGTGACTCTCAAAAATACGTATTATTGGTATCATGCGACAATAATCGTGACAAATTTTCACGTGCGATTATTTTCGATCACTCGTTTTTGTATTCGAGCGTTCGAATCCCAAAAATCGGCCCCCAGGATAATATTTAGGGGTAGATCAAGTGGTATTATGGATAAAATGATTCTGGATGGTAATGTGATGTACTGAATATAAGCTTCGAGTTATTTGGTTGTGTATTTCGCACAGTAAATATATAATAGCTTTATTCATAAACGCACATCAAACACAGTTTAGCCAAATAATTGTTTGTCCTCTGGCAACAACTAAAATAATTTGGTTTGGCGGAATAGCAAAGTACATTACCATCTTTCATGCATTATGATTTGATTTAAATTATAAAATTTGATTAATTTTCAAAGGAATATACAGTAAGTGTAACTTACCTAGCCACCTACCTCTACCTACCTTAAATCTTAAATAGGTCCTTGAGGCATTGTACCTAGGATGCTGGCGGCATTTCCTCGTTGTATCGCAATGCTGATACGTTTTGCGACGAAGCCACTAGCCCTTCGGTCACCAGTTACATCAACCAGACGTTTCGCGATTTATACAAAAAACTTGCATGCGCTGGGTACACGTGGCCCAAGAGTTTCGACCCTAAATGGTACAAAGTAGTACTCTCTACCCAGGCTCTATAATTTGATCAGCCATTAATAGAATATAATTCGAATAAAAATATAATAAAAATAGAAAAGTTTTCGACAATGGACGCTACTCGTGTTGACTCCTGTATAAGTAGCCAAGATGCTCACGCTCAGGGGGCCGATTTTTGGCATTCGATCGCTCGAATATATCACTCGAATGTGAATAAAAACGATGAAATGCTATTTTTGAAATACGAACGATAGAAAGTTCAAATACGAGTGGTGTTGACCACTCGTATTCAAATTCTATCAGTAGAAAATACATTATGTACGATGTTAGAATTTGAAATTTGTCTCTTACTTGTGTTTATTTTGGTATCGCTGATTAATAAATAAGAAAATTTGACCATTTTGGTTATTTTTAACCGTGAGGTTGGCAAAGAAGCATACGGTCCGCCTGGTGGCTAAAGGTTACCGTAGCATAGGAAAGCCTGTAATCCAGAGGATTCACTCGTTACCAACACCTAAAGAACCTATACACTCCGCTTTCGATGAACCTCATACTGCAGTCCCTTGGGAAAGCCTCGGCAGGAAAGGAAGTTCCTTCCACATGTGGAACGACCCAGCCGGAGCGTTTGCGGGAGGAAATTACTCTTAAAGCGCACAGTGCGCGACCTATTAGGACGTCAGGGTGTGGAGATGAATGCTGCCGATGGTGAGGGGTGCGGTGGTAGGTACATAATGGCTATGGAGATCATTGAAAGCAGTTCTTTAAAGTACAAGCCATTGAACTACCAACGACGGTCCCGGCGGCCGTGGTCCGTCGGGAGCTATATTGGCAACCATTTAGACGCTCTTTGAAGTCTTGAAAATATAGAGATGTTTAGATATTAGTAACCCTTATCTTACTTTGTGTGTAAAAATGACAACTTTCTTGACTTTTGGGGTGGTGTTACCTCCTTCACTAGGGTTGAAGTGAGGAAAAGGAAGGACAGACAGAGAAATATAACTCAACATGATATTGTAATTTTTCGTTTAATTTATATCATCAAAATGAACAATCATTGTACTCAGTCCTTAAGTGACAAATAAAATGTTCATAAACAGAGATCAAATTTCTAACAACTTTAAAAGAGCTAACAAGATCCTACTCCCATTTTTACAGTAAAAAATAACATAATCTAATAAATTATTACTTTGATAAAATTGTACACTTAAGTAAAACTTTTCTATACATTCATCAATAATGAATAACAATTGTGCTAATAGAAGACAATATTTTCCTTTAGGCTTGTGTCGGTCAGGAACTAAGAACTAAAAGGAATGAAAAATCCCATCACGGACCGAAAGGAACTAGTTCCTCGCCAAAAAGTTAAATCGGTCCTCAGTCTTTAGTTCAGTTCAGACGGAGTGAAAACCATTAAAACGTTCATACAAATAGCCTACACCACACATCGGGTGGTTGCGTTTTGCCTCTCGCACCAGTTAAATTTTTAAATCTAAAATAATCAACAGTCAGTGTTTTATTACATATTTTTACTTAACATTTCTATAAAATTTCCAATATATTACTTAAGTTGATTTTTTTGTCTATACAAGTGCACATATATCATATCTATAGACTAAATTATTAATTATTTGATCTGAAATTGGAAACAATTTACCATAAACATAAATAGATGTCACATACTAAAAAAAGCTTAATAGAGCCTTAGCCAGGTTTGGGAATTTTGGTGGGAAAATTTATGTTAGTATAATAAAGTAGAATATTACTTAAAATGGTGCCTACTAATGAAAATTTTAAATAGTTTGATACAGTATTACATTATACTACTGCTTGGCTCTGCAGTCTTGAGGTATTATATCTAGAACAGAAGTTTGCTTCGGCATGTTATCAATAAAGGCAGGTGTAAAACTAATCTTTTGCTTCACATAGTAAAATTTCAATGGCACATGTTGCTGGTTCTATTAGTGGCTGTTCCAATTTCATCACCATTATCTGAAACCAAACATATTTATTAAAGTTTGATAAACTAGATACATCCCCTAATTACTACATAGCTACACTTTACATATTATAACAGCCTCCTAGCCCAGTTGGTAGTGAACCTGCCTACGAAGCAGGAGGTCTTGGGTTTGAATTACTTTGTATCCTGGTAAGGGCATTTATTTGTGTGTTTATCAGTGTTGTCTAGTACTGACAACACAAGCCTTTTTGAGCTTACTGTGGAGACTAAGTTGATTAGTGTAAGACTGTCCCATTATATTTATTTATAATATGTAGTAGAAGAGAAAACTTAGCACTGAATCAATAAATACTAACACAATGTCCACATATCAAATTTATTACTTATATCAAAACAAGGATCACTTACCTACCAAAATGTACTAGGTACAATCGTACAATCATTCCTCTTCTCCATCCGTGTCAGCTTCAAACCACCTCGTTGTCAGTATCTAATCGGCGACTGCTTTAAACCAAACAATCAAACTCTTGGCATTCCTTGTCTTCGTCTTGCTACGTCTTCTAGCTTGATCCATGGATCCTAGGTCCATAGATCTAGATCCATGAATATATTACATTTCACCTGCATTGGACTAGTTTCCCGTTTTATCACAAGCTTTGGCTTAAGGCGGTTCTTTGTTATTTATTTAATTCAAGCAAAGAAATTAAAGAAAACTGTATCAAAACCCAGCGAACAATATAATCCATATTCCACAGATAAACTTAAAAGTCAAAAGTCAATGAGACATTTTTACACCTCATTACGTGTAAAATACAAGAAACGTTTTGTAGTTTTTTATATTATAAATATTTTAAAACGCTGAAAATGTACTTTATTTTTAACGTTATTAATACAACTAATGCTTGTAATGATGTTTGATCTTTATTTCATTTTTTAAACACATTTTTTAAAAACCGGTAAATATCGACTTTCTGCGTACAACGTAACGCAAAAATATCGATAGTCAACCACTAGCCTTTCGAGCGAAAATTCCAGTGACTCTCAAAAATACGTATTATTGGTATCATGCGACAATAATCGTGACAAATTTTCACGTGCGATTATTTTCGATCACTCGTTTTTGTATTCGAGCGTTCGAATCCCAAAAATCGGCCCCCAGGTCGCTAACGAAACGCAACTATCATTGTCACACTAATAAGGAAGAGTGATAGAGAGAGGTAGCTGCGATACGTTATTAATCGTGAGCGATTGGCATCTTGGCTGGGCACGCTGGTACCATATATCGCCAATCTCCTTTAAATGCTTGTGACCAATTGGCGTGATACGCGTGTCTAGAGGTTACAATAAAATAAAATATAAAAGAGTCTAAGCTTGTACAACGAAATACATTTTTGGATTGTACCTATACAGTAGTCACTTGACGTGGGTTGATATTAAGAAGACAATCTTACAGGTGAAATTTGTGTCTGTTTCTAAATTGGGTATTATAGATTATTTTTTTGGAATTGCTCAAAAGTGATTGGTTGACGTTATTCGCATAAAAGAAACGTGTTTTTTTATGTTTTAATTTCTTGGTGAAGACTTTTTGACAATTGTAACGAGATCTAATAGTGATTTTTAGAATTGTCGGTAGTTTGTGACATGAGAAGGACCGCACTTAAAATTCAAAATCCATAATGAATATAGATAGTCTAAATAGTATTTTATTTTATTTTATTTTATTTTATTTTATTTTTAATTGTGGACCAAATTGTTGTCTTATAAATAAATAAATTTGAATTTGAATTTGAATTTAAAACCGTGAATCTCATGATTGATTGACGTCTCAGTAGGTCAGCAATCCACTTGACTTCAAAACGCTTAGCAAAATTGCTTCATTATCTAAGGATTGTGATTTAATAACGATCTTTTTTCATTCTCGAGGATGTCTTGTCGATGAAATCAAATATCAGGTCGCTTCAAATTAGAATATTGATATTAATCCTTGGACGGATAACAAGTATGAAAATATAAAGTATGGAAATAACAAGTATTACCGCTCATAACGTGACGTGTAACGTAGCCAGTCAAAACCAGTAAACTTAAAACTTTACTATGACTTTAGGTAGTATACTACTGAAGTATACTAAACTAAACTGAAGTAAACTTAAAACTTTACTATGCCTTCAGTAGTATACTACCTATGCCAATGAGTTTTTTGGATTTTATACGCTCGAAAATATCATTTGATATTTACCAATCGCCGGAATAATCCCAATAAAACCTAATTTACCCTTTGGGTAGTTTTACGTAAAATTAGTAAACACTAGGCTAGGCTTGGAATTAGTTGCTAAACACTAGGCTCTTTGAACTGTGGTATAAGACGGAAAAACGCTAAAGAAGAAGAGTGTCACTTTGATATTATTCTCCGAGTCTGCTGGAAAAAATCAGTATTTGTTAGCGTTAGCTCGAACATCGTTGGTTGAATCGTCGTTACATGAGATAAAAATATGTTTTGAAGTTCGAATACCAGCCTAATCGGTCGGTTTTGCTCTCAAGTACTCTTATAGGGGCGATAGAGATGGATAGAGATAAAAGGCCAATCATAATGAAATCATATCAAAGACTTGGAATAGGCCACCGTCATAATTAAGCTATAGATGTGGTATTGCCACATATGAATGAAATCTACCAGAGTAACATCTTCAGTGTAATTTTTTTTTTGTAGTGACTAGACATCAAATCGTTATCCAAACTTAACTTAAATGAAACAACTCAAATAAAATAAAAACAACGATTTGTCACTCGAAATGGAACTAAAAAAACTCTATGAAAAGTAATTCCGATAATAGATATCAAATTATCATACTCGTAATTAAGTTTAAACGAAAAATAAGTTTTTTGTAGAAATCGCGAAATGCCTGGTTCGTGACCGAAGTAAATGTACTCAAATACCAACTGACAATGAGAACTCTGGTGTCTTACGTATTCTGTGACGACACGAAACCAAACATTTATACGCTATCAAACCGTAACATGCCTACAGCTGTTTACATTGGGAGCAAGCAAATACAGAGAATGTGGCAAACACGCAAATCTAATGAAGAAACTAAACATTCGTGTTAATGTGCTTCTCTTGTACACATTCGCTGCCATCTTTTGTTTTTATTATTTATTTGTTGTTATATTTTTATGTCTATTGTTTTGGTGATGATGTGAATAAAACATACAGCGGCACATTGATTTTCCTATAACACATTAATATAATTATTTATTACACAAGGAATAATAATATGATTAACGTTTGTTAAAATTGAGATTTAAGCAAGATGGAGGTATTAAAATTATGTATGCTTTCGGCTAGTGTCACCTGGATAGGTTCGTTAGTTACATTTTGTAGATTAGGAATGGAAGTCAGAAGACGGTAAGGGGAGCGCGTAGGGCGGAGCCCCCCGCACAAAAAAACAAATACGGTATGACTGATAGTTTCACGCTGATACTTTGATACACATCCTATACTGACATAAGATTCTTATAGTGGAACCTTGAGTGCTGCGAAGATTTCAAGGCGTGATAGATGGACGAACTTTAGTGAAGACAAATACTAGATTAACATTTAATGCAAGTCAAACTGAGATCTGGGTTCATGCACATGTGGAGAGCGAAGACTCGTTTAAAGAAGAGAGCGGCTGTTGCGAAAAAGTTATTTTTAGGGTAAAACTAGCGCCTACGTCAAATCTTGGAATTAGTTGCCAAAGCGGACCCCAGGCTCTCTGAGCCGTGGCATAAACCAGGAAAACGCTAGGAAAAGAGATGGTATTATCCTTGTTGTATAAACCTAAAAAATAAAAAATAAATTTCCTATTCGATTATAACCCTCTCAAGTCAGTATGGTAAAGGATGACGCACACCAGTCCGATCCAATCCGATCCGATACGGGACGATCTGTCAGTTTCTATACAGTCACGTGACCTACGAGCTATCACGTGATTCTTTCTATAGAAACTGATAGATCGTCCCGGATCGGATCGGACTGGTGTGAGTCATCCTTGACACGGCTTCTATAACACAAAAATACATAATTATCGGCTTATAGAACAGAATTATGACTAGATTGCACATTTGGACTTGGTTAATGATCTATGAAACTAGAACGATTAAGCGAATACAATAAGGAAAAACTTTCTATTGTCTTGTCCACGAGACTCAAACACGGATATCGAAGTAACACGTATATACATACCTATACAATACGTTAAAACTTATTCACTGATGAAATATACAGAACAAAACTTTTTACTTTTTAGGTGTCCCTACCTCAAAAGGCATAAACGGAACCCTTGTAAGATCACTTTGTTGTCCGTCGGTCCGTCCGTCTGTCAAGACCCTTTATCTTGGAACGCGTAGAGGTAGCAAAATGAAATTAATACCACATACACAAAAAATATGCGGTCCCTTGAAGCTGTGAGAAAACCAAACAAAAAAAGTCAATTCAACCAAAATACGGCCGTTTATGATGCATTTCCCATATATTTGCAATGGTAATCAAAATGCATACACGACTGACTCAAATACGGAACCCAAAACGGTCAAAATCTTTTTTGTCAGACTGCCGAATACAGACATATATTTTGTCAGTCTGTTAAAAATACGAGGTCTTTCCACACATCTGTTAAATACCTGCTGGACCATTGCCTCAGGGCCGTATTTTAACGATTCCATTCCAACCGTCCCATTAGGACAAAGCAAAATCCCTTATTTTTAACGGGGACTGTGACTGAAGCTTTCAAATTCAAAGGTAAAGGCCCTCGGCAATTATAACGCCGTCCAAACGTATTAATGTCACTCGCTGTTTGTATAATTCGTTTGTTGGGTTTTTTAGACGAAGAGCTAGACCGA
Source organism: Lathronympha strigana (assembly GCA_949128165.1). NCBI lineage: Eukaryota > Metazoa > Arthropoda > Insecta > Lepidoptera > Tortricidae > Lathronympha > Lathronympha strigana. The sequence goes on from OX421914.1 coordinate 3,212,590, forward strand.
AAAAGAGGTATACGGTTTGAGAGCAACACTACTTCTACTCGTAAGTCTCAATAAAGCACGTTTTTCAGATGGTCATTATTAAAGCCATAGCTGGGCACCGTTAATCAAATCTTTAACTTCGTTAATCGCTAATCCGTTACAAAAAAAGCTAACTTCGTTAATCGTTAAAGCGCTACTTTTCGGAAGACTTAACGGTAGTTAACGTTATTCGTTAATCCGTTCACACGTGGTATAGTAGATTACATACCAAGTCCGTTTAAGTGGGAAATGCCTCTCAGGCTTTCCCATTTATCGGCCGAGGTTTGTATACTATTTTTTTGCCCGACGGAGCCGGTAGGCGGCAATTTAGTTTTGCGTAAAGTGGCGCTTACCGGCCGGAGGACTGAAAAAAATATTATGATATATTTCTATGAGTTAGTGATCTACAACTTATAAAACTGTCGTTTACAGTTATGGTCGCTAGTAGATTAGGAACAATGGGCAAAACTGATCTCCCCATTTGGATTCTACTCTTAAATGTGATATTGTTTTAATATTGTTTTAATGTAGCTAATTTAAGTATTTAAGTAGTCATTAACAAAAAAGAAAACCGACTTCTTAAACTTGATATGGGGATAAGTTATAAACCCCTAATGATAGGGGGTTTCTGGGAAAAAAATCGATGTAGCATAGTCTTATCGCTGCAAAAACGCGTGTTTTTGAGTTTTCAAGTATTTTGCAAGTTTTGATCGGTTGCAGAGTACTAAATAGAAATTTTAAAACAATTTAATTATATTGTATGATAATTGATTGTGTCCCTCTTTCCGTGGCCAGCTCTTTGTCTATTTGGTCATGCTATTAAACGGGCCTTTTCGACCCGGTCCTATATTGAAATCATTATTGCGCTTAGCAAATATTCTGTTGCGTAGATTTAGGTTTGAAAGGGTTATGCAAATAAGGACTATGTAAATCCTTCCTGTGACTTGTTTGGACTAAAATATCTAACGTGACAGCGAGGCCTTTGATGCTCTAAATGCAAATAAGTATGTAAGTATGTATATTATGTAGATGTTTATCCGTCTGGAGTTGGAATCAAACTTAGAGAATTTTTAAATGCAGATTAACTTTTATTGAGACAAAAAAAGACAGTTGTTGTTGTTGATTATTTTGTTTAGTTCCATGTGGTTAGGGTAGGATGGGTTATTTGGTTGTCTTTTTTTTTCCGAATTTTTTTGTTTGTCAGGAAGGCTCTGAGCTATGATAGATAGCTATAAAAATAGTCTTATCCGCAATGTCCAGCTATAATTGGAAGTACTTTCCACACTTTCTTGGCTATTATTAAAAAGAAACCCCATTGGGGTTATACGTACCTAAAGGCTATACTTAACAAAAATTCTGGTGATCTGTTTAATGGCGAAATTGGGATAGTAGTCTGATTAGGAAAACAAGGGAAAAAATCGTGGCGCAAAAAGAAATGTTGGCGCAAAAAAAATCTTGGCCAAAATAATATTGTATGGGGCAGGGGGCAGAGCAGGAGGCAGGGCAGGTGGTCGGAAAGTAAAACCTAAATTTTCCCCAATTTTTTTAGATATATAATGGTCATAGCCATCCAAAAGCGGAACGTAGCGAACATTATGGGAACCCTTCCGCAAGGGTCAGATCTCGGTGACCTGATCCACGTAGTTAATTTTTTAATATTTTTATATATTTCTGTGTCTTATGTACCTACTACTTACTATAAATGAAAGTTGACATTATAAAATAAATAAAAACTATTTCTAACCTGGATATTAAAAAACGAAGTTGTTGCAAAAGAGCTGACTATGACACTTTTTTAATGTGTTTTTATTTTGTTATTTCTATAATAAGACTCGATTCGAACGAAATGCCAATTAATATTTGTGCATATAATCATGAAAATGTTGTACATAAAAGAATGTTAGCTATATGAGCTCGGATTGTTTCAGTGGATTCCGCGTATTTAACATGCGTTCAATTTATTAAAACCGCAAAATATTATCAATTATAGTAAAATTAAAATTTACATTTTGATTATATTGAAATTACTATTACTCTTTTCACAATTTATACCCAATGAAATAATATCTAGGTCACTGAGTGCAAATATTAAATTTAATTAATTATGTTTAATTTAAATAAAATAAGGTAAATTTTAGTTCATATTCCGTTAAATATGGGAACAAATATAATGATCACCAAAAAAAGTTTATAAATTGAAAGATATGTCATATACTACAGAAATAGTGACCAAGGCCCCCAGTGCCCAAGGCTGGGAACGAACTAGGGCGTAAATATTATTTAGAAGGACAGCACTAGACGTACGTCTGAGCTGTATTGGCAGAACGCACCTTATGCGTTTTGTATATGCAATTCTATCTTATATTTATAAGACAGGATTGCATATACATACTTAGGAAATTTCGGATTCTAGGCGTCTAGTCTGCAGCAAAAACAGGAGATTGCTGGTTCGATCTCAACACTGGGGACTGGAGGCCTTAATCACTTTTTCTGTTGTATATGATATCTCTTTCAATTTATATATAGTAATGTGACTACTTAAATCATGGATCAATACATATGTATTATAAATAATGAATGATTTAATTCATGCTTTATAATCGTACAAGAAAAGCGTGTTAAGGTGCACTGGTAATTTTTCATTCAAAAGTTTTTACAGCGTTATGATGCATTTAAATAAATAAATATTATGGGATTATCTTACACAAATTGATCTACTACTAGACGACGATATATTTAATAGATAGCTAAATATAAATGCTTTAATACATACAAAACAACCATAACCCAGAAACAAATATTAGTGATGAACATACACATATATGACCTATCCAGTATTCGAACCCGGGACCTCCTGCTATGCAGGGTCACTACGAACAAGGGCATTCTTCCTCGATTGTCACTCATTGTGAAGATGATTCTTGATCTTACTGCAACTTTACATAGTCATCTCGTCAATATTTCTATAAATTTACCTAATATACCCATACTTGTTGCGTCAGAACTTTTTAAAAAGTTGCAGGTTTTTTTAAATTTAATTAAGCTATACGCTGGATCAGCTTTTCAATTTAATTAATGATCCGAAATCCCAAGATTAAGATTTATTTGGATTTAAAAGAAACACATGAATAGTAAGTAAAAGCGAAATACTTGGCCGGCTCTTTCACGGTCCAGCGCCCTAACGGTAAGATCCTGATTAAACCGGTTTTTAATTAAAACTGCTTAAATAAGTAATATCGGCAGCATGAAAGTTTAAAGCGAAAATCTTTGGGGAAAAAGAGAATGTGACTTTAAGAATAGTTAAGGCTTATGGCAAAATCAACGGAAAAAAAACGTTACTTTGTCCTGCTGCTTTTAAAACTGTTCACAATCTTCTTTCAACGTAAGCTAATATTACTCAAGGCATGTACCTACATACATAATATGAATACATCGGCAGTTAAAAAAAAATATAGCTTTGCTCGCTATCATATTATTTGTAAAATCGCCGTCAATGGAACTTCCTAACATTGTAAACAAAAGGCATCAAATGTTTTGTCACTGTTTCTCCTTGTATTTTCACACTACCTCATCAAACACCATTGAAACGATTCTTTACTGAAACGGTCGTATTATTGTAACATACAAAAAATTATAAATAACTGAATCTTGAAAACATTACAAACTTAAAAGTAAGGTTATTACTATAAATATGGCGGTTTGTTTATGTTCTTTGTAAGTGGGATCGACGGCGATTTTAAATGTAAAGATTCCCATTAACGACCGACAAAGTGGTACCTTTAACTAAAAACGATCACAATTGTCAAGAGGGTGCTAAAACACCAATATCATGTCATAATCCTGACCTAGATACTACCGCGAAAATCGAAAGAACTAATATTTGCATCTCCCACTCTATCTATTGCTTCACTTCGTCGAGCGAAAGAGATGCATAATGGGGCAGGCAAAATTTTGAACGATTGTGTTTTATTTTTATGCAAAAACCCGGTGCACCCACAGCTAAATTAGCAACAGAGCGGGCGCCGCATATTGGGCGGTGACGACGCGGCAGACTAAGGCTGGATTTGACCAAACTTTTTAACCAAGAGCTTACTCTTGGACGTTACTATCTGAGAGTAAGCATTATTCTCCGAATAAAAATTTGGTAAAACGCAGCCTAAGGCGGAGATGGCGGGATAACCTGGGCCCAATTTCACCGCGGCGCCAGATGTGACAATTGTCAGGATCATTATTACTGCAATGACAGATGTCTGTGGGCTACGGGCGCCGCTTACTAATGTGCGGGCTGTATGCTTGTTTGCCGCCATTTTTTTATATAAATAAAAACATCATTATTACCATTAAAAGCTAATATTTTTGTGAAAAGCTCTTGACATTTGTCGTAAGAAACACAACATAGGTATGTCATTAAATTCCAACACAGGATCAGTCTCATGTCAAAAACTACCGACAATTCTTTAAAACACTAATAGATTTCGTGACAATTGTAAACAACCTTCACCAAGAATATATCTATTTATTGATGATATTTTATGATTTCATTAAAATTATCGAAGTGGTGGCAAACAAGCACACAGCCCGCGCGATGGTCCGTAGCCTATGAAGGCCTATAACGCCAGGTTTTTTAGGAAGTGTCACACTTATTGTCAGCGTTGTGAAATTGGGGCCTGGACGCATATCTTAACGACTGACAGAAGATCGCTCTGAACCCGGACGAGTGGAAGACAAAGTTTGAGGCCTTTGCCCAGCAGTGGGACACTTAACGGCTTCATAAAAAAATGGTGCTAATTAAATTCCGTAACATGGCCCACGATTATATATTTATGGGCGGATTAATTAGTCTGAAAGTCCCGCCGGGAGCCCGTCGAAAGCGAAAAAATCCAAGCGTGTGTGTTCTTGTTAGCGATGTGACGAGTTGGCTTTCCAACTCGAATTGGTTCGAGTCATCTGATTAGAGTTGACTCGACTCGCCATTCGCGGCAGCTATATACAAACGCAATGTTACCCATGCAACGCGGTAGTACCTATCGCTGAACTGACTCGGCGAGTGCGAATCAAGCGAGTTGACCTCGACTCGTACGAATCAAACTAAGCAGCGTGGGGTGGCTACTCGTTAGACGTCATTCATAGTATTGTTATCCTTTGCAATGCGTTTGGGTGGAGACTCGGTTAGTTTGTGACAAAGGCGACTCCCGTTCATTCAGTCAGTCAGAACGCGCTCGAGTTGATTGGAGTTATAAAGTAACTTAATTCGAGTTAACTCATCTGAACGCTGATTCGAGTTATTTGAATCAGTCAACTCGACCGTTCTTGTTGCAAGAGGACCTACATCAGACCCCCAATTGGTTAGCAATGGATCGCCACCAATGCAAGGAAAATCAGCAATGGATGGAGGCGTCATAATCAACTTTTTCATGGACACGCTGGCCACTGCTTGCTTATTTCATATTAGCACCGTCAGTGCCATCGCGGCCAAAAGTGGATTTATGAATGGTAAATTCTCTATGCACTTTCGAGCGCCACTCTAATAGCTGCATGTTAAGCATTGTTACGAAAACCTGAAACTTTGTTTTTGAAGAGGAAAAACGTCACAATAAAATAAGTAAACATGGCTAAACAAACATAAATGAGAATAAATAGGTGCGCCTTAACTGGAAACCTGTCCCAACCAAAATTAAAACCGTGCTTAAAACATTATATTTATAAATACAGCATTCGAAATCATTTCTAATACCTATTTGTACACCGTCTTCGATATTTCCCCCCATTCGTGATCTAAACGCTATACAAAGACTTAGGAGCTAAATATAAAATATTGTCAGACTTAAGACCAGTTCTAACTTTCTGATTCTGCTTAAGGCAGGGCGTCCATTAAATTCGATTATTAGCGGGATGTTTTTCCAAATTTCAAAACAGAAAACCGCAGTTTAATAACAGTAAACCCTACTCATAGTGTTGTGTTTCTGTTGGTGAGTAAGGTCGCCAGAGCGCCAAGAGGATTCACTGTGTTGACAGCTGGGGACCCACGACGAAGCAAAGCTTGCCCCTTTAGCTCGGCAACGCCCTTGTAACACCCCTGAAGTTGCAGGCGTCCATAGGCTATAGTTACCGCTTACCATCAGCCGGGCGTGCTTGTTTGTCTAACTTTCACTATTTTCACGCATTATAAATTTACTAACATTGGGCTTAATCACGAAAAACTTTGAAAACTAACCTCCATAATTCCGAGTGCGACATTGGCCCCTTGATACCCCGTGGTCACGTGGTGCTCAGTCTTTCTCCGTGACCACGGGGACAATGTCGCCTTCGAACCGTCAGAGGTTAGTTTTGCAAAGTTTTACGCAATTAAGCCACGTGTTAGAAAATTTATAAAACTAAATACTTCGTCATGATCGCCTATGATATTATCAACAGCAGGTATATCTTTAGCACCAGCTCTTAGAGTAACCGTGTCTATCTGTTTGTCCGTCCGGGCCTTAGTTTATTGACTAATTCTATTAACTTAACTTTTAGTATTATTACAACAATTGTGCTGTTAGCAAACAGAAACCCATATATACCATAACCTCATTATTATTTATTATTTATAACACTTTGTAAGAGACGATTCATCGGACAATCAATCAAAAGCTCAAATCTTATTCCGTTGACAACAGACTTGACATTATTCTAAACTGCAATTACCGACGCAATATCCGGTATTAAAAAGCGAACTTTCCGAACGAAACAAAGGGGCTAATTTGTCCGAAATTCCGTTGACAAGAGTTATTATTCGCGGAATTTTTAAAAAGCGAAGACAAACGCCATCGCGGAACGGCGCGATATTAAAGTACGATTTTTAACTCCGGCGATGAATGGACAAGTTTTAGATTCTGTCATAATTAATGTTCAGAGTCGACTTTTAGCTTCAACTTTTCATTCCTATGTAATATTAAGTCGGTCTTCAATTTAAATTGCACTGACTTTTACGCTCAGTCGTTTTGTGCGGTAATCCCAGTGCTCATGCAATCGACGGAATTGCCCCGTGTATCTCTGCCGCAGGTAACCGTGTAGAGCAAAGTGTGGTAGGCCATTACATTACCTGGGCCTCGGTGATTTGAGCTTTCTTCCCCTCCCGCTTCCTTTCCTCACCGGTTATACAATACGTCAATAAGCATAAGTCGCCACCTAGGAAGAGCTGCTTGTACTAGGACGCAACCCTATAAACTACTAGGGCCATCTTACACGACTGGCCCCCGTCGCCCGCGCAGGCAACCCGAGCCGGCGTTTTCGGAAAAATGCATGTCTCGGAAAAATAGCTTTTTCTCGAAAAGTACAAAACCTATCCAAAAATCAGTAGATGCGTTTAAAGTAAACATAAATATATACTGCTTGTCTTAGTTTCTTGTACTTACGACGCATAATAAGGGAGTAGATACAGATTTAAGGTAGAAAAAAGGGTTTACTGTTTTTTTTTTCTCTTGATGTATTATGTTTTTCGACAATTTAGTGGAACCAAATGTAGACCAAATACCTAGCTACATTATATATTTTTTTCAAGCGTTGTGCTTGGAGCTTAACAAAGCCTATTCACTTTAAATACAGTAAAATATGCCGGGTAGCCCCTTAACGCGATTCAGTTTAGAACCTGAATTGAGTCGCTGCCATACAACAGCGCAAGGTCTCTGTAGTGGACCTAAACTGTGCTCAGGGCCCTTACCATGACGTCTAAGCGGTATGGTATTTAATTTATAAGTACATGTAACTTTTTTCATGATTGACCGTTGAACAGAGTACGTACCTATCATCGGAAAGTTAAAGGTATAATTTTTAAAGACACTAATACAAAACTCTGGATTTGCGTTCTTTCTCTATGACTTTTCAAAAACCCCACGCAAAATTTGGGGCCCAATTGATATAAAATAATAACTGCATTATTTAACACAGTTTTAAACATTCGATTTAATAAGTACATTTGCATCGACCTCTATCATATAAAAAAAATAACTATCATCCTAGTGTGACCTAGTGTGTGATAGTGAGTTATGTTTTGTGATATCACTATGGCTCAAGAATATTTTAATTGAAATCTGCATTTAATTACAAAGTGAAATCAAGAATTTAATTACAAAGATCTTAATTCGCATAAGTTTGTTTTAGTTGGATGAACTTTTTCTTTTGATTATTATCACTTATTTAAACTTTCATGAATTTCACACATTATAATTTAACTAAAACGGGTAAAATTAATCGTGAAACTTTGAAAACAAACCTCCGACGTTTCAAGGGCGATATTGTCGCGGAGAAGGACACTCGAAGAAAGAGGTTCGTTTTCAAAGTTTTATACGATTAAGCCTCGTTTTAGCAAATTTATAAGTTACACGTTTTATACAAAAACTCGACTATTTCGAGTAGAAAATACAAATATTATCCCCATTTTTCACGACATAATTAACACTCATGTCAACCAAAACTTCGATCGTTCCACTGTCATCAAACTTCACATGTATCCGGTATTTCCGGCGAGCTCATAAACTCCCCCGAGGCGGTTATGATAAACGTCAAAACGGACCGTTACAACGTTTGACGTAAGACTTATAACGTTTTAGCGTTCAACGTCTCGGGGGTGACGTTTGAGAACGGTCGCGTGTAAACACGCTTGGGATTCGACATGCTTTAATGACATAATGACACAGGTCGCGCCGTGACTTTTTTCACTATATCGGTGGTTGAGCATTTATAATAAATAAATTCATTTATTTCAGACAAAAAGTGTGTCCATCCAGTTTAGTAAAATACATACTTTAAATTAAATGTTAGCAAAATTATACACTAAAAACATAAATTAAAACATAGTTACAACAAAACTATTTTGAACATTTGAGATTAAAAAAAAGAAGAAGAAAAAGAAGAAGAGAAACTCTTTCGCTTTTTCCTCCTCCCCTCCAACTCAATCCAGTTTATGGCCCGTTATGTAGGGCACTGGCGCGTGCTGACGCAGCCAGTGTTTCACTACAGGGCTGTCCCACATGTTAGCGACAATGCTCAGGATTCTATTGGGGCTGTCTCGCATCCTAGTTAAGGTAAGGCATTTAGTAGGTAATTTTGGTGATGAATGTTTATAGTAGTTTGCGAAAGCTTGGAACTCCTGGGTGTGTAGCCAAGATGCCAATCGCTTATTCTGCGTAGCGTATTATAGTTATCCTTTTCTTTACTTTTTTAATACTACGACGGTGACAAACGAGCATACGGCCAGCCTGATAGTAAGCGGTCATTGTAGCCTATGGACGCCTGCAACTCCAGGGGTGCTGCCGTCCACAAACTAAAAGGCCGCTAAATGCGTGAGTACTGTTTTGAGACCTCCAGAAATATTGAGGCGATAAACGTATATTTTTTTGATATTACTGTAGATCATAATATAAACAATTTTTTAAGTAAATTTAATTTATTTTTATTGATTATTTTATAGGTATAATCTTCAGTTTTCCTTTTTTGTTTTGTGTTGGAAGAATAAAAAATTAATAATTACATAGCTATAAAGCCGTTAAGGTATGTGTAGCTGCCTTTTAACCTAGTAGTTAAGATTAAAGTGTAATGAGTTGTACAAGTAATACAAAGTTAAATTTAAAAACAAGGCTAAAAGGCGGCTAAGTACTTATAGCTGCTTTTTTATATGTATTTTATGACCATATAATGAATACATTCAAGTTTAAAAGGTGGTTACTTGTGTTTAGCTGCCTTTTAGTTTTTGAAAAGCTGGTACATTTGCATATTATTAGTACGTTTCATAACTTTACCTAGACAAAAAAACAGTAATTTGCAAAACATTATCCAATAACGGCTTTTTAATTTGGTATTGTGTTTATAAAATCGAAGCATTTACAGTTAGGTATATTCGGAAATTACCAAAAACAATGGAAGATTGAAAAATAAAAAGGCAGGAAATATTGAATTTTAAAGTTTAATCAAATGAGGTAGGTCCGTAAGTAGTTAGTCAAAAATTAACAAAAGCTAAACAATAAAAAAAAACAATTAAGAAGTTTAAACTGAAGACGCTTTGCGAAATTCATTTTTAAATAAGTACCTACCCAATAAGCACAAACGCACGACGATGTTTCAACCCTTTTAAAGCTTTAAGCTGTAAAAAGTATATTAGAGAGTAGTTTCTGTAGGTAAAGGCTCTGTTAGGGTATACTATTTAGTTTTGTTTTATAGCTTTTAGCATTATAGCTGCAATAGTTGCATTGGAAGAGAAAAGCTTGTTAATTGTCTACATCAAATCTCTTTTGCAGATTTCAGATGCATAATAGTGATTTTGAAGCCTATACGCTGATTAAAAGAGTGATCGTGGTCTCTGTGTTCTGTCTTACAGCACTAACATCCTTAAACGTCTTGAACTATGAAGCCATGTTACGGTTTCATTAGAAGGCTAAAGAGTTTTAACGGTCTCACAGGTATCTCTTTTACAGCCTTTAGATGCATAATATAATGTTTTGGATCAATGAAGCTAATAAAGTGTGATCGTGTTTTGAATTACGGCTCTCGACTCTCTTACAGTCTTAAGCGTCTTAGCTGTGTAATAGTTTCATGAGAAGGTTTAGGTTTAGGTTTCTACAGCTTTTAGATGCAGAATGGTATTTTTGAAAAAAAAATGCAGTTTAAATAAAACAAGCTTAATGAAAGATATTCCGACGCTGTTATGCAGCCGAAAGTGTTTAAACTGATTACTTTATTACTCCTCTTAAAACAAAGACGCCATTACCGAAGCCAACTGATTTGAATTAAATGTCTAATTTGATGTGATATAAATCATAAATATCATTATATTAATCATTTTACTGGTTAAGTATACATTATTGGGAAAAATATACCACCAACATCAAAATTTTTGGCATAAAATATCACAAAATTAATATTGAATGCGTTTTGAGACATTTTATTTTAAGCGGATTATTGCAAAAATCTTATTACGAGTAAATACTTGGCTCGTGGGAAAATCAACAATAAAACTATAGGTACACATTCACAATAAACTTGCCGCCGCACATCAAATTGATATAAAAATACTTATGTTGTAATAAGTTTCTTATTTCTGAGTCCGCCATTAACACATTAAGCATAGAATCATGCAAGTATTTAGAAAACAGTATACGTATTTCTGTAATGCTGTTGAAATACGTGCTATTTTGGAACTAAGAAAATATCCAAACATTATTTTAAGAATCACACTAGTAACTATTTTAAGAATCTCAGTTATATGAAATATGACACGTGATTTTGAGTTCCTATTTAAGCCTATAGGATCATTACTTACTCAAGGACAATGAAAGCGGGTCACATTGTATAGAGATTACTGTAAAACCTACTAGTGAGTTTATGCTGCGGTATGTTGGTATTAGCAGGAAACGGCGCAGCACTGCGCGTCACGGCTACCCTCGCTAAAATCTTTTGTGCAACAAATTGTGTTCCTCGAAGCGATGATAAAATAGCCGCCTTTTTAATATGCAATGTCGAGTAACCGCGATTTGACTAATGATTGGTGTAGTTTTGGTTCCGTCTTTGCCTAGTTATAAAGCCGTGACCGTCTCTAAATTATGGATTTTGATCAATTTATTTTCAGAAATACAAATTAAAAGGCGGCTGATGGACTTTAACTGTCTTTTAATTTTGTATGTAAGTAGACTAGAATGCAGTTACACTACAATAGCCGCCTTTTAATTGTGTAAATTAAAATTACTGCTTTTAAGACTTGTACATTACATCAGGTTTCAATAAGAAAAAAGCGGTTATAGACTTTTGACGGCCTTTTTGTTAGTTTTCTGTTTCTTAACGGCCTTTTCGCTAGTAAAAGTCTCAAAATCGTGTACTTAGCCGCTAACGGGAGTTCTGTATCTCAGCTGTTTATAAAGATATGGCCTTGAAACCTAGATAGGTCGATAGAGAATTTTTCGCTGCATCGCGCTGTGATAGTAACTCCAAAACGTCGTAAGAGCCTTTAACGGCCTTTTAGTTTGTGGACGGCAGTGTTACTCTCTTGACAGCTAAAGGTGCAAGCTATGCTCCGTGGGTCTGTCTACACAGTGAATCCTCTTGGAGCTCTGGCGACCTTACTCACCAACAGAAACACAACACTATGGGTAGGGTCTAGTGTTATTAAACTGCGGTTCTGTAAGGTGGAGGCACTTCCCCAGATGGGCTCTGCTCTCTATCACTCTCCCTTATTAGTGCGACAGTGACAGTTGCGATTCGTTCGCGACTGAGCGTTAGCGATTGGCGTCTTGACGCAGGTCAGTAAGCTTTACAAACAGGATGGAAACAATTTTAACTATAAAACTCTCGTGAGACTCGAACATATTAAATAATATTTAAAACGGGTCACTCACGTAAAGAACGTTCTTCGTAAAGAACGTTCTTCGTAAAGAACGAAACATGTCGAGCGAAAATCGACTAAATTACGTGAGTGACCCGTTTTAAATATTATTTAATAGGATGGAAACAAATTTGGGTCAGTGGAAACCATTCCTCGAAATTGTGTGGAAAAAGTTTTCTTCGATTTGTGGATTATCACAAACATATACAAGCTTTTGATCCTGGATAGGAATAGTATCGACTACCATTAAAACAAAGTTTGTTAAAAACTGCCGTTTTCTCGCTTCATATACGTTTTTCTCAAAAAATATTAAACGCTAATCTCAATTCTTCATCGAGAGATAGTCTCTGATGAATCATTCATCTATTACATCGTCTGTTTTTAACTTCCCTTTGACGAAGCTGAAACGGTGACATTTGCTTACGCTCGGTCAATGAGCTATATTTTTTTGATAATAGTTATTTTTTATTTATTTCCAGGTACTGCGAGTATAACTGTTATTGGAAGTACGAGGCAAACAACATCGGATTAAAGAAAAGGTATGTGTCGAGTTCATAGCATGATCGTAAATTAGCAATATTTATGCAAGATTTGGGACCCACAATTCCGTTTAAGTACTTATAGATAAAATACTAGTTTATGCAACAATTATGTATGTATAAGGGTTCTTAAAAATTCTCTGTCGACTACTTCTCTGGCGACCCTTGAATTTAAAAAACCAATTATGATTGCTACTTTTTCTACGACAGCGAAATGCGAAAACTCAAATAGCGGCAGAATGTGGAAATGGTCGTTTGCCAACTAAACGAAAAAAAAATCAACAGTGTTATTATATTGCTTAAAAATCCATAAGAATATCGCAAATGGAATATCATATACAACGTTATGTATACTTTTTTAATATCACTGACAGATTGAAATGCTGGAGTAGGTTTCTTTTTCTGTCATGAGAATGAAGGCGATGGAGTGAAACCGTTTCTCGGCTATCCATAGGTGCTACAGATTTAAAACTATCAATTCGAAAATTGAAACAAAGCGCGTGGAGTTTCTATACTTAAAACTTTACCCAAAATACTTAAGAAATGTTATTCATCAAATGTATTAAAACAAATAAACCACAAAAAATTACAGAAAAAATTACATTAAAACTAACTTATAAATAAAAAGCAGGCTCCAGCTCGGTGCCTTGTGGCATAGTGCCCAGGAAGCTGGCGGCATTGCCGCGCTGGACGGCAATATGAAGGCGTTGCGAGAAGTACGCGCCAGCCCTCCAATCGCCCCGCGCCCGTCGCCTCCAAAACAGTGAAAACTGTCTGTTAGATATCGGAACGGGACGAGTGAAACAACAGCTGCTTAGATACGCACTGCCTGTATTTCGCATTGACACCTTAACTTAACCTACATAAGTACATGCATACGTAACATTTCTCCCCGTTTTTAATGGAGAGTAAGCTTCTTAATCTAAGTTACAGTTTCGTATAATTAATACAATAAAAAGGTTTATAATCTCTTCGAGGAAGTGGACGTAACAACATGCCTGATAACCCCGCCCTTGAATTTTGGTCAGGGGGGGTAGCTACCTGCTGCAACTGACTATTATCCTCAGGGGCCTCAAAGAACTCCTCAGTTTCTTCTCGCGACGTAGCAACCTGGGTGGACCCGTCCGAGGTACCATCTTCATCTCCCTCTTCCGCTGGTGAAGGCGAGACAGGCTCGTGACTGCCGCTGGCCGCCGGTAAGGAAGATTCGGTCTCGTTGGTAGCGCCCTCGTCGATGACAGAGGGTTCTTGTATCTCATCTAAACTTTCATAACTGGTATAACGGAATCCATTGTCGTCCACTCCTTTATTTGGTACAAGTTGATTTACATGTTTTTTTACTTGCACTAACGTAACATGATCCTTAACCAAGTACATTGTTTTACCTATCTGTTTTACTATTATGGCCTTGTTCCAAGTAAATTTTCTGTTGCCATAGTTTTTTTTATACAATACAGAATCACCAGATTTAAAAAATGGCCGTTCTTTTCCACCGAAGTATTTACTCTGTGAACACGTCATCGCCGTCGTCGTCCCCACAGACCGCACCTACGTAATTAATCTTTTTGCACATACGGCGCAAATGACCTTTAACGTGACACTTCCGACACTTATGGTTAGCAAAACGACACTTTTCGGCCGTGTGGTTGTTAAACCCACACACGGAACACAACACTTTATCACTTTTTTGATCTTTCGATGCAATCCTAAAGACTTGATTAGTGCTCGACGGCTCCTGCCCGGCGACCGTGGTTGCCCCCGCGCGCGCACATCGTTTACTTTCTGCCAGTCCCACTGCCTTAGAAAGAGTCAAAACAGCTGGGTCCTGAGCGAATAATTTTTCTCGCTCCGATCCTGGAAGCATCCCCATCACGAATCGATCTCTCAATGCTTCCTCCACGTTTAGGAACCCGCATTCTGCCGTCAGGCCGCGAAGTCTTGCCGCAAATTGGGGGTAGGTTTCCCCTTCATTTTGCATCGCCGAATAAAACTTAAATCTCTCGTGAAAACCACAAGTTGTTGGCGTAAAATGACGGTCCAACAGCGTACATATGTCAAGATATGGCACAACTTGGAGATCCTTAGGCAATGCCAAATCTGATGCCAGCTTGTAAGTGGCATCGCTGAGTGCGCTCAGTAGCACCGCCCGTCGCTTCGTTCCCGCTGCGTCACTTTGGTTATCGATACCATTAGCTATAAACCATTGTTGTATACGCGCTTTGTACACTTTCCATGTTTGTGTGTTGTGGTCAAAATTCGCCAAAACCCCAATTTGAGACGAATTCATATCCGCCACTAGTCACTTTATTTTAACACGCGGGTAGATCGTCGCCACTGTTAGATATCGGAACGGGACGAGTGAAACAACAGCTGCTTAGATACGCACTGCCTGTATTTCGCATTGACACCTTAACTTAACCTACATAAGTACATGCATACGTAACACTGTCATATTAAATTAAGGCATTAGCCTGATTCGCCCTTAATACCCGAAACAGAAGGTCGTTGGTTATTATTATAATGTTGGTACAGGGATATGTTAGTTATCTTGTATAGCGTCTAGAGAAAAATATACAAAAAATAAACGGACGGCATGTCAAAACGCCCGCCGCAACTGCAGCAAAGGAATTTGCAGGCTTCATATTCATTTAAACGTCCGTTTAAATAGTATTCAGCCTGCAAATCGCCTTTTTCCGAGCCTCCACGTTAATGCATTATTGCCGTTGTATCACATTTTGTCGTTCAATTAAAATCCAGTGAGTTCCTAAGTTGTTCGCTACCGCTTCTACAACAAATCAAACACAAATTCCATTTTACACGTAATAGTCAGCTTGAACTCAAGTATCGGTCAAGTCAGACTAATCATTTAATAAGGCACGTTGACCCACGGGGCGGGTCCAAGGGCCGACCACAACGCCATTAGTGACCTTACCTAAATGTAATTGGAGGAAAGTGCCCTGGTACTGAAGTTTGGGACAAGACTCATTAGTTCAGTTTGAATGTTAGTTTTATTTAGGCACAATTCGAGTTTCTAAATTAGCACTAAAATGTTTAGTCTTTAAAAAACAGTAAATTAGTTTAAAAAAATATGGATGAGTTATTCATGTACTTATTTGCAACTAAGTACACAAATAAATAACATGGAATATAATATAATACAATAATGAAATATTATAACTATATTTGATTATTTATATCAGTGTCTCTGAAATGAATTGAATTGACGCAATAGATCAAGCATGTCAAATATACAAAAATGAATTATAAAACCATTTGTTTTTTCTTTTTGCCTTTTTATGCAGTAAAGTCTTTATCACTGCATGTTCCTTCACACATTAATATTAAGCCCTATACTGACAGGTTTTATTATAGTATTTACTTTAAGTTATTATATTCGCAGAAAGTTACTAATTACATAAGTAAGCTTCACGTACAAGGTTAAATGAAGCAAAGAATTTCGATATGTTTGTCAAGTTCTACAAAATTACTTGCACAAAAAGATCCTCATTTCCCATTCCAAAAATAGACTTTCCCAGTGTTAAGTTAATTTGCTTAAGAAACATCTTTATTGCCCTCCTGCAAAACTTTCTACGCAATAAACTTTTTACGTGGAATTCCTTTAATATTAAAATAAGCTTACTCCATCTTAAACTCTGGACATTAATATTCTTTAGCCCTTTTATATATTCACTTCCCTAAATTAAATTAACTTGGTAAATAAGAGAGCAGTCCACAAACAGTAATAAAGACCTAAAGTCTAAAGTTCGGAACACTTTCTCCAAGTTTCGACATGTCGAGATTTGAATAAAATATAGATGGTCTTTTTGAGCACAAGCACATTTTCATACTGAATTTATTGCAATTTTTTAGGATATGTAGGTAACTTTGTTATTATTGATATATATAGGTAATCGACCGTACTTATTCTATTGCGCGAATTAAAAAATATGTGCGTGTTTCGTGGGATTAAGAATATATTTTTGTATTTTTCATTTTGTAAGAAAATATAAAAAATTAAAATGAGGTGCTAGTTACGATAATTCTATTAATTTTATTAACTTCGGGCAAAAAAAACTTAATGTTTTATATTGTTTTTTGTATGTTGTTTTGTGTTTTTTTTTATATATGTCGTATTGTAAATAACCTACACTAAGAAAGAAAATAAATAATCGAAAACCAAAACATCCTTAACGGCCGTTAAGAGTGGGGTCGCGAGAACTGTGTTCTCGAGGGTAGATGTGGAAACCTAAGTGGCGAATTAGCTATATGCTTAAAGTTCAGTGACACCGCTCTACCCCTAGCCATCTTAGATGTCGCTTTTTGTGGGGGCCCATCTTATGTGGTCGAATCACCTGCCGGAAATAAAATTGCATACCATTTCATTAGGCAGGCGCCCGGTTTTATACTCCATAACCCAGTGTTAGTCCATCACATACTAGCCCAGTGTGTTTTAGATCACATTACTCGTAAAACCCAATAGTCCTTACATCACCCTGGCGGGTCAGTATGTGCGTGCGTCCCATGACTCGGGCAGGTGCAACATCCGCTCGGTGTACCTCTTACATTTCATTAAATTGTCGAAAAGGTCTCTGCGTGTTAGCTCCGGCTCCGCGTACACCTCCCAAAAATACGGAACACCATTTTTCCGTGATGGAAAAGATATACAAAAATATTTAGCCAATTGGTTTTAAATTTCAATTATCTTCTTAGACTTTTTCTTCAACTCATGAATAAATCACAAAATATGACTGGAGGATCTTTTAAAGTGGTCGAAATACCGCAAAAAATGCAGGAGAACCACCTACTTTGGTTTGGCCAAATGACCACATGAGTCGAGAGGTGCTGACCATAAAAGAAGGCAGAAGAAGCAGAGACCACCAACCACCTGAATACGGACAGTCCAAAAAGATTTGCAGACGACGGGCTTAACGCCGGAAAGACACAAAATACGAGTATCAGGAGGGCTGCCTTCGAATATGGATAAAAGCCAGGGGATTGACTGATGGCCAAGCACCAGTTTTTACGAGTCAAAAGAAATTTAATGTATTATTTCGTTAATCCTAAATTGAAATCCTATAAGCACATTTTCGAGATATTTTATACGGTTTAAACTTCAAAGCTTTGCTTCCGCATCCATTATACATCTACAAATTCCAGATAATCCTCGCCACAGTCGCATTAAATCAGTCGTATTAAATTCATAACAAGGCATAAAAACGAATAACCGAGATAAGCTAAAGAACCAATTTCCTTGGGTAAATAGAGTATGTTTAATACAAAGACGACCTCTCATAGATTCCGCTCTCTATATGAAGGTCGAGCGCACAAGTACCCGAGCGAGCGTATTTAATTGCGTGTGAGCGTACACTTTTATCTCACCGCCCCCTTTAATACCAACCAAACTTTTCCTCCTACAGTTAATTGAGTGGGTATCAAATCGGCAGAAGGTTGTTGTACAAATTATCTAATTTAAAAATAATTTTAGTTTACCCTTATGATACTTTATGAAGTAATTTTTACTATTTGTAGTATAAATTTTAATACGGCAGTAATACCGTTATTTTTGTCGGAACATTGTATTCATGCACTCTGATATTTAAAACGCAGCTCAGAGACTGGGACAACTAGGAGTCTGCTCCAAAATAAACGAATTATGCATATGAAAAGTGCAAGTAGGCATACGTGCTTCATATAAAGCTGTTCTTGATTTCACATCGCGGTATATCGCCGTATATACCTTCAAGGCATCATCTCGCTCACACCATATGCGGGTTCGCATCGGTGTGATAACAGTAAGTGGTCTGTGGCTTAATAGAATGTCTCGAAAAGCCGCGTTGATCGATCCCCGCGTCTTATGTGGAGGTATTTTTTCGGTGACGATGCGGCATCCGTTTTATCTTGTAAGTAGTTTCTGCGTAATATGAAAATAGAAATACGCACGAAAAGAAATAAAAAAAATACTAAAATAAAATTCGTAAATTCCTTCCAAATTTTATCTATTACAAAATTCAAGTTAATACTTTCATTATTTCAGAACAGTTTTCATACCTTATTTGATCATTTTTCATGTTTGTTGTAATTGATTGCTAAAGCGGATCCCAGACTCCCAGAGCTATGGCGTAAGCTAAGAAAAAAACGCAAGAAGGAAAAAGCCAACTGTAACGCCGTGGTGATTTCCACAACGAAAGAATAATTAATCACGTTAGACACACCTTGCACACCCTACCCGATTGTGGTCTAACGTGGCAGTAAGAAGCTCATGCGGCGCGTTTTATAAAATTGACACATCGAGCGGTCTGTCATCAGTTATGTGACAGGTTAGGATTGTTATTTATAATTGCAAAATATTTAGTGAAGTTAGAGTTATCATCATAAAATTGGCAGAAGCTTAAATTGTTGTCCACCAGCGAAAGATTCAGCCTTTCTACTCCAGCGGCTATGTAGTGCAACTCTGGCAACTCTCTTCATTCCTGATGCTGATCTTCACATAAAATTAACATGATTAAAACAGTACCTCCTTTAAACTTTATGCCTGAAGTCACGACTCAAGGGACGTCAAATCAAATTAACAAAGACGTTCCATTGAAATCAAATTGTTCATTCGTTCATTTATTCGTTCACCCGGTCTCTTGTGAGTACCGCATCTGCATAGTGATTCCAAGTTTAAATTACTTTTAGAGAGAACTTCTTTTCGCCTTTTTCTATGGAATCGAATGTGACTTTTTCATAATGAAATAGCTGGCAAACGTGCAAACGAATCGCCGGATGGTAAGCGACTAACGCCGTCCATGGATACACCAGAAGTGTCGCAAGTGCGATGCTGGCCTTTAGTGTGGGAGCACGCTTTTTTATTAAAGATTTAAAGGTGACTAGATAAATGTGAAAAAAAAGTCGGCGAAGGCTTTTAATAGGGTAGTTGACGGTTTTAGTTTAGTTATCCCTGCATAGCTAGTATTAGTAGTATATAAGGCTATTTTATTGATGTCAGATAATTCAAGCAGCATTCTTACAACAATACTTACATTTGTGGCTGTAAAGCCCTATGCGGGAGAGGATTCTTCGTCCGTACACTCGGCGGATCCGTGTGCGTAGCCAAGATGCCAATAGCTCGCGAATCGCGACGAAACGCAACTGTCATTGTCACAGTAATAAGGTAGAGTAATAGAGACAGATAACTATGATACGCTTGGTAGCGTGAGCGATTGGCATCTTGGCTACGCACCCTGATGTATGCTTCCTTAGGTGGACGGGTCTGGAGGCCTGATACATGGCGCCTCGTGCGTTTTTCTTTCAAATAGTTGAACCAAAGGGTCAATCAAAGCAAGACGAGGCCGTCTTGCTTTGATTGACCCTCACGAATAACATGACGCCATAAAGGGTCGGTCTTCGGCCAATTTCTGCAAATCCAAGCATGGCATGACAACCGTATCACGCTTGACGCAATTCTTCATATCTATCCTATCTTTTAGAACTATTCGCTTCGTATCCAAAAGGCGACAATTCGAAATCATTACTTAGCGTACTCTGACCGTCTGTCAAAAGGCTCTTTTTAAAATCGTAAGAAAAATATAAAAATATATGCAGGGTGTAATGAAAATGATATCGCCGCGACTGTAAATAATTTAGACCACGGCAATGATTTTGAACACATTTGGTAAAGTCGTTTTTGAGTTATTGCCAAATAACTACTTATTAAGAAGTGTTTTGGTAGTAAGTGCTTTGATACCTACCTACGCCTTTTTCCTTCCACATTATTTTAAGTAAACTTGATATTCCAATATGGTGAATATTTCTATATTACGTATTCAAAATAGAACAGAAGGCGATGCTCCCCCGACCAAGTTCGTGAACGAATGAATGAGCGAAAAATCTCTGCACGGGTAAACGATGCCATCCATTCCTGTCCATTTCCATTCGGTCCCGGGACCGGGAAATGCGAGGCCTAGTTTCTTGTGTAATCTCGTTAGTAATTTTGCTGAATTTAAATTTCAAGTTTGAATCCATATAGGGTGGCGGGCGGCCACTAATGGACATGGAACAATGTACATTCACTCTTATTATAAGGAAATAAGGTTCATGCATTTATTTTGTGACAGGCGATTGACAACCATACAATTTTTGAATTAAGAATGAAGTTTCTATCACTGAACTTGTCAGCTTAAAGTGTTAATAGTTGGTGCAGTTTATATGTAGGGGACTACGTATAAACTTAAAAATGTAAATTGATTCCGGTGGTGCCGGGATTAAATTTTTTTTCTCTTTTTTTTATGTGTAAAAAATTAATTGTTTTATTGTCTTCCGTGATTGTTTTTCATTGAAATAAAACACTTTAGAACAGATTAATCGTGTTTATTGGCACCATGACCCTCCGTTTCGAGCCCTTTACAGCACTCGTTTTCACAGGGTTAAGATTATGACTCAGAGAATGCGAATTCTCCCCGTCAATCAAAAAAGTTACTTGTGCAAACTACCTACTTACATACAAAAATATAAATTTTTTTTTTTTTATTAAAAACAAAAACAAAGGTTGGTTTACAATGCCCAGATGGGCTTATACAGCTAGTAATACATTGCCTGAATGTCATTCTAAAACTATAATGTAAAAAAAAAATATATATATATATATATATATATATATATAAAAACCTTGTGCGGATTAACATACATACAACTTACGAACGCTTCCCTAACTGGCTTATGGGGCAGAAAGAAGCCACAAGAAAACTACCTCATTTTGCCTCTTTTGTCCGTTTACAATATTTTCAAATAAAGTCCACACTAAGGTCTTCCAGTCCTGTGTCGTGCTTGATCCTTGATGAGATGTAATACAGCATTCTAAGCTGGTGGTACCGAAAAGTCATTATCTTTAATGAAATCAGGAACCTTCTTGATTTCAATAGCCTCACGCAGCATCCTGGGAATATACTGCTACTCCTTGGCGAGGACCAGAGGTTTGTCAAACTTAATTGAATGGTTAGGCTTATCAGAGACATGTGCCCAGACTGTAGACCTTGATCTACGTTGCTTGATCGGCTATATGTTCATTCACCCTGGTTGATATGCTACACTTTGTTTGCCCAACATAATTATGATAGACCACATTCACAGTCAAGCCTGTAGATCCCAGCATCTTGTAGACGTAGGTTCATGGTGTTAATAAACGCGATTAATCCGTTCTAAAGTGTTTTATATCAATGAAGTTATTTTGTTATGACTTATGATACGAACCTGACAAGACTTAAGATACATCACGAGCGCGACTAATCAGCGACCATAGGTAACTAAACATAACGAACTAAGATTTTAGAATCATTAACCTTAAAGATAAGATATGGAAGTTCAAATTTGTAAAATATTGTTTACTTACTTATTATCAACTCAAACAAACCCAAAAGGACAATGCTCATTGTCTGTATGAATTTATATGTCAACTAACATGTAATTCAGATAGTAGTTACATTCCAGGCGACTATCCTTGCTAACGGCGACTTGCACCACCCGGTTAGCCAGACAACCCGGAGTTAAGCGTTTTTTGTATGAAATTTCAGATCTTAACTCCGGGTTTGTGGCTAATCCTGGGTGGTGCAAGTGGGCTTAAAGTTACCAAAAATACTACCAATATCATTAATCTTTATTAAAACTGTTACAAAACAAACTTAAATCACAAGCAGTGCCAAACACATAGCACTAGTCAAATAACCCGTTCCGTGTCATTCCTGGTGCAAAAGTGCCCATTATGCTTGCGGCATTGCCACGCTGAATCGCGATTGACAATCTTTGCGCCAGGAATGACCCGGAGCCGAAACACTACCAATTAGTTGGCTAAGGTATGAAATATTATCAGAAACTAAATCGCTTATTCAGCATATTCAGATCTCTGTATCTAAGAAATCTGTAAAAGCAACGGAAACCAAGGTATTTTCTGCATTTTGACAGAAACTGGAATTGATTTGTAAACAAGTATCATTAGAACTCCCCGCTCCTATTTCAGCTTCCGCCTTTGTGAAGTAACAAAATTACGCTGCCTCAACTATTGTGTACCAACTTTCCCCGGCTTCCCCTTCGACGGGGAAACTTTTTGCACACGGATTTTATTTTAAACACGTGTCGCCTTTTACGGATTCGTTTCGTTTAATTCAGGAAATGGGAATCTCTAAATTGGGCTTTTGCTAAATTAGATGAGGATAGAAAACGGGAATGAGATTTAATACAATTAGACATTAGGTTGTTGATGTTTTTAAAATTACGCAGTGTGAAATACCTACTTAATTATTTAGTAAAGTAAATAAATTTAGTTAATTAAGAATAAAATTAATAGTTTAAAAAAACTAAAATACACGCTTTTAGCACGCACTAAAAATTAAAAAATAATTCGGACATTTAGTTTGATGACTCAAAAGTTTTCCCTTTGCCAAATCTTCATTAGATCGCAGGTAAACATAAACAATTTCAGTTCGTGACGAACGATAAATAATTATCTATGCCAAATGGTTATCAGTAGGTAATCATCTTTATTAAATATTTACTATGATTTATTTTGAAAGAAAGCGTGGAGCGTTTCTGTAATCTTTTCTCTTTTTGGACAAAACGCTCCACGCTTTCTTTCAAAATAAATCATAGTAAATATTTAATAAAGATGATTACCTACTTATAACCATTTGGCATAGATAATTATTTATCGTTCGTCACGAACTGAAATTGTTTATGTTTACCTGCGATCTAATGAAGATTTGGCAAAGGGAAAACTCTTGAGTCATCAAACTAAATGTCCGAATTATTTTGTAATTTTTAGTGCGTGCTAAAAGCGTGTATTTTAGTTTTTTTAAACTATTAATTTTATTTTATACTTTTTAGTCTTACTAGTGGTTCTGTGAGCTGTAGACCTCGCGACCATCTACTCTTAAGCGCCTTAGGCCTTTTTTTTTTTTTTTTTTTATGCTATAGGGGGCAAACGAGCAAACGAATCACCTGATGGTAAGCGATTAACGTCGTCCATGGACACCCGCAACACCAGAGGTGTCGCAAGTGCGTTGCCGGCCTTTAAGGTGGGAGTACGCTCTTTTCTTGAAGGTTTGAAGGTCGTATCGGTCCGGAAACACCGCTGGCGACAGTTCGTTCCACAGTTTAGCTGTGCGAGGCAGGAAGTTTCGGGAAAAGCGCACAGTTGAGGACTGCCAACCATCTAAATGGTGAGAGTGGAAATATTGTCGCGTAGGGCGATGGCGGAAAGAAGCGGCAGGGATTAATCCGAACAATTCCTCGGAACACTCCCCATAATACATGCGATAGAAAATACAGAGTGAGGCTACATCTCTACGCAGCGCCAAGGGATCAAGCCGATCAGAAATACGTTGGCAGTTGACAATTCGAGCTGCTCTCCGTTGGATGCGGTCCAGAGGAAGAAGCTGGTACTTAGGTGCCCCTGCCCAAAGATGAGAGCAGTATTCCATATGCGGGCGAACCTGCGCCTTATAAAGCTGTAGGCGATGGGCCGGCGTGAAATACTGCCTCGATCTATTGAGCACACCGAGCTTCTTCGAGGCCAATTTGGCCTTACCCTCTAGGTGGCCGCGGAACTGGACTTCACTCGAGATGTCAACGCCAAGGATTCCAATACTGGCTGTGGCAGATAGGGGAGTGCTCTCAAAACGAGGTGACGCGACGAACGGAAGTTTTTTTGCGGTGAACGCGCAAACCTGTGTCTTTGTAGGGTTAAAATGGACCAAATTAAGTCGACCCCAATCTGAGACTTCTTTTAGGGAGGTCTCAATTTCGGACACAAGTTTGTTCCGGCTCTCAATGACGTTTTCCCGGGAAATATTGGCGCGGCCGGTGTAGGAGGCATCACCCGTACTATCATCAGCATAACAATGAATGCCGCTAGTGCCTGCTGCTGCTGTAGGCCTGTGCGGCGCTTAATCTCTTTGTGCCAATTTCCATCAATTCTAATATTTTCCATAAAACTAAATGACAAAAAGATTCTACAAAGCTATAAAACCTGCTCACTCAATTTTCGCGAGAATTGGTAGATAAAAACGACCTGTAGAGGAGAACAGCCGGACATATGAAATCATTTTTGACTAAGCTGAAACGTTCGCTTACGCTCGGTCAATCAAGAGCCATAAAAGCATGTCACATGTCATATTTAGCGATTAGGTAGGTATATATAATGACCAGACAAACATGTAAGTTACTCTTTAAGAATCTTCAAAACGATGTGGTAGGCAGCCACTATCAAAGAATTTATTTATTTTATGATAATTGTAGTTAGTATAGGAAACAGATTACATGGCTTATCAATTCATCTTACTTAAATTAAATATAATCTTTAAAGAAAAAAAAACTACTTCCTGGTCAAAGTTAAAGTTTGAGTTAGTTTGAGTATAACATTTCGAAATCGACATAAGGGTCTTTCTTAAAGTCTCATGGATTCCATCATTAGATTTGGATTAAAATGAAAAGAAACTACCTTGGAGATTGAAGGAAACAAAATAAGAATGCTTCAAATCGATTGATAGGTCTGGAAATTATCGAGCAGTTCTACTTTGTCAACCCTGGTTTTCATCATTACCTCTAGGTTTACTCCACCTAAATGATGGTTTCCGTAAGGAAAAAATTAAGTTACTTAAGGAGTCCCTCAAACCATAGTGCGTGTGCCGTTAAAATTTAAGGAATACTCTCAATTCCTCAAGAATTCCATCATCAGAATAGAAATCAAATCAAAAAGATGAATGTCACATATCTGATGATATTTAGAGTTGGCTTATCGAGCAGTTCGGCTTTGCCATCCTTGGTCTTCATCATCAAGTCTGCACCAATCAAATTATGGTATTAGTGAATGTTCAAGTTTCTTAGGAAAACCCTTTAATCATAACGCTTGTGCCGTAAGAATTTGAGGAGTTCTCTCAATTCCCCACGAGTACCATCATCAGGATAGAATTATAATCACTACATGTGTAAAACTAAGAAAATACTTCCTTTATTGCTCCGTTATCACAACGAACTCTCAATGTTCCTAAGCGCCATAGACTCAGACGTCGCTTAGGCCCTTTATGCCAATTCCCGCCATTATTTCCAAAAACCGTATCGACAAAAAAAAATATAATGTATGAACTGGGTTACAAAACTTCACAAGAATTGGTTGATAGATGCGACCTCTAGAGGACAACAAGCGGACAGAAAGCCGGACACACGAAAGCATTTTTGCAAAAACTGAAATGGAGACGCTACGTTTGCTCAGTTTAATATGTACAAATTAAAAAATACTGCCTTTATTGTTTCATTTGGACAACGAACGCTCAATGGTCCTAAGCGCCATAGATTCCAAAGGCGCTTAAGATCTTTATACCAACTCCTGCCATTTTGTAAATTTCCAAAAATTGTATCGACAAAAAATTCTTTTTGTCGTTAACGAACTTGCTTACAAAATCTCACAACAAGTGGTTGATAAATGCGACCTGTAGAGGAGAACAAATGGACAGACACCCAAAAACATTTTTGTCCAAGCTGAAGCAGAGACGCTTCGCTCGCTTCGCTCGCTCGGTCAATTATTATTCAAACTTATTTCGTATCCCATTCAGCAAACCCTTTCATTTGATACCCATATCATGGGGGTGCATTTCAAATTGCCTGTCTGCCATCTTGGTTGTCCGCCATATTGGGTTTAAGTCACGAGACTATTTTTTTCGTATTCCCGACAGCAAACCCTTTCATTTGATACCCATATCATGGGGGCGCATTTCAAATTGCCTGTCTGCCATCTTGGATGTCCGCCATGTTGGATTTAAGTCACGAGACTATTTTTTTCGTGTTCCTGACAGCAAACCCTTTTATTTGATACCCATATCATGAGGGTGCATTTCAAATTGCCTGTCTGCCATCTCGGATGTCCGCCATGTTGGATTTAAGTCACGAGACTATTTTTTTCGTATTCCCGACAGCAAACCCTTTCATTTGATACCCATGTCATGGGGGTGCATTCCAAATAGCCTGTACGCCATCTTGGGGAGGCCGCCATATTGGATTTGTAATGACGTTTCTTAGCTAGTCACGTATTGTCATCAGAACTCAGAGCATGTGCAAAATTTCATCATAATCAGAGACCGGGAAGTGGGTCAAATTAAGATTCCAAGATTTTATTACATACATAGTTACAAGTGAAGCTAATAAAAGCGTGTTAAAAAAACGACACAACGAAGGAAATAAATCTACTACTATCTCTTTAAGCATTGAGGAGGTTTTTCTGATGGAAAATTGAAATAGGATCAAAATCAAAATCCATAATTTAATATTTTTACTAAATGTAGAGTTGAAATGAGAACGTCGTCCTTTTTTTGAGTTGGAAAATGTGGTTGATTATTTGGTTTCTCTGTAGATGTTTTTATTTTGTAAGAAAGATAAAAGCATACTTTTTTTGTAATATCGCGTTTAAAATTGCATGGGCAGTTTATGAATTAATTCATTCATAAATTGCCCATGCACTTTTGAACGCGTGTGTACATTTCTCTGTATCATAGAGTCAAACCACGTTATCTCTGCCGAGCAAATGAAATGTCAAATTTTAAAATGTTATTTTAAACGTCAAACTTATATGAAATTATAACGTTTTCTTAAACACGTTCACATTCAATGCCATCAAAATCTAGGAAACTTAGCGTAGACTGACTCTAAGAGTTTTAAATTTAGCTCTAACAAAGAAACATTTTTATTATTATTATAACATAGATTGGCCAAATCTAAAAAACTCACTCACGTTATGGGTCGCAAGGTGTACAATCATTTGCCTCAGACAATTACAACAGCACAAACTGCTTCACTTTTCAAATTTAAACTTAAAAGATGGCTTCTCGAGCAAACGTTCTATGACCACAAGGAGCTATTTAATGTTTAAGATAATAATTTAAGAAAAGCCTAAAGTTGTTATTTAGGTATATCATAGCTACGTAGCGTAGATCTGACATGTATTTTGTATATTATCAATAAACATGATTATGATGATTATGATTATGAAATGGATAGTTCCCGGCAGAAAAGATGCGGTAACAGATTGATCACTGTTTTTTCGTATACACGTGAAGTACACACGCGTTTAAAAGTGCATGGGCAATTTATGAATGAATTTATTCATAAACTTCCCAATCTTCCCATGCAATTTTGAACTCTGTACTTTTTATACTACCGTATAAATACGTACGTTTATCGTTGCGAGTTTGAAGTCCGTAAGTCATCGCGTCCGCAAGTAAAAACCTATTTTCTTATTAACTGTAGGGTTTCCTAAAGTGACTATTAACCCTTAAAATGATTATGTAACGCTTAGAGAGCAGTGGCCACATATGTTCCGCATGCACCCGCTGCTAAATAGCAGTGGGCGTTAAAAAAAACTACCAGCCCCCTTACCATGACGTCTTAACGCAATTAAGTTTAGGACCTAAACTGAGTCGCTTACCATACAACTAAGCACAGTTAAGAACCTAAACTGAATCGCGTTAAGATATCATGGTAAGGGCCAAGGTATTTTGCAGGAAATAATGAGTCTAACAAAACAAGTTTTTTTTTAACGCTATTATCTACTGAAATCAGTAATAAAAATAAAAAAAATATGTCAGGCCCGTTAAAAGGTTAATAATAAAATGTGATGAAACCAGTTACTACATTAAAGCCAAGTGTATTATTAACCGTATAAATTCAATATACTGTGGTTAATTTTAAAATAAATTCGATTCGTTTCGGTCTCGCCGTTCGGCAATTTAATTAAGTTCATCACTGAGCTGTCAAAGGGTTTAAACAGCCAGTATAGCAAACCGTACCTGGAAGAGTCACAACGATAGATTATATTAATAAAACCTTATATATACATATATAAACTTTTTTTCTTCTTATAATTTAATATTTCGATTCCTATAGGCCCCCGTGACGCTCGTGTATAAGTAGTGTAGTGAGCTAGTCTAAGAGAGCTGTCCAATCCGGCTTTTACATCCGTATTTCTAAGTTAAATTCGATTTAACTAACTCTATTACGTTGTTTCCATGTAAATAAATCCCGATCAATGCATTCTGAGTTAAGCTGACACGATTAGCTCCATCCATTCCATCCAATTTGTTTGGTGTTGCGCGTTTGCAGTGTTGATCCTGGGTTTGAATTATGGCAAGGGAATTTTATCTGTGTGTGTGTTAAGGTAACCTAAGGTAGTTTAGGTGCCTAGAAAGAGTAACGGAAAACAGGAGAATACTGGTTTTATGGTTTTGGTTAAATAAAGTTTTGTCTATGTATTAAATTACCTGCTTAATATCGCTGTGCTGTATCTCAAATATTCTAAATCGTGGTGTTGAGATTCCTACGAACATGACTTCTGGCCGGTACTATTTACATACTTTAAATAACATTTGTACCTAATTAATTCATTACATTATTGTAAAGTGAGTGCTTTGATTCATCTTTGACTTTTCGGGCCGTTTAAAGTGTACAAATCATGATTTCATTTCTAATACGTATTTGTATCTATAGGTATTTATAACAATGTGAAATAAAACGACTTTATATCCAAATATTATTAAATAAACTTGTTCTTTTTCTTCGTCGTATCCTCATGTTTAGGGACGTGACAAGCCGGAACACTTTTCACCAAGGCTATCCAAGCCGACTGGTTTTGGGCCTGGTGCATGCTGGCCTGTAATATTGTTTTGGTCACCGATGTTATTCTGTCAACCCGACGCGTAGCCATATGGACACGCCTCCTTGCCATTCTCCCTGCGAGTATACCACTCTGTCTATCTGACGATGACTGCCTGATGCAGTCGAAACATGTCACGCCTATTTTGATAAAAATCCGTGAGTGTTAACCGTTGCAATTTAATGTGTTTCCAGCTGTGAATATAACAAAAAAGTACTCACATTACAATCTTGATAAACCCATTCTTTCTTGATCATTTAGAAGAACTTAAGTTACGATTGCCATGTTTCGAATGGGCACATGTTCAGCACGACATCGTGTTGCGGGCACGCCCCAGGCCCAGACAGCACCTGTCCATTTGTGTTAATGCAGGTCGGTTAATTCTTCACAGGGATTGAACCTACGATGGGACATAAAAACCCACTTTGTTGAGTGTAAAATCAATTAAAGTTTGAGAAGGAAAAAATTCTTACAAAAAAGCTAACGTGTAGGAATATTTACTGTAAATCACAAGGGTTTTTGTTGGATGGGGATTATTGTGAGAGAATTGGCCGCTATGGGTCGGAGTGGAAAGTCGTTCTAGTGGGAAGCTTATAAACGTCACTTTGACAGTTCCTTTTATGGTCCTGTGCCCAAAGGGTAAAGAGGGACCCTATCAGGCTGTCCGTCCGTCCGTCTGTCAGTCACTTGTATCTCTTGAACCGTGATAGTTAGACAGTTGAAGTTTTGACAGATGATTTGTCTCTGTTTCCGCTATCAACAAATTCTGAACAACAGAACAAAATGAATATTTAAGGGCCCTCATACAAGAAATGTGTTTTTTTTGCTCGTTTTTGCTCGTATTGATAACGGCAATAGATAGGCGCTTGAAATATTAATAGAATATTTAGTTATACCTCTTCTTACTTTAAAAGAATATCGTTGGTGGCCCAGCGGTAAGAGCGTGCGACTTTCAATCCGAAGGTCGCGGGTTCGAATCCTGGCGGCTTGTACCAATGAGTTTTTCGGATCTTACGTACGAAATATCATTCGATATCTACCAATAACTTTTCGGTGAAAGAAAACATCGTGAGGAAAGCGGACTAATCCCAATAAGCCCTAGTTTACCCGCGGGGTTCGAAGGTCAGATGGCAGAAGCTTTCGTAAAACTAGTACCTACGCCAAATGTTGGGATTAATTGCTAAAGCGAACCCCCGGCTCCCACATGAGCCGGTAAACGCTAGGAAGAAGAGTGATATTTATTTAAATAATAAAAATAATACAGAACAAATATTTAAAAGGGGCTCCCATACAACAACGTGTTTTTTTGCTGCTTTTTATAGATAATGGTACGGAACCCTTCGTGCGCGAGTCTGATTTGCACTTAGCCGTTTTTTTACCACATCACCGTAGCCTATGGACGCTTTTTTTTTGTTTTATTTATTATCTTCAAATGGGGTTACATTCTTAAAACTATATGTCCCACAAAACGATTTTCACAGTTTGACTGTGGGATCAGAGTCTCCAGTTCTGTAACAGCAGTTTCTTATCTACTAACCAGGTGGTGTCACGTGTGCGTTGCCGACAAACTTGTACACTCCTTTTTGACTAACCCAATACTGTAGTCCAATACAATACAATACAATCCAATACAATAACGTAGTATTTCAGGAAAATCTCGGCCGGAGATTCCTTGGGAGGAAATTCCCATGGTTTATAATTTATCAGTGATATATTTTCATTCATTTGGAGATCCATGGGGGAGGCCTATGTCCAACAGTGGGCGTACTACGGCTGATATGATGATGATGATATTTTCATTCAAATAAGAATTACTCATTTATTAATTATTTTAATAATTTATTAATTCATAGTTGCTACTAGAAATCTACATGAACTTAGGTAGTATTTCTAACCTTAAAGTAGGTTTTAATTAGAAAACTCCCGTGAGTATCAGACATAATTATTTTTACTCACGTCAATAAAGTCTAAAATAGCTCGACATGTTTCGGAACAGTCCGTGTCTCTTATTCATGAGTCATTAAAGTAAAAGAAGTAAAAGTAGGTTATTTACCGCTTCTCCCTGATTTCCTTACGTTAAATACCAAAATAAAAAATAGTGCCATAATCATTTGTTTTTGATCGACACAAACATCGAAATTGTTAGCTTTACTAAACGTGACCCTGGTCACCTGAATGAAAAAAAGATATCATCGGCAAACGGGGAAATTGTCCGTGAACAAAGATTTCACCAAAGCGTCTGTTCCCCACTTCCGCTTCCTGGAGGAAATTCCCGTATTGTTACCGGGATAGGGAAGGGATTTTAGAATTTCCCCGTCACTTTTCGGGATTTATTGTTCGTAGGAATAATCATTTTCTTTTGAGAATGTTTATGAAGTGAAAATTAAGGCGCGATTTTTTATTTCGCATATCTTTCTTGGAGATTTACGGGTGTTCATGCCTTCTTGCAATTAAGGTTTAACTCGTGAAATAGAGATCAAGGTTGTGTTTGTAGAAGTTGAAATGTATTTAATGAACCAGCGAGTAGCTGGTCCTAATTGAGTTCGGTATACCGTCTATTCATACGATTTTTATAATTTCCCGCTATACCTTAGCTAATATTATTCAAACTGTCTGTGTTTAGGAAAAACTTAATAAATCATTTTTTTCCATGCAAAAAAACATATTTTTCTGAGGTTAAACATCATATGTCGAAAAATAGGGGTTTGCGTTCAGAAAAAAAAAACAATCGTTTGCGAGAAAAAAAATATATATCCTGTTCCCGACATGAAACTCCATGCATTGAGCCCAAAAAGACCGTAAAAAATTCTTCCATATCGTCTAAAAACAATAAATACAAAACATAACAAACTACCAGGAAAACATAAATAACGACGTTAGACGAAATGAAGACTTATGCCAATGCAGTAACGATTCTAATAAACGCAAAACATGTTTCACTCAATATTTGAATTTAAATGCATGGAGTAACACAAGGAACGTATGAACAGGTGTGTAGACCTGTATGAAAAAATCATTATCACGTGAAAAAAAAACTCCTTATCTATTATAAGGAGTACTTTTTACGTGGATGAGGGTTGAATAAGAAAATCAATCTCTATATCTAATAAAATTAAATAAAGCAGCTCAATTCTTCAATTTTATCAAGAAAATTGAAAAATATCGCACGTTCTCTGCCCAAGTTCTAACTACTTAGGAATTAAAAATCTATTCAATTTCAAGCCAAAATTTATGATCCGTGCAATCTAAATGGGTTTTGGCTGCACTTAATCAAATGGTGACAAAATGCATGTGGTCGCCAACTTCAGCACTGTGATAACGAAAACGAAGAAAGTTTCTTTAAATTCTTTCTTTATTTAACGTATCTTCAAAATTTTGCGAACCATTTCTGGCACACAGCTCCATTTGCGCAACTCGCTTGTGTCCCAATATTTTTTTAATGATAGATGTTGATGGCATCGAGATAACCTGTTTGATGGGTTACGAAGCTGCGAAGTTTATAGGAGGCTTAAGTTCGATGTCACGCTAGTAAATATAAGTACCACTCCTGGGCACAAAATAAACCTCCCTTCGTGCTCAAAACTTTTGTTGTATAATATTCCTTGTCTATTGACCTGTATGATAGAAATAATTATACACAAGTACGCATCGACACTCACAAGCTGTTAACTATGGTCCACGGGAGAGAAAACTTGTGTGATCAGCTGAACTGTGGAGTTTTCTTTCCTGTGGTAAATAGTTAACCCTATAAAGCGTGATTTTGCGTGCTCAAAACTTTTGTTATTCACAAGCCTCCCGTCAAAACTGAAAACATCAAAGTCATAAACTCGTCCTTCACTTCCTTACCAAGTAAAGGAAGTGACAAAAAGAGATGTATATATGTTTGTTATTTCTCCGATTCCGTAGGTTGAAAACAGTTTTGCTGATCTCTTTTGATGCAATTGGTCGAAGCAGCCAAATTAAACACATCGTTGTAATTTGGTAGTCGGTATCAATGCATTACAACTTAACTTGGTCGCATATTTTGATAGTGGATTTTACAAATGTCGTAAGAGGCACGTAATTAAGTTAGACTTACGACATTTGAGAAATCCACTGCCAAAATATAGATCGCTCCAAACTGTTCTCATTTGACAGTTATCGTACTACTTCCACGCTAGTTATTCTTCCGTGGTTATTCATTACATAATGCTGAATCGGCAATATCTTAGACAACAAACTATCCATAGTGTAATGCACCCTAAAAACAAAAAAATTGAATAATATAACTCATCCCTTCTCCTACATTCCACTAAGGCGCAAGGCAGGTCTCATTTTCAACCAAACCCCAATTGATTAAAATATCCTATCGCAGTTTCCGCATCCTCTCTATATGCTAATAAATTCACCTCAGAATTGATTCCATAAAGTTAATATTCCCATACATTAGCTTTTATAAAATCAATTATCTCCGTCGCTTCGTGAGAACGATTTTTTCCAATCAAACGCTCGGTTCTATAAATAGATTTATCCCTTTTATTATAAAAGGACACAAGTGCCATGAAATCCAATAATGATTTAAGTCTTTTTGGTTAAGATGTGAAGCAGTATGGGGTTTCAATATCGGTTCCTTGAGAAAATTTTATTAACAAAGTTTAATTTCGAACTCAGATCTGGCAATGGGGCAGTAATTATGTTTGCCTAACAAACAATATGTATTGTGTCAGAAGCAGAACAGTAGAATTTTATGTAGAAAATACGCAAAAGTGACCAGGTTTTGTTATTAACAGAGTTTAGTCCTTCGTCTTCAAGTCGGATTTTATTTTTGTCATGTAACTAGTTTGACCAGGATCTAGTCTGATTTGAGCATAGTAAGAGAGAACAATACTGTAAGGTCAAAATCTGGTTAATTTCGTTATGTCTAATGCTCGCCTGCATTGAATATAAGCACAAGACACCGTAAAATTGTTCGTAAATATAAAACTGCTCACAAGATTTCTCACCGACTGAGAAATGCGACCTGGGGCCTTACCATGACAGTTCACTTTCAGTTTAGGTTCTTACTAGGCTCAGACTCAGTTCAGGTCGTCAACTGAATCGCGTTAAGACGTCATGGTAAGGCCCCTGAGCATAGCAACCGGCAGATGGAAAAACAGTAGGGCCGCCGAATATACGAAAGCACTTTTACCCCTGCTGAAACGGCCACCAACATCTTTTATTATTTCTTATAAATTACAGAACAAAGAATTTTTTTACAGAATTTATTTTTATCGAATAAGCAAAATTTAGTATTATCTAGTATATTTCCGGTTAACTAGACCTTTTTTATCCAAATCGTTCAAATCGCACAGTTCTCGAGCACCCTTAATCTTAGACCAGTTTGTAAGACGTACTTAAGTCCGTGACTCTCCGCTGCAAAACGAAGGTGCTTAAGCGGAATCTCATTCAATAAGGGACCTTTAAAAATATTCTACGCGAAATTTTTAGAACCTCACTTGAGATTCGTTTGTGCGCCTTTGTCTGGATTTAGGAAAAGTTGTTATTTTAGACGAGAAGTTGTAAAAGAGTCGTAAAGAGTTTTGTAGGTAACTTATTCTGCCAATTGATACAAATTTTAATTGACTTCAGAAAGGAGGATTTTAAATTGTCTTTGTTCTGACATCTATTTTTTTTTTTCTTTTTGTTTTTGAATTATTTATTTAAATATGAATCGATTTTGTTTTTTTTTTATTGAAACGGTGTCTTTTGATATTGTTTTCATTTAGGTGATAGAATCAGCTAAGGACACATGGAACTCTTCAAGTCTATAAGGCACATGCATAGAAATATTGGAGTTCTGTGAGGTAACTCATTTATACATCAGAATTTAACAGGAAACCTCAACCTCTAACTCCAAAGTCTTGTAGTTTTTTTTAAGTTGACTTTATCAGTAGCAGATATATTTATTATTAATAAGATGTAAGCGACGGCGTATATACTGCCGTGTTTCTGGAAGTTTCTGGGTGTTGTAGCTGGAAGTTTTTTGTAAAAGCATTGTAGATAAGTCACTAATGATGATCGAAAGTGTTTTTTTAGGGTTTTCTAGTGAATAAAGTGAACTTTGCAGTGAAAAAATTTTCTATTTTTTTGTAAAAATAACAATACGATTCTTCCTCTATCTTCAATATAATGCTTCAGTGACAAGAACCCTTGCCTGTCTATGGGTAATCTGGAAGCTAAACCGATTGGAAAGTTGAAGTGGAAATGAAATGGTTTATTTAGTTAGGATTGACGACGGTAAGTTTCAGAAAATACTTTCAGGTTTAAAGAAAAAGGTCGACCCGCTTTCCGCAAAAAATCTTACGGCGAAATGTTTAACGATCCTTGAAGATAAAAAACAGAAATAACTTCACTGGTTGCACTTAATGTCCATGAACCGCTCTAAACGTGTGGTAAACTTCACAACTTTTGAACATCTATTCAATATATCTGTACAGAGGAAAATTAAATTGGTTGAAACCATTAAAAAATCCAACATTCATATGTATTCCTTTTATGCACAATTTTGATCTTCCAACACAACATTCATACAAAAAGCTAGTGCCTCGACTCTAACTTGACATGCCAATTTGTAATAACCATGCATAATCCGACCTCCAAATAATACCTAACCATCTATTGTAATACTATTTATAGGCATTACAATATCGGACTCCTTAAGTTATTCATTGTGTTCCATAATTGGCCACCGTATCGGCCAATTATGGAACACAAGCGCGGCTTGAAGAGCACCAGGCTGTGACAATTATTCTGACAAATTGACAGATGCTGTGGGTATGCAATGAGTTTGTGTTGAAATATTGTAGACACAGAATACAAACATAAACACATACATACACACACAGAGGCAGAGACAGAATGGCAAAGATTATTTATAGCTCACATGGAACTCGTATAGATTTCATATGACTTAAAGACCACCATGCAAACTGTGCCAGTTATTCTTATTAAACTGACAACTGCTTACATATATGGAAGCTTATTATTGCCACATTTTGGCATTGACCAAAATGGTTACCTTTCGAGGCCTTAAGGATGACTCACACTAGCACGGGACGAGACAGGGGGGGATCTGTCAGTTTCTATAGAAAGAATTACGTGATAGCTCGGAGCCCTCGGATGTCACGTGACGCTTTCTATAGAAATTGACAGATTTTACCGTCCAGCCCCGTACACTCATATTACTCGGATGTAGCACTTTAGTATTAGCTGCTTCGAATATCAAGGTTATGCATTTCTACCACGCATTAGAAGGATCAAACACCTATGGTTTAATAGACGAGTAATCCTCAAGTCAATATAGATATTGCTTCAATTCAGGTATTTAGATTCCAACACAACATCCATATTACCTAAAGCTAGTGCCTCGATCATAACTTGGCATGCCAATTTGTAATAACTATACGTAATCCGAGCTCCAAATAATAGTCGTTTGCCTACATTACAATATCGGAGTTTGGCTCAATGGGATACGGTGGCCAATTATGGAACACAATAGACTTGAAGAGGACCAAGCTGTGACAATTATTCTGGCAAACTGACAAATACTGTGGCTTGCAGTGAGTTTGTGTTATCAACCGTAGCCGTTTAACCGCCTCCGTAACCTGGTCGGTTGTGATTCTGCCTATGAAGCTGCATTTATTTGTGTTTTCATCATAAATACTAGTTCTTGAGTTATGGATGTCATATGTGTAATGTATGAGTATGTATTTTTATATACTCTCTCATAACTAATTATGTTATTATATAATTAACTACATATTAATGTTTCGTTGAATTGTGGTTACTTTTTCTCGCTTTAATGTGTTATTTATTTATTTTTGACTTGTAAATATTTCATATTTATCAATAAATAATCTGAAATCTGAAATCTGAAATCTATATGTATTCATTATATCGTCACCTAAAAATAACTTAACTAAGTCGATTTTTAAATTTACAGTCATATTTTTTTTTATTTTTGTGAACATGACGACATATTTGTCTTCTATCTCTTAAAAGCGAAACCGAAGAAAACTTATTCACATAAAACCGTTAAATTTACAAAATGCACTGCACGGGTGATAGGTGTGTAATTTCGCTACAAACCAATGGTAATGGGTAGAAACTGGTCATGACCCATTTTAAACCACTAAAAAAACACAGAGACAAAAATCTTACACGAAAACCGTTTGTAACTTATGTTTACATATTTGTGACAATTAGCATGTAACGATAGTTTGTGGGATTCCATTAAGCATATACAATAATACAAGACTAATTTTAATATAATAATATCCGTTATGCTAAACATTCAACTATTACCTATAAATTATTTCCCAAAATAACCAAAATTTCCATACAAGCTGTCAGTTCAATGTCTGGATTATTAATCCTACTCACGTCTTATAAATAACTCTGTACCTACCTATATGTAACATGATAATAAACAGCTTGTGTCTAACAAAATCAAACGCTTCACTCAAATCGGCCTCCTAGCCTAGTTGACAGTGACCCTGCCTACGAAGCAGGAGGTCCCGGGTTCTAATACTGGTCAGGGCATTTATTTGTGTGTTTATCACAAATATTTGTTCCTGAGTTATGGATGTTTTCTATGTATTTAAGTATTTATACGTATCTGTCTATTATATATATCGTCGCCTAGTACCCACAACACAAGCTTTATTGAGCTTACTGTGGCACTAGGTCGATTTGTGAAAGATTGTCCCATAATATTTATTTATTTATTATTTATATCCTGAATAGTGTCTGGTATGTATCTAATTATTGAGATGATTTTATGATAGACTGTACGCAGTTGCTCGCACAGCCGCTACAGACTCAGTGTATAGGAAAATGCCCATAAGTCACAATAGTCAACCAATTTGAACCCTACACCACTGTCGGACTATCAATCAATCAATCAATTTCATTTATTCACGACCAACTGGGATCAATTTGTTATTTACAAAAATATTTTAATATTAGTACATTCAATTAAATAAAATTATATATTATATTATTATACTATTAATTTTAACAGAACAAAAACAAAACACAACAACATTAAATAACTACATGTTTCTGCGCACATGGGCCATGCAGCAGTTATTCACATACAGGCTATCAACCCTGTCTGCGATCATGGCTAGGATGCTGTTGGAGCTGGCTCGTACTCTGCGCACCAGGGACGCGGCTCGCTTGCGCATAGTGGCGTAGAAACAGTCTACCCGCGCTTCCGCAAACATCCCTGACGCGTTAAAAGCGTTGTTGTACTGAACGCGCAGAGCGCTGTACCGCTTATGAGTATAGTCCGCCCACAGGCTGCTTGTGTAGAAAGTCGTGCAATAAGCTCTGAATAGAGTGATTTTTACTGGTTTGGTTTGGTTTGGTTTTGGTTTGCTTTTGACTATGTCATAGTGATGCAAATTTCTTACTGCTTGTCATTTTGTCATGGTTCTAGAGTGGCTTAGGGCTCCAATTGGTTCACTGTACATGTTACAGTAGTAGTCGATACCCAATCAGCCGGATATATTTTTCATATAGTCTTGTTTGGAACGTGACGTTTTGCTAAGTGTCAACAGCCCATAAAGTTTTATCAATGTTGGTAGATATAACATTTAAAACTTTCGCGATTTGAACACATATTTAAACATAATTGGAACAGTACTTAAGAAATTCTCCATCAAGACTGTATACAAGCCGTTATTCAAAGTAGCAGATCTTTTACGTAGTCCAAAAGATGTCATTCCATACCAAAACCCGGGCGTGTACAAAATAGAATGCAGTTGCGGAAGTGTGTACATTGGCCAAACTAAACGGAGCGTGCAAGAGAGGGTGAAGGAGCACATAGCGGCAGTTAAAAACCGCCAAGTACACAAATCCGCGATCGCCGAACATCTTCTTACATCTGGCGTAAATCACTGGATTGAACTCCATAAACCAAAAATTGTCTCCACTGAACGCCATTATTATCCTCGAGTAGTTCGAGAGGCAATTGAAATCAAGAAACACCCTAGAAATTTTAATAGGGAGGATGGTTTTAACTTATCACCAACTTGGGGACCAGTGATCCAGAAGTTGCAGCCACGGGATATATCTTCGGATGTGCGCGGGGATATTGTGAGTGTCGTGTGTCGGACTATTGACAATAATTAACATGTTTTGTCGGTAGTTTAAAAATTGTGTGTTTACCCCAAATTTCTACATAGACTTTTCGTTGGGTAGTTACACAAATCTCTATAAGATTTTAAGCTAACATGGTCATTTACACTATAATTACTATTACTATTATTCAGTTACACCGTGAACATGGCACTTGTAACAGTGCCGAAATATCGGGAGCTCATGAAAACAAATGTACATGGTAAATATCTCGTTTTAAATAGTAATTATAGTACACAAATCTCTGTTTTGACATTTTGCTGGGACATCAGTCAGCCGCGACCATGACCAGTGAAACCTGTGTCGAAACGTCGGTAAATAAGGTAAACAAGTTAATTCGCGTTAGACCCGTTTAATAATTATGTTTAAATAATGTTGGTAGAGTCAAACCACGTTATCTTTTCTTAGCAAATGAACTGTCAAACTTGAAAGTGTTATTTTAAACGTCAAACTTCTATGAAATGACGTTTACTTTACAATTTCACAGTCTGTGCTATCAAAAACTAGAAAACTTAGCATAGACTGCCTCTAGTTCTGTGTATGAAATTGACACTTAAACCTCGTTTTCGTACGAGACATTTATCGTTTGTCTCATCATCAATGCAAAATTGTTCGCTAATGTCATTCTGATCCATATTTTTGTCGTTTTTGTTCTGCTTTTTCTATTTCTTTTAATAATTCTATGGTTATTTATACATGGGACTTCGAAAGAGCTTCATGAATACAAACAGTACTAGACACACATTGGATACAGCTTCATTTCAGCGGAACTCCTTTCAAAGCGTAAAGCGTTAGTTTTGTTTGCTTTGCTTGTTTGCCATTCATCTTAAGATTTAGCCAAGTAGACATAATTCTAGATTTTACATTTCGAGAACCTGTTAAAATTATTTATTCATTTTGGGAACTATATTAACGTTATAGAAAGTTAGAATAATGATAGAATATCCACAGTAAATGGTGGTTATAAGTTTCATTCTACAATTTCCTTAATTC
Source organism: Lathronympha strigana (assembly GCA_949128165.1). Taxonomy (NCBI): domain Eukaryota; kingdom Metazoa; phylum Arthropoda; class Insecta; order Lepidoptera; family Tortricidae; genus Lathronympha; species Lathronympha strigana. The sequence continues at coordinate 3,253,319 of OX421914.1, forward strand.
TTAATTATGAGGCATTGAGATTATAAAATCTAGATCCCGCTCATGACGCATCTAACGCTAATTTATAGATGTGAGCGCGGTTTACATACAAAAAAAAATTACTGAGTGAGCAAAGCGAGCGAAGCGTCTCCATTTCAGCTTGGGCAGGCATTCGGTGAGACCAATTGGCCTAGTGGTTATGGCATTAGCCGCGTAAACTGAAGACCCTTGTTTGATCCTTGGATTGGCCTCTGTCGGTGTTGGTCTTTTTCTTTGGTTATGACATCTAATTCAATTTATGATTTATATATAGTAGTGTTACTACTTTAATAACAAAACTAATGACCTACCTCTACCTACCTCTACCGACCTTAAATCTAAAATAGGTCCTTGATAACAAATCAAAAAATATTAAATAAAATAATTTGATTTGTTTCAAACCAAATTAATGTATTTTCTTACTACTTTTCTCCCAATAGATAATATAATATGCGAAAATAAATAAAATTATACCCTGAAACAGTTTCGAAATTCACAACTCATTTACGTTTATCGACAATCTCGTTACTGCACCATTTTTATTCATCGAAATGGACTGCAATCCCAACGGGCCCTTTTCACAAATCAAATATTTAAACCCAGTCTCAAAATGACAAAGCTGTCCTTAATTTTCCGACGGATAACCCTCGAATTTCTGTAATAAAGCACCCCACGGGACACGGGACGGTGAAGGCTCGAATAATGTGCTTACGATTTAACGGATCATCGCCTAGGAGGCTGGGTATTGCGTAATAATGTTACCGGTAGGCTGTGGAATTATTGATTTCACCTTATTTGCCTGGGGTTAGTTTTCAATGAGGCTACCGTACTGTCGGTCACTAGGCGGCGCCACTCATGCGTGGGTCCTGTCAAAGTGACGTTTGAAATGTTCCCGCCAGACCCACGTTGCACTAGCGCCCCTGGCGCACGTCACCATCGATGTTATCAACCTTTGCGAGGATTATTTTGATAGGAAGGGGGGGATTTATAATTTATACATAGTCTGATTACTTAAAAAAAACATGAATCAAAACATTTCGTAAAAATTATAAATGATTTGATTCGTGCTTTACAATTGCTGGAGTTAGCTGTCAAATTCCAAACTGTATGGGCATATATATAGGATAAAAGAACTGGATACCACATCGGCCGAAAAAAATGACGCAATAAAAGTACAGCAGTTGCAGCTCTTTTTCGTATAGTCTTGATTGGAACGTGACTTTCCGTAAGTGCCAACAGCCTATATACTTTTAACAGTTGGTAGTTCTGTGTATGAATTTGACACTTAATGATTATCTCAGTAAGCTCTTTTTCGTACGAAACATTTATGGTTTTATATCATCATCAGTGATCGGGTATTTGGATTCTCCCTCGCGGGATATCAAGCAAAAAAGTTAATATAGATACGACAGTGTCCCGTGATACCAAACAAATCGTTCAAGAATAAAACAATTTAAATTATTTCTAAGGAATTGCTTACTCCCCGAGAATATTCCAATCATACGCGAATCAAAAGTACAATTAGAGTAAGCCACAGTTGTCGTAAAAGATAATCTCAGAGTCCATGAAACAAGTCGATACAATGAAAATCACAGCGTGCGAACTTAACGTGGATACTTATTTATTGGATCGCCTTTGAGCTATGTATTGGCACCTATACGATAACCTGTGACCTAATATTATAGTATAAATTATACAGCTAATACCTATTTATTTATGCAATCCATACTCGTCGAACTTGTTCGATTTCGACAAAAGAAGAGAGTAAGTACGCGTGTCTATTAAATGTCTCTCTGCCTCTTAGATGTTTTAAAGTGTAATAAATAAAATAAACACATTGTATTTTTTTGCCTGTTCTAACAACATAAAGCTCGGATTCCCGGGGCATATCCATACTAACATAATGATTGAGGTCGTTCACCCCGTGTCGAAACCAAAAAACCGATCACTGATCATCATCAATGCAAGTTCGCTGATGTCATTCTGCCCACATTTTTTTACTTTTTTGTTCTGTTTTGTGTGTCTATTTCTTTAAATAAGTTAATGTATAGGGGGTAAGCCAACTAAACCGAAGTTAGGCGTTTTTTTGTATGGAATTTGACAGCGGCTAACTTTGGATGGTGCAATGGCGCTAGGACCAACACCGACAGAGGCCACTACGAGAATCGATCTCGTGTCTTCAGCTTACGCGGCTAACGCCATAAACGGCATTCGGTGAGACCAATAATGGCCTAGTGGTTATGGCATTAGCCGCTTAAGCTGAAGACCCGAGTTCGATCCTCGGATTGGTCTTTTTCTTTGGTATATGACATCTATTTCAATTTATACATTAATTTTGTTTACGCTATTAGACATAGATAACATAAAAAAAAAATACGCTATAAAGGAGCACTCTGCATAAGTGGGCAGCAAGTGGCAATATATTCAAATGAAAAAACAAATTGGTTACTTGGGTAATGTTTCTGCTAACTTTAATCAAACATTTGTAAGCTAGCTTCAATAAAATTAAATTTAGTGTATAAAACATTTTTTTTTGTGTTGGAAAAAAAATCTATTTTGATGAACTTAAAATGTGTACAAACCACTGAGCTTAGAATACTATAAAGAGCCATTGGTGACGATCCCGCACGAGTTAGCTCACAGGGCAAACACTGCCATACAAATTATCATGCGTAGATGCCCATGGACATGCAATAAGTAGGAATGCCTTTATAAGTGTGTGCTGATCATGTAACAAAAAGCACGCATCTTTGTCTTTACAATTACAGCCAATACTACTACTTTATGCGGGTTAAACAACTTGTGATGCGCGCTCTCGGTACAAAATGGCCGACATGATTGTCATATCTCCTTAAATTTATAAATCTGTGGTAGGTATAAATCCATAAATGTGGCGACTTTTATCAAAAATAAACACTTTATTTATTAACAGATGATAAACAGTCATTTGAAATAACAGAAACATCAGAAGGAAAAATACGATTTAAAAAAATTTAAGTATCAACCAGGCAATTAATTATCTTTATTTGAAATAAGTAGTCAAGGAAAATACTTATTTTGCAAAAAGCTGCTTAGCGGGCACTTTTAGGGAAATTGGCCCACTGGAAAATTAAAATTAATATTATCTTCTGTTACCGTGATTGTTATTCATTGAAATTAAACACTTTAGAACGGATTAATTGCGTTTATTAACACCATGACCCTACGTTTCAAGCCCTTTACAGCACTCGTTTTCACAGGGATAAGATGATGACTGAGAGAATGCGAATTCTGCCCGTCAATGGTACAGTTTGCTCAAGTAACAAAAAGTTACTTGAGCAAAATACCTACATACAAAAATATAAAAATAATTAAAAACAAAAATAAAGGTTGGTATACAATGCCCAGGGGGCTTATAAAGCTAGTGATACATTGCCTGAAGGGCATTCTATAATTAAAATTAAAACATATAAATTGTAAAAACCCTGTGAGGATTAACATACATATAACTTACGAACGCTTCCCTAACTGGCTTATGGGGCAGAAAGAAGCGACAAAAAACTACCCCATTTTGCCTCTTTTATCGGTTTTCAATGTTTTTAAAACAAAGTCCACACTAAGGTCTTCCAGTCCTGTGTCGTGCTTGATCCTTGATGAGATGTAATACAGGATTCGAAGCGGGTAGTACCGAAAAGTCATCCTCTCTTTTGAAATTAGGAACCTCCTTGATTTCAAAAGCCTCTCGCAGCATCGTGGGAATGTATCGCTTCTCCTTGGCGAGGACCAGAGGTTTGTCAAACTTAATTGAATGGTTAGGCTTATCAGAGACATGCTTATGTTTAATTTCAAAGGTTAAAATTAATATCCTTCAAACATGCCTACCAATTACCGAATGTCCTGCTTAGTTTACTTGTGAAAACTTTGAAGAAAAGCGATACTGTAGACTGCGCTGTACGGGAATATGATATAGAAATAGAAAAATATTTATTCATGGCATATTACGTGATATATTATAAAATAGCAAAGTATTAACTAGAAATACAACAAAAGACTCCTGCCACAAAATGGTCCCGACTCAGCATCATGCTATACTCTGAGCCGTTATTAGACTCCAAATAACTAACCCCACTCGCTCCCTTTTTCTTGTGTTTGTGTATGTTTTAAAAAGCCAAAAGGATCTATTTATTGCTAATTGTAATGATACGATGTAAACAAGTAAGAAGATTTTACTTCGTTACATGATTAAAAAAGAATCTAATTACGGCACGGAGTATAGCTTAGGACTGGCCAGCGCTGGTCTTTCGCCCGGGCCATTTGTGATTAGTATCACGGATCTTAATCTTAACATAGCGTATGTATATATATAAAATAAATTCTAAATTAACTACTTAACTATTAACTACCTACATAAGAACTAAAGAATGTAACTTAACTAGGAGAGGACACTGACTCCTGTAACACAGGTTTTTTACCTAGCACAGAAGTCAGGGCTTCAACACCCTTATGATACGATGTTTCTGGAAATAAATATATTTTTTTTTTTTATTTTTTTTTTTTTTTACTTTTTGACCGAGTGAGCAAAGCGAGCAAATTGTCTCCGTTTAAGCTTGGGTAATAATTCGTTCGTGTGTCTGACCATTTGTTCTCCTCTACAGGTCGCATTTATCAACCAATTCTTGTGAAATTATGTAAACAAGTTTGTTGATTACAGTTTTTTTTGGTCGATTCAGTTTTTGGAAACTTATAAAATGGCGGGAATTGGTACAAAGGTCCTAAGCGCCATGGACCCCGAAGGCGCTTACGTCCCTTATGCCAATACCAGTACCATCTCGCGAGGTCTACAATAACAGCGAGCTCACAAAATAAATGAAAATTTCAATAAAAAATGAATTTGGTCTTGACTAGATGATTGTGACACGATCGTTCATTGGCGAATACATGTTGCCCTCTACGTCGTGTGTCAACAGTAAAATCTTATACAAGTTTTAAAGCTAGAATCAGCCTCAGTGACATCACTTATTTCTCTATACAGTGTTCACAATCGGAAAGTAACGTATTAATATGTACATTCAATTTGCGAGCATCGTTCAATTCGCTAATTTAATAATCCAGTCACCTAAGCCAAGACTCTTAAGTCCCTTGAATTATAAGCCTAAATATTACTAAACAAGATCAGGCAAAGCGTTTATCCCACATTGCGTCAATGCAAGATAATTCACAAAGGATCGGAGTAAATCCCGCACCGGTAATTTCGATTCGAGCTGATTTTATTACATCCTCATTCGTGAGTTATGCCGCGGTGGAATTGTCCTGGGACCGTATTCAGAAAGCGACATTCAATGTCAATATGAATTTTTATTACAAACATTGAATCTTACGGAAATAGACGGAGGCAATGATTGTAGTACTTTTTTACGCAGTGGGGGGAAAAACGCGACGGCGAAGTGGTCCGGCTTGGTGCACCACTCGGCCATTGCCGCGAACTGCCCACGGTCGCTGGTTCGATTCCAGCCCTGCTCACCCGGGGCCTTAGTCACTTTTTCTGTAGTATATGACATCTCTTACAATTTATATATACTACTTAAAAATATGTGACTACTTATGTGTGACTACTTAAAAAATGCATAAATCAAAGCATGATTTGATTCGTGCTTTACAATTGTATTATTAAGGTAAGATGAAATTCGTACAACACTGCGTGACATTACTTTTTAGATCCATGACATCTTCAAAATTCAAAGGAACAGATGCTGGCGAAGACAGAAACAAGTAAACAGCGATTTATCGGCAAGGAATTTGTAATAGCGTCAGCAAATAGAGATGAAATTATTAAGCGAGGCACAAGCTCGAAATGACAAAATTCCTTTGATAATATGATGCTTATAACGACCATTCCACACTTTATTGCTGCTAATTTGGCTGCACCATGCAACTCAAACAGGGCGGATAAATATGGAGATCTTTATAAGATAGGCTTTTGATCTGGTGATGCTAATGTTGAGTAATTCATACACTTAGTCTGCCATTCAGGTTCATGTCATAATGAAAACCAACCACGTTGTAATTAGGGTTACGTATCGAAATAGGAAAAAAGTAACCCTTATCACGCTACTCTGTCTGTCTGTATGTCTGTCTTATAAACTACTTAAGTTATCTCAAAAACTACTTAAGCTACCGATTTGAAATTTGGAATAGTTATAAACAAAGTTAACACAGAGACATTGAAAGAAGATTTATAATGCATTTTAATTTATTTTCAGTGAAAAATGCCCGTTAAAAGAGGAGGCAAAAATTTATAGATTAGGGGTCGTATGGGGTAGGTATCATTTCAAAGGGCTGCACATACAAAACCATTTTTTTTTTCAAAGCAAAAAAAAATTGATTTATAAACGAAATTGTAAAAAAATACCATTCCGAATTCCACTCCATCTCCAAAGTTTATGAAGGAAAAAATATGAGTTTTATAGAGATAAACATTACAGGAAAAATATAACATTGACCGTAACTTCATTAATTCTTTTTTAATAAAAACGACTTTCCGGAACAAAATGTTGAAATTTCACCAACTCAATTGTTTTTTTCTCTTAAAATGTATGTAATACATCATATCACAAAAGTAATTTCCTACAACTAAAGAAAAAAAATGGTTTACCTCATAAAAAAATATCAAGGAAAAACAAACTCGCATACTAACTCCATGCCATACAAACGAACGACTGACCCAACCTGTCGATACGTCTGACGTAATTTTTTTCTTTTTAAGTTAAAATCAGTCTCCCGAACGCCTGCTTAAATGAGGCTGCAGCAAATATATTTCCGGTATAATATTGTTATTCTGCATGCATAATGCAGAATATGGCCCAATTATGCAATTTCGGGTAACTGACGATAATGTATTCACTGTCTGTTAAATGGTGACATGTGTCGTACCGATACAATGTATGGTAAAGTCTTTTTAAAATTCCTGTTTGTGTGTTCTACACGAGTTCAGAGAGCTGGTTTAAATAATCCGGTAAATTTTGATTGACTAACTTGACTTGAATTATGAGCCTGTGTCCCCTAGATTGGGCAGAGTGAGTCCATAGTTACTCGTACTCGTATTCTCACACTCTATATTATGTTTCTGAAACTCTTTGCCTCGCTATCACCGTGCGCCGCCAGGATTGTTTGGGATGGCCTTGCTTCCGCTTTCCTTGAAGATTCCAATCTAATGCCTATTTGGGTATATGATAGGGATCTCTTTGGAGCATGTGGCTCATCCAGTTTCACTTGCGACGCTTCATCTGTTGGCCGACCGGGGTTTCTTCACGACAAACTTTCGTAGTTCGTTAGTTAGATTATCCAAAATTATTAGACACGTATTTTTTTTTAATGACTAACATTGACGAAGATGAAGAACATAAAAATCCAGGGGTGGGGGCTGGTGGCGTCACTATTAGGTAAGAATTGTACCTAAGTGTGACGCTACGCAAAACTTTAATGCACTGTATTTCCGTCATTTTTGATTTGACGAACAAAAGAAAAAATACGTGTCTAATATTTTCTAATAATATTACAAACAGACTAATTAGGTTTAATTGTCGTCTAGCCTATTCCTGTTTGGGTTTAAATAATTAATATACCAGCATTTAAGCACGGCTGAGCTTGTATATGAATGATTTGAAGTAATGTTCAGGTGGTGACTGGCAGCGTTGCTATGACAGCTGCAGCGCTAGCTACTTAGACGTAAGATGTTACGAGTAACTATCCTTGAATTGATTTGCTGATGTCGTTACTGAATTCCAGTTGCGATAAAAACGTTTAAGTCCGTCACTCAATTTATTTCACTGTTCGGTAACTAGTCATTCACCTATCAATTTTCTTAATCGAATGACTGACAGAACTGCATCATCATCAGGTTAAGCTTGGTCTACACTTGTATGTGTCGTACGACAGATAGTATGGACAATTTTTTTCACATTCGGTATGTCCAAAGTCAGCATCCATACTTAGAAAACGTTCGCTCAATACGATGATCATGATTGGTGAACTGGCCTTAATGTGGACCCAGCTAAATGTAAATCGCCGCGGCGATGCAGTGATTATAGTCGCTAAATCCTTCTTCCCAGCATTTTCTTGGCTTATGCCACGGTTTAAATAAATAAACAATCTTACACAAATCGACCTAATCCCACAGTAAGCTCAAAAAGGCTTGTGTTAAAGGTACTAGATGACGATATATATATAATAGATATAATACTTAAAATTCGCGTTTTAATTCGTGTTCGAGTTTTTATTTTCTTTTTATTTTGTTATTAATTCTTATGTTGTTCATTTGACGAGAATGTGTTTAATAATACTTAAATATACATAGAAAACATCCATAACTCAGAAATAAATATTAGTGATAAACACACAAATAAATGCTCTGACCAGGATTCGAACCCGGGACCTCCTGCTCCGTAGGCAGAGTCTAGGAGGTCGTGAGGTTAAGGAAACCTGGTGTCCGCTTTGGTAACTAATCTCAAGATTTGACGTAGGCGCTAATTTTACGAAAGTGACTGCCGTCTAAGAAGAAAACCGGACTAATTAAACCTTGAATTGGAAGATCGGATGGCATTCGTTTTCGTCGTCCAAATCTTGGGATAAGTTGCCAAAGCGGACCCCAGGCTTCCTCAGCCGTGGCAAGCCGGGAAAACGCTAACAAAAATTATATATTGTATTTGTAGTATTTGACTAGCATTCGAAAGCTTCGGTTAGTATTCTAAAGTTCAGTAATTAAGATAAATGCACTACACAGCATTAATCACTTAAAACAGTCAGTAAAAGGTTTTCTCAACTCTTCACCGGTTCCCGGTTTAAAACGCGCGCGAAAAGTTTTTATGCAGTTTCAAGGTCGTTGTGCGCTGTGAAGCTTCTGTTATAAGTGGATAAAATACTAGTTTGTTTTTCAATCTGTTTGTCTCGAACTTTATCTTTGTACATTTAATAGAAAACCGTTTGAAATGTGATAATATTTTTACTACTATTACTAGCTCGGAAAGCGGAGTTTTATTCTTTCAAATTAGTGGGGAAAACGGATTTTAACCTTTGTCGGGGCAAGTTATTTGATCTTGAGTGTTGAATGGTTTCTTCAAATAGATATCAGATAGCTTAGCTTACATTTTGAATTGGATGAGATTTGTAATCGTATGTAGTTTTTATTTTTGTAGTTTTCGATCTCGTTTAGTCCGATACAAATAAACAGTGCGCCATGATTTAGCTGTTATCAGCTTTTTAAATATTTATTTCATATGAAATTTGGCCGATAATCCTGGGTAAGCTAACTAACCCAGAGTTAATGAGGTTTGCAAGTGTCTCCATCTGTTCTCTATAAACGTCTATGTGACCGTGACCGCAATATATCCAATTTACACCTACTAATTAAAACATCAATTAAATCTACCAAACACAGCATGTTACGTGGAATCTACGTAATTACGTTATATCATACGTTCATATTACAATCAGCTACAATTTAATTACATCAGTAACCCTGTATATGTTACACGCATAATACAATTTGCATGCAAGATAGGAGGCTTGAATGAAATGTTTCGATAAATACATTGGTTCATTACGTCGCAGGCGGAGTTATTGACGATACGCCACTCTTGATAATAGGTTCGGTTATGACAATGCCTTTGTGAGGAGGAAAGGTTATAAACATTGTAGAAAGTAACTTTACACGGGTAAGGGAAATAAAGATTCATCGATACGTATTTTAGTAAAATATACTTTATTCACACATGAAGCCACATAATAAAACAAATGTGAATCTATTATTATGACAATAGAATGGGTCTATCGCGAAGTACCCGCGCGTTTAAAGTGACTTTTCGCCAGGTATGTAAACATTTCTAGCAAGATCCCCGTTGACACTTTATTTTTTTTATTTTTTATTTTATTTATTTAGAACAGCAACTACTCTGGTCGGTCCCTCATGTCTGAGGATCGTGGTCAGCATCATTGTTACATCTGGAGCGAATGATCTGTCGCCATCGGTTTCTATCCTGTGCGTTTCTTACGACCGAGTAGAACTTGGATGAAGACGAGTCTTTCACTTGGTCTGTCCATCTTGTTGGTGAACGACCACGGGATCTTTTACCTTCAGTGTTCCCCACCACAATGACCTTCTGTAAATTTTCGTCCCCTCTGCGCATTGTGTGGCCGAAATATGACAAAATACGTTGCTGGCATATGGTAGATAAGCGAGTTTTTATTCGCAGCTGAGTCAGGATCGATGCATTGGTGCGTCGCGCAGTCCAAGGTATTCGCAGCATTCGCCTCCAGCACCACATCTCGAATGCATCAATCCTCTGTCTTTCTCGGGCTAAGATTGTCCACGTTTCTACTCCATACTTATATTCTATTGTATAACACTGAATAACTGACTAGTAAATCTTAACTCCACTAGCCTGCAGCCCGCCATACGGGTCGTATAGTGTAAAGCTTACGGAGCACTGTGCACCTCACTTACACCAAGATCGTATGTCCATATAAAACGTACGGCACTTACCACACGTGCTCGGAGTCGGTAGTTTGTTCCAACTAGTTACAACTGTTATTAAGATCATAACCGCTTTAACAGATCTTGGGAGTTGGGAGTCTGAGAAAGTTTTTTGTTGTTGAAGTTTATGAGAAGTTAGAAATTTTAACACATTGTGGGTAACATTTCGTATGCAAGTTTGCAGGTTGTGAATTTACAGATGAAAATATTGGTATTAGATTTAAACCATGTTATCTCTTGCAAGCAAATTAACTAAAAAATTTGAAAGCATAATTTTAAACGTCAAAATTCTACGGAATTACGACGTTTGCTTATTGTGTTTGTATTTTGACTTTCACAATCTGTGCTATCAAAATCTAGAAAACTTAGCATAGACGGACTCTATGTATTTCTAACAGCCCCTTTTTGATTTGTAGGTTGGGGTCCTCTTAGTGTCAATATATTTGCGCAAGAAATGCCATTGTCATAAAAAAATTAGCTGCTCCATTATTCCTATAGTCCCGGAACAACTTGAAGCTAAAATACAACTCTGACGATGAAGAAATGCAATAACAAAATAAAGCAAGAGTCATATTCAAAACTTGACCCGTTTCATTTCATTTAGTTCCTGGTGTCAAACAACTTTTTATATTTCTGAATGATAGATATTCTTGTTATAAAGTAGAAGGCAGCGAGCGTTATACCAGTTTAATCAAAAGATATTAAATGCTGAAAATAAAATATTACCGCCGGGAAAAATTGCAGAGCCAGGTGGCATCTCCAGCGTAAGTTGAATTAGCCGGGATAGAAAAGCAATTTGTGTCCCCCAACTATTAAGATAAAAATAAGAACATCTTTAATAAAATTAAGGCATATAACAATGCACACGTAATTGACATGACATTTAAATACATACCTGTATTTATAAGATTTAAATTGTTTTTAAACTGAAGGTTCGTTGACTGCTCTGCGTGCGTAGCTAAGATGCCAATCGCTCATAGAAGCGTATCGTAGTTATCTCTCTCTATCACTCTACCTTATTTATTAGTGTGACAATGACAGTAGCCTTTCGTTCGTGACTGAGCGTAAGCGAATGGCATCTTGGCTACGCACACAGGTTCAGTCAATATATTAGTTAACTTCCAATTCAGAATACGTCAAATGTGTAGTGAGTGTGACCACATATACGGCTATATTTACAAAGTAACTGATTTGGACAAAACATTCTTATTACTGACCGAGAATTGAGAGAAAAACCGGTCAGACAGACATACTCCTATTGTTCCTGAGTCATCGATGTTTTCTATGTATTGATGTATTTGTATATTATATATATCGTTGTCCGAGTACCCGTAACACAAGCCTTCTTGAGCTTACTGCGGGACTTTGTCAATTTGTAAGAATGTCCTATAATATTTATTTATTTATAGTGACAGGTGGAAAGAAAAGTATTTTTATCCAAGCTAAAATGGAGACTTTTCCAGTAAGACAAAAATGCTTTTTTCCCGGCTTTCTTTTTGTCTGTCTGCCTGTTTGTACTCTCATATATTATAACGCATTTCTCAATGGTTCCTAATGGAATTTTGGTAGCACGTTCAACAACTACATAAAGTTTGGATTGTCTGATACCATGTTGACAGCTAAATGTCATTTAAGGCTGAGTTCACCGTAGTGGAAGTTCGGAACGTTCGTTGAATGCTCAGGCTTAGTGAATATGCTCGTTAACTCCCAATTCAGAGGAACCTAAACACGTCAAATAGTAGGCGTAGTCTCAGGTACGGCGCTGTTGACAATGTGAATGATTTAAGGGAGTACTCGATGTTTTCATCGATTTTTGACAAGTTTTGAGTCGGTATAACGTATAACTAAATTTACACTACAGATAGAATTAAAAGGTAATAGGTTTTTCGCGTCTGTTGAAAGAAATTAATACTTACTTCATATTGATTATTTGATTGATTCAGACCGAATGTCATTGGCGTCGGGTATCCCCTTTAACTAGAATTTCACATTATTAAAGGAGCGTTAGCGAAGCTATAGATTGGACTGTTTCTGTTCGTCTGGCAATCAACCGGACTGGCATTCTCTGTCATTTTCTATACACAAAACGTCTGCCTATTTATGCGTTAAGGATAATTCACGTTCATTGTCGACAGTAAGGCAACAATGAAAATCTTTCACATTATCTCTGTATGTTGTCGCATTGACCACGTAATTTTTCACTAAACTTGAAAAAAGGAGGTTCTCAATTCGCTTACATTTTAATCGAAGAAAGTAGTTTAGCTTCTTTCCAAAGTACAACTAATTAAAAACTTGCGTTGTGTCAAGCAGTTCTTTCCAAAGTTAAGCTTGTAAAATTAACCTTGTGACATTAATTATTTTAGTACGAAATGAATTTCCGTAAAATCACGGAATTACGGAGCTTGACGTATCTGCTAAGTAACGAGCGCTGTCTGTACATAATGGGAAATTCCTGTGAATTTCTGTGACTGTAAATTGGTGATGGCTTCCGAGGGGGCTCGGCTACATTTTTAAATGTTGCCAGTTGAAAATAACAGTAATGTACTGTACGGTAGACTGATTGAGTGATTTCTGCATTAAGTAAACAACAGGAAATGGAAATTAAACAAAATGTAATGTAATAAAAAAAAAACATTAGGTACACAATTTGCGACAGGTTGCAGGGGAAAGTTCTGTTTATTTGTCGTAATAATATTAGCGTAGAAGTGCAACAAATAAAATTTCTTAGGAAGTAAAAAAACATGACCTCGTGTGACCCCGATTTTTTTCACCATATGTAGAAATTTTAAATAATAGATTATTATAAATTTACTAAAACGGAGCTATATCGTGTAGGGTTGTCTATTGTTTGCCCGAAAGTTATATAAAATAATACTCATATGCCCGAATTTTATTTGCCCGAATTTCATTTGCCCGAATTGTTTGTTTACCATAAAAATGATATGACATAATCTTTGTTTACCCGATTATTCGATTCCAGAACGTACGAGTGCCATATTAATTGTTGTCCATATTATTAAGTGCAATAATATTATTTAATAGAATATTCAAACGCCATACTAAATAATGGTCTTTCTCCGAATCCATGCATGCTTGCTCACGATGCCTAAGGCATTGAGTCCGCCATTTGTACTTTTATTTTTGTGCAATAAAGTTTTAAATAAATAAATATTCCTGTAGGCGCTCTACAAATATTTACAAACTTGTTATTATTAAACATGTGGTATATATTAAAGTTGTTTTTATTTATAATTTTGTATTATATATTATTAAATAGAATTTTATATTATATTGGAAGTCGGTTCTGGCGCTTCGCCGGCCGCTGCCGCGGCACGTTCGCTTCGCTCGCTGGGCTCGCGCGCTGTAAGGTCACGGTTCAACATAACACTCCTCCTCGCTTCGCTCGTCGTCGTACCTAAACTGACCTGCCTTAGAGTTGAATAGGTAGGGAAGTTTTCTGACTTATCATAATTTTGTATTATATATAATTAAATAGAATTTTATATTATTTTGGAAGTCGGTTCTGGCGCTTCACCGGCCGCTGCCGCAGCACGCTCGCTTCGCTCGCTCGGCTCGCGCGCTGTATGGTCACGGTTCAACCTAACACTCCTCCTCGCTTCGCTCGTCGTCGTACCTAAACTGACCTGCGTTAGAGTTGAATAGGTAGGCAAGTTTCCTGACTTATAATAACCTTGTATTATATATTATTATATTGACAGTTCACAGTTCTAACCAAACCTAACCTAACCTACTTTCTGGGAAGCAATTTGGATGGCAAATGATATTATGGCTAGTGATCATTATAGCTTACAATGATGATGACAAATGATATTATTGATATTGATTTTATGGGAAACAAAGTTTCTGGCACGTGACTAATATAGTAAACCAGAAGTATTGCATATGTTATTATGGGAAACAATATAATGGCTTTTGACTATTATGGCAAATGAAATTATGGCAAATGAAATTCTGGCAAATGGGTGTATACCATCGTGTAGAAACTAAGAAAACAAACTTCCGACGTTTCAAAGGCGACATTGCCGAATGGCCGACATTGGAAAATAATAGTTTACAACTAATAACACTTATGGATCACTTGTGGATTGCTCGAATCAGCCTGCTCCGTTACCTATGCCGATCTCGGGCTGTGATGCCTGAGCCGCGAAGGTGACAACACCACTCTGTCCGACGATGACTGCCCGATGCAGTCGAAACATGTCACGCCTATTGTGATAAAAATACGTGAGTGGTAACCGTTGCAATTTAATATCACTTAATGGATGATACAATTTTCCATATTGTCGTTGTAAATCCTGTCGCATTTAACATTTAACTTTAATTTCCTTAATATTGTCTTCTGTTACCGCGATTGTTATTCATTGAAATTAAACCCTTTGGATTAATCCGTTCTAAAGTGTTTAATTTTAATTTCCTTACCAAAAAAAGTATTTCAATTACTTTCCAATGTACAACTAATTGGAACTTTATTTTCCTAAGCAGTTATTTTGCCAGTAAAGGTAAGTTAAGCTTGTAAAATTAATCTCAGGGTATGTAAGCAAAATATATTATTTTAGTACAAATGAAATTCCGTAACTGCACGGAATTACGGAGCTCGCCGTATCTACTAAGTAACGAGCACTGACTGTACATTGTGGGTAACTCCTGTGAATTTCCGCGACTGTAATTGGTGATGGCTTCCGAGAGGGCTCGGTTACATTTGGATATGCTGCCGGTTGAAAACAACAGAAAATTTTTGGGTGCATTAGATAGTACGCTGATAAAATTTGGGGAAGGTATGTACGAGTATGTATGTATAAGCTTTATTGTACAATAACACAAGAAATACAAGAAACACAGTAACATAGACAATTTGATACAACAAAGGCGAACTTATCCCTATGAGGGATCTCTTCCAGTAAAGAAAAGAAAAAAGAAAGAAAATTTAAAAAAAAAATAGAAGAAGGTTATTAAAAATGAAATGGCATTGTAACATTTGTAACTAGTAAAACCTTCTTTTTATTTTCAACTTCATTTTGAGGTAAGCCTTTTTTATTCGCACTTTTTTTAATGCCACGATGGTGGCAAACAGCCATACGACCCGCCTGATGAAAAGCGGTCACATGCTCGTCCCCGAAGCATTAAAATCTTGTACACTCCTTTTTTGAAGAACCCCATACTGTAATCTTTCGGGAAAACCTCAGCAGAGAGCTCATTCTACAGTCGGAGCGTCCGCGGGAGGAAATTCCTCTGAAACCGCACAGTGCGCGAAATGAGCGCCCTGTCGATGGCGAGCGGTGCGATGGTGAAAAGTGGACGTCGGCATCATGTCAAACAATTCTTCAGAACACAATCCATTGTATAGGCGATAGAACACACACAAGGAGGCAAAGTCTCTCCTTAGACTTAAGGGTTCAATACCGACTGTGAGTTTGGAATCGTTGACTTAAATGAAATAGCATACTATCAGCCTTAATACAAAAATAGTAAATGACGCAATCTACAACATGTATGAGACATGCCACGTTTATATGTGTTCTCACTCTTTTCTCTTCCTATCGTTTTTCCGGCTTATGCCACCGCTCTGCTTAGGCGGGTAATCCCAAGATTTGGCCTAGGCACTAGTTTTACGAAAGCGACTGCAATTCTGACCTTCCACTAGTAACTAGGCCTTATTGGGACTAGTTCGATTTCCTCACGATGTTTTCCTTCACCGAAAAGCGGTTGGTAAATATCAAATGATGTTTCGTACGTAAGTTCAGAAAAACTCATTGGTACGAACTGACAGGATTTGAACCTGTGACCTTTGGATTGAAGGTAGTACGCTCTTACCGATGGGCCGCAAACGTTCTCTGTATGCAGTCTCACTCTGGAGTACCTAAATATCAGAACATTTTTAAAACAAAAAATCTATTAATGAAACGCATAATAAGCTTAGGTTTCTTTATAAAATAGTTGTTAAACGTGCTCTCTCGAGAGCTCCCTAGACAAAGATAACATCCAGTATTTACGTCACAACAGTAAGTTTATTTTAATTATTTGTATACCTTAAGAATGTTCATACGGCTGCTACGCAAGTCAGTTATTACCACTATTTGTAACATTGTTTAATCTCGAGAACATGGCTCGGAAGTTCGTAGCGTCGGCTGTTTCAATATTAACATTATAATTTGTAATTTATTCAAAAGTAGTTTTGAAGTAAACAGGTAGCGAGTTTCGATGTTGTGCAGTGTTGATTGTCATTAATTTGCAGAATAATGAATACGGGTATAATTTCAGTAGTTAATCTTGGAACTACTGGTAGAACTTCCAACGGGAGTTGTTTTAAGATGTAGGATATACCTATGTATCATTTTGTAATCTATTACAGTTTATTTAAAGTACACAAAACAAGTTAATAATTAAAAGAAAATGAAAAAAATCCCCGCGTGGAGCAGGATTCGGAGTTGCGACCTCTCTGCACACCGGTCAGATAACTCTGCCAGTTGAGCTATCGAAGCTTAAATTGCAACGGTTAACAACACTCACGTATTTTTATCGCAATAGGCGTGACATGTTTCGTCTGCGTTGGGCAGATATTGTCGGACAGACAGAGTGGTGTCGGCCTTTGCGGCTCGGGCATCACTGCCCGAGACCGGCGTAGGTAACGGGTCGCGCGCGACAAAGCGGGAGCGGGGTGATTCGCGCAATCCGGCGCCGTCGTTGCGGGAGTCTGAATTGTCGGATCGACTGACGAGATCAACGACAAGCACACCGAACTAACATGTCACGCCTATTGTGATAAAAATACGTGAGTGTTAACCGTTGCAATTTAATATTAGTATGACTCACGAAAGTTTAAATTATACCATCGAAGCTTACTCGAAGCGGGCGAATATTTCTATGTGTTCGTTTGTTTACGCCTTAGGAAGACGAGTAGCGATATCTGATTTAAGTGTTAGATAGATAGATAGATAGATCATTTATTTGTATTATTTGTACATCGTCACATTTCAATTAATTATTTACACAAGTAAAAAAAAAAAAATAATAGGGATCGTGGAAGTAATTAAGTACTTAGTTAAATAATGATATACAATTTTCAAATTAATGTCATTGGTCCGAAATATTATAAATCAATTAAAACCATATAATAAGTTACATGTTTTACCACAGTATAAGGAAGATGTTTCTCTACCCAGTAGTCCAGCATCAAACATTTTTTGATTCTTGTTCGAAATTCAAAATATAAAATTCCTAGAGTAGAGTTAGTTTTGTCCATAGTCCGTAACACTCTTTTTCCAGTGATGACTGACATATCGCAGTCGAGTGCCACAGTCACGCGACTGTGACTGTATTGTCGCTGGGTTTTAAAATCACCCCGATGTCATCACTCAATTTCTTAACGGAACATTTTTTTTTTGGTCTAATACCAACACAATCATAGGTACATAGTCCTTCTCGTCATCTCTTCTGCCTTGCTAGCTCACTAGTAAGCAATGTACACAGTTCACAAATTAAGTTAAACACACTTGAGTTGCCGCCGGGCCCGCGTTTAAATAACACCGCCGAAATATTAATTTCAGAATAGTTCGCCGTGATCTTAGTAACTGGTATAAATTGCTAGGAAACATTCACGAAGCTGAATATGATTCAGTTAACATTTTAGATGTACGTACACTCAGCCAATTAGAACCTTATGATTAATATAAAGATATTCAAAATGGCGGCCGTTTCTCGCAATTTCGATCTCAGTTCAGTACCAATGAACCGTGTCTTCTTGTTCTCTGTTCGTAGCGCTATCCGGTTTTTGTTTTGCGTGACGTCACAATTAGGTAAAAATATTACCTAATAGTGTAGTCACTAGCTCCGACCCTGGAACTTTAATGCTCGTCATCTTCGTCAGCTTTAGTTATTTTGGCAAAAGGAAACAATTCGTGTGTAATAATTTTGGATAATCTAATCTGACGCACTACACAGAATAATATGTTATCAACTTAGTCGTCATTCTTATTATCAAAGATTCGTTCGCCTATTGGGCTTACGTTGGAGCCAGACATGGCACGGTGTAACATGCATACATAAACGCTCGTAGTATGTCGTACGGGCTGACACTGTATGAGCTAGACCACTCAAGAACCATGTCAAAATGACAAATAGTAAAATATTTCTCACAACCTGATACATAACCTCACTTTGACATAGTTCTACAATAGTCAGAGGCCTTACCATGACGTCTTAACGCGATTCAGTTTAGGACCTAAACTGAGTCGCTACCACACAACTGAGCTTAAACTGAATCGAGTTGAGACGTCAGGTTAAGGCCTCTGTTCCAATTGTTATTGGAGGATGTTTTCAACAATATGCTCGCGATTTCGGCAGAATAAAAACGTCAAACCTACAACATCGAAAGTTAAAAACTGCATTTTTATAGGTGATTTTTTAAACAAATTGAAAAAATAGTACACTGTTTATTTTGCAAAATATGAACCACATTTAACTGTTATATCAGCATAAAACTTTACACTATAATTCCGATGCAAGCGATGTAAAACCATTTACTTCTCAGTCACTATCCAATCACACATATTTATTCTGCAGAATTTAAATAAAAATGCTATTTTCATTCACTGTATCTACATACTCTTTTTGTTGTCTGGAATAATGCATGTCCATTTTTAATTATTACAGTTGCAATAAATTATAATTGCAAATATATTTTTTATTGCTTATTTCTGCATCGGCCCTTGTCGAAAACATGTATCTGTAAAAATAAAAACATCGGTATTTAAATGTTCATTTTGCATGCACCTCTCATTTGATAAGTTGTTTCAAATGTTTGCATATAGTTTACATTCAATAAAGAAATTAATTGAATGGTCGCGTAGTGTTCAGGGTCAGAGGGATTTCCTCCCGCGGACGCGCTGGTGCCTGTGGAATGAGCTCCCTGCCGAGGTTCTACCTAAGGAGTTTAGTATGGGTCTCTCCAAAAAAAGAAGTGTATAAATGTTTAATGGATCGGTAACGCGCATGTGACACCCCTCGAGTTGCAGGCGTTCATAGGCAATGGCGGGCCGTATGCTTGATTGTCACATAAAAGACTCAAGAATAGAAACGCCATGAAAATGTTCCTAAATTGAAAGGTAGCAAAGAGATAGCAAAGCTACTGTACTGTAATGAATATGGGGAACGAAACAGATTACTTTTAACGATTTCTCTAAGAGAAGCGTGTACTGATACCGGAGTCATAGATTGCAGCATGGGAGCAGATACGCCACCGGGTGCTACGTGTAATGGGAGCAATAAATTTATCGTAGATAGTACTCCTCAAAGCTAACAAGTTATGATTAATAAACTTGTAAAAAATATGTACTCTGTAGGTTTTCACCAAGCATATGATCCCAAGAGGTTTTGTAGTAGGCTTTGAAAGAGAAAAGTGTGCCTGTGTTTACACACAGGCACACTTTTCTCTTAAAAACGACATCATGTCATATTCTTCTTCTTCTTTTACCCAGCGTTACCCCGGCCCTCGCCAGGGGCCACATTCCTACTTCCTCTACTCCACTTTGCACGATCTTAGTCATCTTCTCTTATGAGCCCGTTTACGCCCGTTGGCCTTCACGACATCTAGCCATCGCTTTTTGGTCTGCCGCGGGGTCGGGGTCCGTCAAGGGCTAGGTTAAGGCATTTGTTTCCTACGTAGTCGGTTGGCCTGCGACAAACGTGGCCGAACCACCGTAGGCGACATTCTTGGGAGCTTCTCCGCTACGTCACGGACTGCGAGGCTGCCACGGATGTACTCGTTACGAATGCGGTTAGCACGCGTAACGCCGCACATCCATCACAGCATCCTCATTTCTGTAACATAAAGCACTTGAACGTGCCAAGAACCAGCCACGTCTCGGCGTCATAAAATAGGACTGGGTGGATACTGCACTTATATAGTAGCCCTTTGAGTCGGAATGGTGACATCATGTTATCATCAGCATAAATTCTAAAGATGTATATTTCATATAAATATTAAAAATCATCACCTGAACCGACACAACAAGATGAGCCCTTTAGGGATTATCATAGTTGACGTACCGTCAAATTGTTTACAAGAGACCAATATTTGCTTATAGAAAATAAATCTTGCTGATAAGCTGTCACACCTAGCTCAAGAAATAATGTTTCTCCAAAAAACAATTTTTACCGACACTTTTGGATGATTTTTGTACTTTTTCTATACTATACACGGTAGGCCTAAGGTGGTTACATTTTTATTTATTATTGTTGTTTTGGGCTAGTGAAGATGCCGCGTCGACCAGTTGTGATCTATTGTGGCAGCCCTTTATAATTCATTACTGATTCCCGTTGAGTCCAGAAAGTTCCAAATTCTTTGGGCTGTAATGTTGTGTATCTCACAGGGTTGCAGTTCGTGCCTACCGAGGTGGATACTTCTTTTGTGCATTAGTGGTCCGCAGGAGCAGAGGATGTGCATCGCAGTTTCCTCTGTTTCCTGGCAGAACCTGCATGCTGCGTCTTGTTTCTTACCCATTAGAAACATGTGCTTGTTCAACTTGCAGTGCCCAGTCAGAATTCTGACCACCGCACAGGCTTTGTACCTCTTGAGCCCTAAGAGCTCTTTAGTGTTTTTGTTGTTGAACCCTAATATTAGAGCTTTCGAGTGTGTGTTTCCTTTTACGGATTTCCACTCTGCGATTGCCCTCATCTTTTCAAGATTGTTTAGCAGAGAGTATGCCTCTCGTTTTGTAACTCCGCAAAACGGTTCCGGGCCAACGAGGGGCGTGTCCGCGCCCTTTCTGGCAAGTTCGTCCGCTGCTTCGTTTCCAGCAATGTTGGAGTGTCCTGGTACCCATCTAAGTGTAACTTTGTTGGTGTTAGCCAGGGCGTTTAGATTATTTTTGCAGTTCTGGACTAGTCTAGAGTTAACCTCTAGGGACTCTAGTGCTAGCAGAGCAGCTTGACTGTCCGAGTTAATGTAGATGTGTTGGTTTCTTAGGTTTCTGTCCAGATTGATTTCCGCGCATATGTTAATGGCAAGGACTTCTGCCTGGAAGATTGAGGCCAGTTTACCCATGCTGACGCTGGCTCTGTGCTTAGGCCTCTCACCATAGATACCACATCCTACTTTTCCAACTGTCTTGGAACCATCCGTGTACCAAATGTGGCTTCCCTTTTCGACAAACATTTGGTCGTTGGCCCATTTGTGTCTTTGGGGTATATCCACATTGTACAGTCTGGTAAACTGACATTCCGTATGCATGTCATCTGAAGGCATGCTGAGGGTTTTGTTCTCGAAAACCCAAGCCCTGAGTTTGGTTAGCGCTTGGGAGCGCCATTTGGGCTTGTTTAGCGTGCTTATTCTGTAGACACACTGCTTGGCCTCCTTTTGCACTTGCAGGTGGAGTGGTGTGATGTTGAGCAGTGCGTCTAGGGCTGCCCCAGGTGTTGAGGAAAAGGCCCCTGTTGCTGTCAAGCAAGCCGTGCGTTGCAGGCTGTTCAGGGTATTTATAGTTGTCTTTTGGTTGGCTTTACTACACCAGACTGCGGAGGCGTATGTAATAATGGGCCGCACTACTGCTGTGTAAAGCCACATAGCAATATTGGGTCTTAATCCCCACCTTGCTCCTGCCATTCGACAACATGACCATAAGGCCATTTTAGCTTTTTGTGTGATGTTTTTTAAGTGAGGATTCCATGTTAGCTTTTGGTCAAAAATGACCCCTAGATACTTAACCTCACTCGAAAGTGTTATTACATGTCCATTAAGTTGTAGTTTTCCGAGTTTTTCCAGATTTCTCTTTTTTGTGAACGGCACTACAACCGTTTTGCTCGGATTTATAGACAAGTCATTTTCTTTACACCATTTAAGTATGGTGTTAAGAGCTCCTTGCATCAAGTTTGAGATTGTATGGAGGCAGGGTCCTTTGATTATAACTACAAGGTCATCGGCATAACCCTGCGTATCATAATCTTTGTCCCACATGATTGCAAGTAGTTTATCCACTGCAAGTGTCCATAGTAGTGGGGATAGGACGCCTCCTTGTGGACAACCTTTCGTGGTGTAAAATTCGTGCTCTGTTGCATTGAGGGTTAGAGTAGCCACTCTGTTAGAGAGCATGCTCTGGACCCATCTGGTGGTGGTTTCATCAACACCCTTTGATTTCATTCCATTAAGGATTGTTTCTGTGGGTGTGTTATCGAAAGCACCTTCGACATCAAGGAAAGCACATAGAGCGGTCTGCTTATCCTCTAGGGTTTTTTGCACCTTGTCGACCAGGTCAAGTAGGGCAGTTTCTGTAGATTTCCCCTTTTGGTAAGCATGTTGATTTTGGCTTAGTGGTCTTGCCACCAAGTAGTGCGCTCTGATGTGCTGATCAATGATTCTTTCCATTGTTTTTAGAAGGAAAGAGGTTAGACTTATTGGTCTGAAGGATTTAGGCTGCGAGTAGTCCTTTTTTCCTGCCTTTGGTATGAAGCGTACCTTGACCCGAGTCCATTTTTCTGGTATATTACCTAGTGCAAAGCTCGCTCGAAATATTCTTACCAGGTGCGGGAGTAGGAGGTCCTGACCTTGCTGTAGGAGAGCAGGAAACACTCCATCTTCTCCGGCCGATTTAAAGGGTTTGAACTTACTCAAGGCCCATTTAATTTTGTTTGGTCTAAAGATGTTAGTTGCCAAATTCCAGTCGATGTTGTGTGCCCTGTGGGTTTGATTATTCCTTTGGGCGCACATTAGTTTATTACTGGTGGTGTACGAACCTGGGAAGTGGGTCACCCTAAGTAGGTCTAGGGTTTCCGCTTCTGTGTTAGTAAAAGTGCCATCTGGTCTCTTGAGGAGACCGAGGTAGTTGGTTGGTGTCTTAGAGAGAATTTTGTGAATTCTCGCTCCTTTGTGTGTGTGGGCGATTTCGTCACAGAATCTTCTCCAAGACCGCCTCTTGGCTTTCCTGATCTGCTTATTATATTCAGTCAGAGCTCTACCATACCGTTCCCACTCATTCGGCGTGGTAGAGTGATTGAATATGCGGCGTGTGGTTTTGCGGAGTTTTTCCAGCCTTTTATTCCACCACGTCGTCGTGTTAGTATGTTTAGTTACCTTCAACGGGCAGTTTTGTTCATAGGCATTGATCATGCCTTCTGAGATAAGGTCGACTGCCAGGTTGAGAGAGTCTGGTGTTTTTACCTGCTTATGAATTACCTTTAGACGGGTTTCTAGGTCAGTCCTGTAGGCTTCCCATGACGTGTCTTTTGGATTTCTCCGCGTGGCTATGTCCCTAACTAGAGAATTATCAACACCAAATATTATGTGCCTGTGGTCCGACATTGAATTTTCGCAACTGACATGCCAGTTAGAAAGGCATTTGGCTACCTTTTCAGTTGCGAAGGTTATATCAAGTACTTCTTGTCTTGCCCTAGTTACGAAGGTCGGCGTATTGCCCCTATTTAACAGTTGCAGACAATTAGTAAAGATAAAATCAGAGAGTAACTCACCCCTTTTGTTAATTCCAGTGCTCCCCCAAATGGTGTGGTGGGCATTGGCGTCGCAGCCCACGATGAGTTCTGCCTTTTGTGCTTGAGCGTACTCTACAACCTTAGACAGTTCTTCTGTGGGATCTTGTTTATCTCCAGGCAAATAGGCGGAGCAGATCAGTACCTTCCGTGCTCCACTGCCCTTGAGATCGACGTAGGCAGCTACAGTGTCATCGCTGCTGATTTCTGTAACAGGTAAGAAGTTAATACGTCTGTTAAACACGATGCAGGCTCTTGGTTTAGAACCTTTTTCATGTATTAGTACCTTTCCTGCCCTGTTAAGACCGGCTACCATGGAGTTGCTGTTTATCCATGGTTCTTGTATGAGGGCGATGTCCAGGCCATTTTCGCCGAAAAGTTTTTCTACGACCGCAGTGGCCGCGATGGCGTGGTGGAGGTTGGCCTGGAGGAACGTCGCCCCCTTGGTTGTTTGAACAACGTTTTTATTGGCCGCGGCGTTGGGCATCACCTTGCCCTTGCTGGCGGCCTCTGGGTCCCCTACCCCTGAGGCGATGTTTGCCCCTGTGGTCTCCCCTGTTGGAGAGAAACCGCTGCTGCCCTGCGGATAATCCGGACGGCCCTGGTTTGGGATTTGGGGAGGACGGCACAGCTCGTGTTGGGCTCGGAGGCACCTTTCGGGCTGGCGTTTGGGATTGGATGGTGGTGGGGGCAGAGGATGTTGGTTGCGGTGGAGGGATTAGGGGTGCCGCTGTTCCAGGCTCCTGGGTTTTTGAGTGACCCTTTAGCCGGAACAGGACTTCGCGGAACCCGAGGTTCACTTTGAGTTCCATTTTCTTTAGTTTCTCCACAGATGCGTCGTCTATGGATAGGGTCACTAGTACCCCACCTTTCTCGACCTTTGTGTGGAGAACCTTCCAGAACTCTGTGTGGAGCCCCTGGTTCTGCGCGTAAACCAGCGATAGTGACTGCTGCACCATGGAGTCATCTATCTCTGGGATGAACACCATCCCTATATTTGGCTTGGGAAGCTCATTTTCCGGTATAACCGCGAGTTTGGCTTCCGGCCAAGGCTTTAGGGTTGGTGTTACCTCTTCTAGCCAGGCTTTAGAGCGTTGGTCGCTGCAGGTGATCAGCAGCCAGCCTGGCTTGAAGGAGTAGCCCTTGAACTTCGGTCCCTCGTCCATCCTCATTGTCGCGATCTTCTGCAGGATGTTTTTGCAGAGGGACTCCAGCTGAGCTACTGACATCGGGCTGGAGTTCCTGATCCCGACACGAGTCTGCGCGAGAACCGAACTGTAGGGCTGAGTAGGTTGGGGTTGGTCCGGGGGGGTCTCACTCACCCTTGGGTTTTTGGGTGTGTTACCCTTTGGTGATACCTCCTCCGAGCGGGGCCGTTTTGTCGGCTTTTGCGCGGGTTTGGATTGTGAGGCCCCAAACTTGTACCCCATATTCTTGAGCTCTGCAAAGCTCTTAGCGGCTAGTTGCAGCGCCTCTTCAGGTGCCACTCCCTGTCCTTTAAGAGCTTTGTATCGCCCCCTTACAGACCCCGCCAATTTCTTGGTGGTCATCCGAGTGTTAGGTTGGGAAACCTCCGTTTGGCTGGTTGGGCGGCTAGCGCACCTTTCGGCCGGGTCGGAGTTCTCCACAACCTCCATTTCTTGCTCCGATGTGTGGGCAGAATTATCCGCACCTTCCATCAAGGGCATTAGTTCCTGGTAAAGGTCGTCCAGGGTACCTTCTGTTTTTTTTAAGTTTTGTTCCATGTAAGTCCCACGAGAAGCTAGGGAAAAGTGGTCCATTCCGGCAGAGCCCCGCTTGCCGGAATAAGGCAAAATACGCCCTCGAGGTTGCCCGGTATCGAGGGGTTATCGCTAGCGACTGAGCACCCCCTCAGCCACGCATCTCTCGGCACGATAGACCTTAGATTGGGGATTTTTAAGGAGGTTGTCTCCTCCATATATACATATATAGAATAAAGATAAATACACTATACTTAGATATAGAATAATCTTAACCTAAAGATATGGGAGAAGGCAATGTTGCCGGGACTCGCACCCGGGATCCAGGATGTACTGGGTTTATACCTGACATCCCGGCTCCCGATCACGATTCCACACTCCTGCCCTCTGCCATATCCGCCCTCATACTTAGCTGCTGGTGGTCCGGGGTAAGGTGGTAAATAGTGCGACGCCCATATGGCCACCAGCATTTCCGGGGAGTGCGACCCACCCAGTAGAACAGTCGGGGTGGGTTCGACCCAGTCCGCGGCGGCAGACTAGGGCCGACGGGGACGCGTATGATGGACTTGAGGTTCGGCCCGGTAGTTCAGCGTCGCATACCTGAACGTAGCCGTCCCTCCTAACCCCCCTAGGTGGTTACATTAATTAATATCATATGGCGTAACGTCACGTCGACATCATGTCGAATCATTTAGTATGATCATGATTCATGAACAATAAAAATGTAAACAAACCGTTAAAATAAATATAAAGGTCAACGTACGGTGTCAGATCTATCCGTCCAAATTATGCCAATTATAACTTTATTGAACATCAAACATGCCAATTTACTACAGTTACAATTTATACGTAGCTGTTTTATTGATATACAGGGACCTAAAGGGAATAAAAAGGACCGTTCAAATTCTACACAGTAAATGTATGTCATACTGAACAACCTTTGGTTGAATACCAACTCGAGAAAAAAAAATGGCTGGCCCATACCAATCTGCGGCATCCCTTCGGAATGTATAATATAGATTGAAAGAATACAGTATTTTTTTTTGCGATTTCGGCATTTGGCCCCATATTTAAAGTTGTTTAGAATTACTTATACATACATTCACTATGTAGAGTTTGAACGGTGCTTTTTATTTCACCCTCTATAATGTGCTCGTTTTATTTAATCTATGACAGAATACGCAATGGAGACATGATCGCTTTTGGGGCTCGGGGGCGGGACAGAAAAGTAAAATGTAGGGGTGTGCAGTGGCGGAGGAAAACATGAAGTAACATTCCTCTATTTTAGCTCTGGTAAACATTGTAGAGTATTTACGTATCCATTTATGTAACGTTAGAAATTTGCGTCTTCAGGGAAAATAGGAAAGTATTTTTCACACCACCTACCTAAATGAAATGAAAATTGTTTTATTTGAAACAATATTATGCAATATTATAACTAAAAACACACTGTCCCAAAAAGGATGCCACTTAGCATTTGTCGAAGCACCATAGTGCAGCGACGCTGATATTCAGCGATTTTCAGATAAATTAACATTTAACCTAACGGTTAAACAAAAAAATCTATAGTTATCGACATGACTGAATCGTATATACACCTACTCTTAAGATAAGAAATTTGAATACTTAAGAATCTCTTTGACAGGCACCCTCAGATCTTTAAATCAGTATTTTATAATATAATACACGTCTGTCTGTATTTTTGATATTAAATATTATTATGTAATTTTAGTTTCCAAATCTTTTTCAGGCATATTCATCCCATTCTTAATATGCTGCATCAGATTGTAAAACGTTTTTATCGCTTAAAAATGATGTCAGTACATTTTTATTTGTTTAAGCCTAAATTGTCCCACTGCTGGACAAAGGCTTCCCTTTTTTTCTTCCACGCTTCCCGCTCTTGAGAAATACCCCGCCATTTGGCGGAAAAGATGGCAAGTAAGTACATAAAGCAATTTTATCACTAGTATATTTCGCTTGACTTATTAAAGGGGTTACCTTAAAACTTTTTTTTTATCTCGTTTCAGTGAAGTTTATCAGATAAAGCCTCAAGATAAACTGTGCCTGTCCCCAGAGTAAGACATAAAAAACTTTTAAAAACGTTAATCTGGATAAAATTTTCATAATTAATTTCGAAACTGAAAGCTAAAGTGATTTATTATCTGACAAGTTGATTTGTTCATTTTAGTTTTTGACGTATTGGTCTTTTAAAATACTAATAAGTAAATGACAGTCAAGAAAAATCTTTCAAACCAAGATACGAATCGATCAATGTTATGTTTAATAATGTTTGGGAATGAGTTGAAAATGACCTTCAATTAGTTGATGGTCACTTCCACGGTCAGCACTGGGTCGCGTTTTGGCTAAAATTATAGAGAATGAGGATCTCCATCTTTTGCTGATCAACAGAAAATCGCTTAGGATACTAAGATAGGTTTATTTATATATTTCACTTAAGAGCGCACCAACCTTTTTCCAAGGACGGCATTTAGCGCGCCGAGCGTGACTCGCTATCTGTGTGCGTGCGCGCGCACACTACTACGCCGTCGGCCCGTCATCACTGCTATGGCAAAAGTCGGTAACTTAAAATTCGACATTTTTGTAGTCCTGCGATGCCAACGCGCGATGAATAAAATCGTCTTAAATTCAGTTGAGATTTTGTACGATATTATTAAACTAAATGATATTCTAATGAAGTTGGTATAGTAAAAAATGTACATGTGCGTTTTGGATTTGTTACATTCATTTTTTTGAGAAAACTAGGATGCAGGTGTTATCGAAGATCTGATGATGGAGCAGAAAGGTAAGTTGACATAATACCCCCGTTTCTGGGCTCTTTACTTTGAATTTCGCGAGCACTTGAGCCTTCGGTGGTGTCCAAGGTCTGATGATGGAGCAGAAAGATGACCACTAGACCTGAAGAATAAGTTGATGTAAAACTATCGTGTTTGGACTCGTTATGTTTGTTTCGTCGAGCATTTGGACCGTGAGTGGTGTCCAAGGTCTGATGATGGAGTAGAAATATGGCCACCGGAACTCAGGAATTAGTTGATGTAATACTCCCGTGTTTGGGCTCGTTAGGTTTGTTTTGGTGAGCACTTGGGCCGTAGGTGGTGTCCAAGGTCTGATGATGGAGCAGAAAGGTGGCCACCGGAACTCAAGAAGGAGTTGATGTAATACTCCCGTGTTTGGGCTCGTTAGGTTTGTTTTGGTGAGCACTTGGGCCGTAGGTGGTGTCCAAGGTCTGATGATGGAGTAGAAATATGGCCACCGGAACTCAGGAAGTAGTTAATATAATACCCCAGTGTTTGGGCTCATTTGCATTGTTTTGGCGAGCACTTGGATCGTGAGTGGTGTCCAAGGTCTGATGATGGAGCAGAAAGGTGGCCACCGGAACTCAGGAAGTAGTTGATGTAATACCCCCGTGTTTGGACTCATTTGTATTGTTTTGGCGAGCACTTGGATCGTGAGTGGTGTCCAAGGTCTGATGATGGAGCAGAAAGATGACCACCGGAACTCAGGAATTAGTTGATTTAATACCCCCGTGTTTGGGCTTGTTAGGTTTGTCTTGGTGAGCACTTGGGCCGTAGGTGGTGTCCAAGGTCTGATGATGGAGCAGAAAGGTGGCCACCGGAACTCAAGAAGGAGTTGATGTAATACTCCCGTGTTTGGGCTCGTTAGGTTTGTTTTGGTGAGCACTTGGGCCGTAGGTGGTGTCCAAGGTCTGATGATGGAGTAGAAAGATGACCACCGGAACTCAGGAATTAGTTGATTTAATACCCCCGTGTTTGGGCTCGTTAGGTTTGTCTTGGTGAGCACTTGGGCCGTAGGTGGTGTCCAAGGTCTGATGATGGAGCAGAAAGATGCACACCGGAACTCAGGAATTAGTTGATGTAATACCCCCGTTTTTGGGCTGTTTAGGTTTGTCTTGGTGAGCACTTGGGCCGTAGGTGGTGTCCAAGGTCTGATGATGGAGCAGAAAGGTGGCCACCGGAACTCAAGAAGGAGTTGATGTAATACTCCCATGTTTGGGCTCGTTAGGTTTGTTTTAGTGAGCACTTGGATCGTGAGTGGTGTCCAAGGTCTGATGATGGAGCAGAAAGGTGGCCACCGGAACTCAGGAAGTAGTTGATGTAATACCCCCGTGTTTGGACTCATTTGTATTGTTTTGGCGAGCACTTGGATCGTGAGTGGTGTCCAAGGTCTGATGATGGAGCAGAAAGATGACAACCGGAACTCAGGAATTAGTTGATTTAATACCCCCGTGTTTGGGCTCGTTAGGTTTGTCTTGGTGAGCACTTGGGCCGTAGGTGGTGTCCAAGGTCTGATGATGGAGCAGAAAGATGAACACCGGAACTCAGGAATTAGTTGATGTAATACCCCCGTTTTTGGGCTGTTTAGGTTTGTCTTGGTGAGCACTTGGGCCGTAGGTGGTGTCCAAGGTCTGATGATGGAGCAGAAAGGTGGCCACCGGAACTCAAGAAGGAGTTGATGTAATACTCCCATGTTTGGGCTCGTTAGGTTTGTTTTGGTGAGCACTTGGGCCGTAGGTGGTGTCCAAGGTCTGATAATGGAGTAGAAATATGGCCACTGGAACTCAGGAAGTAGTTAATATAATACCCCCGTGTTTGGGCCCGTTCGGTTTGTTTTTTTTTACCTTTATTGCAAAATACAAGAAAGTACACCACCTACGGCTCATGTGCTCGCCAAGACAAACCTAATGAGCCCAAACACGGGGGTATTACATCAACTACTTCTTGAGTCACGGTGGCCACCTTTCTGCTCCATCATCAGACCTTGGACACCACTCACGATCCAAGTGCTCGTCAAAACAATACAAATGAGTCCAAACACGGGGGTATCACATCAACTACTTCCTGAGTTCCGGTGGCCACTTTTCTGCTCCATCATCATACCTTGGACACCACTCACGGTCCAAGTGCTCGCCAAAACAAACCTAACGAGCCCACACACGGGGGTATCACATCAACTACTTCCTGAGTTCCGGTGGTCATATTTATGCACCATCGTCAGACCTTGGACACCACTCACGGTCCAAGTGCTCGCCAAAACAAACATAACGAGCCTCAACTCGGGGGTATTACGTCAACTACTTCCTGAGTTCTGGTGGCCACCTTTCTGCTCCATCATCAGACCTTGGACACCACTCACGGTCCAAGTGCTCACCAGAACAAACCTAACGAGCCCAAACACGGGGGTATTACATCAACTACTTCCTGAGTTCCGGTGGTCATCTTTCTGCTCCATCATCAGACCTTGGACACCACTCATGGTCCAAGGGCCCGCCAAAACAATACAAATGAGTCCAAACACGAGGGTATTACATCATCTACTTCCTGAGTTCCGGTGGCCACCTTTTTGCTCCATCATCAGACCTTGGACACCACTTACGGCCCAAGTGCTCACCTAAACAAACCTAACGAGCCCAAACACGGGGGTATTACTTCAACTACTTCCTGAGTTCCGGTGGTCATATTTCTGCTCCATCATGAGACCTTGGACACCACTCACGGTCCAAGTGCTCACCAGAACAAACCTAACGAGCCCAAACACGGGGGTATTACTTCAACTACTTCCTGAGTTCCGGTGGTCATATTTCTGCTCCATCATCAGACCTTGGACACCACTCACGGTCCAAGTACTCACCAGAACAAACCTAACGAGCCCAAACACGGGGGTATTACATCAACTACTTCCTGAGTTCCGGTGGCCACCTTTCTGCTCCATCATCAGACCTTGGACACCACTCACGGTCCAAGTGCTCACCAGAACAAACCTAACGAGCCCAAACACGGGGGTATTACATCAACTACTTCCTGAGTTCCGGTGGTCATCTTTCTGCTCCATCATCAGACCTTGGACACCACTCATGGTCCAAGTGCCCGCCAAAACAATACAAATGAGTCCAAACACGAGGGTATTACATTATCTACTTCCTGAGTTCCGGTGGTCACCTTTCTGCTCAATCGTTAGTCCTTGGACACCATCTACGGACCAGGTGCTCGCCAAAACAAACCTAACGAGCCCAAACACGGGAGTATTACATCAACTACTTCCTGAGTTCCGGTGGCCATCTTTCTGCTCCATCATCAGACCTTGGACACCAGTCACGGTCCAAGTGCTCGCCAAAACAATACAAATGAGTCCAAACACGGGAGTATTACATCAACTACTTCCTGAGTTCCGGTGGTCATATTTCTGCTCCATCATCAGACCTTGGACACCACTCACGGTCCAAGTGCTCACCAGAACAAACCTAACGAGCCCAAACACGAGGGTATTACATCAACTACTTCCTGAGTTCCGGTGGCCACCTTTCTGCTCGATCATCAGACCTTGGACACCACTCACGATCCAAGTGCTCTCCAAAACAATACAAATGAGTCCAAACACGGGGGTATTACATCAACTACTTCCTGAGTTCCGGTGGCCACCTTTCTACTCCGTCATCAGACCTTGGACATCTTCTACGGTCCAAGTGACACTACATACATATGAGGTATAAACGAAACTAACCATGTATGTCATTCATTTTGAACTGGTTGCTATTGCCTATTTCCTTTGGAAACACAAAAAATGGTAAAAAAATTCTTATACCGTTTTGCTACATATAACGCAGTATACGTACACAAAGAACATCGATTTATTTCAAGACGTAGACGCTCCGCAGAGAGACGTGGTGTCGCTTCGAACATTCGGGGCCGACTGACTATTTCGGGTGTTGCTCACTTGTTATATTTCAACGATCAGATTCCATAGTAATTTTGTATGGCGGATTTTTAGGACGTTTTCAAAAAATCATAATTAATTAACGAAAAAGTATTATGAAATGAGACTATACGAATTTTGTACCTTATTTATTTGAGATTGAATGCAATTGGTTTTCAAAAATAGACCAAATAATTTTTCATTCACTTTTATCTAAACGCTGACACGCGTTTTACTACATTTTACTGCAACTTTACGTAGACATATTTACTAAACTGCACAATATTTTAGATTCTAAGTATACGAATATTGTAGATACACTCTTTGAGATAATAATTACAAGCATCTTGTATATATTTGTGAAGAATTGTGGAAGTCACAGCATTAACCGTGACTGTCGTTTTTGTTAAATTTACTCTGCCGGCTCTTAATAGTCGTAGTACCTACGTAGCAAATAAATGAAATATATGCATATGTGAAACAGTATCGTTACTAAACAAAAAGGCCTTTTAATGATTTACGCTCGGAAAAACACACAAAGATGTGGGATTTAAAACCAAAACAGACCGTTTCTTTGTTCGGGAATTATCATATCCTACATACATTTTGTAACAAACACGGGCCGGATTGTTGGGAATGAGTTGAAAAATTCGTTAACGGTTATATTATTGCACGTGATTGTGGAATATTTTAAATAGAAAACTCCCGTGAGTATTAGACATATTAATATACTTAGACCGGGTTACTCACGTCTATAAAGTCGCGGGCGCGGACCGTCCCGAAACATGTCGAGCTATTTTCGACTTTATAGACGTGAGTAACCCGGTCTAAGTATATTGATTGTGGAATATGTTAGGATAACAATGAAAAGTTACCTCTGAATTTCAATACAGTTTGACAGGACTTTCAACCTGAAGCGGTCATAAATTATATATAGTTCTTGCCTATATATACCACGAGTAAGCCCCGGTTTGGCTGGTAAATGTAACAATATTGGTAATTATAAGGGTCTTGTTTTAATTTTAGTACACAACAATAATCTGGGGGCACGATAGTGCTCTCAACAAGTCGAGCGAAACAAAAACACGACCGCTTACCATCGGGCGGGCCGTATGCTTGTTTGTCACCGTCGTAGTATAAAAAAAAAAAAACTATTCTTTTTTCGAAGCAGCAGTTTAGACCATTTTCAATGTTTTGTTATTTCACACTGGTTACAGCTAGAAACCTTTAGTGACATGTTGGCTATAACATGACATAGATATATTAATAACATTTAGTTTGAACTTTTAGTTTAAGAATAAACGTCATATTCCCCTACTTTGGTCACTCACTTACTCACTAACTCACCGATTATCAAAACACTGAGATACTTCTAGCAGGACCAGATGCTCCAAATTTTAAGCATAAGGCCATTATAGCCAACCAAGTCTTAGAAAATTAAAAAAATATTGGAAAAGTCATACCGATTGTTCATTGTAACAAGTAAGTTTGTGATTCCATATAAATACATACGATTACAAAGTTACTTATGTAGTAGTGTAGTAAATATACTACGATATCAGTAAAAATATGCACGCGTAAAAAAGGTCAGCCTACAAAAAAAAATGTGTTCCCATCTAAAAAAATACATGCAAAAAGATACAAGTCTCGTTCCGCAGTTCTTATTATGCAAAAAAGTTTTGAGATGTAATGTCAATAATATTGTCTTCTGTTACCGCGATTGTAATTCAAAACAAGTTGGTTATTTTAGTTGGTACCGCGTGGTGTCCATAAAACTTGACTTCCACCGACTTGCCTATTTTCAAATCATAGAGAAACACAGAGTTCAAAATAAATAGGCAAGTCAGTGAAAATTGCGTTCTTATGGACAATCCCCGGGGTACCGAATAAAATAACCGACTTGTTAAAACAAGTCGCAACTTGCTAAAGCTTACACCTCAATAAAAATTTGCTGCATACGAAGGAGCGGGACTTGTGTCTTCTCACATTGGTTTTTATTTTTAATATTAACAGTTAAAATAAGTCCGCTTTACGCTATTTCACTATGGACAGCTATCCTGCCCTCCTAACGTAAAGTGCTATAACTCGAGTTTTTGGTCAAATTGAGTTATATACATATTCGTAATCAGCGAAACGAGTTTTATATTTTATTCTTAGACAGTTTTTCCGTATTCTATGGTTTAACACCGTTTTTAACCCTTAACTACCTACGTCCTATTTGTATCGCACAACCACCTACTTGCGGCCATGGAGACCGCTACTTGTTATGGGACCTGATTTATTTACTTTGAGATAACTAAAGGGTGTTTTAATATAATAAGTACTATTTCCGTAGCTTAAGGTATTTATTAGACAACACTAATACAAAAATTCTCAACATTATATCTTTCAAACTTAACATACTTAGGAACTTGTTACATTTTTAATCACAAAACTAGTTATCCTTCAGGACATGAGATCTAAATATTGAGGAATGTTATATAATGCTTTTCATTATAAAATATTAAAATTGAGCAATCAACAAGGCTATTAGACTATATACTTTGGTTAGAAATAGGCTACTTTTATAAAATTACAGGCCTTTAAAATAACCATTTTTGTCGGCAGTCAATACACAGCTTATTAGAACATTCAATGCAAATCGGGTTTTTACATTCGATACAGGTACAGGTGTACTGTGTCTTGCGTTTCTTCTTGGGGTCACAAGTGAAGCACGTTTTTCTGACTGTTAACCACTGTTCAGTATTGCTGGGACCCGGTAACTAGTACTGGTAAACTGGTCTCTTTTTTGAGGATTTGGCTCAGAGTAATTTTCTATTCCCGTGGCATCCAACAGGTCATCTTTGCCAGACGATACTTCTTCTAGCCACCTTT
Source organism: Lathronympha strigana (assembly GCA_949128165.1). Lineage (NCBI taxonomy): Eukaryota > Metazoa > Arthropoda > Insecta > Lepidoptera > Tortricidae > Lathronympha > Lathronympha strigana. The sequence goes on from OX421914.1 coordinate 3,288,665, forward strand.
CAATTATTGCATCACTAAGAAGCATGTTTACTAGAAAAAAACAAGAAACGTATCAAACTATAGTAGATTATTATGACATTAATAGTAACACAACCACCTAGGTGCGGTCTCGGAGACCGTTAAAAAAAATATCGTAACTACCTACACTGCCGTCCTATCTCTAAAACCTAATTAACCCACAAATGATAGTTTTGAGATATCGGCAAAATATGTTCAAATCCAAATCTCTAGAAAGTATGTGCATTTATTCCAGATCTCTTTTTTGCAAAAAATCAAACTATATTTATAGTTACTTACTTTGAAAACCATTTTGTCAAATAATAATCTCGTACATTTAAAAAACTAGTTTTTTTGTTTTAGTGTTGCAAATAAATACTAAAATATCCAAGATAGTACTTCTAAAACACCGTTAAGTATACCATAGCCGTTCTTTAGAGTTTGATTGCACGTTAAAAATAGCTAAATAATGGCCAAGTCACTTAACGAGTTTATAGTACTTATTGTAATTGTGCGTTGTGTGGTTACCAAAACATAACTAAATAACCGCAAAGTTACTTAACAATTTTATAGTATCCATGGAACAAAAAAATATGATAGTAGCCGTTTTATAGCTATGCAATGACTTCAAATATTCAAGTAATGCGTATACATTACTAGTCTATAAGCCCGTTACATCCCGAACCAGCGATGTTAACGTGGTTTAAGTATTGTATTTATTTGCAAAAAGGATTCATCTTTTTAACAAATAACCGTTAACCTGCAATAATACTATCAAGGTATTTAGATTTTTTTAACATATCATGTGAGTAAAACACATATGAATCATATATTTATTTATTGGCATGCCAAATATAAGTTTATAAAAAACTTACAAATCAATATTCGATTTTAAGCTAACATGGTCGTTTGCGTTATAACTAATATAAAAAACGGGATAATTATCATGTATGTTTGTTATATTCAGCACCCGATATTGCACAAATCGAAAAGAGACTGTTTCGGTAAGAAATGCACGGGTTGATATTGTAAGTGTGAGTGTCGTGAACGTGATCGAGTTTCAAGTTAGAAAGCGGACGGTAGTACCAGTGACAACACACAAAATAAGCGAACCCGTAAGAGGGCAGATCGCTATGGCGTGGGGTTAGATCACAACTAAAGACTCGCAGCTCGTCAGTTTAGTCCATGAACATGGCGCTTGCAACAGTGTCGAAATATCGGATGTTGAATGAAACAAAAATACATGGTAGGTAATTATCCCATTTTAGACATTATATTAGTTACTAACAAGTCAGTCCTTCGACTTCAACTTTTTATGACTATTTTACAATTTCGTCTTTGATTCCTAATTATTTTGAATAATTTATTATGAACATAACTATAATAATAAGATATTTCTTACAATCTAAAATACTTTTAGTAAGTTCCTACAAATGAACTAAATGCTTATATTTTTATTAAAACCTTATATAGCCTGACCAGAAGCATTGGGCATTTGGTTTTCAGCAGAGTCGTCACTATGCGAAGATAGAGTTTTGCCCTGATCAGAAGCATTGGGCGGTTGGTTTTCAGCAGAGTCAGCGCTTTGCGAAGTTAGAATTTTGCCCTGATCAGAAGCATTCAGCGGTTAGTTTTCAGCAGAGTCAGCGCTATTCGAGGATAGAATATTATCCTGACCAGAAGCATTGGGGGCTTGGATTTCATCAGAGTTGGCGCTATGCCAAGCTAGAATATCCTGGCCAGAAATATTGGGCGCTAGGTTTTCAGCAGAATCGGCGCTATGCAAAAAAGATACAATATTGTCTTGACCAGAAGCTATTTCGCATCCTGTAACGACGGTTGGTGGAGTATTACTTAAAATGTTATTAGTTGATAGTACGTCTGTAGATCTGTCTTCTGTTTTTGGATTTAAAACTTCTGAATCTATAAAGTTTAAATGGACTGGTCCTGCCAAAACCATATTTTTTTGTTTCTATCCATTTTGTGTTTTTTACAGGCTATAAAATTTTGTTTATCCGAATCATCCGAAGTTGAGATACATTCGACGTACGATTGAAAGCATAATCGCTTAGCGGGACTGTTTAGTCAATTTGTATCTATCAACTTGTATCCAAAGTTGATGAGATTCTGTCATAGGAGCACGTCCCAAAATCGTAATATGTTCATCAGCTTAGAAAAAGAACTCAAAATACTTTGATGTGGGTAGATTCGGTAAAGATGTGTTTAATTTACTGCTTGTCCGATGCTGCATGGGCTTCTTGCTATGTAGCTTATCAAGAACCGACATACCTTCATGCAATTGAGAGTTTCTTATTTTATGCTGTGTAAAGGCGGTAGACTAATTTGAGCTAGTTCTTCATTTTTCTGCCGGATTTCTATCATAGTCTGTATTCTCGTAAAACACCTGGAAGAAATAACAATCATGATTTATTTTAACTATAAAACTCTCGTGAGACTCGAACATATTAAATAATATTTAAAACGGGTCACTCACGTAATTTAGTCGATTTTCGCTAGACATGTTTCGTTCTTTACGAAGAACGTCATCAGGAGCGCCCACTCGCGACAGAGGCAAGTCGTACACATGGGCGTACGACTTGCCTCTGTCGCGAGTGGGCGCTCCTGATGACGTTCTTCGTAAAGAACGAAACATGTCTAGCGAAAATCGACTAAATTACGTGAGTGACCCGTTTTAAATATTATTTATCATGATTTATTGTTTGTAAATGTATTCCTTTCTAAGAATATATACGATATTATACCTATTTAAGAACATATATATAAGTATACAGGATGTAATCATTAAATGTTTACTGACATAAAATAAATAAATAAATACAAAATCTATTAACAAATTTTAAGAACTATTAAAAGTACGTGTACATCACAAAAGTACAAAAGTACAACATTTTAAAATAAATCTAGAATGTTTCCATATTTAATTTAAATGCTTCTGTAACATTTTGACAACTACACCTTTTCAAATGTAAATTATATAAAACAACGATAAAAAAAATACTGATCAGATGACATGAGTACTTAGTTAATACACAACAATTGATTTAAAAAAAATGTATGTTATGAGAGAAAGTGAGAATTCCCATAAAAATAAGATATACACCGTTTTTACTGACTGTGTTTTGTTTGTTAATGATTGAAAATAGATAACAAACTTTATAGCTTTATAAAGCTAAATTGTATTTAATACACATCTTTTTTAAAATACTCAAGCTAAACCTAAATGTAGCAGGCAGAAAACATCAACAGAAAGACATACTCAACACTTACCTTTGGTTACCGAACATATTTTTAACGAAAAGTTTGCAGGCATCACTCACTAAAACAGCACGCAACCTTATGCGCACGCGCCGCACGGCCGACTGACTCCATTATGTAATAAAATAAGAGAGGATATGTTTCGCACTTAGTGGGATTTTAACGTAGTATTGACAGTTGACCGTATTTAAGTGTTGTATAATTATATTTTTGTACAAACATATTCACCGTTAAGCGCGTTAACTAAGCTTTTGCGTTGTATTTGTTACAGGGATTATACTTCAAGTCTTTTAAATACACGGTTAAATGTTTTTAGCCACGTTTAAGCGTAGGAACTGTGTTTTAGTGTAGCATATGAAAAAAAAGAGTATGCGAAATAAAACGTAATAATAGGGTTAAATGGCATAAATGGGAATTTATAAAGTTTTTGTCAAGTAACGATGTTATAGGTATGTATCGTATAAAAGATTTATCAACATAAACAACAATTAAGCGTTTTTACATTGCTTATAGTTGAGTAATGTGGGTTAACGATTTTATAGTTTTGAGAAGTATCACAATATTGTGCACTTAACGTGTAAAGTCGACTCTGTATCTCGGTAACTACAAGTGATAAAAATATAATTCCAAGACCAGTCGATGGGGATTTGTTTTCTCTTTTAGAATCTTCGTCCAAATGAAAACTGCTAATATGCAGCTTAGAACGGTTTTAGAGATAGGACGGCAGTACATGCGGTCTCACCGACCGCCCATGCTATTTTTTTACCCACTAAATCCAAATGAGCACACGTCCGAACGAGTCGAAGGCATGGCCGGCACTGCGAGGGGACCGGGCAAAGGTACAAGGTCACAGACGCGTGTGCGATTTACTCGCGTTCAGTTATTGACAACTTTGAATAATCCATGGTCTGTGAGACCGCACGTAGGTGGTTAAGGGTTAATAATCAAAACTGCAACATCTATGGCAATCACTTGTGATTTACTAATAAAAAACGACATAACCCTAGTTATGACTGAATTAGTAAACAATATTTAACAAAATTACTAACCATATTGGTAATAACTAAAGTTGTTACGTTTATAATTGGTAAGATCCATATCCTGTTTCTGCTTATTACTAGTTAAAACTGTAATATGTATAGTTGTCGCTTTTATGATTGGTAGAATACATTAGAGGTTTAAGCTCAAGGACAAGTTTAAAATGCAATAAGTTAAGTTATTATACTAATGCTTAGGAATCTTCTTATTGTCATGGAAACTTTACCCGAAATAAAAAGAAATAACTAAAGTTATTGCATTTAATCTTAGGAAGAAAGGGTAAAGATAATAGAGTTATACCAAATACCGTTGCAATATTTGTCTAAGTTATCGCGGTTATGCGTAGTAAAAAGGGCTTTACTGCGGGGCGAGTGGTACCGAGGTTAGTGAAGTTTCTGTCGCGCGGACATAAATTACGATATACAGACTGAATCTCGACAAGAGTACCAAAAAGATAAGGACCAGTTTCTACCGATGTACAGTGCATCTACTTTTCCGTTGACTTGCAAAAAACTTAATGCTTCCAAGAATGGACCAATTTAAGTCTGCCATATTTTGCCCTCGAATAGTTGTTTTTAACGAAAGCTTCGTCCCACTCGGTAGCAGCAGCAGTGGTCGAAATGTACCATATGCAGTACTATGGAATGAAACAGTCTCTGGACGATGCCAAGAAGACATAATATCCACGTACTATCGCGTTCAGAATTGCATGGGCAGTTTATGAATGAATTCATTCATAAATTTCTCATCCACTTCTGAACGCGTGTGTACTACAGATCCTTTTTCATAATAGTAAAATGTAATTTACAAAATATTTTTGTTGTTTTAGAAGAAACTTTTTTTAAAATGTGATTTCGATAATATTTTATTTTAGATCAGAAGTTTAAGAAGAAAGTTTTTATAATGTTAAAGGACCATGTGCAAATTGACCCAAAACCCAATAGAGCTGAGAATAAGTAAATAAAAATACCTATCTTAATTGAAAGGTATTGAGAAGTTGAATTTCATTGCAGAACTGAGGTATTTACTTTTGTCAGTCAATAATTGGTACATAAATACACCCGAGTGGTATGCGTAACGCATTCCCCCCCCTAACAAAACAAAAGCCTGTGTGGATCAGCCATCATCACCGAGAGGTTGTGAATATTGTTACTTACTTAATACTCGCATTTTAATACGAATATCTCAGATCTACAATAGAATTCAACTTGTTGCCCAATAAGACCTGAAGCAGACAATAAGACCTGTTTACAGACATAAGTCTCATCTTTGTTGGTTTTGGGGCCAGCCTCCATACAAATTTGCCCACGGTCCTTTAAAATGTGATTTAGAAGATATTTTTGTTATTTTGGCTGTGTTTAGAATAAGTTAATTTAACAAAAACTGCTCAATTAAATATATTTTTCAAAGGTTTTTAATGAAACTACTGAAATTGTGTGAAATAAAGTACCTACTTCTAAAGTATTTCCAAAACTTTTCTTAAGTAATTATTCTTCTAACACTGTTTTATATGAATATCTTTTTTCAACCAGTTTTAAGAAGCTTGGTAAAAAACAATTTATACAGTTTCACTAATTAAAACTGCAATAAGTAAAGTAGTTACTGCACTTAAGATTTGAACTTACAGTATAGCTTTTGTACTCATTTCCTAGTCAAAAACGTAATATCTTATATTACTTGCGATAAACGCAATAACTAAAACACTTATTGCGGTTATCACTTGTAAATATACCATTTTCGTACTGCACCATCCTAAGCATAAGTGCATTCCCTCATTTTTTACAGTATAAATAAATTAACAATAAATAAATAAATATGTAGAAATAAGCTAAGCAAAATGATCTATACTTCAGTCAAAGTTTCAAATCGATAGGATGCGTAATAATTGAGATACAAGCAAAACAAGGAAAAAAACTTTAACCGCGTTTATCTCGGAAGTACCTTGAACCGAGTTATAGCACTTTACGTTAGGAGGGCAGTATCATGCAATTAATGTGATCGTTTTTTAGAGAAAGTTACCTCTTGGTCGCTAGCCGATAAAGCGCAAATGCCATAAAGATTGAATTAGAAATAAATCTTATTAACATTCGACAAGGTGGGTACCACTTACTCAAAACAAATAATAAATAAATAAATATATGGGACAATTTTACACAACTCTACCTAGCTCAATAAGTATTGTGATGTGGGTATTAGACGACGATATATAATTATAATAGATAGGTGCATATAAAAAAATACATAGAAAACATCCATAACTCAGGAACAAATATACGTGATAAACACATAAATAAATGCCCTGACCAGGATTCGAACCCGGGACTTCCTGCTTCGTAGGCAGGAACGCAGGAATGGAGCGTAAACGATTGGCACCTTGGCTACGCACGCAGGATAGTCAAATAAATGACCAGGACAATGTTGTCGGTTATATAAATCCGGTATTCCCGGGATCTCGGCCCCCGGACACTATGTAACGTAACACTATGTAAATTTTATAATTTAGCGAGGTGATCTTAAGATTACGTTCAAAAATTGTGTCAATTTAATCTGTAACGAAACCTAAAGACGGATGCAATAAACCAAGTTTATCACGACTGCGAATATCTAGGGTCTTTGTGGGTCGGCAAATAAAATGAGAATGCTAATAAACAGCGGATATGGCGTTTTATGAGATTTTTTGCGTTAAGTTGCTGCGTGACTTCATTTCCCGGGCCTGTAGGTATTAAAAAGTCAATAAGGTTGTCAAGAAAGCCATTCTTTCAGTAAGATAAAAAATACAATATTTGTATTACTTTGAGCCTACACTATTAAAATTTTACATTGACATTTTATTCTGATAAAACAAGCGAGCGAAGCAAGTTGGCAAAAAACTCCATTTTCAGTCCTCCGGCCGGTAAGCGCCACTTTACGCAAAACTAAATTGCCGCCTGCCGGCTCCGTCGGGCAGAAAAATAGTATACAAATCTCGGCCGTTAAATGGGAAAGCCTCGGATCACATGTTAGTCGACCTCGGCTTCGCCTCGGCCGACAATTACATGAAATCCGAGACATCTCCCACTTATACGGCCTTGGTATGTAATCTACTATTACTGTGGTCCCACAATTCCAAGCCACAGTCCCTACCATGTCAGAGAGTATTGGGATCCTGGGTGTTGACATTTCCAGTGACGTCCAATTCCATAGCTACCTGGAAGGGAAGGCCAAGCTGGCATCAATCATCAAAGGGTGTGCTCAATAGAGCTAAGCAATAATTCTCTCCGGGGCAAAGACTGTTATTATACAAGTCTCAAGTCAAGCCCCATATGGAGTATTGCTGCCATCTTTGGGCGGGAGCACCTGGATACCAGCTGGGGCCCTTTGACTCGATCCAAAGACGTGCTGTCCGAATTATTGTCGACGATCCCAAACTGACAAGCGATATCGAACCCTTAAGCCTAAGGAGAGACTTCGCCTCCTTATGTGTGTTCTATCGCTTGTAAGGTACAATGGATTGTGCTCTGAAGAATTTTTTGATATGATGCCAACAGCTGCATTCTACCAACGCACCGCTCGCCGTCGGCAGGGTGTTTACCCGCATACCCTGGAGCCTAAATGGTCTCGTACCGTGCAGTTTAAGAGGAACTTCCTCCCGCGGACGCTCCGGCTGTGGAATGAGCTCCCTGCCGCTGTGTGTTTGCGAATCCTCCTTTTTTTAAAGGATCAGCAACGCGCATGTAACACCCCTGGAGTTGCAGGCGTTCATAGGCTACGGTGACCGTTTACCACCAAGCGGGCCGTATATTTGTTTATCACCGTCGTAGTATTAAAAAAAAGTGGGTTTTCCGAGTCTGGAAAATTTCGGCGTTAGTTTGTATAAAATACATGTTTGTATGAATGTCCCACGATAACTCCAGCATCATGTTGAGTGAGTGTGAAATTTGTCAGGTGGTTAATGATCAAAATGAAATTTTTAAGTTTGAATATGAGCCAAATCGGTCAAGGGTTTTTTTTAATACTACGACGATGACAAACTAGCATACCGCCCGCCTGATGGTAAGCGGTCACCGTAGCCTATGAACGCCTGCAACTCCAGGAGTGTTACATGCGCGTTACCGACCCTTTAAACACTTTAACAATCCTTTTTTGAAGAACCCCATACTGTAGTCGTTTGGAAAAACAGCGGCAGGGAGCTCAGGGGTTGCCGAGATACAGGGTCGTGAGTTCACTCCGGGGATAATCACTAGTATTATGTTGCGAGTGATCGTACAATCATGTCTTAAATATGGTAGAGAAATTTGTTTTATGTACTACTACTTTTTGCCCGCGACTTTGCTTGCGTTAGAAAGAGACAAAAAGTAGCCTCTCCTGTCGATGCCACTCTCCATCCCTTCAACTATCTCCACTTAAAAAATCACGTCAATGCGTCGCTCCGTGTTGCCGTTAAAGACGTATAAACAAACATATATATACCTACACACTTTCTCATTTATAATATAAGTATGAATTTCGTACGTTGTCCCAGTAACAATAACATCAGATTCCTAGCGATTCCTATACATAATATTAATTCATTGTCACTGTGACAAGGTACGTAGTACATTACAGTTTAAAAATGGCTAATAGTATTTTATACAATCGTGATATAATGAAGAGTTTTTCAGTCGAGTACCGTGTTTAGGCCACGAAGCTTGCTGAGTGGCCTAAGTAAGGTACGAGATTGAAAAACTTAATTATATTACGATTGTATACAATACTTTTTCTACGAGTCATCATCATTATCATCTATGGAGGAACAATTTCATCATTCAATTTCATTGACTTAACAAGGATGTAACACAAAAAGATGGCCGGCAGGCCGGCGCGGTCGGCGCAGGCGTGAGGCGCGCGCTCGGCAAAGTCTCAGGCGTCATCGCAAATAAGTATAAAATTTGTATGAAGTTCTATTATAGTTGCCTACAGCGTATCGAAATGAAATATTATAGTTGAGTTGGACTGTCTAATATCGAAAAGTATGAGCTTATAGTTTTGTCTATGTACTCGTAATTGGCAGATTAAAGTCGGCGAGTAGAAAAAGCATATTTAGCTCAAATATTATTCATGCGAACACGTTTCAAACTCTTGTTTGCGTTGGTGGACAGCTTTTAATATCCCCCATATTTTTACGTGAATAATCGGAGATTGAATGAACCGACATTGATTGAAAAGCCGACCAAACAATATGTCCTTTAATATTGCTCCTGATTTTGCCCGTGTATTGTATGGAGCTTCCGCTTTCAATATTGACTAGGTACCTATCTATATACAGGACAATATGATGTGCGTTACAATACTTTGTTCTATTTATCTATCATAGACAAAGAGAATACCATTCTGAATACCATACCGAGAATATCATTTTGAACGCTCTGCAAAAACAAATGATGCTTGGACCTCTCTCCTCTGCACAAACGTCAAATGCTAAATTTGCTTACGGTTAGAAACATACCTGGGATAACTCGGGGCATCTATACGAAAGTGATGTAGCAAAATATTTTATCAACAAAAATTATATCGATGTTACTGTCAACATCTAAATGTTATTCAAAATTAATAAATTTAACTTATTTTCTCCTCATTATTAAAACAGATTAAAACTTGTATTTCAGATACGAATGGTAGTAACTAAAATGGTAGCTGGTAAATTGTAATTTTGATCGAAACTACATCCGCATAGCTACTTTTATTATACTAATTAAGAGGCTCGATATCATAGAATGTTCAATGAGTAATTTAATTAATTATATCGACATCTTTTTTATCGATATCAAATCCCTAGAATTTGCCCCGAGTTATCCCAGGTATGGTTAGAAATACTACAGGGGGCGTAGCCAAGATACCAACATTCAGTCGCTAACGAAACCCAACTGTCGGTGTCGCACTAATAAGGAAGAGTAATACAGAGAGAATGACAATACGATATGAAGCGTAAGCTATTGGCATCTTGGCTACGCACCCTGTTATAATACTGGCACCGGAGGGCGCGCTAGCGCGCGCGGATTTGCCAGTCATTCGGTCGAATATACGTTCGGGCATTTCGGCCAGATCTAATAATGTGAAACTTGTCTGGCAGATGCTTGGCGTACATGCCCACTATGGAGATTCGACGGATTGACCGAACATATAGGTATATAGGTATAAGGCCGGCAGCCTGTTAATAATTTCTGTCTTCGGAGACAAGACAAAAGAAAATCGATTGGAGTTCGGGCGGAGAGTTCGAAGGCATACCTTTTTCTGCCCTCCGGCCGGCAAGCAGCCAATTGCAGGCCGCTACGCTAAACAAATGAGCCCCTTGCGCACTGCGTCGAGCAGAAAAACAGACCTTGGCCAGTAAATAAGAATGCCTCAGTTCACATATTTGTCGAACTCAGCTTCGCTTCGGACGACAATTACACGGCATATTAGACATTTCTTACTTTACAGGCCTCGGTACGTAATCTACTATAATTATTATACTCAGTTTGACCATCGGCAGATCTCATGCCATTGCAATAGAGACACCCAATGGTGAGCTAACAGTGCTAACGATGCTACTATTTCTCAAGGTAACTTTTCATTGGCAACCGCAGCAGCGGCTGGAGTGGAAATTCGATGAGAATTATGATTATGGGCCCCGTTTTACACCAATCTAGATTAAATTTGAGCAAAAGCGCATTCTACTGAATCTATAGGCTTCTTAGATACAGGTCAGTCAGTCTGTGTTATGAATTAAGTGTCCAGTAATGCGATGACTATCATCAATCATTGATAAATCGAATCACAGGTAGGGTTGTCATAAATACGAGAATTTCAGTATTTTTCCGGACGTGTCATTTATTACCCTTTTGTCCGGAATGCGGGCGAACTTGGCAATAGTCAGGATTTAAAAAAATGTCCTTTTTTTAATGGTGTTTTACTGCTCGACGTCATTGTCACTCACGCATTAACGGCAGTATCTGCAGCGCCAAATCTCTGTTACATGAAATGTCCGAAATTTTAGTGTGATGTCAGGAATTTTATCAGGAAACTTCATTTGTCTATATGGCAACCCAGGAGACTACATTGCAGTGCCACTGTTTCGGAAATCGTCACAACACTCACAGCGGTACAGTTGGAACCGATACAATTTTTTTCGAGAAAATACACATTTTGTATTGTACAACTCAGCGGCCGCTTTCAATATTATGTAGGTACACTAGGTACCTATCTGTCTACAAAGGCGGGTTATGATACTTTGTCAGGTACTATTTTAAAGTTACATTTTGCTGGCAGTTGCAGCAGGGGTTGGAGTGGGTAGCAGTGACATTTACGGTTATGGGCGCTTTACGCATTTAGGCTATAAATCAAGCCATAGTGCGGATCCCAACTCTGACAAATTTCTAAAGTTTCAAATTTCACTATCTGGGAGAAAGCATGAAACTTGACATGAATGAAAGCTACATTAGGGATACAGAAGAAAATAGAAGTGGAAACATGTCGTAACGTGATATTTTTCCACACTTTTCCTCACTTTTGTCCCAAAACTAAGTTTTCGTTTAATATTGGCACATCGACTCGGCCCGGCTCGGCACTGCCCGTTCTAGCGTCAGTCATCTTAAATAGTGATTCCTACGACGTAAAGTTTACTCGATATTACAGTTTTATTTTATTTTATTTTATTTATTAGGTCTGCCAACAGCGGTTACAATTATACATGGTTACATACAGTTTAGAAAGTCTTAAATTTATTGCACAGCTAATTATAGGCAAACACCACATGTGTAAACTTAAAGTAATATATTAACGAAAGAAAATAGGAATCTGACACGTTAAAATTCAGGTTACTTAACACAAATTGCAAAGGGCGACTCAGCCCTGGGTGTTAGTCTGGAATCTAATTAAAGAGTCAAAGTAAATATCTACATTACTACATTTTTCATTCAGTAATCTACTCAGACGTGGAATAGGGGATTTTTTTCCGAGCACAGTTTTACGAAAAGTGGGATAAAGAGGTAATATTGAGGTGCGGGGATATCTATTGGGAGCTCTGAAGTTGATTTTTTCCAATAATTGGGGACAGTCCATTTGATTTCTTAATAATTTGTATAAAAATGACAGGTCTAGACTATTTTGGCGCTGGGATAGTGACGATAATTTAAAGAATTTCAGGCGTTTGTGATAGGACTTAATTTTCTTTGCCACGCCGGTCACTCGTGCTAAATGCCATACAAAGCGTTTTTGAATCCTTTCAATTCTCAAATTGTGCGTTGCAAAGTGCGGTCGCCAAACTACGCTACAGTATTCCAAGACGCTTCGTACTAACGTATAATATAAAAGTTTCTTTGTTTTAAGTTTACGAAAGGTCTTACTATTTCGAATTACGAAGCCCAGCATTTTAGATGCCCTTTTTATTGTAGCGTCTATATGCGGAACAAATGAAAGCTTTTGGTCGAATATTACGCCAAGATCTTTAATGTGGGTGACTTCCTCTATTAGTTTGTCTTTTATGTAATAAGACGAATGCAATATATTAATATTACGCGTGAATTTGACATGGTAACATTTATTAGAATTCAAACTCATGCCATTATCATTGCACCAATTTACCAGTCTATTTATATCTGCTTGAAGTAGTGCAGTGTCTTGCTTAGAGTTTACAACTTTGAGGAATTTGAGATCATCCGCGAATAAAAACGGTGTCGCGTTTTTTATGAATTTCGGTATGTCGTTTATGAAGATGTTGAAAAGAAAAGGTGCCAAATGTGAACCCTGAGGGACTCCCGATGTTATATGTTTCAGGTTTGATTTAAAGCCGCTAACCACTACATAAAAATATCTATTGTTAAGATAAGAACGTAACCAAGACAAAAATGATCCCGAAAAACCATAAGCAGACAGTTTTTGGAATAACACAGTATGGGATACACGATCAAATGCCTTACTGAAGTCTGTGTAAATAGCGTCGACTTGTTTACCGGCATCTATATGCTCCGATAAAGTTTCTACAAAAGTGACAAGATTAGTGTTAGTAGAGCGAGCTGGAACAAAACCATGTTGATGGAATGTTAAATTTTGTTTGATATGATATTGTATTATGGGGCACACTAGGGATTCAAATATCTTACCAAATGTGCTCAGTATGGAGATGGGTCTGTAGTTGTCAACCAGAGTTTCCTGATCCGATTTGAATATTGGCACTACTTTAGCCAGCTTCCACTCTTGGGGGAATATTCCCGATCGCAATGAGACGTTAAAAATTAGGTACAAAGGTTCAACTAGGTTCTTTCTACACTCATAAACTCAGTTGGGGCAAAGCGTTGCATTTCTATCGATGTGACTGATGTTCTAGTATCAAAAAAGTTTCTATGAAATTATCAACGTGATTTTGTCACGGTGATCACAAGCATCAGATGCATTCCACGTTAAGCTCAAGAATATACTGCCAATTCATAAAATATTATCAAACATAAAATCTCTTACTTAGCGTTTTCTGAAGTATTGAAAGAATATCATTCCGTAATGGATATTCTCTTGGAATACCCCATCACTGTGATTTAATCAGCAAGTCGATCACTTTCTCTTACTCGTACCTTGCACTTGGTACGGCGTCGCTGGCCGAGTGCCGACTTAGCCCGAGCAACAACGAGAGTTCTACTACTTTTGTTTTAATACGTGTGGCCGCGATAGGTGAAGAAGATAGCTCCAGGAACGAAGGATCAACCACCGTGATTTTGTAACGACGTTTCATTAGTCACGGTGATACCATTAGACGGCGAGTCACTGTGATTTATTCATCGTGACGTTATTTAACAGACAACATTTTCACAGAAGCCCGTTTCGCGATAAAACAATTTTATAAAAACTGGGAGTTTTTAATTCTGCGAAGCGCTCTTGGGCATGTCTTGACAGGCACTGCTAAAGGGGCATAAGTGACATTTTTTCATTCTTTTTCTGCGTGTGCTGACGTAACTGGCCTCAAAGAGTTTCATTTCGTATTCATTATGTTGCGATAATGACAGGCTTTGTGGCCGTGTTAAGTGTGTTTCGGTTTGAAAGGATTTTGTTGTGTGCTAACAGTAGAATATTGAGCAGCTTAGCTTCTAAAGTGCGACAAAAGAGTTCGAAAATTGAAAAGTGTGTAATTACTTTATTTCATCTACATATTTGATTGCGAAATACATTGAAAATAGGGATTCAGTCTTGCAAAATCAATTAAAATGGATTCTATTAGAGTGAAATATGGGCGCATTACATATCGCGCTATAAAATAACTTAAAAAACAATCAAGGATAAAAGTACATTTTGTGTGGTTGTCACTATCATCTTCTCTTCTCACTCATGATTATGGGACGCGAACCGTTCCGAAACATGTCAAGCTATTTTTGACTTTATAGACGTGAGTAACCTGATATAAGTACCTATATTATTATGTCTATTGGATATCTTTGTGTTATTAGATAATTGTATTTATCATCTTTGTTTGTTTTTGGTTTTCTGTGAGGTTTTTTTTTGTTATTTCAATGTTTGTGTTTATGTTTTCTCATCGCCTGGGCTCATCGGAAGATCGGCGCTTAAAGTCACCTGCATTGTGCTGCGGTGAGTCTATTTCGTGGCACTTTAGGGTTACCTACTAATATATTGCCGATTTTTTTTATCCCAAAACACATTTTTGCCAAATATTAATTACCCAACTAATCACTTCGCAACATATTCCAATCCTTACCTTCATTTGCCAACTAGGCATGGCAAATGAAGTTGGCCAAATGTGGGTTGGAAAATAAAATTTCAAGTAGGACTGTCATAAGTTGCTGACTTCTCTATCTTATTGTCTACTTAATCATAAGTGTCTATGATGCCTCTATGTAAACAAAGCTGTAACATAAACCGTTTGAGGCTTAACCCATATCCACCAAAACCATACTCAATTCTCCTTTAAACGAGTTTTGAAGTAGTTTCGTCAAAGACTAAGCACAATAAAATTACCGCGCAAATGCCAAAATGCCACGTGCATTGGTGTTTGATGTCACAAAGGCCAAAACATACGGGGAAGTTTGCTGCGCTGGCCCGCTGCTGTAACAAGTTTCTACATGAATTGATAGCACAAAGAGAATTGCCGGCAAACAGTTAGATTA
This sequence comes from Lathronympha strigana, assembly GCA_949128165.1. Taxonomy (NCBI): domain Eukaryota; kingdom Metazoa; phylum Arthropoda; class Insecta; order Lepidoptera; family Tortricidae; genus Lathronympha; species Lathronympha strigana. Next base: position 3,304,081 of record OX421914.1, read on the forward strand.
GTTTAGAGCATATCCGTTTGGACTAATAACTACAGTTCGTGATGTTAGTGTTTATTTGGATTCTGGATGCTTTTTTTTGGTGCAATAAAAAACCGACCATCGAACATGGATTACGTTAAGAGGATTTTGCATGCCACTCGTGGTGTTAGCTAAAAAGTACACGTCTGCCGCTGCGGAAACCGCGTTCTATTCAAATTCAAACCACACATTTTTAAAGCGGACACTACTCTGATAAAAATGAACTCAGAAACTCAGAAAGCAGTAAATATTTTACAGATAATTTTAAACACACAGTAAAATGTTCGTCAGGGGAATATCAGACATAATTATACATTATGGTTTATGTTGCAACCTGATTTGTCCCACTTATTTTTCATTATATAGAATGTCTGTTTGGAAACCAACATTTTTAAACAACATTGATAGGTGTTGTACATTCAAATGTACATTGGGCTTACTTCGTTTTTTTTTTCAAAATATGTGGCGTAAATGAGCACCCTTAGTGCTTTTTTTCAAGAGTCGATGGGTTGGGAATTAGCTTTATCTAAAGCCGTTTTGGCAAAGAAACGAGATTGTATCTTTTCGGGATCCACCAGAGGTGTTTAGTGGTATTTAGAGAGTGAAATACGGTATTTCCTGGGGGCGTTTACTTTGACTGTACATTATCGCCTACGTTGAAATCTGAGATGTTCTAGTTGTTTTTCATTATATAGGTATCTATAACGTCGGAAACTATTTTGTTGAAACAACATTGAAAGTAATGTACATTAAAATGTACATTGGGCTTACTTCGTTTCTTATCAAAATATGTGGTGCTATGTTTCCAAAGTTATTTAGCACTCTAAGTGGTTTTCTCAAGAGTCGATGAAATCGGGGTTAGCTTTATCTAAAGCCGTTTTGGTAACGTAAGACGTATGGCGAGATGGGATCTTTTAAGGACCCGCTAGTGGTGTTTTAAGGGTGAAACGCGTTGCTTCTTTGGGCTGTTTACTTTGGTTTTGTATTAAAGACCTTGTTTATGTTACAATCTGAATTGTTTTTGCTATTTTACATTAGAGAGAGATGTTTATTTAGTTTTAAGGATGACTTACACTAGAACGGGACGGGACAGGTCGGGACGGGGCGATCTGTCAATTTCTATAGAAAAAATAACGTGATAGCTCGGAGTAATAGATCTGGTCTGTTCTAGTGTAAGGCATCCTTTACTTGACCTGAAAACGTTTAAAATTTCAATATATTACCTAATTTTAGGATATATTTGACCGATTACATGTCATTCTTTAAAGCCACTTGGACCAGCCAACTGACCAGTTAACGCCGGGTTAACAACCGTGATTGGCGCAAGTAACGCTTCATGTGCTTCATGTTCTGTACCAAAATAAGGCAAATTGTACCTAACTGAAATTCATTTTGTCCCCTTATAAATATATTTAATGTCTAAATTTGATGTTAGCTTATAAGAAAGTGGAAATATTTGGCTAAGAAAGTTGCTAAAAGTTTTTAATAACTAATACCTACATATACCGTCACTCCTCTGATACGCATATTCACGCCGAAATCCTATTATACAACTTTTAATAACGTCCCGAGGAACAACCTTCAATAATATCACGTTTCCTACACTTGTTTATTATGTTTCACATCATATTTTTCAAAGAGTAAGACTTTAATTTTAATTACTGCAAACATTGCCCAACCATAAAAACACAAACATAATAATATATCACTTACAAAATTATTAAGCAAACCCAGTTGAGCCTTAATGTGTCATTTATAACAGTTTAGTTTTTAAATAACAATACAATACAATACAATAACTCTTTATTGCACCTCAAAACAACAAAAATTACATCAACTGGTATAGATTACACGTGAAGAGGCAAACAACAGGCGGTCTTATCGCTAAAAGAGTTTGCTAATGTGTTTTTATGGGTGTTGTAACGGTGGTATTAATCTTAAATGCTTGTCTTTTTTCTTGTCTTTAAAATATATTTCTCTAGCTATGATGTTAGTCATTTCCCTAGCGTAGTAACACTGGAAAACCTTCATCCAAAAGCGATTTGAGCGAATGCATTCAGCCATGCAAAACAAAAGCAAGACGTTCTATTTTCCAGAGCGTTCTTTGTTCTAAGATAAATGTAAAACCTTTCAGATCAGAGGAACTGCAGTGAGTCAGGAGTAGGAGCAATCGTAATTCAGAAAATATCTTGATTTGATTTTGATTCCTCAATTGCTACCTGCTTGTTCAACTCAAGATCGGAATTTCAAAGTAATGCAATTCCTACTTAAACGCCGAAAACATATTATTTAAACGCTTTTGAGTATCTTCTGATTGGATGAGAGCCTTAAGGATGACTCGTACTAGATCGGGACGGAATGGGGCGGGACGAGACAATCTGTCAATTTCTATAGAAAGAATCACGTGATAGCTCAGAGCCCTTGGATGTCACGTGACGTGTTCTGTAGAAACTGACAGATCGTCCCGTCCCGCCCCGTCCCGCCACGTCCCGTCCCGTTCTAGTGTAAGTCATCTTTAAATCTGAAATAAGCCATTGAGGCAATGTGCCTAGGATGCCGGCGGCAGTTCCTTGGTGATGAAATATCTATCATATTTTTTCTAGTCACTTTCTGACTAACACAGGATCATTGTCTTAAATAAAACATTATTAGTACCGTAACCATAGTTCAACAAAAAAAGTAGATATTTAGGGAGCTTTAGAAGGCAACATTGTATATTGTGCATCTTATTCTGGCGCATAAGTGTAAGCAGTAAGTTTTCTGTTTGAAAGATATGACGTTTGTTAATAAAAATAATGATATACCTATTTGACAAGAAAACAGGTGTTGCCATTACAGGGTTTGCGTTTATTATCTTTTTCTGACACACTGTACTTTAGCAACACAAATCAATATAAATTTGTAAGTTATAGCAAATAACTTACAAAATATTGATTTGTGTTGGCTGTAAAGCAAAGTTTGTATCAATGTGTAAATTCACGAACTAAATTAACCCAATTTCACGTTAAAGTTTCTTACACTTCAAGAATATTACACCTTATAGACGATGCTTTGTTTCCTTGTGTGTTTGTGTTTTGTTTCTTTCTGCAGTGATTCTCTTTAAGGAATTGTAACATTGTAGTCATTTGAAATTAGGAGATAGGAATTGTTTAAAAGAAATCGACTTGCAAAACATGATATTTTTTTTTAATATTTACGTGGAACCAGGGTCAGGCGTTTATCTAGATAACTAACTTACTTATAAGTATTACTAACAGTAATTAAAAGAATGGAAGCATATTTCTGCCAACAAATTTTATACAGTTTGGCAGAAGTTAAAGATCGTTAAAGTGTACTGTTTTTTTTTAAATAAATGCTTTATTTATAAATAGATATGTCATATTTGTTAAGTGCCCAATATCTCTTTTGTAGTGCGACATCATTAAATATCTCTATTTTCCACTTCGATCCGAGATGAGACAACAAGATATCCATGGAATTTAGCGTCCTTAGTACAACCGAACACACAACGTTTTACCAAGTTCGGCTTCGAATTTAGAGAGCTCGGCAATCTTACGTGAATCCAATCCAGAGCCGAAGTGCAAGACAGGATGTGCATACAACGAAGCGTTTTGTCTTAAATTACAGCAGACAATGTAAATTTACATTTCCCGAACCAAACTTAATCGATATCTTATATGCGTGGATTGCTTTAAAATAATTTGAGATTGCTATGAGATAGAGTAGCTAAGTCTTATTTTCGCCTTGTTTTGAGTTAGTGTTTAAGGGTTTAAATCAAAAAGTTTTAAAAATTCTCATAGCGGGTTACTCACGTCAATAAAGTCGAAAATCGCTATGAGAATTTTAATATGTCTGATACTCACGGGAGTTTTCTAATCAATAAGTTTTTATTTGTATTTTGTATAATGTCAAAGCTAGTATAAAAGTCCAAAAAGTTTTTCTTGAAACTAACCTTATGCAGAGTTATTTTTTATATAGGTACGTTTTAGTCACCAATTTCTTACCCGTGTTTTTTTCCCGTTACATTCTACACATTGCTTGATACGTTAATAGGAGCTAACTACCTGCTGTATCGCTTTTCGACGAATTCGAAAAACATTTTTTATAGCCTATTTAAGTGTCCCACTGCTGGGCAAATGCCTCCCATTTTCTCCTCCATTCGGTCCTATTCTTAGTTGTTTCCCACCAATGGCACCAATCTGCGCAGAATGCCTCCAGATCGTCTCGCCATTTTATTTTCGGTCTGCCTGTTTCTCGTCGTTGTTTTCGTATTTCATACAAAATAAATAAATATTACATTTTAAAGGGCCTTTAGAGTTACCCAAAAGTAAGTCGCAAATATGACAAAGTTTAACTTTAATATTTAACTTCATGACAGCATATGCCTAAACAGAGCGTATTGGTAGATGGTTAGCGAGCATTTACACTGCTAAAATGGTTAAGACACTAGTTTTTTTAGTGAAATTTACTCGAATTAACCTAAAAAATCTCCCCTTACAGTTACCGAAAAAACGATGTATTTATCCAGGCAACTTGGTTATACAATGTGTCACCATAACCGGGGAGAAACTGAACAACGTTTGCTCAGCGACTTTTAAAAGTAACTTGTGTTTCGATTTTTATAACACTTTAAATGTTGTTAGAAGACGCAATGTACTGCGAATTTTGTCACTTTTGAACTATGACAAGAGACGTCAATTAGGCTGATGTTAACGTAGATTGAAAATACTATATTAAGTTACTATGATGAAGTGAAAACCTAGAGATTACATTTTTTTTTAAGTTGTTGAACAAAAGATGTTGGGTTTGGGGAGAACTACCCGCGATCAAATTCTTCTCCCCTGTTATGGGGCACACACGGTATACAAACTTCGGCTGGGCAAATATACCAGTGAGGGTAGAAACTCATATTTATTATTCGAGTTTATTTAGACTATAATAAACAATTTCAATTCAATGTCCAATTATACCAAAATAGAGACCATCGTACTGAACTTGTTAAGACTTTAAAGACAAAAACACCCGAAGTAAATAATCGAGACACTCCCAACTAAAACATTTCACCATTAGCTCATTGTATTCAAGTTTGCCAGAAGTTTCCCTGAAAAGAATTCGGGATTTCCTCCCTAATAGCCGGAATAAATTTGATAAAACTCGGGCTGGGGCTGCAAAGTACAAACTAGTTTATTTAGTAGTGGAAAATGTTCACAGAAACTAATATCCTCGCGGAAACCCTTTAAAAGTTTGCGGGATGAAAAACTTGGAAAGCAGCGTTTTCTGTCAGGTTGGATGTGCTTGAAATCGATTTGGTTGTACGTTACATTTGTTAAATAAAATATTATACATTTGTTTTTTGACAAACGTTAGTAGCCCAGTGGTAAGAGCGTGCGATTTTGAATCAGAACATCGCGGGTTCGCACCCCGGTCGTACCAACTTCGGAACTTTTGTACGAAATATTATTTGATATCGCCAAATCGCCTTTTGGTGAAGGAAAACATCGTGAGGAAATCGATCTAATCTAAATATCAAGATCTAGTTTACCCTTTGGGTTGAAAGGTTAGATGTCAGTCGCTTTCTGACTGATACTGAGCTGAAACTGAGCCGTGGCATAAGACTGGAAAAGGCTTGAAAGAATATATTTGTTTTTTGACGAAAAAAAGTAGTTGATCACCGACGTGTTGCTAAAAAACTTTGTATTTAGGTTTATCACGTTTGCTTATTCAAATAGTCACGTTATATGCTGATAGATGTGTTTTCTTAGCCGCATTTAGAACCTAAAATGTCATAAGTATATTTTTTTTTTACGCTCTAGTTTTAATTTTTTTTTAATATTACAACGGTGACAAACAAGCATACGGCCCGCCTGATGGTAAGCGGTCACCATAGCCTATGGACGTCTGCAAGTCCAGGGGTGTTACATGCGCGTTGCCGACCCTTTAAAAAAGGAGGATTCACTGTGTTGACAGCTAAAGGGGCAAGATTTGCTCCGTGCGTCCCCAACTGTCAACACAGTGAATCCTGTTGGAGCTCTGGCGGCCTTACTCACCAACAGAAACAACACTGAATAGAATCTAGTTTTCTTTTTTTAAATCACATGTGTAATAAATAACCTGTCCCACTTACATTTATTTAAAATAATGTTACTTACATTCTGATCTGTTTATTTATTGTTTCAGGTATATTTTCACCGACAGCCGATCATCACAAAAAGCTAATGTCCAATCCTCAAGAATTAGGTAAGAATATTCCTTTCTCCTTTAAACACTTAAATTCATTTTCTCATCACAGTCTAAATTCAGATTATCTTATTCCAAATGCGAGGGTAGGCCGAGTGTCTGACTCCGTCTGTTATATTCGAAGTACGATAAAGTGGTTGTGCAGATATTTTTGAGCACTTTGACCGTTCCTATATATTTCATAGCGACAGTACGACTACGCAGTAATTATACACCCCATTCAGAGTTAATCACGATATTGCTAAGTTTTGTTGTTTCTTTATTTTTCAATTTAGGCACATTACAATGCACTTATGAACGTCAAAAAAAAATCCTATGATACCAACTATGGTAGTAGCGATACCAGCGTAGCACAGCGTTGAGTGAGATACGGTTTTTGCTCTCTGCAAGCCTGCAAAATGGTGTGTGAGACAGATAGCATTCTGCACTCGTGATTACTTAAGCTAAAGAATAGGATGTCAATAGTTTTATGAGCTAATAAACTAATAACTAATCTTGTTGAATCGCTTCTAGTCAACTAACCACAGCAATATTCCTAGGTCTGGGACTATGGCAGCTGTTCATCTGCAGTTTATAGGCAATAAGAATAGCAGCTGGTTAATCAAGTATTCACGACGCGGCCGAAAAAAGAGCCACAAATTTTATTCAAACCCTTTTGTTGGTCCGGTCAATTTGGTTGACAGCTTCCCCTAAACCCTATTATATATTGCAAGTCGTTCAAATTTAAACTTTTTGTCGTTAGCACAAGGTTCTTTTTAGACTGGCATAATTGTGTGAGATACGACTTTGCGTGGATTCCTCCGTTTTCTTATTCCGTAGGGCGGAATATTTATTGTTCGTTTTCAGTGTTTCTTATAATAATTATCCTTTTTTTAACCCTTGAGGAAATAGAGCAGTGTTTTAAAAATGTCTGCGTCACAATTTGTACTAACCTCGTAAAGCCCAATGTACCTTACAATTTACAGCGTTCAATATGACTCCAATGTAACTTTCATAAAATTATTAATCCAGCAATTATTTTAATTTTGATCTTTGCGCGCAAATCGAATTCGACCCAATTTACTGATTAATTAGGGTGAAATTTCTCTAACAAGTATGTTATAGAACCCTTACAAGGCTACCTTAACTTGTTACGTGTAGCTGTACGTGTTAAATTTCAATTTACCGGCAACTTTGCTTAGGAACTCCTTTTAAGTGCAGCAAGTACTTGTAAAATCAGTTAACAAACTATAACTTGGTTGGTACATGGAAATAGATATAATTTACCATACAAGGTCAAAGTTGTAGTTCTACTCTCGTGTTTATATTGAGACATTAGCAAGCGAAAGATTCCATAGTTGAGCCGCGAGCGTAGCGAGTGGTTTAAAAACTGGAATCTTGAGCTTTACGAGGGACTCAAGGGAAGAGTTGAACAAACTTTGCCGCCGAGTGTGATATAACACTTTTCACATCACTATCATAGGGAAAATAAAAACTCATACGATTGCAAGTTTTATCGAATTGAAACTATCGTGAGATATATACCTATTAAATTACAGAGTACACTCACATATCCTGGGACTAAAGCAGGATCATCCTGAACCAGTTTTGTCTAGAGAGCGCTACGGGCGGCGAGGCGAAACACTTTAGCACGCTCGCTTACGTCGTCGCGCTTCGGCGCTTGATATGGGTTAACTGGAAGAAACTATAAAACTAAAAGTCAGATTACTTTCCTCACTAGTGGATAAAATGCGCTTTCCGAGCTAATTAGGTAAAACATTATTTTATACGTTCTTCTCAGTTATTTTAAAACTTTTGGGTATTATTTTTGTGCGTGACTGGGGCGTCGATCTGGTGGGTAAGGGACACATTAGGTATCTGAAAATTGGCGTTCATTCAATATGAATGATATGTCCCTTGAAATTATACATTGAGAGATATATTATCTACTACAGAAAAAGTGACGAAGCTCCCAATGCCCTGGGCTGGAATCGAACCAGCGACCTCCTCCTTTCGCGTCACTTTTTCTGTTACATGACATCTCTTTAAAATTATAATTTATTATAGTAGTAGTGTGACTACTTAAAAACATAAATCAGAACATTTCTTATAAATAATAAATTTGATTTGATTCGCGCTTTAAAAATAGTATCGCCCCTTGAAAGTTAACATTTGTTCTGACGTCGTGCGTTGTCGTCGTTTGTACCTCAACCACATACTTTGTACCCAGGAAATATTATTGATTGTGCTTCTATCGCTCTGCTGTGTTAATCTCATTATTTTAAATACTTGGAGCCCCTAAATTATATGTAAAAGGTAATTCTCTAGTAAAATGGTGCACAAACAATCGGAAAGACAGACTCGATTCCATTTCTGCCATTTTGGAAACGAGGGCCTACAGCGAACTTAAAAATTCTAATATATTAAGTATAAAAGGTTAACTCGCGTATTTGTGGCGTTTTCAAGCTAAAGGTACCACATTGTCGGTTATCGATAAGGCCCTACTGTCGTAAATAATCACTTAGATATCAACCTTATCAACAACCGACAATGTGGTGCCTTTAGCCTGTAAACGCCACATTTTAATCACAGTAGACGTGGCTTAGACAGCAAAGTACACTGTATACTACTGTGTGCTGTTTGAGCCACGGAGATGACATCACTCTCTCTGATGGTGACTGCCCAATGCAGTCACACCTATTGTAATAAAAATACGTGGGTTTTGATCGTTTTTAGTGGTCTGTACAACGTTAAAAATTACGTTTCTTGTATGGGAGCCCCCTTCAATATTTAAATAGGTACATTATACCCTAAATTGATGGAACAAACAAAAGTTTGCTATTCAAGTTTTTACTTGGTAGTATTTCATTTTAATTTGATTGTACCGTATCTTCCCTGACCAATACCCCCCTTAAATACATCATTTGTGAAAATTTCAACTGTGTAACTATAACGGAAGTAGGTTAGAGACTTGAACAAGAAATAATTTTCATTCTAATAATATCTCCTTGTTCCCAGATTAAAATTCAAATACGTAATTTCGAGTATTGCCATTAACGCCGGGAGTGTCTTAAGGAGCACTTAAGACTGATTTATAGAACCAGACAGCCCTGATATGGGTCTCGTAAGGGTCGTATATAATTTTGATATAATGCTTTTCTTCGAGCATATAAACTGAGAGTAGGTACGGTTAAGATGTTAATGGTTTTTGAGCTTTTTTTGCATATTAAAACTTCTAACATGGTTAAGAGTCTAATTATGACGAAACTCTAGGTAATTTTAAACAACTGTTTTTTTGTGATACTCATCTTAATTTTAGGTAGTAAAGGAGCCAAAACTTGAATTGATTTCGTGTGATAAACTGTTGTGAAAAAACTGTTTTGAAATGAATGAAATTAAATAGTTTATTTCAGACACAATTGTCCCTATACCTATACTACATAATCTCAATAGTTAAAATAATAAATAATCAAAAATAATCAATAATTTTTTGTGTTTTGCTAAGGTATTTTTTGTCAATTTTGTCTGTTTTTTAAATCAAGATTTCTCAATAAAAAAACACTAAAATACATATACCTAAATAGTATGCTATTACACCACAAGAACCCTGTTTAAGTTCAGAAATTATTATGATAAGCTTTAAATCAAACAGAAACAGGACTTAATTCATGAGCGTTTTTTAATTTATAAGGACTCTTAAGACGTCGTAGGTCGAAGTATCTATCGAAGTACCGAGTTTTATGATCAGTTCTCTACTGCTACTAATCATGAAACTAGTGGCTCTGTTAGCTGTACACCTCGCGAAATGGTACTGGCACAAAGATCGTAAGCGCCTTTGGATCTATGGCGCTTAGGACTTTTGCACCAATTCCCACCATTTAGAAAACTTCCAAAAATTAAATCGACAAAAAAAAAACGAAACTTGCCTACCAAATTTCACAAAAATTGGTTGATAAATGCAACCTGTAGAGGAGAACAAATCGACACGCAAGAAAGCATTGCTTTCCCAAGCTGAAACGGAGACGCTACGCTCGCTTTGCTCACTCGGTTAATCAGTACGTAGGATTTTAAGAACAGGAGGGTTGATAAAAAAGAGTTGCAAAAGATCGTGTAAATAAAATTCACTGGAAATATGCTATGAAAACATGATGGGGTAACAATGAGCCGGTTAACGGTAAATTACCATTTCGTCTAGTAACGATCCACGAGTAAAGGAACGTTAAGTTTAAATTCGACTTTTACCTGCATTATCGGAACAATTCTACGCCCCGAAACTTCGTTTTTGAGATAATACACCGATAAAATGAAACGATGGGATAACGCCTACACCACGAAAATCGAACGATTGCGGATTTGTATCTCCATCTTTGTCACACTTGCATATTGGAGTGACAAAGAGGTAAGGCATGCCCCGGGTATCAACAAAAATATGACAATGACAGTTTCCATTTAAAGAGTAAAATCGATTGACTATTTCAAATATTTTAACAAACCTTTGTAGTATCCTAAAATCTCAGTTAAAAGAAAAAATTATGAAAGAAAATAGAAAAAAAAACTCTCGACTCTTTTATTTTGACATTGGGGTATTGCTAGTTGTTTACGAAATTGATAGTTGCAATAGAAGTGAAAGAGACGGTAGTATCTCGCCTACACCGGTGCCGCATGCGCCTGCGCCGACCGCGCCCCCCACGCCGGTCTGCCGGCGTGCTCAACGGGCTGTCGCGCGCAGTGTGCGCAGAGCAATCGCGGCAAGCGCTTCTCACTCATGATTATGGGGCGCGGACCGTCCCGAAACATGTCGAGCTATTTTCGACTTTATAGACGTGAGTAACCCGGTTTAAGTATATTAATATGATAGTTGCTATAAATATATTTATTTTCACGTCTCAGATTTGACCCTGTACACATCCCACAGGAGGCCTACCTGCTCTCATGTATGAGAGGGAGTAAGCTTTAGACACTACGTTGTCGACTTCACATGAACATTTGGAATGTCTTTGCGAATAAACATATGCAGGTTAACTTACGTTTTCCTCCACCGATAAGGCGGTTTAGTAATACATATTACATGATATTACAAATAAAAGTTTAAGCCCATCCTCTGGATTTAAAGATCTGACGTCTTACTGCTAAGCTAAAAGAGCTCTCCTCTCTTAGGTATTTAATATGCAGCTCCGAAAAGTCTATTTTAAACTAACAGTTAGCGTTCTAGGTTTCATTTCGAAATTTCCCAGAAATATTTGGAAATACTTAGGCGAGTTTTCTAAGATGAAATTTTGTCATGGGATATAAATGTTTCAATTTATGAATGTAGAACTTGAACTCGTATATGTTAACGCACATCTGTCTATTGAAATGAAATGAAATGAAATGAAATTTTTTATTGGTAACATTTAGGTACAAGTCACAGTACAATTAAGTATTGTTTATTCTCGTTAACGTTACTCTAAATTACTTAGAGTAATGTCGTTTATTCATCCGAGTTTACTTAAAATAAGAGGTATGGGCATGGGCACAACGGATGCATATCGTTTAGTGTGGTAGGGCACAGCACAACGAATGTTGTCTCGCTCAAATCAAACCTTACAGAAAACCGCAGTTTAATAACACTAGACCCTAATAATAGTGTTGTGTTTCTGTTGGTGAGTAAGGTCGCCAGAGCTCCAAGAGGATTCACTGTGTTGACAGCTGGGGACCCACGGAGCAAAGCTTGCCCGTTTAGCTGTCAACACAGCGAATCCTCCTTTTTTTTTTAAGTCGGCAACGCGCATGTAACACCCCTGGAGTTGCAGGCGTCCATAGGCTACGGTGATCGCTACCATCAGGTGGGCCGTATGCTTGTTTGTCACCATCGTAGTATAAAAAAAAATCATTAACCTTAGGAACACAAGTACGGATTTATTCTGGTAATATTGGCGAGAAAGTTCCCGCAGAACACTAGTAGAGACAATGATTAAATATGAGACTTCTAGAGTATGCTTTTCATTTATTCATAACAACAGAACTGTGCACATTCAGCCCGAAGCAAAGTGCTCGTTTGGCGATTTGAATAACAGCGTAGTAAAAACGGGTTTCTGGGTCAATGTACAAAACAAGGAACGCTTTGCGAACAAGTAAGACATTTTCTTCTACTTCCTAGCGTTTTTCCGGCTTATACCACGGTTCAGGGTGCCCTGGGGTCCGCTTTGGCAATTAGTCCCAAGGTTTAGTGTAGGCGCTAGTTTTACGAAAGCGACTGCCACCTGACCTTCCAACCCAGAGGTTAAATTAGGCCTTATTGGAATAGGGATGACGACAAGGTTGAAAAACTATTATTCTAATTAGTCCGTCGGTTAGAGTATCTAAAATTATTAGACACGTATTTTTTTCTTTTTCAATTTAACTAAAATTGACGAAGATAAAGAGCATCAAAGTTCCGGGGTGGGGGCTTGTGACGTCACTCCTAGGTAAGAATTGTACCTAGGAGTAACATTACGCGAAACTTGAACGCACTGTATTTTTGTCATTTTTGATTTGACAAACAAAAGAAAAAATACGTGTACAATATTTTTTTATAATCTAAAAGACGGACTAAATAGATTTTTTCAGTCGTCTAGCCTATTAGTCCATGCTGGGGTCTTTCCATACTGCGTTTACCAGTACGTGGTCGCCACTTAAGAACCTTTCTGGCCATCGATTCCCACTGTCACTTAAGTCTGGCAATTCTCTGAGCTATGTCGACAATCTTGGTTCTCGTGTGTTTTATAGATAGAAAATATAAAATATTTTATGGTTATTATGGTTAAAACTAGAGTAGATCGCAATGAATTGGATGAGTAGTATTAAATTGACACAAAAAAACAAAAGAGGCCGCTCATATTTTCTTCAAGAACTATGCCCGTGACATAGCTTTATTTTTTTAAATCGCTTTTAAAGTGAGAATGCCGTCGCAGCCTTAACGAGAAAGTTAATAAACGGTTTAAACTCGTGAGATGAGATTTAAATTACTCACCCGGGAATAGACTGCTGTAGGGTCCCGAGGTTTCTTTGTATTTGTCATGGCGGGACGAATACAGGTTTCTTGAAAGCAAAAAATATATTAGCAGTATTTCCTTGATTTACTTAAGGAAAATATCGTTAGTTGCTGTTGTATTTTGCTAGTTTCAGGGTATATTACATTTAATGGGGTTCCGTAGGGTACGTTTATGTCTGTCTGTCCATCTGTCACCTCTGTCTCCAGGCTGAATAAAAAGCCTCGTTAAAATAGACCAGACTCTCCACAGACAGACTTTAAAAATATCGTTCGATGTTTATGCATTATTGTTTCTTCCTATTCGGGCTTCAACACAAAATGAATTCCACATAACTGATTTTCGTCACAGGCGTTATACACCGCCACAGCCATTAATAGACAGATAAAAATGATTGATGTGATAAAAATCAGCTGTGTGGAATTCACACTGTGCAGAATCACGACTAGGAAAGGAATAAACAAGTTTGTGAAGAAATAATTAATGTCTAGAATTACGCCTATGACGAAAATCAGTTGAATGGAAATCATTTTGTGTCGAATCGCGAAAAGGAAGAAACAGTACATAATTTTATATTTTTGTTAATTTTTAATTTTAATTATAGAACGCCCTTCAGGCAATGAATTACTGGCTTTATAAGTCCTCTGGGCATTGTAGGCCAACCTTTTTTTTGTTTTTAGTTATTTTTTTGTATGTTGGTAGTTTGCACAAGTAACTTTTTTGACTGACGGAGAGAATTCGCAATCTCTCAGTCTTCATTTTAACCCTATGAAAACCAGTGCTGTAAAGGGTTATAAACGTAGGGTCATGGTGTTAATAAACGCGATTAATGCGTTCTAAAGTGTTTAATTTCAATAGATAATTGTTTAAACATCGCATAATCCATCTAAACTAGTTTCGAAAAACGAACTACATTAAAGAAAACTGATTACAAGCCCGTTGACGCTACACAAGACAAGCCAACAATCCATAACTCCCTAAGTGTCAACGACTTGTACACCGTCCCATCACAAGTTCCAAACAGACCGCGCAATATTAATGCGGTTTATCTCCGTGAAGTTCATCCGATCCGGAGTGTAATTGCAGCGTCAGTGGTTAACCGAACCGCGATCCTAGACAGGTGAGATGAAGTGCTGGAACGCAATTCCAACGCTATTTGACAGGTACACATGCATGTGTTGATGAAGTAATATGAAAAACCCTCTGATAGCTTACCACGAATACTGAATTTTAGAAACGACGTCCCTTTATCCCTTTCGATCGAATAAAGGATGACTTATATAAGGACGGGACGGGGCATAAAGACCTGTCAGTTTCTATCGAAAACGTCACGTGACATCCGAGGGCTCCGAGCTATCACGTGATTCTTTCTATAGAGTTTGACAGATCATCCCGTCCCATCCTATTGTGAATCATTCTTAAGCAAGAGCGTTACAGAACATTAGTATGAAATACGTGGGTTACCGCTAAAACTTTTTTACCAAATTTTCATTTCCCAAAAAAATATCCTAAAACACATGTTTGCCAAATATTCGTTTACCAACTACTAATTTTCAAATGTATCTTTCGCGGAGTATAATCCAACCCTAAACTAACCTAGTTGGCAATTTAAAATAATGTGAGTTGGCAAATAATGTTTTTTATTTATATATTAGCCTTAAGTGTGCCGCTGCTGGGGAAAAGCCTCCCTGTTTTCTTCTGTGCATCCCGGTCTTGAGCAATATACCGCTAGTCGGCGAGAAAGTCGTCATGTTCGTATTTTCAGCCAACCTGTAATTTTGGCTCACTGGTGTCTCAGGCAGGAGAGCCAGTTGAGCAGGCCCAGGCGGCAGACGATGGAGAGAATACGTAAGAAGGCCCGAATACTCGTCCCATCTCGGAGGGTAGGTCCGCCTAACAGATTGAGAACTTAACAGAGAGAGAATTTTACAAATTTTGCTTAATCGATTAGTGTTATTTTTAAGAATTTAGTAAATTAATGACATGTATTTTTTTCTACTCGCCGACTTTAATCTGCCAATTACGAGTACATAGACAAAACTATAAGCTCATACTTTTCGATATTA
The DNA here is from genome assembly GCA_949128165.1 of Lathronympha strigana. NCBI lineage: Eukaryota > Metazoa > Arthropoda > Insecta > Lepidoptera > Tortricidae > Lathronympha > Lathronympha strigana. Next base: position 3,319,391 of record OX421914.1, read on the forward strand.
GACAGTCCAACTCAACTATAATATTTCATTTCGATACGCTGTAGGCAACTATAATAGAACTTCATACAAATTTTATACTTATTTGCGATGACGCCTGAGACTTTGCCGAGCGCGCGCCTCACGCCTGCGCCGACCGCGCCGGCCATCTTTTTGTGTTACATCCTTGTTAAGTCAATGAAATTGAATGATGAAATTGTTCCTCCATAGATGATGATGATGATGACTCGTAGAAAAAGTATTGTATACAATCGTAATATAATTAAGTTTTTCAATCTCGTACCTTACTTAGGCCACTCAGCAAGCTTCGTGGCCTAAACACGGTACCTACTCGACTGAAAAACTCTTCATTATATCGCGATTGTATAAAATACTATTATAGCCTAACAATGTTACCCTTTTACGGTAATGGGCATTTTCAAAAATAGGGTACCATTTTCGTTTTTTTTTTGATAATATAGGAAGTTTTGGGTTTTTTATAACCAGAATCACGAGTACTATTCATTTAAGAAAAGAAAAAGAATGTCCCGTTTTTTTTGTCAGCTTTGTAACGCATTTTACAAAACTGCCGGGCCGTTACAAAACTGACAATAAATTTTTGTATGGAAAATTGAGGACCCATTTTCATTAAAAGGGTGCACTTTTTTCTGAAAATGCCCTAATATGATAGTTACTTTATATTATTCGCACCGAACACCCAAAAACTCAAATTTTCCCGATTCCCCGTAATGATAATATACATAATTAAGTGACGTAGCAATTTCCTTCCGTTCCAAGTAATATGTATATTTAATATAACCATGGTTTCGAATTTACGGGACTAACAGGAACAATGGAACGTAGGGAAATCTAATTTAGATATAGATAACCAAGGACTTATAAAATATGAGGACGTAATCCGGTGAAGATAATATGTGATTATGTTTAGTAAAAGATACCACTCTGTCGCTTGGCGATATCGTTTGCCAATTATAACACTACTTCGTTAATTATTAATGTTTTTGAATGTGTATGTTTCATAAACGTCATACTTTCTTATTGGGCATTCTAAAATACTATTCCTGACAGTGTGATGCTGATGACAGATGGTAATAATAATAGTTAAGAACAGAAAAGTATTTTCTGTCATAAAAAAGGCGAATGCAATCCGTTTTAAACACTACGCAAAAACAATGGATGCTTGGCCCCTGTCACTCCCGCACAAATGCTAAGGCTGCCCATGACTAGAAATTTTACGTAATACTGGCGACGGAGGGAGGCTGGCGCGCGCGGATTAAGAATAAGAATAAGAATAATCTTTACTGACTTAAAACCTAATACAAATATGTAATATTTCACAGTACGCTAACACCTCAAGAGTGACTTATGTATTAGGTTTAAAACAGTTTCACCGGAACTGAGCCTCTGTCTCCCGAACTAGGCGGATGCCTGTGACTCGGAAGTCAGTGATTCCACCGAGAAGATGAGTTGACATGATTTGTATGCTTAACTATAAAAGGTTTTTGGAATGATCATTATACAAGGAAAAATAAAGTAAAAAAAGAAAAATAAAAAATGTTGGAAAAAAGGATTGTGTGGGTAGCCCGTCCATAATGTGTCGTTACAAACACATCACAAGGGGCAATCGATTCGAGTTCACGCGGAGAGTTCGATAAGCTTAGCTTCAGGCATCCGCATTCACAATATTCCTTCATAGTTCTTCACCACGGTGTACAGTGTACGTGTGCGTGAGAAATAGGCACGTCATTTGTTTTGTCTTCGCGGGATTTCGTGCCCTTATTTTGTAGGTCCATGGATATCACGATTCGAGGCGCAAATGATTTGAGAGTAGCGTGAAACAAGATAGTTATCTAACTAGAGGAATCCGGGGCGATATAGAGAATATGTTTTGTTAACACAAAATGTCGGTATTATTTTCCTTTTTTTTAATATTAATAATTTCTACAAATACTGCCACACGTCTAAAAAATAAGATTGACGTACATGTGTAGATAGATAGATCTACTTGTATAAACCCATTGATACAATTTTTTATAATGAAAATACTACGTAAAAAATGAACATATTATTTTGATATGTTCCTCAATTTAATGAAATTTTAGTATCCCCCTCCTCAGAAATATACGTAAGCTAAAACGTACTTCTCCCGCTATTCAAATGAAGTTGCTGTTGGTCTAAAAAACTTTTCATTGGTTAAAATCACAGACCACCTAGACGCCGCAAACATGCTCGATAGTATGGGAACCGAGCGTATCAGTTTTATCATGCCTAGGTACTTTGACGTCACGCAAGTGATTTAGTGATGTACAGCGCTACAGCCATGTTGATCCGATTCAAAGGCGTTAGTAAAAATAAATTGGCGTTTTTGTGATTGATTTTCTATCGATTCTTTTGTCGAATATAAATCGAGTTTATGGACAAAAAATTAAACGTGATTTCAGTATAGTTCGGTTCTCTAGATTTGAGAAATATAGGTACTTCGGATAACTGCAGTAACAACCGAATGAGAAACTGCTTGTTTGCTTTTTTATTAACTCACAAAACTGTATAACTTAAGTACCGCAAGAAAATGAAGCAGGGCGTTGGAAGAGATTCAAACTTGTGATTTTGGTAGACATGTCCATCTCTGTATTAACTGAGCTAGCGAGACTTACCTACCCGTTGTTTGCAAATTCTTCCACAATAGCCTTCGTATGTTCCTCAGAGGGACGCCTCGACATAGGAATTCTGTAATTTGACTTTTATCTGCCAGAAAAAGTGATCGTAGGTGGTCTGAATGACCTCGAAACGAAATACTAATTATATACTCTTCCTCACTTTCACTCTATAATTTATACAGGAATGTAACACGAAATTATCAGTTGTTGTCACTCAAATCGATTATAAATTAAATTGCATGGTACTGATATTTCATGAAACATCGCAGTGTACAACACTAGGCCTTTGACATCGACAGAAATATGAGAAAATCCCTTGTACCATGCAACTAAACGATTTACGAAAATATTGCTAGTTTGCTGTCCATGGCGGCCTACAAATAAAATGCAGTTAGTGATCCATCAAATATGATACGAAATGGATGGTGTACATCGTAAAAACACTATATTTTGAAGTATCGTGGTAGAAACGTCACGACAACATTACATATTGGAAAAAAAAAAGATTTAAAATTAAATAAGGCGAAAATTAATACCAGAATGAATTACTTATAAAAATAAATCTCACCATTCACACGATTAACCATATTCGATACATTATAATAAAAAAACAATATACGTCTGACACTTAGGATGACATCCTTAGAGTAGAATTTTCATTTTCAATAAATATGCTCGTAAGTAAGATTTGATTGCACAATTAACTTAAGTAATTCTAGAACAAGCGAACAATTTAACATTAGCTCTTCGGTCACATTGCGCATCGTATTAACAAACTGACAATCTTAGAGCAACGTTAACGGGTAAAACATTCTAACCAGTATTCTGACTGAGTTCCCAGGGTTTTGTTTAAGATTATGCACAACGAAAATAGTTTTACTTTGCTATTCCACCAAACGTGCTAGTCAATTAGTGACAATTCGTTATACTTGCGTTTTTTTATTGCATGCAATTAATGTTCCCACCCTCCCGTCGCAAAAAATAAATACGCAAATAGATATAGCAAACCACCACCAATAATATAAACCGCGACACGTGTTTCGTCTCTCTACGAGGCATCCTCAGGAGATGCAGGAGATCTTGTCGTACTGGCGTCCGACAAGTGAATTCACTCAACGTTTGGCGGAAAAGCAAAATAAAACTATTTTCGTTGTTAATATGGAATTCCGCAAAGTAATGCCTGATTAAATACATTATTAAAGATTTTGCAGTTTGATAACGGAAATATCCACGTGATGAAGTTAGGAGAAGCTGGTAATTGTAAGTTGGTATTATCTTATGTGATAAAAAGAGAAAGAACCTTTATCTATCCTCTTTCGTATACTAGTAGTATTTTCATTAAATAAAGCGATGAAATATAAATGTGCTGATTTTCATTACGTAATCCTTGAGAAAATAAAGTATTTTCATAGTAGTGTATGAATTTTAGAAGGCTTTGACCAAAACTAAAATCAACCGAATGACCATGCGTATTACTCGTAAATCATTGTTCAAAAAGTTATTTTATAATGTTACAACAAATAATAACAGTGTATCGTCATCAAACTCGTAACTCGTATTATTTAGTGGGGGTAGATGACTTAAATACGTAAGTTAACAAGTTAATTTACTGTCATAATTCATCAACCGTGACATAACCTAAAACTCGAGATTAAAGCAGTCTTATTATAATTTCTCGAGGCCTCCGTCACGGAACGGAACATGTAATTTAAGGCTTTCGCCCTAACAAGGCAATGCTTGCTTTATTCACAATACTCGACTGAAAAACCAGCGTTAGGTGACCCGAAGTCTCTTAGCAACTGGGTTGTATGAGAGGTCAGACTTCTGGTGAAAATTCAAGTGTTTAAAGAGTAATTGCACTGTACGTTAAATTAAGTACACCTCACATGAGGTGCTTCGGTTAAATGCCTTGGTTTTCTGTAATAATTAACAACGGCAAATTGAGCAGCACTGACATGACTTCAATAACGAATTAAGTTTTTGATGGGCTTTAGTTTTCATGTAGAGTAGGAAAGTTTGTTGTTTATTATATTTTTTTGTTTTTTTTTCTACATTTTTATTTACAAGTATTATTATTTTTATTTTTGCTCTTCGGCTGCGAAACGTGGAGAGTGACAAAAGGGCTGACACAGAAACTACAAGTGTTTGTCAATAAGTCCCTTCGATCGATCCTCCGCATCTTCTTCTATCTATATATCTATCTGTTTATATCAATACACTGCAATATACGATTTTAACATGGCGTGAATGCCATGCCGCTTACAACAGTGCGTGTAATACATGGTAATTATCCCGTTTTAAATATCAGTTATAATACACTGCAAGTGCACTGATACAGTTCAAAAATATTAGGTCGGTTAAATCTTATCTATGAGGCTTTTCTATCATAACTGTCAAAGAATATAATTTTGTCTTCCGAGAATCAAAAGTGTTCTTATGGCTATAAAGTGTGATCGCAGAAATCTTTTTATTAATAAGAAGACAGCGAATCCGAACCACAAAACTCGGACGCCGCACAATCCTCGTGTTCCTGACAGAACGAATAAGAGGTAAGCGGTCGGTCGCCATCAACTCATATTTTATTTTTTATTTGTATTTATTTTCTCATTGCCATTGCCCTTTGATTATTCGGGCTAGTCCTTCGTTTCCACCTGATAAATATTGTAGTGAAACGCCTCCACATCAAGTTACGTCTATATGTTGCAATGACAATTTTCCATTAACAAGAAACAATGTATTTTTTGTGCTCAACAAATTTTCTTAGTCAGAACTTTTTTATCTGTGTAAATAGATACCGGCCATTTATTTTAGCAAGACGGTGTAGTCGTTTCGTTTAGTCTAAGTTATCCAGCTTTAAATCTAGCCAGATGTTATCGGCGGGGACGTCGCTGAGTTTAGGGATGTGCAAAAGTTCTGAAACTGGAAATTTTCTATGAATTCCCGAGTACTTTTCGGGAAAATCCATACCTAACCAGTACTAGTAATATCTTTTCATTTTATTTTACATTATGTTTAGTATTTTAACGACTCAACGACATCGGATTTAAATACTGGGATATAATTTTAAATGATTTAACAATCCTTAATATTGTAAGTGAGATTTAGATATCCCATTTCTTTTTATCACTTAATTATATTACTGTAAAATCAACTTATTTTCATTCTCGAAAATGATTTAACATTATATTGGTAGTAATGCACCATATATCCATAATCAGGAAACGACTTCAATGGTTTAGTTGGACATAATTCAAAATTGTTTACATTTCAAAAATACCGCGAATCGGTGACTTGGAAGTGCATCACTACGTGAGCTAAACGGGAAAGCCTTCGGCTAGGGATCTGACAGTCAATGGATTTATACCCAAAGTCAAGGATCCGGGGACCACGCTTATAAACCCTCGACGCCATTCAAAGTCGAAGTTGTTTAGCAGTTTAGGAATTCTGCCGTGTAAAACAGTGTAACCATAATGGGACATACGTACAAGATACGCTGTTTTGTCATAATAAGATAGAATAGTAAATAATTATATAAGTACTGCATTTGAGGTTGATAAAAATTATAAAAACATGGTTATAGTAACTATGCACTGCTAAAGCTAAGACTTAAGACAGAGTCACACTAGGACGAGACGGGACGATTTGTCAATTTCTATACAGCGTGGGTATTTGATACGGGCGAATAATTAATCCAGCTATAGTAACTATTCATATGAATCGTATGGGATAATATTTTCATTAAATTGTGCTATTAATTAGATGTAATGATTTTTATAAGGTGCAACAGAGCTGCAATGTATGTCGTCCAACTTTGTTTGACATGATAAAGGACACTGACATGAACATGATACTCGTATGACGTTTAGATACCTACGTTAATTTATGTGCAATACATTGCGTGCTGAATTTTTATGAAAAAAAAAAAACTTAATTTCCTAAAGAAATTAATGTAAATAGGTTCCCTAGGTCCAATAGTAAAATCGTCATTAAAATATTCACCCGTATCAAATACCCACGCTGTAGAACTACAGGTAATATTTAAGAATACGGGTGAATATTTAAGAATCACGTGATAGCTCGGAGCCCTCGGATGTCACATGACGGTGTCTATAGAAACTGAGAGATCGTCCCGTCCCGCCCCGTCCCGTCCCGTTCTAGTGTGTCATCCCTTAATTAACAAAAAAAAACCATAGCTCGGAGCCCTCGGATGTCACATGACGGTGTCTATAGAAACTGAGAGATCGTCCCGTCCCGCCCCGTGCAGTCCCGTTCTAATGTGTCATCAAGTAACAAAAAAACACTTCTCATGGCTTAATATGTACTTGTTCATTCTCATCTTAATTATGCTTTGACTACATGATGTAACGCTGTTGGCATACAAACATTTCTTATAGCACAAAAACCGTTCGAACTATATATGAGAAACGTAGAGGCACATCAGTCAGAAATTTATTTATAAATTGAAAGAGATGTCATATCTATACGACAGAAAAAAGTGACCAAGGCCCCCGGTGAGCAGGGCATGAATCGAACTAGCGACCTCCTGCTTTCGCGGCTGACGCCCACAACGATAGAAACAGTTCAGAAACAAAAAAGACATACATTCGTATAACACACGTAATAAATGTAAAGTAGGAGTTTCTGCAACTAAACTAGTCAAAACATTTAAACAAGCTTATCCACTCAAAATAACATTATACAATCTATTGCCATCCAACTTAACAAGTTTACAATTTTTACAATTTAAAAATAAACTTAAGCGCTTCTTTCTAAATCGGCCCAGCAGTAAGAGCTTGCGATTTTCAATCCGGTGGTCGCGGGTTCGAACTTCGGCTTGTACCAATGAGTTTTTTGGAACTTATGTACGTAGTATCATTGTATATTCACCAATCGCTTTTTGGTGAAGGTAAACATCGTGTGGAAACCGAACTGATTCCAATAAGGCCTCGTTTACCCTCTGGGTTGGAAGATCAGATTGCAGTCCCTTTCGTAAAACTAGCGCCTACGCCAAATCTTGGGATTAGTTGCCAAAGCGGACCCTAGGCTCCAGGAAAAAGAGAGATCCATATTTTGCACAAAATTGGAAATATTGGTGCAAATTCACCACTTAAAACCATATTTTGCGCTCTGGAAGCTCTATTGGCGATAGATACGTTAAAATATCGATTGTATGCACTGCACAATGCACAATAGGTACTTGATGAAAGTTCGTGGTAAAACTGGCTCTAATGCGACAGGGGTCTGACATGCGAAATGAAACACAGTGTCACAGGATATCAGGGGCACAGTAGGCCTGGCAATTGGCTACAAGCATGTTTTTTTTTTTCATTTCTATTTCATTATGTGATTTAAATGACTTATAATTATCTATGTTCGTTAAAAATGTCCAAAATGCAAAATGCAATTAATGTTCCCACCCTCCCGCCGCAAAAAATAAATACGCAAATAGATATAACAAACCACCACCAATAACACAAAACTCGACACGTGTTTCGCCTCTCTACGAGGCATCCTCAGGAGATACAGGAGATCTTGTCGTACTGGCGTCCGACAAGTGAACCCATTAAAAATTAAGTGAACATTAATTGCATATGCAAAAAATACGTAAGTAGGTATAACGGGTTGGCACTAATAGACTAGCACGTTTGGCGGAATAGCAAAGTAATATTATTTTCGTTGTTAATATGGAATTCCGCAAAGTAACGCTGCAATAAAAGTCTTTAATATCTTACCTATTGAAATAAAGTCACTCGAAGGCAAGCAATTTAAAAATATTTAAAAAAAAATGGCTTGTTAGGCGTGTTTTCTACAACATGAAAGAGTTTTACGAGTATGATAGTAAAACATGCATGTATTAACATTGTTACTTGGTTATAGGCTATAGTCATAGTTTTAGGTTAATCATAGCTATAATATTGTACATCCGTGATGGATAAACTGTTGGTTCCTATTTGTATTATGTTAACATCTTTGTACACAGTTATACAATAGTAGATTACGTACCGAGGCCTGTAAAGTAAGAAATGTCTCAGATCTCGTGAAATTGTCGGCCGAAGCGAAGCTGAGGTCGACAAACATGTGATCTGAGGCTTTCTTATTTACTGGCCAAGGTCGGTACACTATTTTTCTGCTCGACGCAGTCGGCAAGCGGCGAATTTGTTTAGCGTAGCGGCCTGCAAGTGGCTACTTGCCGGCCGGAAGGCAGAAATAAAATATTATCTTATCTTATCTTATCTTACGCCTGATTCAATAGACTATCATGGAATCATGCGCTAAGCCCCAATAGGTACGAAAAAGGATACCAAAGATCGTGCAAAATGGAAAAGTTAATAAGTTTAATAACCCTGGGCAGCAGTTTCTGAGAATGCAACCGAGATATACGCTTAGATTAAATGATAAGAGTAGCAGAAAAGAGAGGTTAAAGCGCGGCAAAGGGCAGTAAAAACAAGAATCAAAGCCAAAGCTAACGAAACAGATGCCCAGACGGTGAATTTTTTCACTTGTTTAACTATCAATTCAATATAGGAGAATTGATAGTCGAACCAGACAATTCATCATGGTATGGCTTCGTTGGCAAGCTATCCTACTGTCCCGCGTCCGCCTGTCGAGCAAAATGAAATCCGAGTTCCAGTTTTAGTTAAATGCGGCGCTGTCCCGTTCAGCCGAGTGTGATTTTAATTTGGGAGAGCATTTTAGAAATTCCGTAAAAGCATATTCATGTCAAGTCGTACTCAGAAACCGCTATTGTTTCACTGTTTTTAAGTTTTAAATGTACAATATATAAACAGTTATTGAAACCTTTGTAGAACTACTTCAAGATGCGGTAAACAATCAGTTTTTTATGACATGGGAGGTAAACGAGCAGAAGAATCAGCCGATGATAAGCGACTACCGTCGCCCATGGACACTTGAAGCATCATGGTAATCGTAAGTATCTTTAAGATAGGAATACGCACTGTTTTGATGGTTTTAAGGTCGGTTCGAAAATACCACAGGCGAGAGTTCATTCCAAAGTAAACACTGAAATTAACTGTGACAGCTATAGCGAAGATGATGACACCATCATCTTAACCCTGTGAAAACGAGTGCTGTAAAGGGCTCGAAACGTAGGATCATGGTGTTAATAAACGCGATTAATCCGTTCTAAAGTGTTTAATCTCTTGCTTATTGTCAATATGTTTTTTTTAGAGTGGCCTAGATTTCGAATTTGTTGACTGTACAATATTCCTATCGCTTCTAAAAATAAAGGAACTGCCGCGTTCACGCCACTAAATATAGGTAGGTACCGCTTATGACTGCATCGGAAAACGGGTTAAACCACCTGTCAATATCCTTAAACCAAAACCAACTGACTATATATCAGGATACATAGTCAGTTGTTTCGTCAGGACGTCAAATAATAATTAATGGCACATTGCTACACCAATGCTACATTTACCACGGGCAAACTTCGCTCGAATATGTATACGTGCATTGGCCCGGCTAACGCCAGCGTATTGGGCTGTAATGGAACATTTCATTGAGGCCTTTAGTAATTGATACACGAATTTGTAACTTGTTAAACTCGCTGACACACTTCTTGTCTACAAGCAATGTTCTAAACAATACTTATAGCTTTGTCGGCTATATAGTTTTACGGGGTATAATCTGCAATGTAAACCATTTCATTTAAATTACATCCCGTTTGCTTCTAAGATCTACTTAGGATGTCACTCAGTATTTTAGACGTCAACATACAGACAGACAGGCGGACGTCCTTAGGCACAATATTCAGAACTCACGACGGAGCTGAATAAATTATACGCACAAATCTTGGAAGCTAAGTTATTATCATTACTTACCGAGAAATTTGCATCAAGCGCTATTCGGATTCCAGAACTTTATTTGATATAGATTTCCTTTCTTAACGAACCTCATACCGTCGTCTTTCGGGAAAACCTCATACTACCGCCGGACATTCACCCTGAACACCCTGTCGGTGGCGAGCGGGCGATGGCAAAAAGTGAACGATGGCAGTTGGCATCATGTCCAACAATTCTTCAGAAAACAATAGTTATACATGAGGTTATTAATCACAACAGTAGATTATGATACACGAGCAGTACGAGCACTATGTTTGTCATTACGTATATAGCTATGTAGCACCTATCAATATCAATATTGTACCTACGTGCAACGTAGTCTCCAGGCAGAACAAACACAATGTAAATAATAATAATTGTACATTATAATTTCCGAGTGCATTAGTCACGCAAGTGTGCCAGAGACCACGTATCCAAGTTAGTTAAAATCAACAAACATGTAAATGGTTATCAGAACATCGATACTTCTAAACGAAATCTGAAATGAAACAAGTAAGCAATTTCGTCTTGTTTCCGAACAAAAAACAAATGCCAAGAAAATTTGAATTTCGAGTCCTTTATTTTCATCTTCTTTTTTTAGATCCGACACTCTAGTCGGTCCTAGGAACGCGTATTTCTTGAGCCGTATCCGGATGCCTATCACACTGTACATTGGTTCGCGTATAATAATTTGAAAATCTGGGCCTTATATTAGATAAAGAGGCTTTTTGCAAATGACATTTTAAGTTAAGCAGCCCGTTTGAAGATCGTATTGTTAATCAAATTAAATAAAAATCAAATTGTTAAATATAATTTGTGAATAAAAATGGAGGTGGATAATAAACATTAAGGTACCTACGTACTGTACCTTTCAATTAGTCGCCTACGCCAGAATATGTTACATAGGTATCTAGTATGTTTTTTGTTATTTTTTAACATAAAAAAGTGTGCTGAGTATGAAATACTCTTTCTTTTAGACTTCTTTTTTCAATGGTTTTCCCAGGTCATGTCACGGCTCAGGAAGTCTGGAATCCGTTTTGGTAACTTATCTCAAGATTTGGCGTAGCCGCTTGTTTTACGAAAGCGACTGCCATCAATCTGACCATCTAACCCAGAGGATAACTGTGGGATATTGGTGTTACATCGGTTTTCCTTACGATTTCTTGATTGATAAACATCAAATCATATTTCCTGAAAATCATTGGTACAGTCGAGCTGGCGTTTGAACACTTTGAACCTACGAGTTTCATACGTCGGTGTGACGGGCGCACTTAATGCCAGCCTATTTAAAGCGTTATTCAAAATGGTGGAATGCACTTGAGCATAATTCTGAAATTTGAAATGATATTCCGTTTTATTCCTTCACTCGAAAGCGACTTAACCATTCTGAATAATGTAATTATACGCTGCTATTGTAGCTTAAACTGTTTCGTTAATTCTTATTTTAAGCCGGGACCTAGTCGCATATTTTTAGTTCTTAATTTAAATAATTACGATTTGGGACTTTTTTTATTTTGAGCATTCGCTAACAGTGAATGAAATTAACACTTTAACTAATAAAGACTGGTTACCATGGTTTTGTATTAAAATTGAGGTCCCGATATTTCCGCGAGATATTGCCAGCTGCAAACATAGCCTTGGAATACACCAAACTTGTGGAGGATTGTTTGTCAGCTAGCATTTTTTTATCCAGAGGTGATTTCTACACTACACATTCTGTAGATCGATTCTGGAGAGCGTTGGTGGCCCAGCGGTAAGAGCGTGCGACTTTCAATCCGAAGGTCGTGGGTTCAAATCCTGGCGGCTTGTACCAAAGAGTTTTTCGAAACTGACGTAGGAAATATCATTTGATATTTACCAATCGCTTTTCGGTTAAGGAAAACATCTTGAGGAAACCGGAGTAATCCCAATAAGGCCTAGTTTACCCTCTGGGTTGGAAGGTCAGATGGTAGTCGCTTTCTTTAAACTCGTGCCGGGAAAACGCTAGGAAGACGAAGACATTCTGTAGATCGATGGTAGCCCTGCCTATGAGTAGCCCAGTTGCCCCAGTGGTAGCAAATCTGTGGATGGAACATTTAGAGAATCTGGCTCTCTCCAGACTTCTGGTGACTCTCAGACTGTGGAGGAGAGACGTGGATGATATTTTCTGCATAATGGGACGAGGAAGAGATGGAAAGTGTTTAAGTTTATATCTAAATGGAGTTCACCCAAACTTGTGTTTCACAGTCAAGATGAAAAAAAAAAGTAAATTGGCATTTCTTGACATGACATGTAAGTGAACGTGAAGATACTGTGAGCGTGTTTTGTCGACATGACTTTTAAGTGAGTTCCTATAGTGGTGAACATATATGGAAAAAAAAAGAGGGTAGATTAATTATCGCCTATCCTTAAGTGTAAACCTGTGTGCAGACTTCAATTTTGTCTTGAACATGGCGGTTGCAACATCGCCGAAATATCGGGAGCTAAATTTTGAGCAAGATTCCGTGTTTATGAATTAGAAAGTTTTATTTAAGTTAAAACCCAAATGATGCCTAAAATATTACTTTATACCAATGCCGAATCATTTTTTTTTACCTTAAATGTATTTTTGTTGCTGAACTGCGTCCTTCTTATATAATTCTAAAATCCGGGAATCATAATAACTGAGGACTGTTATAAAAACCGCTACGATTTCTTACTGTAACCAAAATTTTGCTTTGTGAAGCAATGATAGGTTTTTGAATGAAATAATTCTAAAACTTTGCCGTTAAAGCGATGTTACTATGAAGCTTTGATAAATTGAGCTGATGTCATAGCCGTATCGCACCTGGAGCAGTGGTGCATAGTAAATTGAGCGATAGAGTTGTTTTATCGTCTGATTTAGGAATTGAAATTGCTGGAATTGATGTTGTCATTCAATATGTTAAAGATATAGCATTTCTTGCTATAACAGGATAGTCCCGGCATTGTTTATTGTCACTTAGATTGAAGTAACAGCCTCTGACTTTCCACAAAAATGCCACTACATCTTAACATTCCGTGCACATCTGTCACGCCTCTAACGTGCCTCAAACAATTCCATTCAAATTTCCGACCGTTTATAATTCCGGGAAAACCTCACTGACCCTATACATAAAATACAAGGCACGTCCCGCTTTGAGCTCAAACTAAGCGCAAGACGTTGAATTAAATTTCCTAGCAAGGTGGCACGCAGCGAAATATGGGAGAGAGCCAGAGGTTGTTGCCTGATAAACAGAGTTGTTATTCTTGTATACAAAAGGTTATGCTTGGCCAAAAATATTTCACAGCAAGATTATTTTGGCTGGTACTGTTGATACAAATAACATTATCTCTTTACCTGTAAAATTATTTGTTTTGGGTATTATGGTATTGTAAATTGAATAATTTGGGTTCAGTAGGGTAAACTCGGATCATTTTGTGGTAAAACAGATTTGGGAAAAAAAGTTTGTTTAATTTAATGCATGCAGTAAAATCTGTTTGTTTTCACTCCGCTTATATTGACCAACCGCCTAGTATGACGTGATTATACTACGCGCCAAGAGAATTGCGCAATTAAAGTAGGAATGGGTGGGCCATATCTGCTGCAGGGATGATGACCCATGGAGCCAGCGAGTACTGCTCTGTAGATCGCGACTTGGAAGCCGAAACAATTTTTACCGGATACAATGACTTCGTACAAGTCGCATTATATTGACCTGTTATTTCGGAATTATGTTCGGCTCGATGAGTGGACGATGTTCGAACAAGTGCGGGTCTCTTCTGCATGAGGTTAGCTCAGGGCCGAGTCAAGTGGTGTACAAGAAGAGGCCTATGCTCGGCAGTGGGCAATAAACGGCTGAGATGATGATGATGATAATATGTCCGGTTATACTGACGCCCTCGCTAATTTTCGTGATCTATCCTACAATTCCTACAACGAAGTGAGTTCCGCCCGAGGTTAGTTATTGATTTTCAGTAATATGTGATTTACCATTGAAAAAAGATGTAATTATATATGCAGAGAGAAAGACGGCGAATGGGCAGGTATGGATTTGTTTCTTATATTATTTTCTTTTACAGTACACATGGTGCTACTTTAACGCCTTAGAGCGATAATGAGCACTTTACGTGCCTGCGTCGAATATTCAAAGGGCCATCCATATGTATTGTAAAACGTCGTACGATACACGTGCAAAGAGGTAATTCGAATTTCCTCTTTTTTTGCCCTTGTTTTTTACAATTAGTAAGTCAATGTTTTCTTATTATGCTTCATGTGACGTCCGGTTAGTTTGACGTATTTGTCATTTCCCTCGAATATCACTATTAACGGATTCTACTATATTTGTAAAAAGGTTTAATACAGAGTGCGTACTGCGGATGAGTATTCGTGGACGATGATAATAATAGCGGATTTTTTGTGGCAATAATAGTTAATGATACATTCTGTTCTTATTGCGGTATTGCTGCTACAGCTTTGCAACAACGTGAATCAGGCAATTTAATTGAAAAAATAGTGGCTGCTAAAGTGGTATTGCTATCAATGGTAATGACGTCATTTGATGTCATAATCGGAAGGTAACTTTTATTATCACAATATGAAACTCAATTTTACTTCTGAGATTCAGTTAGTATAATGCCTACCAGTTTACACAAAATATAAAGGGTATCTGCTTTACTAGGCTAAAAATATAGCTTTCACAGTGAGCCACGGCTATTTTGCATAGGATGGCTTTTAGCCAAAGATTTATGACAGTTACAGTGCTGAAATAGCTGAAATAGGTTCCGAAAAGGAAGACGAAAATCTCTTTAATGGCAACAAGGTATTTATCGAACCAATATGTAGGAGAGGCAAAACTTTTTCAATTGGCTACTGATAGACTGGACTAATAGTTTGAGATTGAATTTATTTTCTACAACTCAAATATGCAAGGTAAATTGTGTACGCAAGTTTGATTTGAAGCGACACAAGTAGTTTCGCTTTGGTGGGCAAGATGAATGAATTTTTCATTCACGCAGTAGATGTCGCTGTTACTTGCGGGGCAACAACTACATCGCGCTTGCGCATTTTTCTTTGATAAATAATAGCAGACGGAAAGTTCAAAATAATACGCCGTCAGGTCAGGTAGTAAAAGGTAGTAAGTAGACGATCTAGGTAATTTATCAAGCGTATAGCTCGACTGATGGTAAGAGGTTAAGTAACCTATGTACGCCTGCAACCTTATAAGACACATATGCGCTGTATCGGTTTTTTTGTAAACTTTATGTAAACCTATGATTTTTACCATTTCCGCATGCTTTTATTTTGATATCCAATAAAGCTTTATTTATGGAATATGAAGATCCAGTTAGTCTCGGGGTAGTATTTTTGAAAAACCCTAACCTGAGATAAAAAATGAATAACGATAATATAATTAAAATACTGGCGCCGAGGAAAAAATATTCAATTCTTATTCCTCTCAAGTTCTGCCAACATCGTTAAAGTTTCCTTAATTATGAATCTTTTTTTACGTTTTTCTGCCAAGTAATAGTGTTGGCGTCCACGAAAATGTGGGGAATTCTTTATGAGAAAAATGTACTTTTAACAAAGTTGGTTTTAACACATACTTAATGAGAATTTCATTATTCTGCGTTCGTTCCTGTTTTTGCTGTTTGTTCATTAAGTTACTTATTATTTATGTAGGTACATTCATTTGTTTGAATGTGTTGTGTTAATATAATGAGAACTAATTATTTTTAGGCTATATAGGAATGAAAATAATTAAATGACATTTCTTTTGGGAATATATGTACGAAATATCATTTGATATACAGGGTGTTCTTGAGCATTTGCTTTAACTTCGTCATGCGGCTTGGTATAATTAAAGAACCAGAATGGCATAGTTAGATTTATTAAATTCGGTAATTTTTATTTTATTTATTTATCATACAAAA
Source organism: Lathronympha strigana (assembly GCA_949128165.1). Taxonomy (NCBI): domain Eukaryota; kingdom Metazoa; phylum Arthropoda; class Insecta; order Lepidoptera; family Tortricidae; genus Lathronympha; species Lathronympha strigana. The sequence continues at coordinate 3,335,796 of OX421914.1, forward strand.
TAATTACATGTTGCAGCAACCGCTAATTACCCACTGTTTTTTTTGTTTTTTTTATTGTCTATTGTTACACTCGAAACGGTATATGTTATAGTGTTTTTTATTTCACGCATGCTGTGTTTACCTTTAAGTAATTGTTACGCTTAGAAATGGTACCTAATGAAAATGTTTGTATCTACGCTAAGCATAGTGTATACAATTGTTGGTGAACCAATAAAGAGAAAAATAAAAATAAAAATAAAACCGCTAATGTAAAACGGGCATTAGAATTGACTTTACTAAGTAACTGACAACTATGACATATCAATGACTCATACTCGGTTTACACACATGCAAATCTCGTTTGAGATAAAATTAAATTCGTAGTTATTGTCTAAATGGAGCTAATTAGAATAACAGTGTCTTTGAGGATTTAACTTAATTTAAGCTAAAGAATGCACCCTTGAATTTAAAGAAATTGCTCAAAAACACATTGTATATCAATCGGTTTTCAAGGAAAAAAATCATCTTAAGGAAACCGGACTAATCCCAATAAGGCTTAGTTTACCCTCTGAGTTGGAAGGTCAGAAAGATGGCAGTCAATTTCGTAAAACTAGCGCCTACGCCAATTACGCGGATAAAGTAGACCCCAGGCTCTCTGAGCCGAATAAACCGGAAAAACGCTAGGAAGAAGATTGTGCAGTATTTCCGATTTCCTCACGATGTTTTCCTTCACCTAAAAGCGATTGATAAATATCAAATGATAAGGCCCGTCATTTTCATGCCGGTTTCGTTATAATGACGCATATAAATAAACACACAGGATGTTTTAATAGATAAAGTCTATCAACGTTCAATTCTAACGTTGAACGTAATAGTTTTGACACTATTCAATGATAGCATTATTTTTTCAAACGTAAAATCAAAACATGAGTTGACTTGACGTCATTTGTCTGTCATCGGCATGAAAATTATGGGCCCTGCAAATGATATTTCGTACCGAAGTTCCGAAAAACTCATTGGTACGAACTGAGTTTGATCCCGATACCTTCGTTTTGAAAATCCCATGCTTTTTTGCTTACCTCTCTATGCTCGACATGTGAATACGTGTGAATAGAATACCGTCAACTGGAGTGAGATCAATTTTGAACTTTGAGTACGATTTTAAAGGAATATTTCCATTAACTACCCCAATATTAAGATTTAAAAACTGTTATCTTATGTTTAAGAATCTATTTACAGTAGTTTGATAAACATATAATTAATCTAAACCCCCTTTTAAAATAAAACTAGGCGTCCCTATTCATACTGCATATGGGATCAATAGCAATAAGGGAGGGTTGTAATAAATAAATTAAGCTTGCAGGTAAGATTCTAGGTGGATGCCTTTCTATCACACACGTTCTTAATTTAATGCTAATTCAGTTAATTATTGTTAGAAATGCCTAATTTCATTAAAAAGTAAAATTTTTAAGGAAGTTAAGGAAGTATTTCCACCGCTCGGTGACAGGGTCAACTTTAAACTGTCAGTTTGACAACCTAATGCTACCTTCATGTTGGTCTAGTGTTGCTGTTACCATAAGAATATAAGTTACTATTATTTTCGTTTGCTCGAGAAAAGAGGCGGGTAGTTTCTAAGAAATTATTAAGTAAATATTATTTCCGGTTTTTATCCCTAGTCACCGCACCATCCATATCCACAATTCCACACAGAAAGAATACCACTGTCATTCCAATGAAAACGATGACTGCCCGATACAGTCAAAACATGTCACGCCTATAGTGATCAAAATACATCAATTTGAACGGTTTCAAATTAGTAAAATAGGATATTGATACTGTTTATCTTAACGCAACATCAAATAATAATACTACCCAGACAAACACTAGCTTATTGTTGGTATCGTACATAATACAACAGATATTCCTTGCATAATACGGTTAGCCAAACACAGATAAGCTTTGTTATCTTGGATTACTATTATAATCCCTTGATGCCTGGCCGAGCCCAGACTTACACTAATTTGCTTGGTATTTGGCTTTGAGCAAGGAATTCGCACATACGATAGAATTAGCCTTACAAGAATATACGCTTCAATGGGTTTTCTGGCTATATATTTATTTATTTATTTAGAACATCAACAGCAATACAATAAAAATGGATAATTTAATAATATGCTATACAACAAGCCAATAAAAGATGTCCACAATAATACAAATAATACCTATAATGCAGGTGGAAGTTAATATAAAGCAGTGATAGTGCTTAGGAAAAAGAACTTAACAACTCAAAAAAAAAAACTTAACAATAGTCTAATTCACAATTGTATGTATATATATAAGAAGATGTAGGGATATATGATGTATGTATGTGTGTGTGGGTGTGTGTATATGTGAGAGTGCGCGTAAAATAGATTACATTTTTTTTACTATTATTATATTTTATTTGTTGCTAGCATTAAATTAAATTAAAAATTATAAATATTAGCATTATATTATAAAATATAATGCTAGCAGAGAATTATAGTCAGTAACGAAAATATAATGTTTTTATGTTCCAAGAGGTAAATCCAGGCAAATATTGTATTTTTGGATGAGTAATATGGTTGTTGGGCGTAACTAAGTTATTCGTATTATAAATTCCTTAATTGGGAATGTGATAGCAAACGTATAAAGAATGTTATTTGGGTCATGGAGCAGGAGTGAACAGGGTACTTGGGAGGGCCACGCTGAGTAACTTTCACTACGGGGATAACCACGAAAACCCGAAAAAAAAAACTCCTAGTTAAGAGTTAATTGATATTTAAGGTTAGGCACATAACCCGGAGTTAAAAGTTTTTTTATATCGAATTTGACAGCTCAATTCTGGATTAGCGGCTAACTCTGGGTGGTGCAAGTGGGCCTTAGAGTGTTTTGTCGGGAAAACGAGGTTTACCTTTATAGGCTTTTTCCAATAAAGTTATTCTTATGCCTAGCGTTATCCCGGTTTATACCACGGCTCATAAAGTCATAGGTTTACATAGAAAGCTTGGGGTCCGCTTTGTCAAATGATCTCAAGATTTGGCTTAGGCACTAGTATTACGAAAACGATTGCCATCTGACCTACCCAGAGGGTAATATAGGCCTTATTGCGATTACTCCGGTTTCCTCATGATGTTTTACTTCACCGGAAAGCGATTGTTAAATATAAAATGAGATTTTGTACGTAAGTTCCAAAAAACTCATTGGTATGAGCCGCCAGGATTTGAACCCGCGACCTTCGGATTGAAAGTCGCACGCTCTTACCGCGGGGCCACCAATAAAGTTATCGCTAAATAAGAATCAAATGTTTATTTAATTCACATAAGAATTTGGGCCAATGATGCAATGGATAGAATGCAAATTAAATACATGCGAAACGTTACATGGAATTCGATGGCAATCATATATTCGAAAATTCGTCGATGATACATCAGTAAACAACAAAAAAAGCCATTATTGTTATAAACACATGCAAAAAGGTTTCACCCCTAGTAAAACGCTAGAAAAATCAGTTCCTCGTGCACATACATAATTATATCAATTGCTATTAAAATGCTTTAACCGTGCCCGTACAAACTGCTTTAAAATGTAGATCACCTCGGAAAGTTTCTCACAAATGCACGAGCGTTCGGCTAGTTCCCACAAACAAAGTAACTCAATTAGCGATATTGGCGGTCCACAACTAGTTCCTTCGCCGATTTGCGAACTAGTTGACTACATAACGGGTTAGAATAAAACTTTATTGCGTTCGTACATTTAAATAACGCTTGAACTATATAAAATTGGCTCCATGGTTAAGCTCCAGGCAAAAAGCGGATTAGAGACTTCACAAACATACAAAATAGGATACGAGCTAGATAAAAAAGTCCCTCAAGCATATAGGTACACATATTGCTACCTCGTCTCTGGGACGCTTTTACCGCGATCCTAGAAACTGTGTCGAAATGTAGATCGCCTCGGAAAATTTCCCACAAATTCGAGGGCATTCGACGATATCCTAGAAAACAAAGTAACTCAATTAGCGATATTGGCTGCCCGGAACTAGTTCCTTCGTCGATTTGTGAACTAGTTGACTACGTCTTACGGTTTAAAATAAAACTTTATTGCGTTTGTATATTTAAATAACGCTATTTTTAATTGGCTGCAGGCTATAGACTCCAGGCAAAAAAATACGGATTGGAGACTTCACAAACATACAAAATAGGATCCAAGCTAGATAAAAAAGTCCCTCAAGCATAAATAGGTACACATTGCTACCTCGTCTCTGGGACGCTTTTACCGCGATCCTAGAAACTGTCGAAATGTAGATCGCCTCGGAAAGTTTCCCACAAATTCGAGGGCGTTCGACGATATCCTAGAAAACAAAGTAACTCAATTAGCGATATTGGCTGCCCGGAACAAGTTCCTTCGCCGATTTGAGAACCAGTCAACTTCATGGATCGGTTAAGGATGAAACTCTTTTTTGTTTGTATAATTTGCTCGTGTATAAATGCTTTTTTATTTAGTTTACATATACTCTCCAGCTAGCAGCTAGATTCCAGCTCTATGAAGGGCTGGACTCAAAGAAACAATTTATCGTTATAGATATCAAAGTCTTCGACACTATTTATGATACCTTTAAGCATATTTCTGATTGGCAATGAGAAACTACTAAATATTGTTAGAAAGTCGTGTTTTGTTATTAAATAATATTTGTCGTAAAACATCCTACTTATCACGTGTAAACCATTTGTTACAGGTAAAAAACAACACACTTAGCCGGACAGTAGCGAGGTCTGCATTTAGGAGACACGATAAATAGGTACTTATACAGAACGCATACTTATACAGACTTATATATAATACAGGCGATCATAATAGAACCGAAATGATTTCTCAATGTTACAAGGGCTTAGAAACTTGCCGAAACTCTTAACAAAAGCAAATATTGTCTTTTATGCGAGTTAATAAAAAATCCTGAGAAAATCAAGTAGGGAGTTTATTGAATAAAAAGATAAATCTGCCACACTAAAATAAAATAAAGACTGATTAAACGATGAGTATTACTAAATTAAAAAAACAAATTTATCCTCTTTATTCGTAAAATAAAAAGAATCTAGACATGATGTCAACCTATCGCATTATTTCGCGATATTGTAGCGCGACCGGCATGTTTGCGGAGGCGCGGACGGACGGCTTTGCGGCCGTCATGAGGAAAAGATGCGCGTCACTCCTGACCTGTCTCGTCTTCGCGGCAGTCCCAACCGCATCCTGAACGTGTTTGCGAACCGCTGGGACACCCCCATGTTGGCTAGGTCAATGCACGTTCTCAGAAATTATTAGGTACTCGTACCTACTGCCGCTGATATTCTGATATTGTGTTTTTTTAATGTATTTTTTTCTGTTTTTACTAACTTTAGTGTAAGATATTATTAATATTATTTAATGTTATTAACTTATATGGACTTTAAAGTTTGAAATAAATTATTCATACATTCATTTATTCATTAATCTCTAAAATAAAGTATGAAGAAATGATTACGTGACATGTAATTTTCCGATATTTTTGTTTATTATCTTAAACAGTTTACATTCTCAAGCGAGTGAGCCAAGGTTTAAGTACTGCCGAAACTAGTACTGGATGTATGACCTAAACTTTACCAGAACCCGATAACAAACTTCAACTTTGGCCGCGGGTGTACCAAACCAAAACAACTGGCGATCCTTGGTCAATAACAATTCAATTAACAAGTACACCCACATCGCCCCTAATTATTCATAGCCGCCATCTTGGCAAACTTCATTCGACAGCTGTTCTCCAAATGATCCATAAACATTTGTTGTTACTATTGCGTTACATCGCCTCAGTGAGGAGTTTATCCTGCTGGTGGCCACCAAAATGATATTCTTTTCGTAGTTACCTCATTACTGGGCTCATTGATTTAGCTGGGCATCTGAGTCAGTAACTTATCAAGTATTAAAAAAAGTATAGCATTTTGCCTGCCTTCAACCATACGTAGATATGTAGATACGAGAGTACGTATGTATCTACATATATATTTACGTAGATGTGTCTAATTCTTTGGCAGACATAAAGTGTTTTCAAATAGATTCAAATGAAAAATTTTGGCGCCAAAATCTTTTTAGACTTCTTGTTACAAACATTTGTATCTATTTTGTCGTTTTGACGCGAGTGAATTAGACATACAAACTAAAATAATACATTGTACAAGTTACTAGTCCGCAGATTTAAGCCAAGATAAGCAGACGCACATGAAAATGGGAATATTTTATGAAACCAAATAGATGAACCGACGACGCTCAAGTTAAGGTTGCAGCAACCGCTTGTTGTGGACATCCTTAGGGGACGATTTCGTTCAGCAATTTACGTCGGCTGAATGATGAACGAAATCGCAGGAAAAAAACACCATCGGGGCCCAAAGCCTCAAAACTGGGCGAGGCGAGTGGCTTGGAAGTTATTGATAATACCAACCCATCTCAGCTTACGCAAGTTGCGAGTCCGTTTCCACAATCTGCCATAATCATAAAACAGTTTATATACTTTACGAAAATAACACCCACTATGAATTGGCTCGTAGTCAGGTCAAAACTATAGTTAATAGTTCAAATGTTGTTAAATAATATGTTTATTATAGGTAGGTATATATCCTAGTTATGCGACTATAAACTTATTATAAAAAAAAAATTATGAACTACTTTTTTAAATCAAAGTTACAAAAAATGTAAATACACAAATCAGTGCCCTGACCAAGATTCGAACCCAGGTTGGTAGTAACCCTGCTTTGTAAGCAGGGTTACTACCAACTGGGCTAGGAGGCCGTTAAAAATTGATGTAAAAATTGGAACAAATCAAATCAAATCAAATATTTCAGCAGAGCAGTTAACATTCAGCAGAGGTGAAGTACAAATCTAATCTGGCGTCGCGTGGCGTAGGATAAGCGTAACGTTGTGATGCGAAACTTAATCCAAATGGCTTTCTGTATGTTGCGCTGCAAGCGGAGTGAATTTTAAATTAGAACGCCATGCTTCATCTCTCTCAATGCGTATTTGTTGCAGGGTAAAACTTTAAATATTATATATCAGTTTGAAACCCTAGCTTGTTTTTAGGATTAAAAAAATAACGGTCGAATTTGCCTACGTTTCTTCGATGATCTCAGCCATCTTTATTGCTTTTAAATTGTCGCTATTAAAATATGATTACATATTTTAATAATTAATGAATAATGATACAATAGGACAGATACATGCCTGTCTTCAAATCGATTTCCTAAAAATCACACAATGACAGTCGTAAGTTCGACGGGCTACCCGAATGTCGAATCGACATTCGGGTAGCCCAGTGGTTAGGGCGTCTGCCGCGAAAGCAGCAGGTCGCTGGAGGTCGGTCGCTCGTTCCCAGCCCTGCTCACCGGGGGCCTTGGTCAGTTTTTTCTGTATAATAGGACACCTCTTTCAATTTATGACATTCATAAGATTTTAAGCGTAATAAAAAGTAGGAAATTTGTGGAAAAACTAATTTTAATGATCTTAAACTTATACTGAATAGGTATGACCCATCATATGCGGTAATGCGGTGATCTATATGAAATTACCTATTTTAAAATGGAGCATGAGCATGTGGATACTGTTTTTTTTACGTCAATATTTTTTCTTCTCTTCGAGTATAACCCGAGTGAAAAAAGATTTCATGAATATGTCATAGTATTTATGAAAGAATGGTCTGTGTGACTTCCAACTCAACTGATATAGTCATTTCGAAACACTTTAGACAACTGAAATAGTTACTTCGAAACGCTTTAGTCGACCGAAAAAAAACTTCACATCTCAATTAAATGTGTCCTGGTTTAAGGAGACTCGATCCGATGCAAAATTGCTAACGATGGCGTTTCGGAACTTAACACTGTCGTCACAGAATAAATAATAGTACAAGTACTGTCGTGGCATTTATCAAAAATCTACTTTTACTTGAACTTGCTGGTCAAGTGAATCCAGGGCATAAAAACTGCGTATTGGGGTAGTGTTTAGCTAATCATAAACAATACTACCACCGCCGCCGCGATAAACTTTTCTGCTGTCATAGCCTAATAAGTAGGTACTTACAATAATTAGTTATCATGTTTACTCATATACAAAACAAAAGTATTGTGTTGTAATAATCAAGCTTTTTAATCTCGTACCTTCTTTAGGCACTTACTTTACTGATGTACTCGAACCTAATTATATAAAATCGAATATAATTTTGTACAATCGTGTTATGACAGAGTAACACGATTGTATAAAATTATATATTTAAAAGCAATTGAGTTATTTTTTAGGGTTCCGTACCTCAAAAGGAAAAACGGAACCCTTATAAGATCACTTTGTTGTCCGTCCGTCCGTCTGTCTGTCAAGATCCTTTATCTTGGGAACGCGTAGAGGTAGAATATTGCAATTGATACCACATACACAAGTATGCGGTCGCTTGAAGCCTGTGAAGAAACCAAACCTCGACGTCAACGCCCGTCCCATACATTTCTTTTATAGGGTACTTCCCGTTGACCTAGAATTACGAAATTTGGCAAAAAGCAAGAACTTGTAGCACAAGTACCGGAAAGAATCCAAGAACCGTATAATTGCCGCAAACTGAGAGTTCCGTGCAACCAGTATTTTTATATAAATGGCCCAGCACCCCTTGTGCGGAACCCTCAGTGGGCGCGTCCGACTCGCGCTTGGCCGGATTTTTGTAGATCTCCACTTTTCAGGTGTGAATAAATGTAATTTTTGTTTTAATTAAAACGCGGAAGAGCTGAAGGCAATATCAACTAAGTATCACCGTTAAATTGAAATGCAGTTCTTACGAACCGGGTAATGGCGTCGCTTACAGAAACATGTTTGGGCCCGGCTAAGATCGCAATCTGCTGTCCCGTGCTAAGACGATCAATCACATGGTTGACCCTACACTCCTATTGGCTACTGAGTATGGGAGTCCAACAGGAGGAGGAAGAATATATTTTTTTCTACTCCAGCACTTCTATCTGTCAATTAGATGACTGACAGCGATATTAAAAAAGTATACATTATAACGTTGTCTATGGTATTCCATAAGAACACTGGTCCTATGGATTTTCATACAGTATATGAGCGCTGTTGTTGTTTTTTTTTTTAATTTATATAGTGGGCACAACATCTTCCCTATTCTGCCACTTTTCTAGATTTTGCTTTTTACACTACGCTGACGCTGGTGAAATAAGGGTCATAAACTGCCAAATCTGGTTATCGGTTCAAAATTAAAAACAAAATACCATTCTTGGTTTGTCCAGCGTTCGCCTCACTTGCTCTTCATAAGTAGTCCATACAAGAAGTGCGGACGCAGTGTTTACGAAGAAACCCGACTGTGCCCGAGCCTGCCCGAAGGCGATTAGCCCTCGCGAATGCTTAAGTAGACCCTTGACGAATTACTTTGGATGTTAAGGGGCATGCAAATCTGTCTTGGGAAGTTTTTAGAATGTAAAATAGTTGGTGATAAAACGGAGTAGGAGAGCTAAATGTCCCTGACAAATTATTCTCTCGAATGGTTAGAAAGAAGATGGACGGTTTATTTGTCGGCCTAGTGATATAGGTAGTGGTTATTTTTTGCGGCCAATAAACACGTTATCTTAATGGCGCCCGACGATAAGAGATATGAAGAGGATCTTGGAGTCAAGATAGAAGCTCTAGATCAATCGACGTGGAATGTCAAACGTGCTGCCTTCTGTCCCATCTAGGACACATATGAGCTTAAGTTATCGATAGAGAAAACCGTGCGAATTGGATCAATCAAATTCTTTACATTAGTATATTCTTACTGTAACAAAACTGGATGAATAAGTTGATAAATGTGCGAAGTTTGTTGTGAGTGCAATAGAAGCTATGAGAGCGAACGGCATAAAAAAGTGAAAATATAATAGAACGATGTTTACATGTGATTTAGCAGCTGTGAACTGTCACACAAGTGTCTCTGCCATAAGTTGCTATAGATCTCGTAGGATAGATTTCGACAGTTTTTGTTATCTAGAGACTCATACCCGCAGACAAACTGTACATACTGATTTGCGGGGAACTGAATTAGACATACCTAATACAAAATTTAATGTATTAAAAAATGCGTTTCGAAACTGACCAAAACAAAATTTCACTCTTTAATTTTTTTTTAAATCAATAGTTAGTACCTACTTGTAATTATAGTTAAAAAAAAACCCCAAACATTCAAAGCAAATAAAAAGGCAATGGTACCCTTTTTTCTGAAAATGCCCTGCTATCTCATCGCCAACACTCTCTCTTCTCTAACTTAACTCGCACATGTCTTTCAACTTCTACATGACTCACGGGATGAAAGTGGGCGGAGAATTTCCAAACCCTTCACCACACGCTACTGAATTTAAATTTAATTATATGCCGTTATTAACAAACGTTTCTCAAATTTACAACACAAGAACAAAATCTAACTTAACTCGCAAATTCCTCGACTCAAAGCCTTCTAAGTAAATTCGTACACATCTGCCTGTCCTTAAGGCTCTGACGGATTGCTTTCGCTAAGATTAAGACGGGTTCTTGTTAAAAAGGCGAGACAAATTCTCAAGAACATCCCTGCGGTAATTAAGAGTTCTCATTTACGGGATTTTGTTATTGCTGTATGTCTAAGTGAGAGAATTAGGGAATTGTGATAATAATGAACATTGAAATTAAACACTTTAGAATGGATTAATCGCGTTTATTAACACTATGACCCTACGTTTCGAGCCCTTTACAGCACTCGTTTTAAAGATGACTGCGAGAATGCGAAATCTCCCCGTCAATCAAAAAAGTTACTTGTCTGTTATCCGTTCTAAAGTGTTTAATTTCAAAGAAAAACAATTGCGGTAAGAGAAGACAATATTAATAATGGACATTTCAATCTAAAATAAAAATGTATACACGTTTAAATTGCAACCTGATTCACAGTTACGTTTAGTTTAAACTACATTGATTTAGACTGACATTGATTGACTACATTAATTGAGAGTTGAGGACTTTTCCTTTAATAGGTAACTACATATGTATAGATTTCAATTTTACCTAACTTGTGCTCACTAAAGCTATTAAACTTTCAAAGTAAAACAAAGCATTTTAATCTTAAGTAAAATACCTTACTTCTTGACTATTAACAGTAGAAATGCAATATAGGAGAAGCTAAACATTAAAATGGTTATTAAAGCGTTCGGTGTGCGCTAAATAATAATCTCGCTTTTAATCTCGTCTTAATAATAAGAATAACGTATTATTAAAGTGAAAATGTAATTTTGTTTTGTAAAAATATTAATAGCAAATATGGCAAAGTAAATAAGGTGTATTTTTACAAAGTTTAAGGATTAGCTCAAATATGATTATTCTTCTTGCAAAGTTTGCATCCGGGTTTATCCCATTTAGGTATGAAATTTTCTAAACCATGAAAGCACTTTTCTTATACTTTAATAAGGAGTTCATAAACAAAAATCAAGAGCTTTGCTTAAAATTTAACTTTGATCCGGAGGGCTTCCGATGTCCAAAAATTTTGGGTTTGTCATTACTGCTCAGTCACATACAACATAAAAAAAGAGCTCCATTTTTTGAAATGAAATGAAATGAAATGAAATTATTTAGTTGCTTTAAATGTGGTGTAGAGGATGTTACAATGTTATAGAGTTTCACACATTTTACCAGCATCTGGCACGCAAAAATGTATATATTTTATACAAGCTAAAATCATTTTAATAAATATCATGCTGCATCATGCCAATAGTATATGTACATTATTTTCATACTTAACTGCAGTTATCGTAATACTATATACAACTTATTCTAATTAAAACTAAGTATATAGGTAGGTAAGTTACACCCACCGCGCACCGTATCTACCTTGTTAAATAAATTTGGAATCATTCTAAACTTCAATTAAAAACACATTTGGAAATTCAGCATGTCACCTATTATTATAATAGTCAAAGAAGTCATTAACGGAATAAAAACATTCTTGAGTCAACCACTTTTTAAGTACACGTTTAAATTTTATCAGCGGTAAATCCAAATAAGGGCCGTATGCTTGTTTGTCACCGTCGTAGTATAAAAAAAAAAATCCTTTATTTCATTGTGTAATCTATTGTAAATACGTGATGCAAAGCAACATTCCTTTTATGTTACGATTTCCATACCTACTCTTTCTACACCGGAATAAGATGCTACGGAGCATATATTTTTGAGTAAGATGTGTGTAATTTTTTGAATCAGGCGTTACTTTGCGGAATTCCATATTAACAACAAAAATAATGTTACTTTGCTATTCCGCCAAACGTGCTAGTCAGTTGGTGCCTTCCCGTTATACCTACTTGCGTATTTTTTGCATGCGATTAATGTTCCCACCCTCCCGCCGCAAAAAATTAAAACGCAAATAGATATACCACACACCACCAACAATACAAAACTCGACACGTGTTTAGCCTCTCTACGAGGGATCCTCAGGAGATGCAGGAGATCTTGTCGTACTGGCGTCCGACAAGTGAATGCCGAGTGAATTGCAAGTGAAGTGAGTGAAGTGAATTCACTTGTCGGATGCCAGTACGACATTAACAAAGTAACATTATTTTCGTTGTTAAGATGTGCGTACCCACATTTTTCACTTAACTGTACCTACTTCCACTGCTTGTAACCATTTATTTTGTAATGCTGAATTTGGTTACGAAGTTTTATTTCAACTCACCAACATAGGTACAAGGTCTTAATATTTTACATAAGGTTTAGGTTTAAGATCGTTTATTCTCATTAAGAATTTACAATTCACTTATTATGAGAACTTAAAAATTATACTTAAATAAAATAATGAGCGTTTTAAAAATAACATGAGGGTAGATTTACATTGACATAATCGGACAACAGAAGTTACCGATAAACATTTACTTAGTACGATCCATGCGATGCGCTTACTTACATAAGATAACGATGTCACATAAATTAATTTCCAACTAATATATTTATTTCATTATATGGCAAGTAATTGATGGCCATGACCAAAGTAATTTCAATAAATTGATGGATGGTTTTTTGCTATTAGGGAGAAAATTAAAATTACTTTCTTTGTAGCGAATTCAAAAGACTAATTTCGGGAGGCCTATTTGATTTTCTTAGGGAAATTATTCCTATTTCGGAGTATTTATCAAAATGATTGCGAAAAATTCTACCAAATAAACCTTGATCCTAAAGTTCCGACACGTGTTTCACCGGTATGGTCGCCATGACAGACAAAGGTAACTTTCCGGTATCGACAAAAGCTTGTTCACGAAAACAAGTAACCGTCATTAAATTATCCAATTTCTCCAATTTCTCAATTCTCCAATTTTACTACTGGGACTATTTATAAATCTATTAATCGATTATTCTGTTTTATGTTTATTAATCTAAAATCTTAAAGCTTCACTTAAAAGTCGTCAAAATCAAAATAACTTCAGATAACGTTAACGCAAAAGTTATCGCACGAAAAAGTACGATCTTTTGGGACAATTTCAATAATATCTGGCTCGCAATCGGTAAGAAAACCTGTAGACACGAGATTCACTGCTGATTAGAGATCGATATGGTAATTTAGTAAAGACCAATGCTAAAACGCAATGATCTGAAATGTTAAATTTATAAAGTAAACACCATTAAAATGCAAAGGCTCAAATAAAGGGCCATAAGTATGGAGCAATTGATGAACATATCAACAACGCTTTCTAAGAGGAAACATGAAGAGTCTTTAAGAATAACCTTTCAATAACATTGATGTAAAAGTATGATTCCTTTTTGAAAATTTGAATTATATGGCAGTGGCTACTTTTTTTCGTGGACAAGCGCTAGCAGCAGTGTTTCTGTTACAATTTGCGATAGCACCTATCTACTTTCTTTGTAAATTTAGTCTGGTTGGAAATCGCCACGGCGTTGCGTTCGATATCGCCATTTCAAGGTAATTAAATTTCTCGTGATAGTGTAGCAAACTCGATACGGCCACAAAATTCTATGAAAAGCTTTTTGAAGAAAAAATGTATATAATATTTAAGCCTTTGTCAGTGCCATCATTATATTGTCATCTGGCAACACATACTAATAAAATACCTTCGTTTTGATACAACTTCGGTATTTAACGAGATGTTACGAAGCTTCCCGAAAAGCGGTCCAACGTTCGGGAATATCCGCCAAATCTGCCAATAAATGTATGGAAAATTTGTCTGCCAGATGCCCGGCGGACATGCTTACTATGGAGATCTGATGGATTGCCCGAGTGTATATGGCCGGGAAAAGCCCAAATGAGTTTGAAAGTTACTTTTGTAGTTAATAATCGGTTTTAGACATACCTATGCAGTATTCAGTTACACAAACTTCTTTCAGAGATTCCGAGTAAAGGATGAATCATACTAGAACGGGACGGAACGGGACGGGACGGGGCGGGACGGGGCGGGACGGGAAAATCTGTCAATTTCCACACAAAGAGTCACGTGACATCCGAGGGCTCCGAGCTATCACGTGATTCTTTCTATAGAAATTGACGGATTTTCCCGTCCCGCCCCGTCCCGTCCCGTGCTAGTGTGAGTCATCCTTAATTACAACGGCATTATGCTATTCCGTTTGTCGGAGTCCGGCCGGCTTTCTACGGATTTACGGACTGCATGAGGTACATGGACTAGAATTGTAGGTTGAGTTGAATCACGTATGATGGAAAATACAAATACTAGTTAAACTTCAGTGCTATTTCATTTTACAAATATAACTTAAAATATATAAACAGGAAGTAACAAGCTAGCCCTAATCTAAAATAGGCTCTTTGGGCATTGTACCTAGGATGCTGGGGGCGTTTCCTTATTGTATCGCAATGCTAATGCGTTGTGCGAGGAAGCCATCACCAGCTTTTCGGTTACCAGTTACATCAACCAGATGTTTCGCGATGTCAATAAAAAAAATTGCTGTCGCCAGTCTAAGAGAGGCCGGATCCTTCGCCAAATAGCTTCAATTCATACTCGTATTCATTATGTATGTCTTTATTCCCGTAAATTAAAAAAAAACCCTTATTTTGAAAATTGCCACGACTTTACAGTCGATTTCGTCTCATTTTCTTTAGGAAATTTATTTTCTCGCGATCAGAAGCGTAGTCATGACGATTTGGAAGAAATATAGCTATATTACTCTCTGGGATAGTTAGTTTTTTTATGAGATCTATTGTGAGCAAACACGTTTCAATTTCGTATTTCATCTAGCAACACAGTCATTCTAATTAAATACCTTCGTCTTGATACTCTTGATACAACTTCGGTATTTAATGAGAATGCGTAACGAAGCTTCCCGAGTTTGAAAGTTGCTTTGTGAAATTAATAATCGGCTTTAAACATAAGGAATGTACAGTCAGTCACACAAGGGCATTATGATATTCCGTTTGTCGGAGACCCGTGGTCGGATTCCTACGGGTTCGCAGGGTGCATAAGATTTTAGATTGAGTTTAATCACTGTTATGAAGGTAAATATATTTGTCTGGCTTTCACGGCAAAACGGAGCGACGAATTGACGTGATTTTTTAAGTGGAGATAGTTGAAGGTATGGAGAGTGACATAGGCTACTTTTTGTCTCTTTCTAACGCGAGCGAAGCCACGGGCAAAAGCTAGTTAATTATATACAGACTTTTGACGACCCCTACCCTAGGTAGTGACCCTGCCTACGAATCAGGAGTCCCCGGGTTCGAATCCTGATCAGGGCATAATTTGTGTATTTATCACGAATATTATTGAGTTATTGATGTTTTTTACTATGTATTTAAGTAGGTATTAATATGTATATATCTATGATATATAAAGATCGTCTTAGTACCCACATCACAAGCATTATTGAGCTTACCATGGGACTTGGTCGATTTTTGTATGATTGATCCCCAATATTTGTAAAAATACTAGACTACCAGTAAAATGGGCAACAAATCGCATATTTGAACGTTCGTTTACTTATGTATTCATAGTTATAAATTGAAAGAGAGCTTTACAATAGTTATTCATAGTTATCTCAAATTACACATACAAGTAATGAAGACACCACTACAGGTGTATAAAGGATGACTCACATCAATCCGATACGGGACGATCAGTTTCTATACAAAACGTCAAGTTACCTCCGAGGGCTCCGAGCTATCACGTGATTTTTCTATAGAAACTGACAGATCGTCCCGGATCGGATAGAATCAGATTGGACTGGTGTGAGTCATCCTTTATAATGTTTAAATTTACCTTGACATATTCAGTGAAAGTTTATCCTGTTACACAATTGTATGGCGATTCGCTTGCGCTATAATTTGCGAACCCGAATATTTTATTTCCACCAACATGTTACCACTACTACCTTACCTTACCCAAGAAAGCTTGAGCTATTGCCCCATCGCTAGCTTAAAACGAGTCTTCAAGTTATTTTCTTTCACCAAAAAGCAATTGGTAATTATGTAATTATATTACTTACTTGAGTTCCGAATAAATGCGTACATAAATACTTATTCATACTCAAATGTTTTATTCATGACGCAAAAAAGAGAATAAATAAAATACAGATAAAACAAGCAAAAGTGTTATGAAAATGATTTCATCTCAATACCATTTGATTAGCAATCTCGGCAGGCAAAAAACGATACAAAATTAAAAAGGCATACAAAAAAGAGGGAAAAAGAAAGACAAGAACAAAAAGGTAAAAAAGACAATAAGAAAAAGAACATTCACAGACACAATAAACACACTTCCATGTGTATGTATCAATGTTTTTTTTGACATACATGAAATGCATGAATAGTCACCGCACCGAAGTACCGTATGTAGCAGCGTTGCAAGAAACCGTTTGGGAGGAATTATCCCTCCAATCATCTCTCATAATATATCATTATCTCTTATATCATTTGAAATAACCTAAGCAATCATTTCTATGTATTCTTTGAAATTAATCATAGCCATTCCCGTCTCCGAAGCCCCGGTCCTGAAACTTGCTTCACGACAATTCTATTAAGTCACCGGCCAACTTCCGAGGTATGCAAATATTAGAATCTGTCCACAGAAGTTTAATAAAACTGGTCGATTTCTATGCCCTGATGTAGTAGTATTTAATGAAGGAGTTTAATTAAAAACGGGGTGTTTATTTCATCGATTTTCATGTATTCCGTTGGGAGTGGCTTCATTGACTTTGCTTGTAGAGAACTAAATGCAGCACTTTAGAGGCTTTAAGCTCGGGTGTTTTAGTATATGTGCTAGTATATTTTGATACCGCAAAATGCATTATGAAAACGAAATATTGATTCAGTTATACTCAGAAAAATAACAGGTCGGTAAAAATATTAGGAATTCTCTGTCGAACTAAAACTTGACTTTTTTTTAATAGTCGGTCAATCCCGTTTGATTGCCTATCTGTTCCCATTTGAGCAAGTCAAATTACATTATGTAGTTTAATCGTTCCTCTTTCTGGCAAGCCGCTAGTTTGGAATCAGGCCAGATTGCATACCATTGTTTTGATATTTGCTGAGTCAATGCTGACCGTTTGTGTTTTTATTTAAGATACTTATAAAAAGACAATGTTGTTGCAAAATACTCCAAACGTAGTTTTTGTCAATACTGCTTTATTTACTATATATAGAACAATATTCGGTAATCGAAGTTTACCTTAACTTGAACACTAAAGGCCACTTGCACCAGGGCGTTTATATTTTTTGTTGTAGAAAAATCGTTTTTGCTAAATTGGATTTTTTTATGTTTTCTACTCAGAATTGCGAGCTCTTTTGAATCTTAGTAGGAGAAACAAAGTGTCCCTAGATGTTTTTCCATTTCGCTTTTTGCAACAAAAAATAACGTCTACCAACTGGAATTAGCCAACTAGCGTTTTTTTTTTGTATGGAAATAGACAGTTCACAGACATTGGCACTGAGAATGTAATACTACAAGAGGAAGACTAAAACTCTTGCAATAACATCCGCAGCTGTTGCGGAAAATAAATTTTTCAGTACCTAGACAACATTCTCGACCCATTAATTTTCGACCTTTTGCTACTAGCACATATAGAACAAATGTTGGAACGCAGAGTGTTGTTCCTAGGATTTGTAAGGAGCACAACAATCTTTCTAAAGATACAAAAATTGACTTCCATAATATGTCGTTATACAGGTTCAAGTCATTGTTGTACAAATATAAGGCTGGGTCCTATCCAAATTAGTTTTCTAAACAAATTCCTTTTAGATGTTATTTTATTAGCTATCTATAATTTAGCTTTGAATTTGTCAATTAATGTTTTTTGTTTGTCATTCATTTCATCTTTTTGTTTTTATACTAGCTTCTCTCTTTATGTTTAAAGTGTTAATTAAACTTAGATTGTGTAGTCACAAAATGTAAAGCGTTAGATATGTGTAAGTTGTGTTTGCCTATATAATAATTGGGTGAATACTCTGGAATGATTTTGTACCTTCGATTAAAGTGTTTTAGTAATAGTATTGCACCTGTTGGCAAACCTGTATCAATAAATAAATAAACATGTAAATAAAAAAAGAATATCTTTAGACATGTTAGATAAATGTATTTTTAGACCGTTGAATCTTTAGAATCGTGAAAAAAACACTGTTTTCTACTCAAAACAAAAAAGAGGACAACAAATCAAAAAACTTCTTTGACAAATAAATTATTCGTTAGCTAACTTACAATTGTAGAGCTTTCAGCAGTTTCTCTATCCCTATTTTCGCAACCTTTGTTTATTCCAAACGAGGTCAAAACCAATAACAAAACTCGACCCAATAAATCACCGCGATACAAAGAATTAGCCAGTTACAGTTACTCAATATCTTAACAACTTGATAACACTTGTTATTGTGGATTCGTAGCGGTAATCTCTGAGACTAAGCTCTAACAGTGATTCTCTTTTGTTGTCGCCTTTCAAAGGAATTTCTATACCACAGGGACTTTGACTGGGCCTAGTCTCATTTGCTATCGTAGGCAGTTTGGGAAACCAATAAAACCATACGACCGCGAAATCTGTAACAATTTTACGTGATCGGAGATCTTACTAATTTGGATGAATCTTTGGGTAATAACCAAAGGACCAAAAACTCTTGATGGGCTATTCGATCAAAAGCCTCGTATTTTTATTTGACAGCCATTGAATACATAAAAGGAAGTTGACTAATAGGTCATCTTTCACTTTTTATGGAATATAATACGCTTGGCTGATGTAAAGCTTGTTAAAAGATATAATACTCTGGAAATTTCAAATGCTTCGTACACATTTTTCCAGGATAATTAAATATCGTGCGTAATGTTATTCAAAAACCCTGAATATGTACTATAAATATGTACCAAACCACTTCACCTTGGTGACTACAGCTTTAATATCCACGTTCACGATACTAGTTCTGAAGCGGAATTTGATGTTCCGACCGATTCTGCCAAATCCAGATCGCTGCTCTTTCTACAATGACGCCGTACGTTAAGATATGTCGAATGCGCAAGTTGACATGTTTGTGCTTACCTTTCATTAGCGTCATCATTGGATAGAAGTTCTTTAGTACTCTTCTATGGGTTCATCGATTTCCTCTATGCACTGTTTGTCATCACAGGATGGTAATTAGACAAACTGAATAGCAACATAATGAACATTATTTTAATTTTACTTAATTTTTCCTTATTCAACGTTTTAGGAAATATTGGTCATTACTAGATTTGTGCCATGTTCGTTTTGAGTTCAATTTCAAGAACAAGAACTTGTAGCATTTATTCTAGATAAAGGATGTTATTTCACTTGGCATATGAAAGAACATAATTGACAATATGTGATAATTATCATTAACAAAACGGAGGTTGGCAAAAATCTCTCCACCAACGTCAACTCCTATTATTTCCATGGTCACCAGCTTTTGGAAAATTTACTGTAAATAAGAGACAACTTTTGAACCAGCGGGTCGCCGAGTTTAATTTCATTTTCGAGGCTGGATCGGAGCAAGCAGCTTAATACTTGCTGTACTTTAGTAATAAAGTGTATAGATTAGTGCATTTGTATGGTAAATGGCCGTCCTAGTTCGGAAGAGCATTTTGCATTTGAATTCAGAAGCCCATTTGTGTATTGATTCCATTTTAGCCTTTGAGCTGTTAAATAGCCTTTTATGGCATAGTGTTGGAATAACGAGGCATGGTATTTCATTATTGGTATTTTGGCCAAATATTAGTTTTCATTGTTGTTTACTGTATTAGTGAGAAGCCTTAAAAATGCATGGAACAAAATAATAACACTTTACCTGTGTTCCAAAACTTTGAACTTTAATTAAATTAAATATGATTTTGAATCTTTTTCTGATTCCTGTGGATTTTTTGTTCTGAAAATCACAGGAAAATCACGCATAATTCCAATATAGGTATTACGCTATCTATGTCCGAAACTATCTGAATACACCCTCTTAAAAACCGTGATTAGCGTGCTTGTACTTAGACCCCATCATTTTTATTGTAATAAATTCAATTCGCGGTGGAATAGAACAGGAAAAAATGCGACGTCAAGTAGAATTTCGCAATAATTGAGATCTCATTTTCATACGCATTAAGAACACTTACAAATAAGGAAGATCAAACGCGGAACGCCTTTGCTTTTCATTTTCAAGAACTAAAAGAATATGTTTTTTTTAATTTGAAGAATAAAAATCAGAAGTAGGTATATTATCCTGTCGACAAATCCATGTAATTTTATGATTTCGGTATAAATTGACGACTAGCTAGGAGTATAGGTATTTATGGAAATGACCCAAACCTGTATATCAAAACTTATCACGGCAAATTCTTAACAAAGGTATTAAATAATATTTAAAACGGGTCACTCACGTAATTTAGTCAATTTTCGCTCGACATGTTTCGTTCTTTACGAAGAACGTCATCAGGAGCGACCACCCGCGACAGAGGCAAGTCGTACACTCAACTAAATTCCGTGAGTGACCCGTTTTAAATATTATTTAATATGTTCGAGTCTCACGAGAGTTTTATAGTTAAAATTCTTAACAAAGGTATTTTATTATTCAATTTAGACCATCCAATTATTCATAGGTAACATAAAGTGATTATGTTTTCAAATGAAAAAAATAAATAAAGGTAAAAGTCCTTCATTTATTTGCGTTCGCATAAATTCTTATTTACATTGAGATATTTTTATTAAAATTCCTTTTTTTGTTTAACAAAAAACAATTATGTTTAGTTCTTTCAGCATAATTATATTTATGAATTTATATTCTGTCTCTATTACTGGAATTCGCCTTTTTATTGTTCAGAAATCTCTTATACAACTTTTAGTGGCCAGAATGTTTAATTTTGAGATTTCGACGCTATATCATAGGAAAATCAAAAAATAGTCTATATGGACGAGTTCATTCTTTTTGCTATTTTTTGTAGCCTCATACCTATAATTTATGCAACAAAGGGTTTACTACTTACTTGATTTCATTCAAACAAGTTTGTCATCGTCGTACTGGGACCTTATCATGACGTCTTAACGCGGTTCAGTTTAGGCTTAGTTGTATGACTTGTATGGAAGCGACTCAGTTTAGGTCGTCAACTGAATCGCGTTAAGTAAGACGTCATGGTAAGGCCTCTGTGTGCGTAGCCAAGATGCCAATCGCTAAAGCTCAGTCGCGAATGAAAAGCAACTGTCATTGTCACACTAATAAAGTAGAGTGATAGAGAGAGATAACTACGGTACGTTTCGTAGCGTGAGCGATTGGCATCTTGGCTACGCACCCTGTAGCCCTAGAGAATGACAGGTATATTTTTCACAGTACTCTTGTGTTAGAGCTATTGGGGCTGTAGTCTAGATAGTAATCGTTTATCGACACCACTAGTCAAAATAAATGCGAAATGTATACAGAAATGGCAGATGTGAATAAAACTTTGAATTATATTTTGTTTGGCGTTGTCGATAAATGCCATAAAGGATTTCGATAAAGGAAGTATAATTTACAATATAAACACAGCTACATAATGTTCCTGGGTCATGTCAGTTTGAACATGAATCCAGAATCAGGGCTTGTGAAAGAACGGGGCACGGTTAGTAAGCAAACTAAGGGTCAAGGGCCGCTTGTTAGTCAACTAACCGGGAGTTAAGAGGCTACACCTAATTCTTGTTTTAAGCAGTTTTTATAAGAAATGAACAAAAAATTATTTATTTTCATATTGCAAAACATGTCAATATTCATAATATTCCAGACACCTGATATTTTATTTCACGAAATCGGCTCAATAGAAAAGAATTGCAAAAGTTGCTCTTAAATTCATTATTTAAAGGTTCTATGTCTTAATTTCATTTAATTTAATTTAATTTATTAAATGCTTTGTGTGTTTACAAAAGATCTTATAAATAGAGCCAATTCAATGTTTGAACACAACCCTGTTAGAGCATGGCAATATATTTAAATTAATATTAATTAATTAACAATACCTAGGTATTTAAGTACATCATTGGATTAAAATCGCTGTAGTAATACTGGGTTTCATGACAAAATAACAGCCAATACAAATTACTTAACATGGGAAAGAGCTAGAGAGTCAACAGTTTTTAGAACATTTATTTATTTATTATGATTCTGTAGGTAGATTCATCAACTATGTGTACTGTGTGTCGTTTATTCGACGAGAAATTGTTTTAAATCTTTAAAAAAAATGGTTTTGGTTTGGCTCATCTTTAATGTAGTTTTAGAGAGAAATGTGCAAATGACAAATGTAATGTCCAACGTGATTATCCACCATAGCAATAAACAGAGACACGTGAAAATAATGCAAAGAAGGAAATACCTATGAAATTTCTTTGTTCAAAGCAATGTAAACTGAAGAACGTACTTAATTTTATTGACACAAATTAAATTACATAGAACATGTACATTAATAGGCATAAACCATTTATTTATGGAAAAAACAAAAAAAAATACACAAATATTATCTACAGCGCAGGATTCGTCGGCTTTAATTAATAAAATGTTTCCCACATGATGTATTGTACCATCTATGACATCAGTTATTGAACGCAGCGTTTCTCCCGCCCGACTTCAACCCCCTTAAATCACGACAGCAAATCGTCAGACATTAAAACCATTCAAAACTTCTTAATGGACAGCCTGGATTACCGTTAAGTAGATTTTAAGAACATTAAAACTCAACAATTCGCAAAGTGTCGATCGTTACAATAAAAATATCTTCTCGTAACAAGTTAGGCGCAGATTTGAGAAACTTTTTCAAATGTTTGATCCAATATTTTGGGCAAACAGATTTAATAGGTTCTCATATTAGTACTACTTTCTAAATTATTAAGTATGTAGCGACACACAAATATTGAACGATAGCTGGGGAGGTGAGACTGGTAAGGACCCTGCTCATGCGTAACACCCATGAAAATATTGGCAAGTTCTTCTTCTACTTTTTCAAGCGTTAAGGATGACGTACACTAGAACAGGGCAGGTACGCGTACACTAGAATCTATCAATTTCTATAGAAAGAATGACGTGATAACTTGGAGCCCTCGGATGTCACGTGACGTTTTCTATAGAAACTGACAGATCGTCCCGTCCCGACCTGTCCCGTCGCTTTTTTGCTCTGCCGCAAGTTCAGGGGTCGTCAAGTTGCCATTAGGTATACATAATTGGCCTTGAACCTGGCCAAATTATCTAACCATTAATTACTACAGGCGTGTTATATTTCTGAGCACTTTTAACCCCGAATATATCTAATAGCGACTGTCTGATTAGTAAGAATAAAGCTTCTGTCAGATCTTATGATCTGGGTTTGAATTGAATTAGTAATTGGTTCTAATAACCGTCAGACGAAAATGATTTTACTCAGTAATCTTAGAAACGTGTTATGTATTCTGTTACATGACGGTTATCATTATTATTTTAATGTTGAGTTAGAAATTGTATTAAAAGCATTCCACTTACGAAATGCAATTCTGCAATATATAATTATTAATTTTTTTCGTGATAAACACACAAATAAATGCCCTGACCAGTCGAACCCGGGACCTCCTGCCTCGTAGACTAACTACCAACTAGGCTAGCGGGCCGTGAAATGCTAATTCAAGTCTGATTATTGTACTCGATTTGGCTAACAATTTGGTGGTATTTGTTCGAGCTTTATGGATTTCATTGACTACCATATATAGTTGTGAATGCGGCATTAAGTGATCGATCGTATTTTTTACACTTTCGATGCCCTTTGGGGTTTGTAAGAAAAGTTTTTGTTTTATAAATCTCATTCTTCTGGCTGGTGTAGGCGTCTGTATTTGTTATACTTTTTGTGATTTGTTACTAAAAACTTTATCTTCCTAGTTGAAGACTTTATTTTTCTTGTTGGCTAAAAGACTTTCGACTTTCTTTTACATTACAGTTAGAAAAAAAGGTTAAAATAAGACATCGGAATCCAAGATGCAGTTTTTTGTCTCAACACGGTGGCCGTATACTAGTATCATCCTCGCTCTATTATGCGTTCAATATTACAATGTTAGGGTTTAGTTATTTTTAGTTTTTAGTTTAGATAAACTTTCAGACTTAAATTTGTGTCTGATTATGTTTTAGTTTTAGTTTCTTACAATAAATAAAGAAAATGCATTGCATTGAAATTTGGAGTAGTTATATACAAAGTTAATCCAGCCACATTGTACCACAATTAATTGTATGTTTTAATTGATTTTCGATGAAAAATGCCCGATAAAAGAGGGAGCAAAAATTAAAAGTTTAGTTACTGGGTCGTGATCATTTGATCATTTGAAAGGGCTTAATTTGCACATTCCAAAACTTTTTTTTATTTTTTTTTACAATGTAAAATTTTTGATTTATAAACGAAAATGTAAACCCGCCCTTCTCCCCCTCCTTTACCTCCAAAGTTTATGAAGGTAAAAATATGATTTTGTATACAACATTAATATTATCCTACATATTACAGAAAAAAATTGATCGTAACTTCATAATTCTTTTTTTAATAAATAAATAAATAAATAAATATTTGTGGGACAATCTTACACAAATCGACCTAGTCCCACGGTAAGCTCAATAAGGCTTGTGCTAATATAATAGATATATACACAGAGATACTTAAATACATAGAAAACATCCATAACTCAGGAACAAATATTCGTGATAAACACACAAATAAATGCCCTGACCAGGATTCGAACCCGGGACCTCCTGCTTCGTAGGCAGGGTCACTACCAACTAGGCTAGGAGGCCGTTAAATTAATAAAAAAACCTTTATGAACTAAATTTGTAATTTAACCAACTTAGTTTGATTTTTCTTTCTTAAAATTTATATGGTATTATGCTGTAAGTACCGTGTTATAAATACACGTATATATATATCAAGGAAAAACTCTCATACTAACTCCGTGCAAACTAGTGTCCCCATGACTGTCGAATGTGAATGTCAAATTTCTACTTCTAAGTAAAGTTACAACATAAAGTTTGTACAGAACCCTCGGTGCACGAGTCTGACTCGCACTTGGCCAGTTTTTTTTTACTGTAGGTACCTAGTACATACATATACATTAATAAATGTCTTTAACTTATCTAATAAGGTAGCAGTTTGTCCCTTGTTGATAAGGTTCATTTCCAGACGAATCATTATGGGATTTCCACCTTATTCCAACCCAATTTGCAACTGACAAAGTGGTACTTAAAATAACAAAGTAATTTAATAAAGCTAGTTTATTTGAATAGTTAAGCAGCAAATTGACTCTTCATATATTATCGATAAAGGTCAATTTAATAATCAACAATTTTCTGTTTATTAACAATACAGAGCACAGGAAAACTACTCCGTAGATTGTATACGAGTTATTGTAGGATTACGAGTATCACAAATTAAAATAATGCGTAATAAAGATTATCAGCTAGCAAAGTCCAGCAAACACAAATGATAAAGCTATGAATATATAGAATAAAAGACAGCATGATAAAGACATATAGCATAATAAAGACAAATCAATAGGATACAATAAATCACACAGTACGACGCTAATAAAAACTAATAAGTCATTGACGACCAACTGAAGTAAAGTGAATGGGCGAATTGATTCTTATATAAGGATGGAGCCAATTATAGAGCAATTAGACGTAATATTTTTGATAATTTATTTGTAAAATTTTCGGGGCACTGTAATGTTATTACTTTCATGTGGCAGCTACACACATAAAGAAACGATACAACTAAGTTCAATCTATTAATATATTGTAAATCTTTATTATAAGTCTATCACTTATCTCAAAAAAAAAATATATTTTTACCTATACGTAACAACATACTTATTCTGACCTGAATAAACGAACGTTATCTTGAGAGAACGATAATTGTACCAGGCATGATTTTTATAGCAACTAGGTGCAAGAATGACGTTGACTTATTTCTAAGTAATCTTAGCTAGCACTTGTAAATAATGTTAATTAGGTCAGTATACGTAAATTCAAATCAAATCAAATCAAATCAAATTATTTATTTTTCAAGTAGGCATGTTACAGTGCACTTTTGAACGTCGAATTAAAAATAAATAAAGCAACACACCGGCTCTAACATGCATTAATTTGAAAAAAAAATACAGTTCAGTTCAATTTTAAATAGAATCTTTAACAAATTATAAATGATTACTTAGAGCAATTTATTGATGCTGCACACACAGATATCAAAATTAAAAATAATAATTTCACAATAGGATCGTCATCTTAAAAGTAAAAGTTGTATAAAAAAAAAATACTTGTCTAGAAGTTTCTAGAATGAAATCTAAATGTCATAAAAAATATATAATTAGTTAAGACTAAAATTAAAATTACAGTTAATAACTAACTTTTTTAAACAAAAATAATAATAATCCTTAATCCCATGGTGCTGTATCATTCATGTAGTCTTGTGTACTGTAATAAGCTTTAGATATTAGTTTACGCTTTACAAAAGTCTTAAATTTATTAATAGAGAGTGCAATTATTTCTACTGGGAGTTTATTATAATACCTTACACAATTGCCCATGAATGAGTTTTTTATTTTATGGAGCCGAGTGGTGGGTACTGCGAGCTTATCCTTATTTCTAGTATTAATACTATGTATATCACAATTTTTCCTAAAACATGCATTGTTTTTATGTACATACATAATGTTTTCATAAATATATTGACAGTGCAGTGTCATAATATTAATCTCTTTAAACTTATCTCTAAGCGAGTCTCTACGGTTCATCTTATAAATCGATCGAATAGCCCACTTCTGCAGAACAAAAATTGTATTAATCTCTGAAGCACTGCCCCACAGTAGAATACCATAGGACATAATACTATGAAAGTAACTAAAATAAACTAATCGAGCTGTCTCCACGTATGTTAACTGACGGATCTTGCTCACGGCAAAAACTGCAGAGCTCAGTCTATTCGAGAGATTAGCAATATGGGGACCCCATTGGAGTTTAGAATCTAATGTTATACCAAGAAAAGTCGTACTGTTAACTAGTTCCAATTCCTCATCTTTCACAAAGACACTCGCCAGCTCGTGCTTAACGTGATTCGTGACAAACTTAATATCTTTAGTCTTTTTCTCATTCAATAATAAATTATTAACATTAAACCAATTTACTACTTTAGAAATAGCATTGTTTACATTATTACAAGCTTGTTGCTGTCGGTTGACTTTGAAGATAAGTGACGTATCGTCTGCAAACAATACTATATCATGGTGGGTCTTTACGAGGTATGGCAAGTCGTTTATGTAGATAAGGAAGAGAAAAGGGCCCAATATTGATCCTTGCGGTACACCCACAGAGACCAGTGACCCGGGTGATCGCTGCCCATTAATGTCGACCCTTTGTATTCTTCCTTGCAAGTACGACTTAAGTAAATTCAGTGCCGAATCTCTGACTCCATAATAGTGGAGCTTCCTGATCAGTGTTTCATGACAGACGCAGTCAAACGCCTTGGACAAATCACAGAAAATACCTAAAGCATCTCGTGACTTCTCCCAGGCATCAAAAATATGTTTGACTAGCTCAACACTGGCTTCGGTTGTTGAGCGACCCCGGGTGAATCCAAACTGCTTATGGTGCATTAAATTGTTAGAATTGAAATGTCTTACTAATTGTGACAAAACTAATTTCTCAAAAATTTTGCTGAAAGTTGGTAGCACAGATATTGGTCTAAAGTTGGTGGGGTCAGCAGTGCTACCTGATTTGAATAAAGGAGTTATTTTACTATATGAGTTAATTAGCATAATTTGTGTTTTTTTTTTGTTTCAGGTAATGCAAACACATACGCAACCACATAAATAGTGAAGCCTGCATATATATCTTTGACGATTAAAGGTATTGAACTTCATATATATATGCAATAACTCATTTATATCGCACTCGTTATATAGTAGTCGACGTCCGACTTTTAATCTGCAGGTCACGGATTCTATTCCAAACAGTACCCTTAACCGACCATCAAAACGTCTTATACTTATGCTATATATTGAAGCTATAGTTCATCATCATTTTTTTTCATTCGTGTCCTAATCGCTTTTGAACAACATAGAGAGTAGGGAA
The DNA here is from genome assembly GCA_949128165.1 of Lathronympha strigana. Lineage (NCBI taxonomy): Eukaryota > Metazoa > Arthropoda > Insecta > Lepidoptera > Tortricidae > Lathronympha > Lathronympha strigana. The sequence goes on from OX421914.1 coordinate 3,364,366, forward strand.
TGCAAACCATTTTTAATTCTATGGGAAAACCGGTTTATGTCCGGTTATTAGCCGAAATTTCATAAAAAACCGCTTTGGATTCTGGGGGTGCAACTAATCGAAAATATCTGGTTCTTGTTTAAATTACTTGTTTCCTTGCCGAGTAGACATACTTTTTAACACAGAGTACCTTACGACTTACGTTATCGTTCGCTACTGGAAACACCACCGCCTTACCAAGCAACTCACTCTAACTAATAACATTATGAATAGATCCATCAATCACAAGCATGGAGCCGACGGGATCAGAATCACCAAATCATTTACCATTAGGATTTCGATGAAATGTTTTTTGTTGATTTGAGAGGTTTTTGAATGGAAACGGTGAATGCATGGGAAGTGAATGAGGTGTTATTAGATTTTAGTAAAAGCATGTTTATTTTATAAGCCCGACGGTAAATAGTTATCAAATACTTACCATTGTTGTATTATCATGTATTTATTTCGGAAATACGATTAAATTTACTATATGGGACATTGCAGAAACAATGGATCTGGCTGATTTTATGTCTTAGGAAATTAGTAACTAAAGGGTAGAGTTTACATTCACAAAAAAATATAAATACACTTCATAGCATTGGTTACATCGGATATTGGATAGCATCGGCATGTTCTGGCGGAATGCATTATGTATAAATGACAAATAACTTAAACGGGATAATTACCATGAATGTTTGTTTTACTGAATACTCGATATTTTGACACTGTTGCAAGCGCCATGTTTACGGAGTAAACTGATGAGCTGCGAGTTTTTAGTTGCGATCTACCGACACGCCATAGCGAACTACACTCTTACGGGTTCGCTTATTTTTTTGCAAAATTTTAGTTATGTTAATATTAATTTTACCATGTTAGCTTAAAACCGTATATTGCATAATATACGTATATGCGGCAGTGCGGTATAATGTTTTTGGAAAGGGTAAGCTGGAGGAGAAGGAGCTAAAGGACATCAATCTTAGGGATGTCCTAAGGTAAGACTACAGAAGGAAATAAGGGGGGAAAGTCGCCGGGACAATATTTAACCTGCAGTTCCAGTAACGGGGAAATGCGATAACATAAGTAAAACAAAATCAGTTACGACTGCAAAGACAGGCACTCAGATACAAGAACAGATACAGTCATAAAGATGACTTCTCCTCTATATACAGCTTTCCTTTTTCCCCACTACCTTTTTTGCAATTCCATCTACCCATTTCCCGTGATAGCTCTCTGCCTAAAAAGGGTAAGGATTGTTTATTGGTCATTAACGAAATTCAGATCATTCGTTCCTTTGATACCTTAATTTGTAAAGGGTATCGGAAATTAAACGTCAGACGCGCTTTGTTGGAAAAATTAATAAGTTATAAACCAACGTAATTTTGCTTTTAACAACTTCGAAATTTTCACCCTATTACTACGTAGAAAGGTTTAATTTCTGATGGGAATAAATAATACAAATTAATGAAAACTGCGTGATGAGTAAGCAGGGGAGCTATTTCATAAACAATTCTAAGTCCATTCATATTTTAGAACGAGGAAGTTAGGTACAATTGACCAGTAATGATAGCGTCACTTTTCGCAATTTGTGCCCAATCAATACGCCAGCCCCATTATTACCAATCCGAGGCAATTGCTCTTCTGTATTCCTAATGCAATGGAAATAATTCTAGGCACTTTTGATTATCCCGGTTAAATAACCATTGTATTGGGTGAATGTAATTTGGACAAAGGATTGCATGTGAATTGTTTGATAAGGTCTGGGAATTTATTGAAATTTTCAGCCTGTATGGAAATACGGTATTACATTAGGTACATGACGGGTTAATTCAAATGCTCATTTGGGTTAGTTGATTAGCTAAAGTACTTCAGTGTAATTGACATTGTAATTTAAATTTCATTGGATACGTTTATTGATGCTTGCAGAGCTTTGGGATTGATGAATGTGATTAGTACCGGAAAGCCGCGTGCCGTTCAATTGTAAGATCGCGGGTTAAAACCCCAGCTTGTACTGATAATTATTAAAATGGTCGCTAGCTAACTTTTTTACCACACGCGCACAGTGCTCACTAACCAAGGACGAAGCGAAAGAGACATCCGTAGGAGGACTCTAATTACTAAATCTGCTATCAGTAAGCTGACGCGAATATGGCAGGATCAAAAAGTATGTAACAACACAAGATGAAAATCTTAAGAATACTGATCTTTTCGATTTAAATGGCTCAGCATCATGGATGATTCGGTCATCAGAACACAAGAAAATAGTGCCTTCTAAATGTGGTGTTGGAGACCATGGACAACCAAGAGGACAAACGTTTCCATCTTTCAGCAGCTTGGGATCCGGACAAGGCTATCCACCACTTACTACTAAATAGTCCTCGGCTACTTAGTCCACATAGCTCGACGTGATAACTTTTAAAAGCTTGTCATTGTTGGGAAAGCGGACGGCAAGCGGTGACGTGGCAGGTCTTCTACCCATTGACCATATCAAGTTACTACACTCACAGGCCTCGCTCTGACAACCGCCGTGAGGAAGGCCGAAGAAAAGAAGGGGTGGAAACGATTGGTGACAGAAGTCATCAAGAAATTTCAGACGGACACTACCTTCAGCAATGAAGTCAATGACTAAAGAAGATATCTATTGTATGTACAGTCGAGTTCTTCAATATATGAGCATATCCAAAGCTTTTAAAATATCTGTACACGCTTAGGACATTGTCAATAAGGTGATGGTAGTGTTTACATATTAGGCATTCAGCTGCACAGATATTTATGAACTCGACTGTATACATTTATATGAGGATTGCTGTTGTGTGTTCCACTGTGTACCAGTACCGTCGATCATCGTTACTAGTGAGCCGATATTGGTGAGTAAATCGGTAAGTTGTCAATCATTTCGTATTTGTGAAGACCCGAGTTCGATCCTCGGATTGGCCTTCGTCGGTGTTGGTCTTTTTCTTTAGTATATGAAATCTATTTCAATTTATCATTTCGTATTTATTACGATGACCTAGGCCCAATAATTTAACCGGGGGTTACAAATATACAGATGCAATGCTAAAAACTAAACCTTCCCGTTATCAGGAAAACAACTTCAAACCTGATACACTTTATACAAAGAGTTATCAGGTTTTTAGCTGTAATTTGATAAAATAAAACGAATGCTTTTTCCTGGAGCTTTTCCGGCTTATGCCACGGCTCCGGGCTATCTGGCTATCTTTCAGACAAGTGTGACAATTCCTAAAATGACTGAATTAAAGGCGTCCATAGGCTACGGAAACCGCTCACTATCGCGCGGGCTGTGTGCTTGTTTGCCACCACTTCGATAATTTTAGTAAAATCGTAAAGTATCGTCACTAAAAAGACAATTTCTTGGTGAAGATTTTTTTACAATTGTCACGGGATCTACTCGTATTAGTGTTTTAAAGAATTGTCGGTAGTTTTTGACATGAGAATGATCCTGTGTCGGAGTTTCGTGACATATTTCGTGTTTCTTGCGACATATGTCAAGAGCTATTCACAATAGTATTCGTTTTTAATGGTTATAATGATGTTTTTATTTATAAATAACATGTTGGCGGCAAATAAGCATACAGCCAGCACAATAGTAACCGGCACCCGTAGCCCATAGACGCCTGTAATACCAGTAATAATGATACTGACAATTGTCGCACCTGTCGCCGTGGTGACATTGGGCCCTGACGTTTCAACCCAAACCCAACGCTAATCAACTTTTATCCAAGGGTAAACTAAGAGCGTCACCTAAGGGTAAACTAGGCCTTAGTTGGATTGGTCCGGTTCCCTTACGTTTATTCACTGCAAAGCGAATAGTACTTAAATACCAAATAAGGTACAATGCCTCAAGGACCTACTTTAGATTTAAGGTAGGTAGAGGTAGGTAGTTAGGTAAGTTACACTTACTGTATATATTTCGAAAATACCAAATGAAACTTCGTACATAAATTCCGAAAAACTCATTGGCACGAGCCGGGTTTGAAACCCGCAATCTTCGAATTGAAAGTCGCGTGCTATTACCGCTGGGTCGTTAATGACCCAATTACCGCAGGGTCATCAACGAAAACCAAAAAAACAGAAAAGTTACGATTATTTTGTTAATTTATTATCACTTGACTTATTTCGTGTAACTAAATAACCAGTTTTATCAAAAGCTTGGCTTTGAATATAATATCCCCATTAGCATAATTCATTTGTCTTAACTTTTAATTTATTCACTAAAAACATTCAAAGCGTCACAATACGGAGAACTCGAGTTTTTTGCTTAAGAATCTGAGCGAAGTATCAAATAACTTTTTCAGCGCAATTTTTCATCCAAATCATGTTTAGCTCGTTAAGAGTGGTCGGAATTTATCTTCGCATATCGCGAGCGTTATTTTCATACAAATACTCTAAACATTTGTATTGAGAAAAATAAGAGAGTATTATTTGATGATGATGATTTATAAAAAACACACCCCTGAATAATTACCTACGGTAAAATTTTTTGCTCGTGTTATATGGCCCACCCGGTATAATAATAATCATTTTCCCCTCACTAGCTCGGAAAGCGCTGTTTTGTCCTTTAAAACTAGCGTGGAAAAACGCATTTTATCCACATGTGGGGCAAAGTAATCTAATTCCTATCACTTGCCACCAGTCCAGTATAAGTGAGTCCTATATGCCCATAGTAAATATGCGCAATCGGAGGTCACACCTTAAATTGGTCATGTGATCATGTCTTATCCCGCACTTGGTAAGCTGTTGGCAATATCTACGTACCAAGAGCGTACCTACTCTATGACAAATTTTGAAATTGATTTTTGATGGTTTCTTCAAGATAACTTGAAAAAATGAAAATGAAAAATTATTTATTGGTTACACATTAACACATTACTAGAAACAAAAACAGAAGTCTTCTTTTAAGTAATAATTTTACTTGTGTCAGAAGGCTCCGCTCTTCAGTAAATTTAGTGGGTTATAAACCAATGTATAACGTTTAATTCAAGGTTTACAATTTTTATTATGGACTTTTTATTAACTTACATGTGGATAAGATTTATAATTGTATTTAGTCTGTATTTTCCTCGCAATAGTGAGGGGAAAAATGTTGTATTACACACGGCGGCAAAGTTTGTTCAACTCACGTGCCTTGAGACCCTCGTAAAGCTCAAGATTCCAGTTATTGATCATTGAAATTTTGGAATCTTTCGCCTGCTCGGGGTCTCAATATAAGCCCGAGAGTTAAACAACAACTTTGCCCCCTTGTATGATAAATAACTATTTAGTTTTCATATTTCGCACTTGTTTACGTAATCTGTATAATACTCGTATCACGTCTTCACCCCGTGACCTTGATTGTAGTCTAGGTTTTTATTCCCGCCGTTTATGCCTATCTCTTTCCAACATATATTGATCTCAAAAGACATGGTAGCTACGTGTCTTAAGGTCTCTTTCACACTGGTGTTACTAAGGCGCTTTTGGAGTTACGTTGACTCCTGATAATGAAGAGTAACAGTGACATATGTCAGTTTCGGTAATCCTGGTATATGTCTGACTCGTCTGTGTTAGTATACGTCAACATGAGTTAGGACTGTTCAAGGAAACGATGTTGAGTGTTAACCTTAATAAAAGATAATCGTTTATGAGAACCGCTTGATTTTCCAGGAAGCATATTTATTTTTATCCACAAGAATGTAAAGTACCTAATTTTATGCACTTTTAGATATTTTTACGTTATGTATTGATATTAAATATCATGGATTTTTATCATTATATTTTAATAAAAAGTAGATATGTCATTTATTTATTTAAGTATTTATCAATTATATATATCGTCGTCTAGTACCTACCTATAACACAAACCATATTGAGCTTACTGTGGGCTAGGTCAATTTGTGTAAGATTGTCCCATATTACTTATTTATTATTTATGAATAGCATTAACTTGGCCAGTTATTATTTATTTTCCCAGATATGGCATAATAACACATAAAATAAACATTTATTTGCCACTATTTACTTACCACGATTTGCAATCACGAGAGTAGATATTTTGGTTACTTTCGCTTGTTAAGGTCTTCATGTTATTTCAGGTATCAATTTTGATTAATTTTGAGAAGTTACACGTAATAGAGAGAACTCATACTAATATAAACTAAATATTTATGTCTTTTTCCAAATGAAAATACTAATGGGGTACCTTTAAAAACCGTCGTCTTTAAAATGCAAGGAATATTAAATTTGACCCATACTATTTCTAATACGTACAATGCACTCTCTGTAAGTTTTAAGCTGGTTTAAAACTCGTGAGACGTGAAACTTAATAAGTGTGGGCATAAACTGTGAACTGTGGGGCTGTGCTCTCAGATAATGAAATCCCATCTCGTATGACGGCGTGTATCGATGTTTCAGTGGCAAGACATTGTGAAACATCCAAGCATGATTCAGTCTTGTCTTCTTCTAGGATGACCAGGATAGACATTTATTATTGCTTTGTTTTAGTGGCTAAAATAATGTTTTGCAACTTTTTTTTTCTCACTTTCAAAATGTTAATGAATAATATTAAACTGGTACAAAGAAAATCTAAAGCTGCGAATAAAATACTAACTATACTGTGTCTTATACTCGTACTGGAAGTAAGTAAAGAAGTATTTGAAAAGTTAGTTCTTCAGTCAATACGTACGTTTAGTATTTCGTAGGTTAGGGTACATTAGTATTTTATCGGACGTTTTATTACATAGTAATACAACGGCAAAGTAGTTTCGTGTTTTGTGCCGTAAGGGTTATTAGGGTGCCTGAGAATCAATTCTAAATTATATGCGCCCTTGAAATGCTTCAATTATTAATTATGAGCGCAAAGACGTTTTTAAATTCGGTTGTTTTGTTCTCAATTTTTTTTTGCTCGTCTGACCCAACTTTTGATTTGAACAAACTTTTGACCCAACTTTTGGAATCGTCAAAAAATTACGCATTTTTAATGCACTACTTAGTTCTACTACAGTTGCCAATAAATGCAATGCACATGAAAGTTTTAAGCTCAGTTAATAGCTCGTGACACGTGAAACTTAAGTGTGAGGATAAACTGTGAACTTCAGGGCTGTGCTCTCTGATAATGTAACCTCACGTCGTATGAGGGAAGCGTGTATCGACGATTCGTCGGCGAAACTTTATGAATCATGCTTGGATTTATCGTACAATTTTGATGAAGATGCTGCGATGGTCGGGAGCGGTAACAAGACTTGACAAGGTTAGAAACGAGCACATTCGTGGAACCTTCAAGGTAGCCCCTATTCAGGAAAAGCTGAAGGAATGTCGTTTACGATGGTATGGGCATGACATGCGTAGAGATGATGACTATGTGGGAAAGAGAGCACTTCACCTGCCTGAGAAAGCAAGAGGCAGAGGCCGGCCCCCTTTGACGAGGTGGACCAGTATGACAAGCCTGTTAACGAAGGAGGAGCTTCCTGACCCGACAACCCTAGACAGAATGTCATGGCGCAGAAAAATTAGGAGAGCCGACCCCACCTAATGTGGGAATGAGCAAAGAAAAAGAAGAAGAAGAAGAAGTTGTGTCTTGGGACACTTTTTCTCTCATCGCAATAAAGAAAGCTTCTGATGCTAATAACAATGATTCTTAAAAAAATAAGAATACGCTCGTAGCTATTATTTCTAGCCGAAAAAATATTTTTATATCCAGTCTGACTCGTAACTAATACTACTTAAATAGAAGAAGTTACAAAATTCTAACCTTAAGAATGACTCACACTAGTACGGACCGGGACGTAACCGGATCGGCCGATATGTCAGTTTCTAAAAAAACGTCAAGTGACCTCAGATGGCTCCGAGCTTGGACGGGATTCATTCTTTAAAAATTGACAGATCGTCCCGTTCCGCCCCGTCCCATCCCATTCTAGTGTGAGTCATCCTTTAAGGTAAGTATACAGCGTTCAATTAATGATTGTCAATGTGGCCAAATATATCGCGACTGGTTAGCTTTTCCCAGTATCATTATTACCTAACTTGCAGCGTACTTTTCATTCGCATTTTTAAGATGTACCTAACTATTTTTTTAATACTACGACAGTGACAAACAAGCATACGGCCCGCCTGATGGTAAGCGGTCACCGTACCCTATGGACGCCTGCAACTCCGGGGGTGTTACATGTGCGTTGCCGACCCTTTAAAAAAAGGAGGATTCGCTGTGTTGACAGCTAAAGGGGCAAGCTTTTGAGCAAGTATTTATTTCTCACATGATTTTTCCATTCACGTATTTTCTCATTGAATAATTTAACTATGTACAGTCCCCATCAGATATATCGGGACTGCCTACATGCCCACAAATATCTGAACATGCCTCTATTGTCAAAGCGTTAGAGTGCTCAGATATTATTGAGCACCTCGGCAGTTCCAATGTCTCTGATGGCGACTGTAAAAAGTTTTCGTATATGTAGACCGTTTCTTCCACATTTTTTTTTTCACATGCCTAATTTCTCTACTCTCCGCTTTCTTATACGCTTTCCTCCTGCATGCCTACCACGAACATCGAAAATTGGTATTGACGGGAAAACCTCTTTGTCACTCCAATATGCAAGTGTGACAGAGACGGAGATGCCAATCCGCAATTGTTCCATTTTCGTGGTAGGCGAGTACATTTTCCTTATACGCATTATTATTGCCTTTTGCTGAAATAACTCATATTATATAATAATATGTACCTACTCGTATCTTTTATTTTTCGATGTTTCGTTAAGATCGTTTAGTTAGTATTCATGCGACGTAACTGTAACCCATCCCGACTTCTCCTATGTAGACGCCTCAGTTAAACGGTAGACATGTAAAAGCAATGCTAAGGAAGTCACGGATAATACCAATCAAAATATAAATGTTCGTTCAATTAATCTACATAGTAATGAAATGACCTCACTTGCAATGCATCTTGCGTACGTATTGGAAGCGAAATGCATATCAAATTATTTAAAAATGGGATTAATTAGTAAAGTTCGAATGCAGGTTGAGGTTTATAAATGAACTAGGAAAGTCTTATCCTAACAACTTCTATTATTAACTTCTTTTTGTCGAATAGTCTGATTGCAATCGGTTTCGCCGCTGAGGTCGTTGAAGTTTTATTAGAATTTCTTCATTAATATATGAAGTTTGTTCTTCTACTATATTTGCATCTACTTGTGTATATATAATGCCGTCTGATTTAATTTTTTACAAATATCAAATCATTTAATGAAATATTTCAATGTGTTATTATACGCTCTCATTGAGACCAGGTGGCCTAAAGCATATGGCCTCCGATGACGTTGGTATTTTTGTTTAGTATTTTCATACATTTCCCGCACAAGCTTTCATAAATCGATCTGTATTAACGTTTGATTAGGAAGGTACTTACTTTGTCATGTCTTCGGGTCTACGGAACCTAGGCTCTAGTTATATCGGGATTTTCCCAAACGACTGGACGTTTCCTTAAATTGGTATTGCAAGAAATTGGTGCCAACTGCAACGTTCTCGGAGCCACAGCGGCCGACTTAATACAATTTAGGTTTAATATCACAAGAGAACGGTTTAAAAGAAAGGGCTCCACGTTTATACACCAGTATGCAGATTCACATGCCACCCCAATAAGCGGGCGAAATATTGCTGTACATATGTATTGGGGTAAGGGAAAAACGGTTATTAACCGGCCCAAATGTCAACCTCACCTGCCCGCGTTGGTGGTTCGTATGAATAGCCGAAGGCGATGGTCATCAGTTATCGCAGTGCCCCCTGCTAGATAACAAGCGAGGCTCTGGTGACCGAGCAAATGGCGGTATAACCATACTCCTGGCCGGGTGGTTACCCGGCCAGGAGTATGGTTATACCGCCATTTGCTCGACCGCCGCTGCCGGCCGCTGATGCCGCTGATGCCTCATCCAACTGGTTAGTTGGATGAGGCATCAGCGGCCTTGAGGTCCAAATAACCTCTAGAAAGTCTGGTACGGAACGGAACGGGAAACGACCGTAGCTAAGATCCCAAGAAAACCACCATGAGTTCGAATATGAAAATATGCGATTTGTCATGCGACTGGGCTGACTGACGCCCGGCGCCAGGGCAGTTCTGGGTCTCCTGGTGTGAATTTGGCTACCGGCTGTAAGCTTGTTCGTCCGCAGGCTCATAGCAGAAACTGGGCTAGTGCTGGACAGATTTCACCACATGCAAGTCAAAATGAAGGAGAGTGTGCTAAAGGTTGGCACCTGGAATGGGCGCGGTAATCATAAATTTCAGCTAGCGCTGATTTTTATAGAAATGAAAGTCACGACGCAAAATATGGTACCTAAAAAAAAATACTTTGAATAATGCTGTCTTGCTGACACACCAGAGCGGCCGGCCATCATTTTGACTCCCGTGAAAATAGTAGAGTCAAACCACGTTATCTCTTCCAAGTAAGAGTGTTATTTGAAACGTCAAACTTCTATGAAATTATGACGTTTACTAAGCATTTCCACAATCTGTGCTATAAAAATCTAGGAAACTTCGCACAGTCGGACTCTATTTTTCGATCGACGCATAATTTAACATGACTAATTTATGAAGTGACTAAATCGAATCCATTGATGCCAACGCCACACGACGTTGACAAACAACTCGATCCTAAGCCGAACAGATACAGTGTCAAGAGGAATAATTAATTCCGTTGAGAGCGATCTGTCACTACCTAACATCAGCATTGTAAGCCAGTGCTGTGTCACAGATTACCTAGCGCCAAATACTAAGAAACGTTGTATATCATATACAGGGTAACTTATAAACATTTGGCTTTAAACGTAGATTTTGTTACAAACATACGGCCCGCCTGATCAGGTGTCTGATGTCGAACTTGAATTACTAAACCAACCGTTTTCCGGCATTCAGGCACTCTCCAAGGTATAAAACTAAACTCCATACAAACTATAAATATAAATGAAGAAACATATTAAATAATATTTAAAACGGGTCACTCACGTAATTTCGTCGATTTTCGCTCGACATGTTTCGTTCTTTACGAAGAACGTCATCAGGAGCGCCCACTCGCGACAGAGGCAAGTCGTACACTGCGGGCTAATGCCCTATCTGCTCTGGTACTTGCAGCTGGCGGTGGGAGCGGCGCGGGGGGCGACACGGCGGACGATCTACCCTCGTTCTCATTATCATCGCTTTTGCAATATTATTTAATATGTTCGAGTCTCACGAGAGTTTTATAGTTAAAATAAATGAAGAAGCTGATTTTAATTTTTAGTGTTCCATACCCAAAGGTTAAACCGGGAACCTATTACTAAGACTCCGCTGCCCGTCTGTCTGTATGTCTCTCCGTCCGTCCGTCTGTCAACAGGTTGTATCTCATGAACTGTGATAGTTAAACTTAAATATATTTTTTATAGATAATGGTTGTTATCCAAGCAACCCAAGGCGCTGTTAGCAAAAGCTGAATTTCATTATTCCAGAAATTCACTTAAATAAAAATGCGAATTTGGATATCATGTTTACAAAGCTTTTTTATTTGTAATACCTACTTAAAATACATGCTTAAAGGTTCAAGTTTTTGCCCTCAACCTATATTATCTTCATGTCTGGGTCATGTAGAATTCTCGGATCCGTAATTATTACTTTTTCTAGGTAAAACAAATGCTAGGTGACCTTGATATGCTTCAACAAATGAGTCTTGGTATACGTAATTGTAAGTGCCGGGCTCAAAATTCTATGCTCCGAGTGCACCGCGCACTGGCTGAAAATTGACACTGCGCGGAACAGCGACTCGCGCGTCTTTTGTTTTTGTGTGCAAAAAAGATTGTCAAAACGGTTGGTTATAGTGATGTTGTAATTTTGTTTGGATTTTTGGCTATTGCATACATAAGCGTATTACCTTGTTTAACTTTGTGTGATAAACCGTATATAGTGTGTTCCATATGTATATTTTTAGCCTCCGAGGCCCGATCTGCTACAGTAATATTACTTGATATTTACCAGCTGCCTTTTAGTAAGGGAAAATGTTGTGAGAATTTCTGAGTAGTCCTTAATAAGGGAAATTGGACGTAATGTAGCGAAAAGGAACTTTTCACAAAAAAAGATAGGTAATTAATGACTTTTTTCGATTGAAAGTTCAAGTTTTATTGACAAATCTTTGTGGATTACGTGGGTCATTAGGAAATAAACGATATGCTAGAAACCTATATATGGAATGCTCGCCTATTATATGTTTTTATTAGAAATGTTTGTATTTCATTAGATGTAGAATGCTAGTAAAATCGCCGTCAATGGAACTTACTAACATTGTAAACAAAAGGCATCACATGTTTTGTCACTGTTTCTCCTCGTATTTTCACACTATCTCATCAAACACCACTGAAACTAGGGCTATTTTTTCATCAAGTATAATAAATTTACGACAATTGTAAATTATTTATGATGCTTTTTAGTTTTAACATTTATTTTAATCTAATAATTTTTCTCTAATAATTCTAATAAATTTAATATTTTAATCCGTATAAAAACGAGGAAAAATACAAGCTTATTTATATTTAAGCTTCAGTTTTGCAATTAAATATTCAGTTGCATTCATTTCATTTGATATATTTATTTTCTCATTGTATACAAAAAATATTTAAAATAAATGTATTCATATTTTGAACTACTAAAGTCCGACTTAACTAGATTTGTATCAATTTGATAGCACAGACTATCAAAATGTTTAATAAACGTCATAATTTCATAGACGTTTGACGTTGAAAATATTCCTTGCGTAGATTCTAATATCAAAATCAATGCAAACGCTAACTTTATACTCGTATCGTTATGAAAATTGTGGATTAACACATTCCATTTTGTACCTATTACTCTCAATTCTCATTTTGTTGTTAACATCACGCTGAAGAGTTTTCGTAGCGCTACGCCGTAGCGTTTCACGCTATTTATTTTATTTTTAATTAAAAAAAAAATCATTTATTTCGGACTATTAAAATCCATAGGGTTAAAACTAAAATATAGCAAAAAAGGCACCACAGACGCATAATGAAAACGTCTTTTGATTGGAGCTGAACGGGTTGAAATAAATAGGACATTGTGCATTGTGTATTTAGGGCGGTAAACAAGAAATTACGAATGGGTGTCAATTTGAGTAACGAGTTCGTAACTCTTGTAACGCCCGTGATACATAAAATGTTTAATCATCACATTTGCAATAAGCAATAATTATTAGCCGTAGTGTAGTGGCACATTTCACAGTACATGCACCAGAGCAGTGAATGTTTGTCGTGAAAGCGTATATGGACGTTCATTAAATGATGAAATTGTTCCTCTATAGATGATAACGATGATGACTCGTAGAAAAAGTATTGTATAAAATCGTAACAATTAAGTTTTTCAATCCCGTACCTTACTTAGGCAGCTTAGCAAGATGTGTACTCGCCTGAAATACTCTTCATTATGTCACGATTGTATAATGGTACATTACGATACAAGTGCGATAAAGTCAAAGTCAAAGTTTTTTATTTGCCAGAATTGTGGTACATTTAGGTAACAAATTCAACAACAAAGCACGACAGCACAATTCACCAAAACATTGGCATGCAAAATATACTCCTTATATACTAAAGTAGCTATGTACAGAATTATAAAATAAAAAGCTCAAAATACTTTTAAACTTGCCTACATAATTTGAAATATTTAGGTTATTTACATTAGTTATATTTTTACATATAGCATTAATTTCAATTAATTGTAATAATAAATATAAATTCATATCATTTGCATGTCAAGAAAATCATTTATACAGTAAAAACGCTTTGCAATGATTTGAAAAAGGAGATTTGCAATGAGTGGCGATATAATAAAACAGGAAGAAGGGAGTGTTTTAAATCGACACGAGTTGCAAATTACCTATTCGCACGTATATCGTACCTACGACGTTTTACGGTACATAATTATAGCCCTTTCAATTTTTGACGCAGGCATATAAAGTGCTCATTACCGCGCTAGTGCGATAATAAGCACTTTATGTGCCTGCTCGTTATTGCACTAGCGCGGTAATGTAGCACCATATATACTGTAAAATACTCTTAAATGCATTTTCCCAATTGAGAAACCAAGTGCCAAACATAGTTGATCAACATGGCAGCTTCAGCTAGTTGAAGTTCATGCTATTAATTGGATTGTAATTGGAGCAACTGGAACATCAAATTGCATTGATTAGACGTGCGTACATTTTCAAAGCGAGCTGCTCCTCTTCCACCTATCACGAGTCGAGTTCTCCAGTCAACCATTTCAAAACTATATAGTATGTAATTTAATGTCATTAAAAATATGTACAGTCAACTACAAAGAGATGTATCCATATCAGTCTTACAAAATGAAGGAACTTTTAGTATGCAAAAATGATTTACCCTTGCTTCGAGACATTTTCAGTATCCACCAAATCTTACACTATTATCGACTCGTTTAATATGCAACAATGATGTATCCCACTACATTTCCTCTTAATTTACACTTACAAACCTCTTTTATGATCTATCTATATGTATTGACAAATTAAGGTAAACTCCTAATGATACAAAGAAATGTATCCAATATCTTTAAATTCAGAACCGAATCCAAACAAAACATTTTCAAATTTGAAAACAAAAAAGTCTTCTTTACGTCGTTTGCTACTTCAGTAGATATATATTTATTACTATGGGGTCAAGGAACCAGTAGTCGGCCTTTTAACGAATGTTTTGAGTTCAAACCCTTCCCATTTGTGCTTGCGGGAACCAATTGACAAAATACAACTTTTCATTCAATAATCATTTATTAAACTTTTATAATTTAAAAGAAAAACACTGATACATTTATTTACTTTTGAGATAATTAACAAAAAACAACGAAGGGGACTTTTGCCCATTAGTCAGCCCCAAACAACCTTAAGTCGGCCATTGGGTCCCCAGTGCTCAGCCGTCACAACGGCATGAAATCATTATTAAAACAGGAAGCCGATCTTTGGAATCTCAGTACCCAATAGTCTGCCACACCAATAAAAAATACATTTAAATGCGGCCGACTACTGGGTTTTTGTTGTATTCGAGTTATACAAGTATTTACAAAATTGATTGTTAAAAATTACGCATCCAAGACTAATTTACATTCATAAATAAAAAAAATAAAGAGCTAAGACCCAAAGGTCAGCCCTACGGCTGAATACTGGAGTTTATGATAAAAAGGTAGGACCCAATAGTCGGCCGTCTCAAAATACTACATTCGTGGGTAAAAACATCCATTACAGTAGGAAAATATGCTCGTAAACCATATACTATTCTTTTCAAAAGAAAACAATTGCAATATAGTATCAAAGGAAGCTGCTTACCACTAATTACTACGACTCAGAAAAATTAGCGAATAAATGGCGGACATATTGCCTGAAAACGCCACATATTTTGTTTTACGGTTTTACATGAAAAAGTTTTCTTTGGTTTCCCTTTTAACAGATAGAAGACGTAAATGGTGCCATGTTTACAAATAAGAAAAAACTAAATGTACCTGAGTCGTGGCATAAGCCGGGATAACGCTAGGAAGAAGAAGAAGTAGATAAATCTTTTTTTAAGTGGTTTTTTTTTTCACAATGAAGAAATTAGGTACAATAGCTCCCCTTACAATACACCCCTTAGGTACAATAGCTTAGTAAGGATCCCTTAACGCACATGCAATTTTATGTATATTATAGATATTTATTAATATATTAAATACTAGTATTCATATGTAATTATATTTAATTGTATATATTGGTAGTAATATAGTAGTAATATTAGGTAAGTTGTCTTTTTAGCCTTAGTTGTGTAATTTAATTATTTTCACTGCACCCACCTTAATTATTTCTGTTTGGCCCTATGGTTGACTGGTAGAGAATGCCCAAAGGCATTAAGTCCGCCTTTTGTACACTTTTTTTACGTGCAATAAAGTTTAAAATAAATAAATAATAGCTACAACAGTACAATAATACAATAAAAGACTAAAAAAATACTAAACTATAAATTAAAGCTATATTTAAATAACCTAAGCTCGCTAACCTACCTAAGGTCCCCCAATTTTTATTAAGTAGATATTAGAAATTTTATAATAAGTAAATTAATTTATAATAGGTAATCTATATATTTATACATATAAAAGTCCTGTTGTCAAGCGAAACACGTTAGGAAGATAATATTATAGGGCTTACATTGAAAAATATTTTTAGATATAATGACTGCTGCTTTTGGGAAGTTCGATTGAAATTTATGATTGTTAATACGAATTAAATTATTATAATATGGTACGACAAAACCAAAACTGTTTAAAATATAGCCGTACAATAGCACAAACAAATAATACTAACGAATAAAATTAAGCTAAGTATACCTATTGATTGAAACTTCCAAGTAATTTTTTGAATCAGGCAGTACTTTGCGGAATTCTATATTAATTACACCTCATTCTCCTGTCAGACATCAGACTGAAAATATATCCTGATATTGCCTCGTAGAGAGGCAAAACACGTATTGAGTTTTGTATTATGGGTGCTGATTTTTATATTTATTTGCGTATATATTTATTGCGGCGGGATGGTGGGAAAATTATTTTCATGCAAAAAATAACAGGTTGGCACCAATTGACTAGGACGTTTGGCGGAATATCAAATTAACATTATTGTAGTAGATAACGAAACTTTCTTATTGAAGTTTATTAAAAGAGATTTCAATGATGTAGGTATAATCGGTTGGTATTACAGTTTGTTTTTAATAAATAATATTACTTTTCACTTACTTCTTTTTGTACATTATACATTTCGTTAGTAAAAACCGAATATACTGATTATTTGAAATAAGAGAGAAATTCAGCTGATTTTGGTAGAGGTATATTTTGATGTTGTTGATTAAAAGCTTATACTTCGCCACAAAAGTATTTTCCATTTAATTAATTATTAATGATTATGGGAATTACTGGTTGCAAAATACAATGTATTTTGCACCCAATACGTAGTTAAATTAAATATGATTAAACGCACAAGACTTTGCGCAACAGTATGCGAGTTTTTATTTTGTATTATTAATAAAAACACCAAATCATTCTTACCTCGAAATTAATTTACACAATTTTGTAATCCGCTCCTAACTGCAAGACCCTATTAAATACTAGCTATTGGCTATACTGTCAACATCCGTCTGATTTCAACCGTATCCATTTCAAAGTAAAACTGCCGATGGAATGTTTGTACCGAAGTATTTACCGAAGTATATCGACAACAAAGTTAAGACACACGGGAACTTCGCCAGATTCCTGTCGTATCAACGTCTGAGAATTTCCTTCAACATATTTATGTTTCTGTGTACTTCATTAAATAAGAATGTGCGAAGCTTAATAACCCGCGAAAACCGTATAGAAAATTTTGATGATGCTTTGAAAATTCATATGTAACCCGTAACTCCGTACGTGTTGATGTTGTTAATGATAGGAAATTCAATCCGTAAGGCCGGCGTCCTACGTCGTGGCGTGGGCGATGTTCTCGCGAACGCGAAGCGACGCAGGCGGCGCGGTTTTCACGCGGCGCGGCGGCTGTGTCCTACGCGGGCGCTCAGCTAGCGAACGCGAAGGGAAGCGGTGGAGTTGGAAGAATCAAACCTTTGATGACTGTGGAAGTGAGAACGTGAGCCGAGCGATTGATTCGCGAAAGCGAAGCGGCGCGGCGCGGTGCGGTTGCGGCGCGGCTGTCACACGATTGTCATGAACGTCATGGTCGCAAGATGGTGGCAAGCAATCTATATTCTATATATATTAATAATTCCATGCAGGGGTCGGTACACATGAATGAAACTATACTAAAATGAAAGATCGTAAAAAATAAGAGTTTTGAGTCCGCAATTTATATTGGCAAAATTCGGATTGTCGCGTATTTTGCATTTAAAAGTGTTAGTTGGTTGACACATTCAGCATCCTGCATTCCTGGCACATTCAGCCACGGTAGAATTTTTTTTTTATGCTATAGGTTTTTTTTGAAAAAAAAACAATGATTGGCTGTGTAAAGAGTATGCATTTATAGAAGCTGGAACTAACATTATGAATTTTACATTGCAATCCACCCTTACTTTGTCTTATAATAACTAAACATTTTTATGTCGTAGTGTATTTATTCATACAATATATCCGCAAGCTTTATGAATAAAATGATGCCGAAACGGGGTCAAATCCTATTCGGACGTAACGTAAAAATACCTATGTCAGATAAACGTCAGTCCATACAATGAGTAGGATACTATAGTTCACACATTATACCTACATTTATTTATACTATTTGTGTCTGCTATTGTACGGCTATATTTTAAACAGTTCTTGTTTTGTCGCGGCGAAAATGCACGAGTCTAAAGTTTTGTTTCCGTCTTATCCTGCCTTTCTTGTTTTCTATTCATTGCATGCCAGTAGGGATATCTTTAAACATAGCTCCATTGCAATATTTATGTTTGCTTGCGACATCCATTTTAGAACTGTCATGTTAAGCTCGTTTATATTTACTTTAAATGTTAATGATCTTTGAATTCCGCCCTATGGAACTAACACAAATGGAATTTGCGCTCTGTAGGAAAAATCAAATTATAATTGAGAAATCATTCGATTTAAAAAGTTGTGCTCGAACTATGTAAAACACACAAATCACCAAAAACGTGCCTTTCAAAGTTGAGGAGTTTGCTCTAGTCTTAGATACAATTATCAGATCAGAACCAAATTATATTAGGATCTCCTCGGATATATCTCTTCCCGAACAAATAATAATAATCAATTGACAAAGTAATCTCCTACAAAAGAACATGATTGAGAACCCATCGCCTACAATAATAAACAAATAACATGAATGAGAAATTCTCTTTCATGTTTTTTGCTTATTCAATTAATCTTGAAGTTGGTTGAGTTATCAAGTATAAAACTATTAATTAATTAGTAACATAATTGAAGCATCTACAAAGAAGAACAGGCAATTTATACAATTAGTCTTATAGTAAACTTCTTCTTCTTCTTTGTCGGTATCACTCTTGACAGAGTGGTCGTGGTCATCACTTCAGGTGTTGGTGGCAAGCTTCACAACACGCAGCCACTCTTCTCTGATAGCAGCCTTTCTCGTGCATTCATGGAGTGATGATGATGATGATCATCATCACTACATAGTAAACTACACTGAGTATAAAAACTAAAAAAACTAATTTAATTATATCGTACACAAAGCCTTGGTGGCCCTGCGGTATGAAGTGAGACTTTCAATCCGAAGGTCTCAGGTTCAAATCCTGCAGGCTCGTACCAATGAGTGCTACGGAACTTATGTACGAAATATCATTGGATATTTACCAATCGCTTTTCGGTGGGGCCCAATAAGGCCCAGTTTACCCTCTGGGTTGAAAGGTCAGCTGGCAGTTGCTTTCATAAAAACTAGCGCCTATGGCCTATCTTGGAATTAGTTGCCAAAGTGGACACCAGGCTCCCTTTGATGTAGCACAAGGCGGGGAAATGCTAGTATGCAAAATGAATGAAAGTCATTGACGTAGCTGACAAAATCGCCAAACTGAAGTGGGAGTGGGGTGAACATATTTCACAGAGAACTGATAGCCAGCATAGATAGTGGGCCAGCGAGGTTTTTTAGTGGCAACCACACACCGGTCGACTAAGTGTGGGAAGACAACAATACTATGGACTGCGCGGGTGTTCATGCGATACGGCCAGGGCACGATCGAGCAACATGATATTCTCTGAGGAAGGCGTATGTCCAGCTTGCAGCAGTGGACGTCTTTTGGGCACATCATGATGATGTACGCAAAATACTCGCCTTAGAATATAAAATCCTTTCCAGTCATGCACCATCTTAAAACAGTGGAAACAACAAGCAATAAACTTTATTACTTACTAGCTGGTGCCCGCGACTTCGTCTGCGCAATATCTTTATAAATTGTAGGATTTGTTATTCTGATGTATAAGCTAAATTATTGTGAAGTTTCATTATTTCAAATCCATTCAGTAGTTTTTACGTGGAAGAGTAACAAACATACTTACAAACTTTCGCGTTTATAATATTAGTAGGATAACACTAAATATGGAAATTAATGAAAACAATCTCGACATAAGCATACATAAGAGATTAAGTCAATAGAAATCTCATTTGAAAACTTTGTACAACTTGACTGGCTGAAAGGTAAATAATTCCTTATAAAGTAGCATCTTTAAGCTCGCATCGCATAATCACATAATATTCCCAGCGAAGTTATCCAGGGAGTACAGAATGATATATGGGTGAACTTTTGCAAAACACATCAGCCTGATATAATGCTGGATTCTTTCTTTCGTACCTACTTCTTCAAGTTTTTGCATCCTTGTTTCGAGTTTCAACAGTGTTTTGGTTTAAATATTTATGAGATCATTAGATTTGGTTTTTTTAACTTGGATAAGAGGTTTTATGGTTTTGTTGTGTTTGCGAAATGAAATGTTTAACCATGTTTCAATTTGGAGGGATTGAAAAGTAAGAAAATTAACACCTAACCGTACCGTACTTAAATTTATGTACTTAAATCTAAATTATATTAAAGCAGTCACGTTGAAGAAACTGAGGATTCTATGTTATGTTGCTCCATACTAAATGTTTTAAGCGGTAAGTGAAAAGCACAATCCAAAATATTTGATGCCTCGTTTGCCAAAATTTTAATGTCAGATTTAAATTTCCAAAT
Source organism: Lathronympha strigana (assembly GCA_949128165.1). Lineage (NCBI taxonomy): Eukaryota > Metazoa > Arthropoda > Insecta > Lepidoptera > Tortricidae > Lathronympha > Lathronympha strigana. The sequence goes on from OX421914.1 coordinate 3,385,102, forward strand.
TACAGGCTGAGTACTAAAATTTAGCTACAAAACTTTATCATTTACTTTCATTACATAATAATTATCAATATTTTAGGTAATTTGGATAACAACATCAACAACTTTTGAAATATTGCCTGTCTTTCTTTTAATACATGGGATGAATGTTGTTGAAAACTAGTGTACAAACGAAATTGTAAACAGAACAAGGGATTCACGCGCCTAAAACTCTGATTTGTGTTATTGACTAGTGCTCCCGGATATTGGTTTGTTTACTCATAAATATAGGAACACTATTTATGAGCTATTGCATAGTAACGAATTGCTTTATGGACAACTACTAACGGTTTTAGTGTCGGTAGTGTCGGTAGGTCGGTGTCCTATGAAGTTGGAGGTCCTGGTTTCGGATAAAGGTATTTGCATGATTTTTTTTGGAATTTTTTGGGTTTTTTTTTTCTAGTAGATCGTTATGTGTAACTTTTCGACTACTTAGGCAGTCACCTTCGGACGGAGTGATGTTGTCAGCTTTGCGGCGTAGATATGTCATGCCATTTTTGATAAATATACGAGAGTTTTAACCGTTTTTTTTATACCGGTATGACTCACAAAAGTATAAATTATATAAGTGTATATGTCAGATTTACTTAAGCTAAATAAAAAAGCACAAACTTATTTATAATATTTACCATTTCTCAGTTTATGAAATAAAATTGTCGACATAAACATTCACTTTAACTATCTACATAGAAATCAAATTACATCTAAACTGCTTAGTAATGCAAGGCGAACTATTTTAGCTTAGAACCGGAATTTCGGATCGCGTTAGACGATATCCAGTTGAAGTTTCACATATCAGATTAAAGTACTAAGCTACATGCACATGCAGCGCCGAAATAACTAGACTCCTGTTTGGTATGAGAACGACGGCATCTCGGGGTCGAGTGTTTGGTTTGTAATCATTTATCTTCGAAGGAATTAGTGTGGTTTGGGTGACGCTTGTGCTTTGTACTGGGTTGGAGTACTTGTTTTAAGCGGTAGACTATTATCTCGAATCCTGGTCAGGGCATTTATTTGTGTGTTTATCACGAATATTTGTTCCTGAGTTATGGATGTTTTCTATATATTTAAGTATTTATATGTATATATCTATTATATATATCGTCGTCTAGTACCCACATCACAAGCCTTATTGAGCTTACCGTGGGACTAGGTCGATTTGTGTAAAATTGTCCCACAATATTTATTTATTTATTTATCTTTCTCTCTCTGGTCGTTCCGTCATGACTGAGGATCGTGGTCATCATTGGATGATGGCTTGTACTTGGAGTGAATGATTTGTCTCCATCGAGTTCTGTCCATTGTTACCCTCACAACCAAACATAACTTAGCAAACGCACCAACAAATCGATTCTCTCGAAGCGTAAGATCATAACCCGCCTGTCTACAATATTCCACCAACGAATTATTTCGTATTTCTGCTACATAGTACGAAGAGTAAATGAAAGTCTCGAAAAGCTAATCGTAGTTGGTACAATATTAGTAGGTTTAATTAATTGGGATTTGTGATACTTTTGTGTTGAAAGTTAAATTTTATCAATTTGCTGAAGAAGGGTGTTATAATTTGAACGTGTGTAAGTATCTGTCTATCTTATTATAGCTCCGGAACGGATGAGCTAATTATTTGACAGGATGTTTATCATGTTTGATGAACATGAATAAATGAATATCGTCTCTAAGATATTCAGCTCAAATTGAAACCACTGACATTCGGGTGACGCTTGTGTATTGTATGGTCTTGGGTGGAGCAATGGTTTTAATTGGTATTGAAACACTAAACATTTATAGTGTTCAGTTTTTTGTGGTGGATTTTTTTAAAACTGACAACAATATTGAAAAAGTTTTTAATTTTTTTTATTCTATTTAAATTACAATGATCTTTAAATTTTTGTATTAAAACGTGTATTATTGTAAAATTATTATTGTAACTATGAAAAGTAATTGCAAAAAGTTGAGTTAAATAGGCCGAATTTATATTTTAGAATTTATATACCGGCCTCTTATGTTCATAGGCTTTTTACTTATTCGCATAGAAAATTCTGACTTCATTTTTAGAGCTCCGTACCTCAAAAGGCAAAACGGAACCCTTATAGGATTACTTTGTTGTCCGTCCGTCCGTCCGTCCGTCTGTCTGTCAAGACCCTTTATCTCAGGAACGCGTAGAGGTAGCATGTTTAAATGATTAATACATACACACTTACACAGGTCTGCGGTGCCCTGAAGCTATGAAAAAATCAAACCTCGGTGGGAGTCATTATTTTTGTTTTATTACTTTCTTTTATTATACCCTAGTAATTTTCACTTATGACTTAATTCATTTTATGTATTGTACCTAAACCTACTTTTTTTGCTTATATATGCACTAATGATATATGTGTACTATAATGACTGTATGTGTTCTTAATAAATAAATAATAATAAAAAAATATTGATACGTTGAAGCAGGCAGTAGGTAACAATTAACATAAACGTAATTCCATTCTCGATTAATTAAGTACTAGTTCCGAGCCCAAACCTAATAATTATATTCAACATGCAGGTTGTTTGTAAACCACTTAGTAGACATACAAACACTACAAACAATTCGAAGCTTCGTGTGTACAGTACGCGTAATAGATTTTGGCAAACTTCGCGAACAGTTCACTGGAGTGAGAGGACAGACTTTATTGTTCGGTTGTACAGTTACTTGAGTCTGTTCGCTGAATGGTACATAATATTATATAGCTTAGCATGGGAATGAATTGCCTACGACTGGATGGTCAAAATCATCACGGCATCAATCAGTTGTACTCCAGATGAAAAGACTGGTTCAAAAACGAATGGTAAATACATAAAACATTTCAATAATTACATCGTTAAGTACAATTCAATTCAAAACAGCATAAAGTTTTAATGAATGGAACTGCGATATTAGATATCTCGAATAAGTTTATTTCAAAGTTAATGATAGCTGTCGTTAGAACTGAATTATGATATAACAGTAATGTTTACAATAATTTAATGACGCCATAAAGTATGTAAAACAGTAGATCGGAATAGAAGTAGGTCATCTTTAAGGATGACTCACACCAATCCAATCAGATCCGATCCGAGACGATCTGTCAGTTTCTATAGAAATAATCACGTGATAGCTCAGAACCTTCGGAGGTCACGTGACGTTTTCTATAGAAACTGACAGATCGTCCCGGATCGGATCGGATTGGTGTGAGTCAACTTTCCTGCAGTACTCGTAGATGGCCCGTTCCGCTACTACACAAGAGAGGCAATAGAGAGGACGATTATTTGCTTTAGCAGAAAACCGTGTTCATTAGTTAAAATGTAAAAAAAAACGTGATAGTTTAAAAAAACCGGCCAAGTGCGAGTCGGACTTTCGCACGAAGGTGCCCGATGTATCCTTGGCGTAATCCTTAGGCAATAAATATTCTATCTACATAAGTTTTGCGACGTTGAGCATATAATAATAATCTTTAAAGATCTTTGTATTAAGTCGTCAGCAACTTTTACATTGAATATAACTTTTGAAATTACCAACATTAATTTAGCAACGTGAAAAGCATAAAACGCTAAAATTTTGGTACATTTATTATCTATCATTATGAATGTAAAAGTATCTTAATATAGGTTGCTTAGTAACGGCAGCCATTTGAAATCTTCGAAATCGTCAACAGTGCAATTTAGACCTTTTGTCGTTGATGTAGGGTGTAATTTTGGGAATGTTATTTTGGAATGGAAAAGGGAACCATTATGTAAATAATGCTGTAATGGCGTCATCATGGTTCACGTCGCTGTACTCAGATTGAAAACAATAAGAGTTTCGAGAAAAATATTGGACAGGAATTGACTATATCCAATGTAAAACAAGGGTGATATAATTAGTTATTATTATTGTCTTAGCAATTATCACCAAATTTTACTGTTTTACTTTGAAAATTATATTGTGAGCATTGGTGGCCCAGCTAAGCAGTAAGAGCATGAGAATTCCACTCCGAAGGTTGCGGCGTCAAATCCTCTTATCAATTTTTTTCGGAATATATGTACGATCTATCATTTTAAGTAGTAGTAAAAGGGTAGTTTTAAGGTATATTTTTAGTTTGTAACCAGGGACCGGAAAACCCCTCTTTAGGCTTAAGCCTATCGAGTTGGTTACCTAATCATATCTGTTACCCAATGATACTGTAACAGCAACATTCAGTAACCGAATACAAACGGTAAGCGAAATGTTGCTGTAACAGTAACCATAACCCGGTTAACTGCAAAACCCAATCCCGATAGGGTTTTTGTTTGGGGTTTTCTTTAGGTTACTGTTAACCTTATTATAACAAACGATTATACTCTTTACGTGTAAGTAAATTAGATTCAATATCTAATAACAGTAGAGGCTGGCATCGGCAAAGACAATTCCGTGTCAACAGTGAACGATAGAAATGTCGTAAAGGACATATAAAAACCTCGTACTTAGGACATTTGTATCTTGCACTGTTTTTTGGGTCCAACAGGTAGAATAACCCAGGTTTGTTTCATAGTTGTCACTTCAATCAATTTTGAACTATAAGCCGTTACACTAGAGTTGTATTAATAATAACAAGCGGTTTCTACGTCTTACACTTTCAAATTAAAGCGAAGACGGCAACGCGACGGCACGTGTTAATAATTTCTTATTTTTCTTCAAATACACAATGTCTGCGCGTATAGACATAGGTTGGCTGATGATGTCCTGGATTTGCGCTGATGTGGATGGCAGGTTGTCGAAATGACGAAGGCAGCGGTTCAACGAATTAATATTTTAATTCGGTATTTTTACATTATTTTTGTAGAAGTTAAAAGTTATATAAATTGAGCAAAAAGAAAAGGAATAGGTATGATGGTATCTAGTTGTCTAACGAATTGCGAGTGTCATCCATCGGCGCGGTTGGTGCTTCGAGGGATGACGAGCAGCCGTGCCATTGGTCGCCGATCACGCCATATGTGCCTCTCATTGGTACTGTTGATATGGCGATATAACCTGTATGTGACGTCACGGTAGGTGCATCGCGTTCGGGGATGCGCGCTGTAGCTAGGCGCGCCAAGGTCGATGGAAGTACATGGGCAGCCGTCAGCTGATTTCGTGCATGCACGTTAGATGGCGCCGGAACATAAGCTCCCGGCCTTGGAAGTAGTAGCTTCCAATGTGAAGACATGGCGATGATAGTTACTCGTCGTTCGTCGGCAGTGGGCAGATTTTCGAAAATGCTCGTCGTACGGTGCCGTGTGATGTGCGAATATCGGCTACTCGGGAGACGCCGTCTCTGCCTGGGAACGTCTTGGTAATTCGCCCTAAGCTCCATTTGAGGGGTGGAGTATGGTCCTCCTTAATCAGGACGAGGGTGTCCACCTTCAGATCAGCCATGTTGCGCGTCCATTTTGTTCTGACCTGCAGCTCGGATATGTACTCCTTGGACCACCTGGCCCAGAAGTGCTGTCGTATTTGCTCCACTCGCTGGTATCTGGTCAGACGGTGCACGGGAACGTCGTGAAGATCAGCGCGCGCAGGAGCCGTCAGCGGGCGTCCAATGAGGAAGTGAGCCGGGCTGAGGGGGGTATAATCTTGCGGATCTGAGGACATAGGACTCAAAGGACGAGAGTTCAGGATGGATTCAACTTCCGTCAAAACCGTGCTGAACCCTTCGTAAGTTAAATGTACATCACCTATCACACGTCGCAGGTGATGCTTGCAACTTTTAACACCAGCCTCGACCAGACCGGCAAAATGACTGGCATAAGGTGGCGTCATTATAAATTCAATTTTTTGTGAGTTTGCGTACTCTTTTATTTCATCCGAACAAGAATTCAAAAACCTTGCGAAATCATTCATAAGGCCTACAAAGTTCCGTCCGTTGTCTGAAAATATTTTTGAAGGTTTACCGCGGCGCGAAATAAACCTTTTCAAAGCCAGTAGGTACGCATCTGAAGAGAGATCGGTAACCAACTCTAAATGAACCGCGCGCGTAGCAAAGCATACAAAAATGCATAGATAAGCTTTAACAGTAGTGGCTCCCCGACCTTTACGATTCAGAATATAATAAGGGCCTGCATAGTCTACAGCGCAGTGAATAAATACGAATCCAGGCTCTAATCGCTCGGAGGGCAAATTACCCATTATAGGAGTAAGCGTTTTACCTCGAAAACGAGCGCAGACGACACAGCTGTGAACCACATTTCTAGCGAGATTCCTTCCGCTTACGGGCCACCATGCCTCGCGAAGCGAAAACAATATATGTTGTGGTCCCGCGTGCAGTAATCTTTTATGTTCGTGCCTAAATAAAAGAATCGCGAAATGATGCTTACTAGAAAGCAAAATTGGGTGTTTTTTATCGTAATCAAACGTAGACGAATTTGTAAGCCGCCCCCCAACTCTAATTAGTTTATTATCGTCAACAAACAAATTTAATTTTGCTAAGAAACCCTTTGCGACTGGTTTGTTTCTTATCAATGCATCGTGAACATCGCAAAATGACTCTAATTGCGATAAGCGCGAGAGTACAATCTCAGATTCCCTCAGTTCATCTACTGTGAGCGCGCCGGATCGACGTGCATCCTTGTTGCGCGCGTTATGAATGAAGCGAAGTACATATGCGGCTGCGCGCTGCATACGATTGAACTGCGAAAACCTGGAGAATGTAAACAAGTTATTGCTATTGTCGTTGCATACCAAGCTAGTCACAGGATTGGTTTTGCGTTCGGGTATCTGAGACTCGTCTGGCAGCAACGATGGATCTAACCCTTGACCGGTATAGTTAACATCATGCAAAAAATCGGGTCCGTTCCACCATAGGCTGGAGGAACAAAGCGCGTCTAACTGTAGTCCCCTAGAAACTAAATCGGCTGGGTTACATTTTCCGCTGACATGATGCCACGAATGACCTTTGGTAATTTCGTGGATTTCAGCTACCCTATTTTGAACAAAGGGTTTTAATAAGCTAGGCTGCATTCGAAGCCAACTTAATGCGATAGTCGAATCGGTATGAAAAACCACGAGGTTGAATTTCGCGCGCAATGATTGATTTATTTTATTGTGCAATCTAGCACTTAATAAACAAGCAGACAATTCTAACCGCGGTATTGTCATAGCAGGGGCTATTGGAGCGACTTTGCTTTTCGAGCAGAGCAACCTAACCGTAACGGCTGATTTGTCGTCAATTGTTCGGACGTAGGCACAAGTACCGTACGCTAATTGGCTTGCATCTGAAAAAATATGTAAATCTATACATATAGGGTCATTGCACATAACATGGCGTGGAATGCGAATGGTAGGTAATATCGACAAGTTGTTTACAAAGCGATGCCAGGCTTGCGTGACGTCATCGGGAACAGCGGAGTCCCAATCAATCTTTGATAAAAACAACCGTTGTAACAAACATTTGGCGATAATTATTACCGGACTTAATAAGCCGAGCGGATCGAAAACCTGTGATGCTGTGGACAATATTATGCGTTTCGTAACAGGTTTTGGATTTGGCTCGTGTCGTGAATGATAAAATAATTCGTCTTTTTTGTTATACCATCCAAGACCTAAGGTTTTACTATGCGCGTGTTCGCCTAACGATAGCTCCTTTGAAATATCATCCTTATAGCGTTGGTCTGTACAGTCGAAGTTAAAAACCCACTTGCGTAGTGGAAAGCAACCAGAACTCAAAACTTTCGCGGTTTCCTCACATATGCGTTGCAATTCGGGAATTGTGGACGATCCAGAAATTAAATCATCCACATAGAAATCGTCTCTGATCGTTCTAGCTACTTCAAGATCTGTACACTCCTGCGCCAATTGTTTAAGACACCTGCAACTGAGGAATGCAGCGGCTGACGTGCCGTACGTAACGGTGCTCAGTTGATATATGTCAAGGTCGTCGCTGGGATTATCGCGCCATAAGATAAGTTGTAGATCGCGTTGAGATTCGTCAATCTGAACTTGCCTATAATGCTTTTCGATGTCAGCGCATGCTACGAACCTATTTTCGCGGAATCTTAGCAGTATGGCGATCAAATCGCCTTGAATAGGTGCGCCTACGCGTTGTATGTCGTTCAACGCTTTCCCGCTGGTGGTGGGGGCGCTAGCATCGAATACGACCCTTAAACGAGTTTTTATTGCATCGGGACGGTACACCCCATGATGGCTTAAAAAATAATTAGGGGTTCCGTAGGTAAATACGCGCTTCATATGACCTAACGCGAGGTACTCTTTGATAAAGTCACTGTACATACCTTTATATATCGGATCGCGATTTAGACGTTTTTCTAACGACAAAAAGCGTCTTTTTGCTTGTGCGTATGAGTCACCGAGAACGTCGGGACTTTCTTTTAGAGGAAGTTGCACGCAAAACCTACCGTCCTCGAGACGAGTAGTTGTTTTGATAAAATTATTTTCGCATGCAATTTCCTCATCGCTGCGCGAATAATGCGATTTATTATTTATATGGACTTCCTCTAACTCCCAAAACCTACGTAATTGATTATCTAATGATTGCGCGTCATTAAATTGCGTGAAATTACAATTAATAGGTTTTGTACTGCGCGTGTTAGAGAAAACACGTCCCGCGACTATCCAACCTAACTTAGTGCTTACTAAGTACGCTCCGTTGGCTAGGCGCCTGTTTTCAGTTCCCAGAAGCTCCCAGAATAGGTCCCCGCCGATCATGAGCTCAACGGGCTGACATTCATGAAAACTAGGATCTGCCAGACATACGTTATCTGGAATACGGTAATCATCACGTTTACTCGGAAACGTAGGTAACGACGACGTTAACTCCGGTAAAACTCGACATTGTACGAACGTTTTATAACCGCCGACAAGCGAATTTATCTCTAACTCACATATTTTCGAACTACGTGTAGTTAAATTACCGATGCCGTTTATTTCTTCAGTGGACTGTAATGTATATGGATTTAATTTATCACATAACGCCTCCGTGATGAAACAACCTTCGCTGCCATTGTCAAGCATCGCTCGCGTTTTATGATAGTTACCGAAACTATCAGGAATTTCGACAAGGGCTGTTGCTAACATAACGGGTCTCTTCGTAGACAATCGTGCGTTGATGTCTATGTGTGCATTCAATACCTGCATCACAGGTTGCGCGTGTGCTATATTGTTATTAGAGACCGAGGAGGAGGGGGAGGGCGCCCGTGATGCGTTGTCTGTTGCCAGCAATGCTACGGAGCGCTTGTCACTGGCACCTTCCTTCTCGTTCTCGTGAATTATGGAATTATGTTTCTTGTTACACTTTCTACACGGGCCATAACGACATTCACTAGGTTTATGACCTACTCGTAGACAATTCTCACACAAATCTTTATCGCGAACTAGTTTTAATTTATCTTGCAAACTAATATCGATGAATGCTTGACACGAGTACAAAGGATGTTTACCGTTGCACATAAAACATAACTTCTTGTGCGGTGTTTGTTTAGTGGGAGATTTGTAGACGGACTTTTCGGTAACTACGTTGCAGTGAACCTTTGGAGTCGTGTGCGCGTTATGAGTAGCTGATTTTTTTGTATCGTACTGCGGATAAGTGCTACTTGAACTAGACCTACTGTGCGTGACTAATAGTGTTTCTAGCATATCGGCGCGGTCGCGAATAAATTTGAGTAAATCATCTACCTTAAGCGCGGCCTTAGTACCATTCGACACGGGTAACAAAGTGATTTTATATTGCTCCCATTCACGTTCGGTGATGGAGTCTAGTTTGGAGACAACTAGATATATAACTAAAGTGTCCCAACACTCTGTGGGCTCGCCGAGCATTTTTAAAGCGCGTAAATTCTTTAGAACTGTGTCTAATAGCTTTCTTAGCAGTGCCGGCGATTCCTTATTAAGCGACTGTATAGAAAACAACGCCTTAACGTGATTGTGCACTAGCAATCTACTATTATCATAGCGGTTAAGTAGCAATTCCCAAGCAATCGTGTAATTATCAGCTGAAAATTCAATCGAATCAATAACGAGTTGCGCATTACCTTTAAGCGAAGATTTTAAGTAATGGAACTTTTGAATGCTGGTTATTTCTTGGGAATTATGCACCAAGGATGAAAACGTATCGCGGAATTGTAACCAGTGTTCATAATATCCGTCGAAAGTAGGCAACGAAATGACGGGGAGCCGAACTGTTTGCGCCAAATTATTCGTAGTTTGTACTTTAGGTTCGTTGGCTAGCTCCGAACATTTCACCATACACTGCGTTTGAGCTAAAATCGCGTAATATTCGCTTTCGAACGTTTCTCTGACTTCAAAAAGTGTATTCATTTCGCTGTCGGGAATAATACCTTCTAACTGATTATGAATTTCAGTAAAATCCTCGAATATACCCTGAGCTCCTTGCATACGTAAATTGAGCTCCGTGCGCTGGGTATCGGACAGAACTAGACCCTCAAATGAACTCACAAACCTTTTGAAATTAGTTAGCCTACATTTTACGGAACCGCGTCTACGATTTAAATGCCTAATTGTGTCTACGTCTGTTTCCTGTTTAGGACCTAAAGCGGCATGAAATTCTAAATCGTCTTTGCCAGTCATTTTGCGGGACAGATAAAAGCAGGCGTAAAGTACTTACAGTTGCAATCACCACCACGGCCGAGCACAGCAAGACAGCTAACGGTACAGGTGCCACGTGCTGCTTGTAGATGACCTTGCGAAGGTTGACTCCACGACGCGTGATAGGGTCACAACGAAAGCTCAAGCACTGGAATTGAGAAAAGCACGGTATGACGTAGGCGTAAAAGGGGAAGAAAGAAGAAGGTAAGCTGGCTCGTCTCACCGAAGATCTTCACCGCTGCCGATGGCTCTCGTCTATACGGCACTCTGCCAATGCGTTCTCACACCCAATCCGTGTATCCAGGGCTGGTCAATATCCGGCTTCGATGGACCAAATTTATGTCTGCGCGTATAGACATAGGTTGGCTGATGATGTCCTGGATTTGCGCTGATGTGGATGGCAGGTTGTCGAAATGACGAAGGCAGCGGTTCAACGAATTAATATTTTAATTCGGTATTTTTACATTATTTTTGTAGAAGTTAAAAGTTATATAAATTGAGCAAAAAGAAAAGGAATAGGTATGATGGTATCTAGTTGTCTAACGAATTGCGAGTGTCATCCATCGGCGCGGTTGGTGCTTCGAGGGATGACGAGCAGCCGTGCCATTGGTCGCCGATCACGCCATATGTGCCTCTCATTGGTACTGTTGATATGGCGATATAACCTGTATGTGACGTCACGGTAGGTGCATCGCGTTCGGGGATGCGCGCTGTAGCTAGGCGCGCCAAGGTCGATGGAAGTACATGGGCAGCCGTCAGCTGATTTCGTGCATGCACGTTAGATGGCGCCGGAACACACAACAACCCGTTAGATTGAACTAGCTTATTTCATCAAATAAAATGTCATACCTTACAACTTCAATTCACGTTATAATAAATAAATATACTTCTATTAATTACGTGAATTTCTTAAGCTTACGAAAATTAAAAGTGTAGTACTAAACAAAATTGCAATTAATGAAACTGCAACATCATTACGTTTGCTTGCATGTTGTGATTTAAAGTTATTCGTAGTGTTTATTTTGACGGATTTAACTTGTTCAACGAATTTAGTGAATATCTCTTACGAGTCTTACGACTAACGTCGGTTATTTTTTGTTAAGTTATTTAATCAAAACATTCAAAACCATTGTAGTAGGAACGAATAGGTCTAATACTGCACGTGCAATGATAATTAAACAACTTAGGTAGCCAAGTTTACAAGTCGGGCTCGCGTGTAATTTAGATCCGAGTATCCGTGGTACTCGTAGAAACAGATCTTAAATACACGCGGACCTAACCCATCCTTATCCGTTACCATAACGTTTTAGGGCATTTTCAAAAATAGGGTACCATTTTCATTTCTTTTTGAATATAGGAAGTTTTGGGTTTTTTGTAACCAGAATCACGATTACTATTGGAAACAAGAAAAATAGTGTCCCGTTTTTTTTGTCAGCTTTGTAACGCATTTTTTTCATACATTTCGTATGGGCCGTTAGAAACCTGACAAAAAATTTTTTTTATGGAAAATTGAGGACCCATTTTCATTAAAAGGGTGCACTTTTTTCTGAAAATGCCCTTTAACGCATTTCAGTTAAGGTTCAGGTTCAGGTAAGGAACCTGTGTTGAGTTGTATGGCAGCGACTCAGTTTAGGCCCTAAACTGAATCACGTTAAGACGTCATGGTAAGGCCCCTTGGCGTGTAAAGTAACAGTGCATGATAATTAAAATAAAAAGTAGGGATACAAACAAAAAATTAGACATACTCGTAGTACATATTATGATCAATGTGAACAACAATCAAAATACAAAATATTCAGCAAAAACAATTCTACAACGATAGTAAAAAATAATATCGCACTTTTGTCTTAAATCTTCATAATAGGTAGGTCTTCCCATCACGGAACAATTGTGTTCCGGATCTTTGGGAGGCGTACGCGGAGCCGAAGCCAACACGCTGAGACCCTTTCGACAATTTAATGAAATGTAAGGGGTACACCGAGCGAATGATGCACCTGCCCGAGTTATGGGATGCAGAGGCAGCACCGCCAGGGTGTATAGACTATTGAGATTTAATGGAAACTAAAATATACTGGTCTATTAGGTGAAGGTGGTTGACTAAATACTGTATTATAGAGAATAAAATCAGACGTCTGCCTAACAAAATGGTAATAAATTTAATTTACGGCAAACGGTGACTCGCCCACATAAGATGGGCCCCCACAAAAAGCGACATCTAAGAGAGCTCGAGAGCAACACCAGTATGAGGGCTGGGGGTAGAGAGGTGTCACTAAACTTTGAACATATAGCCAACTCGCCACTTAAGTTTCCACATCTAGTAGTTAGGTAATTATTAGGATTAGCTTTTGGAGCCGACGTGCTCATATTAACAAAGGCTCGTTTATAAAACAAAAAAATGGCCTTGCACGTGCAGACTACGGACGGTATCGTTATAAAAATTATGGCAATTTAAAATGATAATATTGAAAGCAGCTCTAGAAATTCCTGCTTCAAAAACTTTACTTGCATTGTTTTTACTAATTACTCTCATGAGACAATGACATTTAAGTGCACAAAGATGAATACCGACCGAGTGCAGGCTTATTGTTATTGCCCTTATCGGTTCCACATAAACAATGAATCTCGGCAATGTCTAAGCCGCGATGCGTTATATTATCTTGGTCTGGTATTTTACATTAATATTCTTACAATTTACGTAATCCAGTCAAATTATTATTACACATATTTTGAGTTGATACTTTGTATCCCGATACCTATACCTACTAATTGGTGTCACGGTAAACACTTCCGCTTTTCTATGTTTTCTGTGTGTATGTACACGAATGCATAGAATGAGCAGAAATCTAGATCCTGGATGGCTTTATGGATCTAGGGTGCCATGAAACATTGCTATTAAAGTAATATAAATAGTTAAATACGGTATAAGAGGGCAAGCGTACTGTTGGCTAAAAAGCTATCTCAATGGACAGCGACAATGTGTAGAAGTTACAAAAATAGTTAAAAACCTTAACAAAACGTATAATTCGCCGTTCATCATTAACACATGCGGCGTGCCATCGGGTAGTATACTAGGGCCGTATTTGTTTTTACTTTACATCACCGATTTACCTGGCGCCACACAAAATGACACTATACTATTTGCAGATGACACAACCATAGTAATTAAAGAAAATACAGATGGTTCTCTATGAAATATTATTACATGTACCTACATTAACAAATGTAACAAATTGGTTAGAAAATAATAATCTCAAAGTTAACTTAACCAAAACACAACTGGTTTAATTTCAAACTTATCGCAAATCAATTAGATTATCTGCCGATTTTAATGGTGTGAGTACAACTTAATGAAACGGAAAGTGCAGTTTTTCTAGGAATTAAGAATGATAAGTTTTGTAATTGGAAAGCCCATATTAATACCCTTTGTACCCAGTAGATTATATTTTGTATCGTCTGCGAGCAACCGTCTCTGAGGCGGCAGCAACGGCAGCCTATAACGGTTATGTATCGTCGCAAATCTGTTACGGAATAATAATATGGGGCAACTCATCAGATGCTGATAAGGTTTTCTTAGCCCAAAGAAAGTGTTTACGAGTAAGATCTTTGTGTGGAGCATATTACCTAGATAGTTGCAAGCCATTATTTAAAAAAGTATACTACCCTTGCCATCCTTATATGTATTTGTTATGTGTATATTCGTAAAACATAATATAGAATTGTTTAAAATGAAAGGAAGGGAAAAACGATATAAACACGATCTAAATACCGACACATCAGACATTAAAACTATTTCAAAAAATACGTGTGGCACTCGGGGACTGCCGCGGTAAAGCTATTGCATATCATTTTGTATCAACTTATGCAATTATAATTATTTATTTATTTTATTCATGCAGTATTTCTTTTTCTTTGATATTAATTCAAGTTACACTTTTTGAGCGTGGTGACCGATAAGAAAACAAATTTTTCTATTATTTAACAAATAAAAAGTTAATATTGTTTAAAATGTTTTTATTATTTTACAATACATGTGGGTTTTATTATCTTACAGTAGCTGTTGGTTATTCAGGAATATTTATCATTGAAACTTATGATAACTGAAATAAGAAACATAAGTTTGCGACTTAATATCCTCTAAATACCTAGAAAATACCGCGTCAATGGTGGTCCCATATTTTGTTGTAGACTCTTGTGGATCATTATTCATTTTCAAATTCAATGTTTTTGATAGAAAAGTTGTCAACATTATTTTACAATATATGTGGGTTTTATTATCTTACAGTAGCTGTTGGTTATTCAGGAATATTTATCATTGAAACTATAGGTTTATGATAACTGAAATAAGAAACATAAGTTTGCGACTAACATATTTGATTTTGGCGGGACTATAATAATAGTGTTTATTTTGACGTTTGACATCGCCGTATCTCTGGTAATAAGAGCTACTGTCCTCAATATTTTGTATAGAATATGACACTTAGCGACATTCGTTTGGAGATATATCCTTTCCTCGATAAAGAACTTTGTAACAAAGTGAATAAAGTCGGTTTCGGTCCGTCGGAGTGGGGAGCGTCAGGTTTTTTTTCGTTACGGAATTTCTGGATTCGGTCCCCGCGCTCAAGGCCCGCGATAGAAGCTATGCAATAGCTTAAAAAAAATTGTAACTCTATGGCCATCAAATTATATTATAATTATTCTTCCTGTACATATGAGAGTTCTTAAAGGAAATAAAATCAGTAGAAAACTCTTGTTCATTGTTAGATTTTGTATATAATTAGATATTGTTATTATAATTTTAGTATTATAAATTTACGAAAACGGGGCTTAATCGTGTATAAACTTTGAAAACAAACCTCCGACGTTTCAAGGGCGACATTGCCCCCGTGGTCCCGGAGAAAGACTGTAATTTTAGTAGTATTTCCGTGAATATACCTACTTAAAAAAGTTATACCCAGAGTATCTCGAGATGCGATATTGTAATGTAATAAAATAAATTATAGATGTTTAATTACTCATTTATTGTCGGTACATTTTCAAATTAATTTAAACACATTACAGAAGCGTCTTGTAAATGTCGTTGTCACACACGATACCGGTTTTCTGCCCTGTTTGGAACATGCCATTAGGCCACGTGTAATTAAGACACGACTCGTGTACACGGAGCCACGTGTCAGCGTGTACTCTTGTAATCGGGAGCCCTAATCTCAAACTCGTACGATTATACAAATTTTGCTCATTACTACGATAATACGAGATACGAAAAAATAATATAATAATAAGTATCCAATATCAAAGTATGTCATAATCATTTGGAGCACCGCTTGCTGCACTTGCTTACAATTAACTCAAATACATACTTTTGTTTTGCCAATGGTAGCAAATAGCGGTCTCAAGTGAAAACACGTCAGACGTCAGCGTGCGTAGCCAAGATGCCAATCGCTCACGCTTAATAATGTATCGTAGCTACCTCTCTCTATCTCTCTTTCTTATTAGCGTGACAATGACAGTTGCATTTCATTAGCGAGTGAGCGTGAGCGGTTGGCATCTTGGCTACGCACCCAGGTAAGAAAAGAAAGTAATTAACCTTCAAACCTTCAAGAAAAGAGCGTACTCCCACCTTAAAGGCCGGCAACGCACTTGCGACACCTCTGGTGTTGCGGGTGTCCATGGACGACGTTAATCGCTTACCATCAGGTGATTCGTTTGCTCGTTTGCCCCCTATAGCATAAAAAAAAAAAAAAAAAAAAAAAATTGCCGGCAAAATCGTATTAAGATTGGTAATAAACAAGACATTTATTGTCGCATTATCACTCTTGACGCATATGTGAGAAATTAAGGAAAGATAAAAACTATTCACCGTTTTATAATGTAAACATTTTAAAATCACGATTTCCACTTGAAACTTATCTGCTATGAATAGTATTGTAGTGTCTTTTGTTAAACCCAATCGCTAATTACCTGCAGAAAATGAAATGCAGTAATACAAAAACCTGTAATATAAATTACAAATTTACTGTCTTAAGAATAAGGGTCAAATTGGAATAGGACGCATTTCACATAAAACCTTTTAGAAATGAAATATGATCTGACCACCTGGATACAATTGTATAATTTATTTTGTAACTTAAAATATTAGCGGAACTCTCTTTCTA
This sequence comes from Lathronympha strigana, assembly GCA_949128165.1. Classification (NCBI taxonomy): domain Eukaryota; kingdom Metazoa; phylum Arthropoda; class Insecta; order Lepidoptera; family Tortricidae; genus Lathronympha; species Lathronympha strigana. Next base: position 3,401,857 of record OX421914.1, read on the forward strand.
ATAAAAGGGATTGAAAAGAGACTTCCGCTAATATTACAAGCTACAACTGATTATGCAATAGGCCTCCGGTAGCGTGTTTTGCAAGTCTTAGTTAGAGGGTGGTATTTATTATATTATTTTTGCTGTAGTTGAGTAGTGTATGAACTAAGCATGGATTAAAAATTCAAGAATCCAAATGCATTAAAAATCCAAAAAGTAGGCCAGTTGTCGATTGTAAGAAATATCAGGAATAGAATACAGTGTAGCTAACGTTGCCGGTACTTGGTAGCATAGCGACTGAAGCTTGCACAATATCCTCAAATCGATAAGAAATCTGTTCCCACTTTTTTTAATATCTGATAAATAAAACTATATTTAACGGGAATCCGCTAAGGATTGCTTTAATTTAGTTTTATAATAACATAAATAAGACTCGTTGATAGCTATGTCACGGAGTAGACAGAATGAGTAAGTTTGACATTAGATCTGCCAGTAGGCAGACGGTTGGAAAAGGCGAGATATCCGAAATTAAAATAAGTATTCAACACTCTCCTTGGATTCGAGCCTTTTCACAACAAAAAAAACATAAAAAACAAACAATATGACAGCTAGGTCAAGATAAAACATAAGGAGATTACAAAGATCCAAGCGAACACATTCCAAGTTTGGATCTTAGAGTTTTAAATCTGTCTTTCGACAAAGCTTTAGTAAAAATATCTGCATACTGGTCTTCACTAGTAACAACACACACAGGACTTGATGTAGCAAGAAACACTGCAGCATAGGACGAACCGCCAGACTTATCAGGTTGTGAATCGTTCGCCTTTGTTGGGCATTCTGGGCTTTTGTGACCATATTTATTGCAGGAATAACACCTTGGCCCCTTAAATTGCCTCTTATATTTCTTGTTGGTAGCCACAAGTGCTGAGGAGTCAGTCTCAGTATGTCTTACATCTTGCAATAACTTTGCTTTTACAGAATCTGAAGTAATCTTCATGCCCGAGCTTTCCATGGCTATGATCATAGGCTGATACGATTCAGGCAGACCGGAGAGCAGCAATGTCCCAAGCCATTCATCATCTACCTTGAAGCCTATGTTCCGGAGCTTATGGGCAGTATTCATTATCTTGCTCACGTATTCTTCTACATTTTGACAATCGGTCAACGAGGTATTGCAGAGGTCACGCAGTAACCCAACGCGACGTGTCAGCCCAGAGTCGTCGAACGTTTTTGACAACTGTTCCCAAACTTCTTTGGCGGTGCCAGCCTCTTGAATGTGTACGTAATTTGTCGGATCAACTAAGAGTATTATCTTTGTCTTGGCTTTTGTATCTCGTTTTACATCTATTTTGGCTTCTGCGGCCGGCTCAACGCAATCCCACAACTCTTCATGTTGAAGGTAAGTTTTTACCGCAAATCGCCATGTGGCATAGTTCTCACGGCCGGTTAATTTTTCTATTAACGCCACTTGATTATTTGATGCCATTTTTAGTCGTTTTAAAAAGATCTGAACGTAAATACACTATTTTGACGTAAAACAATTGAGAGTCACAGATTTTTTTAAAGTCAATTTTGCTTACACTTCTTCGCACTTTTACACTAAGAGTTTTGCACTGCCTACATTTCTAGGCTTAACTGGGCACTTAACCTGATAAATAAAACTATATTTAACGGGAATCCGCTAAGGATTGCTTTAATTTAGTTTTATAATAACATAAATAAGACTCGTTGATAGCTATGTCACGGAGTAGACAGAATGAGTAAGTTTGACATTAGATCTGCCAGTAGGCAGACGGTTGGAAAAGGCGAGATATCCGAAATTAAAATAAGTATTCAACAATATCTACCTACGTAAGTTGCAAAATTTAACACAAGCTACAATAATCAAATCAACTTTTAATTATGAAAAATAAACAGACACCTGGTTGACCACGCCTCGGTTCTTAATTTCAAAAGGTTATACGTTGAGTGCATGCTATAACAATTTGAACTTTATTGCCAAAGGAATACTGTTGTTATTAATAAAATATCTCTTGTTCTTTATGGTACTATTTCGTGCAGGTAATTAGCTGTTGGTTTTACAAAGGATAACAATGTCGAGATTTTAAAAAGTTTTAACTTTACCGACAGCCGTCACAAGATGTACTCACAAAATAGCACTATTTGCTGAATTTTATCGCTTCGTAATCTGAGACTAATAGTTATGTTTTGTTTTTAAATAATATCAGAATAATTGCGCTAAGTTACCCATGTATGATGATTATTTACGACTACCTATATTTGACTGATTAACTACAAGAAAAATAAATAAACTTGAGCGTAGTAGAAACAAACGCTCACGCCGCTTTCATTTCTATGTATGATAATAAAAATGTTAGGCTAGCCTAAATATAGTAAGGAAATAAAGAAACGATGCCACACTAAGAGCAAAACAAACCTGGTTCCACAGCGAGCGACAACGTCCTAACTCCTAGCCATGGTCATTCAATATTAAGTCTAATTCCTGGGCGTATAAAGATTACTTTCGTTTGAACTGTTCAAAACAGATTAAAACACTAACAGAATTCATTGCGGTTAGTTACTGGTTAGAGGTTAATTGGGGTTAACTGGACCGATAAGGTTTCCGAATGATTAAGGTTTCCGTATCATGAGTTAACCATATTGGAGGTGTTTTGAAAACAACCTTTAAAATAACCTTATGAAAAACCCGGGTTATGGTAACCGGTTCCGGTCCCTGTTTGTAAGATTATTTCAATTTTGTACATTTTGCTTTTTTTTTGGTGTTGAATAAAACTTTTCTATGTCTATGTCTATGTCTATGTCATTTGATATTTACCAATCGCTTTTCGGTGAAGGAAACCATCATGAGCAGACGTAGGAATCGGTGGGGCAAATTTTCTTGACAGGTAGGGACTTTCTATATCGATAAACTCAATTATCGATGTTCCTTTATATACAAGTGATCGCCCCCAACATTTTATTGCGTGTGTTTTTTGTAACTATTGTTCAACGTAGTATATTTTAAATAATCGCTAGATTATATAAAGGTAGGACGTAATACCTATTGCACTTCAAAATACGATTTATCAGCCAAGACCGAGTCTCTTAATGCCCGAAAATATGCAACAAATTCTGGTCGTTTACTCTATTAATAGCAGATGGGACATTTATGAAGAAATATATTGTTACGAGTAAAATTTCAAAAGTTGTTTAAAAAAAAGAAGAGAATTAAGTTATTATTGAATTTGATTTTTACACTTTTGATAAAAAACTATTTGTACAAGCAAACCTCTCAGTGATCACTTGTATATAGAACTAGCATCGATAATTGAGTTTATCGATATAGGAAGTCCCTACCTGTCAAGACAATTTGCCCAACCGATTTTTACGCCTGATCTTGAGAAAGTCGAACTAATCCTAACAATTCCTAGTCAACCCTCTGTGTAGGAAGTTCAGATGGCAGTCGTTTTCGTAAAGCTAGCGCCTACGCCAAGTTTTGGAATTAGTTGCCAAAGCGGACTGCGGGTTCCGTGTGCCGTGACTAAGCCGGGGAAACTCTAGGAAGAAGAAGACTGAAACAGAGATCTGTGCTGCAAGATAGAGCACTAAATATTTTCTGCTTCTATATGTATGTATGTATGTATAAGCTTTATTGTACAATAACAGAAGAAATACAAGAAACACAGTAACATAGACAATTTGATACAACAAAGGCGAACTTATCCCTATGAGGGATCTCTTCCAGTTAACCTTTGAGGAAATTAGATAAAAACAGGCAACGATGAAAGACAAACTAAGAGCAAAAATTGTACAGTAACAAAACTTCAAATAAAAAGTAAATTTTGAATACACATTGTAACTACACTATAAATAAATACGCAATAAAAATATATATATAATATTTACATATATAAATATACACTAAACAACAATACATATATACATATATTAAATAATAAATATATATATAAACTATTAAACAGAGCATAAAGGACAAACTCCAATCAAGGGTCGGAAAGCCACAACTTCTTTAGCCTCTCCTTGAGCGATGCTGCAGATTGCGATTGCCTCACAGACACCGGCAACTCATTCCACAACTTTACGGCATGGACAGTGAAAGATCTACTGTAAATACGCGTCTTGTTGGACGGAAAAGTGAGAGAAAGGTTGGTGCTAGAACGTAAACGGTGACCACTACCGGAAGCCAGGAAACTGAATTTCTCAGATAGATAAGAAGGAGAAGCAGGATTGAATAACACACTGAAAAGCAATGACAGGACATGCACATCTCTACGACGACGAATCGGAAGCCAGCCAAGTTGTTTTCGGAACTGGGATATATGATCATACTTACGCAGACCAAAGATATATCTGATACATACATTTTGCAAGCGTTCGAGTTTGTCAAGTAGCTCCTCTCTAAGATCTACAAAAACAATATCACCGTAGTCTAATAAAGGAAGCAGAAGGGACCGAGTAAGAGTGATTTTAGTATGAAGAGGAAGGAAATTTTGGAGACGTCTTAGTGAGTGCATAGATGCGAAAAGCTTTTTACTGATCTCGGCAACATGGGGAGTCCAACTTAAGGTTTGGTCCATGGTGATACCCAAGTTCTTGACTGTACAGGAGAAAGGGATAGTTACTCCGTCAAAGCGTAAGTCGGGTACCACCAGCTCCGACAATTTGGACATAAAATAAGGACTACCAATAACAATAGCCTGCGATTTCCGAGCATTCACCTTTAACCCAAAATTATACGCCCAGCTACGTATCGACTCGAGGTCGCAGTTGATTTTGCTAATCAGTGAAGGAAAATCATCGAAGTCACTCGCCGCGTAAATCTGTAAGTCGTCCGCGTAAAGATGATAACTTGAAGTTAAAGACTCAGTAATGCCATTAATAAATATTGAGAAAAGAAGGGGAGAGAGAATTCCTCCCTGGGGAACACCAGCGGAGAGGTTACACCAATCCGAAACCCGGTCATCCACCCTGACACGCTGGCGCCTCCCAAAGAGGTAGTCACGGAACCAAGACAGAGCAGTATTTGATAAATTAAGCGACCTCAGGTTTTCGAGAAGGATATCAAAATCTACAGTATTAAAAGCACTACTGAAATCTAAAAGAACTAACACTGTGAGCTTTTTATTCTCAATATTAAGACGAATGTCATCGGTGACCTTAACCAAGGCTGTAACAGTGCTATGCCCAGGACGAAAACCAGATTGTAGCGGATTAAATAAATTATACTTATTAAGATGCGAGAGAAGGCGACGGTTCACGAAATGTTCAATAATTTTGGATAAAACTGGGAGAATAGAGATAGGACGATATTGTGAAAAGGTTGTAGGATTTGAGGTTTTAGGAAGTGGGATAACATGAGCAAATTTCCACGCAGAAGGGAACGTACCGGTAGTAAAGGAAACATTTATAATATCGGATAAGATAGGGGCGATGTTATCCGCCACGAGCAAAAGCATGTCCAGTCCCAAGCTATCCTCACCGACAGCCTTCGTCTTAACATTTTTTAAAATAGTAAGCGTCTCTTGCGGCGTGATATTACCAAGCTCAAAGGAAGAAGAGACGGGGAAACGAAATTTGGCCAGCGTTGATAAAGTTGCAGTTTTAACGGCTGGATCCAAGGCCACGGGAGAAGTGCTAAAATGCTGATTTATAGAGTCTAAATCTAGTGCACCTGTGGAGCATTGTGGGGCTTTGCCCACCCCAAGCGACTTCAAGAAACTCCAAAGCTTTGATGGAGGACAATCCTCAATAGATTTATGAATGTAGCGGCGCCTAGCGTCCCTACAAGATTTGTTACAGTGGTTACGCAACCGAATGTAATGGCGATGATTCTTCTCAGAAGATTCCGTCCTAAACTTGACTCGGGCTCGGTTCCTTCTGGCCATGAGTAATTTGATATCCGACGTAAGCCACGGCGCAGGAAAATGCCTCACCTTCATCGGCCTTAGCGGAGCGTGTTTGTCAAAAATCGCAAGCAAAGTGGTATTAAAAGCCCTTAATTTCAAATTGACATCAGACATACCATCGATATTAGCCCAATCAGCACCGTCTACATCTTCGCGAAGCGCCTGCAAATCAATGCTACGGAAGTCACGACGCATAACAATTTTATGTCTTTGTTTGGGTGGCCGAATTTTAAAGGAAGCAAAAATTAAATCGTGGCATGAGAAACCAGCTGCATTAAACTGACCATGCGAAGCAACTAAATCAAGAGAAGACGTAATAATGAGATCTAAAAGAGAAGGGGGACCGTTATGTGGGAAATGGGTTGGGGCAAGAGGCAAGATGTTAAGATTTACCGAAGAAGTAACCGACTTAAGTCTAAGAGCTCGGTGATCATCTTTGATTAGACAAGTGTTAAAGTCGCCCATTATTATGTGATGATCAAACTGTGCGCTAAGATCTTCTAAAGTTTTTTCTAGGGAATCAAAATAATTAACGTGAGATGAGGGGCTGTAGAATACGCCGAGGAGAACTTTAGAATGGCGCAACGAAACATTTAAAAAAAGATACTCGGCCGAGTTCGAGTAGTCCGGAGGAGATTGAGCAACCACTTGACAACTCAAATCACTTTTCAAGTAAATGGCAACCCCACCACCTCGCACTGTCCCCAATCCATCAGCTGCAGTACCAACCCTGTCATTGCGTATTAAGCGGTAACCAGGTAGAGGGTAAAGGACAGAGGGCAAAGACGGCTTGAGCCAACTTTCAGAAATAAGTATGGCGTCAACATTACACGAGGAAAAAGTGGAAAGTAGTTCTGGATAGTGAGCTGGCACACTTTGCGCATTTATATGTACAACATTGAAACATTTCTTGGAAGAAGCAAAAGTGCATTGAAGTCGCTCGCCCAAGTCAGGCATATCAGAAGCATCACTCAAGGAGTCATAATGGCTAGAAGACGATAAAGAAAAAAACTCACTTTCTAGGCTTACGTTAAAAACGTCCGACATATAAAATGGAGCACACTATAAAGTTGATAAAATATAATAATAAATTATAAATATGAATAAAGAGTATATGTATAATAAATATTACTATATCAATGTGTATGCTAAATAATATGATAAAACTAAATTAATCTAACACTTGTGGTCAAAAACCTCATTTGCTCGCCACAGTTAATTAACAATAATTAACAAAAACAGACAGTAAACAAAAGTATAAATACGATTCTACAAAATGTTACGCAAAGAAAAATACACCTTCCTCTAAGCAGTATCGAAACGCAGTAGTATTTTGACAGATGAAATGTTGGAACACATTACATTGACATTTGATATTGGACTTGTAAACAGCTAAATTGAAGGTATTTAAGAAATACGAGTAAAATAAAAGACTTCAAAAAAAAAACATGCAAAGAAAACTAAAACTATCGAGAGCTAGATGCAGCCGGGGTCTTTTTAACATTTCGTGCTCGCCTGGTATCGACTGACCTCGCCTGCGCCGGCGCCGAAGGCTTGGCGGCCGCAGCGGGCGCTTTGCTAGAACCATCCTCAGAAGAAGCAGCAGGTTCCACAGAAGAAGCAGCAGGTTCCACAGAAGAAGCAGCAGGTTCCTCAGAAGAAACAGCAGGTTCCTCCGCAGACTGACCCTCAGCGCTCGCTGAGGCGGCCAGAGACTTTAACTCCTCTAGAGAAGTAATCTTGTGCCTGGAGCCGTCGCCGCACTGCACCACAACCCTGCCGTCGCTCGTCCAGCTGTCCTGAATCCCGAAGATCCGTCTCGCCTCCAAGAAGACTGCATGCCGGGATGCAGTTAGGAACTCTGACACTGTCTTACCACATGTCTTACATTCTATATGAATCATATAGAAGCAAAAAAAAAACCACGTCAAAATCCGTTGCGTTGTTTTAAAGATTAAAGCATACATACATACATACAGACTGCGGGAAGCGACTTGGTTTTATACTGTGATGATATATGTATAGCTTACAATTTCACGGGACCATGGGGTTAAAGATGACTCAAACTAGAACTAGAACCGGGCCGGACCGATCTGTCAGCTTATATAGAAAACAAGCCTCACGTCAAAACTGAAAACATCAAAGTCATAAACCCGTCCTTCACTTCCTTACCAAGTAAAGGAAGTGACAAAAAAGAGATGTATATATGTTTGTTATTTCTCCGATTCCGTAGGTTAAAAACAGTTTTGCTGATCTCTTTTGATGCAATTCGTCCAAGCAGCCAAATTAAATACATCGTTGTAATTTGGTAGTCGGTATCAATGCATTACAACTTAACTTGGTCGCATATTTTGATAGTGGATTTTACAAATGTCGTAAGAGGCACGTAATCAAGTTAGACATACGACATTTGAGAAATCCACTGCCAATTTCTAGGCCGCTCCAGGCCGCTCCAAACTGTTCTCGTTTGACAGTTATCGTACTCCTTCCATCGCTTTACTTATTCTTCCGTGACGTGAAATTGACAGATTGACAGATCGTCCCGTCTCGGTCACCGGTACCGGGTACCGGCCCGCTCTATTGTGAGTCATACTATATTATTAAATAAATTCATTATTAATGGATTAATAATAAACAAAACATAAACGTGTTAACTTTATAGCTCCATCTCTCAGCGCCTCTTTCAGCACCCGAGGTTAGTCAACTAACGCGGAGTTAAGCGTTTTAAGTATGGAATTTGACAGCAAGTGGCCTTAGGGGCAGTGTTAAACACTAGAACGTGTTCTTTACAAGCAGTTTTCAGTAATTAACGTTCTTACATCTTCTGATCCCCACACATCGAAGAGGCACCATGAAAACACAAAATATACACCGGAACGCGAGAATTTAAATGATGGAAAATAATTCCGAAAGTGCTTGTTATTTGAATAAATGATGGCATTGTGGGGTTGATGATATTTTCATATCATTTGAATCTTCGTTAAAATATTATGCTTCATGTGTGTTTTTAGGGTTCCGTAGCCAAAATGGCAAAACGGAACCCTAAGACGATTTTGCCACGAAAACTATTTTGAACAAATTATTTCAAGCCGTTTTTGAGTTTTTATTACAAAAGGACGTAATAGGTAAGTGCCTTGTTATTTTGATGGCACTTACGCCTTTTTGCTCGCACAATTTTTTCATCGTGTGACCGGTACAGAACCCTCCATTATGCGTAGTCCGACACGCACTTAGCTGGTTTTTTTATTCTAACGCGTTATTTTTTTTTACTGCCTGCTTGAGATTTTAATTTTAAAGTCAACCAGAGGTTACGGGATATTATTATTCAATTTGTCAGTATGAATCAAATCGAACAAAGTCTGGCCCATAACTCAGCTAAACACCTACACTACACTACACCATTTAAAGCATTTATTATTAAACTGGTCTTTAAAAAATGACGTTATCATAATATTTTATATAGAACTAGAGATAATATTTTATATAGCATTTATTACTTGTTTCAGATACGAGTGTTATTCGAGTTTTGCTGAAAGTAAAGCATCAAAGGTAAGTAACTATATTTATAAGGTTCAAAAAAGTACCTCCAATACAATCCTTTGAAATTCAAATCATTATAATATTGTCGACACAATATTATACCTAATACTTAAAACAATTCAACGCCCATACGATAATGCCAATGATGCGAAACGATTCTGTTAAATACGCAAGTTTTCGAAAAAAAAAGGAAAAATTCCCAGTATAATAATAGCTTTGGATTTCTCATTTGCAATTAACATACTTTAAAAATAATTACCCATGGTGAAACATAAATGTATTGGTTTGTAAAGGTTATCTTCCAAATTAAATTAACTTTCAGAAAAATAATATTTCCGAAAGTTTCCGAAGCTGGGAATTTTGACTACCACGTTAATTGGAAATTACCCGTCTTATTAACGATACATTACTGCCAAACCCACGATCACTGATTCCGATTTGAAAGCCGCTGTCTTATAATTGACGAAAAACAAAAGAATTTACTTTATTTCTACCAACAGCTAATATCAATATAATATTGAAAATTTAATGATGTTTACGATTTCTCAAGAAAGCCAAACATTTTTATAAGTGTTTTTAAGCTCGACAACGCCCAAATACGTTTCGGCTAGCGTCTGAAATCTCAACTCCCCAAACACCATGATTTGTTAAGGCAATTTATTAATTTCTTACTGGTTGCTCTGTCCGGAATGTCTCGTTTAATCTCGCTGTCAGAATGCTTTGACCTCCGCGTCGTGATTCGTCAAAAGATCATGATTAATGATGTGATTTTATGAATTAGCCCTGCGCCGACTTTCCTTGTTATCCGGATTTAACTCGTCTCTTTGTGTTTTACAAGATCTGGTTTGATAAAAGATTAATCCTAGACACTGGACCGAAAAGATTGTACCATTCAAAATTTAAAATGGTTTCTTTGTGCACAGTACTAATGTCTTAAAATATTAGAGTAGTATCTCACTGTGTTTCTTGTAAGTAGAATGTTTTGTTGCATCTTCAGAAACGTCACAAGTAGGTACGCTGTTCTCGGAAGTGGCTACGTATTTACAGCGTTTGAGGTTAAAACCTCAGAGCCTTTTGGCCGTGGAGACCAAGTGCTGATCCTTTCTACAAAGATATTTAAAAGCGACTGGTTGAGGCTCCTGGTAGTCAGAGGACTGGCCACTATTTTGCCCAGTGGATCAACAATGATATTCTTTTTGGCCAGCCTTCTGGGCACCCTCCTAGCAACGAAGAACTTAGGCTATTTTTTAAAATAGATAGGTAGTGTTTTTTTAAATTTATTATTATATCTTTTCTTGTTTACTTTGTCGTGTTAAATACATTTATTAAAAACTTCATATTTATCCAATTAGTGTACATTTCATAATCGAGTATGATATATTTTAATATATTTCTCCTTATGTCTGATTTTGTAGTCTGAAGAGAGCGCTCTGTAGCGACAAGACTGCTCATTGCTTAATTTATACTTTCATGAAAAGACAAGGTTTCATGAAAGTAGAAATTAAGCTCTGTATCAGTGTAATAAATATATTCAAAACAACATTTTGTAGGTATTATTTTCAGCTAAGCTAGAAATACAAACGCTTATAACTGTAATACAAAAGTTTGGTTGAAACTTGAAACCCCTTTTCAGTTGAAGATGTTTATTTAACAAGATTCGGTAAAAGCAATCCTATGAGACAGGCGTTGTCAGCCATAAAACAGAATCACAATAGCTGCCACAAAGGAGATGGAATAGGATTGTTTTGGTTAAGGCCTGGGGGTTATTCGTCTTTACTAGATGTAAACTAACAAATAATATTAATTTCTCTTGATACGAATAAACATTGAAAATAATTACCATTTAGTAATTACCAGAAATCTACATTTTCAAATTATTGCATAAGCAGATCGGGTAGCAGGGAACTTTTCAATGCATGTACATAAGTTCTCAAGCGCACTATCCACGAGTTATTTCCACTGATTTGATGTGTTTTTGTTTTAAATTTTCCCTGTAATAAGCGCGAGTGGACACTAAGGTATCAATTATAATAAAATTAAGTATAACACTCACGTATTTTAGTCTTATAATTTAAACTTTCGTGAGTCATACTGATATTAAACATGTCACGCCTATTGTGATAAAAATACGTGAGGTTAACCGTTGCAATTTAATAGTTTAGTCTTTACGTGCGACATGTTTCGGAGAGCTTAGGTCTCCATTATTAAGCATTAAGTACAATTCGCAACGAAGCGGGCGGGCGCACTGCAGCGCATTGTGAAACGCACCTTTCGCGATGACTGTTATACGTAATCTATACATATAAAAGGAAAAGTCCTGACTGACTGACTCACTGATCAACGCACAGCCGAAACTACTAAACGTATGATCCTGAAATTTTCACATTACGTTAGGTGTTTAACGAAGGTAACGAATAAGAAAGGATTTTGAAAAAATCATCTTCTAAGGGGGTTAAATCAGGGTTGAAAGTTTGTATGAAAGAACATTTTTTTTTTTAGATAGAGACTCAAAAGTTGGTGTAGAGGTTTGTTATTAAAACTTCATTATTTTCTGAAAAATATTTGAGAAAATAATGAATAACAAAATAAGTAGCTTTTTAATGCAATCGCAAATATTAAAACAAGAACAATTTGGGTTCCGTAAAACTAGTTCAACTACAGAGGCATGCTTTCACTTAATAAAGTACGTAGTAGAAAACTTAGACAGCCAAGTTCCTATTATAAATTTACTAAAACGGGGCTTAATCGTGTATAAACTTTGAAAACAAACCTCCGACGTTTCAAGGGCGACATTGCCCCCGTGGTCCCGGAGAAAGACTGGCTGAGGTTGACATCAACATCTTCTAGCTGCGCGGGTTTTACGAACTACCCGCACTTGGTCTTGATTATCAACTTGAACATTTTGCGCACTAGGGATGTGACTCTGTCGACACACTACACTCACGATGTACGGGAAGCCATTGAAATCAAGAAATACCCCAATTTCAATCGGGATGACGGTTTTAGAATCTCGTCTACATGGAATCCAGTCATTGATAAATGTAAGCGTAATCGAATATCACCTGCTCAAAAATCGGACATCGTGAGTGTAGTGTGTCGACAGAGTCACATCCCTAGTGCGCAAAATGTTCAAGTTGATAATCAAGACCAAGTGCGGGTAGTTCGTAAAACCCGCGCAGCTAGAAGATGTTGATGTCAACCTCAGCCAGTCTTTCTCCGGGACCACGGGGGCAATGTCGCCCTTGAAACGTCGGAGGTTTGTTTTCAAAGTTTATACACGATTAAGCCCCGTTTTAGTAAATTTATAATGTGTGAAAATCGTGAAAGTTTAAACAAGTTCCTATTGTTGCAATACTTCTAGATATGACAAAAGCGTTCGATTTTGTAAACCATAAAATACTTATGAATGAATTATATAAATACGGCATTAGAGGTACTGCCTTTGAGTGGATAAATAGCTATCTTAGCAACCGGCGGCAGTGTGTCGAAATCACGAGAATTGTTAACAACACGAAAATAACGTTTAGGTCAGGTTACAAACACAACTCTACCGGCGTACCGCAGGGAAGCATATTGGGTCCTTTGCTATTCCTTCTATATATTAATGATCTACCCGATGCTACAAGACATAAATGTATTCTATTTGCTGATGACACTACCGTACTTATAAAACGTGAAGACCCTAAGACATTTGAAACCGACATAAATAATGCATTAAGAGACATAATTATCTGGTTAGAGGAGAATGATTTGAGCATAAATTTAAATAAAACTAAAATGATACAATTTTTGACCTGCAAAAGAAAGCCAATTAATTTAAATATAACGTATAATAATCATGCCATCGAAGAAGTTGAATCGACCAAGTTTTTAGGAATAACACTGGACTGTTTATGTAACTGGAAGAGTCACATTGACGACTTGCGTATACGGCTGGACCGATTCGTGTATGTCTTAAATCGTGTGAGAAATGTAGTATCGGAAGAAGCAGCACTTTCAGCTTACCATGGTTATGTAGCATCCATATTACGATATGGACTCATACTTTGGGGAAACTCAGTTGATGTTGATATCATATTTAAATTACAGAAAAAATGTATACGAGCATTATGCGGAGCTGACTTTCTAGAGCCCTGTGAACCTTTATTCCAACTCAAACGAATACTGCCTCTTCCATCTCTATACATTTTTGAAATGTGCATTTTTGTAAAAAAACATATATCACTATTTAATGTAACATCCACCCACTCCAAGAGAGGAACACATACATCTAAATTGCTCATGCCTAAAACGAAATTAGCATTATCTAGGAAAAATGTCTACTGCATGGCTATTAAATTATTTAATATTCTTTCAGACAATTTCAAAGAATTGCAATTATGTACATTCAAGAGACAATTATTTAATGATTTAGTTCAAAATTGCTATTATACTGTAAATGAATTCTTAACAAATTGTACTTTATAATAATTCTAATCTTAATATATAAATCCATTGACATTTAAAATATAAATTATGTAATTGCTATTTCTGTTTTTGGGTTCTAATGTATATTTTTGGTATATATAATCGAAACACGTAGGTATTGTAAAATTAATGTAAATTTTAGGTTAGATATTGTACATAGTTAGTTTAGTTCGTAGTTAGTAATTAGATTAAAAATAATATTTGTACGCCAGTCAGGGCAAAACAAGAACCGAACTGTCATAATATATTATAAAACACCTATATGTACGCTTGTTTAATGCAAATAAACGATTCATTCATTCATTCATAAAATACAAAAATGTAATTTTAGCGTTTTGGAGAAATCCACCCCAAAAGGGGTGAAAAGTGTGTTAAAAGTTTGTATGGCGGAAGCGTTTCCCTTTTAGTTATAGACTACAAACTTTGTGAAAAGAATCCTCATTAGAGTTTACAAAAAGTAATTTCAGCGATTTTGAAAATTCGACCCTTATAAGGGTGGAAAGGGTGTTGAAAGTTTGTATGGCGGAAGGTTATCTGTTTAGCTAGAGACTTTATTTTATGTGTAAAGGCTTCTCATCAAAATACAAAAAATGTGTTTTTATCTATATAATATATAAAAAAGAAACTGACTGACTGAATGACTAATTGACTGACTGACTGACTGACATATCAACGCACAGCCCAAACCGCTGGTCCTAGAGATACCAAATTTGAAACGTAGGTTCCTTATAAAGTCTAGAGGTGCACTAAGAAAGGATTTTTCAAAATTCAACCCCCTAAGGGGGTGATTTGAAAGTCCAAAGTTTTTATGGGGCAACAAGATTAGTTGGCCTATTCCATTTGAAACTTTACAGGAGTATTTATAAAGATAAATGAGGTAGCACGTGTTTCAGGTTTTTTGAGAATTCAACCCATATAAGGGGGAAAAGGGGTGAAAAAGTAAAAAAAACAACATGGGTATCGTTTTCTGGTTTATCTGGTCGCTGATTACAAAAACAACGACGATTTTAAAATCTAACGTGGCGAGTGTGAAATACCATCTTCCCTGTTGGGGCGCGAGGGGGTCGAACTCTAAAAATATAAATATGGGTGTCGTTTTGTTGTTTATTTCTGGTTCTATAGATTCCAAACTTAACACTTAGGTTCCTTATAAGGCGTAGAGGTGCACAAACAAAGGAGTTTTCAAAATTCACCTCCAAAGGGGGAGAAATGACGGTACAAACTATGTATGGGGAAACATGATTAGTTAAACTATTTTATTCAAAACTACACAAGAGTATTTCTAAAGATAAATGAGTAAAGACGTGTATTTGATTTTTTGAGAATTAAACCCCTAAGAGGGCAAAAAGGGGTTCAAAAAACATCATGATTATCGTTTTTATGGTTTATCGGGTCGCTGAAATCAAAAACAACAACGATTTTAAAATCCTATGAGGTGGACGTATGATACACCATCTTCCCTGTTGGGGTGCGATGGGGTTGAAGTCTCAAAATATCAATATCATTGTCGTTTTGTTGTTTATTTCTGTTTCTAGAATTTCAAATTTGGCACGTAGGTTTCTTATTAAGGTGTAGGGGTGCATTAAGAAAGGATTTTTCAGAATTCACCTTCTAATTGAGATAAGAAAGAAGATCCGAGAGGTTCTTTACAATGAATCTGGAGCCAAAACTGCGAGAAAAGGCCGCCATTTGAAATTTCGTCAGTTGTGATCTGATCGTGATGGAAATCAATATCTGAGAATCCGAAAGGTTCTTTCTAAGGAATCAGAAGTCAACATTGATCGTAATATGTACTCGGTTGGTACATATCTAAAGGTCCAAGAGGTTCTTTATAACGAATCAAAGCCGCCAACTTGATTTTGAAATTACGTTACGGTTGAACATTTATTTTGTACGCGGGCGAAGCTGCGGGAAATAGCTCGGATTTTTTAGAATTCTCCTCCTAAAGGGGTGAAGTGGGATTTGATTATATATCGGGAAACAAGATTTATTAGACTATTTTATTCACAGGAGTATTCCTAACGAGAAATGAGTAAATAGGAGTACGAAATGGGGTGAAAAAGTCAACATGGGAAATATATACAGTAAGTGTAACTTACCTGTTACACTGTTGCCTGACTGACTGTTACCTGTGTTTAGTGTAACCTACCTCTGCGGTCTGCCTACCTTAAATCTAAAATAGGTCCTTGATCAGAATTGCGAAAAGGGGCTCCATCTTGAATTTATTGAGTTTTAATCCGACCTTGATAATAATCGGTATTTGGGGATCCGAGAGATTCCTCAGTAATGAATCTGTAGTAAAAACTGCGAGATCCGGCCGCCATCTTGAATTATTTCGATTTTGATCCGATCGTGTTAAAATCGATTTCCGAGAGGTTCTCTTTATGAATAATCTGAAGTTAAAACTGAGAAAAACGGCCGTCGCCTAGAATTTCTTCAGTTATGATCTGATCGTGATGAAAATCGATATCCGAGGATCCGAAAGGTTCTTTCTAACGAACCACCAACGCCACCATCAACGGCCACCATCTTGAATTTATAGAGTTAAGTTCGTGATAAAGCTCGGTAGGCACATATAAAGGGTTCGAGAGGTTCTTTATAACAAATCAGAGGTCAAAATTGAGAAACAGCCGCCGACTTGAATTTTTCGGTTTGATCACTTTTGCGATAACCATCCATTCCATTTAAATCCGTTCAGCCAACCGCAAGATAATAGCGGACAAACATACATATGTAGGTACATACAAATATACGGGCCCAACCAAGAACCTCCTTATTTGTAGACGGTTGAAAATTACGTTACGCGGGCGAAGCCGCGGGTAAAAGCTAGTTTTATCTATAATTTAAATTCTATTGGATATGAACTATTAATAATATATCGAAATGTAAATTAAAAACACGTATTTGTGACATCACAGAAAACAACATAAGAAACAAAAGAAAACGACAAAAAAGGATTAAAATGAAAATGTAGGGTGGCATTTACCTTTGTCGTTATACTAGTAAGGTACTATGGCCTAATGGAACAATGACAGTGAAAACGCCACCACAATCGCCCTCACTGTTTCTTTCCTTTCCCGTTCCCAATTCCCGTTAATTGTTAAACGCTACGGTAACATAATAGAAGTCAGCAAAACCGCATTGCTTTCTAAAGCAGCGTATATTCTACTTATGTTCTTTACAGTTATGACGTTTTGTAACGAGATAGAAGCAGGCAAAGTTGTGAGCCATAAATGTGTCTAACATGTAACAATAGCGGAGACGCCGCGAAGGGTTGACAACAATGAAAAGAACAAATACTTAGTTTGTCTTGGGAAATTACGTTTGCGGTGGATCGATGGAGGATGCGAATGCGATGTGAGTAGGAAAACTTTGTTTGAATTATTTTAAACTCTCTATCTGTGACTTTACGTAGAACATAATGTTTAACATTGTCATTTTAGTTAACAATAGGCAACATGCAGTGTTGTTATATTTTTCATTGTAAATAATCATGTAATATACATTTTTATTTACAGGATCATAATCCTGTAAAAAAAATGTATATTACACTACAGTAAGTTACACTTACTATATATATTTAAAAAAAAAAAGATTTTTGAATTGAGAAACCTTATGTTGAATATACCGTCTGTACTCACAAATGAGTACCTACATGAAATTCAATTTCTGATTATTAGATTAATTTCATTTATGAAATAATATAAAAGGAAAAAAAAAGTTATATTTATATTTCCCTTTAGAAAAAAAATACAAAATACAAACACGTTATAAAAAAAACCTAACCTAAGGTGCCACCGGCAACAAGGCAGGATGCCGGTAGTAGGACCGCAAAGACAGGAACCGCCGGACTATGCGGGCCGTGTCCAGGATTACCGTCGCGGATTTATTTATGGTTAACTTGACATTGTTTTCTTTTATTATTATGATGATACTTCATTGGGAGATTTATTTCATTATTTTACAATTATTTTCGTTCTTCTTATAAATTTTAAATTAATGCAAACTTAAATATACTGCGCACAAATACGATTTAAAAATTCATATTTCAAACATTAAACCATAACGTTGCATATAGATGATACTAGGTCGTCAAGATGTCATTATTTTTTTTAAACTATTAGACATATTTCAAACTATGAGACACGATAGAC
This sequence comes from Lathronympha strigana, assembly GCA_949128165.1. Lineage (NCBI taxonomy): Eukaryota > Metazoa > Arthropoda > Insecta > Lepidoptera > Tortricidae > Lathronympha > Lathronympha strigana. The sequence goes on from OX421914.1 coordinate 3,419,924, forward strand.
TGATCTTTATTCCATATTTTTATTGAAATACAACCTTAAACATTATTTTGCAAAAAAAATATTCATTAGTATCTGTTTTGCATCTTCCTTATTACTGATATAAAAGTAAATTGTGTGAACGTGTGCCAAATTGGTCCAGCCTTTGATAGTACTAATTTTTCCCAAGATGTGATTTAATTAACGCGATTCAGTTGACAACCTAGACTGAGTCGCTTCTATTCAACTGAGCCTAAATTGAACCTAAACTGAATCGCGTTAAGACGTCATGGTAAGGCCCCTGATTAACAAGTACTTATAGAGTGTGCCTTCATTGTAAAAAAAAATAACTTTCTTACTGTTAGGTGTACTAAGACCTAGTTTTACTAAACCGTCTGCTAACGTCATATAGTCATAATTAAGATTTACCTGCTTGCGTGCAGTTAAGGAATTTCAAAGTCAATGTCAAATATCATTTTATTTAAGTAGACTTAGCAACAAGAACTTTCAAATAATCGTCATTTACAAACAACATCTTATACTAACATTTAGAGCAAATTATTGCTGCTTGTCCGCAAATGTTGCTAAGATCATTCAATTTAAACTTTTGTGAGTCACTAATATTGAAAAAACGGTTAAAACCCGCGTATATTCACGGTTAGATTGTTGCTGATCCCGTTAGATGACAAGCACGACAACACAGAATCCTGCAACGGTGACGCCGGATTGCCCGATCCCCGTCTACATCAGCGCACGTTACCTACGCCGGTTGCAGTCAGTGCTATCTGAGCTGCGGAGATAACAACATCACTCTGTCCGACGGTGACTACCCGACGCAGTCGAAACATGTCACGCCAATTGTAATATAAATACGTATACATTTTGTTCAATGTTACGTTTGATAAGATTAAAATAAAGACAATGCAGAATCAACTATTTCAAATATGATAAAACAGAGCCACAAACAACAATGAATTCTCTCGGTTAGCTCTGAATGAAACTTTACGCATTAACGTCACATCACTACCTACTTGCATCTTTTGTATAAAGATAAAATTTAATGAAGGAAACTCTGTGAAGTGTATTTTCGTTTTTAATTACATGTACAGGAATATGTTTCAAAGTATTAAAATTTACTTTGGGAGATGAAAGAGGTAATTATGCATGTTTGAAATATAATGAAAATGAAGTGGGTGACTTTTCTACAATGTTTTAAAAGACTTCGAATTATGAGTATTAAAGGACACATTCAGAAAACTTTCATGACCTAACCTTTCTTACCTTATTTCACAGAATAAAACATTATAATGAAACATTTAGTTCAATTATTTTTATTTCAAGCAGAAACGTCAGTAAATGATACCAAATTTCCAAGATTAGATTTCTTCTTACGGTAGATATAGCTAAGCGTTCCCTTAAGGTCCATGACGAGGGATAAGGAGGAGTAATTCGGGGAAACCTGAGAAACCTCAGTGGCTCAGTTGGCAGAGCGATGGGTACCAGGGTGCTTAAATTTTTTTTTTTAATACCTTTCTTCACCAGTTTCTTTTCGTTTCACTAGACTTAAAAGGGCGTTGTACAAAAATTTAGAGAAATCGGGTAATGTTTAGGGGTTGCTATGATTTGACTGTACAGAAAAAGTTGTCATTTTTGTAAGGAGCACTTTAATTACACATTTTTATATGAAACCCATTAGGTACGTATCCGAGAGTGGTGAGTTCGGGTCCGATGAAACCCTGATATTTCCACTTGTCCTTTCTATCTAAAAAAACTTTGTTCAATATTCACACGGAGTTCATAAGCCTAAGTACAGAACAAACTTCGGAAGCTCTCCCTTGATTGGCTTTTAGTTGCAAAAAGCTCTCGAAGCAAGAGCCCGGATGAATGTATACAAGGCTACTATATATGTATAGTATATAAGCTTTTGTCAGTTGTAATACGGGAACTAGAACAATATAAAGTACAAGTTTCGCTTTCAAGGTGTAAGTTTTGCTGGTTAGCCAACTTAAACAAGTGCGATGTTGCTGTTGTACAAACTTTGGTAGTGTAGTTGAAATTAATAATAACTAGTGGATCGCCTCGAACGTTAATTCGTGACCCCTATATATCGGCAACCCCTTTACAGATTTGGCTCATATTATGAAAAAAAAAGAGCCGGCGTGAAATACTGTCTTGATCTATCTACTGATTTTGGGCAATACTGTCTGTGGCAGATAGGGGCTCTCAAAGCGAGACGAGGCGACACCCAAACCTACGTCTTTGTAGGATTAAAACTGACTAAATTAAGTCGACCCCATTCTAAGACTTCTTTTAAGGAGTTCTCAATTTCGGACACAAGTTTGTTTCGGCTCTCTAAGACGTTATCCCGGGAATTGGCGCGGCCGGTAAAGATGGGATCACCCGTACCATCATCAGCATAACAATGAATGCCGCTGATTTCCAGCATGTCATTGATATGCAGGAGGAATAGCGTGGGTGATAGCACACAGCCTTGAGGGACACCAGCATTCACAGACTTAGAGTCTGAGCATTCACGCGTCAACGACCTTGACCGGATGGTGCAAATGCTTCTTCTCTCCTCTTCTTACTAACATTTTCCCGGCTTATTTACTCAGGGAGCCTGGGGTCCCCCAGGTTTTTATAACTAATTGGGGATTGGGGTATATTTGGCAAATGCGCTAGTTTAACGTGAGCGACTGCCATCTGACCTTCCAACCCAAAGGGTAAACTTGGCCTTATTAGGATTAATCCGGTTTTGTCACGATGATTCCTTTACCAAAAATATCAAGTGTTTTTTAAAGACGTGTGGCTCTTGTTGAAAAAAAATGTGGTTTCAACCTATTTATTTATTTATTTTAAACTTTATTGCACGTAAAGAAAAGTGTACAAAAGGCGGGCTTAATTAATGCCTTTGGGCATTCTCTGCCAGTCAACCATAGGGCTAAACAGAGATTTTTCATGATCAAATATGGATCTTAAGTATATGGGACTTAAGTAGTGCATCAGAACAATCAAATAACCAAAAAAAAGGCACACCACAGGCCCTCAATGAACCCTAGGCTATTATAAAGATACATGGCATGGTGGCAATGTGGATTCATTCATAAATAGGTTATGTAATTTTATATACCCACATCTTATTAGTTCACAAACTTCATACTCGTATCAAGACCCGTATAATAATAATCGTTTTTGTTACAACAATTTTTTTATGTGTGAAATGTAGCAATTTTTAAGTATTTTTTATGTGTCAAATAAAATAATATTATCGCCTTTGATATACACATATAAAAGTGTAGGTATGTAAATTGTAAATAATCAGGCATTAACATATTCGTGTGATGTCATTATGAAACTTGACTTACGCCTCTCTTCATAAACCCACACTCGAGTTATAATGCCTTTCATTATATACAATCACATAAACTACTATTAGAGTTTTTAGTACAGGTTTCTGTACTATTGCGTTCAAAATTGCATGGGTAGTTTATGCACTTGCACTTTTAAACGTAAAACTTTTAAAATACACCATAAAAATGCGAATCCGCACAGTATCGATTGAAATCCTCCAAAAAATGTATGCATGTTTGTATTTGCATACGATTTCTGTACTGGGACTGTCCGTATTTCAATGCGCCGGACGTGTTTAGAGCACTTTACCACTTTTGTGGAGCTCCTTGTGACGCTCATCCTCAAATAACATCTACTTGTATATTTAGCATCACAATGTTTTTAAAAGAGTTTAATTTATGCTCTAAGGGCCACTTGCATCAATCAGGGCCATTAGCCAACTAACCCAGAGTTTAGCTGTCCAATTACATATAAGCTAAGCACCCCCCAACGAGGAATATGGTGGAAAAATTCGGATCCACGGGTGTGGTCTCGGTAGCTCAGTTGACAGAGCCATGGGCATCGCGGGTTCGAGTCACGCCCGAGGTCGATTTTTTCCACTTTTCCTTTTTTTCAAAAAAATTAAATAAGTATTTTATAAACTTATTTTATTTCTTAAAATAAATCTGGCGCAAGTGTTTTATTTACTCAGCTAAAGCGGATCTTCTTGTTATAGAATAAAGTTTGTAATATCTTTATTTACTTATTTATGTTAAGGACAACCAACAGCTATAAATAAACAGTATACCACAAGATAGAAAACGGAAAGCCAATTACAGGAATATTATCATAAGAGTTAGACGCCTACATAATCTCATCGACATGCCGATACCGCCCACTCTTTGTTTAAAGTTAATTTAATACAATAGCGTATAGAAACCGTCAAGTGATCTCCAAACGTGAAAACGCGAGATCACGTCTGATCTATCGTGATGCTTTTTGTAGAAATTGACACATTGTCCGGGCCCAGCCTCGGCCCGCTATGGTCGGTGATTTTTAAACTTTTCCTGAGCATTATGGAAAGATTCACATATTTCTGTCATCACACCTGCTCGTAAATGGTGATATTATATGCAAGCATACTTAGAATTAATAATTAAGCCCATGGTTGTATTGGATTTTCATACATTTTAACCCCCGCCCGGAGCTACTTTAGCTAGCTTTAACTCCCGGAGTACCTGCGCCCGACGCGAACGCCGCACGTACCCACCGCTCACCTCGGTGTACTGTGGACTGTGCTACTGCACTACCATTAATAATAATTGTTTATTTATTTGCCTAGTAACTTTATTTATTTCCTCGCAAATGTGATGTAAAACATTGTATGTATCACGGACGGTACAAAAATTACGAACTCGTGCTAAAATTAATCCCTCGTCTCCGTACTATTTTCTATCTAATACAAAAATGTTGCTTCAAGTATGAGTCTTAACATACTGTCTCACTCACATTGATGGATTAAGTTCTCATAACTAAAGTTTTCCACTCAATGAGATAGCTCTCTACGAGCGCTTGAGATACCCGTAACTATAAACAGTGAAAGTCTTTCTGTTTGAAGACTGACTTGACCTGGTTTGGTAACTTTTATTTAACTTTGCGTTTTTCTTTACTTGGGCAGTAGTCTTCGAGCTGAAAGATTGTGTTATATGATCTTTGTTATGTGATTGATCGAAAATAGAGTACATTTAACGCTTAGTTTGAATGAACCCATTTTTACATGATTTCCCTTTACACCCGGCTTGAAACAATTATGAGTGTTGATTTTGAAAAATTATTTCGCGTTTGTTAAACGGCTTTTGCGAACCCAACCGGTGTCGATAAATCGTGCGGCCATGCTAGAATGAGATAAGAAATACAGAAGCCTCGTGCGTACGTTTCGGGACTCGTCAGTCTTGTTGACGTGGCGTGGGAGATGGCTGTGTTCTTTGAACGTGGGACTCACTATCGTAAGTAGGCTTGTTTTGCTTATCACCATTAAATATTTTCGTAATTAACTATCGGATTGCAAAGAGTACTTGTTTGTGTGTCATGTTTTTATTATTTTGCATTAATTTGAAATAAATACATGTGTGTCATTTGTTTTTGAATCTTAACTATAACGATTGTGCGACTTCGGTCGCATCGCATATAAATGAACTCTCACGATCATGCGATTTCGGATGCGTTCTGTGATGTTAGTTTAATAGGTATTATTTATTTTTGTACATGCTTGGCGTACTAACCGGGATGTTTTACTTATTTTAGGGGTTCCGTTGACCGATAAAGAACTAGAAAATCTGCTCGCAAATGGAAATCTGAGAAATTTAAGGTTTAGACGACGATGAATTGGTATGGGTGCCTAACTTTTTCGATAACCTAGCCAGTGATAACTTGCTCTCAGGTGAAGAAAGTTCTGCTCTTAATGAAATCAGGCCACGGTCACGCTCTCCCTTGAGTTCACCACGATAATCTTCTCCGCGACCAGCGACTCCACCACTAGGGACATTATCAGCGCTCCCTATTTTGCCGTTACAAGTCGGACCTGAAATACGACGAGGTCGAGGTAGGTCCGTATCTATACCAGGAAATGTACGAATAGGCAGAGGTAGATCTGTCCGTACTCGGGAAAATATACGCAGTGAAAGATCCGTATCAGCACCAGCATCTTGACATTCAACATGGAAGCGAGCTCTGTTTACGGATAAGCCACACAATTACATCTCACTACCGGTGAAACCTGTCCGCTCTCCAGTAGAGTATTTCCATGAGTACATTAACACCAACTTTGAGGAAGAGATCGCTTGATATACGAACCTATATTACATACGACGTACAGGTGTAGGATTAAAAACGATGGCATCTGAAATCTGCAAGCTCTTGTCAATTCATCTAGTTATGGGTTGCAATCCTTACCCAAGATTGCTTATGTACTGGAGAGCTGGTACTTAATTGTCGTTAGTGTGTGACGTTATGACAAGAGACAAGTTCGTAACGCACTTCATGTAGTTGATTCGGATTTTCCTCAGGAGAATGAGAAAAAGAATCCACTGTGGAAAGTCCAGCCTATGATGAAAAAGTAAAGCATGCATATAACAAATTAGAACGTGTTCCTTGCTTTTATTCAATGGATGATACCTTTACACAAATGATACCTTTTACAGGCCGTTGTCCATTACGTCAGGTAGTCAAAAACAAATCACGGACAGTGGGTTTAAAAAACCGTGTTCCTTTTATCTAAATTCTTCAAAAACTTTTCAAAATGTGATACATATGCACAACCAGATCATGACCCTCATGAACGTGCGAGTTACATATTATTCCTGAGCCACATGAACGTGAGGGTCTGATTGTGGAAGACCAGCTCAATCAGGATTTTTTTTGTATTTTTTCCTAGAGTCTTTATGAACTTATAATATAATTACACAATGTCGGTCGAAGCTGTTAAAGGTTTTTTTCTCTCGGGTGTAAAGGGATAAATGAATACAGATTTGTACGTAGCAAAATATTAGGTCATCAAGTCATCATAACTTTCTATTCAGGCTATTTTGATACAACTAAGGGAGCAAAGAGTCTTAGTCCGATTGGCGAAGGTAAGTTCTTGTTTTTCAGAAACGTCTGCCATCTATTCTGACCTTTCAAACCCATAGTAATGAGGCCTTGTTATAAGTATAAGTTCAAAGAAGAGGAATCCCTTATATATATCGTTCATCTCAAAGTGAATCAGGTCGGTACTCCAGACTCCAGTACTCTTCAGTTTTCTATCATTTAAATATCCTATCTTGCACCTCGTACAGTCGACGTCAAAGATATGTTTACAGTTTTCCACCTTATTACAATGGGTTAAGGTGTCAAAGTGTAAACATATCTTTGACGTCGACTGTACAATCAGCAAACCCGATTCCTTTATCGGATCGCCACGACACTTGTGACATTGGCAGGCACTGATTATTCTCACGGCAATAGGTAAGGAGTAAGGGGGTAATTTCGAATGTCAAAACGCAGGGTAGTTTTGAAACGAGACTCTTAAAATGATGGAATTATGGGTGATCTTTTTGCGATTCTCGAAATTTACCGCTGCTTTTGTAAATACACTGATTTCGACATTATCCTAATATACCTTAGGGCAGTGCAGGTGAAGGGATGGATTGAGGGCGCCCGACGCAGACATCACCAATGAGGTGGACACAGGACAGTTTTCTCCATAAACACACTAGAAGCGCGGTAGTTCGCGGGTAATGGCGTTGCATAGTCGCACATGACCTACGTGATGGCCACTACCACTTTGAAAAGAGCATAGCGGCACAAAAGATGCTTTTCAATTTTTAAATGTCCTTAAATTGACTTGTTTTTGCACCATCTCCAATCACCATAACACCATATTCCCTTGCACCTTAACACCTTTATCAAACCGCCACTATACTTGAGACAATCACCACCGCTATAGTATTCATCACAACTTTAACTTTTCCCTCGGTTGTTTTTCTAACTTTAATTTCCTCCTACATATCTAGTGCTCACTCTCTCGCTTTCTCACTCACTCAGTCACTACACCACCCAAAATTTCCACGTCCACCTAGAACAGTCAAGCAATTAGAACCCTAGGCCACTCTAGAACCATGTCAAAATGACAAGCAGTAAGAGACTATGACGTAGACCTACAGTGGCCTAGGGTTCCAATTGGTTGAGTGTACCTACAATCAGCAACCCTGATTCCTTTATCAGACCACGACACTTGTGACAATCGTCGGCTCTGATTAAGTCGACTCGCAGACGCCGGCGTGATTAATGAAGCTGGAGCAGATGTGTTAATTACATCTGTGCGTCAGTAGGGATTGTACTTGTTTCATTGCTTTACTTATAAAGGGAGTTTGGGAAATAAGTTTTTCATTAGATCGACTCGGAATGTAGCTGTGTTCATGGAAAAGTGCTTGGTAAATATTAAATGACATTTCATACACAATTTTGATTTACGAAGCAACCAAGGCTTCAAACTGGAAAGCATCTAAATATCGAATTATATCTCGTAAATAAATTTCAAGAAACTCGGAACGAGGCAGGGTTGAGACCCGTGAGCTCCGGATTGAATGTCGAAAGTCTTACAACTTCTTCACATACCTGAACATACTTCATGTACCTACACATACAGTGTATACATATTCTTAACCCGCTTAGGTATCAAAGACTCTAACCGGCGAACATGCACAAAGAATGTTATTTACAAAGTGAACAAAGCGAAAAAGATTTCACGATCGTAGCAAATAGAAATCTGTGATCTCTGCGTACCCCTCCGGGAAACAGACGTGACATATCTACGTTCTAGAATGTAAAAATTGAATTGAATCATAAAACATAGCAAACTACTGCTATTTTTTTTCTCTTGACTAATACAATAGCACTGAAGACAGACGTGTCAATTAAGTCTGCACGTCACTCGTGAGGATTGTACTAGTTTGATTGTTTTACAGGAAAGTGGCCTGTCGATTGGACGGAATCGCTGTATACCCCCCTTCATAAGAAAAGTTCCACCAAGGATTGCGGTGATTACCTGTAATTGTCCTGACAATAGCGCTAATCTCCCATGCAAGTAAGATCCTTCTGCGTATACTAAACCAGCGACTCTGTCATTATCTTCGCCGCCAGATTTCTGAAGAACAGGCAGGTTTTGTTAAGGGGTAAAGCACGAGGGAACAGATACTTAATGTGAATATTATGTACCTACCTGCCTGACGTGTAAAACTATGTTTTATTAAAAATAAATGAATGAAATGAATGAATGAAGCAAGTTATTAAGAAAGGCAGGGACCCCGTTATCTTATGATTTATCGGCTACATAAAAGTTTATGATTATGTGCAATGGGACAAGCTGTGGGTTGTATTGCACGAGATTGGTGTGCCAAAACACCAGCTTAATCTTATTCGACCTGGTGCGAGCTCTAATATTCTATGCTTTAGAGAGGCAGAGGATCGATGCGTTGGAGATGTGGTGCTGGAGGTGCATGCTGAGGATACCCTGGACCGCCAAACGTACCAACAAATCGATTCTCTCACAGCTTAAGATCAAAACCCGCCTGTCCACAATATACTACCAACGAATTATTTCGTATTTCAGACACATCATTATTACGAAGAGGAAATGAAAGTCTCGAAAAGCTGATCGTAGTTGGGACGCACATAGTAAACGTGCTGGGGGCCGGTCCCCAACGAAAAGATCAATCAAGTAAAAGACACATACCCCTCCAAGTTATGCTTGGTTATAAGCGAAGCAATGGACAGGACTCAATGGAGGCAAATCATTCACTCCAAGTGCAAGCCATCCAATGATGACCACGATACTCAGTCATGAGGGAACGACAAGAGAGAGATTGTTTACTAGTTGCCGAGGAACGTTTAGGAAATAAAGTGGTTAGGTACTTTAAAATATCATACAGCTTTAAATGGCATTTTAGCTTAAATCAATATAGATTCAGTAACGTATCGTCGTAGTGTCGGTTAACGGTATATTTGGTAGTGACCCTGCCTACGAAGCAAGAGGTCCTTGGTTCGAATCCTGCTCAGGGCATTTATTTGTGTGTTTATCACGAATATTTGTTCGTAAGTTATGTATCTATCTTTTATATATATCGTTGTCTAGTACCCATAACAGAAGCCTTATTGAGCTTACCGTGGGACTAGGTTAATTTGTTTAAGATTGCCCCATAATATTTATTTATAACTGCAATATTACAGTTAAATTTGCAATTTTTGTTCTCGTAACCTAAAGAACATTTTTATTATTTGCAGTTTTCGTGAAATACATTTAACATAATCTAGCTCTATTTTACCTAAACTCACTTTACGACTAACGGATCCTTTACTTCTTTTCAATAGTCTGTTGAATTACATTAGTAAGTCTACCAATTGCGCGAGGTATTGTCTAGTAGGCTTATTCCGACCCATAGAGAATTTATGTTTCTTTTCAAGACAGTCGTTCGACCAGTTTGCTCAACTATTTCCATGAGACGTAATATATATGGAATAATGCGTGCTGCAATTAGGTCATTTTTCCCAAGTTTTTATTATTTTATTTGGACATTCTTATGTGATTATAAATTGAAAAGATTTCATATACTACAGAAAAAGTGACCAAGGCCCCCACTGCCCAGGGCTGGGATCGAACCAGCGATCTCCTGCTATCGCGGCTGCTTTTAATTCATGCTTCACAAAAAGCTTGCGATTCTGAGTAGAATCACATAAAAATATCCATGTTAAAAAAAGTGGCAAAAAGACAACTTTTAAAAAACTGGCCCAATTAAATTAAGGAATTTAACATTTTTTAAATAACTTCAAAACTCAGTATGTATAATAATTGCGCTTCTGCAGTCGGAGTGTGATAAAATATGCTCAAAGCTGTCCCTGACAAGTTGCGCTTTTCCGCTGAACACTGGAGGCAATTCTCGCTGGTACCAGAGAGAAGAATACTGTAAAGAGTGGCAATTAGGTATTATTAAACGTTGCTAATGTTTGCAATGTTTACTTTACGTGTTTACTTTTTAATGTTGTGCGTATTTATTATGGTACTGCGTTTTGTATGCGTATCTAAAGTTACTGTTGTGCTTTCTGTTCCATTCTATTAACAACGGTCAGAAGAATAAATATTGTGTTCAAAGAGAAACATAGAAGTACGATGCCAGCTGTTATAATATATATAGTTGTACAACAGTTTTTTTTGTACTAAAGAAGTTGGAAATTAACGCTGGCGACCCGCCGCAAGGCTCTGTGCTATCCCCAACGCTGTTCTTGCGGCATTGCAATGACATGTTGTCTAATGACGACCTTCATTGACAGTACTGGGGATGCTTTTTACACGGGACGCGCTCACATCCCTAGTTCAGTGGTGCTGGAAAATTGAAGAAAACTTGTGTCAGACATCGAAAATACTCTATCTAGAGTCTCGGTGTGGTGTCGGGATAATCTAGCCAGTTTCAATCCAACTAAGACACAAGTTTCCGCGTTCACCACCCAAAAAAAACCATTTACTGTAGCTCCCCAGGGTCGATATTGTCACCTGGAAAGCATCATCGCGGACGCTCCGGCTGCGGAATGAGCTACCTGCCGAGGATTTCCCGAAAGATTACAGTGTGGGGTTCTTCAAAAAAGGAGTGTACAGGATGTTAATGGCTCGGCAGCGCGCATGTGACCCCCTGGAGTTTCAAGCGTCCATAGGTTACGGTGATTGCTTTTCATCAGGCGAGCCGTTTGCTTGTTTGCGACCGTTGTGGTATAAAAAAAAGTTTCTTCTTTTAAACTTTTTGCCATTATTAGCCATATTTTTAGTTCCTAACTTTGGTGTAGAATGATGAAATCAACGAAACGGTAAACGTTGTGTTTAAATAAACCATTTAGTTCACCTAACCATAATAAATAACGACATCTGTAAAAATCATTGAGCACGCGACGTTATATTCTGATTAACTATCTTTATTAAATTATCTATCTCTGTACCTACGCTCAGTACAGAATAGTCTCATCACTCGAAAGTAGCAGAGTGGTGGAATTCGTTCAAAACTGTGCTAAATTTTGTTCTGTTCCGTACTTTGTTGCATTATTTACTAACCCATTGAGATACAATTTTGAATATACTTACAGACGCATCTGGTAAAGTATTATTAATTTTTGGTTAAAATATTCCAATGTAATAAAAAAAATAACAGCAAAATCTTTTGTTCCAGCAAAAGTGATTCAAGGTCTATATTATAGTTAGTTGTTATTAAATAAATCTATTATTTTTACAAATAAGTACTATGTTGAAACGTGCTTAACGTCCCTATTTAATACAGTTCTAACTTAGTAAATATACCTGAAATAGATTCAGCACTTATCTAACCGTGACAAAATTAAGTGATGAGGGTCAAAGTGCGACACAAGAGGTTAAAAGAGCCTGCACCGCAGACCGAGCTCTCACGATAACAAAGTCATCTAGGGCATACCTCTATAGGTCTCGATATTTTAGGGCTTGGCGGGAACCGTCTGTCCTGTCTCTGTCATATTCAATTATAAAGTTACAAGTGCAACAGAGATATAACTTCCTTCTCCGCTCGCCTCTAAGAATGGCCCGACGTTATTTCTAACCTAATTTATCGATTGGCCTTTGTGACGCGACTACTCATATGCAGGTACTGTGTTAACTGAAATAGATTCAAAAGTAATAATTTATTCTAGATAACAAGTAATCAAGCTCGCTCAAATTAGGTTACGGCGACGATTTCTTGAATTTTTGTAATCTGTAAAAAATTTAAGACAAGCAGTAAGGATTCTAATGTTTTAGGTTATTTTAGTTTTTATGTGAATTCTGCATTGGTGCTAAATATTTCAATTAGTTATTTTTTTATACTTCCATGCATTCTCTCTTTTTGTCGAAATATGAATACCTTTAGGTTAGGTTTAATTTACATTCTAACAATATTTATAAACGTCAAGTTTGTCACGTTTATTTGAATTTCTTATAAATGCTGCTCTGATTTATTGAATTCAGATTTATATTTTATGAATTATTAAGAAGCGGTCTATCAATGAACATCAAAAATAACACCTGATAAGTCAATTTATTCAATCAACATTTAAATGAGAATATTCATCAATATGTAAATCATTTTAATATTTACTGGGATTTTTAAATTGATTATTATCATTTTGAATAGATAAATACTCAAATATTCAAGTATTTTATAAATAAAAGGTATTTCATTGCAGCCTTCTATGCCCCACTGAAGAGAATACCGTAAAACCGTGTTTCTTAAGCCCTAGCCCCTTGTCCCAAAAAATAATTGATTTAACTTCCCGCCACAAAGCCAATAGACGTCCGAACGTAGCAGTTATGCTCTAAAATCATTGCTTGCACTATCTACTCGACGCGGTACCGTTCCAAGTTGCTTGCGCAGGTTTTGATTCGTTAGTAGCATCAAGGGTGAAGTGAGAAGACACAAGTGCATAAATGGTGTCTGCAAACTTCTGGTTAAAACAGCAAAATAAGGAAAGTTAGCTTAAATACCTATTTCTTGTTATAAAACATGTCTTTGGGAACACTGCAATTACGTTAAGAACTTATTCAGCCTTTTCTTAGAAGCATACAGTTCGTTTGTATAATCGTAGTAAACGTTGTGTACCCCATTTCGGGGATTTTAACCCTCTTTAAAATATAGTAAGGTCAAAGGCGTAATTTATTTTTTGGATATTTTTTAGTGTCTCTAAACCTCAATTTATGTAACCAATATATAGAAATATTATTTCACTCTGCGCCTTCTACAACACTTTACCAAAATCGTAATGTAACTTTTTCGCTACTCTACAATGAAACGATATATAGGGGTTTATTAAAAAATGGAAATTTAGACGCATTTGGCCTAGTTGGGCCTTTAGTTGCGTCTTTTAAAAATTATTGATGAAATGTTACAGTAAAAGTTTAAATTTTTTCTGTAATGCATTTTCCATACACTATTCTAAGGGATAAAATCAAAACAATGCATCAAAAACAGCTAATATTGACCTTCGATAGAACCAGTGTTATCTGGGTAATTGCGTCATTCATCATCCAACTATTATTTATAGAGCAACAGAAAGTTCCTTCATTTCGGCCTATGCATTTCAGTGCTGCAGGGACATTCTTTGTTTAGGGGGATTACTCTAGTTCCCACGTAAACATTGGAGCGCTATGCTAGATAATCCATGGTACTTTCTGCGAGTTAGTATCTGATAACTCCTTACATATTACTGCCGATAGATAATAAAGGTAGCATTCGGTGTGTTGCGTAAGTTGGTACGTAACAAGTCTCATCATGGTACAGTTGATAGAGAATAAAGGTATTCCGCGTGTTCCAATATGGTGGCGTGGCGCGCTATATTAGACAATCCCCCGACCGTAGTGGTGTTTACCGGGTATTTACCGTAAGTTGGTACCGATCAACTCTCATCATGGTACAGTTGATAGAGAATAAAGGTATTCCGCATAATCCAACGTGGTGACGTAGTACGCTATGTTAGACAATCCAGGGTATTTACCGGCTACAGTGGAAACTGTGCGATGTCACCTTTTATGTCCCTTATCAACATTGGTGCGCTATGCTGGATAATACAGGGTCTTTACTGTGAGTTGGCACACTTGGTACCTGATAACTCTCATCATACCTATTACAGCGAATAAAATATAAAGATAGCATTGTAATTAAACACTTGAGAACGGATTAATCGCGTTTATTAACACCATGACACTACGTTTCGAGCCCTTTACAGCACACGTTTTCACAGAGTTAAGATGATGACTGAAAGAATGCGAATTCTCCCCGTCAATCAAAAAGTTACTTGTGCAAACTCAACACACACAAGGTTAAATAAATAAAATAATAAATAAATAGGTATAATAGGACAATCTTACACAAATCGACCTAGTCCCACGGTAAGCTCAATAAGGCTTGTTTTGTGAGTACTAGACGATAATAAATATAATAGATAGATACATATAATATATTTGTGTAAGATTGTCCCATAATATTTCTTTATTTATTTTTTCTTTATTGTATTATAAATACTTAAATATATAGAAAACATCGAGTTACGGATATTTTCTATGTATTTATATGGAACAAATTCGTGATAAACACATAAATAAATGCCCTGACCAGGATTGGAACCCGGAACCTCCTGCTTCGTAGGCAGGGTCACTACCAACTAGGCTATAGGTAGTTGATAAAGGTATTCCGTGTGCAACGTTGTGGTTGCAGTAGAAAACATGCGATGGCACTTGTAATTTTCCTTGATAAATTAGGTACTGAGACTCCAATGTGGGTTTAAAGACGCCCCTGAGTTGCAGTTGAAATTGCGTCAGTCAATTTATTAAGGAAATAAACAGGTATTATCACACAATTCCTGCTACATCCGTGTCACAGCGAAAATGCTACGTTAAAATACCAATAAATTCCCAATCCACAAGCTATTAAACAATCCACACACAGTTCATACGCCGGTACTAATCCCCCGACACTAAAGAAGACGAACGATTGCTATAAAATTACCAACGACATTTTTATTGCGTTCCCAATACAAAAGTGAGTCGTTAAGTCTATCTAACAGCCTGTAATTCCTTTAACGTGCGCAAATAGGTGACGCAGCAGTTTTAATAAGTAAGCAAAGCTAGCACAATTTTCTTGCTTGTCATTTAAATAGGTTAAAGTAAACACTTTTGACGAGGAGAAGCTGGTTTGCCGTAAACATATCAAAAAGCAATAAATAACTATGTTTGAAGAAGTGCCTGGAGGAGAATTGCACCATTTTAAAGTCCACCATAAACATTCCACCATAAAGTCCTACTGGTTGACCCTTAGAGCATAGACAGTAGGAGTAAGCTTGTCTGACATTTTCTATACAAACATATTCAGCCAATTCTTGCGGGATGAAGTTTTTTACGGTTACGTAGTAATAGACATGCCATGCCAGTCAATACAATGACATGCTATTTTTGCATATAAAATAAATTGTACGAACGCGACTTCGTTTGACCGGTAGATAATTATAATAGTAGTTTATGTGATTGTGTATAATGTTTTTTGTTTACAATTACACATTATATACCAACACACATATCATGAGCACCCCACGATGCGTTGAAACCGCATATATGTCGACCGCCATTACGATTTTTATGAATGAAAAGTTTTCTGACATTTAATTTGTGACATTTATGTTTTTAAAAATCATAGACTAACTAGAGTTGGCCCCAATTTTCATATCATTCGATATCAAATAACGTGTGACTTGCGTGCGACATTGATTTTGCAATTGACACCTCGTGTCGAACTAAACGTCATTTCGACTGATATATATAAGATCTTCGAAATTTGAAAAGAATAATATACGAGTAATCGAATTCGATAATATAAATTAGCTATAATAACATTTTCACAGATAAGAAATTTGCTGTAACAAATGAGTTTATTATTATGGGGGTCTTTATATGCGGTTTTTGAATGCATTATAGAGGGTGAATGATATGTAAATATATAAAAGCTTCTTTCATAAACTGTACATACATTGTTTAACTTTAAATTATTTGAACAAGCATTGCCAAGTTCGGTCAGTTAATTAAGTCGTAAAAATCTACTCAAATCCTGTAAAGCCTTATCTATGTTGCAATTGAGTAGAGTGATCTCAATGGTCTTATTAGATAAGGGAAATATCTTTAATAGGTAATGGAATTATCCTTACACAAATACAGGCAGGTGTGGGGTACCTACTTAGACTAATTAGTAGAGCCATGTCGACCAAACGGGCTTATCTTAAGTACTAAATTTGAACGTGTTAATAGCTGAAATTATCTTCAATGCACATACAGCAGTTTCTGTAGCGTAATCGTAGGTATTCTTGGTTATTTTATAGATACTTTGTTTTTATTGTGGATATACGAAAGCATTCATATAAAGTAGTATTATGCCGACGTCGTGATGAAAGCTAGCCAAAATAATGTACGTATTTACTGGAAGATCATTTTATATTCATGTAATTTTAGTAAGTACTTGCTGACTTGCGCTTGAACCCAAATAACCTCTACATTATATGCTTATGTTTGATTTTTTTATCGATTGTATATATTATGGTGAAAACACTGTCTCTCTTCCTGAACACTGTTTTTATAGTCTGTTATGTATACACTTAAAGGCCTTTGGGTTTGATTATATGGTGTAAATGGTTGATGTAAGAATTAGCACTCGAATTAGTCTTTCGGGGAAATGGCTGAAATAGGAATCCGCACTGAGGGGAAATGGCCGTAGTAAAAAAAACCTTAACAAGGAAATGGCCGATGTAGGAATTTACACGGTGGCCAAAGAAGTGGCCCAAGGTGTCCGGATCCATTTGAATGTAAGTTTTGTGGTTACCTATTTCAATAGCTATTTGTGTTTATCAACAATTATGAATTAGTCTAGTAAGCTGTACTCGCTAGAAAAGTATGTTCAACTTAAAAATAATGCTTATTTCATTCAAAACTTCCCAATTCTTCATAACCAATATTTTTTGTATATTTATGAAACCACTGACTCCTTTACTAATATAATTGTATGCATTTTTCTCTAATACTTGCCAAACATGCTGCATGAATAAAGAAGAAACAATATCGTGAAGAAATAATGTCTGTGAAGATTGACGCATGTGATAAAATTTAGCTGTTTGGAATTCATATTGTGCAGAATCGCGACTAGGAAGAAACACGATTGAAAATAAATAATGAGTGTGTAGAATAACGCCTGTGACCAAAATCAGCTGTGTGGCATTTTTTTTGCAAAATCGCTAATAGGAAGAAACAATAACCGTATAAATAATGGCATAATCTCTAAAATTTGTCTAAGAAATTAACAGAATACTCAAGTTATCATTCAGCCCATAAAAGCTGGAATATTTACGATACATAAATAAACAGCCACTTCCAAGACCTTCTTAATCCAGTAAAGACATCTCAAATCGTGTTAGCAGCAAGACGAATTTCGTACACATATAAGATATGGTTATTGTCGACAGCGATGGGCCACAGTACTGGCGAGTGTGTCAATAAAAGAAAAGAACAAAAGAAATGTTAACAATTATACATATCTGGTTGTATACCAATCCAAAACATCTGATTTCCAAGTAAGCAAAATAATTGATAATCTTTTGTTTTAGTTATAACGCATTGAACTATCTTTTAATGGAACAAAGGTTTCGAAAATTTAAATTCCTGCCAGCCAGTGATGTAGCCTCGCTCTGCACTTACAACGAGGACTCCTCCGAGGATTGTTCTGAATAATCCTTGCCAGTTTTTTTTCGCTATCCTTCAACGCCATCATCCCTTTTGATTACATAAAAAGCTAAAATATCTTGGTATATATAAATATATTCATTTGTCATACAGAAAAAAATAGAATTTCTGCATTGCGACCCTTAAAAATGACTCACACCTAAACCTAGCTAGATAGATTGAGACATCCTTCATTGTTTCGGCAGGGCCGTAGCTAGGGGGAGGGGGCATCATGGGGCATTGCCCTACCCTTAAATACAATCAGCCCTACCTCAAGAAATACCATACCAACTCTGATACCCCGAAATGATTACTTGCGCTCTATTTAAATTCATCTCCAGCTACGGCCCTAGGCTTCGGTAAACGAGCTATGATTTTAAATTCTGTAATTCCATATTAACATAGGGAAGCCATAACATGACCAAGAGTATCTGGGTTCTTTAGTTGCTCGTCTTCTTACGATTGTCTTTCATAGGCGTCTTTACAGCACTTACAAGAAGGAATAATAAAGTATGTCAAATCTCTTGAAAACTTTATCTATAAAAATGTTATGTCGATAATCAACCAAATGTTTTTAAGACTGTATTTGAAAAAACCTGTCCAACGACCCCGCCACGTTGAAGTGAAATATAAAATATATCCTTACTGAAATAAATATCCTGTACCTAATTAAACTGTCAATGATTCCTTCCTTTGACCCGCTCATGAGCCCGCTGTCACTCAGGCGGTTTCAATTTAATATGGGCAAAATTGCTAAGGCGACTGAAACGAAACGAAATTGAGACAGATTTCAAGAAGCAAAATCATTTAAGGCGGGATTCAGAACGGAAATCCGTCATACATTGGGAGGCTTTCAAGAGCATAATTGAATTCGAGAGGGACGCATGTGAATAGTGAATTATCTTCGCTCCTTTTGAGTGTGTAAACTTTTCCCAATTAGGATTATGATTTCGGCTGAGAGACTTTTTATATCAAAGTACATTTTTTAAAAGTAAACTGTCGAGTTTTGTTTCATTGGTAAAGAGTTTTACTTATATTAAATAGCAACGGTTAACACTCACGTATTTTTATCAGAATAGGCGTGACATGTTTCGGCTGCATCGGGCAGTCATCGTCGGACAGACAGACAGAGTGGTGTTGTCACCTTCGCGGCTCGAGCATCACTGCCCGAGATTGGTGTAGGTAACGGATCGTGAGACGAAAGTTTAAATTATAGGAGTTTTACTGTTTAATTTTTTTTTAAGGAGCAATTTGGAATAGCGAAGCTTTACTTAGAATTTGAATAATAGATACCAGTTAACATGTATTGTGTAGGTAGGTAACAAGTGCTAGTTAGAAGATACTATTCATTATTTTTTAATAAGACGTAAACAATTTAAGATAAAAAAGAGTAAGTATGATGATGTTAAAGAACTAATTAAAAACATTATTCGTTCATGTTGTATTTTTTTTTGCAACTGTATTAAAAAACGTCGTTCGATATGCGTGCGGAAATATTATTCTTCACTCATCTCAAATATACGCCCTTGATGATACGAGAATATAGGGTTATCGGCTTTGAAAATATGAAAGGTGTGGTGAAGAGATGTGGTGCGTGGATACGTGGATTATAATGTTACAAAAAAACACGTAGGTAATACATTTGGTTACGTTTTCAATATTTGACAAATTTTCTTGTCATATTAGTTATGTTTTTTTTTTAAAGGAAACCTAAAATTTTTGGTATTATATTTTAGTTTCATGGTAAAAGTTACTCAATGTCTGAAAAATTTAAAAAAACCTTGTAATTTAATCAAGCGCAAGTAATAGCAAATATTGCAAATAGTAAGTGTGACTTACCTAACTACCTACCTCTACCTACCTGAAATCTAAAATAGGTCCTTGAGGCATTGTACCTAGGATGCTGGCAACATATTTTCCACGTTGTATCGCAATGGTGATACGTTTGCGAGGAAGCCACCAGCTTTTCGGTCACCAGTAACATCAACCAGACGTTCGCGATTTCTACGAAAAACTTGCGTGCACTGGGACCCCATGGACCAAGAGCAGTAAAATATTAATTAAATAATAATAAAATATTAATAAAATGACAATTGTAAAATGTGTAAAATATTCATATTAAGAGCCGGCTACAATGCGAAATTTTATTCATATTATTGGAATCCGACGCAATATCGTTATTACAATCAACAGGTATGTCGCCCCAGGTAATGTTTACCGTGAGGCGATAATATGACAAGCCAGATAGCGTTTAATATGTGCAATATACTGCAGGACATATTAATGTTGTCATTAATAGTACACAAACTGTAGCATTCGGTAATTGTAAAGGTAACATTCAAATAAATAATAAATTTAAATAAATAACACATTATTATTAGGCGCCCAGTAGGGTGAAGGCCGGTTATTGATTCGGAATTGTTCAATTATCGAACCATTAATTGGCGGGAGATTGCGCTGGAATCGTTAAATTGAGACAAACAGATGCGTAGACAATTTGCCAATCGTTAATACTCAGCAGCGAATGAAACGCAATTATCTTTTCCCCTCACTAGCTCGGAAAGCGCTATTTTGTCCTTTAAAACTAGCGTGGAAAAACGCATTTTATCCACATGTGGGGCAAAGTAATCTAATTCCTATCACTTACCACACGTCCAGTATAAGTGAGTCCTATATGCCCATAGTAAATATGCGCAATCGGAGGTCACACCTTAAATTGGTCGAGTCTTATCGCGCACTTGGTAAGCTGTTGGCGATATCTAAGTACCAGGAGCGTACTCTTTGACACATTATGATATAAAATTTTGAATTATTTTTTCAAGATAAGTAGCATGTGGATAAGATTTGTAATCATATGTAGTCTTTATTTTCCTCGCGATAGTGAGGGGAAAAATGTTGTATTACACTCGGCGGCAAAGTTTGTTCAACTCTCGTGCCTTGAGACCCTCGTAAATCTCAAGATTCCAGGTATTGAACCACTCGCTACCCTCGTGGCTCAATTTTGGAATCTTTCGCTTGCTTGGGTCTCAATATAAGCCCGAGAGTTAAACAACAACTTTGCCCCCTTGTATAATAAATAACTATTGTTGCACTAATTAATAAAGAGGGACTGCACTAATGAGGAGAGATAAGTACGCTACGCGTCTCGATACTGCGATATCTGTGCAATCTCACCTTGATTACGCTGCGAAAGTGATGTAGGGATGCTGTAGCTGTACATTTTGGCGGTCTGATGCTAAATCCGCTCAAGTCGTTGGAAATTCCGATGGAAAGCAGGTCTTTGTAACAAAGTATAATTTTGAAAGTATAAAAAGATTAGTGAGCATTAGACAGATTCCTTTCATCCCAGATTTAAAAGCATTAGCATTATCATACTGCCACTTAAGCTTTACAAGCAAACACTAATAAAAAAGAAGAAGGCATAATCAATGTCTTTGAGCTACAAACTCATTTTGATGGAGTAAAAATCGCCTAAAGACAAATCTAAGAGAAAGCTTGACGCAAACCGCGATGTGTTAAAAGTTAAAAGCGTGACCACCTGCGGCCATTTGCTGGCCATATACGTTCGGGCATATCCGCCGGATCTGCCGATAAATGTATGGGAAATTTGTCTGGCAGATGCCCGACGGACATTACATACCCACTATGGAGATCTGACGGATTGCCCAAGCATACTCGTAAATGACCAGGATGCGTAGCCAAGATGTCAATCGCTCACGCTCAGTCGCTAACGAAACGCAACTGTCATTGTCACACTAATAAGGAAGAGTGATAGAGAGAGGTAGCTGCGATACGTTAGTAAGCGTGAGCGATTGGCATCTTGGCTAGGCACGCAGCAATTAACTACAATTTTATCGGAAAGGTGCTGACATGTAGTAAGTGTAGCCACACTTAATTCCAAAATACGCAGCGTCAGTCACATGAGAGCTCACGATCGATGCTCTTACTATCCAGCAATTATCCAGTCCCCTCAAAACCGGCTGTGACAAAACGAAAATGATGACTTAACAAATTTCTCGCGCGCATTTGTTTTGCCACATCATGCCACTTTTACTTCCTCTAAAATTCTGAGTGAACATTGTAATTGTTACTATAATCTGCAGGCCTATGATGATACATTTTTGGTGTGTCATTTGCTGGTAAGGTGACAGTTTTGCTGGTAAAATGGTAAACCTGTCATTTTTATCAGAATAACTCAAGCCCCCCGTCAAAACTAAGAACATCATAGTCATAAGCCTGTCCTTCACTTCCTTACCAAGTAAAGGAAGTGTCAAAAATAGATGTATATATGTTTTGTTATTTCTCCGATTCCGTTGGTTGTCAACAGCTTCGCTGATTTCTTTTGATGCAATTCGTCCAAGCAGCCAAATTAAATACATGGTAGTCGGTATCAATGCATTACAACTTAACTTAGTTGCATATTTTGATAGTGGATTTTTCAAATGTCGTAAGAGGTACGTTATTAGGTTACTCGTAGACTTACGATCTTTGAGAAAGCCACTACCAATTTCAACGCCGCTCCAAACCGTTGACATTTGACAGTTGTTTTACTACTTCCATGCTTTAGTCATTCTTCCGTGGAATAAACGCAGCGCTGTTCGTATAACACATACACAATCTGTCAGTTTGTAACACCATCTGCATACCCACTGTATTCTCGCAAATAAACATTTTGTATTTGTATTTGTATTTGTTTATCAGTTTATAGCATTATCAGATTACCATAGTGACATTTGATAGAGCATCATAGGCCTGCTGAATAACATTTTGTAAGTTCGTTTATTTTTAAATAATTAAGATATAATATAAGCAAATAGTTTTGTATTTATATCATTTCAATTAGGGTTTATTACAAAAAAAAAACAGTTTAGCAAAAACTATTGTACAAATCCTTTACAAAGTCGGAACAAAGTTCGAGCCTGGGAAAAATACCCCTATTTTCTTTAACGCCGCATAGACGTGCGTCTAAATCTCGCCAATTCTTTTCCTAATTTCATAATCCTCCTCGTATTTCTTTGCTACGAGGCACTTTAGCGGGAACACGCCGGGAGGAATGAAGATATGAGCAAAATGGCAGACTATAAATAAGGACAAAGAGGTGCTTTACGATTTGAGCGCGTGACTTGGAATTATCTATGATTAGGTAGGTATGTAGTGTTTGTTAGTGTGTAGTTGGTGTGATTAGCTTTTGATTACAAGATATAGTTAGTTATCTTTGAATTGTGTTTGTTAATACAATCATGTGAATTTTGCCCATGTACGGTGTTCTTGACTAGGCATGAAATTGTGGTTTTGGATATTTCAGAGTTTTAGCCCGAGCCAAACCACACGGAGCCTTTTTTGATAGTTTAATGAAATATACGGATTACATCGGGCAAAAGGATCCTTATGTTAAATCTCGATGTAGATGAAGTAATATTACACTTTAATGTTTATTGTTCGATTTAAGGTTATTAGTGCCTAGTTACTTCTGGTGAATCGCTTTTTAGCAATGGTAATGAAAATTAAAATCGGGAGTATTACGATTTGGTTTCATTTCGATATTATTCATTCGTATTTAATATTGACAGAAGGTTAGTATTTTCACCATTTATCCCTTTAACAATCTTCGAAACTGCTTTGTTTGTCCCCGCACTATGATTATGTCTGGCATCGGTTCATAACGACAGTTCGCCGCATTTGTCCATGACAAAATGTGATAAT
This sequence comes from Lathronympha strigana, assembly GCA_949128165.1. Classification (NCBI taxonomy): domain Eukaryota; kingdom Metazoa; phylum Arthropoda; class Insecta; order Lepidoptera; family Tortricidae; genus Lathronympha; species Lathronympha strigana. The sequence goes on from OX421914.1 coordinate 3,443,766, forward strand.
AACCGGCTTCGCAAAAACTGAAATAAATAACAAAAGCACGATGTTAAGATGTTGTTCTTATCTATTTTTCCCCTAGAAAATAATATTTTTCTGCGATGCACGACACTTGAAGATGTTTATGTAGCTGTTTATTATATGGCGCCCCCTTTTTTGGGTTTTTTGCGTTTGGGTTCTGTCATTTCTTTTCGCTTTTGGATGCCATATTACTGGTGACTTTTCTTACAATGTTTTATATCTGCTAGTAGTTACGTCCACGACTTTGTTTATTAAATAGTTCTCAAAACTAAAACCCCGTTATAAATTGAAAGATATTTCATATATTTACTACAGAAAAAGTGACCAAGGCCCCGAGTGCCCAGGGCTGGGATCGAACCACCTTGCCTGCCTTCGCCGCAGACGCCTTAACCACTAGGGATAAACAGGAATCAAAACATTTATTTTATTTAATAAATGATTTAATTCATACTTTTCAATTGTAAAACCCCGTTTTTTGGCAATGGCTTTCGTGATAGCACTTCACGATTTTAAAGAAAGGATTTACCTTTAACGGTATTGTCTGTATGTCTTCATCAATCTACATCTTTATAACAAGACTGTTTATCTTTATATTTAGAACAAAACAACAAAAAAAATACGTGGACGTCTCCAAGTAAGACGAGATTCGTGATTGTAATATGTCCATATATTTATAGTAGATTCATATAAGCGTTATTTCTCCCAGATGTATTTTGAATATGCTTTTTGTTACGATAAATTAACTTAGACTAATGATATTTTTGTTAATCTAAAGGTAACATAGGGCAACCTTTGCTTACTTTGGGACTGGGTCAATATCTGTGAGATTGTTCCAAATATATATTTAATATTTAGTAACTTAAATTTTACTGTAAAATAAGTTAGTCGCAATCCGCTATTTTCACATACAATTTCAAGTTTTGGAAAATAAACTAAGTCTCTACAAAGGCATTTTAATTTGTATGAATAGACTATTACGTTCATTAGAATAGTAGCCGAATATTACCCGTAAATTCATCGTGCATAATAAAAATATCGTGTCGTAACTTTCGTTGTGACATCGCAACCCTAACATTTGACCTCATCTCGACACATTTTTACGAGCGTATAACGAAAGCCTTAAACAATTGCCACATTTTATTACGTGGCAAAACAGAGAAGATAAATATATAGTACAACCAGAAACGCGGATCGTTTTCCGGCACACAATATCCGGTATTGCTCTGTCTAAACAGCTCTTTGGGCACATACTCGTACTTGGGTATCATTCCTATTGCCTGTGTATGTTGGACGTGTAGGCTGAGCTGAATTAAAAGTCCAAGGACTATCCGAATACAACCTGCGTCCATCGCGAGTCATCGCGAATTGAGGACACGATTTTCAATTACAACATCTTTTATTTTAAATTCGCTTGATTTCACGATGCTCCCGTTGTATTAGGGCGGTCCTTACCATGACACGTAAACGTACTTCTGCCTCAGATTTGTGAATGAATGTAACGAAACACATTTCATATACGAGTGAGAAAACTTTTGAGTTTGTGTTTTGCTCTCCGATTACACATACTTAGGTCTTACTGGTGCCTTACCATGACGTCTTAACACGATTCAGTTGACGACCTAAACTGAGTCGCTTCCATACAACTGGGGTATTACCATGACGTCTTAACGAGATTCAGTTGACGACCTAAACTGAGTCGCTTCCATACAACTGAGCCTAACCTGAACCTAAACTGAATCGCTATAAGACGTCATGGTAAGGCCCCAGATCCTAAATTAAACCTAAACTGAACCGCGTTAAGACGTCATAGTAAGGCTGATCTAAATTACTGACCATAAATTTAATCACAAATGTGGTGTTCAACAAGAGAACTAAGGTCGTGAATATAAATCTCCGAGTAGCTAGATTTAAGTGGCACTGGGTGGAGTTCAAGTTTCGTAGAACCGATGGCAGCGGGGGTACAAAGTGGTGACTATAATCAATGTGGACTGATGATTCTATTATTGATTTATTGCAGGGTACCGCTGGTTGAGGGCAGAGTATGGCTTTATATTGTGAACAGTCGCTAAAAGTAATATCAGCGCGCCCAAGGTGTTCTAAAATACAACAAGCACTGTAACCACCGCAAACCTAGAGGTTTGCACAGACATTTGAACTCTGAGTTTGGTGTGATATAATAGCTAATTATGTACCTTTTTAATTCGAATATAATATTTCCAGGCGTTTTAATTGAAAGAAAGGAGCGCCAAGTGACATGTAATGTGCGGTTAAAAGTACCAAAGTCAAGTAATTTATAGAGCGGGTCTATACTTTTTTATTAGATTCGTGTGTGCATAAATGCAGACGCAAATATTGAATACGTTGTGGAGATTCTTGGAAAAGATCATGAGTGGAAGATATTTTCCATTTGATATGATAACAAACTTTACACTGGAAAGACTGAGATCCCGACTCGCTCGCAAAACTAAAGGGAATATAGGGTTTTGTTACTGAAAAATTTTTGAGTTCTCTACGAAACTGATGTGTGCTTCAAATTTTATCTGAAGAACATGAAAGGTTTTGAGATGGTTTAGCATTGGAAATGTTTATACTTCAATGTTGCATGTGCTACTTATGAAATAAGGTAGGCGCTTGCAATAGTGCGCGTGCAATAGCAGAATATGTGGTTCCCCATTTTAAATAGAAGATTTAATGATGTACATGATCATATTTTAGTACTTCACTACTTATATATTTTTGTGATAACTAATACATTGCTTCGAAAAGCGTGGGCAAGTCGAGGGTAATTGACTTATATTTTTTGCGCTTCGGAAATTTTTGACAACAAGTTTTTGACTTCTGTTGCCCGAAAAGTTCGACTTTAAGTGGAGGCTACGCGACACGAAATCGCTTTTTATGCTCTAGAGCATATACTTAGTTACATCGCAGGCAGCCGGCACCTGCCGGCCAAGCTTGACACCCGAGCAAGACAAGCGTGGATGTTTATTGTTGCCGTACACTTAATTCAATATAGGTATGTACCTATGTCCCTGTAAAAAAACAGTTAAAATACATACATATAACACGTGAAAATGTTTCGTTTTCGTCCTTAGGAAGTAACTGCCAATTTCCAACAATTTTTTATGCATTTTGCCACTCGTCATAAAAAAAAGATGATGCATATTAAAATAAAATTGAAGAATATCTTTTTTTACTCTTTCTTTTTAGCATTTTCCCAACTCAGGGGCCTTATTTAGATTATTCCGGTTTCCTCACGATGTTTTCTTTGACCGAAAAGCGATTGGTGAATATCTATTGATATTTAAGCGTTTTGAACGGGTTTGAAGTTATGATTTCCGGATTGAAATGCTCCTCTTCTTCTTCTGATCTTTTTTCTCGACTGTGAGACTTAAATTGTTAAATATAAAAGAGAAATATTTTCTAGAAAAATGTCATGTCTGTGCAACGTCCTGTGAAATTTTCAGCGCTGAAATATTTGATCTCGGAAACGTACAACTGCTGTTGTGTTCTTAGTAATGTTAGTCATATATTTGCCGTACACGCGGTTCTGAGTTGTAATGCTTTTATACTAAATTTGCAACAGTGTACGAAAAGTTCACCGAGCTGCGCTAATAATATTTATGGTAAGTTTGTATGCTCATGTAAGTTTTAAAGATGATTCTGTTAGCAAAATATAAACAAGGTTAGGTTATTTCATATTTCATTATAGTACTTACGCAATTTAACAAATACATGTACAAAATAATGTCAAATTCAGTACAGGTAGGTAAAGGATGACTCAAATTTGAACGGGCTGGAACATGACCGGGCCGGGCCGATCTATCTGTTTCTATAGAAAACGTCACGTGACATCCGAGGGCTCCGAGCTATCACGTGATTATTTCTATAGAAATTGACATATCGTTCCGTCCCGTTCTAGTGTGAATCATCCTTAGTACCGTCATAAGATAAGTTTACTGACAACGCAAGATTTTTGGACGAATTTATAGTAGTTAAAACGTAAAAAACTAAAAATAAACCTGCCTATAAACAAAAAAATTCTCCCTAAATCACCGTCGTGTGTACCTAATGGTGCTTCGAAGGCTGGCAGCGCTGCTTTTTGGATGGCTTGGCTTTGCCGCTGGCCAAAGTAGCTGCCAGCTCTCTGGTTGCTTGACAAGGCGCTTCAATCTTTTTTTTAAAAAGGGCGTTAGCGATAGGACCCCAAGGTTGCAGGGTCTCTACACCGAAAGGCCCGAATAGGTAGACGTCGTCTAAAACAGCATTTGGACCGATTCAAATACTAGGTTGTTTCATGCTTGTAATAAGTTCCGGAACACTCTCTGTTTAAAATAACTTCTGGCTAATATTTTTTCAAGTGTTTTCTCAGCTTATGCCACGATCCAGTGAGCCTGGGATCCGCTTTAGCAATATATTAAAAAGATTTGACGTAGGCGCTAGTTTTACAAAAGCGACCGCCTTCACCGCTTCTTCGCCTTCAATATCAAATGATACATACATACATAAGTTACGAAAAACTCATTGGTACGAGACGGGGTCAGAAGCCGCGAACTTCGGATTGAAAAATGCACACTCTTACTGCTGGGCCAATAACGCTCAATATCTTTTAGCCAATTTCTAAAAGTAAGCATCGTTTTAGTTCCAATGCTCAAAACAAACAGAAAGATGTTTACCTATGTATATTCCTGAATCTTTACACCCCGGAGCCGATGATACGCAAACAGTGTTAATTAAAAAGTGCCAGCGCCAGAGGCGGTTGGTTTTTGTGGAATTCATCGAAACCGGTGTCGATTGCAGTGGGCTAAATAAACCACAGAATACGCAAATGAAATGGTTCACTGCTTGTTTAGATGGATGCATAAAGTGGACGGTATATACCTAATAGGTATCTTTAAACGTGCAATTCTTGTAAATTAATGTTTATATTATTGATCACGGTAACGTATCTAACAATTTCGATGAAATATGTAATGACGGTTTTTGGAAGCGAAAACCCGATCAAGTTTGATCTTTGGCGGAACGCAGGTTCTCGAGTTTACATGAATTTTTGTCTCTCAAGAATTGAGAATAAATATATGTTCGTGAGATCAGATGTTAAGAACTATGTAAATGTGAGCTTTTCGAGGGTCTCAAGGCAGAGAGAGAGAGAGACAAGCAAGAGAGGCAAAGGGGAGAGTTGAACCAAACCTTGGCACCGAATGTTATACAGCATTTTTCACCTCACTATCGCCAGGAAAATAATATCTACCATACAGACGATTATAAATCTCATCATCGTTATAAACAAATCAAAATATTTAATTTAATAATTTGATTGGTTCAACAGATAGTTATCCGATATAAACGTTAGTTTTGAATAATACCCTAAACTAACGTTTAAAATTAACGTTTACCCCTAAATTAACGTTTACCCTCGGGGGAAGCCTGTATCCCTAGAGGGCGCGTCCCCAGGTGGCGGATAGGGGGTGCTCACCGCTCTTCTTCTGAGAAGGGCGGGGGGTTGGAGGGAAATTAAATACCTCCCGCGGACCACACAGGTCGGAGAAGGCACCTCCGTTATCAAACCCACATCGCGGGCTTCTCTGGTAGCCGGAGCAGAGGTCGCGTTGTTGTTGCTGGTTGGAGCTGGACCAGTCAGAAAGATCGGTAGCGGATGAACCCATAAAGGGCCAACGGTGGCGATCATGCTTTTGTGAAAAGCACAGCCGGTGTAGAAGGACTAGGGGCCCCACTACACTAAGACAATGCCTCAAGAACACCACCATTAAAACATGAAAAGTCCAATATTGAAGCCAGTTAAATGCGATCCGGTCCCATCCCGGCGTCACGAGTTAGTCGGGGCTTGTGATGTGAAATATATTACCGATGAAGTGAATGCCAAAGAAAAGCCAGAATTGAAGAAATCACCGCCGGGAATAAATCTGATAAGAAGAAGAAAAGAAGAATGCTTGAAGATTGCCACATGGAATGTAAGAAGTTTAACTAAGCAATGGAAAAGAAAATAGACGCATTTGAAATGTGGTTATATCGACGAATGCTTAAAATATCCTGGAAAGACAAAATAACGAACGTGGAAGTGCTAAAGAGAATGAAGAAAAAGATGGAATTATTAACTACAATCAAAAGAAGGAAAATATCGTATTTTGGCCACATTTACAGAAACAACAAATACGATATATTAAGATTAATATTAGAAGGAAAAGTTTATGGTAAAAGGGGAAGGGGAAGAAGGAGGATAAACTGGCTTGACAACATTAAAAAATGGACTAATATAAATAACGCAGCCACACTGGCAAGAATGGCTAAGAGTCGAAAAGACATGGCAATGGTGGTCGCCGACGTCCGTTAGGACATGGTAACTGAAGAAGAAGAAGAACGTTTAAAAGTTAATGCTACGAGTCAACTTGAAGCTCTTTTTTTCTTTCTTTCAAAATCATTCAAAACTCAAAAAAAACCTACCAAATTACCTACTTTCCCTGCTATTAGATAAAATGCGTTTTTTCTGTTAGTTTTAAAGGATAAAATAGTGGTTTCCGAGCTAATGAGGTAAAGAAGATTGTTTGATTGAATAACTACTTAATAATTTTATGAGGCGTTTCCAAAAGATACGTGTGCTTCTTAGTACCGTTATTCCTGGGGGTGCAACTTACCGAATTATCTGGTTCTCGTTAAAATTCCTTCTTTCCTTGCCGAGTAGACATATTTGTAATATAGCGGGAACAATTCTTGTATCGCAATTTATTTAGGATCCTTTATGTGATTTCTTCAGATTAATTTTATAATTTTTGCATGCATGTGTCCTTTTATATTTTATCTTGACATTAAGTGAATGACAGATTTTCTTATTATGTTCTTCTTGCCGGCGAGTTTATGAATCCCCGACAAGGAGGTCAGTATATTAGAAATAGGTTTTAAGTGCTTTTAGTTGCGAAACCATTCCCCCGGCCTTGAAAGGAATAGCTTTCAAAAGAGTTAACAAATAAATTATTTACTACATAATAGCATCCTTATTGCTCAAAGAAAACTAAATTAACGCAAATAAATTAAGCCTACGTACATAAAATAAACAAAGAACGAATCATATATAGAAATAATATAATAATAATTATTATTGAGAAGGCAAAGGACATAATTTCACTAATGGTCTTTTAAGTATGCCAGATTTAGTTTTAACCATAGCTACTCTAGCAATACCATCTTTGCCTGATATTAGTTCAGTTATAAGACCTAACGGCCAATGTAGAGGCATAATGTTTTCTTGAAGGATGACTACAACTGTCCCTTCCTTAACAGGTTGAGAAGGAGTATTCCATTTTTGTCTGGTTTGCAGCGTGTGTAAATACTCATCGCGCCACCTCTTCCAAAATGATTGCATTAAACGATCTAATAATTGATATCTTTGTAAAAGATGATCAGATGTTACTTCCGCAACAGACGTAGCTGGTAGATATTTCAATGGAGTAACATTAAGAAAATGAGCAATGCTGAAAGTTCAGCTGGATCAGAGCTTAGAACGGATAGAGGTCGAGGATTTAACAAAGCCTCAATTTGACTTAAAACTGTCATTAATTCTTCAAAACACAATATTTGTTTACCTATGGTACGAAACAAGTGTGTCTTGACGCATTTGACATTACTTTCCCAACATCTACAGAAGAAAAATACCCAGCAGCCCAATAGGAATCATTGACTGCGGGAGCATCACCTAGTATGATGTATCCCAATGTAGTTTCCAAAGCATCAGGCAGACCAGGTTCGTTCTCAATTTTATCGTTGATTAACAATTTGGTGAATAATTTAACACCAAGAAGCAAGTCAATTCCGCCCGGGGTTGCCCATGTATCATCTGCTAGATGTAGATTATCAAGCAGATTTGATGACGGTAGAGTTGATAGATCAATATGACAGGTAGGTAAATCGGGCGTAATTTCGTCTAGAACTAGCGCATCAATGGTATATTGACATTTAGGATCGTATCTTGACCTAAAAGTTAAACATACAGTTCCTCGGATTGGTTTCGTAATTGCTGTTCCACCTAATCCACTAACTGACGTCACGGGGCTACTGTGTATAGTAAGACCTAAATTCTTGCAGCTCTTCAGTGTCACGTAATGTTTCTGTGAACCTGGATCCAGCAGACATCTCAAAACCTTGTCCTTGCCGTTACGTCCACTAGCGAGTACCTGAGCAGTAGCGAGAACTTCCGTCGTAGGTAACTTACTCTGTCCCGATGCCGACAACGTACATACAGAGGCACCATTGTCCGTTACAGATGAACTTGTGGTAGCTTTACTATCATTCTTATGTGTGGACTTGGACTCAGTTGTATTCGTAGTAGTTTTCGGGGTATCAAAATGTAAAGTTGTATGATGTTTGCCTTTACATTTACGACAAGTTTTCTTTGAGGAACATTTAGATGAAGTATGTTGCATGTTCAAACAATTTGTGCACGCGTGAATTTCCTTAACGAAATTAAATTTTTCGTTAGGCGTCAGTTTTATGAAGTTATTACAACTGTAAAGTTGCGAGTGATCATGACTCTTGCACATAGCACATGGGTGTCCGTGTCCATGCCCTTGCGTGCTAACATACGCCTGGGGCGTGCGAGGAAGAGGAGCTCGCATGTCGCCAGTACTGGCAGCGGAGCTTTCAGTCTTGCATGGTGCACGTTGCGAAGTCCGATATAAAATCTTCACTTGTTCCCTAACAAAACGAATGAATTCATCATATGTAGGCATTTTAGCAGAATTCCGAATAGACATCTCGAAATTCTTTGTTGTATCTGAATCTAATAACTTAAGACCCAGGTGAATGAAAATAAAATCGCTTAAGTTCTCGAGCTTGAGTTGCCTTATTGCTGAAATAGTAGCAGCAAAAGAATCAATTGTTTTCTCTAAATTAGATGCCGAAGGACCGTTGACATTGACAGGCTTCATTGAGAACAGCTGGTTTAAATAAGACGTAGCTAACGCCCGTTTATCATCGTACTTCTCGATCAAAGCTTCCCAAACTGTAATATAGTTTTCTGCGGCAGGTATAACTCCCGAACAGATGGACTTTGCTTTTCCTGTCAGATGACTAAATAGGTAATGAACGCGCTCGGAATCCGTAAGTTTTTTATTTTCATGTATGACACGCTTGAATGTCTCATAAAAGAATGGAAAATTTTGAATGTCTCCATCGAAAGAGGGCAGATCAATCCGTGGAATTTTAATAGAGTCATCTTTACAAGAGTGACTTGAATCCCTGGTTGTCGAGAAGCTCGCAGCAGGTGCGTCAATTTTTGTAATCTGACATTTAATTACGCAGTAGATATCTTCAAATGCATTCATTGCACTATAGTTCACGATATACTCCGGGTCCAACTCCAAGTTCAGAAGATTGACGTCATCCATCAGCTCTATAAATTCTGTCCTCAGTTGATCCACCAATCGAGCTTGCGCGATGAACTGCGAAAAAATCTTCTTGTCGCTGCTAAGCTTCGGAATCATATCATAAATGCCTTGAAGACGCATGAAACATTGAGCACGTTTTGCTTCCGCGAGTTTGAGTCTCGCTTCAGATTTTTGCGTTGCCATGGTTAGCTGTTATAATGACAGCTCAAAGAAAATGAAGAAAAAAATGCCTAAACCGCACAATTAATATAAATTATATTTAACTTGAATAATATCTTAATGCAAGTCGAAGAAAATTAAATAAATACGAACGTTTACCTTGTATAATAGCTTAATACAAGATAGGTCGCAAATTGAAACAATTAACGTTAATTACAGTTGAAGAAAAAACTGAGGCTTTTAGGAATAACTTACCCGTATTTATCAGTTTAACTCAATGTATTTTTAACTTAAATACACTGAAACTGTAAGGCAACATGACATGCAACAATGTTCCGTGAAACAATATGACAATATGTCGAATTCAAAATATTAATTATACATAATGCATAATTTGTTAATATGTTAGCGCGATGAATAATCCCACACGCTACGCGTAAACAAAATTAACAGGCAATATCAATAACTTAGACTGACTGTAAATAAATGTATGAAACGAATACGGAACATTTGTAAGTATGAAATTATAGATACCTAAATAAAACCGATACAATTTTGAACCGCTATTCATTGAGCAACAAGGTTGAATTATGGTATTAAATTAATAAATAGATATAAAGTCCGGTTCGATATGGCCAATTTATGGGGGTGCAACTTACCGAATTAACTGGTTCTCGTTAAAATTCCTTCTTTCCTTGCCGAGTAGACATATTTGTAATATAGCGGGAACAATTCTTGTATCGCAATTTATTTAGGATCCTTTATGTGATTTCTTCAGATTAATTTTATAATATTTGCATGCATGTGTCCTTTTATATTTTATCTTGACATTAAGTGAATGACAGATTTTCTTATTATGTTCTTCTTGCCGGCGAGTTTATGAATCCCCGACAAGGAGGTCAGTATATTAGAAATAGGTTTTAAGTGCTTTTAGTTGCGAAACCAATTCCTAAACATTATCTTACACCATTTAGTGTGTACATACACAATATTGTATCGTATGTACACAATTTGGTATTTATAATTAGTATGTACTTAAGTACCTATTACTAAAGTCATTATGTTATTTATTTTTGTCTTTTAATTTAGTGGTTACTAATTCAAGCATTGTCAGTTTGATTATTGGATTACTGTGGGGTTATGGGGAGTCATGATTAAGGGACACTGACTGTTTCGAAACATGTCGAGCTGTTTTGAAATATATTGACGTGAGTACCCTAAAACTAATATATTAAAATGTAGACTCGCTGTTATAACATCTATAGCAAAACTCCAAATAACTCTTTGTCCATCGGACCGTTCGATATACGCTAGTTAGGTTACACAGGCTACCGGCGGGTTAGTTGACGTCCGGATTTGAATAGAAAATGGCTCGTTCGCACACACTTCATCAGTCGAGTGTTGATTTGAAATATGTTTTACTACTATCTAAAGCAAGCTAGTAAAAGTATTTTCAATACAGTTGCTCAAAAACTCCCTCCCTTTAGTTTTGGCTGTTTTGCGTGCGCAAAGTTCGTTTATGCGACCTAGTGCTGTTTGGGTCTAACACAAAACTATGTTCGGAATCTTTTCGGAGGACATTTGAAAAATTAAAGGCTTTGAAGGTTGACTTTCTTATTGAACCCTTATCCACATTAAAAAGTACTCATTTTCTATTCTAGCAATTGATGTGCAAGCAATTGGTTTTGAATTTTATGTACGTAATAATTAAGCGCCATTTAGCCAGGAAAATGAGTTTGTATTAACGCTCACAATGTATTTGTTATAAAATCTATAATAATTATTTACGGTCATGAAATAAAAAGGCTTAAACTGTTTCCCAAACAAAAGCCAGTGCGCTATTTAAATTTCACTTCATATTTTCTGTTTAATTTAATTTATTATACACACACAATATATATACACAATAACCACACGCGGCATATTCAAATTGAAAATTATTATTTAAATTGATAATTGTAAAGCACGGATCAAGTCATTTATTAAATGTAATAAATGTTTTGATTCATGTTTTATGTTTTCTTGAGTAATTGGTTAGGGCGTCTGCCGCGAAAGCAGGAGGTCGCTGGTTCGATCCCATCCCTGTTCACCGGGGGCCTTGGTCACTTTTTCTGTAGTATATGACATCTCTTTCAATTTATAATTAGTTAAATTGGTTTTTAGGAAAATTACTAAGCAAATAATATTTATGTGTAGGTATATTTCATGGGAATCCTAAATGGTGTTTGCCACAGAACTATATCGAGAAAGAACAAAAAAGTGTATTTACTGGTGCGTGGCTAAACCTTAAGTCTACCTTTTCACTAAATGTAAAATGTGTTCTATGTTCATAGTAATGTGTAGTAAACTTATTAAATAAATATTGAAGATCAAAACAAATTTAATTTAAAATGTAATATTTAAGTGGATATACATTTCGAATAAACAATTTGTACTTGTGATAGTACATTAGGTCTTTACACGTTAGTAACATTTTTATTATTTTAAATTATAATTATGAATATTTTGTTAGCTGAACGGTGAAAAGCTGATGAATAATTAAAAAAAAATATCGAGTAGCCTCTAAAATAACATTTAGTCAAAAACAGTTGTATTATCACAAAAATTAAATAGATTTCAACGGAATACCTAAAGAATAAATAGGTATATCTAATCTATGCCCTCAAAACATGTAACTTATACCAAAAATACCAGAAAAAATATTAAAACCTAGGCATTACCTCAAAAATCACAAAAACACGAAAATATCTAATTCGACATATAGGAACGATGAAAACAAACGTTTCCTAGTGACCTAAGGTAATCCGGACCCGTTAAAAACATTCACTACTACACAAATGTTTGAAAATGGTAAAATATTCTCCACCTGGAAATTGCTGTACTGCTTTTTTTTTCGCTCACAATGCAGTAGAATGAAGTTAGCGTACGCTAAATTTTTCGGTACTTTCACAGGGCCCGCCGCGGTTATCGAAAAAATCTAAAATTGATATGTGCGTTTCTATCGCACTTGTTCATGTGCTCATTCGAGTGAAAGAAACGTAGATACGAAATTTAGATTCTTCGCCAGGTAGTCAAGGCTCGCTAGTTTCATACGCCAGACATAGCTTTTTTTCATATTCTAATGAATTTTTATGACGTGCGCTTTGTTTCATAAATGTTCGTTTGTTGACAATACGTTGTTTGAATTTAGACTAGCGATGTTTTTCGAATTACGCCGCGTTTTTATTTTATTATGTTTGCGTTAATATATTTTCGAACAAATAGTTGTTTGTGTTTGTTTTAGAAGTTAATTTCATATTTAAATACTTATCTGTGAAATCAATTTCGTCCACGAGACACGAAAGTTTGGGGCTCCAGAAATGCTCCCGTGTGTATATTATTTATTATTATTTTATTTCGGATTTAAAGCTTAATTCTTGCCATTAGGCTGAGAGCGTTTTCATTCATAACAGTGCTTACGTTAACTGATAATATAATAATTAATCCTTTGCCAGTTGTTGAAATAATATCCTAATTGAAATTTATGATCAGAAAATTTAATTGTGATTTGCGTACCAGTGTGTTCAGTCTGCTATAAAATTATTTCATATTACTATAATTATGGCCAGGGTTTAATTAGTATTGGATGCTAAAAACCCGTTAATGGCTACTCCGTTTGGTTTAAAGCTCAAAGATTTTATTCGAGCCTTTGAAGCATAGCAAATTTGGTAGAATTTTCCTAATCGTTATCATCAAATAACTGTAATAATGAGATTTGGTTTATATAATTCGATGTAGCGGAATTGGCACTAAATTGCCACCCCAAGTCGAATTCATGTTCCCAAAGGAAATCATATTTCAAATCAGAAACTAATTAGTTATTATTTGATTCATACTGTGAATGAGGAGTTTCGTGTTAAAGTTCTGACCAGAAAAAGATATTCTATTGATTGTAGACAATTTTCAAAAAATAGTTCATTTTGAAAAGTAAACATTTGTGCCCATAGTGTTCATAAGTATTGATATTGGCAGTGGATGGGCCTCATTGCTTGCAGAACCGTTAGTTGATGGGCAGAAATGTTCTTGAGTTACGACTACACCAATATTATAAATGGGAACGTGTGTGTGTCTGTTTGTTTGTCCGTCTTTCACGGCAAAACGGAGCGACGATTTAAAGTGGAGATAGTTGAAGGGATGGAGGATGGAGAGTGACATAGCGAAGCAGTGAGCAATACAATATGAATATGTGCAGATAATACAAATAATTGCTAAAAAACCTAAGACGTAATCATCTATAGAATAAAAGAACTGAATAGTCAATCAGCCGAAAAAAAATTACACCATAAGAGTGCCGTAGTTGCGGTCCTTTTCCATATAGTTTTGCTTTGAACGTGACATTTCGTTAAGTGCCAATACCCTATAAAGTTTTAACAGTTAGTAGTTCTGTGTAGGAATTGGACACTTAATGCTTACGTTCGTAAGTTCTTCTTAGTACGAGACATTTATCGTTTGTATCTTCTTCGATGCAAAATTGTTCGCTAAATGTAATTCTGACCCACATTTTTGACGTTTTTTTTCTGCTTCTAAGTAAATGGACGTTACAAACAGCTTAGTTACAATTGTCTGAACTTAATGGCTATTCCTTAGTGCAAACCCACGACATTAGTCCCGCGGCGCGGGGTTAACCGCAGCAGGGCACTACGTTCGTTCTAAAACACGAATGCGGCACGAACTTGAGTGTCTAGAATGACTTGCGTAGTTACAATAATGTATAGCTAGAAATGTACTATTTTAGAAGCCTAGTTTAGATAGAAAAAGCATTGTTGTTAGGCGTGATCCAGCGGTAAGGGGTGCCACTTTCAATCTGAAGGTCGCAGGTTTGAACCTCGTTTTGTCACAATGCTTTTGGGTAGTATGTACGAAATATCATTTGATGTTTACCAGTCGCTTTTAAAGAATAAATCGTTACGAAATCGGATTAATTGCATTAAGAGCTAGTTCATCCTACGTTGGAAGGTCAGATAGCAGTCGCTTTTGTAAAACTAGCGCCGAAGCCAAATCATGGATGACTCACACTAGCACGGGACGGGACGATGCGGGACGGTAAAAACCGTGAATTTCTATAGAAAGAATCACGTGATAGCACGGAACCCTCGGATGTCACGTGACGCTTTCTATAAAAAGTGTTTTGTTATGGCAGTAGGTTGCCAAAGCGGACCCCAGCAGGCTCCCTGATCCGTACTATAAGCCGGGAAAATGCTAAGAAGAAGAAAAATCAGAAGAAAATAAGATATAATAAATAATTGCTTTAAAACTTTAAGACGTAACAATAGTCTTCTAGTTAGAATTGTTTGAACTTAATGGCTATTCTTTAGTGCGAACCCACGACATTAGCCATTAGACTTTCGATAAATCCAGCAGCGCCGCAACGCTCTTGATAACAGAACCGGTTGAGGATGATCCGGTATTAGTCCTGGAACCCCGGGATCGTTCGATTGTAGATTTGGCTCATCATTTTTGAACAGCGGCAAGCACACCGAACTCACTGTGTCCACTACACTGTCACTACCTGCACTGAACTTTTTGACTATGGATTATAGATTTCCATGCTAGTGACACCACCAAGCTACCATCTCGAGTAAAATTAGGGCACCGCCTAATTTCGATCGCTTCGCGTATTTTGCGTCATGTGTGAAAAATGCTGTATACCACGCAAAATTTTATGATAGCCTTAATAATTATTCTCCAGTCTTGTGCAATTCAGAGTAGTGCGATTTTGTAATAACGTCTGGTAAAAAAACATTATTACTATGGTGTCCTTGTTCTATGAAATATTAACCTTTATTAACTTTTTTTTTCTAACATACTCAACAAATATAAACAGTTATAAGAATTTAGCCAACTGCAGAACAGTTTGTTGGAATTGCACCGCTCGCCATCGACAGGGCGTTAATTCGTACACGATACCTCATAGTCGCGCACGGTGCGGTTTCAGAGGAATTTCCTCCTGCAAATGTTGATGATCCTGCCAAGGTTACCCGGAATGACTACTGTAGTTTTTCGGGAACCCCACACTGTAACAGTATGGGGTTCCTCAAATGTTAAAATATTTACGAATGACAGCATCCATAGGCTCCGGTGAAGCGTTCATAGTCCGTATCCTTGTTTGCCGTCGACGTGGTATTAAAAAAATACAAGGCAAGATGAAACACGTGAACCATCCGTTTGCCTTATCCCTCTTAAGTCGGTACGCGAACAGCTACGAAATTGTTTGTGAGTCGAGAACGTTCCATGGTCAACCGTTTACTGACCATTTGTCATCCTTATTGCAATGGGATAGAGTTCAACGATGCTCAGGTAAAAGTGCTGCCGTTTGTGCAACCTGTTTAGAAGCTTAGTTCTAGCGATATGTTACAGTAAGTCGGTTTTCAGTTGGTTGAAGATATTTTTAGCTCCTGTACCACATGTTGTAAAATCTCCGTCATTGGAACTTTTTAACGATAGAATAGTATTTGAATTTTCAAGCCAATAAAACTATTATTTATAATATGCATAGTTCTGTTTTAGGATATATTTTAATATTTGACATTGCCTTAGACCATTCAAGTAACCCGACTGGGTTTCTCTGTCATTTTCGACACAAAAAAAATCTGCTTGTTTTTGCGGGGGAGGGGCACCTCAAATGTATAATGTACAAATAGCTATGTTGGATAAAAGTCAGTTCATATAATGATCATGTTTATTATGTAAAGTGACGTTTATCTGACATAATAATTGGGTCATAATAATTATAACTTATTTGATATCGTGCTTTCGGTAGAGGGGAACTCCTGTAAATTACCAGTCCTGTTGGGTGATCTAAGTTAAATACTTACTTACCCCACTTACCCACAATAAATTTGACACCTTAATTTGTGTGGGTCAAAAAGTAATAATTTATTAAAATTATCATATATATTCAGAGCCTTTATCGTAGTATAAAAATATATCGACAGTGAGTAATGTTTCTATGTCACAACTTGCCCAGGTGTCCCTAAATAGGTAATGCTTTGCGTCCGCACCTCTCTGGGCATACCGCGAATATAGATTCAATTTTGTATCTACATCTCTTTCCTTCCAATAAGCTATAGATAGAGACGGAGCTACAAATTCTCGATTGTTCCATGTCCACGGTAGCCACTGTTACAATTGTACCATTTGTTACCTGTCACACAGTCACGTTTTGTTCAGTTCGATGATGGATGGAATGTTTCCAATACGGCTCTGTTTTAACGGTTTACATGTGACGGGCCGATTTGACGAGAGAAATGTGTTTTCAGCGTACTTAATTTATTTTCTGACACGTGCAGTTTATGTTATAATCAAGCAAGCGGACGTGGCCTTATATTTTACTACGATTTTTTTTTAATGTATTTTGTAAACTAAACTGTAGTCGGAAACGATAGTAGCAGATGATTTAAATATTCAAAATAAACTGAACCAAGTATTTCGGCATTTTTAGTAAATAGTGTTGTATTTACTAAAAGTAGTGTAAATTAGCTTTGTGCTTAACATATTGGTTTAGGTCATAAAAGTTAAAACTAAAAGTTAAATCATTTATTTATGACTCATATCAGTTGAAATCCTTAGAAGTCTTTAGGCAAAAGTATCAAGTCTTGTACTCGTATGTCTCATTGAATTGTGAACACTCGACAAATTACAATTTTATAATTTAAACTTTCGTGAGTCATACTAATATTAAATTGCAACGGTTAACACTCACGTATTTTTATCACAATAGGCGTGACATGTTTCGACTGCATCGGGCAGTCATCGTCGGACAGACAGAGTGGTGTTGTCACCTTCGCGGCTCGGGCCGGGGGTGATGCCCGTCGTGCAGTCGAAATATGTCACGCCTATTGTGATAAAAATACGTGAGTGTTAACCGTTGCAATTTAATAAATTACAATTTTATTATAATAGTATTTTATGCAATAGTTGTATAAGAGGGTTCAAAAAAGGTGAGTGGCGTGTGTAACAATTTGAGGCGAAGCCGAAAATTGTTAATAAAGACGCCATGAGCTTTTTTTGACCTACTTATACAACGTTGCATACATTACTTTTTCTACTAGGGATTAAATAAAACACAAAATTAAACGCAGTTTGTTTTAAGAAAATTTAGTTTTATTCATTTATGAAAATGAAGATGTAAATTGTGAATTGCGTTGTTAGAAATATTTATATTGGGAGTGGTGGATGTGGTTCTAGTCTCCACGCCATGAACTTCTTATACGATTTATCGTACTGACGCCGCGATTTTGCAGGCAATAAGCTCTCAGTAATTGATTGTGCCGCCGCCGATATTTCTTCTGGTGTCGAAAGAAAGTGGTCGTCGTCACCCATTATTATTTTTCACTCCAAACTCTAATAAGAATGCTAAATATGCCACTACTATTCCAAGAATCCTAAACAAACAGCAATACAGCATAGGAAAGAGCGGGAAATTCGATTGGATAGTAGCAAATGATAGTCATATGAACTTAACCATAGACACGGTAATTTATTTTTTCAACTGTCATATACTTGCGTTTTTCCTTATTTTGGCAGCAATTATTTTA
The DNA here is from genome assembly GCA_949128165.1 of Lathronympha strigana. NCBI lineage: Eukaryota > Metazoa > Arthropoda > Insecta > Lepidoptera > Tortricidae > Lathronympha > Lathronympha strigana. The sequence continues at coordinate 3,461,911 of OX421914.1, forward strand.
GTTTTGTTATTGTTTCAAACCATATGAATTCAGTTATTTGTTAAGTTGGTAGTTTTGATTTTCGTTGTAAATTTAGTGTTGTTTTTTTTTATTTGTTGGGTTCACAGGGCACCTCTGCGGCGCTACCACGAAGTCCGCAAATCAAACTTCGGATAGTGCCGTCTTCTTCGCTCTCACTTTATTCTACTTATGCGCGAAAGGGATGGCAATATCCGAAGTACGACTTTCGGACTTCGTGGTAGCGCTCCTGTTAGCAGTTGCATTATATCACATAATAACTTTAGGGTTTTTATGAAGAATAGACTAGATAGACTTTTTTGAAATTGCGTAAGACATGCTTTTATATTTGTTTGCTGGACCATATAATTGACAGATAAAAGTACCGGAGTAGAAAAAATAACATAACCTTACCAACGGATAGGTTAGGTTAGGATATCCCTAGTCAAATTATAATCCGTGGGGTGTTCACAATCTCGCGCGTTAGTTTATAGACTAGTTTATAGATATATATATATATATATAATATGATAGATTGATAGAATGATCCCAGTCTTGATCCGTTTCCTGCGAGCTCCTATCAAAGGTCAGGTCACCCGCCATTAAAAGTGAAAGTACATTACATATGCACATTTGTACATTTGCACGAATTATTAATTCAAACATTGAAGTTGTCAAAAAATATATTAGTTAGCAAATTGTCATTCTAAAGTAATTTGATACTTTTTGCTGAAATTTTCCTGGGTACAAATCCAATTATTCAATTGCTATAGAAATTGTGGCCATCTTGTAATGTTACAAAATTATTAAAAAGTTTACAGCGTGTCTGGAGTTCCCTTTTATCACAAACTGCCACAAAACCAAAAATTCTATTAAAATATGGCTTCGTCAGGAGCCGGTGGGTTTAGGCGGTTGAGTAATAAGCATAATTGGATTTGTGAAATTATTGTCGGGGTTTTTTGACAGAAGTTAATCTTGAAAACTGGGTTCTGTGTAAATTGAACTTAATTTTAGTGATAAATTGTCCCATTGTGGAAAGAACAAGAATTAAGTATTAGCATACATTTGAACTCACTTTTATCACTAAATTTTAGCACACATTTCACAGATGAAATATAAATAATTATTAGGTATACATTAATAAAGTTAGGCGAATTTTCAACGTTTTACTATAATATATACATACTGGTATGCGTGACTGTTGACTTCTTCCACATTGTCTCTGATTAATAGTTTTCAGAATTGAAACAACTTTTTTTCATAAACTCTGGTTTACTTAAGTAAACTTTATTCAATAAAGGTTCTTTTGAATTGTAAAAAATTGTGTTTTTTATTTGAAATTGAGAATTAAATTGGACTTAATCTAATTATTTATTATGTTTTGTTACAGGTACGAGTATTCAGAATTTTTAACAAATGAACAGCACCACAGCGAAAAAGGTATATACTTATGACATATTATTACTTTGTGCAACAGCATCTGTCGATTTCCTTCGTCGACTACTAACTTGATTGAAACGTCAAACTCCAAACTACATTCATCAAGTGAATCTAATAGGTGCAACACACTTTGTTTTTCCACTACAGTAAAGGGAAAGAGTATCTTTAGCCAGTAGTCAAACTTTGAACATTTTCTAATATTCGTTCGAAATTTAAAATGTGTTCCCGGCGACGTTCAGACGGCGAGGGTGGGGTCTTTGGCAAAAATGCTTGAACTTGAAATCTGGCGCATCGTCACTTGTTTTACCCGATTTCTGCTCAATCATAGAGTCCGTCTATACTAAGTTTCATAGATTTTGATAACACAGACTGTAAAAGTGTTAAGTAGACGTCACAGTGGCATGTGACCTTTGGTAGCTGCTGTCCCGGTGTTGCGCCACAATTCTAATAGATGGCGTTACAATGGTCAGTTCCCATACAAAGTGTGTCAACTTGTATGAAGAAACCTACATCGCGCTAACAAAGTTTCAAATGACAGTTACATAGATATAACTTCCAACCATCTAGCTTATTGGATTTCGGTCCCCAGGCACAACACCCGACTTAAGAGAGGTCTCTCTATTAAATGCCTTATCTCTTCATTCTATACTACCTTTATTGTTCACTCGATATTTAAGCCTATTTCGGCACCACCAAAGTAAAACAAGAATATCCCTCATTCAACATGCACGACATTGTATAAATTTGGCGCAAAGGCCTGCGATTTACAAACGCATGGAGCATGCAAATTGGGCGTGCCTGTGTACCGACTTTGCCGACTGACCATGGGTGTTATTCTGATTGCTGACTAAAACTAAAAGCAACGTCCGCTTATAGCGAACGCATCGCGAATGCCCTATTTTTGATACAGCGATTAACATTAGGGAAACCAGTCAGTATGTGATAAACCAGTCAAATCAGATTGTAAGAAGTTTGTCATTTTGACATGGTCTTAGAGTGGCCTATAGTATGGGTTTCAATTGGTTGACTGTACGTACATAATATAGATGACATAGACAATAAGATGGAAAGTGACAGAAAATTGAAGCTACTTTACTAAGCAGATATTATACATAATCAGAAGGCTGAATTGGTGTTATAATGCAACTTCTTTGTGATGCTCTAATATTTATCACATAAATGCAATAATACATAAATGCTACAAACAGTCTGACAAGAAGTGGCCTTTGTTATGAAATCAAGATCAAAGCTTTTTTAGTTGACTGAGGACACTTCGAAAGTTGTATAAAATTGTTACACAAAAAAAATCTTGGTTGTAAATTGTAAAAACGCCTGACTTACAATTTTCGAACGGCCATAGATCCTAAAATACTGATGACAACCGAATAAGTTATACCTCACAAAATAGCTCAAGAATTATTTTTTCAGAAAATAAATGTATCTTATGATAATATATAATACGTATGGTATATAAGTGGGCCAATCTAAATAATTTCAGCATTGCCCTCGTTAATATAAATATATAAATAAATATTACAGGACATTCTGTAATATTCTGTAACATTACGTTGCAATTTAAAATCAGTATCACGCACGATACTTTAAATTATACAATACTTATTTGTTAGGCGAAGTAGCTGCCAGCCTTCTTATCCCCGGTGACGTCGACCAGTCGTTAGGCCAAGTATCGGTTGGCTGGGCCACTGGACCCCGCGGATCAAGGGTATCAACGCCAAAGGCAATGTTGTAATTGTATTATACTATATTGTATTGTTTACAATTAATAATCCTATGATGTATCTATATAACAATTATCCTTGTCAGCGTATACGAAAGAGGAGTGTAATTGATTGTTGATACAACAAATGTTCAATACAGGCGTATATTCAATGGCTAGTATTCGAAAATCTCCAATATTTTGAACATCGGTTTAAGTACCCTGTTTAGAGCCCCCGTACAATTTTTGTACCGATCCCAGATACTACAAATAATTTTGAAATGTGTATTGAGTTCAAAACAGGTATCTGAGTCTTAAAAGTTTTAAACAGTTTTATTTGCTTTTTTTAGTAGGTTAATTTCTAAATTAATCATAGCAGCCAAAATATACCCGTCATTCATCCGCCATATTGGATTGGCCGCTAGTTCTATTGGCTGACTTTGTGATGGCACTGATGGCTATCATGGAATTTAATATCCTAAAAAAGTTTTTTATCTGTGTATTAAAGAATTTTGGTACTTAACCCTATACCTTTTACGTTTCTAGCCTACGGACTAAGGGATGACTCACACTTGAATGAAACGGGACGATCCGTCACGTTTTTATGGAAAACGTCACGTGGCATCCGAGGGCTCCAAGCTATCACGTGATTCTTTCTATAGAAGTTGACGGATCGTCCCATCCCGCACTAGTGTGTCATCCGTAACATTAGAGGTTGTTATACTAAATTAATGTAGTCACTGTTAGTCAGGTTTGTTTCGCAAATATGATTTCAGTACAGTGGAACTAACGCTGTAATTGTTCTCTAGTTAGCGTTTCATTGGAAATCCACGCTCGGGATCCTCGCAGTGGAGTTGCGGGCAAATTGCAGACTTCGTATCAATCCGTTCGACAATGCTAACATCTAGCGTAGCTTTACACTGGGCGAGTCACTGGCTGAAGTTTGTTTTGGACTAAATAATCTACTATTACGAACCACTTCGTTGGTTCGGTCGTCTATTTCCCTCTCTATTGCTCTCACATATTCGAGCGACAAAGAGGCGAAAATACGAACGGACGAGCGAAATGGATCGGGGTAGGCCCTCTAACTAGGGTGCGTAGACAAGATGCCGATCGTTAACGCTTAGTACGAGACCGTGACACATAAAACTCTGTCGAAACGTCGGTATATTAAGGTAAATGAACTACATTCGTGATAAACCCGTCCTATGTTCAAAATAATAGGTTATAATTTTCGCCCAAGTTGAAACGAAGACTTTTTAAGTATATAAATTAATGTTCCACATAATGAATATCAACTTTTATCGAGGTCTGAATTACAAATTTGGCCCATCTCATCCCATTTTACGGCACCTCGATTCCAAGTGAATGACCGTGTAGTGTAGAGATATTATGGTGCAAAACCTTGTATCGATATTTTACGAGTACACCTTAACTTAAAAAAACTGAACTGATGTTTTGGTTAAATTATGTTTTTACTCTTTCTAACAAAGGCAAATGTTAAATTGACAGATAAGGATAAACAAGCATTAAGCTAAACTATGTTTTGATGTGTGTTTATGAAACGCTATAACTGTCTCTTGCTTGTTTACTAAGGACCACTTGCATTTATCAGGGTTAGCCAACTAACCCGGAGTTAGCTGCCTGCTGCCGCATTCCGTACCACGCGCAACGCGGAACTCACGCAAGTGGCGCTAAACCGACTATCGAGCAAGTGAACTAAACGATCTCCCCAATTGGAACGATGTAATTGCCGACCTATTGTGCCGTCCGAATCGCAGTATTACTTTCCGATTGAGCATTACCTGTCCCGGCGGATTTTATTATGTCATCAAACGCAAACAGGAACTAACTGCAATTTTATTTGACTTTGCGATGTGCGTCCTAGTTCTTAATGTGTTCTTTAAACTAGTTTGGCATAGTTTTGTATTTTCGGTCGTTAATTTTTTAGCCATTTCGGTGCGAGTTGATTTGATTGGTAAATATTTAAGCTATAAAATGTCCAATTGTACTGAAAACTTTATAGCTAGAAACATCATTGAACGTGAAACTTTTTTTTTATTTTTAACCCCCTTAGAAGATGATTTTTTCAAAACCCCTTCTTATTCGTTACCTTCGTTAAACACCTAACGTAATGTAAAAATTTCAGGATTATACGTTTAGTAGTTTCGGCTGTACGTTGATCAGTGAGTCAGTCAGTCAGTCAGGACTTTTCCTTTTATATGTATAGATAACGGTGTCTATTGTATTCCATAAGAACATTTCTGCAATGGATTTTCATACAATATAAATTAGCAATGTAAATTTTTTTTAAGTTTCGATAGTGGGCATACTGTACCTTACCTTAATTAATACTTAACTATAAAATTTAAATTGACCAGGAAAAGTTGCTTATTTAGAAAATAAATTAATTTGGCCTTGTGATCGTCTAGTATACCTACGTTATGAACCTTAGAACCCATCGTCTTTTATGTGCAGACTAATTAGATTTGGAATCCCACATTTAAACACTATCTCTTACGACATAAATAATTGATCTTATGAATCTTAGTCCTAGATGTAATGAAATATTATATTAATTGAGTAAGATAAGAGAGGCCTATAAATATTTTGTTTTTAGTATTTTTTTTGTTTATTGTAAACATCTCCTACCGGTCCTAACGTGACCAGATGCTATGACAGCAGCAAGCCCTTTTTGTCTGTATAACCTACGATTTTCCTTTGTAACCCATAATAAGTCTAGCTAGCTGAGGAAAATCAACATAGCTACGCATACAAACTTTGCTTACATCATACTGTCATAGCCGGATGGAGACGGGCCAGCTAACCGAAATAATATCCATTTTGTTTTGTGTTATTATAAATGGATATTTCCTATGCACAGTAAATTAAAATCTAAAATTTACCAGTGTTTCGGAACCTAATGTCAGACAAGAAGAAACACCAAGAAACTTGTCTGTCTATTTCCTAACTATGTTTGAAATACCGCGACAATCGTATATTAAATATGACTTAACAACCTTTATCAACCCCTTAATAGAAAAGCTCAATTGTCACTAGTAATATGCTCCGCCAATCACTAGCTCCCTATAACCAAATTACTTAGTATGTCCTCAAATAACGTGGTTCCCCTAATCTCACCCAATATAAACATTATGTAAATTACCTTTATATCATATTTAATGTACGAGCCTCAGAATTCCAATCATATACTATCTACCTGTTATATCAAAAATTCTGTAAAACCTAACACTGTTATTTACTGTTGTAAACAAAACCAACCTTTTAATCAATGTGTAAATGAATTATAACAATTATACTAGCACCCTGTGTAAAACTTTTATTCTATCCGAAAATCACCTATACCAGAGTATGCTTATCCTAAGTCACCTGAGCTGGCAAAGGAGTTTTGCCAGACTTTTTCTCTAGAGATCCGATCCGTCAGTCACCAACTCCTTTCCGCTAACAACTCCTCTGGATTCTCGAACAAGTTTTCCCTTCTTGTTAAGGAAAACGCAGTTAGCTAAATCGTTCTCACAATTCAGACTTTAATTTAGGCAATATATTTCACTCCACTCTATAATTTCACTATAACACAAAATGACAATAGTTTATTTTTAGAATGTCACCACTCGAATAAGTACACTACCGCAAAGTGTAAAAATCACTACTTGCAAAGGAAAATGAATCTTATTATAACGTAACACGACTCAACTTAGAAAAACCGTCGAAAGCACGTCACGCGTTTTACAATACGTAAGTCAAAGTTCAGGCCACTCCGATGACCAAATCAAAACTATCCCGAATATGGTCTCGTCTCTGCTTATATTAAGACCGTCCTCGCTGAAAGCTCAGGCCTTCAAGTCCTTTTTGGAATTCGTAACTCCCACGGCCTTGGTGTGCGCCGATAGCCACTTTTTTTTTTTTTTTTATATACTACGACGGTGACAAACAAGCATACGGCCCGCCTGATGGTAAGCGGTCACCGTAGCCTATGGACGCCTGCAACTCCAGGGGTGTTACATGCGCGTTGCCGACCCTTTAAAAACTTTAACCACTTATTGTAAACTTAAACATCCACTTAACTAATTTATTACCCCTTGTAAAAATTTATTGCTCATTAAGATTTGAGTTTAAATAAGCGTTGACTGATTTATATTCTTAAATGGTTCATAGTGTTATAAAATAATCTCTATGTTTTAAGTAATATTTAAACTAATTTTATAAATCGCAATTGTATTTATTCAAATTTGACCAAAATAAATCAGTTTTGTATGATTTAAAAAGAATTCAGATCAATCGACTGCATCCATGCTTATATTTTGTTAGCTAGCCAGAAACTGTCTAGTTACAATACGACAAGTTCCACATTCTGCCACCTTTCTAGATTTTGCTTTTTGGGCTATTTTAGCTGTCGTAGAAAAAAATGGGTATGCAACAGCTCATAATTGGTTCTTAAAACTCTCGGGTCTATTATTACCAAAACGAGACGAAGTCGAGTAACGGCAGGAGCTACGACGACTGTCAAGTTTTAAGAAACCTTATTATACCACTTTTGCATAAACTACTATTTTAGTAAGAAATATTTTAATTTTATCTAGGTTGCGTCGATACTAAAAGTATTTCTCTCTCTTATAAATATGTATCTAGGGCCTAGATACATATTTATAAGAGAGAAAAATACTAGATTCTAGGCATATAAAACAGCTCTCATTTATAATCTCCCTTTCAAGCATCAAAACACAACAGCCTCTTAATTTATAAACCGTGCCATATTTTAAAAACAAAACCTTAAAAAATTACCGTGTAGTCATAAATTCTACTCAAATTCTCGTTACGCTTACACATTTTTAATGTTGGTCCATATTTGGTGCGATAAAGTTTTATGTTGTTGAGTATCAAAGTGTTTTATGACTTTGTTTCACTAAAGGCATTAAGGTTTGACCGGTAAGGTTAGAGACTGACCCGTGAACCCGACGCACTCTGAATAAAGTATTCGTTAAGAAAGCCATTTTGTAAAATAGCGTATCTCCATACGTCTCATTGTGACATACAACTTTTTGGTTTACCTTGTTATTAAATCTGGGATTTTGTGTTAGCACCTCAAAAAGGTTATCTGCTGAATAGGATAACAGGAATTTGGTTTAAGCTAATACATTAATATTAAAAGCCTGTTATTGAAGGCATTGACTCGTTCATAAGTTAATTTATCTAGCGATAGGTAAAGATAGCGATACATAGGTAGGTACTATTTTATAGGAACAGAAAACGTCATTAAAAGAGGGATTTATTAAGGGATGGATTCTCCAACTAGTTACAACTTTATTACACCACAGACAACAAATAAGTAAATACATGATCCGTAAAAAAAACTACCTACAAATAAAAATAATTGGCCCAGGTCTACTGAGCTAGGCAGGGTCCCTAGAAGGCTGGCCGCCTTGCCCCATTGGATAGCAATGCTAATCCGCTGGGCAAAATAGTGGCCAGCCCTCTTGTCACCAGAAGCCTCAACCATGCGCGAAGCAATATCTCTATAAAGTTGTCGAGCGCTTGGCCCCCACGGTACCAGGGTTTGAACCCCAAACGCCGCAAATATGTTGCTGCTACCAGTGATATTTGCGACGCTCGTGGTTTTCAGCCGCACCAGCATCAACTTAGGTGCCTGGAATATGGGATGGCGCCAGGGCACACAAGTAGCATCCCATACAAGAGGACGACTCATACTCCAAGGCACCAACAACGTCATCATCCCTGGCCAGTTCATTGGGCTCGAGGACTGCCGCTACCTTAGCACTGACGAGGGCCCTTCGGATGACGTCGTTGATGCTGCAATTGCGAGGGATTCTCCCAGCACTCCGGCCGCTTGAGAGGCCATGGTGACCCAGATCGTCGACGGTGGCTCCGCATATCCAACAATGGGGCACGTTTGTTGATGCACATATCCTCAGACAGGTGGCCAACCGAAAATTGGTATTGTCACGTTGCCGGACAATAGGCCTTTGGATAGTAATAGGAGTGTAATAGACCCAACGCCCAGTGATTACTATTTTCTCAATGTCCCAAACATATTATATAAATTCGGCGATCCTGTACAGCAAAACAAAGTGTAATTAATTAAATTATTAAGGTGATTAAAATTAAATTCATCATTTCAACTTGTTACAGAATCTGGTTAATCGCATTTAAAATGATATCCTTTCAACGCCGTTTAAACATTTTACATTTGTTTGAGCAAATTCTCATGACTTCAGACCGCACAGTAAATTATATGGTTGTAAAGTAATTTGTGTCAAAAACATAGATCCTGAATATTCATTCGAATAGCAAAATTAATTATATTTGGATGGGAAAGCAATATATGTACCAACAATTATTTACTTCATGATCATCATCATATCAGCCAAAATATGTCCACTGCTGGACAAAGGGCGACTCCAAAGAACGGCCATTCGCCACCCTCAGCCAACGGTCTCCCGCGACCTTTACCAGAACGTCGTTCCATCTAATGTGGACTACTTGTTCAAATTTATAAATAGTACAGTGAACTAAATATAAGTAAGAGAAGAGGAAAAAAAGCGGCTGCTGTCCCCTTTTTTAGGGTGCCGTAGTAAACTAATAAGAACCCTTATAGTTTCGCCATGTCTGTTCATCTGTCTGACGGCGGGTAAGCTCACTGACCGTTAGTGCTAGAGTGCGGAAATTTTGAACGAAATAAAGGTGAAATAAAAAGTCAAAAAACATTTTTTTAGGATCTCCCCTACACGTACCTAAAATGGGGGATGATTTTTTTATTCGTTTCAACCCTTAAGTGTTAGGTATCGTTCGAAAGGTATTTAAAAAAATAAGGGTTTGCAAAAAACTTTTTTCGATCAAATAGATAATTTAGGAAATAATCGCTCCAGAATGTAGAAAAATGTGCCGCGAGTTCAAAACATATGAAAAAATAAATCGCACTTTAAGTACGAAAACTTTCTGGGAAAATTATTTTGAATTTGGTCAGTTAAGCGATTATTGATATTTTAAATGTTCCCTTTACACTCGACCTGAAACGATCGTGAGTTTTGACTTTTTTTTAAATGTGCTGCATATGTTGAATCGTTTTTGCGAACACAATCGATGCCGATCCAATGCTAAGACAGACGTTTTTTTTCCTGTACTTCTTATGAAATGACACACTGATGTAATTTTACTGAAAGCTGTCAAAGAATTTAATCTCTTGTGTGTAAAAGTCTCTCGTAGATTTCAGTTCCCCATCAACATGAAACTGGAGAAGTGAGCCTTTCAATCAATACTATATTTCAGTATGTGTTGGAAACGCCTTTGTATTGTATGGTACTTGCGTTGCAGTTACTCGAGAGAGTTTACTGATATCACTAAAATTAAATACTTAAGAACGGATTAATCGCGTTTATTAACACCATTCATCAGTCATCATCTTGACCCTGTGAGAACGCTGTAAAATGCTCGAAACGTAAGGTGTTTGAATCCGTTCTTAATTGTTTTTTTTTCTTTGAACAACAATCGCAGAAACAGAAGACAATATTATGATATCACTAAAATTATCGATAAAGTTTATTAATAGATGAAGCCGAACCAATTTGAAAATATCTTAAGCTACCGAAAGCTTTAAATAACAGTCCTACCAAATTTCAAAGTTAAAGTAAGCAAAGAAGTGCATACTCTCCGACGTTTCTAAGTAAACTTACAGTTTGCTTTCGGGTTAGGTAATCCAAAATTAATTTCTTAATCAGCAATTTCAGTTTATATAAGGTGGGTAAAGATTGCCGTGTTTCATAATTTTCAATAAAATAAGTTATACGGTTCTGTTGATGTACTTTACTTTGTGTTTGACATTCGAAAAGCGTACGGAAGCAATGTTGACGCGATTTATTATTACTAGAGTTGGGATGTTTGGTGGCAATGGGTGAACCAAGAGCAAGGGAATCGCAAAAAGCAAGTCGTCAATAATTTTAATCATGTACAAATGACTTTTACACACGCTATACCTACTTGATACGTGAAACGCAAATAAAACTATTTGATTTGTTTTCATACATACATTTTATAAAATGCGGCTTGAGTATCTTTCAAAAATCAAGCTTCACTATCAAGACGTGATTCCACACTAAAAACAAATCCCTTAGTTTACAGTACCCGGTATGCTTTCATCCATCCGTCAAAAAATTCTATTCTTCACATACATTTCGACAAACAAACTCCCCTTTACTGCACTCTTGCAACTATCATCACCCGACAAAATCCAATAGTCGGCAACAGCAAATTTATTCATGAGCATCTGCAACCGAAACTCGGAGTCAAAAGTGTTCTGATTGTGAATGTCGTAGGTACGTGCTTGTTCCTGTTCCGGCGTCGACGTCTTGAGCAAGAATTAGGCACTCATATTTTCACTTTACAGACCAGATGCGATGTAAGTTTTCTGTTTCGCATCGAGAAACTTTTGTTTGTAGAAAAGTGTTTGTTGTTTGTATGTTCATCATTAAAGCCAAAACCATTTTTAATTACTTCCCTTTTTTCATTAACTTGGGATGAACGTAATAGTTCTAAAACATTTTTTGGTATTTCTGATTGATTTACTATTTTGTCTTTTATATTTCCATGTTGCATCGTTAACTACCTTTTAGTGGGTTTTATTGCTGAGTATAATAAATACAGCAATTACAACACAAACTTAAGAACAATGTTCTAGTTCCTGTTTCAGGGTTGGCGTCTTGAACAAGAATTAGGCACTCATAATTTTCACTTTATAGACCAGGAGATACAGGCTGTCCCACGGCGATGCCACATGGAGGGAAATTACCTTAAATATCAAAGATAGGATATTATGCTGAAAGAAGACTTTATTTTATTTTTAAATTTTAGTGAAACTGTATTTATAAAAATAAAAAATGAAAAATTTATAGGTTCAAAATTTTTTTTCATTCTAAATATTCAATTTTCTGGATTATTTGGCGGATATACGAGTGTAAGACCTAGTGTTTCTTTGACAATTTTTAAAACAGGCATTAACAGTATCGATTAGTGGAAAAGGAAAAAAAAGTTTATTTTTTTAGTATTTATCTGGTTGGGTTTTCGGGCGAGAAAAGCTAAATTAAAAAAAAAACTTTAAATGCAGTTATACTAAGTCTGAAAAGTAAAATAAAGTCTTCTTTCAGTAAAATATCCTATCTATGATATTTAACGTACTTTCCCTCCATGTGGCATCACCGTGGGACATCCTGTATAAGTTTTTTTTTGTGTTGCAACAATAAACTTATTTGCTAATGTTTTCTGTTTGTAATTTTCCAAAATATTTTTTTACTTGATTTAAACATACACTTGGAATCAACCTAGAATTTTGTCCATCATACTTTCCTGCAATTTCTTAGACAGTTTTTGGAATTTCTGATTAATTAACGTTTTGTATTTTACATTCACTGGTTTCATCAATTAACTTCTTTAATATTTTATATATTACTGGTGTTTATTTAAAAGTATACTAAGTACAACATCTTAAAACACAAACTTGGAGTTAAAAGTATTCTTATTGTGAATGTCGCGAAGCTACGTGCCAGTTCCTGTTCCGGCGCACTTGGCGTCTTGAGCGGTAGAATTAGGCACTCATATTTTCATTTTATAGGCCGCGAGCTGCGAATGAAATTTTATCTTATTCGGTATTGAGCACGAAGTAAAATGATGAGCTCTGTGCCATGGAGTTTTGATTTGGTTTATCACATTTTACTTAAATTCACTTCAGATACATATTGAATTCATGTTTTGTTATTTACATTTCAACCACTTTTCAGTACCTACCTATAGGTAATTAGGTATTCATTTACGTTCAAAATATATACAGTAAGTGCTAACTTACCTACCTACCTCTACCTACCTTAAATGGCTGGCGGCATTTCTTCGTTGTATCGCAATGCTAATACGTTGTGCGAGGAAGCCACCAGCTCTTCGGTCATCAGTTACAACAACCAGACGCTTCGCGATTTCTACAAAAAACTTGATGATGTTAAAGTAACAAAAGGTATAGTGTACAGGGGCCTTACCGTGACGTCTTAACGCGATTCATTTTAGGCTTAGTTGTATGGAAGCGACTCAGCTTAGGTCGTCAACTGAATCGCGTTAGGACGCCATGGTAACCCTGGTACACGCATGTATCAAAAATACATTTGGATGTTTGGAACAATTTGTTGACCACGTGTAAAGGTTTTTTCATCAATGTATGTTTTTATTCTTCTTTTATAACCGACTCATACAAATAAAGTGATGATTTGAAAACCTTTTCTTGGTTGTTTTTTTAACACAAGTATCTCGTTAAAAATACTTTATATTTATGTATTTTTCTTTGATATTTGATATTAACATTACAGTACGAGTTGCGAATTAGAAATAGCTTAAAAGTTTTGACGATATAGACTCAATTGTTCCTTGAGAGCTCTTCAAGTAACATGCCGACAAAACTTAAAACTTCGCAGACGCTAAATATGCTTATACTTTTATAATCTGAACAATGCAAAACTTTTACAAAGTTAGGCGTAGTAACATTTTTATAGCGGGCTCCGAGTCTACACAACACTCTTGCTGTTTGAGTCATATTTCCACTTTTGCTGAAACAGTCGCTGTTTGACTTCCTGTGTGAAAGTTCACGAGTTAAAGCAATTTGCAACGCCTTTTCTTTGAGCATCGAGTGGACGAATTGTTTTAAAAAGGCGCTTTATAGCGCTTTTCACTTCGCGGTCTCCCAACAAATATTCAAAACATTTGTTATGTGACGGTCTACCTTTTCAAACTAACAAACTGTGGTTTGAAGACTTCTTGATGCGTGACATGTATTCACAACCACAAGCATCAATAAACAACAATTGTTAGTTAATATTTACGTGTGTGTGCGTGTGTGTGTCTGTGTGTGTTTGTGTGTGTAGGTAATTCGCCCTAGTAATTTTTTGTGGACAGTAAGAATTCTCATTCTTCCAGTCATTATTTAACCCATTGAACTGACTGAACACGAGTGCTGTACAAGGTTCTAAACGGAAATGAGTATTTCGTTTCAATTAATAAAATAAACACAGCAATATTAATAACAATCGGTTAGTTTTCTGTGTTTTATGAATGTTTATTATATTTAAATTGCAACGGTTCAAACTCACGTATTTTTATCACAATAGGCGTGACATGTTTCGAGTGCATCGGGCAGTCATCATCGTACAGACAGAGTGATTGTGATAAAAATACGTGAGTTTGAACTGTTGAAATTTGACTCACGATAGTTTGAATTATATTTATTCTATTTATTTATATAATTATAGGATTTCATGATTTCAGAAAGTTTAATTCCCCTCTGTTCCTAGGTCTCCTTTAAGAATGACTCACACTAGAACGGGACGGGGCGGGACGGGACGGGACGATCTGTCAATTTCTATAAAAAGAATGACGTTCTAGTTTGGAGCCCTCGGAGTTCACGTGACGTTTTTTATAGACTAACAGATCGGCTCGGCCCAGTCTCGTCCTGGCCCGTACTAGTGTGAGTCATTCTTTACTGGAACTACTTATAACCTTTTAGTAGACTACTAAAATTAAAACCTTAGTATACCTTTCAGTATACCGATTAGTTGTCATTGAAAGAAACCCGATTAATCCATTTTTGACCAACCCGATTGACTTTAGTAAATTGAAAGCGTGGTTTTATTTACGACGAAAATGCGTTTACAAGAAAATTTGTACGAAATACATATGTAGTTTCATACACTGTTTTACGAACACATTCTCTTGTGAGTGGCCTAGTTATTTTACTTTTTTTTAATATCCGTTTGTGACCGTTGGATCTTCATCTTCTTAGAGTTTTCCAGCTTATGCTACGGTTCAGGCTAACTAATCCCAAGCTTTGGTGTAGGCGCTAGTTTTACAAAAGCGACTGCCATCTAGGCCTCATTGGAATTAGTCCGGTTTCCTCACGAATGGTGAGTCACGATGTTTTCCTTAACTGAAAAGCGATTAGTAAATATCAAATGATATTTCGTACATAAGTTCCGACAAACTCATTAGTATTAAATTTCAATGGTTAAACTCACGTATTTTTATTTACATTATTTCCATTATTTGGCGTTTCCAACGATTATCTCTTGGCAGTTAGACTTCGCAGTTAGCTGTCAAGTACAAAGAGAAAGAGTCCTTTGTAAATCGTAGCAAATGTACCGGGTGGAACCCTTAATTGGAATCTCGATTTAGCTAAGTGAACTATTAACTGCAATTTATTATTGCTAAAGCTAAACGGTGGGATTTGGTTTTAATCTTCATTGATTTCTAATACTCTATTTAAGTATGCTTAGGATTATAATTATTTAACGGTGATATAATTTAAAGTTTCGTGTGTCATACTGATATTAAATTGCAACGGTTAACACTCACGTATTTTTATCACAATAGGCGTGACATGTTTTGGCTGCATCGGGCAGTCATCGTCGGACAGATAGAGTGGTGTTTTCACCTTCGCCACTCTGTCTGTCCGACGATGACTGCCCGATGCAGTCGAAACATGTTACGCCTATTATGATAGAAATACGTGAATGGTAACCGTTGCAATTTGTTTTAACGGTGATTATGTTTAAAATCGTATTAATTGAAGAGGCATAGGTTTTGAATGAGCGAGCGAAGCGAGCGTAGTTTTTTGAGTCTAATGGAATAATTCGGCGTTTTTCTGTTTGTTTGTGTATTTGTATGTTTCTCCGACGATCACTCGAGTATTGTTAATGGGATTGACGTGAAAAGCAGGTCGTTTAAAGATATTTTTTTTTTTATTTGTATACGAGGTAATTCGGTTACGGGATTTAGGGGTTGTTAGGTCACGTTCGGGGCAAACCACTAATAAATTTTGTCTTTTAGTTTAGAGCAGCAATATTTCCCTTTATTATATTATTTGAGTATTACGCTGTACGATATTGCATCACGCTCACTTAAGAGTACACATGCTCGAGCAAAAGAGAGTGGGATTGATTTAATTCCAAGAGCACGCGAAACATGAAGAGGCGATAGTAGGCGACTAAACTACAATGTTTGTAGACAAAAGCTTTTACCCGATTTAAAAAATAGTTTTTACTCCACAATTTACCTAGGAATCATGCTTATAAACTTAAGGGTTTCGACGTTTTAACCAAAAACATGTAATAAAGGGCCTTTGTTTAAAAAATAAAATATAAAGCCTGTGGTTAAAAATCATGTTTTCACGTTTACCAGTTTTAAAGGAAATATATTGAAGTTTTATGTATATAAATCGGTACCTAGTTGTTATCAATCTTGAGATATAGACGTCTGAATGATAAGAACTTGCCTTCTTGAATAAACAAACAACTTTCAAAGTAAGTAACAAAGTAATAGCACTACCATCGTGGGCAGACGTGTTACTGTCCTTGTCGTATTAAGTTGTTTGATATTTTCCTTCGACACCACGTACAGGACGTTAAAGCGACGGGGTTACTTTTACAGTCGCGCGTAAAGTCGAAGTGTAACGTGGCGCTTAATGGTCCATTTGCTCGACCAGCCGGAAGGCAGGTGAGCATTGGGTTTTCTTTAGACGGGTAGTGGACATTGACGTCCATGTACAAAATTGTGATCTAATCATTCAGGAAATAAATTGAAATTTGGATAGTTAAAATTTCAAACAACCCGGCAGTTCGGTGTCAATTAATCAGGATTCCTCTTAAGGAGGTCTTGACCAATAGGCTACTAGACTCATATCTGGCATAATAAATTTGACTTAAGAACCCAATATTGGTTGATTTCGGGTATTAAAAGTGTACGATGGCTACGTATTTTCAAATAATAATTTTTATATTCAAAATATTTTTTAATTTTGAACTTTGAAAAAGCTGTCGGCCATGTAGTGACGTCATTATACTCGCCGGAGTAATAATCTAACTTCATGTTGAATCTTATACGAGTGAAGTTCGTTGAACCCCTGCTGTGACATTGAACGACAACGAATAACGGAACAATTTCTATGTCAATGGCAATTTGACTTTGACAAATGTTGTTTTCCTGCATGCATACTAGTAGTGACGTCCTACCACAGATAATCTATGGGCTACCATGGCTGACATCGTTTTCGCCGGATTACGTAAAAGTAAACTTTAAAAATATTTTTTGCAGTTTTGCATACTATAATATGGATTTATTGTTTTTCTCTTAATTGGTCCTTAATTAATAATATAAGACCAACTTCAAAAAAGGGCCTAGTAGCCAGTAGTAGTAGGAGTAAGTAGTAGTAGTTATTATCCAGTTTTATAACGGTTTCGTTTCTATTATAGAGGCTTCAATTAATTTTTAGTAATTTCTTTTTTAGAGGTCATAATCAAAAGAAAGAGAATAAATAAAAAAGAAGCATTTATGAATCATAATATACCTAATATGTTTGATTCATACAAGGTGCAATAAAAAGGACCATTCAAACTCTACACAGTGAATGTATAAGTCATACTGAATAACTTTTATTATAGAGCCAATGCATTAATCACGAAAACAATTTGGCTGCTTCCAATTCCGTCAATTTGTACGGGACCGCCAATTTTCTTTTTTGCGATTTAGGCATTGGCCCTATACTAAAAGTTGGTCAGTATGACTTATATAATATTATATATTCACTAAGTCGCGTTTGAACGGTCCTTATTATTTCACCCTGTATGTGATAGATTTCTATCACATCCCCCCTAAACAGGGACTTAGTGATAACTGAAATGATATAAGTATGATATTTATTTTGCTTAAAATTATGTTAATTTGTGCGGCAACTTTCATTATTTTTATTTCTACGGACTTACTTTTAACGGACAACAAAAATACTGACATGGGCATATTTTTATTTTGTTGTCGTTTTTTTTTTCTCGTCAGATTTGAATGAAATTTGGTGGGTAGGTAGAGTTCCTTATTCTACGCTAGATAGATACAAAATCTCAATGTGCGACAAAAAAATTGTATGAAATTTTCCACTGAGTTACGAAAATTCCATACGATTTCGTAACTCAGTGGAAAAAAATGTGGGACATACTTTGAAATTGGGTCTATCTTGAAGAGATTAAGGAACTCTACCTACCCACCAAATTTCATTCAAATCTGACGCGAAAAAAAAAAACGACAACAAAATAAAAATATGCCCACATAATGTTGTAAACAGTAAAACACCATTACTTTACTGGTAAATGATGGAAACCTATCAACAAATCAGATAAATAATAACACTGTTTCAATTATAGAGGCTCGGGTTGCCGACATTTCAATTACATTTAACCGGGCACAGAAATTTCGATTTTAGGGGTTTTCAATTTCGAGTTTAGACTGGGACGGGAGATTTTGTTGCAATGAGGACTACCGTATTTTTGGGTGGCGCCACTCATACGCCTGTCTTGCCTGCCTTGTCAAGCGCCTTTAGTATGAGTTTGTATGGCGTGAAACCATTCTTTATAACTATTTTTCAGTGAACCTACACAGGTTGTGTTTTCGAAAATTCGAGAATTCAATTTCTTTAGAAGGAATCACGTGATAGCTCGTCACGTCATCACGTGACGTTTTCTATAGAAACTGACAGATCGTCCCGTCCCTTCCCATCCCGTTGTCCCGTTCTAGTGTGAGTCGTCATTAAAGGAACATGACACGCGCTTATGGATGTACAAGTAAAATTTGTCAGGTGTTTTTGCGTACTTCCTGTGACTGTACTAAATTTATTTTTGAGTGCACAATCGCGATCCGTGTGGAGCGATTTCGCACTTTGCACTTACGCTCTGCAAACGAAAGTGGGATAGATCATATTGCAGTAACACAAAAAATTAAAAAGCTATAGTAATAGATTTAATTTCTTACTACAGCATTTTTTACAAATCGAGTTTTCCCGTTTTACAGTTTCAAGGAAATGTGTTAAAACTTTATTTAAATGAATACGAGGCACGCAGTTCTTTTTATAATTGATATCTAGACATTTTAATCATGACAACTCGACATTTATGGCCTTTTAGGTCGAAACCATATATTTTCAGCGGATAAAAAAACGATAAAAATTTATTCGTTGCACTTTACTGCACTATCTAATCTGAGACCACTGCAGCTTTTTAAGTAAACTAAGGTTTAAATAAACATCTTCAGTTTTACGACATCCGCAATCTATATACCTAGCTATCTCTTCGCAAATTTGCAAGTCAGGACACTTACGTGCCGGTTTATACGAACGTCTAATTTCAAAAAGGGGGAAAGTCAGTATAAAGCTAGTTTGGAGATACTGCTTTTTGAATTTGCGAATAATGCAAAAGCTTTAGTGTCACCAACTGCAGATACACCGGGGAAATTGGAACGAAGGTTTTTAATATTAAAACGAAGTTAAAGACTCACGTTTTTATTCCTATTCGCGTGACACGTTTTGATTGCGTCTGGCAGTCAGAGTGTTGTCACATCCGCGTCGCAACCGGTGTGTTGTATTTTAATATTAGTGTCCTTATGATTGACGACTATGTTTTCTGAAAACATTTTAAAATCTGTAGGTTCGACAGATATATTGACTATGCACGTAGGGGTTGTATGCAAATTTGGCG
This sequence comes from Lathronympha strigana, assembly GCA_949128165.1. Lineage (NCBI taxonomy): Eukaryota > Metazoa > Arthropoda > Insecta > Lepidoptera > Tortricidae > Lathronympha > Lathronympha strigana. The sequence goes on from OX421914.1 coordinate 3,481,642, forward strand.
TCCTGCTGAAAATTGGGTCAGTATTCAATGGAAATTCAATGTCTATCTTGATTTACATATAAAAGGGCTGGGTCTCAGATTTCATGCGCTCGTGCTGATCCATCATATTCTCCACACAGCCTATTCCAGTAGGTATCAATGTGTATAGTTGAAATACGTTCAGATGAAATTATAGCGCCGATACTAGGTACTCATTTTATTCGAAAATCTTATACGACTATAGTTACTATTTAAAACGAGATATTTACCATGTACATTTGTTTTCATGAGCTCCAGATATTTCGGATATTTCGGATATTTGTGGTAGCTCCTACATAGGACAAACTAAGCGTACAATCGCGTGCCGTATAAAGGAGCACATACGAGCGGTTAAAAACAACGAACCTAGAAAATCGGCAGTCGCTGAACATCTTTTGGAGGCAGGAACAAATCACTGGATTGAGTTGCATAACCCTCAGATACTCTCGACAGAAAAGCATTACATACCTAGGATGGTTAAAGAAGCTATAGAAATCCTAAAATACAAAAATTTCAACCGAGAGGACGGGTTTCAACTGTCGAGGGTCTGGCATCCAGTGATTCGGAAATTCAAAAATCCAAAAGTTATTGGTTCGGTAAGAAATGCACCAGTCGATACTGTAAGTGTTGTGTGTCGTGAACGTGATCGAGTTCTAAGTGAGAAAGTAGACGCTAGTAGCGGTAGTGACACCGCGCAAATTAAACGAACCCGTAAGCGGGTAGATCGCTACGGGGTGTGGGTAGACCACAAATAAAATAAAAACTCGCAGCAAATCAGTTACACCGTGAACATGGCACTTGTAACAGTGCCGAAATATCGGGAGCTCATGAAAACAAATGTACATGGTAAATATCTCGTTTTAAATAGTAACTATAGTGTAAATGACCATGTTAGCTTAAAATCTTATATTAATCTTATACGATTTCGTAACTCAGTGGGAAATTTAGTACAAATTTTTGTCGCATATTTGGATTTTGTATGTATCTAGTGTAGAATAAGGAGATCTACCTACCCACCAAATTTCATTAAAATCTGACGCATAAAAAAAACGACAAAATAAAAATCACCCCAGTCAGGTCATAAGTTCTGTTAGAAGGTTTTCGCCAGATAAAATTATTATTCCAGCTTTTCAATAAAAAAATATAGCCACTAGTTACTGGCTATATTTTCAATCAGCATATAGTAGGCGTTTAACTAAAAGCCCATTTTATGCTGATTGTCGTGTGCTTTTTTTTAACTGTATCTAAAATGTTTATGCAAAAAATATTTTCTTGCTTACTTCGGAATCAACATATAGTTTTTTAACAAGTTTTTAAATATTACACTCCGATAGCCAGCGAATTTTTCAGTTTCGCGCAAAAACGCATACCTACATTTTAATGTCTTAAACGAGTAGTTTTTGGTTTGACGTCCACTTTACATTTAAATAGAGATTAAAGTCCGGGCAATCGCGGTATGCGGTATTAAAACATCTTTAGAAGTTGGAAAAAGAACAGGAAATTATTTGAAATTAAAATCCACTTCAAAAGTACTTGTCGGTATCGGTACCTTCCAAATAGCTGGATCATCGACTGATGAACCCAACCACTGGTGATACGAAACATACAATATGCACTTACTCGTATATTATTCTTTTTAAATAGTTTGGAATCAATGCTATCAGTCATTACTATACGTACACAACAACAAATTTTACAGGTTAAGATAAAACACGATTCAAAATTAAAATGTTCTAGTTTACTCTACTTTCCGTATTCTAGTCAAAATATTTACCATAATTACACTCTCTGTGATCGTCCAATCATTTTAACAAAGCCATAGGCGAAAAAGTTGCTGTCACAATTCCACGAGTCTCGTCCAAACTGCATGAAATTGTAAAAAGGGCAGGTTTTAGCAAAACAATTTCGGTTGGAATTGGTCGTTCGCTTTTTGTCCGCGTTCCGCCCCGGTGGGTTTTCGGCGGTAAAGTTGATGCTAATTAAAGTGGAAGCATAGATTCAACGGATATTTGGTCACCATTCAGTATTCGGCTTATCCGGCCATATTTTTGCTATCCGGCCGAATACCGGATAGCAGCGTAGTATCCGGCTGGATACAGAATAGTGGATTAGCACGATATTTATTAATAAAGTTTAGGTACAAACCATCATATTATTAGAAAATAGAAATAGAATAGAATAGAAATATATTTTAATTCGAAAAAAGTTGCAACCAGTGCTAAAAATGTGCATGCGCGCGAATGATTTTGGTAAATTAAACGAAAGCTTTTGTCCAAATATTCGGCAGGCGGATACCGGATATCTGGTTGACATGAAGGCCGGATATCAGTTATCCAGTATCCGGCCAACCCATATCTGTTGCATGGAAGCGTAGTAGTGTGTCGTATTAAAATTTGCTGATTTTAGTTCAATAGTGAAGGCCGATGAAATGTAACTGTATAATAAAAATAAGTTTTCTATAATTAAATAAATACATACTTTTTCTCAAACATGATCGTAAATGTATGCATTTATGTCACGAAATGAAGACATGAAGTTTCTTGTTTACGGCTCCCCCCATTTATTTCTTGGCCGGCGGCCGTGAAGTAATGTATGGCGTAAGTATGAACGAAACATTATTGTCCGCTGCTCTAACTTTTTTAATTTGCGTACTAACACTAAACTGACAAAGGAAAAATTACATACAGCCAACGACCACTAGATACTTGCGACATTAAAAAAACAAATTCTATGTTTCTATGTATATTTATGTACGGTTAAACATGGTGCTCGAATAGCTCATTCAAATGGCATCTTTAAAAAATAATAAGGTGGCAAATTAAACAATTTTTTCCTTATTAACTATTTACCTACTAGTTATTTTAATTTGAATATTTCCTCACAATGTTTGAAAAAAGCACTAAACAAGCCTCGGCCGGAAGAGAGATTGCAGGACTTGTTTAATCCGTCTACCACAAACTCGTCCTGCAATCTCTTACTTCACGGCCTCAGTAATGTACTATATCATATACTTTGTGGCGTCGGCTATCTCGGATTTGTAACCATACTGAGTATATAATATGGTATTGTTAATAAAACGAAAGGTGTGTCAAATTTTAAATCAACCTGTCTACTGGAAGAGAGTAAATTTCAGTTACTAAATTTGACCCAAATACAATATAAGCAAGGTTAGCTAAATAAAACCGCTTAAAACAGGCATTTCTTAATAAACACCTTGTCTATAGTTTTTACTATTGACAGTTTCTCATTTCGGTGCAATCCGGGTCGAATCAAAAATATTTTTTCTCAGAAATAAGTAAAAACAGCTGCGTGTTAACAATTATACTATCATAAGGACCATCGTTGGAAACGTCACTTTGACTGTTGCGTTCTCTTTTGGAGACTGATTATGAAAACAATTGACTTTAGGTTAATGTGGCTAATTCCGTCTAATGCTCGCTTGCGAATCGAATCACAGTAGTACGTTGCTCAAGATCACTCTATGCATTCAGGATAGCCTGATAAGCATCAGGTCGATGTCGATAAGCATCGACTAAATCGGCAACTGGTCCATTTTAAGCGACAATGAGTTGTCTCCGCGTTGAAAACTGTCTGATTTAGATATTTTTTTAGCAAGAGTAAAATTTAAAATTAAAAAGCCCAAAATTTTGAATCACCTTATCAATACAGTATACATGTTATTTCCCTGCTTAGTGACTGTAAACTTGCCTACATTATTTAACTCAAATAACCGTGACACAGTGGTCAATCGGAAGGCTGTCTTTGCTGAAAGAGGCCACCCTGACAAGGTGCTTTCCTGAAAACCACCAAAAGAAGAAATACTTTACTAATATAAAAAAAAACTATCAAATAGTCTACTTCAAACACATTTTTTTAAAATAATTTCTACCGTTATCATTTTACGGTAAAAAAGAGACCGGCCCAGCTGGATACTGTGCTTATACTCAACGCAGGTGAGGATAAGACGGAATATCCTCTATGACGGAATTTGCCACATAGACTTTAGTAACTTATGTTGTAAATGATGTGAAGAGTTAAACGGCCAACTAGGGTAGTGACTCTGCCTACGAAGCAAGAGGTCCCGGTTTCGAATCTTGGTGAGGGCATTTATTTGTGTGTTTATTACGAATATTTTTTCCTGAGTTATGGATGTCTTCTTAGTATTTAAATATTTATATGTATCTACGAGTATCTATTAAACGTGGTCGCTTACAATGGGCCTCATAAAAAGGCTCAAAGTCACCCAAAGGGCGATGGAGAGAGCTATGCTAGGAGTCTCTCTGCGAGATCGTATCAGAAATGAGACCATCCGCAGCAGAACCAAAGTAACCGATATAGCTCTCCGAATCGCTAAACTTAAGTGGCAGTGGGCGGGGCACATTGCACGTAGAACCGATGGCCGTTGGGGCGGAAAGGTTCTCGAGTGGCGACCGCGTACTGGAAGGCGCAGCGTGGGTAGGCCCAAGGTGGACTGATGACCAGGTGAAGGTCGCAGGAGTCCGCTGGATGCGGGTGGCGCAGGACCGGTCATTGTGGAAATCTTTGGGGGAGGCCTATGTCCAGCAGTGGACGTCTTTCGGCTGAAATGATGATGATGATGATGATGACGAGTATCTATTGTAAATATCGTTGTATAGTACCCACAAGACGAGCCTTATTGAGCTTACCGTGGGACTAGGAAATGGAAGCAAATGAAATGAAATGAAATGAAATGAATTATTTATTTAAAATGCTTGTGCGTTATAAACTAATTACAACAATGAAAATATGAGGCGTTGCTTAAATAAAGTAATGTTCACAAATAACTGCAAGCTTTTCTAATTAACATTTTTCACAGACTTCATTACGTTATTGCAGTGCATTTAACCTAGTAAACAACTTTATTAAAGTGCAATTTGCTGTTGTAATATTACAACCGCGGCGAGGAAACTTTAAAAACAGTTTTATAGGTCAATATAATGAAATGAGGTCGTAATGTGTTTTTATATTATTCCATATACATGCATTATACTCAGCAGTCGTAAAATAACTTTAAAGAGACTATAAAATCAAGTAGCGTGAATAAATTTAATTTTAATGCTTAGACTTAATCATATTCTTCATTATATTTTCTTTATCCTTAATGCCATATGCTACAAAGGAATTAATTAATTATTATTAATTAATTAAACCGACCTACTTTTTCTTCATATAGTTTTAGATAGGATTATTTTATTAGACCAAGTAGGTATCATAACAATTGGGGAAGTGGTTACAATAAAATTAACAAATTACTATAATTTGTTACTTAAGAGCAACGGAATAAATCCCGATAGTATGAAACCTTCTTCGTCTTTTTGATATCACTTAGAAATAACACTTTGATTGTTATCAAATGTCAACATTGAAGTAAATGGACAGTCTCACTAATATGCTACTGTATAAGTACAGTATGTTTCTTATTGTTGTCGATTATTGGAAATAAGTTTTTTTTAGATCACTCAGTATATAAACTTGATTTGAATCAGATGACAGATGAATGCAGTTAATTTTATAATAGAACCCAAGCCATAAAATAAACCATTAAAAATAAAAAAAGTGGCGTTTATATTGCAGCACCTAAATATGCATGACTGGGAAGAAACCTTACACATGAGTGGAACAACAATGAAAGGACCTTTAAACATAATGGAACAACAATCTGTAACTTAAAAACATTCAAATGAAAAAAAAAACTAGCAGACTATGAAAGTCGAACAAAATGAGGATCCAAAATGAACGTGTATTAGTAATTTTTTTCCATTTTCAAATTTTAAAAACCTAAATGCGTATTATTTTGGATTCATTGACACCCATAAAGATTGATGGGCTTATGACTCTGTTGTAGGTAACCGTTATTTTCAAGACGACTCTTTTACCTACCATTTCTCCCCAAAATCAATGTTCAAAACATCCAAAGATTCATCTTACCGTTTCATTTCTCATTCAATGTCTTTTATCGCTATGTAAATCCGAGGCTGGCGGATGTTTCCTGCTCAGCAATAAACGACATAAATGCGACCATCAAACAGGCTTGGTTTTATTAAATGTGATCGTCACTCGTCATTTCCTCGCAGCATTCTTCTTTGATGATGATGACATTTTATACGACCAAGATTTTAGGCCTCTTTTTACTTGAGCCACGAAGATATTTATAATGTTTAGAGTATGCTTATATTATGTATTTTTAATGGCACCAAAAAAGTAAGGTTATCTAAGAAAAGGTATTTTAAGTGTGAAATTGGGGATGTAGTAGACGTACACATAAACGGCTTCCACATCTAATTTTCGGTTTATTAATATGTGGCAGATTATTTTTTCCCATTATTTCGTATTGCTACTAACGTTACTTGGAAAAAATATCGGTTGTCGGATATAAATACTTTCGGCATAATGCTTTTCGAATAATATTACTTTCCAGAATTAATATTTTTACATAATATTATTTGGCAGAAAACCCTCTAGCTTTCTGCATTCTGCCGAATGACTTTTATGGCAAATACCTCTATATTTCAGCAGAAGAGTCATTCGACTAAGATATTTTCTGTGATACGTTTTATGCGAAGTGCATTTCTGACGAATAATATTATGCCAGGTGAGGGACCCCTAATTTTCTAGTTGGGTATTTTTTCAAATACCGTATTATTTTTATATAGAAGTGATACAGAATTTTACCTGAAAATCAAGCATTAACGGTATACTTACTTGCGGACATTTTTCACACAGTTAATATTCCCAACTTCCCGCCATATTTTTGTAACTAATCGTGTTTTCACGTTAATTTGAAGAAAATATGTTGAAATTTTATTTATATGAATATCAGGCATGTAATTGTTATCCTAGAAGTCTAAATAACAACTTTAGCACATGTGGCCTCTTAAAATAAAAGACAAAAAGGAATTGTAACTCGTAATCCTACCGTTTTGTACCTACACTTTTTCTGTGTTCCGGAACAAAGTTGCAACAGCAGTTACACTAAACATTTTTACTGAGAGCAACGTAAACGTAAAAGAGTAATTGTAATAAAATGTAAGTTCCCGCAATTTATGAGTGCAGCTTAGCCTGAATCGCTAAAACATAGTTGCTTTCTACAAATAATTCAGTAGCAGTATTTTACAAACGAATATATTTGAAAGAAACATTGTTTAAATGGACATACATGTTTACCACTTTCAAAAAGTCAATCGACAAAAACAAAAGTGTAGCTAACACTTTGACTTTTTAATTTGCCGGACTCGCAACGTCTATTACGTAGCGTACAAATAGCCAAGTCAGTCCATACAATGAATATGCTACTATGTCATACCCATTCGGCAGAGGGGTAGGCCTGTTAATTTTTTCTCCGTCTGGATTAAAACTCAAAGGTAACACGTACATTTTCGGAAAATTATAAAACAATTGAAACAACAGATAGGCCACCAAGGTTGGTTCTTCTTTTCTTATTTCTTCATATTGTTGTACATTGACTTAAAAATAAATACTCATTATAATTATAATTGTATTTACTTGTTATTATGTTGCGTTCCTATATTTAGAAAGAAAGAAAGAAAGTACATTTATCTACCATTATTAAATTTCTTTAATTCGAAGTCTTTCCCTCCCGACTCTACATACAAATATGGCAAGAAATTGAAAACAGTGGTGTACATATTTCGCAGAATTACTCGTATTGCCATCTCTGCTTTTTCATTTTCTTTTGCGTCAACAAACGGCTTTATTTGATGAAACGCCCAATATAGTACATTGCTTGTTGAAACAATATTAAATCTATTTTTATATCAAATAATGTGATCTCATATTTATTTGAAAAATATTTGCATAACGTTTACCTATTATTTAGTGACATGTTTGCCGTAAGAGTACGTTCGAGCATTTTTATGTACTTCTTATGTGATAGGTAGCAGAATCTGACTGGAAAGCGGTCGTTGTTGCGCATGGACATCAGCAACAGTTAGTTAAACGTAACTGACTGACAATATCGTTTTCGCTTCTTGAAATACTCTTTGTCATGGCACAAAGAAATACCCGACTTTATTATATAAAAATACATTTCGGAACTTATTACAGGGGAAGAACGGTTATAATGGAATACAGATGCATATACTATTAAACAATAATATTGTGGTTTTTACTACTAACGGCCAGTGAGATAAGCCGCAGATGGATAGACGGACGGACAGACAGACTTGGCGAAACTATGAAGGTTCCTTCCTGGTTGACTACGGAAGCCAAGCGCGCGGTTGTTTTATGCGATAAACGCTGCGTTACACGCAATGCGTTAGACGCAGATCATTTCAAATCAGGTAATATAATTATAGACCTTTGTTTTACGCGGTTGACGCAGGTGAAACATACGGGGCAAACGCATTCCGTTAATCGCATGCGTCTAAACGCTGCGATTGCCGCACAAAACAACCGGGCGCTTTAAAAGGCGACCTAGTAATAATTTAAATTTGAATATTTCCTCAAATTGTTTGAGAAAAGCACTATAAGTACGAGTACAAGCCTCAGCCGGAACAGGGAACCCAGGACTCGTTTGACGACCGGTTGGCGTAGTTGGTAGTGACCCTGCCTGCTAAGCCGATGGTTCTGGGTTCGAATACTGGTCATCATTTCAGCCGAACGACGTCCACTACTGGACGTAGGCCTCCCCCAAAGATTTCCACAATGACCGGTCCTGCGCCACCCGCATCCAGCGGAATCCTGCGACCTTCATCAAGTCAAGTCACAGACAAACATGCATGGCCCATACCAGAAACTAAGGAAATCAACAAAAAATTAAATTGAATGTACTGCTTATAGAGTGAAGGACACAGTTCACGAAAGAAATCATATCAAATGTTGTGTATATCGTGTAAAACCGTTTAAGTTTGTTTTATTTTGTTTATTCTTTTTTTTGTCTTTCTGTTTCACTATTTTCTTTTGATATGGTTTCTTGTAGAACCACATATTGTAAATAGTTTTACTACTTTTGTAATTTCTTTTGAAAAAATAAGTCCCACCGAGTTTCTTGCCGGTAATAATCTTCTCGGGCTGTGGTGTAGGGATAGAACCGGTAGTAGCTTTTTTTTTTTGACGTTCATAAGTGCATTGTAATGTGCCTCAATTGAAAAATAAAGATATTTATCATTTATCATTATCATCAGTCCACCTTTTGGGAGGCCTACTCACGCTGCGCCTTCCGATACGCGGTCGCCACTCGAGAACCTTTCCGCCCCAACGGCCATCGGTTCGAATCCCGGTATTTGTGTGATGAACACAGATATTTGTTCCTGAGTCATGGATGTTTTATATGTATTTGTATATTATATATGTATATCGTTGCCTAAGTAACACAAGCCTTCTTGAGCTTACTGCGGGACTTAGTCAATTTGTAATATTGATTTATTTATTATTTATCTACCTTCGTCCAGCCTCGACTACTTCACGGCTTCTGCAGTAATGTACTTTTTTCTGTTAAAACAAATTAAATTATTGATTTGTTATTAAACCACCACGATGAGACCAGTTGGCCTAGTGGTTATGGCGTTGGCAGCGTTATCTGAAAACCTGAGATCAGTCCTCGGATTGGCCTCTGAATGGTGTTGTTCTTTTTCTTCACAGATGGTGTTGGTCATTTTCTTCAGTATAATATGACATCTATTGATAATGTAATATTTATTTGACCAAACATTTAATGTATTCGTTGGTTCTACAACGAGGACAAGAAAAACGCAACGCTGTAGACAGTGGAGCTGTTTAAAAATTGACCGTTGCGTTATATTATTATTATGGGGAGTGTTCCGAGGAATTGTTCGGATTAATCCCTGCCGCTTCTTTCCGCCATCGCCCTACGCGACAATATTTCCACTCTCACCATTTAGATGGTTGGCAGTCCTCAACTGTGCGCTTTTCCCGAAACTTCCTGCCTCGCACAGCTAAACTGTGGAACGAACTGTCGCCAGCGGTGTTTCCGGACCGATACGACCTTCAAACCTTCAAGAAAAGAGCGTACTCCCACCTTAAAGGCCGGCAACGCACTTGCGACACCTCTGGTGTTGCGGGTGTCCATGGACGACGTTAATCGCTTACCATCAGGTGATTCGTTTGCTCGTTTGCCCCCTATAGCATAAAAAAAATAAAAAAAAATATGGAAATGGTGCTATTATGGTTGCAATGAAATTATGTTATTATTTTCTGGTTTGATATTTGAGTAATAAGTAAACTACTTGTAAATCTACTCCTAAAACTCATGTCAGGAACTAAGAGCTAAAATGAACGTAATCCCATCACGGACCGAAAGGAACTAGTTCCTCGCCATAAAGTTAAATCGGTCCTGGGTCTTTAGTTCAGTTCAGACGGAGCGAAAACCATTAAAACGTTCATACGAATCTCCGCGCTCTGTATAGACCTTAACTCGGGTACTCATTCCCAGACGTCAAAATTCGCACTGAACTAAACGAACTAAAGACCTAAAAGACCGAAGTAGTTCCTTTGACCGATTGAACGAGATGGGAGCGCCCTTCAAAGATCGAGGGGCACAACTCTACATATTTTACACTTTACCTTACGTGTTTTAAAAGATTTAGCTTCTTCAGAAGGAACTTGAAGTAAGCAGATGATCATTTAAGCAAAGCAATCTTAAAGAGCGACTGGAATTTTTCAATAGATTTACTTTACAAAGGACTTTTAAGGTCTTTTGTATCGTGATTTTTTAATCTAGATATATTTTTACGAGAGCTTAAAGAAAGCAACGTCGAAAGCCATTTTTTATATTTATTGCTTAGTCCAAGATTTTAAAGTGTTTTCTCACTGGTATTAGCCAACAAAAGAGACTGTTTTTTTATCTATCATAAATTTCGCAGTGTATTAGTTCGCTGTAATGCTGTGTAAATTTTTTAACACAATAAAATAAAATAAAAAAAATAAAAAAAATCTCATAATAGACATTAAAACTGGCCAAGTGCAGTTTGGACTCGCCCACTGCGGGTTCCGCACAAAGATAGCACGGAACTCTTAAGGTTAAGATGATTACTAACCCTGTCACCATCTTAACCCTGTGAAAACGAGTGCTGTAAAGGGCTCGAAACGTAGGGTCATTGTGTTAATAAACGCGATTAATCCGTTCTAAAGTAATTAATTTCAATGAATAACAATCGCGTTAACAGAAGACCGATTTAAAGTTAAATAAAACTTTATATTTTCTGCTCAGTCAAAGTGAAAAGCAGAGTGTATATTTCGGGTATTAATACTCATTTTATACTCCACTACTAAATTATCTCGGCTAAAATAGGTTACTTTATGCCCATGTCATACAATCTACCATTATAAAAGGAGCGAGCGCCAGCCTATTTTTCCTCTTATCACGATAACAAAAGCCTCGAAATAAGAACCGGAATAACATTTCCATCGGCTTTTAAAGAAAACAAAACTTCCTTTCGTCACATCACCAACCTAATGGGGTTTCCACACAGACATGTTTATTACCGGAAAACACCACTAATCTTCTACTACTGACGAGGGTTGACTAGGCCAGATAAAAGCACACATAGATCATGCACTAACAGCGACAACGGCTTTGGAGACTTGTTTTTTTAGATGTTTTACATTAGCGAGAGATTAACTGCGATGGTTTTTGGATTGTAAGTCGGGGAGGCCTCCATTTACACATTTTTATAGTTACAAATTTTTGCAAAAGGACGCGAAAATATAAACAAAACTAGTGGAAAATTTAAGGGTGTCACTGTCAACCAGTTTGAGTAAATGAGTGACGGAGCTGACAGGAGTGACTCAGTTCAGTTCAGTTTATTTAAAATAAAATGAGTTTATATTCCCACATATACGGTGACTCGGTGAGTTAAAAATTAGCTCTTAGAGCGACGTTGTACGGGGGATACCGCGGTTGGCAAAGGCAGCTTTCTTTATGAAGCACGAGGCAGCCTGACCCCGGAATGCCGACTGATGATTAAGGTGTGGTTAGGTTAAACGTGTTTTAAGAGTAATTTTTCATTTACTTCTTCATTAAACTATTCTTTTTAAGCAAAAACGTCTACGAACGATACCAAATTTCTAAGAAAGAAAGTAAAAGTGGAAAAATTCATGACCTCGGGCGAGACTCGAACCCGCAACTCTAAGATACCAGCCCTTAGCTCTGCCAACTGAGCTATCGATACCGCACCCGCGGCCCCAAATTTCTCCACAATATCTCTTGTTTGCACCTTAGGGGGGACGCTTAGCAACATCTACCGTAAGAAAGTACTTCTTAATCGGCAAGTGGAGTCTCAAGTTATATTAAGAATTCACTACTAACAATGTGCTACCTATTATTTTAAAGGGGAAATTTTGCGATCTGCGATCTGCGAACGATAATTTCTCAGAAAAATAGGAAACAATTGAAAAATTCATAAATTTTTCGATGAAGGAAAACATCGTGAGGAAACCGGACTAATTCCGATAAGGCCTAGTTTACCCTCTGGGTCGGAAATACAGATGAGAGTCGCTTTCATAAAACTAGCACTTACGCCAAATCTTGGGATTGTTTTCCGAAACGGACCCAGACACCCTCAGCCGTGACCTCAGCCGGGAAAACGGTTGAAGAAAACACTTTTGTATTATCCTTCAAAAATAAAGATTTTTCTGGTTGAAACTGTAAATCATGCACAGACATTTTTTTAGAGTTTATATAAAAGTATTTGGACCCGGGTATGTCCTTAAACTACGACCAAGACCACCGGGGGATGGGCAGCAGCATCCCTAAGTTACGGTGGAGACACTGCGATCGCCAACCCGCATGCCAAGCGTGGCGATTACGGCAAAAACCCCCCTAATGAATAGTACACAAAGGCCCCGGCCCCGAGGTTCCGGCGACCCCCGGTGCCCTGGTTATGGTAGCGGCCAGGGTGCTAGCGGGGTCAGGGGTGCTAAGAATCTCCGGCAAAGATCCGGCTACCACCACCGACGACTCCTGGCCCTGGCAACATATAACACGCGTACACTGCGGACCGACGAAAAGTTGGTGGAACTGGAGGAAGGATTGAGCAAGTTGCGTTGGGACGTCGTGGGATTGTCAGAAGTCCGAAGAGAGGGCGAGGACACGATAATCCTAAAGTCCGGCAACTTGCTCTATTTCCGGGAGGGCGACCAACAGTCCCAGGGAGGTGTCGGGTTCATCGTCCACAAGTCCCTCGTAAACAACGTGGTGAAGATCGAGAGTGTGTCGACTAGGGTGGCGTACCTTATACTCAGAGTATCCGAGAGGTACTCGTTGAAGGTCATACAGGTGTACGCGCCGACTTCGGCACACTCCGATGACGAGGTGGAGGCTATGTATGAGGATATTTCAAAAGCCATGCATAGCTCCAGGACCTACTTCACCGTTGTTATGGGGGACTTCAACGCGAAACTAGGCAAGAGAGATGGTGACGAGCTGAGAGTGGGGCAATTTGGGGTTGGACGTCGGAACCACCGGGGGCATCTACTGGCTGGTTTCTTGGAGAAGGAGGGACTCTACATGATGAACTCTTTCTTTAAGAAACGCGAGCACAGAAAATGGACCTGGATGAGTCCCGACGGTGCAACTAAAAACGAGATTGACTTCATCATGTCGACGAAGAGACATATATTCAATGATGTTTCTGTGATCAATATGGTCAAAACCGGAAGCGATCACCGTCTGGTAAGAGGCACATTGAATATATGTCCTAAGCTAGAACGCTCTCGACTGATGAAGTCTACGCTCCGTCCTGCACTCCAAACTCAAAACCCCGAGAGCTTTCAGCTGGAACTCCAAAACCGTTTCGATTGCCTAGGCGATGATGTGGACGAATTCAACGACGGGTTTGTGGAAGCTGTCCATAGCGCTGGGTCTAAGTTTTTTAAGGCCCAACGGACAAATAAGACCAAAAGGCTCTCAGACTCCACTCAGAGACTCTTCGATAAGAGGAGTAAAATGGTTCTACAATCTTCAGTTGACGCGACTTTATACCGGCGGCTCAACAAGCAGATCTCTAAGTCCCTCACCCGCGATATGCGCCAATTCAATACTAAGTGTATTGAAGAGGCCATTCAGCGAAATAAGGGCTCCAAAGTTTTTGCAAGGGATCTGTCTGTTGGGCAAAGCCAGCTCGCTAAGTTAAAAACTGAGGATGGTAGAATCATCACATCCAAACCTGAGCTTCTGAGTGAGATAGAGAGCTTTTATGGACAGCTATACACGTCTACTAGCAGACCCGAAGTTGGTCTGGCGGAAGACCCTAGAGCTAGACTGGCCCGACACTATACCGAAGACATCCCGGACATCAGCCTGTACGAGATTAGTATGGCTCTTAAACAGCTCAAAAACAACAAGGCGCCTGGTGAAGACGGAATTACAGCCGAACTTCTGAAGGCGGGTGGTAAACCGGTCCTTACGGCCCTTCAGAAGTTGTTCAATTCCGTCTTACTAGAAGGGAAAACGCCAAAGGCATGGAGCGGAGGTGTGGTGGTACTGTTCTTCAAAAAAGGCGACAACGCCTTACTGAAGAACTACCGACCCATCTCACTTCTGAGCCATGTCTATAAGCTGTTTTCAAGAGTCATTACGAATCGTCTCGCACGCAGGCTTGATGACTTCCAGCCTCCCGAACAAGCCGGTTTCCGAAGAGGCTTTAGTACCGTAGACCACATTCATACGCTTCGTCAGGTTATACAGAAGACCGAGGAGTATAATCTGCCCCTCTGTTTAGCGTTTGTGGACTACGAGAAAGCCTTTGATTCGATCGAAACCTGGGCGGTACTACAATCTCTCCAACGGTGCCAAGTAGACTACCGCTATATCGAAGTGTTGAAGTGTTTGTACGAGAGCGCCACTATGTCAGTCCGACTCCAAGACCAGAACTCGAAGCCTATTCCGCTGCAGCGGGGAGTCAGGCAGGGAGATGTCATCTCTCCTAAGCTGTTTACCGTTGCACTGGAGGACGTTTTCAAGACTCTGGACTGGAGAAGGCTAGGCATCAATGTAAACGGCGAGTACCTCACTCACCTTCGATTTGCTGACGATATAGTAGTCTTGGCTGAGACCATGGAGGATTTAAGTACGATGCTTGTTAGCCTCAGTAGAGCCTCCGGGCGAGTTGGTCTTAAGATGAACATGGATAAGACGAAAATCATGTCGAATATCCATGTAGCACCAACTCCAGTGACAATCGGAGACTTTACACTCGAAGTTGTAGACGATTATATATACCTTGGACAAACTGTCCAGTTAGGTAGGTCCAATTTCGAGAAAGAGGTTAATCGTCGTATCCGACTCGGTTGGGCAGCGTTCGGGAAGCTGCGAAACATCTTTTCGTCCAATATTCCGCAGTGCCTGAAGACGAAAGTCTTCGATCAGTGTGTGTTGCCAGTGATGACATACGGTACTGAAACGTGGTCGCTTACAATGGGCCTCATAAGAAGGCTCAAAGTCACCCAAAGGGCGATGGAGAGAGCTATGCTAGGAGTCTCTCTGCGAGATCGTATCAGAAATGAGACCATCCGCAGCAGAACCAAAGTAACCGATATAGCTCTCCGAATCGCTAAACTTAAGTGGCAATGGGCGGGGCACATTGCACGTAGAACCGATGGCCGTTGGGGCGGAAAGGTTCTCGAGTGGCGACCGCGTACTGGAAGGCGCAGCGTGGGTAGGCCCCCCGCAAGGTGGACTGATGACCTGGTGAAGGTCGCAGGAGTCCGCTGGATGCGGGTGGCGCAGGACCGGTCATTGTGGAAATCTTTGGGGGAGGCCTATGTCCAGCAGTGGACGTCTTTCGGCTGAAATGATGATGATGATTTTAATATAATACTATGTCCGCATTCTTTTTGTGTCAGTTTTACTGCTGCGTAAGCAGCAGAAGGTAGAGAAATAAAGTGTACTAAAAATGTAGTGTACAAATTCGTATAAACCCAAATTGTCAGGACTCAACATCTACGTACATTAACAAACATGGACCGTGTGTTTTCTTATAGGTAGGTATGTTAGTTCTATTTCACTGAAAATGTACCTCCGTTCTCAAAAAGAGATAGAGTGCGACCACGCTAACTTTGCACGGATTTAGCACACTTGACAGTGACATTGTATGCAAATGCCATAAGTACTTCACGTAAAACTTGGAAGACTTAACATGGTCCAACTATATTAGCGGTGAGGGTAAAACTTTAAAAAAATTATACAGTTTTTGATAGAGCAAATTAATACAGCCTATTGTGACAAAAATACGTGAGTGTTTGCAACGTTGCAATTTAATATCGTTTTCGTAGAAAAATTATACAGTTTTTGATAGAGCAAATTAATACAGCCTATTGTGATAAAAATACGTGAGTGTTAACAGTTGCAATTTAATATCAGTATGACTCACGATAGTTTAAATTATATAAGTTTTTAAAAATCACAAGACTTTCAGAATCTTCAACGTTTAGTATTTTCCAGGAACTTGTTTATTCCTGGAAAATACTAAACGTTCGGCGTGCTTTTTCACCTGAATTAATAAATGTATATTTTATTCCACTTCCATGAATCTCTAAAATCCGATTAAGGTTAAGGATTATTTGTAAGAGGTTTTACTCGTGCATGTTTATCTTCAGCCGTATTACGCCCCTTACGGGTTTTTTCGTAGAAATATTAAGTTTCTCTGTTGTAAACCAGTATCTTATTTGGAACTTGAACCTTCCTTTGAAGTCCTACTTGACCTTTTAACTGGTAACTACAAGCCTATGTATATTTTATGGGGAAATCACACTATCTACTCAGCGACAAACTAAGCAAAGCTTTGTACTACTTGTACTTATATACGTAGATAAATATATACTTATATAAAATTAAAACGTCCATAACTCAGGAACAAATATTTCTGATAAACACACAAATAAATGGCCTTACTAAAATTGGAACCCGGGAGCTCCAGCTTCGAAGGCAGGGTCTACCAACTAGGCTAGGGGGGCCATCTCTATCTAATCTCCATCTTTGTCTAAATTATAAGTACCAAAATAGTCGCATTTTATAAAGATTTACAGACAACGCACAGCCTACTTTAAAAGTTTCACCTTAGAAGTTTCACCTTCGAATCATTTGAATTTGGAATTATGTTCTTCAAATGTCATGAAAGTCCACTAGGGTTGAATGGATAGATACTTACTATAAATAGGACTATAGAAATGTACTTGGGACAACCGACGGGCCGTCGTCCGGTGGGACTTCCCCAGATGGGCTCTGCTCTAGATTTGAGCGAAATTAATACATTCGTAGAGCTGTGCCCCACCACACTAAACGATATTTATGCATCCGCTGTGCCCATACCTCTTAAAAAAATAAAATAGTTTTTTTTTAATACTACGACGGTGACAAACAAGCATACGGCCCGCCTGATGGTAAGCGGTCACCGTAGCCTATGGACGCCTGCAACTCCAGGGGTGTTACATGCGCGTTGCAGACCCTTTAAAAACTTTAACACTCCTTTTTTGAAGAACCCCATATTGTAGTCCTTTGGGAAAACAGTGGCAGGGACCTCATTCCACAGCCGGAGCGTCCGCGGGAGGAAGTTCCTCTTAAACCGCACGGTACGAGACCATTTAGGCTCCAGGGTATGCGGGTGAACACTCTGCCGACGGCGAGCGGTGCGGTGGTAGAATGCAGCCGTTGGCATCATATCAAACAATTCCTCAGAGCACAATCCATTGTACAAGCGATAGAATACACATAAGGAGGCGAAGTCTCTCCTTAGACTTAAGGGTTCGATATCGCTCGTGAGTTTGGGATCGTTGACAATTCGGACAGCACGTCTTTGGATCGAGTCAAAGGGCCCCAGCGGGTATCCAGGTGCTCCCGCCCAAAGATGGCAGCAATACTCCATATGGGGCCTGACTTGAGACTTGTATAATAACAGTCTTTGCCCCGGAGAGAAGAATTGCTTAGCTCTATTGAGCACATCGAGCTTTTTGGATGCCAGCTTGGCCTTCCCTTCCAGGTAGCTACGGAATTGGACGTCACTGGAAATGTCAACACCTAGGATCCCAATACTCTCTGACATGGTAAGGACTGTGTCTTGGAATTGTGGGACCACAGTAAATGGGGTTTTTTTAGCGGTGAACGCGCAAACTTGTGTCTTGGTGGGGTTGAATCGGACAAGATTTTCCTGGCCCCACAGTGAAATATCAGAGAGAGCACTCTCGATGTCTGACACAAGCTTTTCACGACTCTCTAACACAACGGGACGAGGGATGTTAGCGCGGCCTGTGTAATAGGCATCCCCAGTACTATCGTCTGCATAACAATGAATATCGCCAATGGACAACATGTCATTGATATGCAGCAAAAACAGCGTTGGGGATAGCACAGAGCCTTGTGGGACACCAGCATTTATGTCCATGCTATCGGAGCAACTTCCGTCGACAACGGCTCGTATGCATCTGCCGGACAAAAAACTGGCAATCCATTCGCATAATCCCCCGGGCAGTCCGTAAGATGGTAACTTCGATAGAAGACCCCCATGCCAAACCCGATCGAACGCCTTCGCTATATCCAGGCTGACTGCCAATGCCTCACCTTGACTCTCAATAGCTGAAGCCCAGCGGTGGGTGAGATACACTAGAAGATCACCAGTGGAGCGACCATGGCGAAAGCCATACTGTCGGTCACTGATCAGATCGTGATCCTCTAGGTATCCCAGGAGCTTTGCGTTGATTATGCGCTCCATCACCTTGGAGAGAAGGGAGGTTATAGCGATTGGCCTGTAATTCGACGGGTCTGATCTGTCACCCTTTTTAGGGCACAAGGGCGGTCTTCCACGAAGACGGCACCTGCCGTTTGTGATATGAGAGCGTGAAAAGGCGCGTGAGCACTGGACACAACTCGGGAGCACACCGCTTGAGCACCACTGCTGGTATGCCGTCTGGCCCGCTCGACTTGTGGACGTCTAGTGATAGCAGCTCCCGCCGGACATCAGTTTGCCTGAATATAATACCGGGCATGGAGAAACCGCACCGCGGGACGGTAGGCGGTGCGGTACTGCCATCATCGTCCATGGTCGAGTTTGAAGCAAAGAGATTGCCCAAGAGACCAGCTTTCTCCTTTGCACCAGACTGTGGACCAGATCACCATCAGCATTTCGCAGTGGTGGTAAGGACGACCGACAAAAATTTACTTCGAATTTTAAGAGGCTGTTAAAATTTTAACTAACCTATTTTAATTTTAATTATAGTTTTAACGATCATAAATAACTGAAAAGAGGTATCTGTAGCCAAAACCACTTGCTATCTCATCACATACACATTGCCAACCCTTTCAAATGATGCACTCTTAAGAAACAGTGTTAATTACATCGGTTAATATACCAAAGACTATAGCGAAGGTTAAGGGCCATTATTTATGTGCTACAGACACACTGACTCACTACCATATCATTAGTTTTACCAAGTGTACATGCCCCCCATAAATCGCCCCTCTTAAAGGTTACCGTGGTTTAAAGATGCTTGTGTTAAATCTTCGAAGAGCTGCTAGCTTCGAACAACGAACTGCTAGCAACGGCCTCCTAGCCTAGTCGGTAGTGAGCATGCCTACGAAGCAGGAGGTCCCGGGTTCGAACCTGGTCAGGGCATTTATTTGTGTGTTTATCACGAATATTTGTTCCTGAGTTATGGATGTTTTCTATATATTTAAGTATTTATATGCATCTTTCTATTATACCTATATATCGTCGTCTTATACTATCATAAGATAAGCCTTACTGAGCTTCGTGGGATTAGGTCGATTTATATAAAATCGTCCCGTAATATTTATTTATTTATAGAACAGTTAATAGACACACATGCTTGTGGTCATTATTTAGGTGTCACTGGCCACATTTACAGTCCCGTAAATTTTACTGTTTAAAGTTACACTAACGGTGAAAATGGAACTCTATTACTAAAACTCTGCTATCTGTCTGTCAGCAGGCTGTATCTTATGAACCGTTATAGTAAGACATTAGAAAATTTCAAGTTTGTTGTATTTCTAATGCTATAAAAAAAACTAGCTCAAGTTGAGTACCTACAGATGATCGAAAATGCACCTTACTAAGTAAACATTTTTTTTTCGAATTTGGAAGTTTTTCCACTTTCATCGTACTCAGGGTCATCCGGGCGGTCAGGGGATCTTACTCGTATTAGCTGTTGCATTATCTGTGGTCATACTGTCTCAATCACTACTCTTTTGAGAAACAGTGTTCATTACATAGTAAATATTTAAGGGACCCTTAACAGGTTTGTAGTCGTTATTTACGGTACGGGGCCTATAGGGCCCCCGAGAAGTGGCCATGTTAAATGTCTTCAAGTGCCCCGTTGGGAGGGGTCCGCAAAATAAATAGTTTTGTGACGGTTAGTAGTTACATTCTTCTTGTAGGTGTCCGAAATTGTAACAATGTTTGTGTCATGAAAGTGCACTGTTATTTAGTTACTGGATTTAGTGGGTGGTTTGGAACACGTAGTGATCGCAAGTTGAAATTAATACCACATAATTAAATCGGCGGGCCCTTCATACATTTGTAATGGGAATCAAAATGCATATTATGGTGCTTCCCGTTCACCTAGAGTTACGAAATTTGGCAAAAAGGAAAAGCTTGTAGGAAAACTACAGGAAAAAGTCCGTGTAAGTGCCTCGCCATGAGAGTTCCGTGCCACCAGTTGTCAAAACCTATCTCGGGAACAACTCGGGGAGCCCTCTTTATACGGAACCCCCGGTGGGCGACTTCGACTCGCACTTGACCGGTTTTTAGATCAGATTTACCATGAAATTATCCCTTAAAAATAGAATTACTGCAATCGGTTACAACTGCGTGGCATGAATTTTATCAACAAGAAATATACAATAACATCCATATTAATAATTATAAATGGGAAAGTGTGTGTTTGTTTGTCCGTCATACCGACAAAACAGAGCGACGAATTGACGTGATTTTTTAAGTGGACATAGTTAAAGGCATGGAGAGTGACATAGGCCACTTTTTGCCTCTATCTAATGCGAGCGAAGCCGCGGACAAAAGCTAGTTCTAAAATAAAACAAGAATGTGGCAACATCGCGAAATCAAAATGTTCTTATTGTAAACAAGATATTTCCGTTTTAAATCTGACCCCCTCTGTCAACGGGCTTGAAAACTCATCCTAGGTAACAAATGGGACCTTTACACTGCCGAATGAGCCACTCGCACCAAATGAGACTCCTTTCAGCCGTTGTTTGGCTTTTACCTTATTTACCAAGCGGTCGGAGGGGTTGTGGGACATACGAGGCGAGGAAACGACTAATGTATGAGACATGCACTGGGCACTGGAGGCTTCCTTTTATTCTTTCAAACGAGTGGGCGATGCGAGTCAGTGTTCCCAGTCTACTTGGTCAATCTGTCGTTTAGATAGATACATAGATGTAATTAATTCAAGGCATTACAACGGTAGTTATAAAACAGTTACCTGCAAAACTGAATACAAAGTTTGACTGCAGGGGTCATATGTATGTTTGAACGGCCTCCTAGCCTAGTCGGTAGTGACCCTGCCTACGAAGCAGGAGGTCCTGGGTTCGAATCCTGGTCAGGGCATTTATTTGTGTGTTTATCACGAATATTTGTTCCTGAGTTATGGATGTTTTCTATGTATTTAAGTATTTATATGTATCTATCTATTATATATATCGTCGTCTAGTACCCACATCAGAAGCCTTATTGAGCTTACCGTGCACAGTGTGAAATATGACCTTATTTGCGGACATCCTGTTTTTATGTGTTTAAAAGAAGGATAATACGAATATTAAACACATTTAAAAACTCTCATGTTGATATCTGTAATAGTTTCGGAGTTATATGAGAAATCGAGAAAATTCTATGAAAACCATAGAAACGTCTTTACTCAAAGTCTTATTACTTCTACTAAAAAAGAACGATATCATATCATAACTATACACTAAAAGTACCCGTTCATCTATATAAATTAGCATAATTACGGTCAGTTTGCTGACTAAACTTAATTTTATATGTTTTCATCACATATTTTTTTCTCGTTAATCTGGGCATGGTCGCATTTTTTTCAATGTTAATTTGTTTATTACAGTAACAACTACTACCACAAAAAAAATCAAACGCAACAACATCAAGACTTCGGAGATATGAATTTTCAAAATGTTACATAGGGTTGTCACTATTTCCTAAGTCGATCATAATGTCTTCTTATTACGGTTCATATCTTAGGTACGATTTCATATTATTTATGTGTTATTTATTTATTTATTCGTATGGCATTATTTACAGAGTCGATTACAATACAATATCTAAGTTCTTCACCCATTGGGCAGCGTTTGCATCGGGTGAGTGAAGATCTAGGGTATCTCCAAGAAATTTCCGTTTCGGGCAATCATTTATGATGTGGTGTATGGTCTGTACTGGGGCCCCGCAGTCGCATTCAGGGGAGTCTCGCCAACCACACTTAAACAAATAGTCCGCACAGCGTCCATGTTCGGTGCGGAGTCTGTTCAATTGGCACCATTCCTTCCTAGATGCTGAAAAACCATATGGTTTCCTGGTAGGGTCGTAAGTATCTAGGCTGGAGTTTGGCAGGTTGGATTGCCACTCGGCCTTCCAAGCATCTTTTATATTGGTACTACAATGCCTCAGGTTTTGAGCGGTTCGATATGGCGGGTGTCGAGACTTCAGACGATGATGTGGTGGATTCATGAATTCCTTTTATGTGTGATAGTTATTTATGTGTTGAAAGTATTAAAAAACTACATTCCAACACGTATGTCATACAAAATTTTATAACGCATTATAATGCACGCTGCATGTCCTTTACGCCTATAATTATTTGCGGTAGTCACTAAATCATATACTTTCCGAGCGTATGCATTATAAAATAAGTCTTCATCTCTTGGGTACACCTTCTTAGAATATAGTAATATTTCTACCCATATTCCTTGAGTTTTCAATTATTTTTTTATTAATTTGTTTTTTTTTAATTAAAAAAATTAACACAGCTTTACAGTTTAATATCAATGCACTGTGAAAATCAGAAATTATACATAAAAAATATATAAAACACAAAAGAGAGACAATAACAAACAAAAATCAATTAGTACTAGACGACGCAATAGCGTGGCTCCGTTGCTTCGTCTGAACCAGTGGCGTGGGATTCGTCAAGTTACCCCGGAACCGCCGAAACACGACGCCCTTCGGCCAGAAGTCTGCGCTCGCGATGGTGTCCTGCAGCGGCAGCAGTACGCGCGCCACAAACGAGCTGAAGTGCACGTAGTGGCGCGACTGCAGCTGCTGCACCCTCAGCGTATAGCCAGTCTTCCGGTGGACATACTCCACCACGTCGTTAGCCTTGGCGGAGTAGTGCAAGCGCGACACGTAGAGCGCTCTACTAGGCGTGGCGACCCGTAGACCTGAATTAACCGGCTCGGCCGTGCCTTGCAGAGTCTTACGAGGCGCCCTGCTCGTACTTGGACGAATGGCTGGTGGACGAACTCTATACTATTTTGGTAGCGCTTTCATGTGGGCTGTCGATTGATTGTGCAAAATTTGAAGAATTTTGTAAATCTGTTGCTATCAAATATTTACAGACGTATTCTTGGTTCTATGTATATGTCGGTAACATTACATAAAATTTTAATGCATGGTGGTCGAATTATAGAATCCAGCGAAATACCTATAGGAATGCTTTCCGAACAGGCAGGGGAATCGAGAAATAAGTATTGGCGTTATGAAAGACAACACCATACCCAAAAATTTGATCGCAAAACCACAATGTTGGACTTATTACCGAGCTTTAGAATCTTCAGACCCGTATTTGTCTTTGTTAACACAACAAACCCGTCAAAAAGAAAAAAGCCTTTACCCAAGAGTGTCCTTATCTCATCAAAGTCACAGAACATAATTCAGAGCCCGATTACACTGAAGCTGATAAAATAATTTTGACTACAGACGAACAAGTTATCCAAGACTGATCATTTAAACTGACTTTCCACGTTGCTTTTAAATTGATAGAATAATTCACACAAAAAAATATTACTGTCTTAATTCCATTTTGTGACAACCCTATTTCCATATAAATCCAGAAAAAACATAGAAATGGGATATCTCCAAAGTCTCGCAAGATATAGATTCAGGATTTTTACAGGTTAAAGGTAAAACTATGTAGCAAATTTTACAAGTGGAAATAAATGCGACCGTAAAATAGTTAATTTTTTATATATATTTTATTTAATTATACAAATTACGATTTTTTTTCAATTCCTACGCAATTACAGTCATGTGGGTTTAACTCGTAGTATATTATTGAATACCGTATCATATACACTAGGTTAATATGGATAATTTTGACTCGTTTGTAATTAATAGACAAAAACATTTTTCCAAGAGGTCAATGACCTTTCATAAAATAAATTATATCTCCGTTTTAAAGTAAGTTATCGACATAGGTGTTTCATAACCCTCTTTGTTGACCTTAGGTGCACTAATTTCAAACATAAAAAGAGGATGTCCGCAAGTAAGGCCATATCTCACACTGTGCCGTGGGACTAGGTCGATTTGTGTATAATTGTCCCACAATATTTTTTTTATTTTTTATTTTTATGTATGTATGTAAGTTTATATGTTTATTTGACGATAACTCGAGTATCGTAGTAAATATGGCAGGTAGTTAGATAAGATATATATAATAATAATAATTAGTATTGATTTACCACCTGTGATATTTATTATTCTGCGATCTGCGCTGGGCACTGGGGGCCTTGGTCACTTTTTCTCTTTAAATTTAGAAAATAGTAAATCATATTTGACAAGGGCATGCCAACAATTAACAACTACCCTTAAATTATCACAAGTATAATTAAACTGTATATGAATTTGGGGTATTTATAGTCTGACAAGCGAGCGAGCGCAGTAACAGTAGGACAAAATAACTATGTCCATCCCTTTTTTCAGGGTGGTAATACTAGCGTAAGAAAAAGACAGTATGATGCTCTCTATTCTACTGTTACTGCGCTCGCTGGGTTGTCAGACTATAATACCTACGTTTAACCATCTAAACTCTTGTTAACACGTCAAAAGTGTTCTACAACCTGCAAACACAAAAAGTATGAATACTAAATCTTTTCAGTAAGTTACGGCATACTTTCCCCAAAATGCCTCCCCAATAAGAAACAGCTTGAGCGTTGTTGACACCGAACGCATTTCTCTTTCGATCGTGACCTCCTTTTTGCACCCTTTCACGATATATTACGAATCCATGTTACTACTGAACGAGATGTTCTTACAGTTCCAGCTACTATTCTTTAAATTGTATTCTGGGGAAAGGAAATACGTATATGTTAAGTAATGTAAGGACGGGAGAATTAGTACAGTGTATTTTTAATGAAATTGCTAATGAACAAAAGTTACGTGATAGATAGCGGCCTTCGTCTTTTGCCTAAATATAAGAAGCGTCTGAAAAAATATTGCCTAGGGTTGTTTTCTATTACGGAGCTTATGTATTCCTCCGTTAATGCGATCAGTACTTATTAAAATTCAATAATTCATAACGCCTAATAGTATGTTAAGTGTTTACGATTGCACGCTTTTTTTGTAAATAAGTTTAGGTCTTGTACATATGTTTAGATTTTAGATTATTCTATGGTTTTTGCATACCACTTACGGTTAAACATGAAACTTGCCACTCGTTGTACCTTTTATGTACCTGGGTGCGTAGCCAAGATGCCAATCGCTCACGCTCAGTCGCTAACGAAACGCAACTGTCATTGTCACACTAATAAGGAAGAGTGATAGAGAGAGGTAGCTGCGATACGTTATGAAGCGTGAGCGATTGGCATCTTGGCTAAGCACGCATGGGCTTTAGCATGACGTTTAAACGCGATTCAGTTAAGGTTCAGTTTAGGCTCAGTTATTGGCAGCGACTCAGTTTAGGTCGTCAACTGGATCGCACTAAGATGTCATGGTAAGGCCCCTGGTAATGTGCAAATGTAAATAATCATTCTGATTCTGATTCTAATCGTCGACTTTTGAATAATAATTATACGAATGTAATACGTTTAAAGTATTGAAATTAAACACTTAAGAACGGATTAATCGCGTTTATTAACACCATTTCGTTTCGAGCCCTTTACAGCACTCGTTTTCACAGGGTTAAGATGATGGTAATCTGTTTTAAAGTGTTTAATTTCAATGAATAACAATCGCGGTAACTGAAGACAATATTACTTTTTTTTAACAGAACTATAGGATATATTCTTATAAAGATAGGGAATGTGGAAAAACTCACCGGCTGGCATACCCACTCCACCATATCACTCATATACGCCCAGTGTTGGCCGTAATCGTCAATTAAAATGAAATAATAATCAATTACTCATAGTAATTGATTATTATTTCATTTTAATTGAATTGCATTAATTTTAATTAGAAAACTCCCGTGAGTATCAGACATATTAAAATTCTCAAAGCGGGTTACTCACGTCAATAAAGTCGAAAATAGCTCGACATGTTTCGGAACAGTCCGTGTCCCTTATTCATGAATACACCTTATACACGCATGACTCATGAATAAGGAACACGGACTGTTCCGAAACATGTCGAGCTATTTTCGACTTTATTGACGTGAGTAACCCGCTTTGAGAATTTTAATAAGCATTAATTTTGCTAACTACTCATTAACATTTACATCAATATGCATTAAATTTTAAAATAATATAATTTGAGAGGATAATAATGACACTAACCGTCAATGTAAGTTGCAGGAAAAAATATTCGTGATAAACACACAAATAAATGCCCTTACCAGGATTCGAACCCGGGGCTTCCAGCTTCGTAGGCAGGGTCACTACCAACCAGGCTAGAGAGGCCGTTACGTGTGCGATTTCATTGGTATATCATTCCAATATATTTCATACTCTCCGATTGTCGTTTTCTGTATACGATTGTCTTCTTACTGTGGTAAGTAGGTAAACTGCTTTTTGACAGTATTATGAAATATAAGTTTTTACCCAGCGCGCCTTGAAATCAGCCGTCGCCGCCATTTTGCCGCTCATCGAACAAGCGCCTATGAATGCGGCTGCGGTAATTCAAAGGCAGTAATTTCCGTGCCGTCAGTCCCATGATCGCTCCGGTGCCATTGCGGGATTGGCGAAACGCGCGAGTCGCGTATTTTACAAAACCAGTTCAGAACAAAACTATTGAACATACAACTAAATCCTCGTTAATATCAGGCTTCGAAGGCCCTATGCTGCAGACAAACTTTTTAACACATTCATGTTCAATGATATCGGGTTCTCTGTTCGTTGGGACTTTTCACTACATACCTATTTCACGTGTTATTGGATAATCGGACATTGAAGGACCTTTATACTTGGCATATCTAGTCAAAAATGCAATTTAATAGGTCGTTCGCATTGGCGCTGCTAAAGTTAAGGCTCCACATCTCACGATATTGCTGTTTCAAAGTTGCTGCTTGTTGTTTTACTGTACGATGAGCGGCAAAATGGCGGCAACGGCTGATTTCAAGGCGGGATGGGTAAAAACTTATATTTCATCATACAGTTAGCAGCAAAAGTAGCTGAGCTGGTGGGGTTTTTAAAAATGCCACTGTTGATATAATAATAAGGTTGTGGTAAAATCATTTCAAAACCTTGCCAGCTTAGCTACTAGGTACTGCTGACTATATGATGAAATATAAGTTTTTACCCATCCTGCTTGAAATCAGCCGTCGGCGCCATTTTGCCGCTCCTGGAGCAAGTGCAGATCAATGCGGTTGCGGTAATTCAAAGGCAGTAATTTCTGTGCCATCAGTCCCATGATCGCTCCGGTGCGAAACGCGCGAGTCGCGTAGTTTAGAAAACCAGTGTAGAAGAAAACTATTCTACTTATGTTGTTTGTTGGTGTTGTCCTATGGCACCCTAAAGGTGCAGAGGGCCTTCACAAGCTCGCGCCATTCCTTCTCGTCTTCCGCTACCCTTCTAGCCTCGTTCTAGCTCAGTCCACCTGCACGTAGCTCGCTCTCGACGGACCGTCGCCAAGAATTTTAAGGCCGTTCGAAACCACGCTTCCCGTCTGAGGGTTTCCACTCACTCCCTTATTCTTTTTTAATCATGTAACAAAGTAAAATCTTCTTACTTCTTTGACTCACATTATTAAAATTAGCAATAAATAGATCTTTTTCCCTTGTTTTAGTTTTTGAAACACACAAACACAGGAGCGAGTGAGGTTAGTTTTTTGGAATCAAACAAGTAATAGCGCGGAGTATACTTAACTTAGGCAAGTATACTCCGCGCTATGTATACAAAGACCTTTATTACCCGAATAATATGCCAGATATATAGATAGATAAATATGCCAGAGCGATAGAGAGGCTAATAGACGACCGAACGAAGCCGTCCACGCAAGGCCCTATTCATAAAGTCCTAATTTGCTCACACACATAAAGCTTTTGGAATAACTGCCTAGCTACAGACGACGAGGACAGCAAAGTCATTTGGCTAATTTAAATTGAATTAGAGAAAGTGGTTTAATTAAGTTAATGTCCCAGTTGATGGACGTTCCAAGAGATGCTCGCGTCTTTTTTAGTAAGTTGGTAATTAACTTGGATTTGGAGACGATCAAGTTTACTCTTGTATTTCGTGACGTAAGATATCACAATCAAAGAACAGTTAATTTAGAGCCACATTGGCTCGGAAGTTTCTTTTTTCCCTTTGAATAAATTATAAATGCTTTACGCGCTCGGCTGGACATTTTTTTTGGAAACAGCGAGTCTAATCTTTTTTCATTTATACGACAGTAAAGTAATTTGGTTTAAATTTTATTTAAGTAATTTTCTCACGCTATCTGGTAGAAAAAAGTTTTAAGTGTTGATTTTAAATGTCTAAAATAGGTAGCTACAATTCATATTTAAAAAAAATAACTCAAGGCTGTGTAATTTTTTTTTGTTAATCTCAGAATCTATTAGCGTTCTCAAAATAACGAAAAGTAAACATCAATTATTTGCTCCGTTGTAAGAAGCAACTATTTATTTTATATGGGTTTGTAAATAAACATAATGTTAATTTTAACTTTTATCTGTTCCAGGTACGTTTTACAAATGCAGACAAAGATGTTTACATTCTATGTTATTTGGTGAACAGTAAGGTTTTTCAAGTTTATGTTATACTAGTATGAATATTCTGAGGTGAATTTTACGGTTTGACCCTTTATACCTTAAACAATGGCCTTTGTATATTTTTTTTGCAACCGCTACCGCTACGCGCCAGGGTAACAATAAAGTTGATAAGCAACTAATTCGCTATGATACTTAGGTTCAAATTCATGTAGCCGAAACTTTAGATAAAACAGTTGTTGGGCATTTGGGTCGTCGTCCAACATTCGAAAAACGTTTTAACTAGAGTGTCAATTACAGGAATTTGAACTTAAGTAGCCTGACAATACAGTTGTTTTTCAACTTAATCGTTACTCAGACCCGTGGTGGTAGCGGTTGCAAAAAAAAAATTAAGGTTTAAGGGATGAAATTCAGCTCAGACGATTCATATTTTACTTTCACACTTAGCTCGCAAAACCACTTTATTGTTTTAACATGGAGTTACACTACGGGTAAATAAAAAGTAAAAGAAATAAAAATGATTTGATTTGATTTGAAAAAGAGCCTTTTAACATAGTGAATATGTAAGTAATTGTATATTAAAACAAAAACGTTAATATTAGTTTTTTATTGTTAATGCTGCAATTATTGTCCTTGTCATACCTATATACACGCAGTGCATTGCATTAGAAACATTGCTTTACATTCTGAAAAAATCTGTTCATATTTTTACTACCGTTGCTTACTAAGATAATCTGAAACAAAAACAAAACTGCTTATACAAAAGCTTGTCTGTTTTTTCAACGTTACGTAACTATAGTAATATCATAAGTAATAAGGGCTCACCTCTCTCTCTCTGTGCGATATAGTATGACAGAGATACACGATAACCTCGTTGATAGGTACTAAAACCGCGATTTGAGCTGCCTTTGAAGGCTCAAAGTTTATATTGAAAGGTTTATTAACACAATGTTTTAGCGGATTTAAATCTATTAAGTTTATGGAATAGAATAACTCAATACCTCAAAGTAAAAGTTTTCTTTTTTATATTTGAAATGATGGAAACATTTATCATCAGGGCTATTTGATTTAAAATTGTAGGTACTTCCGACATTTTTCTAACATGGGTTGTTTTTTATATATAAATAAATAAATAAATAAATAAATAAATATTATGGGACAATCTTACACAAACCGACCTAGTCCCACGGTAAGCTCAATAAGGCTTGTGTTGTGGGTACTAGGCGACGATATATATATAATAGACAGATACATAATAAATACTTAAATACATAGAAAACATCCATAACTCAGGAACAAATATTCGTGATAAACACACAAATAAATGCCCTGACCAGGATTCGAACCCGGGACCTCCTGCTTCGTAGGCAGGGTCACTACCAACTAGGCTAGGAGGCCGTTAATATATATCTTATATCTACTCAGAATTTCGAGTTCTTACGATCTTATTCGGAATAAATAACTGCACAGCAATTTAGAAAATTTACACTTTGCCTTTACCTGTGTACTACGTGTAAGTTGCAATGCAATATTGTTCTTTCATTAAAATTGAAGAAATTGTATGGCATCTTTGAGTGTTAATGCAGCTGGAGTAGCAATGAGGATTACCGCGAGTCGATTATCCGTCAAGGGCGCTAGTGGAACGTGGGTCCTGCACCTGTGGCAACATTTGAAACGTCATTTTGATAATTCTCTCATATTGACACAGGACCCACGCATGAGCAACAATACGGTAGCTCCCATTGATAGACTTACCCCGTAGCCGAAAGCATATGACACAATGTCATGTTCATTGTATGGACAGACGTTTATCTGACATAGCTATTTGTACGTTACCGGTTACGTTGCCCCTCCTCCCGCAAAAATCGACAGACTTTTTTATATAAAAAATGACAGACAATGTTATATAGTCAAAGTATGGCATCAATGATTTCCACATTAGAAAAAGTATCAGAAATAAATCTAGAGATTATTCAGACGAGTCAGGGCTTATATTGCGCTATACTACTAACGCCTAGTAAGTCCGTTGTAATTGTAGTATCTTCTAGAATATCCTGTAAGCCACGAACGTGGGAAGCCGAGACTATCGTTGTTTACAGACAAGTTAACCATGCACTAGGCTACGTAGACATATACCTATAATAGACCACGATAAGCAGACTATCTCGCATAAGTCTGTCATATACATAACTACGTCTGTAAGAATTGTTCAATACAATTTTATTTATTTGTTAAACATAGGTGGGTACATCAGTAGGTCTTACAATAATTATATTAAAATTAGTTACACTATGTTTCGCCATACGGCACACAAATAACTGCAGATAGCATGTAGCTGGCATTTAAATAACATTAAATACAATTTAGGTACCATGACAATCAATGGAGTATTAGACATATCAGGTTAATTTAATTGTGTCTGCCAGAAACATCCGGCGGATAAATTCGCAAACAGATTCCACGGGTAAATCTCTAAGTATATGGTCGGCTAAGTATAGAAACTTAATATTATTATCATTTTATATAGGGCACAGTTATTCAATAACTCAGAAAAAAAACTGTGTAGGATTTGAGTATGTTCCTACGTAGAATGCCTAGTAGATTTATATAGTCGTTTAAAGTGATTTTTCAAACTTGCACGTTTATCGCATATTTTAAAGTATTTACAAATGTCTTTTATTTTTCATGTAATTTTTTATTAAAGATGAGAATGCTAACAAAAAATCTGAATACTATTAAACAGATCCTATTTATTATAACGGGAGAAATATGCAATTGTACGTAGACCCAGTAGAGTAGGTACCATTTTTCCCAATATATATATATATATTATATATACATGGAAGTGAGTGATTGACTTGCGACATCTATTCAGAAAGTTTGTCTATGACTTTATATCTATTTTGGATCAGTAAGTACCGCCCGAATGTTTTGACTACAACATGAACGTGACTTCGCGAAAAGTAAATAACTTATCACACGACTACACTAGTAATAAAATTGACAATGTTATACTGTATGAAAATCCATAACAGCATCGCTTAGCAATGTTCTAGATTTAGATTCTTTATTTGCTTTCGTAAGATACAAGTATCATGCAAAATTGTGTAGGTACAATTACTCTTAAGCCTAAACCATGCAAGAACCATTGTAGGTATTTTCATAATAACATTTCAAAATAAAAATGCAAATGTCCAGAGAGCGCTATAAATAGGATGTCTTAATTATGATTTAACATTTTTGAGATGAGTTTTAAAAATATAACAATATTTTTATTCAATATTTATTTTGTCTTATGGAATACCAAAGACAAAGTTTAATTGTATCCTTTTTTAATGTCTCTGTCAGTCATTTAATTGACAGATTGAAGTGCACGAGTGAAAAAAATTCTATATGACAGACATACGTATTTTCATCCTAATAAACTTCCTCTTTTAGCAACGTAAAGTTTAAGTAAGGGCTGAAAAATACCCTATATTTAGTTTTTCTGAGCATGTTTCCGTGTGAAGTATACGCTTCTCGAAGTTTGCATAACTTCAGCACTAAATGTAAACTAAACGAATTACACAAACACGTGCATAACTCACATAGTAAACAGATCATTAATATGTGCATAAAATACCGCAATTTATGGTCGTCTGCTCATGCCAAGAGGTAAATGTGCCATTTGTCGGGCTTCGGCCAACGTTACAAACAAGAATTTATGCCCAAACCAGACCGTCTCTCATCATTCGCGCTGATACGCTGAAATCGATTCTAGGGTGTCCCGTTAGAGCACAAATTAGGATGGAGAGATAGTTATTTGCCTTTTGTGAAGTGTGTTATTTACAGTAATATGAGGGTAATTATTTATGCAGCTTTTCTTGTTTTGGAAAATGTTCTCTTGTAACACCTTTTTTTCTCAGGGAAAATTCTTTATGGATCCCACTCGGCCCGGGAGAAACCGAGTGGGTATGTACGACTCGCACGGAGTAAAAACCCTGATCTTTTCGACCGCTTCGCTTTGCGGTGGGGTCTCGCGAACGCGATTGCACAACCTCCGATACTCCGCCGGACTCTTGTAATACCTACTTAACTGTTTATAGTAAGCATGCTGTAGTAAGTAGAAATTTAAATAAATTATTGTAGCTTTTTTTTTATAAAAGGAATATTAAAATTAATTCATAGTAGCATCTTTTTAGGCCACAAAGAAATGAAAATGTTTTTGATTTGCATATATTTTGTATATAAATTTATCTCAAATACAGGTTTACTTTTATCATAAGTGATCGTACATTTTGTAGCAATTTCGGTGCAGCATATTAGAAATAACGGAATTTCTACAAAAAATATCTAAGGATATTACTGTGATTAACTCTAATTAGCTTTCCCAGCTAGAATAGGGCGTACACATGCTTTCATTTCAACGCAACAATGCTGCACCGAGATTGCTACAAATTTTACGATCACTTACTACGGAGCATTTAGTTTTTACTAAATGTTCCGTTGTATACTAAAAGTTGAAATAATCATAAACTCAAGAATTATTAACAAAATAATACAGTAAGTACAAACTACTGATTGCACAACGTATCAGCATTGCGGTTCAACGAGGGAATGCTGCCAGCATCCTAGGTACAATTATTTATTTATTTATTTCAAACTTTATTGCACAACACAAATGGCACAAATGCCGGACTTAATGCCTTAAGGCATTCTCTACCAGTCAACCAATGGGCTAAACCAGAAAGATTAAGTAGGTGCAGGGAGTTTAGTGTTGCGGACTTGATTTACCTACTAAAAAAAATATTAAGCTATATTCATAAACATACACAAATACACATAAACATACATTTACCTATATATACCTTACAGATATAGAAAGCTCGTCAAGAGAGTGCTTGCACAGCCTCAAGGGCCTATTTTAAAATTATTTATTTTTGTATCCCGCATTTTGAACCCTCAACGGAAGGGCTGGCCGCCTTAAGCAACGTGTTATAGACAAGGCATGTCACTTAAGTCTAAGAATAATAAAATACCTCGCCTGAGTAGCCTTGTAGATTAACGTGGAAAACTGCTTCTATTCACTTTACAACCCCACGTTACCACGTCAACCTGTTTACAGGAAAATGGAACTTAACACGTGTTAATACAGCGTTGTTTACTGCAAACGTAAGTTTGTCGATGGTTGTACGTAAGATTCGCCTGCAGTTCAGGGAAATGAATGGCTTAGTGTACGCAGGTGCTTCAAGACCTGTTCTTGTTAGAGATAGGGGTAAGAAGCGGCTGAATTCAGTTGATAAAGGTGTTTTGCTTTAGCTTGCGTGGGACTGAGTAGTTGTAACAACAACAATCATAATCAACTATCTTATAAATATAACTCTGTAGTGAATTATAAAACTTTGTATACAAGTTTTAACTGTTACAGGCAGTTTGGTGCAAACGACTTACGTTAGACCGGGCCAAACTGGACCATGACAATGTGTCAATTTCTTTTTTTTATTACGACGGTGATAAACAAGCATACGGCCCGCTTGATGGTAAACGGTCACCGTAGCCTATGGACGCCTGCAACTCCAGGGGTGTTACATGCGCGTTGCCGACCCTTTAAAAAAAGGAGGATTCGATGTGTTGACAGCTAAAGGGGCAAGCTTTGCTCCGTGGGTCCCCAGCTGTCAACACAGTGAATCCTCTTGGAGCTCTGGCGACCTTACTCACCAACAGAAACACTATGAGTAAGGGTCTAGTGTTATTAAACTGCGGTTTTCTGTAAGGTGGAGGTACTTCCCCAGATGGGCTCTGCTCCAGATTTGAGCGAGACGACATTCGTTGTGCTGTGCCCTACCACACTAAACGATAATTATGCATCTGCTGTGCCCATACCTCTCTTAAAAAAAACCCTCCTCTCCCTCTCTTATAAAAGAGTCACATGATTTCCGAGCTATCACGTGTGTTTTCTATAGTCAGTCATCCTCAAATGTGATAAGTCGAACTGGGACGCTAGTTTCCAGTCCATTTCATCTACTTTTCATTTTATCACTGATTTTGAGGTTGGTGTCGTATCAAAGAGTTTCACGGAACTTATGTATGAAAATATCACTCGATTTTTAGCAAATGCTTTCATTGAAAGATTAGTAGTTAATATTCACTATTGACCCATTCAGCGCTGATGAGGAAACGTTGTCCTCATGCCTCTACGTGCTATTTTCGCTATGAAGCGCAAGAACCATGTTATCGGCTACGGTATAGAGCGGCTATGAAACATTCTATGCGGTGAATGAGTTAATACACTTTGAAGAGTATAATTTCAATTAATATCGTGGTAATCGATGAAAAAGCTTCATTTTAACACAGCTTTCTTGTGGGAAGATCCCATGGCAAGTATTTCGTTTGCACTAGTATTTCTGCCGACTCTGGGATCATCCCGACCTCAACCTCAACCTCAAGGAACTTTTGCTTTTTAGGTTGCCGAACAATTCTCTGGGCAGTGACATAGTTATATAGCTGGAACAACGCAAAATGATACTCAATGATTTTACTTTCATGATTTTCACACATTATAAGTTTTTTTTTTTTTTTTTTTTTTTTTTTTTATTATGCTATAGGGGGCAAACGAGCAAACGAATCACCTGATGGTAAGCGATTAACGTCGTCCATGGACACCCGCAACACCAGAGGTGTCGCAAGTGCGTTGCCGGCCTTTAAGGTGGGAGTACGCTCTTTTCTTGAATAAGTAAAGAAAACGGGGCTAAATTGCGTATAAATTATGAAAATATTCACCATAAGTGTAATCGAACATCGCTGATTCAAAAATCGGATATTGTGAGTGTAGTGTGTCGACAGTCACATCCCTAGCACGCTAAACGTTCAAGTTGATAATCAAGATCAAATGCGGGTAGTTAGTAGAAGACCTTGTCATCTCAAGCCAGTCTATCTCTATGAGGATAGTGTCGCCAGTGAAACGTCAGAGCGAAAATATTTTCATAATGAATACTCGATAAAGCCCCATTTTGATTACAAAATTATATCAACTCAAATTCAGAGTTATTTTAGGTTCACGTTAAAGTTACAGAAAAAAAATGTTGGTTAGTTCACGGAACGCGGGGTAGGAAAAATTCTAGGAGTCTAGGTCAAATTTATTCGCACAAAACGATTTTCCTTATCTTTTTTAATCGGAGCTAAGAATAGAGTTCGCTTTATTGCATTTTTAATCGACTTCAAGATACTGCGGAGAGATTCTCAATTCTTCGAGATTTACTTTTTTATATTAATGGAAATTCACTAATATCTAGGATATCATTGGAAAATATACTGCGGGTTTGTATTTAATATTGTAGATATTTAGGGCCTCAAAATGCTGATGAAGATCGTTCGTTTTTTTTGTGAAAGGTTATTATCGAATGTGGTATTAAAAAAGAATTTATTTTCAACCAAATTTGATTCAGTTGCTTTTTGTTTTGGTGTAGTATTTGCTACGGAAATATCTAATCGACAGCTGACAAATGTACGACATTCTAAAGTTAGTTGCGTTACATAAGTCCACCCTCTATTTTTAAATTTAGACTGAATAATATATTGTATAGTAACTTTGATTATAACACAATGAAATACATTCTTAGTATTTTATGTATTTGCTCGATAAACTTTGCCAACCATAAGCGTACGTGGGAATAAGTGCCGATATATTTAAAGGTCGGAGGTTACTTACTTCGTTCGTCTATTTGCAAAAAGCAACCTGAAAACTTTCTTCGTTTAACTTTTCCCTAACTTAGTTTTTCCCAAAAAAGCCGTGGTCATTTCCAGGTAGGAGGGAATAAAATGGCATATATCTTTCCTGGCTCAGTGCGTTCGACAAAAACATAGGCAAGAAACTTTACGACATTACGCGATATAAGGAAAATAGCGGGTCTGTTATAAGTTTGTAAGTAGTTAGGGCGTGAACCGCGCTCCACAACGGTTATTTTTGCTAAATAACAAGATTGTAATATCGCTTAGTTTTAAAATACCAGCGTAGTTTGTGGACTTGTCAATACGTATATGCAATATTCATAATTTGTAGTTTTTGCATTACGTACAACGGCAGCCTTTTTGACAACGGTATCAATTGACTGACTGGATCCTAGTCCATGTGCAACATTAAACAGTCAGTCATGGTATGTACATTTGAACTATGATCCCATTACTTATGAGGTTACTACAATCTTATAAGTTATAACACTTTAAACGGTAGCGTTTTGTACACAATATTATAAAATTAGGTCTTCCAACGTATTTATCGCGAATTCAGTTAATTTATCTTAGTATACCGACGTTTTGACACAGCTCCATGTGTCAAAATGCGACGATGATACATGAAACTGTGTCAAAACATTGTATAAAAAAAAAAATAAAAAAAAAATAACTTTATTAATTAAACTTAGAAATATTTCTGCTTACATGTTTTTACTCCCTACTTTATAAATTATGCTACATATTTACTAAGTGTATACAGTAGGTATGTTGTAGTTTCTAGGTCCGCAGTCCTTATGTCCTTGGAATAAGCCATACCAATCAATTGTGCTGCTACGGTACACTATGATCAATGCGAGTAAGCTACTTCTGTTCCCCGTACTAGTATTATACTGTATCACGGTGGAAACAGGATTCGCCATCAACTATAATCAATCTTAAGTACTTACTTAGTCTACTTACAATATATCGGTAGGATAATAACATTTATTTTAAACGTTTTAACACGTTCGCGGACGCGGATTGCATAGCATCCGTTTTTGTACTTCATCTGGTGACGCGCCTGCTATTGAATCCGTTATTTGGTTTAGATTTCTGCGTCAGTATGCTTACCAATCCGCTTGGCCACAGTATAATATTATTAACCAACATTTCCTCTACCATTCACTAAAATCACAGAATGCATACTGTTATATTTCATAGTTTATGACGGTTAGAAATTATCCTGTGACATCTCAAATTGTGCCCCCCTTTCTGTGACGCGTATGCTATAGCATTCGTCTTTGTATGGAAGACTCCTCAGTAGCCCTTCGCGTGCGTCTGGGAGTGGGCGCGTAAAATGTGGCCAAATTTCGCATGCACACGCTATTTTACGGATTTTTTGTAACATCGTTAGTAATGTTTTTTTTACAGTTTATGTATGTTTTTGGTTGTGGTTTTATAAACAAATCTCTTTACTGATTGTTTTTTGTAGTGCAACTTGATTCTGACTACTGTAAATAAAGAAAAGTGAGGCATGTTTATACTTACTATTCTACTACTCTATAGTAATTATTTTGGTCATATAATCGTGAATATTGTGCCTATTCGTAGTCGATGCTGAGCGCTAACATTATGGTAAGCATGTGGCATGTATTTTGTTTGTGTAGGGCCGCAGTTTACATGATTAAATTCAAAGTTCGGATACTTGCTATGTGCTGGTTGGTGAAGAAGGCCCTAGCCGTTAAATCCTATAAGTATTAGATGAAATATTACTTCTACTTTACTTTATGGCAAAGAATTTATCATAGTTGTTGACGTAGCAGCTCACCCGAGTGAACGGTATGACAGACATGCCAACATAGTCGAATGCTATAACATGCGGTGTCATATAAGATCATATTTTGACTAGGTATTATATCAAGCATCCGAATTGTATAGCATTTGGTGTCACATAGTGTAAAAGAAATGGTTTTATAATGACGGGACTTGCATTGCATTCGACTTGTATAGAATTTCGCGTCACATAAGAATCCTGATTTTAGCTTTATTGTGACAGGTATGCAATAGCAGTCGTAAAATTCCCATACAAAATTAAGGTGTCCCAGAGGTGTGACCAAGCGTCCGCGAACGTGTTAAGCTAAATTATTAAATTAAATTATATCATGCGGGTCGCTAAACAAAGAAACGCACGCTGTATGTTTATAATATGCAGTCTTGTTTCTTCTAAACAGAAATATGCCTAGTACAAAACTCAAAAGACCATAATTTCTGATCATTTTACAACAAGTTCAATACATTATGTGATAATAAATTGAATCATTCGGTGCTTGGGTACCTATGTATGTTACAAGTTTTTATTTAACTTGCAATGTATGTGTCTTTGTGTGTTTGTTACTTTCAAATCTTGTAAGCTGAATTTGACTGATTTCCCGTCATTCGAATAAGATGAATCTTCACATGCTTGTGAAGATTCGATGACAATACCATTTTATTGTACCAAAATACAGTCTGCGATAAAAACTTGTTTAAAAAAACTCATTTCTTTGTAACCTTGTAACCTGTAAATTAACTTCATATCTATAGTTCCAAAACTAGCCCCGCAATTCAAGTCTGCTATTATTATACAACCTTTCGACATAAAAAGTAGGCCGCAAAGTCATACGTCTAGCGCCCCATCAATTTTGTTATATCCCTCAGACGAGATCATAGTCACGATCGTAGATCTCCAAAGGAAACAAATATTTACGTGGAAAAGTGACATCCTTTCCTTTCTGGGTCATAATAGTGATATTACAACATACAAAATTGCGGCTTGCAAGAGAAAATAACATGAGAAGGCATATTGAAATAAATAATACAATAAATATTGCAAAAGTTAGATAAGGAATGTTTTTTTGTAAATTAGATGTACTAGTTAGTAGTAATGACGCAGAGCTTTATTAAGGTGATAATTGTTTGACTGCTTGATTGATAAAATGTAGAAATTAACTGATGATTCGACCAATCTCACAAGATCATTGTAGCATAATCATTACAAGTCACGCTCTGATATCATTAATCACGAAATCATTGTGTGATTATTTGCCATAATACGAGCGAGTATGAGTTTATTTATTTGCATCATAAAAACTGTAAATGAAAAATATTCTAACAATCTAAAATATTGCCAAAAAAAACTACCACCTACCCCACCTATCAATCACACGATTTATATTCCATTGTTATACTTGGCCAAATATTTAAATGTGAACTCTATCTCAATGCGGGAATATACAAAATCAGTCAAAAACACAGTGAATCGACAACGTATGGAATGTTCGAGTATTTTATTAAAAACAATTCACAGCTGTTGAGGTAAGAGCTTCTGTAGCTGGGGTGTTCTTAATGAAACCAAATTTGGAGAAGTAATGAACATTTATTTAGAAAACTGTGTTGCTTATATACTAATTTACAAACATGAGACAAACATATTTAGTGCATGTGTTAGAAAGAGACAGGACACCAAAAGGGGTAGTTTAGAATATTGACTTTTAGATTTACCCAATGCTAAAAATATCAAAGTTCATCGTATCGCTAGAAAGAGACAAAATATTAGAGTAACACCATTAGGGTAGTTTTGATTAAGGGTTTTTAGGTTTACCCTATACTGGAAATATAGTATACAGCACTAAGCGAGAAAGAGATAGCAATAACAGATAAAAAAGGGTATATAGTAAAACAGTAATTTAGAATACCTAACATTGAAAACTATCACTCGCGTGTAGATGTTTATGCGGCCACAGTGCTCCCCCTCAAGCGAAGCGTACAACGGGTTTTCTTTTCCTGGCTGAGCGAGTGGTTTTCAATTCAACAGCTGACCGGTCTGGTGAACCGATGTCGTCATTGATGACGTATGCGGGCTTCAGGCGATCTATCGACACGTTTACTTGGCGGCCAGGCAGCTGCAGCTTAAATACTTTGCCGTCCCGGCTTAAAACAGGATAGGGGCCTTCGTATGGTGGTTTTAATGCTTTATGCCCTGTTTCGATGCGTAAGAAAACGTTTTGGCACGTACTTAGGTCTTTGTGCACGAAAACGCTTGCATTTTTGCGTGAAAACTCCGCTGCTTTAAACTCGCCGATCGTACGCCGTAGATTATCGACATAGCTGTAGTCCATTGTTTCGTAGTCAGATGTACTGGATGGGTCGAAAAAGTCGCCTGGCAATCTAATGCTACACCCGTATAGTAGCTGCGCTGCGCTGACCTCCGTGTCACTTCTCGTGGCTGCCCGAAGTCCCAGCAGCACAGTGGGTAACACATCGAGCCACTTGTTGTATTGTTTAGCCAGAGTCGCTGTAATGGCTGTTTTTATCGACCTGTGCCACCTCTCAATAATTCCATTGCAAATTGGATGGTAGGGGGTGGTCCTGTTCTTCTCGACGCCTAGTAGTTTGGTCAGCGCTGTGAAAAGCTGGCTCTCGAACTGACGTCCTTGGTCGGTAGTGATGGTACACGGACAACCAAAACGTGTAATCCATTTCTCGTATATTTCTTTAGCTACCACTTCCGCTGTAATGCTACGCAGTGGTATTGCTTCAGGCCAACGGGTTTTCCGGTCAATGATGGTGAGCAGGTACTGATGACCATATTGCGATGGTGGTAAGGGTCCGACGAGGTCAGCATGAATATTTCGCATCCGTTCGGCTGGTTGGAATGTACCGTAATCGCTGCTTGTATGACGGTGGACTTTTGATTGCTGGCAGGGTACACAGGCTCGCGACCAGGTAGAAATATCAGAATTCATGTTCGGCCAGAAGTATTTCTCCGATATCATCTTCCGCGTAGTTCTCACACCTGGATGGCTGAGATTATGCACGGCGTTAAAAGCTATGCGTCGAAAGTTTTCTGGAAGATACGGCCTTACGCTTGAAGTCGACGTTTCGCACAATATATTACAATTTTTGTCCGGTAACGCGATCTTCTTAAATCGCAAGTTCCTTTGCGTCATAAGTTTTGTTATCGTGCTGTCCTTTTCTTGCGCCGCTGCTAACTGCTCATAGTTGATAGCTGACGGGCATGTTATGGCTTCTATTCGCGATAGTGAGTCTGCGACCAGATTATCTTGCCCGCTGATGTGTCGTATATCATCGGTGAACTCGCTGATAAATAGAAGCTGGCGAGTGCGACGTGGAGTTTCATTGTTTGACGCAGCCTTCTTTAGTGCAAACGTAAGCGGCTTGTGGTCAGTGAAAATTATCAATGAGCGACCTTCAAACATTTTCCGGAAGTATTTAACTGACATGTAGATTGATAACAGCTCGCGATCAAACGTAGAGTACTTTTGTTGGGCACAGGAAAACTTCTTCGAAAAATAGCCCAGTGGTTGCCATTTGTTATCAACGTACTGTTGCAGTACAGATCCCGCGCACAAGTTAGATGCGTCGCACATTAATGCGAGTGGCGCGTCATGCGACGGATGTGCTAGCAGAGCGGCGTCTCGCAAGCTGATTTTGCATTTTTCAAATGCGTCGTCCGCTTCGTTTGTCCAAATGATTTGAGTTTTGTCCTTCTTCTTACAATTGTGAAGATACGCGTTCAATGGCATTTGAATGGCTGCAGCGTTCGGAATAGCATCTCTGTAGAAATTCACGACTCCGAGAAACCTTCGCAGCTCTTCAATTGTGGTTGGCTTAGGAAAGTTTGTGATAGCAGTGACCTTGTCTTCAGGTGGCTTGATCCCTTGCTGTGACACCGTATAGCCCAAAAATTTGACCTCTGTTACACCGAATACGCATTTTGATGGGTTTATTGTTATACCGTAGTCATTCAATCTTCCAAGTACTGTGCGTAGGTGTTCAGTATGCTCGGCCTCATCACGGGAACTAATTATGACGTCATCGATGAATGGATAACAGTAGTCGATTCCCTGGAGTACTTGATTGATGAATCGCTGGAACGTCTGGCCTGCATTTCTCAATCCCGGACACATTTTAGGGAATTCAAACAGCCCAAACGGGGTTACTATGGCGGTCTTCTCTATGTGTTCGCCATATACAGGGAGCTGTTGGTATGCTCTATTGAGGTCGAGGGTGGAGAATATCTTCTTTCCATTTAATTGGTATGTGAAGTCTTTAAGTCGTGGCACGGGGTAGCGATCTGGTATCGTAATGGCATTCAACCGCCGATAATCCCCGCATACTCTTATATCTCCATTCTTTTTAGGGACCACGTGTAACGGACTGGCCCACGGGCTTTTGCTTGGTCGGCATAGGCCCTGCTCCATCATTATTTCGAATTCCTTCTTCACTGCCGCGTAACGATGTGGTGGAATAGGCCGCGCCTTACAATGTAGTGGTGGGCCAGTAGTTTCAATGTAATGTTGGACGGAATGCTTCGGTGCTTCTTTCATCGACGAAAGACGAGTGACGTCAGGAAAGTCTGCCAAAATGTCGTGATACTTCCGGCGGATGTCAATAGATCTTATTGATGGTTTTTGGTACTTGCATATTGAGGTCTTGACAGAGAGGCTTGTTTGCTTGTCGATAAGGGTTCGGCCGGCGACGTCCACAAGTATTTTATGATGCTTTAAAAAGTCTGCACCAATGATGGGTCTTGACACTGCAGCTACAACGAACTTCCAGCGATACAGCCGTCGAAGATTTAAGTCCAGCTCCATAGTCTTCTCCCCGTATGTTCGTATTATTGCGTTGTTTGCTGCGTACAAATTGTACGTTGTCGGTTGCATTTTTACATTTATTTTTTTAGGTATTACGCTGATGTCCGCGCCCGTGTCGATAAGAAAAGAGAGTTTGGACCTCTTGTCGGTAATAAATAGACGGTGTGACTTCCCGAGGGCGCTGGATCCCGTCTCGTCCAACGCTGGTTTTAGTTTCCCGTTGGAGTGGTTGCAGATTGCTGCACAAATGTGCATGGTTGTGTGCACCTATATGCATCCTGGCCAAATTTTTGATGAAAATAGCAGTACGATGAATTGAACGGCGTTACGCTACGGTGTGAGTGGTAGCCGCGCTTCCGAGATTGGGATCGGCTGAGATCTCGGCGCCCGCGCGGCCCGCGCCAGTTGCGCAGCGGCGAGCGGCCGCGCCGGTCGCGCGCCTGCGTTGAGATAAGATGCGTAATAGCCTCAGTTAATTTGTCTATTTTATCTTCTAATGTGTGATGTCTTGAAGCTGACGGCGATGTAGATGGCGTTGAGTAGGGATGAGCGATGGCGAAAACTTCTTGTTGTAGTGCAGGTCGAGTTTGCGATTGAGGATTAGGCTGGATGGAGGATACTTCGTGTCGTGATTGTTGTTCCATCATTTTGTCCGCCATAAGCGCTATTTCCTGTAAGCTTGCCTTCTCGCTGAGCGCTAGCACGGAGCTGACACTGCTAGGCAGCTGCATTAACCACTTGCTGCGGAGCGTTGCTTCA
Organism: Lathronympha strigana; assembly: GCA_949128165.1. Lineage (NCBI taxonomy): Eukaryota > Metazoa > Arthropoda > Insecta > Lepidoptera > Tortricidae > Lathronympha > Lathronympha strigana. Next base: position 3,525,870 of record OX421914.1, read on the forward strand.
GATAGATGCTCGCCGGATAGGTTTTGCATTCTTCTTAATAGTTGTGATGGTTTTAAATCGCCTAGCTCTAAACCGGCTAAAACGCGCTGTACATTTCTCTGCTCCGATTCCTCGTAGACGTCCAGTAACCTCTGCTTGATAACTTGATATTTGTTGCTTTCTGGCGGGCGTACTAATAGGTCGTAGATCTCGTCGATATCTTGGCGTTCTAGCTGACCCAGAACTAGCTCGTACATGGATTGATCTCCTTTCTTCTGTGAGTTCATTATTGCCTCGAAGTGTGTAAACCAGGCTCGTAGCTTGTCGCGCCAAATAGGTGGGATGCGCAAACCAACTGATACGCCCGATATTTCGTGTCCGCTGATAATCGGAATAATGGTTGGCGTTGCTGTTTCATTTTGCGATGCCACTGGTGGTGCCGCGGCTGGTGCTGCTGGTGGTTTTTGTTTTGCATCATTATCTACCATCTTGATACGAAGAATGCTTCGATTTCTTGATGTCGGTTGGTCACCACTGTTGAGGTAAGAGCTTCTGTAGCTGGGGTGTTCTTAATGAAACCAAATTTGGAGAAGTAATGAACATTTATTTAGAAAACTGTGTTGCTTATATACTAATTTACAAACATGAGACAAACATATTTAGTGCATGTGTTAGAAAGAGACAGGACACCAAAAGGGGTAGTTTAGAATATTGACTTTTAGATTTACCCAATGCTAAAAATATCAATGTTCATCGTATCGCTAGAAAGAGACAAAATATTAGAGTAACACCATTGGGGTAGTTTTGATTAAGGGTTTTTAGGTTTACCCTATACTGGAAATATAGTATACAGCACTAAGCGAGAAAGAGATAGCAATAACAGATAAAAAAGGGTATATAGTAAAACAGTAATTTAGAATACCTAACATTGAAAACTATCACTCGCGTGTAGATGTTTATGCGGCCACAACAGCAATTCCAAATAAACAGGAAGTGCTAACAAACACCTAGGCTAAATTGAGGATTTTTGTAGAGGATTTAACCAGAACAATGCTACCTAAAATGTTATAAATATACACCGTGTTTTTTCCCCGTTAAATTCGACACGTGGGCCGTTCCCCTTTTTTTGCGACAATGACCTGCCTCCTCGCTGAAAAATGCTTGATTTCATCATCATCATCATCATCATTTCAGCCGAAAGACGTCCACTGCTGGACATAGGCCTCCCCCAAAGATTTCCACAATGACCGGTCCTGCGCCACCCGCATCCAGCGGACTCCTGCGACCTTCACCAGGTCATCAGTCCACCTTGCGGGGGGCCTACCCACGCTGCGCCTTCCGGTACGCGGTCGCCACTCGAGAACCTGTCCGCCCCAACGGCCATCGGTTCTACGTGCAATGTGCCCGCCCGTGTTTGCTTGATTTAGAATTTAATTATTATCAATTTTGTAGGAGGTAAATGCCCACAATTTTAGTTAACATTTTCAGTACAGTTCACTTCCCTGAGTTTACTTCCCTGATCAGTAACTGTAAACTCACCTACATTATTCAACTCAAAACACAGTGACAGTCAATCGGAACGCTGTATCCGCTGAAAAGAGGTACTCTGTCACGGTGTTTTCTAGAAACTAATAAAAAAAAATACGTTTCCTACATGAAAAATCTATCAAATTGTCTACTTTATAGACATGTTTTTTTTTAAACAGTTTCTATTGTATAATTTTACTCAAGTTCAAAAATCCAACATATCGAGAAAATCGCGACCCATCTGGGCAATCGCTTTTTGTCGAATTATTTATTATTACACTGTAAAAGGTCCTTTAGAGTTACAATAAAGTAAATGTATGACACTGTGCAGGTAGATCAGTCTGTGCAGTCTTCATCAAATCAGTAACTGGCAAGAAGTTGCGCATGATCGGAGCAGGTGGCGTGCTCTCGTTTAGAAAATGGCAGGTTAATAAAGTATACTTTTAGTTTACTTAATTCACCCAGGTGATCTTATCTGGGTGAACAGAGTTAACTACATGATTAAGCCAAGCTTTTTATAAAATATATTGCCAATACCGTGTTACATAGTTGTTCCATAATATAGTTCAACAGGCAAATATATTGAATCATTCACATCCATATAACAATTTTATTAGCACCACACAGTGCCAAGAGCCATAGATACGCCGGGCAAAAACTGTTAAAAGAAACACTCAAATGCATTTACAAATGCAATAAAAAACTAACGACTTACTTGGCACAACACATTTTATAGTGTATGATCGTTAAACTAATAAAAATAATATAGTGCTGGAATAATATGAAGCATGTAGTTTATGTGCCGTTCATTATTGTAGAGGGCAATCTTACTGATAGCCTACAAAGCAGGCTGCATTCGAATCCAGTAGTCCTAGCTAGGGTATATCGTAAGGAAAAACCGGTTAATAACCGGTTTGCATTGATGATGATACAAAAACATAAATATTTCGTAAGAAAAAGAGCTTACTGATAAGCATTAAGTGTCCATACACAGAACTACCAACACTGTTAAAAGTATAAAGGTTGTTGGCACTTACGGAACGTCACGTTCCAAACCACACACACACACACACACATGTTGTCTATGTGAAAAACCGTCGCAACTGCTGCACTTTTATGGCGTCATTTTTTTAGGCGGATTGGGTATCCAGTTCTTTTGTCCTATATCTATGCCAATAATAGGTAAATATTAATTCGAACGCGCTTAAGTGATTTATTTATATAATTGATCTTGCTACGGCCAAATTCGTGGTGAGTCGAATTAAGATCTTAACACAACTTATAACAAATCCTGTTCAAGTTTTAATGTGTGAATTAGACTCCAATTCATGACCGCTCCGGGTATTCAATAATTTGTGCAGGGTGCGTAGACAAGAAACCAATCGCTCACGCTCCGCAGTTATCTCTCCCTATCACTCTTCCTTATTAGTGAGACAAAGACAGCTGCGTTTCGTTCACTACTGAGCGTTAACGATTGGCATCTCGTCTACGCGCCCTGAACTCGGCTCGGCTCGTGCCCGAGCCTAGTATATCCCTCTTTATACAGGAAAGCAACAAACAGAGAATCCATTTAAGAAGCTAAGCACTCAAAGTATTAAGTCACCGTCGGAATAGCGAGTAACAGATTATACAAAGAACGTGGCATGTGGGAAGTAAAACACGTCGTAGCCTTCTGATGTGAATTATTTTTGTTAAAAATTGAGATGATAAACATGTATTCTAACAGGTATTTATAATACACCAATTAATTTGGCTACGTCATAGAAAGCAGCCCCCAATTTTATTAAACAAATTGTTTATTTTTCCTCAGGAGCGTTGGAAAAGTTAACCAATCAATCAATATTTTAGCAACAACTCTAAAAACGTAAAAATTATTTTTTGTTTAATTAAACTAAAACAACACACTATACTCGTAATAAGTACTCGTATGGTATCTAACTACAAACTTTCTATACAGGGTCTAAATTATCTCTGCAGTAGTTCGTACGTTCACCACAACCCAACCGAATCCTAACGGCCTTCTTCAAAAGTAAAACACTTAAGAAGCCTAATATATTTCTGCGGGCTATATTTCCCAGCAAATATTAAAGTTGTGGTCGCGTATTGTCAAACGTGCTGGCTTGGCGCGTCGCCAAAAACGTCGGAATTAAAACACCCGTATATCACCGGAGAACTTGTGAGGTGGGCGGTAGTCCCGATATTAAGTAGGTTATGTGTAAAGCCGAATGTAAAGTGCTGGCGTTATATGCTCCCGCGAAACGTTGTCTGGGGAACTGTAAAGGTGTGTCTAGACCGCCGGTTGCACAAAACGTACGTGGTTTTAGTAAAATTTTCACGTACCTATCAAAAGTTTGACAGTTCTGTGGAAATGTCATCTCATCTCCACCGCCATATTTAACGGTTGTCAGTCCGTTAATTATGCGTGGTACAACTTGCTTAGGGTACAGTTTTACTGCACAGAAGCTCTATGCTTCTTTCTATCGTTTTCCGGATAAAACCACGGCTCAGGAAGCCTGGTGTCCTCTTTGGCAGCTGGGCACACAGCGTCCGGTGATTTAACCTTTCGATCGATGCATCGCTCAACATGCACTGGAGCTACTCTGCATACCATGCGCTTACCATAAGCATAGACTAATAGAATGCTCACTCCATAGAAACTGCACAACCGGGCTAAAACCTATTTATAACGAAATCTGAGCAGGTTTTGCTTAAACTTCTAATGAATAAGACTTAATGGCTCACACTATAATAGAACGGGTCGACGGAGCGGGACGGGAAAATCTGTCAATTTCTATAGAAAGAATTACGTGATAGCTCGGAGCCCTCGGAGGTCATGTGACGTGTTCTATAGGAACTGACAGATCGGCCTGGCCTGATCACGTCGCGGCCCGTTCTAGTGTCATATTTAGTCATATATATTATAGTCATTATTTAAGCTTATAAATTAGTAATATTAAGATTTAACATACCTAATTTAAAAATTCAATAATAAGTAAGAAACGGCTTGCATGGAGATAACACCCTGTGCCATGAGGGCCATGACGTCTTAATGCGATTCAGTTTAGGACCTAAACTTAGTCGCTGCCATACAACTGAGCACAGTTAAGAACCTAAACTGAATCGCGTTAAAACGTCATGGTAAGGGGCCTGTACTCGATAGAGACAGTGCTTATGCGATAGTGTATGCATCTCGCCCGACCAGTTAAAAACAAGCAAGATGCAAACACTATCGAATCGCGAGGGCGCTATCGAGTACGATTACGTAGAACTCATGATAAGCACACTGTACCAGTACCATGAGTTGCTGTAGAATAACAATCGCAAGCGATTGCGCAATTCGAAATTATTCACATCTTGCTCGTTCTTAACTGGTGGAAGCGAGATGCAAATACTTTCGAACCGTGCGGCCTAATACATCTTAAACTCGATCAATGTTAATTGTTACATTTTAAGACTAATTGTGACCGAATCAGATGCCGGATAAATTGATTAAATTAAAAATATAAGTACCTATGTTATTTTTCTCATTATACCCAAAACCTTTTAAGAAACTAAAGCCCCAAAAAAACACATTAAAGGCCCTTCTTTTTTCCTATTAATGCTTTTACGTTCCCTTAAACCGATTTAATATAAGTCTTTACATTTTAAGATCAGCCAGTGATTCTGCCGCTAAATATATCCGTTAAGGCGATTTAATGGTTGGCTGATTTCCTGAAGGCCGTGGGAGCGCGTGTCTCCAACGGGGGTTAGTTTTCCATATAATTTTCTTAGCCCCGGCGCTCACCCGCTTAAAGGGGCCGTTCCCTAGAGAATTATTATATTATATTATATATTTAAGGGCACAAAGCAAGGGTGGAGATTCCTTACGACAGCATTTTATGTCGCTTACGTGGGCAGTTCCCGTTGGGGAATCCTTTGAATTATTTGGAATACGTCGCGATAGTTATGGTTTAACGAATAGGTGTCAAATAAAATTCTTAAAATGAAATCGAATTTTTTTTTTAAATTGTATTTGCAGTGTTTTCGTGGAAGCAATCAATCTTACGACGCAGAAATAAAACTCAAATACAAAAATATTAAAAGTCACAACTATTAAGTCTCTTGTGTAATAATATAATATAAAAACTATTTATTTACATATATTTATTTATTTATTTCAGCTGTACTGTACAATTGCCATTAAACAAAAGTACAAACGGCGGTATTAATGCCTTGAGGGAATCTCTATCAGTCAACCCATTCGAAAACATTGAGAAGAAATAAGAAACACACATAAATAAATTAATTTAAATTAATATTATGAGACAATCTTACAATAAAGGATGACTCACACTAGAACGGGACGGGACGGGACGGGACGGGGCGGGACGGGAAAATCTGTCAGTCTCTATAGAAAGCGTCACGTGACATCCGAGGGCTCCGAGCTATCACGTGATTCTTTCTATAGAAATTGACAGATTTTCCCGTCCTGTCCCGTCCCGTCCAGTGCTAATGTGAGTCATCCTTTATTCAACTAGTCCCACGGTAAGCTCAATAAAGCTTGTGTTATAGGACTACACGACGATATATACGTAAGTTAAATACATTAATTAAATAATTTTTAAGAAAAAAAAACCGACTTCATTTGGTTCCCGGTAAAAGTGAAATTAAGAATTTGTTTGAGTTAGCCAGTTTACTTCACAAATATCCAATACACCGCACGTGTACGATTGAAAATTGAGGAGCTTTCTTAATGTCCTAGGGCTTCCATCATTACATTTGAAGTATAATCAAACGGAACTCCCTTGTAGACCTTTAAACAAACAAAATAACAATGTGTTAAATTGGATGACAGACTGTAAATTAACGAGCATATTCATTATGCCATCCCTGATTATCAACATCAGGTCCACTCCAGCAAAATGATGGCCACAGTAAGAAAATGCCTAAGCTAATTATGAACACCCTCTAATCACAATTGACCTGCCGTTCAAATTTGAAGAGTTCTCTGAATTCTTCTAGAACTCCATCATCAGAATATAAATCAAATCAAAAAGATGAATGTCACAACTAGGATAATAAGTAGAGCTAGGTTTATTAAACTTTGCGATCCCTGGTCTTCATCATCAGATCAAGTTCATCAAAATTTTGGCTCCGCCAAAACACTGTTTTAGTTACTTAAGGAAACCCTCAAATCAGAATGCATGTGCCGTTAAAATTTGAGGAGTTCTCTCAATCCCTCATGAAGCCCATCATCAAAATAGAAATATAATCAAATAGGACTATCTTGAAGGTATTTCTTTAAAAACTTAAAAAACTACCCAAATCATAATGCATGTGCCTTTCAAATTTGAGGAGTTCCCTCAGTTCCTCATGGATCCCATCATCAGAAATTGATTTTGAAAAAAACGGAACAAATCTGGAACCATCTATTTTCAGAAAAAAAAAATATTTTTTAAAATCGGACGATAGTCCTGGGAATTACCAAGCAGTTCCACTTTGACATCCCTGGTCTTCATCATCAGGTCCACTCCACCAAATTGATGATGTTCGTAAAGAAATGCTCGAGTGTCTTAAGAAACTACCCAAATCATCATGCATGTGCCTTTCAAATTTGAGGAGTTCCCTCAGTTCCTCATGGATCCCATCATCAGAAATTGATTTTGAAAAAAACGGGACAATCCTGAAACCATCTATATACAGACAAAAAAATATTTTTTAAAATCGGATCATAGTCCTGAGAATTACGAAGCAGTTCCACTTTGCCATCCCTGGTCTTCATCATCAGGTCCACTCCACCAAATTGATGATTTTCGTAAAGAAATGCTCGAGTTTCTTAAGAAATCACCCAAATCAGTATGCATGTGCCTTTCAAATTTGAGGAGTTCCCTCAGTTCCTCGTGGATCCCATCATCAGAAATGGATTTTGAAAAAAATGGGACCAACCAGGAACCGTCTACTTTCAGAAAACAAAAAAAAAATTCAAATCGGTTCAGTAATGACGGAGTTATGAGTGAACATCCATTAAAAAAAAAAAAAAAAAAAAAAAAACAGTCGAATTGAGAACCTCCTCCTTTTGAAATATTGAAGTCGGTATTTAATATAAGTTTTGATCTAGGTCACATCGTCCTTGCTATCGTTACAGTCTGAAAGGTTTTTGCCACAATATATAGCGACAAGACACGATTATTAATGATATGGCAATCAAGATCGTAGCGGTAATTACCAAGCCCTAGATTATTGCGACGGAATAAATCGACGGAAACTAATTCCAACAAAAAAAAATGGCGGGTTAATTTCCTGTGCATAATTAAGTTTATCGTTAAGACGATTAAGGGCCAATAGATCTAGATTAAAGGGTAATTGTAAAGAGCGGAATTGGAATTTATTTTATTTAACTTTAGTTAATAAGATCAAACTGCTTTGTTTCCTGTTTGATTTCCAACAAATTATTGTTTGATTTCGCTGTCAAAGAACACAACAATTGTTCGTTCGTAACAAAGTTGTCGAAGTGATAATAAATACGAAAGCTGTTTGTTTTCCTCTTACTATGGTCACTGTGACAAGGTACGAAATAGTGCATCGGAAATAACGTTACAGCTCGCAGCTGCGATGAAACCTGCATCACAGTTGGGTCAAACATGACAAAGTTCCGCGGTTTCCCAGTGAACTATTCAAAAGTTAAGAGTTATAAAAAATATATTTTTTATTTAACCCTTGTTCACATAAAAGGGTGTATTGTATATGTATATGTTATCATTTAAAACATTGTTATGTCTGGTTTAATATATTTATTAAGAAAATACGTAATGAACTTAAAAGAATCAACAGAAAAGTCATATATTTTTCATGTCAAGTTTGAAACAAGAACAAGAAGAATAAAAACTATGTCGGTTTAAGACCGAATAGGTTTTAATACCGAACAAAGGGTACCGTAAACCGGGGTTACTTTGATTTGCGGGTCGACTTTGATAACAACTTCCATCTGCTACTTAAACGCTCGTTTAAACGAGTTGAAAAACGCCAAAGCAGTTTTTTTTTTCTTTATTGGCATCACTGATAGTTGCTCCAGCGCATACTCGTAGTAACCGGACACGTGTGTAGTGCTACTATTTCGTCTAGAAAAAAAAAATTAATGGTAAGTACGCTTATCTCACTGATTTTTAAGGTTAAAAAACTTTGACTATACTTGTGCCAATAATAACTACATGTGTTTTTTAAGGTGTCTTATGTTAATCAGTATTTATTCGTGAACTTGAAAAAAAAAATAACCTCAATCCGATAACCTATACACGCGCACGTTGCCGGGGAATCCATGGCTCGGGGTGTCTTTGATCACTTATACATGGTGAAATTGATCAAAAAAGTCTGATTATATCTGTGATTAAAAGGTATTCTAAAGTGCGTTTAAGTGCTTTTATACCTGTTCAAGCGAAGTACATACGTTTTTTTTGCAATAAATAATCTAACAGAGCGCTGGTTTGTTTCATTTGTTATGTTATCAAAGTATAACATAAGTAGTACATAATGTATGGGGTGACATATCAAAGTCACCCCATACATTATGAATATAAATTACGAATATTAATCGACGAATACATTATGAATATTAATTAGAATACAAAAAGTACTTAACCGATTTTTATTTTTTTATTTTTTACGAGCTTTTAAACGGAGTTAGTTTGTACTTTCATTGTAAAAAAGGTAAAAAAGTGGTAGTTTTAAAGTAACCCCATTCTCAATATAACTTTGATCGTGTCGTTTTTTTTTTTTTGACAAAACTATAAGTCCATAATTCTTCTTATTTTTTGTATTGAAAGAAGAGAAAAAACCGATAATTACATTTTAATTTCATATTTTTATGTGTAATGGGATCGTCAGAAATTAGTGTCAAACTTCAAAATTGATCAATGTAACCCCGGTTTACGGTATTCCTATTTTATTCATCTATATGATACAAAACATAACCGTACTCCGCGCCGTAATTAGATAACAAAAAAAATATCTAACTCACTCCCTCATTCTTTTCTAATCATGTAATTTTGTTTGCTATGCTTGTTTGCCACGATGGTGGCAAACAAGCATACGGTCCGCCTGGTGGAAAGCAACTCTAGGGGGGTCACATCCGCGTTTCCGACCCATTAAAATCTTGTACACTCCTTTTTGAAGAACCCCATACCGGTAATCTTTCGCGAAAACCGCGGTAGGGAGCTCAATACAATACAATACAATAACTCTTTATTGCACCTCAAAACAACAAAAATAACACAAACTGGTATAGAGCTCATTCTCACGGTAAAGCGTGGGGCTTATCAGATAGGTTTTATGAGTGACTTCAAATAGCATTCAAGTACTGAGAAATTAATAGGTTTTAAACCGCACTCCAGCGCGCACCGTCTTAAACAAGATATATATTTCCAACAGTCTACGTGGAATCTACGTCATAATTCTCGTTTCCTGGACAGCCGGTCTCAAAGCTAGGGATGGTATGAATATTCAACTGGTACCTATTCAGTATTTGGTCTATTCGGATACTTTTTAGATATTCGGTATGGGACCAAATATAACGTACAGCTCTAGTATCTTCGCATAATTTGAGTTTAAAAGTACAAGTATTTGCAATACTGTTTTTAAGATTAGAAAGAAAGATAAAACATGAGGCAAGAGGTTTTTATACATGTTGCTCCATACCGCTGACACATAACATTTGTTTATATTAAAGTGATATGTCAGATTTTGTTTAATATTTTTAAATATTGCTACATATTTATTTAGAAAGTATTTATTTTCTAATCGGTTTTTTTTTACAGTTCAGGAAAAGTGGCACTGTAAAAAACTAAAGAAGAAGATGTTGTGAATGGTCTGTTTGCTTTTCATCACATCATAGTGCTGTCAAAATTGTCCATCGTATCTATTTTTTTCATAGGTTCAGGCGCGTGCATATTATGCGCAGCAAACATTCAATTTTGACACAACAGCGTTTAATGCAGATAGTCTGGACGAGGCTTTAAACTTTGGACAAGAGCTGGGCCGAATATTCGGTATTCGGTAAAATCTATTCTTGACATCTCTACTCGAAGCCAACGGATGATGAATGGACTTAAAGTTTCAGTTTCCAACAATTGAACAATTTTGCTCGATTCCGTTGTTTGCAAACAATCCGTCTTTTAAAAATACTGACCAACTGCATGATGTGCAGTGAAATGAGGAAGAAATACTTCCAGGTTCCCTACCATAGTTTGACTGTGAGTTAAAATAATTTCGTTTGTGTTCGTGGCTATGATTGTTCACAAAAAGATTGTTTTGATAAATAGGAAAAAAATGTTACAGTCAGGGAATTTTATTTCTGTGTCGTAGAAATTTAATTGATAATTTTGACAAGAATTAAAAGATTCATCATTCCCCTGGCTTCTCCAGCAGAGATTTTTTTCATTGTGTAAAATCTGGGAGATACAGAGATCGTCATGACAAGTTTCCTACTTCTATCTGTTGACAGTGAGAACTGCGAAACAGGTTTCCTCCGATGCATTATTTCGTTCCTTGTCACAGTTATCATGATAAGAGATACGAAACAGCTTTTGTATTGATTATTATGATCACTGTGAAAATGATGATTCACTGTGTTGGACAAAGGGTTAAAGATAGACGGCGAATATCTCAGGATTCTACGTTTTACGGACGATATTGTTATTTTTGCAAAAGAACCTAACCAGCTAGAAGAAATGTTACAAAACTTAGCTAAAGAAAGCAAAAAAGTGGGAATATTAATTAATTAATTAATAATTATATCCTATGGTACAGTCGACGCCAAAGATATATTTACAATTGAGCACCTTAATCCCTTGTAATAAAGTGCAAATGTGTAAACATATTTTTGGCGTCGACTGTACACAGAGACTAATTACTTAGACAATGAATCAGTAGAATATGTCCAAGAATATATATATTTAGGGCAACTAATCTCGTTCGAAGAACAGACTGATAAGAACATAAGCCGTAGAAATGCTCTATTTATCTTGGGGCAAACACGAAAAATTATGAAAAATAAAGACATAGATACATATCAAAACTAAGGCAAAGTTGTATGAAATTACATTTTACCTTGTTTAACATATAGTTGCCAGACATGGGCGCTACGTCATGACCACGAGACAAAACTAGCTATAACATAAATGAAGATGAAACGTAGCATGCTAGGAATCAGGATATCAGACCGAGTAAAAAACGATCGCCTAAGGAAAAAAACGAAAATTACTGACATCATATTTATAGAGAATACGATCTTTATAGTGGAATTGGGCTAGACATATTAGCAGGGTAAAGGACCATAGATGGACGAGGAATATTATAGAATGGTCACCACCAGTAGAAAAGGGCACACGAACTCATGGCAGCCAAAATACCAGATGGACAGATTTACGGAACGAATAAGGAAACGTGGTCGCCAAAAGATACGATGGGCAGACACATTTAAAAAACGAGGAGGAACAATGCGGGCAAGATTGACATGGGACAGAGACACTTGGAGAAAAATGGGGGAGGCCTACGCCGAAAAGGAGACTTCCATAATTAATTAATAGGTTTAGGTAATAAGTTAAAGTAGAAAATGAAGGACTTATTTAAAATTTGGTGAACAAATGTTTTTTTTTATTTTAATTTTATTTGATTTATCACTGTGATTACTAACGAATAATGGACAACATTTCATTTTTTAATTGCAACTGAATGGTTTTCGATTTAGGAGTATTAAACATTTTCAAATGTTGTCATTTGTTGTGTTCCCGCTTCGTAGCTTAGAAATTAAATTCTTTGACTGCCACAATATAGTAAACAAAATAATCAACGGTTTGAAATCAAACACAAAATAAAATTGTTTTTTCTTGTTAAGTAAAAAAAGTAAAGTAAGTTAAATAAAATGAATTCCGAATTCTCTCTTTACCCACTTCAAACAAAATCTATCAGCCCTTAATTACCTGAACGATCAAACTAATTTTGCGTAGGAAATTAACACGCCATTTTGAATTTAGTTTTTTTTTCTGCCGATTTAGTTCGTCGCGTGATAATCTATTGTTTGTTATTTTAGCATTAGAAAGACGGTTTGGCTTTCTTAGGAGTTTACTATTTCGCTGCGTGTCTGATGAAGTGCCACTGCGACTTGTTGCTGCTACTTTAATACTACTCTAATAATAAATGAATAAAATATAGGGCTTGGTAGTTACGTACGATCTGAATTGCCATATCGATAATAATCGTGTCTTGTATTTATTATAGCAAAAACGTTTCGGAGTAGAAGGACATCAAGTATGAAGTGATCTCAAATCAAAACAAATGCTTTCACAAATATCCTTTGTAATTTTTCGTACTTCAATGTCATTACATTACATTACATTATTACCTATAGTAAAAACCGGCCACAAACAACAAATTGATTGCTTCTCTACTAAGTACTCACAAAACACTGAATGTCAACACTTGCCCAAGCATGTCCCATGTCAGGCTTAATAAAAAAGAAACACCGTGTCAAAGCGTAGACGCGCCTGTCTTCGTGAGCTCCTCACGTCAACTCGACTTGACACGGCAGCCATTTTAGATGTTGGGTTTTGAACGAAACATTAGAGGGGTTTTAGAAACAGCTCGTGGAAAGGCGCCCTAACATATTTTTTCCACCTGTTATACATATCTACTACGCGGCCATTTTGAACGCGATGGTGTACAACGCTGGCAAAAAGACTTATATACACGCGCCTTGAGTTCACAATTTATAGGTAGTTCATGCTATTATGAGCATATTATTATCACATATTTTCCACAAAATAAACCTACAAGTAAATTGCGATATAAAAAAAAAGTTAAGAGTTGAAAGAAACTTTGGAACAACCTCTGTAAAAAGCTTAAGTAGGATCCAAAAACTTACCAAGTTCATATGAAAAGTCTAAAAAAACCTATTATTCGTATTCGGGCATATTAAGGGCAAACTAAACACTGCGATGTTGTGACACGCAATAAATAATAAACTTGCCTTAACTGCGTCGTAAACGGGCAAAAGGGGGAAACATGACATAACGAGCGACTTTTCCTAGTATATTTTTACGCCTCTAGTTTGTTGATGTTGAATGTCGCAATTAGGTTGTGGTTTTAGAAAAGATGTGTTTTGTCTGATGTTTTTTTAGGTGAAACAAAGCTACACTTTATAAAGTAGAATTTTGCTGTCCCTCCCTAATAAATGTTGTTTCTCTTTCTCCCCGAACTTAAGAGGCCTGATTCCTTAAAAGAAACTTTGGAAGCCACGCCTTATCAAAACGCTCAAAGTTTGATATTAACTCGCAAAATATTCTCTATTTATTTTTGCAGATTTCCATAATACGAGTCATTAAAGCACTGGAATAGGCCTACCAAGTACCTAATTTCGAAAATTACTTGGTATTATTCAAGTCTTTTAGAAAAACGGGACAGAGCACTTATAACTACGTGAATTAATTATATACTTATACTGTAAGCTCCATTGACTTATTAAAAGAAATAAAAAAAAAATGTAAAAAGATGTGGGTCAGAATGACATTAGCGAAAAAATTTACATTGATGATTATACGTGATAAATATTTCGAACGGAAAAAGAGCTTACTGACGTAATAATTAAGTGTCACATTCATACACAGAACTTCCAATACTATTAAAACTTTATGAGCTGCTGGCACTTGACGAAATTCACGTTCCAAACAAGACTATAAGAAAAAGTGCTGTAACTGCAGCACATTTATGGCGTTTTTTTTTCCGCTAATTGGATATCCAGTTCTTTTATCACATATCTATGGTAAGCTCCAATTTTCACAAGTGAATAAGTTCCTTGCCTGCAACTATCACATAATGCATGTTACATGCAGAACAGCTCGACAAACTCGAAAAGTTATTTATAAGTCAACGTCAAGTCCATGAAGTTTCAAAGCAACTGTGCGAGGCATAGTTTGAGCTGTCAATACAAATTGACAGTTTAACAGCAGACTATAAATAGACTGGATTCTGAACTTAACAGTTCGAATTCGAGCTCAAAATCAAAAAGGCGTTATTTTATTTTAGACAGTTTGGGGTCGCCTAATTGACTGAAATTGGCATTGACAGGCGACTGCGGTGACGATTACCATGCACAATCCGAATGGATCAATTTTCTTTTGCCGTTTAAATGCAATATAAATGATGAATGATGATAGATGACATGATGAATTAACATGATTATGCTTACTATGAGATGTACGTGACTGTACTGCGGCATTCGAAAGTATGTCCGGCTCGTTCCTACCACCACTCTGGCAAAAGCGTAGCCTTTAAGGATGAATTTTGACCAGGGTTGATAAGAATAGTCAATTTCTATAGAAAGCCTCATGTGATCTCTGAGCTACTCGTGACACTTCCTATCGAAATTGACACATCTTCGCAACCCAGGTCATCTTCATCCTTAAACAAGTTTACAAATAAGGTATTTTGAAAAGTTATCATAAGGATATCCTTTTCTAACATTTTTGCATATCGTTACGCGACTGAATACTACATCTACTGTACCTTAACACCTTGTACCTACTACACCATGTTTTAAGTATTCTGGCAAATAAAACATTGATTGATTGGTTCTAGTATCATGTAGGCACCAAAATCTAACAAAATATCGTTTCATGCAAATCGTCACAGACACACATGTTTCAATCGTTTTTCTTGTAAGATTTTTCTGTTTTTATGTTTTTTTTGTTGTTTAAAATGGGTCAGGACCATTTTTTATTTATTACCATTTGTTTCTAGCGAAATAACACATCTATCACCCACGCCGTACACTTTGTAAGTTTTACCTTTTTACGTGAATATATTTTATTCCGTTATGATTTTAACACATAGAAGACAAATATGTCGTCATGTTCACAAACAAGAAAAATAATTACCACCGTAAATTTCAAAAATCGACTTAGTTAAGTTTTATTTTTTAATTTTACCTACATCCGGAAGAAAAGTTGGTAGGATTTTTGCATACATTGTATATAAATATCCCATTCGAATGTAATTTGAGATAATCAGACTATTATAATTTAATGTCTGTTAAAACCGTATATTTCCTGGGCTAATGCCACTTGGCCTGCTTTCGATGCAATACAGGCTCTACGACGTGAGATGGAAATCTCCCGGCCCCAGAAATAAGAAAATCGCTAATAAGAAATCGCATACGACCTTAAATGTGACTGTTTTAGTTTAAGGTACCACTTTGCCTGTTATGGATAAGGTTAGTTTCTAAATAAATATTTATGGCATTTGCACCTTATCAACTATACAGGATGTAACGAAAGTCCCAAACGATCACTGTGTATAAAACAGCTGATCGAAAATATACCTATCTCCATAAAAAGTGATTTTCTTTTTAGATATTTTTTTTCTACTTGCATCGTACTCAAAGTCATTGACCTTATCAGCTGTTGGAGTATCATTCGACTTTTGATACATCCTGTGATCACAAATAGTTATCTTTTGCTTAAGACTCACGTAAATATAAACATGTGTGTACATAAATTGAATATAGCAAAATATTTAATTTTGTAATTAGTACTTTTTATTAAGTACTAGGTTAGGAAGACTATGTAAGTATCATGTACCGAAAACATTTTGAATAACGAAGCAAACACTTTATTAGAAATATAAAATTAGGACATTCTGCGAAAGTAATCAATTGCAGAGGTAGATATTTACAAGTGGGATCATTCTATGAAATTCAATATTAGTAGGTATTTAAAATTTGATACAATATTTATATTCAATATTTCATAGTAAACTATCGTTTATATTCGCCAATTGGTAATGACGAATTTTAATTATGGAATCAACTTAAACTTTCGTTAAAAGGCTTCAGTCGCTGTTTACTCCAAAAACTTTTGAGACGTCCTTGAATCCTCTTATTTTTAATACTGTCTTCTATTACCGCGATTATTATTCATTGAAATTAAACACTTTAAAACGGATGTATAAGATTTCACTGAAAGCTTTGCAATGCTGGAATTATTCGGTAAAAATTCTAAATAAATTTTATTAACTACGCAAAAAATATAAATAGCCTCGGCTAAAATGGGTTACTTCATGCCCTTGTCATACAATCTATTATTGAAAGGGGTATAAATAAATATTATGGGACAATCTCACATAGATCGAACTAGAACCAAACTAAGAAAAGCTTGAACTATGGGTAGGTACTAGACGAGTCGACGATATACATAGTTATATAGATCGCAGCGATCTCGGCCTTTCTTTCTTTTTCCACCCTAGTTGCGTAATGTACTATTTCCGCTACGAAGACCGCAAAAGTATGTGACACGCTCTTATGGTAGGTAGAAATAAGATTATTTCAGATATGTTTACACGTCTTAATATTTTGAAGCGTCCTTTAGTGTATTTTGATAGCCACCGTTAAAAGCACGGAAAACAAAAATGTTCTCTGAAACTGCCATAATATTTTATTCTCTCGCCAAAAACGGAAAAAGAAAAACATTCCTCATTCACAAACTTTCAGGGTTAAGCCTCAAGTTAACAGTCCCCTGGCATCGCCACGTATACCTTTGGCAAAAAACACGGCTAAATATGACGGGGGAATGATAAACTACCGTGTATCACTCTCACACCAATGATTCCGTAATAAAACGTAGGTACCGGTGTGGCGTGGGCTTTATAATATTTTAGGGTTGTAAACATGACGTGACATGAATTCGGGTTTATTTTATGAGGTGAAAAGGCGGGAATTAACCAATTCGTTTCGTGTTTTTGTGTAATGTCAGCATTTGTGAATGCGTGCGAATTTATGAAATATAATATACTGTTCGCGCTGCATTTATAAACTTCGATGAGATAACATTTTTATTTGGTAGCGAGACTACGCCGAATAAAGTTATTTATTTATTTAAATTGTATTACACAAAATACACAAAAATTACAAATGGCGGACTTAATGCCTAATGGCATTATCTACTAGTTAATCATAGGGCCAAACAGAGGTATGAATAAAATGGTGCATAGGGCGAATTAAGCTAATATTATCGAAATAATTGCAAATATTATAAAATATTACTAAACAGTACGGTAGGTATTATTAAAAAAATAAACACATGTGTTTCAAGTAAACTATTTGATGGTTCTTTTCATGTCAGTAAAGTATTTTTCTTTTCAGTGGTTTTCTAGAAAACACCGTGACTTAGTCCCAACAGCCCTTTTCAGCGAAGACAGCCTTCTAATCGACCACTCTGCCACGATGTTTTGAGTTAAATAATGTAGGTAACTTCACAATCAATAACCAGGGAACAAATATACTGTACTGATAAGGTAATTCAAAACTTTGAGCATTTACCTCCTACCAAAAAAAATATAATTAAATTAAAAATCAGACAGTTTCAGCGCGGAGACAGTTCATTGTCGCTAAAAAACGACAACGGCCCACCTAATATTTGCATGTTCATTTATTTTTGAACTTTGGACAGCTTGTTTAACGCATACAGAAAGACTAAAGAGTCTATCAATTTGAAAATATTGTACAAGATTCAGTTATAAGTCCAGAAATCTGAAACTGACACAAACACCTTAATCTCCGCACTACACTGATTTGTCCAATTTACACGTTCAAAGAACTGTCATCGCCGGTCAAAGCCCCAGAGCTTAGCAGTGACATCTATTGACAGTTTGAAGGAACAGACCGGATTGGAAATTGTGGATTGGCTTTTAGTTGATTTCTATTCCATCTCGAAATTGAATATTTTCAAGTGCTCTTAATTTGAGGGTCGGTTATTTTTATTGGAGCTTTGCAAATCATCCGTTTTTTGCTCGAATGATGATGGCAAAATATTGCCTCAAAATTTTAAACTTATAAAAAAATGGAAAATGATTTTAAATTTTTGTTTTGCAATCAATGTTGAATCTATTTTGATTATAGGTAGTTTTTTTAGGTTTGAATGATATCTATTTGATCTAAAGCTGAAGTGTTAATATTTTATCAGGAAGCTCCACAATTTATAAGTAACTCAGCAATTTATTTTAGAACCCATCAATTTAGCGGTTGATGTAAATTTTTTATTAAATATAATATAAGCAAAAATACAAGACTTCAAGATATAGAAAATAGAGAACACTACGTAACTATGATAGTAAAATATATTTATAGGTATATACTCTCACATTAATTGGCAATTTCGCCATTTTCTTTTAAAAAACAAAATCTGTTTCCTTTTTGCATACATCTTCCTTCTAAACAGCGACCGCCAAAACCGTCGCAATAGAAAATATTCTTAAAGCTTCCAACAGGACTAAACTATCCAAAGAAAAACAAACACAACCGACTCGCCACTTGTCTCTCTAAGCCCACTAAGTTCTTGTCACTATAAGAGCACTACTGCACAAAGGAAGAAACAAGGCTGACTTAGATCGAGTGCGATAAAGGTGACACTGGCAGTCAAGTTCTTTACTACGACGGGTGGCGAAGAAGCCGGACTTACCAAATATTAAACGTTAACTGTAGCTCAGTATTTTTCAAAGTGTGGTTCGCGACCTCCTATGGAGTTGCAAAGCCTCTGTTGGGGGTCGCGACGACTCGCATAGCTTTAGTAAAAACCCCGTGTGGGTCACTTTATAATTAGTGGCGGGTAGGGAGCCGTGAAATTTTTCTTTCACACTGAAGTTCGCGACAAAGTAATACGTTCTAAGGGGGTCATACCAGGAAAAAGTTTAAAAACACTGCTGTAGCTTATAGCTGGCAACTAAATGAGTTCGCTATCACTATAATCGCCGAAACAGTTGACGCTTTTATGATGTGGTGCTGGTGCCGCCTTTTGATGATTCCGTGGACGGCCCATCGCACGAACATCATCATCACCTGTCTACAGCGCATAATGCGTTAGTTCGCCCACATCGCCCGTAAGGGGGCGGATAACTTGGAACTCCTGATGGTCACAGGAAAAGTCGAAGGGAAACGTCCTAGAGGCCGGAGCCCGAAACGCTGGTCTGACCAGATCTCAGAGCAGACCAACGGACCAATCAACGCCGCACTATGCCAGGCAGCTGACCGTAACCGATGGAAGCACGCAGTTGACAAGCTGAAAAGGAGTCACGAGCCTCAGAAATGAGAGAGCGATGGGGAAGAGATCATCTTTTAAAATTTGTCAATTAATAAAAAATCCGTGTCTCTTTGGAAGACATCGGTGCACTTTGGCTATCAAAGCGTTCACGGTATGAAATTCTTCTGAGACCACGATTCTTCTTTTTCCTAGCGTATTCCCGGCCTATGCCTGGGCTCAGGGAGCCTGGAGTCCGCTTTGTCAGCAGAGTTGTCATATTGTTACATAAATACTTTATTTTAATATAATAATCCATGTTACTCAGTCCCAATCCCTCCTAACCCCAACTATGGGGTGGGCTGAGAGTTCATACTATTTTGTGTTTATCGTAAAATATATAAAATTAAATGACAGATCACCATTGCAAAACACATTCATAGAACCGGAACACTTTGTAAGTATATCAATTAACTTGCCACATATAAATATCAACTTTTAACGAGGTTTGAACTTCAAATTCGTTCTATCTCACCCCATTTTAAGGTATAAGGAAGGTAAGTATTGAAAGGTATAGATAATAGAGGCTTATAATTTATTTTTAAATATGAATCCCGGATTATAATAGTTATATTTGTATACTGTATGTGTTCTGTATATACATAATCCTACGCCTGATCAGACGACGCAACGGAGCCACGTAGTTACGTCGCTTAAATTAAATTATAAGTAGTGTTAAGTCTTATATGTTTTGATTTTGTATTTGATGGCTGCAGTGCTTTGGTTTTTACTGTTATGCAGTAAACTGTTTTTTGAAATAAATAAATAAATAACATGATACGTGTGATCTCAAGCAGGTTTATTATGTACATATAGGTAGCTTGCGCTGTTGTACACCCGTAACAGTCCCATATGATTGTATCGCAAAGGAAATATTTTTTGCTACCCTTTTGTGAGCGCGGCAAGAAATATGTGTTTCTCCACTAGCCCGATTTAGTTTTTGGATTGGTTCCATGATGTATGGACGGAAACTAAATATCTCAAAGCATCCCACAACCCAGATGGGATGTTTGGGTAAGATTTTTACACGATACTTTTTTTATACACAGATATTTGAATTTAGGAATAACGTTCGATTATACACGGTGTCCGTGAGCATTGCGAGAGATTTTAACAACGTATTCCTGAGGCTAAAAGAAACAAAAAATGTCATATTAAGTGCATTGGATTAGGGCTAGTTTCTGAGATAATTGCAATTTTTATTTAAACAATTTTACCGCCACTCGGTAAATAACGCGTTTGGAATGTGGTCTAGACTAGACATGATTTTTGACAGGCTTTAAAGTGATCTTTGCAAAACTCGGCTCTACCAAAAAAACATTTTTGTTTTTATTCGAAGTGGGCCCGTTTTAAATGAAATTTACTTACCAAGGAAAAGAAAACTTAAGAAAAAAAAAGGATTTTTTTTTGGTCGAAATGACCAAAAATCATATATGACATTTTTTGTTTCTTTTAGCCTCAGGAATACTCTGTTAATTCCAATTTTCTCACTGACAGTTGACACCTTTAGGTTTTTGGTCACATTTTGAATGTTCAACAAGCATTTTTCTCGTGTTAGTTGTTAACGAGCGTTGTGGATCTAACCTACCTTTTTACATAGGTACCGAAGATTGTAGTTTTTACGTAAAGTATATATACTGTTTCGGCCGTGTTATTCTGAAAATGGTCGGAAAAGCTAAGGTGAAAAGCTGTTTTCCTAATGCACTCGACTTACTTGAACTCGACTTTGTTTTGTTTTGTTTTTATTTACACCAGTAGGACGATGTAACTTTTATGCCCGACTGCCAAAGAAGGGTTTATACTTTTCGAGGATTATGTATGTCTATTTAAAATAACTGTTTTCGAAAGTCTAGTTTATCACACAAAATTGACTGTGTTTACCCAACGAAGTTATGATTTTGTTTAAAAAAAAAGAAACTATGTATACGTTTTACAAACCATTAAATATCGCGTTTTGTTCGTCCTGTGTCTTTTCCCTTTGTATTGCCCAATATTGTGAAGTATTTAATGCTCATTATGTAACCTCGATCGTGCATTTAGGTAACATATACATATAATAAACAAATAAATAAATATTATGGGACAATCTTACACAAATTGACCTAGCCCCCACGGTAAGCTCAATAAGGCTTGTGTTGTGGGTACTAGACGACGATATATATAAATTAAAATAAAATAAATAAATATTATGGGACAATCTTACACAAATTGACCTAGCCCCCACGGTAAGCTCAATAAGGCTTGTGTTGTGGGTACTAGACGACGATATATATAAATTAAAATAAAATAAATAAATATTATGGGACAGTCTTACACACATCGACCTAGTCCCACGGTAAGCTCAATAAGGCTTGTGTTGTGGGTACTAGGCGATAATAGATAGATACATATAAATACTTAAGTACATAGAAAACATCAATAACTCCGGAACAAAAAATATTCGTGATAAACACACAAATAAATGCCCTGACCAGGATTCGAACCCGAGTCCTCCTGCTTCTTGTCACTACCAACTAGGCTAGGAGGCTGTTAAATATCATTAGATAAGATCAAAAACGAAATAATCAACAAAGTACCGAAAAAGAACCGAAATAATACCGGTACTTTTGTATGCAGAAAATACCAGTATTCCAGCCTTGCCTGGAATAGGTATTTTCTGCATACGTATGTCACTTTAGGTACGGTAATTTTACGAATCTCTTCCATAACAAGATACACCGATAACATACCTTCTGTTCCGGGCTATTAGTAACTAGTACTCACTTGATTACCCTTTCGAAGGCACAAAAGGATCAAAGGACGTCAATAGTCACCGGCGACCAAAGGATGAGGCAATTCCATGCGTGTGGCGACCTCAGGGCTATAGCAAAGAACATTACGTTTGAAGATTACGGAGGAAAGATTTATTTGAAGTTAGACGTTAAAGGTTGTGGTTGGGGAGGATACGTAAGAGGTATTTCCACGTAAGGCAGGGTTTTTGAAGGAGAAAGCATGAAAACAAAGCTTTTCAGATAAGTGCTTTTTGTACAATACAATTAAAGTAGAAAAGTGTATAAGCAAACCGCTTTTGTAGATTGTATGTGCTAGTTACTAGAAGGTGATCGATGATGAGAGACTGATCTTCTGTTGAAATATAAAGCTTTTTTACACACATCTTAAGATTTCATATAAAGTCCTCTGTACCAACACCACTAATATAAAAACACACGAAGTGCGTGCCTCCTTGAGTGGTTTATCATTTATGTTTAAGTGTCTGTTACTGTTACTATTACTAAAGTGAACGGGTCAGTAAATACACATGTTTAATACAAAATGTTAAAAAGACCCTCATTTTGTTTTTAGAAGTCGGTTAAAAATAAAAGTTAACACTCCTCTAAAATTATGACAATACAGACAGCTTTTCTGCATAGAATTAATGGTTTTACAATGCATGTGCTCGAAAAGTGCGTTTTCTAAGTATGCCTAATCGTATGGAAAGTAGAGTTTCACCACACGCCCCCTGGAGGGCCTGGCACGCAGCGCTCAGCCGCCGCTCACTCCGATGTACGAGTACCTACTGTGGACTGTCCTGCTACACTACCGCTAATTATTGTTGTTTATTTACTAAACTACTACTTTCTTAAGTATTACATATTTATTCATGAGCATTTTTGCAGGAATATTCTTATAAATCTTGTACGTTCTTTCTTATGTCTTGCCCTTTTTTCTAAGAAATAACATTAAGCATACCGTACTGTAAATAAAAACAGGGCCTTACCGTGATTGCCTAACAAGATGCGATTCAGTTTAGGTCCTTCTTGCGACAGTTATAATCTAGAAGAGGTGGCACGCTTACTGGAAACAAAATGACATATCTAAAAGAAGTTCAAAATAAGGATCACCCCGAGCCTATACAAGCTGTGGCTGATAAATCTTTTTACTTTTGTATTTACTCTACTAAAAAGTGTACCTATAATATATGTTTGTTTCAATAAATGCACCTTTGATGTGACCCTGAAAAAGTGTGTGAATGATATCTGGTAAGGTTTCAGTAAATAAAATGTGAAAAAGTATTATCGAGTAGTGGAGAGACTAATAACTACGTGACTTTAGTAAAGAGTAAACCGGTGCATCGATGTAAACAATGAACTAAAACAGTGAAAATACATCGCGGTTCGTCATTAATTTGAAAAAAAAAACGTGTGAAAGCGAAGAAAACAACGAACATTTAGTGTATTTTTCAAAAGAAAACGTAAAGATTGAAGTTAATTTCTCTCGCGATTTTACAACATATCCTACAAAATGGATTCCTACGTATTTGAGCAAGCAATGAATTAAGATTTAATAAGGAACATCGTTATTAACTTCAAGTAGCAAGGTAAAGCACGCATTACGGAAGGCTAAGTACAAGCGAGAATAGATACTTTGAATGAGTATTGATTGGCAGAAATTTCAAACAAATTATTTCCAAATCTTGGAATACGCTACCGCGGCGCAGTCTACCCTCTTACGTCATTCATTCATTCTCGTCGGTTTACTCCATGCACATGGCGCTTGCAACAGTGTCGAAATATCGGGTGCTCAATAAAACAAACATACATGGTAATTGTCCCGTTTTGAATATTAGTCATAATGCAAATGACCATGTTAGCTTAAAATCGTATCTTGTGCCTATTTTTTTTGCTGGTTGTAACCATTCTATGTCATCTCGCGAAGAATGGGTATTTTAGGTTCCGCGTTCAAAATTGGATGGGCAATAAATTAATTCATTCATAAATTGCCCATTCATTAATTGTGCAAATTTATAGCAAAACACCATGCTACATCCTGCCTCTGCCCACCAACATGTTCTGCGGAACCTCTAGCGGTTTTCAGGGCCCGCGGCAAATGGCAAGGGTTTCGGAATTAAGGCGTATTACTCTAATGCACGCCGTAGTTTATTAGGCTCTGGCAAAAATGGCGGATGTTTTGTCCTAATGCGTGTGGGGACTTAAAAGTAGCTCCATTTATGTTTATTTAAGTTATGATAAGATTTATATTACCAGAATAAAAAAGGTAAGTACTAAATAAGAAAAATGTTTGGTATATGATACAATTGATAAAACCTTTTGTTCGCCATATTATTGGACAAACTTCTTTAATCGGGCATTTTATTTCATAAAATCTATGTAAAAAGTCGATACAAAGAGTCGAAATCGATTACATTCATCATTTTTGGATTTGATTAATTTTGACACCAAATACATAACATATGTCAAATACTATTTAATTGACACTCGGTTTATGTCAAGTGTACCTATATATTTGTTTGTAACTATACCATAAGAATATGTATTGTATTATTCGAAATAAAAAACTGATTCTTTGATCATGCCATTTATTTTGGATATACCAACTAGCTAAAAACGGGCCCTGCAAAGTCAAGCGCGCAATAACACAATCTACATTTTATTAATATGCAAGCGTTTTGGGCATTATCCTTTATTTGAGCTATGATTATGACCAGCTTTAGACACATCTACTTTATTTAACTGCTACATTACTCCAGGAAAAAAGGGGAGAAAGCATCTGGGTCAAAGTTATCAATATTTCATCCTTATTCTCTAGCAATAAAGCACGTATTGGCTTGGCAATGAAGGTCATTAAGTGGAAACTGGGATAGCGTGCTCGCCGTCAAAAGTATGTATGCAATTTTTATTCTATTGCAGTAAGATAGGGCTCTAAATTGTGTAGATATTTTTACGGTGTACGGTACATATATCACTCATGCTTTGTCGCGTTTTTCGTGCAACTAAGCGGAGAATTGAATAGTACAGTGGAGCGTTAAACTGTAGTTAATTATCAATAAATGTTTACACGGTTATAGTTTTTGTTGAAAAAATCTATTTTTGTCGGTGAGAGTAGTGTGGACAGCAAATACATGTTAGTGAAAGCCTCAGTGGCAAACGTCTATATGACGGGTTTTGCGAAACAATGACAGTGACGTTCAATATCAAATCAAAAAATCCAAATATCAAATAACTTTATTCCATTAAAGTTAGACATATTTCTGCTTACATGTTTTTACGCCCTACTTTATAAATTATGCTACATATTTACTTATTACAGTAGGTATGTTGTAGTTGCTAGGTCCGCAGTCCGTATGTCCTTGGAATAGGAGCTTTCGTATTGTATCTTTTATGATGTTGTGCGTGCGTATTTGTCGACGCAACGCTGCTGTAGCATACAATCTGTTGCGATGACGCGACGCAACGTGCATCATCTGAGCCCTCTTTTACTTTTATGCCGGTGATGATGAGTAATAATGAAATGTTGACAGGCTTGGTTTATGACTTATTTTAAGATACATTATAACGTCGGTATTTTTTTATTTGCATTATTTGCATTTTTTTTTAAATTCTAATTCATGCTAATAAGGAGATAATTTGCCAGCCTCCAAGCCTAGTCGGTAATGACCCTGCCTTCAAAGTAGGAGGTCCCGGGTTCAATAACCGGTCAGGGTATTTATTTTTGTGTTTATCATGAATATTTGTTCCCGAGTTTGAAACATCGCGAGAAACTGGACTAATCCCAATAAGACCTAGTTTATCCTCTGGGTTTGAAGGTCAGATGGGCAGTCGCATTCGTATAACTAGAGTCTTCGCCAAATCTTGGAATTAGTTGCTAAACTGGACCCAGGCTTCCTGAGTCGTAGCATAAGCTGGGAAAACGCTAGCAAGAATAAGATTATTACAAACATTTTTTAACTCATTTTAATTATATTTCACACTATAAAAGTTACTACTTAGGATTATTAGGATAGGCGTATGGCCAACGGTGGGGTACAACTAGAAAATCTAAAGAGTTTGTTGATTTCATGGTTACGATGCAAAACTTTTAGTCTTAAAATGCTTTTTAAAAATCATATAGATGTAGATGCAGATGTAGTATAGGGACGCCCAGCCGGATTCGGGCGGGCTGTGGAGCACTGGTCGCATTCGTTCAGCCCAGTTTCCTGGAGTTAGAGTTGCAGGTTACTGTCCCGATTTCCTTCCCATCCTACATTAATCTCCGAATCTTCTCGTTTTCCTGCAGAACAGAAGTACATCCTCTACTTTCTCCTCCAGCTTGTCTTTGCTAAATATGCGATATCGCGTTGCCACGATTACATTCCTCTAGCACATACTTGCTGGTTTCTTCTTCACCGCAGTGCAGACAGGATGGGTAGGGAAGCAGGGGCTTATGCCTATGATCTTAAGGTGTCTGTTAAACGTGTTGTGTCTGGTAATGATACCGGTCAATAATCTCAGATGAGTCTTATCTGCTAGTAGTATCAAAAATCATACATTATACCAAATTCGAGGCCCAGGCGATTATACTGGGATGACCTAATCACCTCTCTCAACAACTGGCCGGAAGAAAGTCAAAATCGGGAATCATAGAGATCCAGCAGAGATACCTTTTCCCAGCAGTAGGATACTCAAATGGTCTAGCAATAAATACAAGAGGAAAAAAATATTAATTTTATTTTAATTTTAATCACTTTCACTTTGCGCATATAATTAGAATACATACAACAGATAACCCTCCCATTTAACCGATCCCCAAAGTGTTCCAACATTTCCAACTCTCATTACGATACGCAACGTGCTCGTGACTTACGACTCTGCCATTTTCCCTACAAAACCAGAAAACAAAATATAATTTGTCCAAAATATATTGACCTATATAATTCAGCTTTCGCTGCCAGTTTTTACGATTTTCGGGCGTAAGTAAAGATCTTTTTACCCTGGACGGAGAGCAGAGTAAGAGGCCCTCTTGGAACCCCCTTTAGCTTGCTTTATGGGTATTTCTGTATGATATTGCTTGAGTTTTATTTCATTTTTTATTCGTCTTAATACGGGATAAAATATTTACTAAGAATCCTGAAATTTCTTTGTTTGTTTCGTATTTTATTGCATTGTAAAAAAATTACATTTTTAAAACGTCGCTGTTGGAGTTTCAGTTAAGTACAAAATATTATAATTTACACTGCTTTCATTTCAATATAAAATTATAATCTACGTTTGAAATATAAGTGTGTTTTAACCCCGGATGGCATAAGAAGACATCAAATTCAAATAATCGTGAGATATATTAACATTTGAATAAATTACACCTGAATTTCATTATCAAGCATTGAGTACCGTTAGTGAAATCATTTTTGTGGCTTTCATCGGCAGTTCTCCAAAAGTGAATTACTTTTTTTCGTGCAAACCTATCATATCCTCAGACGGAATACATTATATGTCATATCCACGTGAAGCCTTAGGAGACCAATGAATAAATGAAAATAGTAAAGTATTACACGTGTAAGAATTTTCAAATGTAACTTTCCGTCTATCGGTTGTGAATAATACAAAAAGTTTTGTCCATGGAGACATATACTCGTACTACTACGGTACACTACGAGTGCTAGCGAATGTACGAATTCACTCGCAGTCCGTTCCTGTCTTTTTGATAACGTGGGAGTGAGATGAACTAACAGTGAGTTTACGAGCTCTAGCGAATGCAGCCGCATAGAACTCATGGTAACTACAGTACAGAAGCAAACTGTTTGTATAGAAATGTCCCGCGAGGTTACGTTCGATATAATAAAAATTGAGTTTAAAACGGTCCTAAGCACCGCAAGGAGACGAATTCAATCGAATTTACAGCTACTATTAACTTTTATTTTTTCACAACACCTATTCATAAACGGGTTTTTTTTCTGTTCAAGCTATGAGGGATCAAAATGGCACTTTTCTTCCCTGCTGATCCACTTGAGATTACGGAATGGAAACCGGTATAAAATTGTATAGAAATTACCGGTAATTCTCATACAAAATATTTACCGGTTGCATTCCCTACGTGAGATACCCAGAGCGTCACATAATTTGCCATCTCGTTCTTATTGCTATTTCGAGTCAAGTTAAGTCAAATTCAAATTTGGAAGTTACGAGTATAAGCCGCCCCCGGGGAATCAAACCAGACCCCGGACAATGGGTGTAAACACTTTGACACGCGTCAATATTTGAGAACCACAAGGGTTGCCTGCCAAAAGTATGAGGAAAAACATTTTTAGGGTTCCCGACGCAAAAGTTTGAGGTTTGGGGGTTTCATTGTTTATTTATTGTTTAATAGTATATTCACATGTTGCTCGAAGTGGTTTTATGTGTTATTGAAACTTATTTAATTATATTAACCTACTAGATCCAAGTTGGTCGGAAATGCGTTATTTCCAGGACAACTATTATTTTTAAGCAAAAACTTCTGCGAACGATACCTTATTTCAGGAAAGAATGGAAAAATGTATTGTGGGACTCGAACCAACTATTCTACGATACAAGGGAGTCGCAGGTTCGAGTCTCACCCGAGGTAAAGAATTTTTCCACTTTTCCTTTCTTCCTAAGAAACTGTATAAAATTAAAGATTTTAGTACTATTATGGTAGCTATTAGAAAATAAACAGTTTGTACATGGACTTTTGAAAGTGTGCAAATTTTCTTGTTGTACTCATAGGTATATTCAAATTTAAAATCAAGATAAGGTGAGGCCTACTTGCAAAATACATTATTGAATTAGGTTTTAAAAAAGGCAAGTAAGGTATTTCAAAATGAATTAATGTTCTCCCTGAGCCGACTGGCATTTTCAGGGATGATGGCAAGAGACCCGATGGGGTGTCCTTGGTTTCTTGGAGTTTGGGTCGGATGCAAGTGTGGGATGGTACCTGCGTAGACACGCTGGCACCGTCCCACCCTTAACAAAGTAATGTAAAAGCGGGCGAAGCGGCTGGAAGCGCTGAAATTTTAAAGCGTAATAATATAAGACTCTGGGCAGAGAGTAACATTTTGTAACATTTGGGGTCGAAACTCTAGGTCCATGGGGCGCAGCGCACGCAAGTTTTTTTTGTAAAAATCACGAAACGTCTGGTTGATGTAACTGGTCCCCCGAAGAGCTGGTGGTTTCCTCGCACAACGTATCAGCATTGCGATACGAGGAAATGCCACCAGCATCCTAGATACAAAATGCCTCAAGGAAATACCTATTTCATGTCTGTATATATTATAATTTTTTGATTTGAATACGTCTATAAAACTTCAGCTAGATAATTTGGCTATAAACTACATTATTCTATGATATCCAGAGCAATCAACACGCGAAATCGAAAAAAGTTTTGGACTGCTAACTATAAAAAAGAGCTGATGACCAACTGGTGTGGTTAGTTAATGAAATGTCATTAAAACAGAAATAAAAGTAGAAAAACTTTATGCGCCAGCTGAGTCATTAAGAATTGTGGTTTTTATATAGACATAAAACACAGGCATAATATTGCTCTAGAAAAATACCAAAGGGGTTTCCTGATTCAATTTAAGTAGCTACGTAATATTAGTAGATTACACTCATTACACCGTGTAGTCAAACATTTTAAATAGATAACTCCCGTGAGTATCAGACTTATTAAAATAGGTACCTACTTATATCGGGTTACTCACCCCCGCAGCCCCCGCGCCTCGGTCTCGAGCAGAGCGTGCTGGGTGCGTAGCCAAGATGCCAATCGCTCACGCTCAGTCGCTAACGAAACGCATCTGTCACTGTCACACTAACAAGGAAGAGTGATAGAGAGAGGTAGCTACGATACGTTAGTAAGCGTGAGCGATTGGCATCTTGGCTACGCACACTGGTCCTCGCAGTGTGCGTAGACCAACCAGCGTGGCCGGACGTATTACTCATGAATAAGGGACACTGTTCCTAAACATATCGAGCTATTTTATTGACGTGAGTTACCCGACATAATTATTTTAATATGTAGTAATAGTACATCACGATACAAGAGTGAAATGGGGCGAATTCGCAATGAGTGGCGATAAAGAAACGACCGAAGGGAGTGTATTAAATCGACACGAGTTGTTTTAATGCGGTAAAAGTTGACCAAGGTCTTCTAAGATCATTTTAGACTACGGACACGGGATCTACGCGTAGAAGCTACCATACAAAATAGTTTAAAAAAACCTTTATATATACCTAGTTATTGTATACAGCTAGGAGCCATTGTGCTGCTTTCTTTAGCAGACTAGGTATATGAAGCTCCAGAATGTGCAACATATATGCTACCGCTTGCTTTATGAGTCTATAAACTTGCACAAAAACATCTCAATTTCACTATTTTCACCTTAATAGGATGGGTGAGCCGTTGTTATGAAAGAAAATATAATTGTACTTACCGAGATTTGAATTTTCGAAGTTGAAAGGAAGTTCAAACATACCCTTATCTTTATCTACTCTTAAAAACTCTTCTTATACCGAGATCTTGGTTAGAAGCCAAGAGAACTTTTAAATACCTTCTTAAAACTTTTCCTGGAGAAAACGATTCCTTAAAAATATAGTATACGTATACGTTTATAATTGTATAAATTTACTAGAATGGTAAATATTTTCCATATTTTAAGACTTGGTTAAGTATTTAAGTATAAAATATCACCCAGAAAATTGCACCAAATTAAAATAAAACGGACAAGTCCTGCCTACACAATACATGACAGTTGACCTTCAACTGTTAATAAATTAAACACGGGCTAAGTACTTTTAAAGAGCCCCATTTCATCCGTCTAATTAATTCAAACAAGTCTCCGTTGTAATAAACCAATCACCGTAATTCTCTAAATTAATTTGCGAAACAAAAAGTACGACATAAACAAAATTTCTGGCTTAATGTATACACTTAAATTGCTTTCATAAATAACTTAAGCCCACCACCCTTTTTAATTTACAAAATGGGGTTCATAAAAAATGCCTTGCTACTAAAATCGAAACGTAAAAAAGTTGGCCAAGTTCGCGAGAGCTCGGAAAGTTTGGTTCCGTTTCTTTTAAACTTGTTTTTAATTATTACATGCACAATAATAAGTGTATTTTCATGACACCGTTTTTTTGCCATGCCATTTGCAATTTTTACCACTTTGTTTTTTGTAATAATAAAAAAAGTCGAAGGCATTTCTAACCATTCGCAAATTTTCCATTATAGATTAGATAATACCTAATAAAATTACGGGTACTATTCCTTTATTTTTAGGAAATTAGGTATCGTTCGCAGGCGTTTTTGCTTAAACGATTTATTTTTTTGACCGCTACATTTGTAAAAATGTTATTGGATAAACTAACAATTAAATTGTTCATCTATAACTTAATTTAATATAACTAAATTAAAGTAAATTGAAGCAATGTAAAAAGAAAATTATCATTGACAAAATTTTCCCAATTTTATGATTTGATTTTGCAGATATTTTTTTTTTACATAATTATATTTTCGGGAACTAGTGTAGTGATTTATCGGCAACACGGAACCCTAAAAAAGTAAGTAGACATCAAGATAAAGTATTCGCCAATCAAGGGCCGAAGGGAAGCCACGTGGGGTGAAATCTTGTTCGTAAAACATGATCTTTATTATTTGGCCTAAGCCAACATAAGGTGAGGGTGTGATGATTTAGAGATAATGGAAGAGGCCTGCCTCGTGATGAAACGAAGTTGAAAAGTAATATTGTAAAAATAATATTTAAACCTATAAAGAGAAAAGGTTTCAAAAAAACCTTCCTATATATTTTTTTCTTATACTAGGTTGCCGGTGATGCTTTAATTTAAGATTTTTTTTTCCATTCTTGCTTGATTAAAATGGATAGATTGAATGAGTTCACGTGACAGAATTCTTTTAAATTGTTTCATTTCGTAGTTGGAATAGTTATATTTAATTATTATTTAACTGGTTTCCGGACTTCGGGATACAGCTCAGGGAGCTTGGGAGGAGGATTCTTGGCTTAAACTTGGATTTAAGGAAGCGATTTCCAATTTACCTTACATCTCTTAAAAAATAGGCGTTTTGTAAAATATGTGGTTATTATATTCTTTTCTTTCACTGGAATCATAAAATGGTTTTTGATAGAATTTCCGAAAAATATGTTGTTCAAAATTATTTGCTTATTACATACGCTATGTTTATACATACATATTATTATATTAAATGAAAATAAATATAAGCACGAATGCTGAGATAGCCGATGATAGTTACAAATACCAGAAAAAGTCTGCATAGTAAACGGCAGTCTCTTCTAGTTTTAGTTATTCTTGGAACATGTATAACCACATTTTTACCGAACCCTCGATCCCACGAGATCTTTTAGCAGTATCGTTATGACGTGGGCGAAGTCTGCCATTATTGTGAATTAGAATGTAAGACAGGTTCATGAATGAAATATGCCACTTGGCTCCCGGTTTACGTGCATGCGTTTATGCGGTTGACTGTATAAAGATGAGGTTTCTGGTTCATTGGTTTTTCTATATGAGGAGCTTCAGACAGGTTTCCAATACTGGGGTTTATGAAACATAGTGTTTTGGTATAAATATGCGTTAAAATTTAATTTGAAGTTAGAAATAATGTGACTTGTGTTTCTTTTATATCTAAAAAAAAAGTATTACTGAGAAATTATTTATGGTATTAGAAATTTAGATTAATTCACTAGAATCGATGATGTCGCTGTCACGAAGTGTCATGTCCATAAAATATACCTATGACTAATTTTTGGACAATGTAAATATATATTTCATAACAAGTAACCAATCATCAACATGCACAATAATTGCCTGTTCCCGTTCTTAATAATTATTTGAAAAAAGCTTTGATGTCGAAGGCGTAATACAAAGTAGACAAACATGCATGGCCCATACCAGAAACTGCAACTAAATCAAATAAAATGTAAACTGAATACACTACTACTTAGTTTAGGTAGGACACAATGCAGGCTAGAAATCATATAAAATGTTTGTGTAGATATATCGTGTATTTTTTTTAGAATAAAAAATTGTAAATATTGTTAAGAATTTTATTTGCGAAAAAAATAAGGATATATTTATCATTTAAGGTACATCATTTTTTTATCATAAATAATTTAACTTTGTCGGTTGTTATAAAGTCTCATGCCTATACAAATGAATCTTTATTACATTAGTGGCTTAGCGATGACTGACAAAGTGGTACATTTTACTAAACTTAAACAGAGTCATAGTAACCATGTACTATCTCGTTCAAAAGTGCATGGACAATTCCAGTGTACGAGTACGCCATGTTTCATGTTTATTTATTATATCATTTTATTTGTAGATATGTTATTTTTGTTATAAAATATTTTGTGCACGCGTGTTTCAGTCTTTTGCAAAGTCTACTTAATATAAATATTAAAGATTTCGCTACCTAAAATTTACCTATTTTCTCTATTGATTTGTTTTAAGGTATGCAATAAATATGGTTCATACTAAACGACAGGCATTGGTACAAAAATTTCCAAAGAATCTTCATATAAAGCAGCATATATTTTTTAACCTTTTTTAAAATACTTTTTAGAGCTTCGCACCCAAAGAGTAAACGGAGCCCTATTACTAAGACCACTGTCCGTCTGTCTGTCTGCCCGTCCGTCTTTCACTAGGGTATACCGTATGAACCGTGATAGTTAGAAAGTTTAAATTTTCACAGATGCTGTATTTTTATTTCCGCTATAGCATTTGCTCGTTTTTGCTGGAAATTAATAACAGCAACAGGTAGACGATTGAAATATTCACGGCATATTTAGTTATATATTTACTTTTAAAATATGTTACCTAAAAAAATAAAACAATAATTTAAGGGGGCTACCATACAATAAACGTGATTTTTTAACCGTTTTATAGATCACAGTACGGAATCCTTCGTGCGCTATCCGATTCGCGCTTTACCGGATTTTTTAATTCTTAATCATTGTTTTATTCTAAATCCTTAATCCATAAAACTGATTTTAAGGCCTTGCTCCATACACCTGATTTTAACATCCTTAATCCATACAACTGATTTTAAGGCCTTGCTATTTATTTCCCATTCATACGTAGAGACAAAGCACAACCTACTTCATAAGTTACAAAAATATATTTCTCCTTTTCAGATTCAATACTTCTGAAAGCAGGCTGAAAAAAGGTAAGCAAACAACCTTCGTTATTTTACTTGCGTTCCAAGATTTCACTTATACCCTTAGGTCCACAAATAATGTTATAAAACCAAAAAAGGCTGCATTTACTAGGAAACCAAATTTATTAGGATATGCCGAATACACGTCCAAAATCGTATGAGCCTTCATAAATAAACATGAGTATAGTTGACCGAATCTATCGGGGATAGTAAAATATGATAAGTAAATTTATTCGCGAAAATTGTCCATCGTCAGAAATCGTCATAAAAATGAGTATGAGGCAAAAAAGGCAGGCAAGCAGTATTGGGCTTGGATCTGATCCAATAACAGGACTACGGACGATGCCTGCTCAGCTGAAACCAATTTTATATTAGACGTAACCGTTATTAGGGTAATAGAGAATCCGCAACTTGTTTGCTAAAGTCGTGAGTTAGGTAATTTGTCCTGGACGATGCTCGAGTTATTAGATATTGGGACAATTTTGTTGGACTGCCCACTGCAATTTTTCGGTGATTTAAAATGGCTTTTACAATTGAGGGAGTCTGAAATATTTTTTAACGGTAGAACAATTGCTAAATTGAAATATCTATAGGTACGTGTTTTTAATTTCACGAGAAATTCTCGTGTAATATTTTTGTAACAATACATTAATTAAATCGCTCTTGTGTAGGTTTCATCGTTGAAAATAATTGAAAAATGTTAATAAAATATTTAACGCAAGAATGAGTCCATTTAATCTGTCATACGCATTTTGCTTTTAATAACTTTTAAAATTAAATAACTGATTTATTTAGATTACATGTTACACAATATGTAATTTATAACTCTAATAAAAAACAGAACGTTTACCAATAGCAGTTGCTTTACAAAAAATATTTAAAACTCTAGGTAGTGATGATGATGGAACATGTTGAGCGATAATCAATTTACATAATTATAAATTGAAATGGATGTCATTATTATAGGTACTAAAGAAAAAACCAACACCATCGGAAGCCAAGAGCTCGGGTCTTCAGCTTACGCGGCTAACGCCATAACCACTAGGCCAACTAGTATCAATGAATACTGGCAAATGGCTCGAGTATATCCAATCTTAGTAACAGGCAAGACGCCCGTGGCCATTCTCTAAGTACAACCATCATTGCTTAATTTGATTTGTTTCAGTGAGTGACCCATTTTAAATATTATTTCATATGTTCGAGTCTCACGAATTATAGTTTAAACCAATATATATACTGTTACAACTGTTACAACAGTTGGAACATGTAGGAATACGAGGAGTCGCCTTAAAATTAGTACACACATATCTCACAAATAGATCACAATCTACAATGTTAGACTCGTATGATAGGGTGACAAAAACAATAGTAAAAATTGAATCTAAATGTGACACACTTCTGCAAGGCGTACCCCAAGGTAGTGTCTTAGGGCCACTATTGTTCTTAGTATATGTAAATGAGTTTCCACTTATAATAAAATATTTGTGTGTCATGTTCGCCGATGATGCAACTATTTTTGTATCCGAGCAGAAACAGGCAGATACTCGTATAGCAAAAGAGTTGCAAAATACGTTGAAAACTGCAATAGATTGGTTGTCTACTTTAAATCTAAGGGTAAATCTAGAGAAAACTAAAATTGTGCAGTTTACTAACTATAAGCAAGATCCAAAAAGTTTCGATGTAGTCATAGCCAACAAGAAAATTGAACAAGTCAATTGTACAAACTTTTTGGGAGTCACAATAGATAGTAACCTTAATTGGAAGTCTCACATTGATACATTGAATAAGAAACTGTCGAAAGCACACTATGCACTTTCAATGTTGACTCACATTACCTCAACTGAAGTAGGACTGAAAGCGTATTATGGCACTGTTTATCCTTTTTTAACATATGGCATAATTTTCTGGGGAAATTCGGTTAACGTAGAATCCACATTTCTTTGGCAAAAAAAATGTTTAAGAACTATTTTTAACCTCATAGATATGGAATCGTTGCAAAATTTCTTTAAGGATAATGGAATATTGACTCTGACTTGTATCTACATACTAGAAATAAGTTTATTTGTAAAAGAACAAACTGACATTTTTAATAAGAAAAGTGTATCTAAAAATAACATTAGAATGC
Organism: Lathronympha strigana; assembly: GCA_949128165.1. NCBI lineage: Eukaryota > Metazoa > Arthropoda > Insecta > Lepidoptera > Tortricidae > Lathronympha > Lathronympha strigana. Next base: position 3,562,554 of record OX421914.1, read on the forward strand.
AATATAAATATGACATTTCAACAGTTAGATCTTCTAGTTATATTTTAAGTAAGAGTGCATATGTCTCAGGGATTAAAATATTTAATAATTTACCAGAACATATTAAGTCACAAGATGGAGTCAGGTTCAAAAATATGCTCAAGAGGTGGGTAATAGACAAGTGTTTCTATAATTTGAATGAATATAACCTATAGATGTAAGAATAGTTAAGATTAAGATGTATTAATTTACTTAGGTACTAATGTTATCTGTATGTTTGTGTTTGTTTTTTATTATTGTACGCCCGGAACGGGCAAACTGTTGGACCTTTTTGTAATATATAAGACCTACTTGTACACAGTTTCTGACAATAAATGCATCTCTCTCTCTCTCTCTCTCTCTCTCTCTCTATAACATTTTAAGCTAACATGGTCATTTGCATTATAACTTAATATTTGAACCGTATAATTACCATGTATGTTTGTTTTATTGAGCACCCGATATTTCGACACTGTTGCAAGCGTCATGTTCACGGAGTAAACTGATGAGCTGTGAGTTTTTAGTTGTGATCTACCCACACGCCATAGTGATCTACCCTCCAACGGACGGTATTAGTGCCAGTGACAACACACAAAATAAGTGAACCCGTAAGAGGGTAGATCGCTATGGCGTGTGAGTAGATCACAACTAAAAACTCGCAGCTTATCAGTTTACTCCGTGAACATGACGCTTGCAACAGTGTCGCAATATCGGGTGCTCAATAAAACAAACATACATGGTAATTATCCCGTTTCAAATATTAGTTATAATATAGATAGTATTATTATATCGACTGGTAAAATCATCACTCTTTCCGGTATTTTAGTCGAATAAATGGTCCAAAATGTATACTGCTAAACAACAGTACAAGGTCGTTATCAACTAACCACATTAGTCCCGAATCCACATAACTCACTTGTATTCATATTGCGGTAGTAAGAATGGGCGAACCCTACTTTGACCCGCATTGGAGTGGATTTGAAGTGAATTTTGAAGGGTCGTAAAATATTAGGAAAATCGCAATGATTTACTAAAATTTTCACGATTTTCAGCCTTAATCCCGCGCGGCTAGAGCATGTTGATGTATGTATCAACTAGTCTTTCTCTGGGAGCACGGGGACAATGTCGCCCTTGAATCGTCAGAGTTAGTAATAACTATGTTTGTAGTATTAAAAATTTTGTTCCTATTATTTTTATCCGGCAATCGAATTATCATAAACCGTGTTGTTTTGTCTCGATTGCGCTTATAGTGTAAGAATCACGGAGTAAATGTAGATGGCATTACGGGTAAATTGTTGGAAGACCAGTGTCGCCGGCAGTTTTTTTATACTTATGGGTGAAAAGAAACAAGTCTAGGGGTTTATTTTAACTCAAGGGTTGTCTTATACGACACGACAATCGCGTAACATGGTATTTTTATTTTCTTTTACCGCTAAATACGAGTACGTCTTCTAGAAAATACGTCTGCGAGAAACTCTATGTAGCAAGATGCATTTTGTCACGTTTCTATAGTATTTTTCTGGTCTGTGGTAAGAATAAATCACAATATATATAGAAGATATACCTTCTAATAGTGTTTCGGTATAGTTTAAGTTATTGACTATCCCAAAAATCTTAGTCACCCCACAGCCAGGACATCCCACCAGCCTCTTAGATAAATAATTGTTAAACAAATCGACGTAGTCTCATGATTAGCTAAATAAGGCTTTGTTGTGGGTACTAGAAGAAAATAATAACATATACCTACAAATGATACTTAACACACACATTAATACTTGAATACATAGAAAAAATCTACAACTCAGGAACAAATATTTGTGAAAAACAATGCTGACCGGGATTCGAACCTGGGATCTCCTGTTTCATAGGCAGGGTCACTACCGACTGATTTTATTTTATAAATGTGTATCATTATTAATAATCAAAGTATGTTTTTTTCTCATAAAATTATTACTAGGTACTTTTCTTATTTAAATTATTTCACAAAAGCAATAAATCTACTGTTACTTGTGCTATTCTATCATTTTATTTACTTTCAACACTTACAACTATCTTTACAGGACTATGCCTAAGACAATAGTGTAACTACATCTAGCTAATCTATTTATTCATAATTATCACGATTGTAACAAATATTGTTCAACGCTGAACTTGTGAATTCATTCAGAGAGCAAGAGAACATTATAACTGAAGTTATTTTATTTACAACCAATAAGACAAACCTGTAGTTCCTTTCTTTAAACAAATTCACTCACATTTAATATCATTTAAACTTTCCGGAGTAACGCAGGAGAAGTTTATTTTTATAGAGCTTCCAGGTTTAGTCCACAATTTCATCAAATACTACATTTTTCAATTTATTCTTGACATTCTTCGGAAAAATATTAAATTTCCTTCATAATTGCAAGTGTAAAGGCTTGTTTTGCAAGTGCAAAGCATGACAACCTGCTTTTACCCGCCTTTTCCCTGTAATATGTATAATGTTTCTGCGTAATTGCCCTGCCTTTTACTAAAGCTTTCGAACTGCTGGTTCGCCTTTTGTTATACTTTTTTTAATGACAGTATTTGCAAGTATGCATGCAATTAAGGTAAAAACTATTATGTACGGAAAATTGCGAAGAAAATTGCAATGCGCTAGAAATATGAAGGTAAGGAAATACTTAATAGACGTAAAGTAATTTACGGTTGTGGTAAAGTGTCGCTAATATATTTTTTGTTACAGAGATAATTGTAGTTATTTAGTGCCACTTTCACCACCCGGGGTTAGCCGGATAACCCGCAGTTTAGCGTTTTTTGTATGGAATTTGACAACTTGACTCCGGGTTAGCGGCTAACCCTGGGTGATGCATGTGGGCCTAAGTCTCATCCGCCTACTCCATTGATTAAAATCCATAAGGGGTAAACAGTAATACAGAGTGTTCCAAAAATTATAGTGATCAGTTTAAGGGACAAAAAAAATGAAAAGGGGTTCTATAGTAAACTATACGTATGTCTGTCCATTTGGCGGTCTGCGGCTAAGCTCAGTGACCGGTAGTACTAGAAAGCTGTAACTTGGTAGGAATATACATATCAATCATCCTGACAGAGTAGTGAAATAAAAAGTGTATATATTTATTTAAGGGTATACCTACATGCAAAGTACAGCTGACTTTTTTTTCGTTTCAATCGCTTTTAGGTAGGTATCGTTAGAAAGGTATATGAAAAAAAAATAGGGGTTTACTCAAAACCTGTTTTTATAAAGTGAATATGTACAGAAATAATCACTCCGGAAGTTAAAAAATAAATAATAGGTATCATGAAAGTGGAGCTTTACAAATAATTTCAAGAAAACTATTTTGAACGTGGTCAGTTTAAAAGAGCGTAGATGAGTCGAAATTGCTGCAAATATTGGTCATGGTGTCTACCAATAAAATCCCTTCTATTTTCACTTAATCTGACGGGCGGTTAACTACAGAACCCTACACTGAACGTGGTCAGTCAAACTTTAGCCCGGATATTTCTAATCAGACCACGATACTTACGCCCTTAAGCAGGTCACCAGTATTTTTTTCACAGCCTGCATGTGTCGTTTGATAATATATTTTTAATTTATTTTTTAAACACCAATAAGACAATGCAAATACTTAACAACTCCAGTAGTCACCCACTGACCTTACAGCATGCCAATAGTCTTCTTTGTCCAGCATGTTCAACTTTGCCTTAAAGCGCAAACTTTGCCCCATAAATCCCGGATTCATGTTCCCCCGACGCTCTGAAACTGTCGTTTGCACATCGTAATAAAAACACATTAAATAAAGTAAACTGGGTTTTAATGAACTCCCACTTAAGTGCTATGAAGAAATATGAACCGGGCAAAAACCGGGTAATGTGCAGAGAAGTTTATTCTATTGTGTAGCAAAAACAATTATAGCGTGTGATTTAGTAAGCTAACTTTATGGGCGCCGAAATAAACGAATTAGAAAATATTTAGCGGAAATAATTTTCAACTTGTTTTCACATGCTGTTAGTTTAATTACAATGTTTGTGTGGCAACTTTTCACAGGTTGGTTTTTATACAAGTATAATTATTATTTTGAAAATGAAAGAAAATTGTTAGTTAAAATTCTATTGAATTGTATGATAAAAAACATGACCACATGTCCACAAGTTTTTAACTATTGACCACAGAAAAAAATGCGTCTACAGTTCAGCTGAACACACGCTTTTTCTTTCCTGTAGTCTATAGTTAACAGCTTTTGGACATGTTGTTATGATTGTATATAAGGTTTTAATAAGAAAATCAAGCTTTATAACTCTTTACTTCTTAATAATCTCCTGGAAAAACTCTGAACATCGTTTCGTGGTTGACCCATAATGTATATAAAATCTGTATGCACCAAACGGATGGAACAATTCATTCATACATAACGTGGTTATGTATTTTTGCAGCCTACCGTACAAGCCTGATTCAGGGCCACATTCTATATTCGTAAGGTTGTTACCACTTATACTAATGAAGAATAAGAGTGACCAGCCACCTTAGCTTTTACCTGACCCTAAGATCCCTCCCAAATGTACCTGAGGGCTAATGTTATTGCCCCCCAGGGTACCCTAGTAGTTTTAAACACGCCCATACTTTCCCGACGTCGTCGATTGTATTGTCGGGTAAGTGGAGGTTATCTGTGTCGTTATTCACTGGCAATTGGTCTGTACGGGCTAGGTAATGTATGGCTTTCTCTTAGAGCGTCTTTAAGGGCTGAGGTGTATTTTTACAAGTAAGTGAATATTTAAAAACAGAAAAATGTTATAGATACTGTTAAGAATGGTGTGCAATTGAAATTAGTTTTTGGTTCCCCTGCAAGTGACTGCAACTAAAGAAAATATAAATATACTATAGACTACATACGTGTAAAATGATCGAAACCAAAGGTGGCATAATTATAATCTTTATACTTAACCCGAGGGCTTAGCCCCATTCGGTCAGTTTACACCGAAATATTCACCGCGAGTTGAATATATCAAACTGTATATTTATTCAAATGGAGAATGACACACTCGTCGCAAGATCCACCATGCGGGGAGTCAATCGTCCGTCACTGAATGCCTCGATTTACCTATAGAGTTATTCAAATCGCTAGGCAGGCGATTTTGCCACTCAGCCATTCAGTATAGAGACGATAATAGTAGTTTATGTAACAGTGATATAATAAGGGTCCTTAAAACAATACGTAGTCGAATTTTGTGATAATACACCTGAGCGTTTTAAAAACTAATTATGAGTTGTTGCATACACTAGTTTTTCTACGACATCTTAAATAGAGAAATCTCGAAAGCCACATTGTGGAACCCCAACCGAATGTGGTATGCCAACTATAAAAATAAACAGTGATCGTATATTGTATAAAATCCATAGGAGCATTGCTTTACGATGTTGTTATGGAATACCACAGACCACGTTAAAATGTATAATTTTTCAATATCGCTGGCAGTCATAAAAATCTTAAACTAAAAGATAAACTCTCTCAACAGCAAACCAATTCTCTCAATAGAAAATAACAGTTTTTTTTCACATCGTTTAATATTTTGGGAACTACTTAAGCGTAAAATTGTTACAAAGAAGGGTAACCTGTACACAGAAAGTAAAATTATTAAACATAATTTTCTATTTCAGAAAGAAATACAAGTCTAGTTACTAGATCATGTGGAAAATCATTTCTAAAGGCTTGGTTTGCGCATTGTAAAACGTGTTTTTTTTACAGAAATTTTTAAATAGAATACTTGCGTATCTCTGAAAGAGAAAATATGTTTTTTTAAAACGAGTGACGTAATCTAAGTACATAACCGCATGGGCTAACGTCAAAAAACAGCCTATATACGTCCGCAGCAGAACCAAACTAACCGATATATTTAGCTCTCCGAATCGCTAAACTTCAGTGTCAGTGGGCGGGGCATATTGCACGTAGAACCGATGGCCGTTGGGGCGGAAAGGTTCTCAAGTGGCGACCGCGTACCGGAAGGCGCAGCGTGGGTAGCCCCCCCCCACAAGGTGGACTGATGACCTCAATGACCTGGTAAAGGTCGCAGGAGTCCGCTGGATGCGGGTGGCGCAGGACCGGTCGCAGGGGAGGCCTATGTCCAGCAGTGGACGTCATTCGGCTGAAATGATGATGATTATGATATACGTCCCACTGCTGGGCATTGACTTGTCAAGCATGTGATTGAAATCCGACCGATCGTTAACAGGGGGCTACGTCAAAATTGAATAAATGAATTGAGTGTAGCCGATCCCAGCGATTTTTCGCTTTGTAGAGAGCGCTGAAAGGAGAAAGCCGGGCGGGTTACGACTAAGAAAATATTATTATCGTTTTGCAATCGTCTTATTTTATTTTATTTATGTGGAGATCCAACAGCTGTTACATGAAATATAGTTAACAATAGTAGATACAGGAAGCCAATTATTACAGGGAGAACGGGTTCCAGATCCAGAACACATGCCCCCTCCCGCGGACCCCATGCCCCCTCCCGCACGGATTTTCGATTTTGCTTACTTACTGGTTTTGTTAAATTTGGTTTTTTGTTAATAACTTTTTTGTTTTTCACTTTTCTTTTCTTTTTCTTTGCTGGTAATTTAGTTCTTCCATACTTCAACTCAAATCTTTTATCCCGTAATTTTGGAACACTTTGTTCTTAAGTTATCGGGGTTCAAATCTTTGTTTTGAAGTTTTGCAACTTCACTTTTTGTTTTTATTAAATTCATTTCTTCTTCTTTTTTCTTCTTTTTTGTTTTTTTTTTATGCTGTAAAATAGTTTTCTGTAAGTTCTATCATCTGTCGTTTCTTTTATAATTTTTGGACTACGGGCTCAAAAGTTATAAGCGAAAGACCAGATTGCTATTAGGTCTTATCAGGGTCGGCTAGGAATAACCGTATCTTGGTAATCTGAGTAGCATCTGAGGGGGGGGAGGAAAAATTCGGGGGTTCTGTGGTCGAATAGGGGACGGTCTCCCCTATCGATTGACACCTCGCTCGGATCTCTCGGTTGAGGGGGGAAGTGTTGGAGGGGCAAAAACCGACAAATTTTTAAGTTTGTCGAAATTGCCCGACTCGACCTTGACCGTTTTTCTTAGAAGAAATCTTTGGGTCCGATTTTTTCGGAATTTCGACCGGCAAGGGGGTGTTCCCCTTCCGGTAGAACGATGAAGGGGGGTTCAAAGTCCCCCCCCCCGGGGGATCTTGAAGGAAATGGTGGACGCATGTCCGCCAATCTGGGGGGTGAAGCCGAGGCAGGTTTGGGGACCTCCTCGGGAGGGAAAACGCGCAAGGGGAGTAAGGGGGGGGCGCCCAAAAGGGCCAACCCCTACACCAAGGAGGCCTACCCTGACAGCGCGGCCAAGATTAGCACGGCCGGAAGGGGCAGGGGGAATGCGGTACCTGGGAGGAGTCCCCGTCTCAGGCTAAAAGTCAAGGGGAAGATGCCCACCGGGGCTTACGCCGGTCTGGCGGCCGCCCGCAGCAGCCTCCAGAGTATGGTGGCGGACTCGGAGGACTCGGAGGAGGTCGAAGAGTCCGGGGGGGAAAACGAGGACGGGGGGCACAGGAGCGAGGGGCGATCATCTCGCGAACTGAATGAGGACCCGCTGGAGGTTGCTCGTCGGGCCGCGGAGGAGGTCATGAAGCAGACGGCGAAGTCCTCTAACCTCAAGGGGGCAGTCAGGGGCGCCATTAACGACGCCTGCCGGGAGATCGTGGTGGCCGTCAATAAGTTGTCCCAGGGAGACGGGGAGGAGATCCGCGCGCTCCGTGCGGACAATAAAAGGATGAGGGAGGAGCTTGCCATTGTGCGCACGGAGGCGAAGGCCCTCAGGAGAGCCTTTTCGGAGAGGGAGAAGGCATGTCCCGCGCCGGACCCAAATGCGCCGGAAGAAGAACGTATTCGCTCGGTGGTGCTGCAGGTCCTCACCTCCTGCAAGGAGCAACTCGCCTCAGAGTTGTTCGTCTCGGTGGGCGAGATGGTGAACGTCAGGTTGGCGGAGGTCAACAGACGTCTTCCTCCTGAGCCGACCATCCGCCCGCCCCTCGAGGCGGATAGAAGGAGGGCGGAGAGCCTGCAGGAGACACCGGCAGCACCAGAGCGCGGCAGCTCGCAACCACGAGCAGAAGGGAAGGCGAAAACTGGGACAACACTCATGCCCCCCGCGAGGCAGGCCAAAGCCCAGAAAAGAAAAAAGGGGCCGGCAGCACGGCAGGCTTCGGGGACACCGTCTGCGGTTCCTGCCCAGGCAGGACCGTCATCCGAGCCGGCCTGGACGACGGTGGCAAAGGGCGGAAAGAAGAAGGCTCCGCCCGCGTCAGCGGCATCACCGAGGCAGCCTGCAAAGACGGCACCGGTACCAAAGGTGGCGGTTCCGAAAACCGCAGCGGTGGTAGTGGCCCTCAAGCCGGAGGCCAAGGTATCGTACGCGGCCATCATGACGAGGGCTACTCAAGCCATCCGTCTCCAGGACGTGGGGCTTGACCATGTCAAGGTCCGAAAGACCGCGGACGGGGCCCGCATTTTTGAAGTGGCGGGCACCGACAACGGCCGCACGGCGGACGCTCTCAGGGAGCGACTGGAGGCGGCCATCGGAGACGCGGCACGGGTATATAGGCCCGTGAAGTTGGCGCGTGTCCGGGTCTCCGGCCTCGATGAGGCAGCCACCCAAGCGGCTGTAGCAGAGGCCGTCGCGGCCAAAGGTGGCTGCCCGCCGACTGCGGTCAAAGTGGGCGAGATTAGGAGGGGCTACAGCGGCTCGGGCTCGGTCCTTGTGCAGTGCCCCGCAGAAGTGGCCAACGCGGTAGTCACGGCGGGAAGGGTCACTGTGGGCTGGTCGGCTGCCAGGGTGGAGGCGCTTGAGCCGGAGGCACTACGGTGTTACAAGTGCCTGGGCATCGGCCACACCAGGGCGACATGCCCATCAGCGGTCGAAAGGGGGGACCTGTGTTTCCGCTGCAGTAAGCCGGGCCACAGGAGTGCGGACTGCCAGGCCGAGACTTTCTGCGCGGTGTGCCACCAGGCAAAGATGCCAGCGGGGCACAGGATGGGTGGCTCGGCTTGCAACCCCCCAAAAGTCAGGGGGGCCGAAGCCCCAAAGCGGTCGGAGGCCCTCGAAAGAGTCCCCGTAGTGGCTGACACCCCTGCGTCAGGAGCAACAGAGGGAGAAAGTATGGACCTGTAATGTTAGTACGCCCACAACATACAGGTCCCCAGGAGGTACTACAATGCAACCTCAACCACTGCGCCCGAGCACAAGATCTGCTTATGCAGAACATGGCGGAGTGGGGGGTTGCCCTGGCTGCAGTGGCGGAACCGTATGTCGTCCTTCCGCGGCCTAACTGGGTGGGCTCTACGGATGGCCGAGTGGCATTGGTCGCCCCCACAATGGGAGCGTCACTTGCCAAGGCTGACGGAGGGGTGGGTTATGTGGCGGCAAAATGGGGGGAAATGATGGTGGTGGGGGTGTACTTCTCCCCCAACCAGCCACTGGACGCCTTCCAGAGATTTCTGGGGGACCTGGAGGGGGTGGTACGCCGTGCCGGCCGGGTGCCAATCCTGGTCCTGGGGGACCTAAATGCCAAGAGCGTGGCATGGGGGTGTCCGCATACCGACCGCAGGGGAGCCGAGGTGGAAGACTGGGCGGCCGCAGTGGGCTTGGTCCTCCTCAACCGGGGCAACGCGCAGACGTGCGTACGTCGGCAGGGGGGGTCCATAGTGGACGTGTCTTTTGCGACCCCCGCCGTTGCTATGCGCGTTGCTGATTGGCGAGTGTTGGAGGACGAAGAGACCCTCTCGGATCACCTATATATCCGTATGAGGGTCTCCACACTGCAGAGGGCCGTGCCGCCAGTCCCCATCGGCCGACGAACAGGACAAGGCTTCCCAAGGTGGTCTCTTGCCCGCCTCGACCGGGAGATGGCGGAGGAGGCCGCCATAATCGAGGAGTGGATCCCCCCCCCACCGACCCTCCGTGGGGTGGACGAGAAGGCGTCCCACCTTAGAAGGTCCCTCATGGCGGTGTGCGACGCGGCCATGCCCCGAGCGAGCCCCCCTCGGGGCAGAAAGCAGGTCTTCTGGTGGAGCCAAGAGATCACCGCCCTCCGCACAGAGAGCAATGCCGCCCGGCGGGCATACACCCGGTGTCGCCGGAGGAGGCACACCGACGAGGAGGAGGAGCTCCTGCACGCCCAGTGGGCCGAGAAGAAGGCAGCCCTCCAGGATGCCATCCAGAAGGCCAAGGATGAGGGATGGGAGGAGTTTCTGGCGACCCTCGACAGAGACCCATGGGGGCGCCCATACAAGATGGTGCGCGATAAATTGAAATGCGCAACGCCCATGGAGTCAATGGAGCCGGAACTCCTCCGGAAAGTGGTTGAGGGCCTATTCCCGGAGGCCCCGGAATTCGTCCCGCCCAGGATGGCGCCCCCGATTGTCGAACCGGAGGGGGCCCTCGTCGTTCCCCCCGTCACGGACGACGAAATGACGGGGGCAATAGATCGGCTCAGGGGAGCCAAGAAAGCGCCGGGCCCGGATGGAGTGCCGGGAAGAGTGCTCTTCCTGGCGTTAAAGCGGTTAGGGAACCGCCTTAGGTCCCTAATGGAGGAGTGCCTCAAGGAGGGGCAATTCCCGGCCTGCTGGAAAGCCGGGCGGCTATGTCTTCTGAGGAAGGAGGGGCGCCCACCAGATTCTCCCTCTGGTTACCGCCCTATTGTGCTGCTGGATGAAGTCAGTAAGCTCTTTGAGCGAATACTGGCAGCACGCATCCAGCAGCATCTAGCGGGGACGGGCCCGAACCTCAACGACAGCCAGTTCGGGTTCCGTAGAGGGAGGTCTACAATCGACGCGGTGGGCGCTCTAAGAGACTTCGTTTTGCAGGCGGAGGGCAGGGGAGAGGGAGTGGTGGCGGTGTCCCTGGACATCGCCAATGCTTTTGGCTCCCTCCCCTACTCGGTGATAGGGGAAGCACTCCGGTTTCACGGAGTGCCTCAATATATAAGGAGGGTTGTGGAGCACTACCTAACGGGGCGGGTAGTGCTCTACGAACAGGGCGGTGTTCGGTGCGAGAGGGCCATGGAGTGCGGGGTTCCACAGGGATCCGTGTTGGGTCCCCTCCTGTGGAACCTCGGCTATGATTGGGTGATCCGAGGGGTACAGCTCCCGCGAATGGCCACAGTGTGTTACGCGGATGACACACTGGTGGCCGTACGAGGGCGGGAGCTGGAGGAGGTACTGAGGAGGGCCGAGGTGGCGACCGAACTTACGGTCCACCGCATAGGCCTCCTGGGTCTACGGGTCGCCCTCCAAAAGACGGAGGCCATGGTCCTCAGGGGAGGAAGGGGGTGGAGAATGGGAGGGAACACCGCCCTCAGAGTGGGTGGGGAGCGGGTCCAGGTCAAGGCCCACATTAAGTATCTGGGCCTTGTCCTGGACAGGAGGTGGACGTTCGAGGAGCACTTCACGAGACTGGCTCCCCGTCTCGTGGGTGCTGCCTCTGCGCTGGGCCGGTTGTTGCCCAACTTGGGAGGGCCAAATGCCCCTTGTAGGCGGCTTTACGCGGGCGTGGTGCGGAGTATGGCGCTCTACGGAGCGCCAATCTGGGCCGAGCGGCTGGGTGACCGCACCACTGCGCTCCTCCGGCGACCGCAGAGGGTGGTGGCCCAACGAATGGCGAGGGCATACCGGACCACCTCCCATGCGGCGGCGTGCCTCCTTGCCGGCACCCCGCCCTGGGAGCTAGACGCAGGGGTGCTGGCCGAAAGGCACCACCGGAGGGCCGAAGCGAGGAGAGCTGGAGAGCCGCCGGACCCGGAGGAGACGGAAAGGGCGGCTCGGGCGGCGCAAGAGCGGCTGAGGCGCCTTTGGAGGGAAGCGTTGGAGGATAGCCAGTACGGGGTTAGAACCATCGGGGCTATCCTCCCATCGCTAGACGCGTGGGTCGATAGGCGTAAGGGGGTCCTGACGTTTAGGCTGACGCAGGTAGTGTCCGGACACGGCTGTTTTGGGCACTACCTGCACCGGATAGGTAGAGAGCCGGTGCCCCGGTGCTGGGAGTGTTGGGAGGAGGACGATACTGCCCAGCACACCATGGCGGAGTGCGCCCGCTGGGCGACAGAGAGGGCGGCCCTTGAGGGCACAACAGGGCTGTCGGACCTCTCGCTGCACAGCGTCATCGCTTCGATGCTGGGCAGCGAGAGGAATTGGGATGCGGTGGCCTCCTTCTGCGAAGAGGTTATGTCGCAGAAGGAGGCAGCGGAAAGAGAGCGGGAAGACGCGGTAGACGCTCTCCCGCTCCGTCGCAGGCGGCGGGGTCGAAGGCGTTTGGCGTTCATTCGCCAAACGCCTTAATGGGGCCAGCGGGTTTGGGTCCCGCATTGTACGGCCCCACGTCGTCGGGGGGGAGGTCAAAGCGTTTCTGACCTCCCCCTCCTTGTGCGGGTGCCCTGGCAATAGCCGGGGCCGCCGGAGGTCACCGTGGTAGAATATTCGATCCCATGGTGCCCTCATTAACGGCCAGGAGGGAAACGCCGGAGTGGAGTTTAGTGGGTAGGGCCGCTCACCTTCCCTCTCAATAGGAGAGGGAGAACTGAGCGGCGAGTCCCACACACCCCCCAAATGACCTACCCGAGGTCGGGGGACGGCGCGTAAATGCGTTCTCCACTCCGTCAAAAAAAAAAAAAAAAAAAAAAAAGGCCGTTTAAGTGGGAAATGCCTCCGATTGCGAGTAATTGTCGGCCGAGGCGAAGCCGAGGTCGACTAACATGTGATCCGAGGCTTTCCCATTTAACGGCCGAGGTTTGTATACTATTTTTCAGCCCGACGGAGCCGGCAGGCGGCAATTTAGTTTTGCGTAAAGTGGCGCTTACCGGCCGGAGGACTGAAAATAATATTATTAGGGTCTTAATATTATAATCACCAAACATTGGGTCATCCAAGACCTCGAGCTTTTGAATATACAGTGGAATAGTGGTGGCCGCTATTTCTATAAGCTACCACTTTGACGGGACGGGGCGGGACGGGAAAATCTATCAATTTCTATAGAAAGCGTCACGTGATATCCGAGGGCTCCGAGCTATCACGTGATTCTTTGTTTAGAAATTGACAGATTTTCCCGTCCCGCCACGCCCCGTCCCTTCCCGTCCCGTGCTGCGGTATAAAGGAAAATTGGTACCCCCAAATGATACCATTTTAAAAAATTTGGCCTGCTGGGCACACGCACAGAGTTCAACTTCAGTTTTCACACTTTTGTGAAGTGACAGCTTTTTTTGTTACACAGCGTCGAAAAATTTAATAATAACGTAAAATTGAGTCATCAGAGACTCTGACTCGTTCAACATGCAATAGCAATGAGAAATGACGTGCTAATCCATTTGACAGCACATAACGGATCCTATTACGTTTGTATTGAATCCGATTTCCGATCGATTCTGCCGGCGCGGCGCCTGTAATGGATGCATTGAGATGATAGGGTTCAAAAGTTAACGGCTGTGTGGTTGTGGAATGGCTGCAAAAGTTGCGCTTTGGATTGCAGCAAGGGTAAAAAGTAGTACGAGTATTGTTTAAAACTGCATTTAGGCACAGAATAAGTAATAGTACTAAAGTACAAATGCTTCTCTTTCCTACATATGACGTTTACCTTGTCAAGCATGCAAATGTCAAGATGACATTAGCATTAGGGTTGTCACCATGCTGGATGCATCCAAATATTACTAGTATTATAAGAACACGTTTTATTGATTATTATTTAGTATTGATATCAATTTGTCTAAGTATAAATTAGTATGCGGTGTTTGAAATATAAAGGAGCTAATGCGCGTGAGGTAATGCGCGTTGCGCGAACCCTGCAGGTTACGCCGCCCATAAAGATGATTTTGTGTAACGTAAAACGCGGAGTGATGGGTATCACCCAAGGGTCAATTGCATAATAATTTGTAACTTGTAATATAAGCGGAACTCTCTTTCTAATAAGAGGGATTAAAAAGAGACTTCCGCTAATATTACAATTTGTAACTTGTAATATTAACCATTATGCAATAGTCTGGTTTGGGTAAAGTGTTCCAATAATATTAACAAATTTTGTTACCTATTTATGTCAATCAGCGAGCAATGGAAAGAGCAATGCTGGGTATCTCCTTAAGAAACAGAGTCCGGAACGAGATTACCGGTACAATACCAAAGTCGTGGACATCGTCCATAGATGTAAGTCACAGTGGTACTGGGCCGGCCACGTCTGCCGTAGACCCGATGATCGTTGCGAGAGGGAAACTACTATAGTAAGAAGTGGCCAGAGGAAGCACAAAATCGGGAGCGGAAGAAATCAAGGGTCTTTGCCCAGTAGTGGGATACACAAATTGGCTAAAAAAGTACTGCAATCCACCAATAATAAAACACGTATTAATCATTTTGACCTTCAACTGTGCCTTACTAATCATAACAACAAACACGCTATTGAAAATAATAAAAAAACTCAATTCCGAAAAATAGCACGTTTCAAAAACTCCCTAGAAATTTTTACTTGTTGTATTTGATATTTACTTCTCGATTGCCTTAGCTTATCAAGAGTTCAAATTATGTTTGTCGTTTATATAAATAATCCAGTTACTTTCATATTTTGACCTCTCGATACGCTAAAGCTGTCGAGAAGTAAATGTATACAAGTATACCTAAAAATGTATACTTCCTTCAAATTACCAAAGTCCGATATCACTAGAATATCCGATCATGGTGCGTAGCCACGATGCTATTCGCTAACGCTCAGCAACGTAGTGTATTTTTCTCTCTATCACTCATCCTTATTAGTGCGACAAAGACAATTGAGTTTCGTTCGCGACTGAGCGTTAGCGATTGATTGTGGCTACGCAGCCCAGTGTGGTTACCATGAGTTGTATTCGATTGCGACTGCGGCATTCGAAAGTATGTCCGTCATGCTCCTGCCAAAGTAGTGGTAGGAGCGAGACGGACATACTTTCGAATGCCGCAGACGCAATCGAATACAACTCATGGTATGCACACAGTTTACTCTTGAATCGCGCGCTTCACTTATAATAATTATGATTGTTGCTTCTTAACCTGTTGGGATCATTTGATATGAAACTCGGAATAAAAAGAATTTGGCTTTCAAAGAGTGTCGATTTAAAAGTGGATGTATTTTGCGTGATAGGATAACCAAGTATTTGTTTTATAATAAACTTTTCCTAGACATGCATAAGTATACTTGTTTTGTAACTGCACTACCATATACAGATCAACATACCTTTTGAAATATAAATCTAATTATAATTATAACTGAAAAAATATGGAATTAGACCGATATATTTTGCTCAATAAGAATATATTCTTCGGGTCTTAATCGAATTGGAGCAGAAAATGAAGAAAATGTACTTAATAAAGGCCTTGACAAAATAAATCTGAAACCTGACAAGTTATTCATAATGACAGGATTTCAAGCTTTCGAATTTGATGGGGGACTAAAATATATATGTACCTAAAATATATACTTGTATTTATGAAAGCTCCTTATTGATGAATTTCAATGAGAGTCTTGAATTTATTAAATAATTTCTTTAAACATGGCACTTTGAAAGGACCAGGGAGTATCTAAATTCAAAAATAGGTAATTATTAAAAGGACCGTGTAAGTCGTTGCGAACAAAAAAAAAAGAGAAAATGAAGGTAAAAAAAACAACAAAATCCTAACAAATTACGAATAAAATTTATTTTAAAAATATACCAAAATAAAGTAACAGTAAACGTATGCTAAAATCTACCGTAAATTAAGAAGTCACCTTAGTGTTGTGAATTAGAGCTAATTTTGAGTCTTAAAGCTTCGAGGCGTGAAGACTTAAATTAGCTCTAATTGACGACATTACATTTAAGTGCAATTTTTTATTGAACGAATGCACTAATGAATGGTACCTGTATTTTTATTTTCGTTACTCTTATACGAGTATGTTAAATAGTCGATCGCGTTGGTGCCTCAGCGGTATGATGAGAGACTTTCAAGGTCTCGAATCCTGCTGGCTAGTTCCAATGAGTTTTTCGGAACTTACCTATATCATTTGATGTTTACCAATCGCTTTTCGGTGAAGGAAATCATCGTGAGGAAACCGGACCAAAGCGGACCCCACGCTCCCTGAGCCGTGGTATAAGCTGGGATAAACGCTAGGAAGAAGGACTCTAATATTTTAGTCTAAAAATAATATATTAAGGGGCTACCCGCATATTTCACTGTTTTTAAAGTGAATAGGCTTTGTTCAGCTCCAAGCACAACGCTTGAAAAAAATATATAATGTAGCTAGGTATTTGGTCTACATTTGGTTCTACTAAATTGTCGAAAAACATAATACATCAAGAGAAAAAAAAATAACCGTAAACCCTTTTTTCTACCTTAAATCTGTATCTACTCCCTTATCATGCGTCGTAAGTACAAGAAACTAAGACAAGTAGTATATATTTATGTTTACTTTAAACGCATCTACTGATTTTTGGATAGGTTTTGTACTTTTCGAGAAAAAGCTATTACACGCATTTTTCCGAAAACGCCGGCTCGAGATGCCTGCGCGGGCGACGGGGGCCGGTCGTGTAAGATGGCACTAGTAGTTTATAGGGTTGCGTCCTAGTACAAGCAGCTCTTCCTAGGTGACGACTTATGCTTATTGACGTATTGTATAACCGGTGAGGAAAGGAAGCGGGAGAGAAAGAAAGCTCAAATCGCCGAGGTCATTGGGATAGGGGACGCCCTTAAGTAATTTGTGACTTCGCACAGTTGGTTTCAGCTCCTACTTAATGGGCTTCGTGACGCTATCTTTCCTTGATGATTATTACTAAAATAAAAAAAATGATCTAGACGCGTTTATCTCGAAATGGTTTTTGATATAGGAATATTGTAAATTTTTAAATGTTGTCAAATCAAAATACTAAGTCACCAAGTAATAAGTAATATTAAGCTCTTTGGCTATAGGTGGCTAAATCTTGTAGATTATTGTACCCATGCACTTTTTTGGCTATAAAGCTGCAGCACATGACTGTACGAACGAATTGATAAAATGTTTTTTTTTCCTGCCCCTCGAAAATCTAAATTATTCATAAATATGTTTTTCCATAATCATTTTACCATTAGAACAACCCCAACGAATTTCAAATAACTGAACAACGTCATAAAAAATGGGGAGCTGTTTGGGGTGAAATAATATTTTCTAAGATCCCATTCGAGACTTTGGGATGGTTTATTGAATTTATGGCTGATAAAACGCGCTTCAAGAGCGCGTGCATACAGTTTTAGGTAAAACCCGTATGACTAGAACTCTAGATGAAGTTTGAAGAAATATGAGCTTTATTAAGCTCAAACTTGCAGGTCCCCGCAACGTAACATTACACTAAATTTATTTATCAGTTTAACTGAATTGACGTATAATATAATTTATAGATATATAGATAATTTGTAGAAATTTCAAGTGATTGTTATACTTTATATTTAGTTTGTTTTAATATAAATTCTAATTGTAATATTCTGTAAAATTCAAACGCAATGTATACTGTTATATGAATAAATGAGTATGACTATGACTTTTTAATACTTAAAAGTAACGTGTTTTCAAAATAAATAAAATGCACATTCATCAGAACAGGGTGCGTAGACAGAATGCTAATCGTTAATGCTCAGTAGAAAATGAAACATAACTGTCTTTGTCGCGCCAATAAGGAAAACTGATAAAGAGAGATAACTACGCTACGCAGCGTGAACGATTGGCATCTCGCCTTCACACCCAGAAGCCTTTGGCAAGTTTGAAAGATTGTAAGTCAACGTGTGTGAACGAAGGTACCGTTGACATTCGATGGAGCGTCCTAGGTGAGGGAAAAGGCGCGCTATGCCGCTACGCGATCGCGTAACGCTCGTCTTAGGCAAGGGAAGGAGCGGCGATGAAACACACAGGTCCGGAACCAGTCCTACCAATAATAAACAAATGAATAAACGAAAGGAGTAACAAACAGACTACTGGAGAAAGAAGCAGACAAGAGGTGGAAAGAGGAACCCGGCTGCAGGCAAGCCAAAATGATGATCGTAGGCATAAGTCACAGGAGAGCCAGGTATCTTCTGAAGCTAGGTAAGGAAAATCTAAGAATGTTGACTGGTATCATTACCGGACAGAACACACTAAATCGACATCTTAGGTATCTATAAGTAGGGACCAGGCACCACAGCCAAAAAGCATATGCTAGCAGAATGTGCTATGTATGCGGCAGCACGATATAACATATTCGGTAAAGATACACTGCAGAAAACCGAACTAAGGTATGTGGAACTTAAAGATGTCCTTCTGTCAAAGAAGAAAGATGAGAAGATTTGACCTGCAGTTCAAACTCCAGTAGCCAATTTGCGGCTATATGAACGCGAGAAGTGCTCGACAGTCCACCTGTATCAGGCCGGGCGTCCCTACACTACATCTACAGCGGTCGTCCAAATAGACACTTCCATTAGGTATTAATGATTTGTTTTTTCCGCGAGGCGTCGCGCCGCAACGCTTCGCCTTCGCGTTTGTTTGCCCACATAGTACATCGGCTACGTCGTAGCGCTACAAAAAAACTAGCGGTTAACGAGTCATGAAAATTTCGAGATCAACAACAACAGCAAGTATGAACGTAGTTAGACTGGTTTCCCGGTAGTAGGTAGTAGAGCCTTTGAATTTTGAAAGTGGCTGAACACGGGCTTCAGTCATGTTGGAAGGCAGACATCAAAGCGACATTTTATACAAATTATTCTGCCATTTTTTGCGGGGGAAAACGTACATACAAAACATAATCTACAATGATGACACTAACATATCGAGATACAACTACACTAACAAATCTTGCACACTTGGATCTATTTTCGTGTTCAGATTTAGTCATAATCCGGACTCGTGTATGCCCATTTGGGATTGTACTTTGGCAGATACGGAAATGGTTCGTGTGCCAACTCCTATTTGTGTTGCTTGAACCCTAGACACCGAATATCTTTGATATAAGGAAAATGATGAACAAGAAAAACCTTTACTTAAAACTACGACGCCTTACAAGTCGCTCTAACTCTATAAGCAATTGGAACGATATTCTGTTCCGCATGATTTCAAGGGTATAAATAAGGGGACACAGGGCCGATTTTTGGGTACAAATCAAATAAAAGTGAGGCGGATTTATTTTATGTTGCTCAGCAAATAGTTGTTATGATATTAAATATAGGGGAATTATTTGGTATTGCAATGAAAGCGATTTCTAATATTTTTTGTACTTTGTCAATTTTAATAATATATAAAATTATGTAGCGTATGTAGCGTAGCGTAGTCTACATAGTCTACATCTCTCTATCACTCTTCCTTATTAGTGCAACAACGACGGCGTTTTGTCCGCTAACGATAACAATAACGAAACGATACTGAGCGTTAATGATTGCCATCTTGTGTGCGCACCCTGGTGTGTTTTCAAACAGTGTAAATAAGACCTGGCCAGTGAGAGCAGATTGGTCGAGCCTTGGTTCCCTATTATCCTACACCTATCCTATTACCTATGGAAATCCACTGCTGGACTAAGGCCTGAGATCTCCACGAGGACCGGTTTTGTGCTGTCCGCATCCAGCGATTTCCCACGATTTTCATCAGGTCGTCGGTCCATGTGGGGGCTTCCCAGTATAAGTATAATTGCGCTGTAAAGATCCATACAGAATAGACAATGTTGATACGATTCGTCTCCAGTATACAAGAAAGAAAGGCCACTTTTTTAAACTTTCGCGGTTATTTGACATTCTAACTAAGTACCTAATGAGCACGGGTTCTTATCTTACCACGGTTTTTTTGTAAATTAAGCTCCGGATATTTTGGCGATGTTGTTGCCGGCAGACTCCAGTTTACTCAAGAACGTGACGGTTACAACATCGCCGAAATACCGTTCTATTTTAGCAAAAAAACGTTCATTACTTAGAAGAAATCCCACGTTCGACAAGAAAAGTAGTATATTCCCGTTTTAGATTTAATAATAAACTAACGACCGGTTGGCGTAGTTGGTAGTGACCCTGCCTGCTAAGCCGATCGATGGTCCTGGGTTCGAATCCCGGTATGGACATTTATTTGTGTGATGAACACTTGTTCCTGAGTCATGGATATTTTCTATCTACTTATGTATTTGTATATTATATATATCGTTGTCTGAGTACCCGTAACACAAGCCTTCTTGAGCTTACTACGGGTCTTAGTCAATTTCTGTAAGAATGTCCTATTATATTTATTTATTTATTTAATGTACTAAAAATTGCATGTCGCATTTATACCCATTTTAAAACCTCAAATAGTAGATTCATTTGTATGACCAACGAATAAATCCTTGTCCGGTTTAATGGCTTAGGATATCGGATTGCAGTCACGTACATTGTGGTTGTTATGCAGTTTTATTGCACAAGTGCTAGAATTTTAGATGGGAAATTCTACCAAGGGTCAATATGTGATCGATTTCAATAAAAGATTCCACTTTTACGCCAATAAGATGCCACAAAGATTTAGAAATGGAACTTATCAGCAATCGACAAAGTGGTAATTTTAAAAAACAAATGCATTTTTAGCTTGCAACAGTTTTAGTGCTTCGAAATAAAATATACCGCGAGTGTAAAACACTTTTACAGAACAAAGCGACGGAATATTTTATCGTTGGCAAAAGATCGTAAGTGCCTCATAAAATACTCAAGCCTTGTTCCTTTTACGAATTTTACGATACCATTACCCTCAGCCTGGCGACCCACCAAAAGTTAGCTACTGATCTTTTGATATATCGGAGTTGTACATTAGGCTTGCTGGAGTAGACAATGCGCAGCTTAAGTGTTGGTAACGGATTTACCTAAGGGGATATATCTGTCATGGTACGAAGTGACGACCAATTGGCGTAGTTGGTAGTGACCCTGCTTGCTATGCCGACGGTTCTGGGTTTGAATTTCAATCCCGGTAAGGGCATTTATTTGTGTGATGAACACAGATCCTGACCCATGACCCTGACCCTGATCCTGTTCCTGAGTCATGGATGTTTTCTATGTATTTGTGTATTATATATATCGTTGTCTGAGTACCCGTAACACAAGCCTTCTTGGCTTGTGGGTATTAGTCAATTCGTGGAAGAATGTCCAGTAATATTTATTAAAATAGGTGTCATCATTAGGAGCGTTGGTGGCCCAGCGGTAAGACTTTCAATCCGCAGGTTGCGGGTTCAAACCCCGGATCTTACTAAATTTTTTTTTCGGAGCTTATGTACCAAGCATCGTTTGATATTTAAGTATGACTCACACTAGGACGGAACGGGATGGAATGACACACTGTTGCATAAGCTTCAATAGTTACTGTGTATAAAAACAGTGTTTGTATACTAATAAACACATTGTCACAAAATCTATACGTACCAACCTCGCGTAAATACAGTGTTTGTATACTTATATACATATTGTCACAAAATCTATACGTACCAACTTCGCGTAAATACAGTGTTTGTATACTAGTATACACATTGTCACAAAATCTATACGTACCAACCTCGCGTAAATACAGCGTTTGTATACTAATATACACATTGTCACAAAATCACGTACCTACCTCGACTCCCAACACTGCACGCTGTGTCCGTTTAGTCAAAAAGTTCGTTCACGGTTGAGTCGCTTTCATTTTTGCGATGTTTCATGAAAAGGTCCCGGACAGCTGCCGACGGCCGTACACGTTATTGGCACCGGACCCCGGGCACGTGCCAAGCCTTAGACCGTGTCGGGACAAATCTACTGACATACTGCCAAAATGTTGGGGCATAAAAATAAACATTTAGATGTTTACTTAGCTGTCGATGGGTGGACGATTGCAGTTCAGATGTTTTTGTAATCAACACATTCATCAATGATATATTATACTATTATTACACACCCAAGAATTATTTTGCATTATGCCAAGCTGAGTATATTAAGGGCTAATTGCACTCTTCGAGGTTAGCCAACTAACCCGAAGTTAAGCGTTTTAACCTACCCGGAGTTACCGTGGTTGGCATAAATGGTACTAAGCCAGTTGGCCAAATCCTTTTACCAATTTAAGCTGGTCATAATTGTTCATTCCAGTAAATTAGTAACAGCGGCGCGAGCCTAATTTAGAACTCCGATACATCAAAAGATCATAAGCCTACTTTTGGTAGGTTGCCAAGCCGAGCCAGGGTAATAGTACTAAAACTGAAATTCGTAAAGACCAAGATATGAGTATTTTATGAGGTACGTACTTACTACACTTTGCAATAACGACAAAATATTTCTTCGCTCTGGTCTGTTAGTGTTTTTCTGCCCTCTGGCCGGCAAACTGCCGATTGCAGGCCGCTGCGCAAAACAAATTCGCTGCTTACCTGCTGCGTCGAACAGAAACATAGTGTACAGACCTTGGCCAGTAAATAAAAAAACATTCAAGTACACATACATACTTACATACCTACATACAGACAGCGGGAAGCGACTTTGTTGTATACAATGTAGTGATACAGTTATTTTTGTAATTGAAAACAAAACAGAAGATGTGTCATGAATGATTCTGTTATAAACTTTTCAGTCCTCCGGCCGGCAAGCGCCACTTTACGCAAAACTAAATTGCCGCCTGCCGGCTCCGTCGGGCTGAAAAATAGTATACAAACCTCGGCCGTTAAATGGGAAAGCCTCGGATCACATGTTAGTCGACCTCGGCTTCGCCTCGGCCGACAATTACATGGAATCAGAGGCATTTCCCACTTAAACGGCCTTGGTATGTAATGTACTATTATTTAATGGGAGAAAAATCCGTTATGGATACTTCTGCACCGCAGGGTCAGTGCAGAAGGTATGTTGTGATAGGCAAGCACGTTGCATTCCTACACGTTGATCACGTAGACAATGTAGTTGAGATTAAGTAGAGATTAAGCACCTCTCCACATGATAAGGGATTGCCTCTTAGGACACGTAGGATAGTTATATATGTATAAGGTTAGTAATATAAGCAGTGGGGAGTTGGGTGTACGGGACTGACAATAGATGTAACGCTGTTCTGTGTGTTTTGGTGCTGAAACCCCTACCCCGGGATCCGCATATTACATGGAACCCCTACCCAGGGTTCCGCCTAGACTCACTCTCAAAGATAAAATACCCCCCCCCCCCCGTTGGTTTCAACGCAATCAGCGCGGCTCTGGAATCTCCAGTAGAACGCACCAGCGTGCGTAGCCAAGATGCCAATCGCTCACGCTAAACTATCTACATGCTTAAACACAACACCTTGGTCAGTCGGAAGGCTATCTTCGAAGAGGGCCAATCTATCACGGTGTTTTCTAGAAAACTACTGAAAAGAAAAATACCTTACCAACTGGAAAAGAACTTACAAATAGCCTATTTCAAACACATGTTATTTTATTAAATAATTTCTACCGTTTTTATTTTGTCTAATAAATCGATAAAATCGCATTTTATTGTCGGTAAAAAGGGAACTACTAAACGAAATAAGTATGAAAATTGTTCGCATTTAAAAGCGATGCGGGGATATAACGATATAAAGGCTATCACGAAAACGCAGAGTGTACAAAACTATGTCAAGCGAAAAACGACTCAATCGTGGGTTTTTCCTTTAGTGACATTACCATGAGTTTTATGTTACCGTACTCGCGAGCGCACTTTAGTTAGGCACAGTATGCGTGTTGTACAATTTAAACATTGGTGAGTCATACTGACATTAAACTTGACAAACTGTTAGTTTCGATTGCATCGGGCAGTCATCGTCGGACACACAGAGTGGTGATGTCACCTTAGACAGACGGATGGGCACTCAGATAATACTCACACGCGACAACATTTCCATCCTCACCATTTTGATGGTTGGCAGTTCTCAACTGTGCGTTTCTTCCGAAACTTCCTGCCTCGCACAGCTAAACTGTGGAACGAACTGTCGAACGAACGCACTTGCGACAACTCTGGTGTTGTGAGTGTCCATGGACGGCGTTAATGGCTTAACATCAGGCGATTCGTCTGCTCGGTTGCCACCTATTTCTATAATTTTCTTAAGGTTAACTGGAAGAAATCCCTTAAAGGGATAAGTTCGCCTTTGTACTTAACATCTCTGTTTGTTAACTGTATTTTTTTCAACTGTGTTTCTGTACAATAAAGTGTTACTTACTTACTTATTAAAAAAAAACGATACGTAACCGAAGTCGGTAGTGACTGCGTGATTCGATAGTGTTTGTATTGCATGTTTTTACCCGAGATGCTTTTATGTTTTTCTTTGAAGTTGGTCTACAAAAAGAAACTGGTATACCTCTCTCAGTGCGTCTTGCTCGCATCTACGTATCTAAGCGAGATGCACTGAGAGTATGCTTACAATAATAGCGAATTGGTCACGTCAAACTTATGGTAAGGGTTCAGGTAGATCTCCGTGAATAATGGGAGCTTTACCTATCGGGGAATAAAGTGGCGTTCGTTTTGCAGTCTTATGCGGGCCATTATGCAGGTAGCGATATAGTGGTGATCATTTAAAGCCGTTCGTATCCTAGTTAGGGAAAAGTAGGAAAATAATGTTTCTTGCCGATTTTTTTTTCACATTCAACAGGTAGTCCAATTTAACCAGCCTTCTACGCAATATGAAAATATGGAATTTCACGTATGAACTAATATTAATTTAATAGAATGGTTAAAGAATGACTCACACTAGGATGGGCCGGGACGGGGTGGGACGGGACGGTCTTTCAATTTCTACAGAAAGTATTACATGATGGCTCGGAGCCCTCGGATGTCACGTGACGTTTTCTATAGAAACTGGCAGATCGTCCAGTCCCGTTCATGTGTGAGTCATCCCTAAAACTTACGTATTTTTATCACTATTGGCGCGTGGCATGTTTAAATTGCGGCTGGCAATCATCATCGAAACGAGTGATATCACGCCCGCAACGTGGTCAACACTCAACAACGTGGTCAACACTCAACAACGCGGTCAACACTCAACAACGCGGTTGGTTTTAAACGTTGTATTAAGATTAATTTCAGTAACTCTCGAGAGTATAAATTGTAAAATTTCAGCCACTTTTTAATTTTGCAATTAACTAAAAATATAAGCATTACTTTACAAAAATTTCTGCTTCCCCTTTAAGGCAATCGACCTTACAATTTCGAATACTTACTTAATACGGCCGTCAACACCGCTGTTTATTGGGCGTCAACAGTCTAGGAACCTCGACACGAAAGAAGAAGAAGAATACTTACTTATGTATTCACTAACAATACACGGCTTAATTTAAACTTTCGTGAGCCATACTAATATTAAATTGCAACGGTTAACACTCACGTATTTTTATCACAATAGGCGTGACATGTTTCGACTGCATCGGGCAGTCATCGTCGTACGGACAGAATGGTGTTCAGTGATGCCCGAGCCGCGAAGGTGACAACACCAAGAGTGGTGGTGGAGACAGAGGTCTGTCCGACGATGACTGCCCGATGCAGTCGAAACATGTCACGCCTATTGTGATAAAAATACGTGAGTGTTAACCGTTGCAATTTAATATAAATACACGGCTTGTTAGCGCCAGTATGATTTGATCCTGGTGACCTCATAAAAGCTTATTATGCGGTTTATAAATTATATGTAAATGTTTTTTGACGTAATTACAACTGCCTTCTGCCATCGTCCATTTTAAAGTGACCCAACTTTGGCAAAGCGTCGGATAGCCGTGCCAAAACTATCATGACATTATTTTCTATTGTGTTGTGACCGGGACGTAGTAGCTAATATAGGATAATTTATTTTACAGTGCATAAGGTACACAGTAAATTCTCGGCCATTGGTCGTCACTTATACTGGTAAATTAGAGCAAAATTTCACCTGCACACTGTAACTTGTAAACAACGCACGCTTGTCCGACCCAACGATAAGTCGGCTTACCCTGGATCCGATTTCCAGTGGTCCAATACGTTTCAATGTTCCACAGATGTTATACATATTAACTTAAGAAGTCTTAGAACTTGGTGGATCAGATTTAATTCTAGTGTTTGGGTTGGACGTTGGACTATATATTGAAAGGATAGATAATGTGATCACTTTCTACAAAGTAAATAATGAAATTTTGCAAATCTGGAGTACCTTAGTCTAAACTGAAGACGTTTGTACTATAATTTTAAAATATTTTGAACTCAGCTAGTCAGTAGATTTGTCAGGTGCTGTTTAAATTGGAGGAAAACTCCGCTTGTACTCTGCAAGTACACTTCGGTTAAATGAGCCTTGATCCCACTCAGCAATGTAATCCAAAGAATTGGCCGTGAGCCTAGTTACCTAACCAACGGCAGTGTAGAGACTATCCAATTTTGTTTACCAAAACGCAAGCTTTTTCCAAGGTATCAAACCTTTCTTATACTGGTAAATTGAATCTCCACCTGCACTCTGCAACTTGTATGCAACGCTTGTCTGACCCGAATAAGTCAGCTCACCCCGGATCTAATTTCCAGTGCACCAACGTTTTAGTGCTTGTGATGTCTTAGAACTTGGTAGATCAGATTTAGTTTCTAGTGTTTGTGGTTGTTACAGAGTCAGATAGTTTGCCTAAGAATGTATAAGTAAGGTAGTAATCACATACTCACGTACAGTAACACTGCTATATATAAATTATAAATTGAAATAGATGTAATTTACCAAAGAAAAAGACCAACGCCAATTGGGCTAGTGGTTATGGCTTTAGCCGCTTAAGCTGAAGACCCGAGTTCGATCCTCGGATTGGCCTCTGTCGGTGTTGCTATTTTTCTTTGGTTTATACCATCTATTCCAATTTATAAGTGAGAAAATAGATTTTACGAATCTAGAGTAGCCTAAACTTAGGACGATTGTACTAACTTCATTCAAAAATTGCGCATGCACTTTTGAACGCGTGTGTTCATAAGATCTCAGCCTAATGTAACAGAACTACTCATTCGCTTAAAGTATGCTGTTCCTAATAGTAGGCATCATGTATTACATAATAAAGCAGGCTCTATATTAAGGGAACAGAGAGTCCGACTCTAAGTTCAAGAAGAACAGATTGATCGTTGTTTTCCCGTAAGTACCTGTAGTCAAATTTTTGGTAATACCGTACAAATAAGTACATTTTTTGTAAATCTTTTTGATGTGACTTTGAATTCCGTACATTGTCATGTCACTGCCAGAAAGTATGACACTCAAGGTACCGCAGACTTGTGTATGTGGTATTGATTTCAACTTGCTACCTCTGGGCGTTTCCTGAGATAAAGGGTATGGGCAACAAAGTGATCCCATAAGGGTTCCGTTTTTCCTTTTGAGATACGGAATAGGGTGGTTAATTTTCCAAATGTTTGATTTATTTTTGACTTTGCTTTTGTTCTTGGTTCTACGCCTATACGGAGTCTATATACCAAAAATCAGGGAAATCGGGCAATATTTACAGGTTGCGCACTGAGGCAACTTTTGTATGAAAAAGTTAATATTAAAAAAAAATTTCAAACAAAAGTTGCTTCAGTGTGCAACCTCTAAATACTGTCAGATTTCCCTGATTTTTGGTATATAGACTCCGTATAGGCGTAGAACCAAGAACAAAAGCAAAGTCAAAGATAAATCAAACATTTGGAAAATTAACCACCCTATTCCGTTAAGATAAGCTGGACCCGGAAGCCGAGCAAAGTCTGAAAAAATATTACATTTTTTTTTGTACCATACAAATGTGAAACACCCTAATAACGGAACCCTAAAAACAAAAAATAATTAACTACGAGCATTGAAAATTTTAATTCAGAAAAAACC
Source organism: Lathronympha strigana (assembly GCA_949128165.1). Lineage (NCBI taxonomy): Eukaryota > Metazoa > Arthropoda > Insecta > Lepidoptera > Tortricidae > Lathronympha > Lathronympha strigana. Next base: position 3,590,365 of record OX421914.1, read on the forward strand.
ATAGCTATAGGATAAAAGAACTGGATACCCAATAGACCGAAAAAAATTACCCCATAAAAGTGCAGCAGTTGCGACTCTTTTTCATATAGTATTGTTTGGAACGTGATGTTCCGTAAGTGCCAACAGCCTATATACTTTTAACAGTGTTGGTAGTTCTGTGTATGAATTTGAGACTTAATACAGTAAGCTCTTTTTCGTACGAAACATTTATGGTTTTGTATCATCATCAATGCAAGTTCGCTAATGTCATTCTGACCCACATTTTTTGACGTTTTTGTTCTGCTTTGTGGGTCTTTTTTTTAAATAAGTAAATGGTAATTAAAAATTCGTTACCAGTGTCTCTATTGCAGTTGTCTATTCGGGCAATAATGAGGTATATATACCTATACGCGAACAAACGGGAGTTCGTTAGCGGTTACAAGGCAGTGCTGAAGCCAATAGACCTGCCTTCGGTATTTAAGGCAGGCTGCACTATAAATCCTTATAGAAACCTCCCTGTGTTCGGAATATCAGTCGACACCTGTCCTTTGGATTAGAAAACGTCTACTGCGAATTGAATGTGTAGATCATACAGAATAGATTGCTTACTCTAGAAACTGCACAGCCGGGCTAAAACCTATTTATAACGACATCTAAGAAGATGTTGCTTAAACTTTTTATGAATAAGACTTAAACCTCGTAGGTATTACATTTTAGATAAGCTTATAAAATATTAATATTAAGATTTACCATACCTCATTTAAAAACTCCATACATTTATAGGTTACTTATAAAATAATAAGTAAGAAACGACTTGTATGGAGTTAGCCTGTGATCATACTAACCACCATTTGCTATGATGGTATATTGGGATGGAACACATTACAGAAAAACAGGCACATTCCTTACAATAATATTAACCATTGAAAGTACATTATAAAACTAAAATGGACCTTAATTGCGTAAAACTTTGAAAACTAAACTTCGAAGTTTCGATGGTGAAATTGTCCCCGTGGTCCCAGAGAAGACTCAAAACAATTGATTGTGAAAATCGTGAAAGTTTAAATAAGTGACTTAAAGTACGCAATCAAGCCATTGTAACTGTAAAATCGTCACAGTTTCCTTACATTGCTCCTATATTCGTTTTTTATAACAAAGAAAAAGACAGAGACAGTTCATTAGGGTTCTGTTGCCAAAATGGCACGAAACTGAACAATAGCTAGAAGAATATTAGGTCGGGGAGAAAATCTTTTTATATTTTGTAAACCAAAAGTTATATTTTTTTCAATTTGCTGTTTACATTTGGTTGTTTTAAATAACATATAAGATTACATTTGGTTTCTGCCCATCAAAACGAGTGAATCTGACGGACCAATTTATAGGATTTTTTTAAATACAAAGCAAAGGAAAGCTGCGAATCATGCAGTGTTAGTAAAACTGACACAAAGTTCGTTTAGGGTGTTAAGTCAGGCAATTTTCATGTCAAAGATGCATTGTCTAGTTAGTACGTTTAGAAGTTTCATACAAAATACGAAATCACTGTCCCCGACCAAACATGCCAGATGAAGGTAACCCTGTAAACACAGACAAAAAGTATGCCTCAGCATAATAACCTCCATTTCGATTAAGAATAACAGTAATTTAACGCAGCCAATCGGAAAAACGACAAGAATATGAAATTGTACCGGCATTATCTGTACGTGGCTCCCATTACCGGCGGGTCTTTATCGGAAAATGCTTAGTTTGTCTTTGGTGAGCACTCTTATGATAACCAATGGCATGGGGGAGGGACGAGCGGAGAAGATTAATTAATCCATATTAATATTGAAATTAAACACTTTAGAACGGATTAATCACGTTTATTAACACCATGACCCTACGTTTCGAGCCTTTTACATGGTTAAGATGATTAACTACGCGATTTATCCTATCTAAGCTGTTTACTTTCAATGAATGAATAACAATCGCGGTAACAGAATACCATACTGATATTTAAAATGGCAAAGTGTGTATCTCTGTTTGTCCGTCTTTCACGGCAAAACGGAGCGACGAATTGACGTGATTTTTTTAACAATTATAAAGCATGAATTAAATCATTTATTAAACATAATAAATGTTTTGACCGGGGACCTTGGTCACTTTTTCTGTAGTATATGACATCTCTTTCAATTTATAATTATGAATTTTTTAAGTCGAGATAGCTGAAGGGATAGCGAGTGACATAGGCTACTTTTTGTCCCTTTCTAACGCGAGCGAAGCCGTGGGCAAAAGCTAGTATTAATATGTTTGTAGCAGCATAACGAGCCCAATTATTTGTGTAATAAATAAACCAGCAGGCCTAAGACAATTATCAAAGAATGTCATCAGATAATGATATAAGTTGATAAATATATGATATATGTTGCATGGATCTCAAGAAGGCGATTACTGTCAAATGTGGATAAATTATTAGAAATTGTTATTAAATTCTGGCAAAATGTTGCCCTATCGTGTGGACATAGTCTACTCCTATAACCTCTTACAATACGCTTAACTATAGTTAGTATTGATGAATAATATACACGTCTCATTGCGAATCGGATATGGAACGAGGCCGTTACAACTTCTAGTAGGTAATATCTTAACACTACTTTAAAGCCTACAAGATATAGTACAATGAGTGACACGATAAGTCATTAAGGCCCACTTGCCAGGGTTATCCGCTTACCCGGAGTTAAGCTGTCAAATTCCATACAAAAATATCGCTTAACTCCGGGTTATGTGGCTAAACCCGGGTGATGCAAGTGAGCCTGAGTAGGTTCTGGTTCATAGATTAAGCTTCGTCGAAAGCTACAATTTTAGTCATCTCCATTAAATTCCCTACCCCGTTCCCTAAACGCATTTGGATTCCGAGCGGGTATGTGGTGTAAATTCAAAGAGGTTATCCGATGAATCGAATTTCAGGCGTTTAATGTCTTACGCTCATTGTTTTAAGCTCTATTATCGAGTGTAACTTGTTGTGAACCAAATTTTATTCCACTTTGACTCGGATGAATCAGAGAGAATTGGAATTTTAGGTCAGTCAGAATTTTAGGTAGGTTAGTTAGTTAGATTTTGAATGTAATAAATAATTACCTATTTGTAAGGACAGTTATTGAGGTATTATCTATCTATCTGTACCTAATCGTTGACTGCAACTTTTAAAATAAAGAATTATTATCAACTTGCTTAAAAACATCGTTTTCTAAAATACTTTGTCTTAATTTTTATTTAGCAGAAACGTCTGCGTAGGTACGTTACCAAACTAGACGCATTAGCCGTGTAAGCTGAAGACACTGGTTCGATCCCCGGCTTGGCCTCTGATGGACTTGGTCTTCTTCTGTAGTATATGTCATCTATTTTTAAGTTACCAAGTTTGTTAAAAAAAAAGGAAAAGCGAAAAAAATATGCCTCGCCCGAGGCCATGGGGTTTCCTCTTTACCTTTCTATCTATTTATAGTATTTCTATTAATATTATTCCGTATTATAAATTGAAAGAGATGTCATAATATATTATTATACTACAGAAAAATTAAGACTCAGGGCTGGATTCGAAACCGCGACCTCCTGCTTTCGCGGCAAACGACCGCGAAACAAAAACGTTTACTTTAATTAATAAATGATTTAATTCGTGCTTTAAGAATTATCCCGCATTGTTATGATTGTCGAATCCTCAAAAAAGAAACGTTGACAATTACATACACACTTTTTCTACTCCAGCTCTTCTATCTGTCAATTAGATGACTGACAGCGATATTTAAAAAAATATACATTATAACGTTGTCTACGGAATATCATACGCATATTCTGCCACCTTTCGAGATTTTGCTTTTTTCGCTATTTTTGCTATCATTCTTAAAACTGTCGGGACTATTTTTACAAACCTCGACTTCGTTTCGTTTATTGCTGTTGTATTATCACTTTTGCATAAACTACTATTGTTTTACCCAATGTAATCCTTTAAATAAAAACACAGTCGTCACCGAAAATAATGTTATACCTAAGCCTACCTATCAAAATTTTCGTAAACATTATTTTCCTTGTATAGCAACCTAAACAAAAATGTAATTAACGCACAGACCCTTGATTGCGTCGCCTAATCTGAGGTCCGTCAATCTGTCGACGTCCAATCTACAAAATGGCCGACTTGCGCTAAAGTAATTACTTTACTTTAATCTATAAATCGATCTTTTTAAGGAAAAACATGGTTATTACTTTATTGACTTAGGCCCGGTAGCTCTGGTTATGCCTATTTAAAATATAGGTACTTATGATTTTTTAATACCTAATGAAAATGGAAATGTAAGCGTAGTAGAGCTCAATGCTGCCCCGATACAATGGCTAACCACGTACAGTCAACCTGTTGGAACCCTAGGCCACTTTAGAACCATGTCAAAATGATAAGCAGTGAGAGATTTCTTACAATCTGATTTATAGCGTCACTATGACATAGTCCTACAGCGGCTAAGGGTTCCAATTGGTTAACTGTACATTCGGGCATAAATAAATGCATGGGAAATTTGTCTGTCGCGCTGATCCAAAGCGGGTTGAGTTTCTTCACGTTGTTTTCATTCATCGAAAAGCAACTGGAAACCCCTTCGTTTAAGTACAGTAAACCGGTTTACATTGACCAACCGCGTATTACTTGATTACAGTACGTAGTTTGGTTTTGATATAGAATTATGTCTTATAAGCCGGATACATTGACTTATTTAAAGAAAGACAAGCAAAACCAAACAAAAACGTCAAAAAATGTGGGTCAGAATGACATCACCGAACTTGCATTGATAATGATACAAAAAAGTTAATGTTTCGTACGAAAAAGAGCTTGTAAGCATTAAGTGTCAAATTCATACACTTTAAAAGTTTATAGGCTGTTTGGCACTTAACGAAACGTCACGTAAACAAGACAACATGTAAAAGAGCCGCAACTGCTGCACTTTTACGGCGTCAATTTTTCGGCTGATTGGGTATCCAGTTCTTTTATCCTATATCTATGGCTGGATAAAATTACTTATCTATATTGACGTGTCGCTTATATTGCCTGCTAAACCAATTTTTTCGGAGTCTATTTTTATGTACGGGTATAGTGACGCCATCGCTCATTTTCGTGATTTATCCTACGACGTGAGTTGCGCGCGAGGTTAGTTTTTCTATTCTCAGTGAGGAGCAATGTTATTATATATGTAGACAGAAATATAGCAAATCAATCAATGAAAGGGTAGATATAGATTGCGTTGTTACGTAAAGGCATTTGATTATTTTCTTAAATTATGTTGACGTCCGGTTAGGATGACGTATTTTTTGTCATTTCGCTTCAATGTCACTATAAGCGAATTCTAGTGTATTATAATTTTATCGATAGTAATGCAAACAAAATCAGGATGTATTATTGTTTGACTGTGACTGAAGCGAAGGTTTCTGTTTCAGCTTGGGGGAGAAATACTTATTATGTCCGGTTGTTCTGCAGTACAGTACAGCAGTACTGTACAGCATGACGTCTTAACGCAATTCAGTTAAGGTTCAATTTAGGCTCAGTTGTATGGAAGTGACTCAGTTTAGGTTGTCAACTGTATCGCGTTGAGACGCCATGGTATAGCCACATGTCGTATTTGTCAACCGATTCTAGTGAAAGTTTGTCAAATTGTATATGTTTGAAGATTTTTTTTTATAGTTTTTTGGAAATTGTTTGGTATTACGAAAAAAGGTACAGAAACCTGTACAATACAAGTCTATCCTCCTGACTTCCCGCGTAGTACATAAAAATTTTGACTCTTTGTCAATTTGGCAAAGTTACATTTCAATTGGCAAATTTTGATACTCAGTCGTCAGGAGGCTATGGCGCTTAAGACCGGTAGCAGTAATATAACCCGCTACTTTATAAGAGTCAAATCATAAGTGTCTAAAATTCTTTAATTCGATTACGCGGTGTATGCACAATTGCACATACATAAAACATGTTTCTAACGCTGTTTTTAACCAGTCACATAACACTGAACAAAATATCCCCTTACATGATAAATATTTATGAACCGACTATTATTTTCAGCATTTATTTACACATGTCCAAAATGCTAATTCTGTCACTATCAAAACAAGTAAAATTAAACCCATGTTAAAAGCCATATGGAAATTTTAATCCGCGATGAAAACAAGACCTATGCAAAATGGAATAGAGATAAGACTGGAAGACGATGTATGCATATTTGAATTTCAAAGAGTGTCCCGAGCTATGATATACACTGGTCGGTCGTGGTGTCACTTTTTGTTGTGTGTGATTGCGGAGTAGGGTGACCAGACCTTCGTATATTTCTGAGACGCGTCGATTTTTTGCTACAGAATTTAGGGACGTCTTGTTGGGGATTCGAAAGCGCTTGTTGATAGGTTAAGGAATGCAGACAACACATCAACCTGAATTTTGATACATTTAGTTGGAGCTTAATTTTGTAAAACTTTTGAAAACGAACCTCCGACGTTTCTGATGTGGATTTTTGAGGCGGTGATATCCGACTCCACGTCCATTTCCTCCCAGACCACGTCGGCAATGTCGCCCTAGAAACGTCAGAGGTTAGTATTCAAAGTTTTACACAATTTTATAATGTGTGAAAATCGTTAGTTTCAATAGTTAATTATTCCTCAATAAAAAATGATGGAACCTGAAATTTCGGGTAAAGGGAGGGAGGGAGAACATTTTCCCACAAGTGTATGTAAATGTAAATGCGCCAATGCACCAACCAGGGTTAGTCGCTAACCCGGAGTTAGGCTGTTATTTACAAATAAACGAATAACTCCTGGTTATGTGGCTAACCCCGGGGGGTACAAGTGGCCCTAAGAAGCATACAAAATTAAAGCCTGGTAATTTTTCAATGATAGGTTCAGAATCATGTTCGTTTTCTTTTTTATTAAATTGACGCATATGTTACCCCGCAACTATTGCAAGTATCTGTGGGTGCCGACAATCGCTTATCATCAGATTATCGTCATCAGTCTCACATCTCCCCTAATGCAAAAAAAAGGAAAATTTCCATATAAATTTCCGAATTTTGGATGTGGTTGGCCCTTAAGATAGGGAATCTGATTTGGTTTCCCTACTGCGGAGCAAAATTTTAAATGAATAATGTAGCAAGAGTTCTTATGTTTTATTCATTTAAAAAATAGTGCACATAATATATTGAATTAGCAGAACGCTAGTTGAAACTGACGATTCAAACGATGCCTAACCTTAATGTGGGCAGGTTTGATTATGCTCAATAGGTATTTAATTCCATTCCATTAAATCTCAATAGTCCATACACACAGGCGGGTGCTGCCTCTGCGTGCGCCCCATGACTCGGGCAGGTGGACGAGTAACATCCGCTCCGCCCTTATATTTAATGAAATTGCCGATAAAAAGAAAAAGTGACAGTGAAAGGCCCCAGTGCCAAGGGCTGGGATCAAACCAGCGACCTCCTGCTTTCGCAGCAGACGCCCTAACAACTAGGTCACACGCCCATGGCGTCCAGAGTTCGAAATTCCCTAAGTATATGCAATCCTTTCTTATTTTTGAAATGCTTAAGGTGCGTTCACGCCATCTTACGCACTGGGCACTGGGGGCCTTGGTCACTTTTTCTGTAGTCTCTTTCAATTTTTTTTTATAAAAGTGTGGTGTGACCAATTAAAAAAACATGAATCAAAACATTTATTCTATTTAATAAATTATTTAATTCATGCTTTACAATTGTACAATTGAACTTTAAAATTATATTAAGGATTTAGTAACGTAAAATTAGCTACGGATAAGCCATCTCTACAATAATATGTTAGCAATATAACGCCATTCGGATTACGTTTTAGTCCGCTATATGCGTAGTAGTTATTACATTTTCCACTGAAGTATTTAGTTTCCGTATATTCTACTAGATGTCGCTAGTATATATGTGCTACGAAATCTGAATGTGGCTCGAGCGTGGTTGCGTACTTGACTTACCTACTGTGCTCAAATTAGGTTATTTTCTACCGACTGCTAATGTTCTTCACGAAAACACAAAATTATATTTCTTTAATTAAAACTATAGCATAAATAGCACCGCAAGGCCATCATTGATATTTCTGTTAATATTGTTAGGACGATATTTGTGAAATTATTATTAAATTAAAAAAAACTCAATATTTGTTTTTTATTCTTTTGTATTTTTAATAATAGCAATTTTATATTTGTATGAATATATTGCAGTGTTAAGGATGTAAACTGCTTAAGTGCTTACGAATCATATTGTCAATTACAAGAAACTTATAAGAGAGCTCTTTGAATATACTTACAGTTTTTTAAAGGTACGATGCATAATTTACTTCTATGTCAGTGAGTATATCTCAGTGTAAGTCCCACCAGAAGCCAAACAGCTCGAGCTATGTATCGGCTCCCAAGAGATCTTCAGTAATAAATCTCTTAGTATCAGACCTTTGCGTTCACTTTTTATCAAGATGCGGGCTTCAGACCGAGTTCTCAATGCTTACCTCACTTTAGTGCGATGAACATTCAGTCCACTGAGACCTGTGCCAACCCGAAGTTAGCTGTCAAATTTCGTACTACAAAACGCTTAACTCCGGGTTAAATGGGTAACACCGGTTAATGCAAGTGGCCCTCAGTATAACTCCTCACGCTTTGCAACGTTTATGGTCGTGCACTGTGCGGTTTCAGATGAACTTCCTCCCGCGGACGCTCCAGCTGTCAAATGAGCTCCCTGACGAAGTTTTCACGAAGGAATATGGGGTTCTTAAAAATAGGAGTGTAAGTTTTTAATGGGTCTGCAACGGCGGGCTGTATGCTTGTATGCCACCAACGTGGTGTAAAAAAACTGTAACTGGTAAATATTTCAGCTTTTAATTACAACTTTTAATTATTTGACCTGTATGTCATTTGACGCGCCACAGGACTCGGTACAAGCAAGGATCGGAATTGGTTTTTATTAAAACCTTGAAAAATTGCTTAATTTGTATTAAGGTACGAGTAACAACGTTGTATTGTTAAATTGTCCCATTACCAATTAATAAATCATAGACCAAAAAATACGTATTAAATACTGGTTTTTCTGTATGGAGAAGTAGCGGTATCCGATTTCTGGGTACAAACAAGCGTTTGGAATGATGCCTGTGAACGGGTGGCGTTGGTGCCTTTTTGTTTCAACTTATCACGTCCCTGAGGTAATTTAGAACGTTTGTGCAGGAATAACCATGGTTTAACTGTATATTATTGTATGTTTTTGGATATGACAAAGTAGTGCACGGTCTAAACTGAGTAGTCATTTTAAAATTAGATAGTTTAAAACTTAAATGAAGGGTATACATTTCTATGATAAAACTTAATGCCGATATAAAAAAAAAACAGAATAGGGAAGACGTTGTGCCCACTCTCTCTCTCTCTCTTTTCCTGACTATGTGTCCCACATGGTGGTGGGGTCAGCCTTCCTCGTTTTTCTCCTCCACTTCGCCCTATCTATAACGTCGTCTTCGGAAACATTGCATGCCACCATAGAAATTAAAAAAAAAACAACAGCAATGCTCATATATTATATGAAAATCCAAAGGAGCAGTGTTCTTATGGAATACCATAGACAACGTTACAATGTATACATTTTTATTATCGCTGTCAGTCATCTAATTGACACATAGAAGTGCTGGAGTAGAAAAAAGTTTATTATTGTGGGGGTCATTATATGCGGTTTTTAAACGCATTATAGAGAGCTTATGATATGTGGGTATATAAAATTCATTAATTCCAACTAAATATTAATTAAATTTCAATTAACATAATGGATTGTTCATAAATGTTTCTGTAAACAGTATCAGTGTAAGGCGCATCGCAAACCGCATTCAATAATCATGCACGTAATTACACCATGGAACAATCACGGGAGTAGCTCGTAGGGTAGTGATACTAAATGCTGAACACGATTTTAAGGGTGACTCATACTGGATCAGGTTGGGCCGGGCCGGATTTCTATAGGAACCGTGATCTGCAAACACAAGCCAACTCAACTACTAAACAGAGCGTACTAGACAACTCGCGGTCACGCTTCCATACAAAATTAGTACGGAATTGCAAGTACTAATTTAGTATCGGAGCGTGATCGCTAATTTCAGTTGCAACCGCGAGTACTATCTACGTGAAAATGAAAATTATTTAAAATTATATAATTTAAACTTTCGTGAGTCATACTGATATTAAATTGCAACGGTTAACAGTCACGTATTATTATCACAATAGGCGAACTGCTCGATGCAGTCGAAACATGACACGCCTATTGTAATAAAAATACATGAGTGTTAACCATTGCAATTTAATTATTTACAATTATTGTGTTTTAGTGTAAACCTGGATTATTATAGTATAAAATGGTGCAGGATGGTAGTCGGTAGTCAAACTGTGCATAATGTAGTAGTGACCTCATTCTCTTTGTAATCGTTTCATATGTATTGGGTTGGATCGTGTCTCCAAGCTATCACATTACGTGGCGCCTTCTATAGAAATTGTCACATCGCTTCGATCCGGTCTGACAATTTTAATTAAATTATATTGGAAGTTTTTCAATATTAAAGTACCTTTCAAACTATGTGTAAATAATTAAAAAATCACACGTATTTCTACTTCTACAGTCAAAATTTCAGTAAGAGAACTTAGTAACCGACTAGGCAATACTGATTTCATCACACCTGCTCGTAAATAGTGATATTATACGCAAGCATACTCGACGTACTTAGACTTACTGAGCTGTATTAAGCCATGGCGATAACAGATTCTCATACTACTTTCCGTCCGCCCGGAGCTCCCGGAGGACCTGCGCCCCATGCGCCCGCAGCACGTCACCGCTCACTCTGGGGTACTGTGGACTGTACTACTTCACTACAGCTAATAATGATTGTTTCTTTATCTGCCTAGAAAGCTTATTTATTTCCTCGCAAATGTGACGAAAAATATTTTATCAGGGGTGGTACAAGAATTACGAACTCGAGCTAAAATTAAGCCCTCATTTTCGACTCGGGCTTAAATTCAAAGTCGGTCGTAATTTCTTGTTTACAGCCGTTAATAGATACACAATGTACCATTATGATTTGCCTTCGCTTATCTTAGCTCGCTCGGATGATAACAAAAATCATAACAGTAGGAATAGGAGGTTCCAAGCGTGTGTTACGTAACGTTGTATTAATCTCTTTGAGGGAGTGCTAGTGACGGGCCTTTTGAATATAATAAATATTTCATATGTATATAAAATATTTTCTGCTCAAGAAGAAAACAAATAAAATATTGAGAAATTTTGGTTTTGCATCCGTTTCCTCAAAGGTTTACGCATTAAACATTTGTGTTTGTATTTCAAAGTCAAACGCGGATTAAATTCAGACCGAGCATTTTTACTAAGGAACTGCAATTCTTTTCTTTAAACATTTTGGAAAACCAGATGTTAACACTTTGTATGGGGTACTATGATGGGGTCGGGGTTGGTCACATAGTGAAAGAGGCTCGGTTTGGAGAATAATATCAGACCCTGGATTCAAAATCCCGTAGTCGGAGACACCCAGTTGGTATGTACGATTATACAGTATAATTCGTGTAAGACGTACATGTGCTTATTTATTCCGTCGCAGTTATACTACGTTCATATTTTACTGGAAAAGGGCGATGTAAGCAAATACCACTTATTTAACTAGGAACTTTCCTCAAACATGATAATTATGCCATCAAACTGCGATTTGGAACCTACAATTATCTCCCTGGGGCGTTCCTTTGTGGGAATATTCTTGTTCTGGTATTCACGCGGCACATCACTAGGGATTACCCATGTGGCGACACAGATTTCAATGTAAATTTAATGTATTTGTACGAACTGGTGGGAAGCCGCGATGTAATCCAAATGAGTTTTAAATAATGAATGAGGTTGAAAATACCGAAATTAGTAAATCGAGCTGTGAATTTGCGTTTTAGTCTGTAGTTCCGACGATGCGAATTAATAAATTAGATCTCGTGCTTAGTCTATAATAGGAAACTTTATAAATAAATTATAGTTGACATTTTAGTAATTTCCTAGTGAGGTGATGACTCTTAGTAATCTTCCATTACTTTCATTTTGTTGATTTCAGAGCCAGTTTAATGTAAGATTGTATGAAAAGAAGAACAGTCAAACCAACTTCTTTGTTATTGCACTTGTATCATCGAGAACCAATGAAAAATTTATGTTTATGTCTAATCTCCTTGTTGATTTCTCTCCTTGATCCAAAAATTTATGTCTAATCTCCTTGTTGAATATTTTAAATCGCAAATCAATCCTTTCTCCAAATTTCAATACAAAACTTGAACCGCCTTAATCCGACAAAACAGACGCGGGAAGATTTTAATCCCGATTCCTTGTTTTATTAACGTAACGACTTTCACTTGTTTCAGATTAAATGAAAATGGAGCGCCGTATTGCCGGAATTATGTATATCCTGATCACTTTCGCGTTGGTCAATGAGATGTCAATTAACGTCCAAGCGAGAGACAACAACAAGAGGCGAGCGAAGGAAAAGATTGGAGGATTCCAGAAAAATATCTGCGATATCACCGATAGAGATTCGAAAGTGCATTGCTACTGTGAAAATAACAGGGAGCTCAGAAACGCGACGAAGGCCGAATGTTGGGTGTTCAACGGCGGTATACCACGGGACGATCTCATCTGGCAGAGTTTCGCTTCGCAACCGACGCTGCAAACTTTGTCTTTTAATGTCCGAGTCGATGGCGCATTAGGCTACGTGCCCACCAAAGCGCTTCACTATCTACAAAAGCTCCGTTCCATTAACATTAAATACGGGAACATTGTCGAAATAACATCCTTCGCTTTCGCCAACTTAACCAATTTAAAAGAGGCTACGCTATCTACTAACCAGATTGAAACGATTCAACAATACGCATTTGCTCATCTCCCCAATATTACTACTATTAACCTTGAAGACAATATGATTATCGAAATCGGCACGGATTGCTTTTTTGATCTCCCAAAGCTGCAGAAACTCGTTTTAACCAAAAACAACATATCATCGATAAAAGACGGAGCGTTCCAACGCACGTTTAACCTGCTGGAATTGGACTTGAACAAAAACAACATATTCCATTTGAACCGTCACACGTTTGATGGATTGGCGAACTTGAGGAAATTGGATCTACGAAGGAACCGCATATACAATCTCACGGAATTCACGTTCGCTGAGCTGTGGAACCTACACGAGTTGCTTTTAGGCAAGAACGATTTGAAGTTTATTTCTGAAAGGGCGTTCGATGGGTTGTCTCAACTCGATAAGTTGTCCCTCGACGATAATAAACTCGTAGCGCTCCCCTCGGGATGGCTAGAAGGGGCTCGCGGCCTGAGCTCCCTGGATCTCCGTTCGAACGAACTATACGCATTAACTTTCGAAAACATCAGACCCATATTCGACAACTTGAAGCCGCAGAACAGCAATTTGCTCCTCGAAGGTAATTATGAATATTTAATATGTCCCTACGTCGAGTTTGACAAACTTAAAACATACGTTGAATATTAAGCGGGCAGAAACAGAGACGTTATATTAAGTTTGATAATGCTTAGGAAGTTTCTACTTTTATGATCCCGCGGAGTGTTCTCAGACCCGCGTAGAGGGTAAACGAAAGCGGGAAACAGGGTACTACTGGGTGATTTAAAAATAAATTAGAAAAATGAAGTAGTTAGTTTTATGGCCGTATACTGCGACAAGTAGTTTTCGAGTAACATTTAAGTAATTTATTTGAGTATTTATCTATTTACATTAGCATTTTTGTACATTTATCTATTTCTCATCACACTTGCTAATAAATGGTGATTTTGTATACAAGCATTCTAAACTATGCTGTAGCTGTATTATGCCCATGGCCGTAATGGATTTTCATACATTTACCGCCCGCCCGGAGCTCCCGGAGGGCGTCGCGCGGCGCGCCTCACTCCACACGTAGTCGCCGCTTAGTGCGGAGTACTGAGGACCCGGCTGCTATACTACCGCTAATAATGATTGTATATTTATCTGCCTAGTACGTTTGTTTATTTCCTCGAAAATGTGATAAAAAACTTTGTATGTATCACGGGCGGTACAATCATTTCGAATTCGTGTTAAAAGAAGAATAAGAAATTCATAACCGATTTGTATCTAATAGTGAATTCAAAGTAGCACGGCTCTAATGGCACTCGTGTATACCTGCCATTTTCATAGTTAAGCAATGTTTCTATTTGTTCACAGAAAACAACTTTGTATGCGACTGCCGACTCAAATGGATGCACTCTCTCCGCAACGAGACAAAAAGCCAGAACACTAAAGCGTCCCTCGACGGTATCACTTGCAAAATGGACTCGCCCGTCGTCAGCTCGGCTTACAACAAAGTCCCGGACCCAATGGACAACCAACTAGAGTACAACCAAGATATATTACACGCCGGACTTACAATTGAAACTGCGCTCTCGAAACCTAATCTGACTGACATAGGTGAGGTCCAAACTAACGATATATCCCTTGCTAGAAAAGGGATCAAAAGAAACGTCCTTAAAATCCCACCTGACACACTGCCGTGTCCCAGAGAAACTAAAAAGACTACAGAAACTCCTCATCTCATGATCGACCCAGTCATTCCAATCCAAAATGAAATGAAAACATACAGATTTCATGACATAAATTCAGCTTCGGTGTTCGCTGTGAACATTTTAATACTATGGAGTTGTGCGTTGTCTTTCTTCTTCACTTAAATATCGTCAATTTTGAGATCTAGTCATTATGGTAAGCTTTATTTATGTGTAATATTGGGCATTTTTATTAAAATTTCACTATAACGTGGTAAACAAACGTCACCAAACTGACTGAGTGATTAATAATCGTCCAATTTTAAATAATAGTGCCCGTTTAATTTTATTTATTGAGCACATAACTATGTATGCAAACAAAATGTGAATATACTCACCGTTGAAAATTGATGTTGTAAAATAAAATAAGTATTATTAGCGGTAACTAAAATAAGGTTAAGTCGTTGTAGCACATAATTATGTTTAAGTCAAATCAAATGAATTAAACTGCATTGCAGACTTTAAAATTAAAGTATAATAAGAAACCATAGTCATTGTTTTTATTCTAGTCATATTTAAATAAATGCAATAGGTAAATACATAAGACACACTATAATGGAAATTACGTCAAAATTTAAATTGACATTGTAAGTTTTCAGGCCTTGACGTATCTACACTGTACCATTTTATCGACATAATTATAAATAAATGTTCGTATAAATTCACATACCTGATTAATTGATTATTCATTATAATAATTATGCACAATAGAATAAGAAACCATTGTCGTATGACACTGTATAGATATATCACATTATAATAAGATATTTGTTTAATGTTGTATTTTGGGCCATTCAACTTTCATCGCATAATAGCTGGCCATATTTATACGTTTGGGCATTTTTGCCGGATCTGCCGATAAATGTATGGAAAATTTGTCTGGAGGATGCCCGGCGGACATATGGAGATCTGACCTATTGCCCGAACGTATACCTATGCCCGGCACATTTTGGTAGATTATTTCGTATGGGTTCTTAGGAACGTCAAAAAATGGCATAATTTCTTACGCATAATGCTATATCTAATTCTATCATCTAGACACATTCTCTGGAATCCATACGAATCGATTAAAATAAGACCTTTTTTTCGAAATCTTCAAATTCAAAACATGAGCGAATGTATTTTTTTTCAATGTAGGTAGGTTATTATATTTGATTTGTCCTGTAAATAGGGTCTTGAGACGCTAAGGTAAAAACGTACTTAAGCTCGACACTGTTCCAATACATGTCATCTTTAGACGTATGTCAATGTAGACAGATTATTGGGCATTAACGTGTCGAGCACTTGGACGTTTACCTTATAGCCACGTTTGAATTCCACTTTCCTTGGCGCTTGTTGTTGGTACCAAAGGACCATGTGCAAATTTGCCCCAAAACCCAACAGAGCTGAGACTTATCTCATTTGAAACGTATTTTTGTTTACTTATTTTCTTTATATAGACACCAAGTGGAATTCCATTGCGGAACTGAGATATTTAGACTCATAAATGCACCCGAGTGGTATGCGTAACGCATCCCCCCCTAATAAAACAAAAGGCTGTATGGATCCGCCATCATCGCCGAGCGGTTGTGAATATTTTACTTACATAATAGGTACTCGCGTTTAAATACGAATATCTCAGATCTGCAATAGAATTCAACTTGTTGCCCATAATTATAACGAAATGAAGCAGACATTCAGACCTGTTTGAAGACATACGTCTCATCTCTGTTGGTTTTGGGGCGAGCCCCCATACAAATTTGCCCATGGTCCTGAAGTTATAATTTTGTAGAACAATGAAATTCATTGTATTTAGTGTGAAGTACTGGGATAGGAATAATCAATTTCGAGACTGGTATCGCATAAGTAGCTATAGCTATACTTTGAGCAAAGAGAAGTGGAAAATATGCCAAAAGTAAAAGACTAAGAATAATGGAAACTCGAGTCATTAATTCAATATAATACAAAATATACTAAATAGACTCCCGTTTGCAATACTTATTTCATTTCTCCCCTCGTTGCACATTAGTATTTTAATATGCAATGAGAACTAATTACGTTTTTATCTTTTCTGGTACCTTGTGTTTATATTTCGGTCCCATATTCCCGAGAAGTAAAATGAACCTTAATTTTGTGTCCAACTACCAGTATACAAGATTATTTACTTTTAAAATTATTATTTACATACGAAAAAAAAGCACGAATCAAATCATTTATTAAATTTAATAAATGTTTTCATTAATGTTTTTTTTTTAAGTAGTCACACATGTATAGTAATACATATATAAATTATAAATTAAAAGAGACGGTGACTGCCGTTATCGGGTAGCCCAGTGATTAGGGCGTCACTTTTTTCTGTAGTATATGACATCTCTTTCAATTTAGTATTATTTACTTTTAACGGCCGCCTAGCCTAGTCGATACTAACCGTGCCTACGAAGCAGGAGGTCGCGTATTCGAATTCTGGTCAGGGCATTTATTCGTACCTACAACACAAGCCTTATTGAGCTTACAGTGGGACTAGGTAGATTGGTGTAAGATTGTCCTATAATAATATATTTATTTATTATTAAAAGTAATCTTTCAATTTGTGTGAGTGAAAAGTAGGCTAAAAGTGCACTCCCAGAATATTAATGAATTTATTCATAGATTGGGTATGCAATTCTACAGCTGAGGGTCCGTATGTGTTTTGACTTGACAACTAGAAGTTACCTATTACATTCAGCGCCACTTCCAGGGTTAGTCAACTAAACCGGAGTTAAGTGTCTTTTAGTATGGAATTCAACAGCTAACTCCAGGTTAGTTGCCTAACCTTGGTTGGCACGAATGGTCCTTAGTAAATTCAAATGAATCCCATAATATAACCTTAAAAACAAGTGTCCACCCGTACTGACCCCCGTACTATATCTACATATTCGTTTTAATTCTGTTTTTCATGCCCCACATCGCCATTACTTGTATGTTTAGTTTTATAATCATTACTCTTAACGTTGTAAAAAGTATTTTGACATGGCGTTTTTGTATCAATAAAGATAAACGATGTAAAGTTTTGTAGCCCGTTTGTTTTATTTCAACCCGTACTCCTTGCTTCGAGGTGCATTCGAAATGTATTATCTTCGTCTCTTTCACTTGAATTTATGTGTGATAGAGAGGGTGATACAAGATTTCTAATTATAGTAGGCCCTCTGCACTGCGGCTGAATCAACTCAACACTACGGCGTTCTACGGCGACTTCACTTCACTTGACGTATAACTTGAAATTCTTCTTTTTTCGTTTTAGCGACTGTCTTCTGACCTCCCTAGTCAGAGGGTAAAGTAGGCCTTATTGGGATTAATCCGGTTTCCTCACGATTCCTTCACTGAAAAGCGATTGGAATTTCGTACGTAAAAACTTATATTATATTACAGATTTAAAAACTTATGCCGCTTGATGCTGCTGAATACTAAAAAGTCCGCCATTGATCAAGGAGTCAACATGTCCGAAGGTCAAAACGTCCAAGGAATCAAAATGTCCAAGGAGTCAAAATGTCCAAACCATCCAGGGCATGTCCATGGGCCTTACCATAAACTGAGTCGCTACCATACAACTGAGCACAGTTAAGAACCTAAACTGAATCGTTAAGAAGACATGGTAGGGGCCGGGTGTCAAAATCTCTAAGCGTAAAACTCCCAAAGAATCTACATGTACGGCTTCAAAACAGGTATTCATCTATTATAATCCCAGATTGCGAATCGAATACAATTCCAAATAAATTAAATTACTATTCAAACTAACTACGTACCCGTCCCTAATAATATCATAATCCTTCTACAGATTTATACCTTCTCAGTCTAATTTCTAAAGTAATAGCAAATTACCCCGAATCCATAAATTTTATTCGAGTCCCTGGATCCACAGGATTTGTGAAATGCTTACATTTCTATTAATAAAACGTCGTATGCGACGTGAAACGTGTAGTGACATAAGGCCTTTTTAAAATGGAAAGTTAGTTACAGACTAGCCAGATAGGCGAATGGTGAGGACAGAGTTTTAACACTAGACGAAGCATATAAGCTGATTTGTGCGATTTTGTCATGATGCTTTTCATTAACGAACAGATAGTGAAATAGGTAATATAGGTATTTAGGACTTTTACTAATAAATACGTGTACCAACGAAATTAAACTACCTATGATATCAAGGCTTCATTTCTCCATCTAATTAATCATCATCATCATTATAGGTGGTAGAAAAATTTCGTTCAAAGGTTTCCACCATAAACTATCCGACGTTAGCTGGTGCATATTTAGTATTAAACTGTTAGTGTAAATGGGTATATAAATTAAAGAGTAAAAATCGTGTGATATTCGCGTCAAAATTGTTGGTGGACAATGCCGGCGTCACACGAAAACTTTTTAGCTACAGCAACCGCCAGTTCTACTCAGAACCTGCTGCCCAGTGCCCACTACACTGCTACTCGAATCTTGCAACTCTCTTAGGTATATATGACTTTGGTTCTCTCCTTTTCTAATTCGATTCGCGAGGTAACTCTAAGCTTAGCCAGCACCATAGCCCTCTAATGAACCAGACTAGCATTGACTGTCAACTTCTATACAAAAAAGTCTGCTGATTTTTGCGGGGGAGAGACACGTCAAATGTATGATTATTCGTTCGTAAAGTACAAATAGCTATGTCAGATAAACGCCAGTCCACACAATGAACATGATTGTTTGTCATATGCTGTCGGGAGAGAGGTCATATCAATGACTCAGGCTGGATTAATACTCCAAGTTTGAGATAGATATTTTGCTTTCTTATAAAGATCTATTTTAATTGATGTTTCAGTGCCATGCGTAATCCATATAACAGAGTGTCAACTACTGTGTATTGCCGGACACTAATCAGACACCATTGCGAATGACGATTGCATTACACAGGGCAGAGCGGCAGCAATGTCGGCGAAATATGTCGGCTGCATACTAAAGCTCATAGAAACGTGTCAATAGGCTACTTTACCCTTTTTTTAAGTTGGTCTTATAGAGAAAAAAAAACATATTTTATCATGCCCTAGAAAACTCAAAATAATATTTTTTAAGTTTACTTTTACGTTATCCGGCGAAAACGATGTCAGCCATGGCAGTCCATTAGGTTGTCGATTATCTGTGGTATGACGTCACTATGCAGTAAAACATTTGTCAAAGTCAAATTGTTGTTGACATATAAATTGTTCCGTTATTCGTTGTCTGTCAATGTCATAGCAGAGGGTACGTAACGAACTTCACTCGTATAAGATTCAACATGAAGTAAGTTTCGACGAGTATAATGACGTCACTACATGGCCGACAGAGTTTTCAGAGTTCCACATTAAAAAATATAAATTCAATTTTTTATTTCAAAACACGCTGCCATCGTAAATTTTTTCAAACATCTATTCACAAAATAATCATCTCTTGTGCCAAATTTAATATGAGTCTAGTAGCCTGTTGTCGCAATGAAACAGGCGGTAGATATTTCTTGACACTTTCAACTCTAGTAAAAGTAAGACAGCAAGTATGCTCCATCTATCAGTAGATAAACATTAATCTATGGGTGAGAATAAATGAACTGTAAATGTCCCGGTCACTTAGCTTCTCGGTTTAAGACGGATTTTAAAGGGTGTGTTATAAACTCTGCTGTGGATTAATCCGTCACACCGAGATTTATTAAAGCCATTTACGGGGTAAAACTGTGGCGAAAGTTAAATAGTCCCGCGGTACCCTTTGTTTTTTGATTGTGGGTTTCATAACGCTTAATAAAGACCGATGCATGGTTGGAAAGTTTGATGTGATTTTCACTGAAAGTTGTGGAATTTTTGATTTTAATGGGAGCCAAAAATTTCAGTATTTTTTGCCAGGGTGCTGAAAGAGTGTAAACGTGCAAGTATGTGCCACTGTGTACTATCGCGTTCAAAAGTGCATAATTAATTCGTTCATAAGTTGTCTCACTTTTAAACGCACTGTACCTACTCTGTCGTAGTGACTGTATATATACACGCGTTCAAAAGTGTATGGGCAATTTATGAATGAATTCATTTTGAACGCGTGTGTACCTACAAAGTGGACTGTGTGTAGTGGACTTTAACTGTGTCAAATTTACAAAGATTCATAATTATGACTTTCTACACAACATGTCTACGTTTTGTCTTTTGACATAATTATGTACTAAGTCAGGAGGATAATATTATGATTGTATGTCTAATTAATTCTTTGGTGTACCCTACCTTCACAATTTTATAATTAAAAGAAAAATGGAAAAATTCCCTGCATCGAGCGGGATTCGAATCCACGACCTCTTTGGCCACCGGTCAGATCACTCTGCCAATTGAGCTATCGACGCCCGATCGACCCCGGCGAATGTTTCCACTATTTCTTTCATTAGTTATACCATGTTATACGCCTAAGGGAGACGCGTAGCGACATTTACCGAAAGTGTTAAACACTTGTACGGCATCTATGTTCTAAGACTCGCTCGACGCAGGAAATTTTAAATTTTACCTTCAATTATAAAATTGTAAATTTAGGCTCTGCTTAATACAAAATTACCTTATCTTTAACCTTTTTAGAGCCCGTATTTATTTATGCACTTTTTATGAACTTTGGTAGGAAAATTTTTAAAAATGCACTATACACCGTGTCCCAGCGCCCGACAAATTTTACCGCAAATATTGACTGTAAACATTTTATACGTACCATAAATCCGTAGACGAAAAGATGCGATGTAAATAAGACGGAATAAGTTTTACGTCCCAGCATTTGCACTGAGTTTGCACCATTTTTACGACCTTTTGTTCTCCTTGGTTAAACCATGGATAAATAAAACACGAGGACTGACAATGTATTTACAAAATCGTGTCCCTTAAAAGTCTTAATGTTGTGTATTATGTGCTCGTATTTAAGGAATTAAAAATATCACGTGGCTCAGTCAGTGTTCCTTATTAACTACATGACCAAGTCGGGAAGTATCCCATATGGAATACAGTATTTTATAACGTCATCTACGTAGCAAGTCTTAGTTCTTTTTTAGCATTTAGACATCTTGTTTAATAGTTGAGTATGGGGTAGCAGTAGCACAATGTTAGTGGTGAATTCTCAATATAAACTGAGACTCTACTTGCCGATTAAGAAGTACTTTCTTACGGTAGATGTTGCTAAGCACATAAGGCACATACGAGGAATGTGGTGGAGAAATTCGGGGCTACTGGTGTGGTCTCGGTAGCACAGATGGAAGAGCGATTAGCTCAGAGTCGTGGGTTCAATTCTCGCCCGCGGTCATTTTGCTGCTGTTTCTTTCTGTCTGAGAAATTTGGTATCATTCACAGACGTTTATATAATAATTATATAGAGCTTGAGTGCAATAATGCTATTGAGTTACGAAACGAAACGAATTACTTTAAACTGAGTTATTCTGACAGGAGGTCCAAGCGCCGTAAAATAAGGACATGCTGCTTCGTTGTTACTCTGTGCAGAGCGGTCGTGGCTGTCATTTCTTCTGTTTTTGTTTCTTCTGTGTGTGTGAGCTTCACACGACGCCATTTTTCTCTCACCGTCGCGAGTCTGGCGCTCTCATGCTTGGCAAATTATGCCGACTTGATATAGTCAGTCCACCTCATAGGCTGAACGGATAAATATCCTAGTCTTGATACGTGCCCTAAAATGGAGAAGTTCCAAGATTTAACTATAGAGGACCGGCGTATTAAGTTTGTGTTAAGTTTTTGAAGAATAGATTGGTTGGTGCAAAATTCTGTCCATAAATGTATGCCAAACACTCTTCTCCAGCATCACGCAAATCAGCAAGCGCATTTATCTTACGTTTCTTGACTTAATGACACCATGAGGCAAAACAAGCCTGAAAATATTTAATTTTGGAGGAACGCAATTTTGTTGCACTGTCTGTATTTTTGTTTTATTCGTTCATGGCGAGACATTATTTCTCTTCCAATTCAACGTATTGGAATCATATTGGAAACTGCTTGCTTGCTCTACAGCAAAACTGGATATGAGAAAATGGGAAAGACTGATACTTGTATTGGATTGGTAGACTGGCATTGGGTTTTCGTTTTATAATAAGGCCTGGTGGAGTCGTAAAACATTTTACACCCTTTGAAAGCATATCGATGTCGTCCTGGAGGCATTTCCCGGCAAAACTAGCTGCGGTGCCGCACTACGTTATTTCTTGCTTATTTATAAATATAAATTATATAGGTTTTTTTATATTATATTTGTATAGGTTTATTACATATAGATTGAAAATAACATAAAGGTTTATTAAATTTGAGGAAAAGTGGTGTACGGGAGCAGAGGACTGCGTTAGACATATCGCCCAGCAAGATGATATAAAATAAATAATATGGAATTTGC
The DNA here is from genome assembly GCA_949128165.1 of Lathronympha strigana. Taxonomy (NCBI): domain Eukaryota; kingdom Metazoa; phylum Arthropoda; class Insecta; order Lepidoptera; family Tortricidae; genus Lathronympha; species Lathronympha strigana. The sequence continues at coordinate 3,613,341 of OX421914.1, forward strand.
ACTCATTGTTTTTATACTGTTGCATGATAGTTTTTACTATTATAATAATTTAAAATAATTTTCAGGGCAAAAAAGTAAGTATAAAGTGTAGTTTATACAATTTTATAAATAAATTCAAACCGTTCCAGGGTGCGTAGCCAAGATGCCAATCGCTCACGCTCAGTCGCTAACGAAACGCAACTGTCATTGTCACACTAATAAGGAAGAGTGATAGAGAGAGGTAGCTACGATACGTCATTAAGAGTCCACATATGCGAGCAAGAAAACCAGATAGAGAGCGGGATAGACCTAATTGCAAGAGCACGCGAAACATGAAAAGGCGATAGTAGGCGGCCGCGTCAAAATACACTGCATAATCAGATAATTGCTGTTTACACGTTAACTACAATTTCTGTAAATAAAAGCTTTTACCAGATTTAAGAACTAGTTATTACTTAACTATTCAACTAAGAATCATGTTTATAAATTCAAGGGTTTCGACGTTCTAACCAAAAACATGTAAAAAAGGACCTATGTTTGAAAAATAAAAGTATCAAGGCTTTTGTTAAAAATCATGTTTTCACGTTTACCAGTTTGAAGGAAATATGTTGAAGTTTTATGTGTATGAATATCAGATACCTAGTTGTTATCAATATTGAGATCTAGACGTCTGAATGATAACAATTTGACCGCTGTGGCCTCTTAAGCGTGAGCGATTGGCATCTTGGCTACGCACGCTGGCGAGTTAAAACGCTTGCATGGCGAAACTTCAGAATCTGTGGCAACTATTAACAAGTGACGGCGTCAAACTTGTATGTAACTTGTAAAGCCGATACATAATCCAGTCATTGAACTGACTGACTTTCCTAACTGTTTCAACATTATTTCTTATTTCGTTTAGCTTGTGAGTTTTATTATTGTCTTCTATGACCGATTAGTAAAACGGATTAATCCCGCATATTGTCCACAATTCCCTAAAGTTTCGAGCCCTTTACTGCACTCGTTATCACACTCACAGTAACTACTGCTGTAAACGTTAGCGAAGAGTAGACCATATACGCGATTAATTCATTTCAAAGTGCTTCATTTTGAGTTTATTAGTTTAGTTATCTACTTCAAAAAATGAAGCAGAATTTTCTACTGTTTTCGAAGGTTTATTTATATTTAACTAACACTCTTTAATAACTTTTGCACTCTTTCATAAGTGTATCATTATCTTAAATGGTTGCGAACTTTTACGTACTTTAAAATACACCTACAAAGTCACCCAAAATTCGCTTTAGTTGTAACTCCCCTCGTCCCATTAAGGGCCACCCATAAATTTCCTTTCGAGGGTGAACAGGGATACGAATTGTCTCATTAGATCGTTTGGTTTGTGATAGGTGCTTTAAAATAGTTGGCAGAAGAAAAGCCTAAGTGCCATTAAAGATGTTTCTATTTTTAAAGGGAAAACAATTTAATGAGTTTCTCGTCTTAAGCCATTTTGGATCCAAATTTTAAATCACAATAAAAATTAAGTTTGACATATAAAAATAAAAACTTAGGAAAAAATAAAAAGAGATGTATGATGGTGAATTTGGCTACTATAATATAGGTTTTTTTTTATATTTTTGTCTAATTCTCCAAAAGTAAAACTGTTTGTATTGATAAAACATTTTTAGATAATCTCCCAAGAAAGAAGATTTTTAGCATTACACACATCTAAGTATTAGGAACAAATAATTAATTAATAATTAGAAAACGGTTTATACTCGAGTATTTTTAATACAATATCTGTGACATGTTTCAACTTTATCCGGCAGTCATCATCTGACAGAGTGCTGCGTACTGTCTTAAGAAAGAACAATTTATCGAGAAAATAATATCGTGTGGAAGTCCCTAGCTAAAAATATGAACTATTATATAATCTATAATACAGGCTAAAAGGTAATATAAAGCTGCCTGTAACTTCAAGGCTTTCTGAATTAAAAAAGCAAAAAGCAATTAGTCTTCTAAGTATAGTAACTGAAATTACAAGTTTTCCTCTTAAGACATTTAGTAAGTAAGAATAAGTTATCTCTGAGGAGACGGATATCTTGAAGGGTGCTGCAGGCTCAATGCAGCATAAAATAACTTAAACCAGAGGTTCCCAAACTTTCTTACGCGCCCTTAGAGACCAATTTTTTTGCAACATTTACTTAAAAAGCAAATCAGACTGGACATGAGCAGCCTGTGAGTGAGATACATCCATCGTGCCGCAAAAGTTCTCCGCGTCCAGTATAATAATGCTGATAGGGCTGCCACGGTTTTGCAGCGCAGCGCTTCAACTATGTTCCGCCTGTATGTTCCCTCACCGTCCAGAATTCTTTTTAGGCCGCGTTGTCGGCATTTGTTAGCGGTGCCTCCAGCACGTACTGTGTCCCGCCGGAAATCACCGCTTGTTCGGGCACTGCATCTAATAAACTCGCTCCTCGAATCAGCACCACGCTGTGATGTCTTTGCGAGTAAATGGATAGATGTATGTGATGAATGCCTGAGGTTCTGCGAGATGACGGATGCACGGCCTTCCTCAGTGACAAGTTAGTTTTTAGCTAGTACCTTGTTAATTTTTATTTATGTATATACAATATTGTATTCTTGACTTCACAGTGCCTTGGATTTCTGTAATGCTGTGAAATTTATTGAATAAAAAATAAAATAAATAAATGTTTGCAGAGACGCACACAGGCCACGCTATCTTGCGCAAACGAGCAGCGTCGTGAATATCGTGATGTAAAGAGTGTTACAGTACTAATAGCCTTCCAAATATTTAGCTTGTGTCAGATGTGACAGCAGAATATGGAGGCACTGAGTAGCCCTGACGGGGCGACCTTTATGTATTTTGATATTATAAATTGCATATGTTAGTAGTTAAGGCATACTAACCAATTATGTAAATTTTGAATCTGAAATAAATGATTATTTAATTTTATGAATTAAATACCTATATTCTTGTAGCTTAGAATCCGGTGACAGCCTCTTAACCTAGTCGGTAAATCGGTAAAAAGCAGAGGAACACACGAATGCCAGGAATTAAACCTAGGCCAGGTTCAATTTCTGGCATTCGTGTGTTTATCACGTTTGCTCATTTTTTCTTTAAATTAGAGTCAGCAAAGGGAATTATGCCAATTTCAAACACCCCTGGGGCCTCTCGACGCATAGTTTGGGAATGCTTGACCCGAGCCATTATTCGTTGATAGGGTGCCTTAGCAATTATGTTCAATTGGATGTTTTTAATTAGATATAGTGCAATCATTTAATTTGATAATGCATTTGCAATCACATTTTAATAGAAGAAATCAACTATGGCGTGCAAGTTACAAATTGTACTTACTTAATTATGATTTAGTTTTTTGTAACTTGATAATTATTAACTAGTCATACAGGATGTCATAAAAATGTGAGGTTAAGGGCGAAATAAGTATTGGAACCTGATTATGAAAAGGTTCGAACGGAAATTGTTCCATCCGAGTTTTTTCAACAGATGTTTCTAGCAACGATGCAACGACTATTCATAAAAACGAATCGGTTAACCTAACTCAGGAAAAGGGCTTAGTTAATTGATTACTTAGATAGAATATACTACAATAATACATACACATACATAGATAAACAGGGGTTAACCATGATCGCCTAACGCGATTCAGTTTAGGACCTAAACTGAGGCGCTGCCCTACAGCTGCATGGTAAGACCCTATCAGCAGCTGAGTGCTGCTGGGGCCTTACTATGACTTCGTAACACGATTCAGTTTAGGTTCTTAACTATGCTCAGTAGTGTGACAGCGACTCAGTTTAGGTTAAACTGAATCGCGTTGAGACGTCATGGTAAGGCCCCTAAGCACAGTTAAGGACCTAAGCTGAATCGCGATAGACGATCGTGGAGGCACCAGATATTTATAGTTTGGTACCTAGATTGCTAAAATCATAACCTTTATTGTGCAGGGTAAAAGAGCAAAAGGGTTTCCGATTTAAATAAAGATAAGAATAACAAGGTTCATAATTATTTTACGAACTATTTGGTTTTATTTTTTAATTTAATTTAATAGAATAAGTATCTACATTACGATGACAACAGAACCAGCCGTAACTCGTGGACCTTATATCATGTAGATAGGGTCCACGATCTTCGGTTGGATGTTTTTCCTATTGTGTGTAGGTAAGTTATACCTACACATTATTAACTCAAAAATTTAATCATTACGTATACCTAAGTAGCCACATTAACAAAATGTACCTAAGCAACGTTACAACTTTAATTTACTCAATAAATATTTTTTATTTTTTTATTAGATTTTTTAGTCCCATAAAAATCTAAATGCTTGATGACAACTACCTTAACACCGAACATTAAAGTTTTTTTTTTATAGTCTACGAGTACTATGTTGTGTTCCGCTGCTGAGAAAAGCCCATCCCTTTGCTCCGCCACTCACTACAAATTGAGTTCAGGTCTTTCCACTCACTCTTTGGTCTGCCTTTGCTCCAGCTGCTCTAAAAATATTACTCATTTGATTATTTTTCCCTTAATTCAAATCATTATCAAATCACCTCTGTAATACCACGAAATTCGCAAAATAATACACAAAATAATGCTCAACTTATTACACAAAATAATTTCCTGCTAAGTTTATATTTTCAACCAGTAGTAAGATTATTTCATTTCAAATTAATATTACTAAATTTATCGTAATAGCGTATTCAGAGACCTCATTAAAATCAAATAAATAAGTAAGTACTTTATACTTTATTACAGTTTCACGTTTATACTCGACTTTTATTTGACTGCTCTCTTAACAGCGAGATCTATACGATTTTACTATTCTACGATTGGTTTCACAGTAAAAACCGTTAAAATAATAATAAAAATTTAATGACTTTTGTAATTATTGGACAACTTTTTTTTAAGATTTTGTGAACAGGTACACACGATACGTCCTGCACTAATTAATTACCAAAAAAAAATTTTTTTTGAGGTGTTAATTGCGAAGTTTTTTCAATTTTTTTCTAATATCATTCGATAAGTATGTCAAAACTAGAACTCACAGTGGTAACACTGGAGTCAAACATGCACAAGTTATGATGAAAAACAGGTTTAGAGAAAGATGAAATTATCTACGAAACTGAGTCAAATCCTGATAATTTAACATTATAGTCTCTAAATGCGGTCAGGAATACACTGATAAAATCTTTAGGGTTATTAACGGCCACGGTGTATAACAGTTGTGTTATTAGTATGCCAATGAAATTTCAATCCACCAGTCGCTACACCCGAATAGGGTCCCAGCTAAATAATTGAGTTGACGCCATTTTAATTCCCTTCTGTATAATTGGGGTTTTTTATTATATCCGTTGGTCCCGTTTCGTTGTTACGCTCCGTTAAGTTGTCTTTATGTCTTGTTTTATAGCTGTCTCGTTTGAGATGGTAACTTAATACCAACATTTTTTAAACACTTTTAATTCTGACAGTACCTACCTAATATATTTTTTTATGTGTACAGTCGCGAGGGATTATTGAGCCACTTGCCATTTGAAGTAATTTAGCCGTGTAACAAATGACTGATATTGTCATTAGATTGACAGTTGACATTTGCCATATCGATTTGGATTACACGGCAAAGTTAGAACAAGTGGCTAAACATTTCCGGTTCGCGACTGTACCCATCAATTTATTTTTACTTTCTTCTTTAAGGTGTTTGAAGAAATAAATAAAATAGGAGACAATCATATAATTTAAACTTTCGTGAGTCATACTGATATTAAATTGCATTGGTTAACACCCGCAGTTTCGGGCAGTGATGCCCGAGCCGCGAAGGTGACAACACCCCTCTGTCTGTCCAACGACGCCTGCCCGATGCGGTCGGAACATGTCACGCCTATTGTGATAAAAACACGCGAGTGTTAACCGTTGCAATTTAAAATTATATATGAGTCAACTAGAACAAAATGTGTACGCCACGTTGCCCAGGTTTGACAGTTGGTGAGTCAAAGAATCTAGCTTAGCTAACTAAGAGACTTGAAGAGCCAGCGCTCCAACGCTCTCCCGAAAGATATAATTTGGAATAACGTGTCTACTTGTAGTGTGCTTACGATAAGTTGCATGCAACTGTATTCGATAGTTTGATATAACCGTGAACGAATTACTGGGTCCACTGGACCCCGTAACGACTAAAAGTGTTTGAAATTAGAGCGCGACTGTTCTTATATTAAACATTGACTTGCTCATAGTGTGCTTACCATGAGTTGTACGTGGCTGCATCCGATAATAAATTATTTTTTCAAAACACTCTTTATAACTATTTAAGGGCTGATGTAAAAACGCTTCAAAAAGTTGCTAGAGCCATCAAACGGAACGAAATATTTTAATTAAACATCATTCTCCAAAAACTGCCAATCGCTCAGCGACAGTCAAGTGAAAAAATGTATCCCGCTACAGACTGTACGGAAAAAATAATAAGTATGTTGAACCTTTTAATATCCGTCTTGACAAGGGATGGGAAAAATCGATAAACCTAAAATAGGCCGAAACATGAATTTAATCGTGAATTTAAGTTAAGATATTTTTTTGAATTTATAAAGATGTTTTAGATGTCCGAAAACTTCACAAAACACAGATGCGCATTCTGCGCTGATCAGCTGGGGTCACTTAAATAGATATAATTTGCAATGTTTATGTAAGAGGTAGCTTCAAAATTGGTCCCATCGAAGAAAAGGTGAAGGAAAAGCGACTACGCTGGTATGGACACGCGTTCAGACGGCCTACTGATTACATGGTAAGAGTAGCTTTGGAAGGCGTACCACTACTTGGCTGACAACGGTTCAAAAGAACCTGAAAGACACGAATATTGACGCAGAAACTGCAAAAAAAAAAATTCGTGGAGAAAACGGACAAAAAGAGCCAACCCCAGATGATGGGATAAGGCTTAAGCTGAGGAAGATGCAATGTGCATCACGAAAATGCCTACAAAATAAATAAGTCGAAGGTTGTATGAAAGACATCGCTTTTTTGCGATAATGCTTACTTTAACAAGCGAAATCCGATTCCGTTTTGTCCTTAGTAATAATAGTATATTTCATGTTCACAAATGAAACACAAATTCGTGTCGTCGTGAAGTCGTTTTTGGTACAAATACAAATACAATACAAAATACAAAATTCTTTATTTCAGTAAAAAGATACATGTTTTTGATACAGGGGATGGAGCCGCCCGGTAAGCAAAGAATTGCTTGTGTTGGGAGGCACCGCTCTTCCCTATGTAACGAGTGAACAATTAAATTACAAATGTGTACTTAATAAAATTTACATCTAATTAAATTAAATTAAAGAATTTAAAAAAAATTTAAACATGATTTATAAAGTAATAGATTTAATCTACTGTGTGTGTGTGTGTGTGCATCTGGTGTGTGTGAGTGTGCGTAAGTAGTACCCACTTACTATCTAGTGCACCGATTTTAGCAAGTCTTCCGTATCTTCATAAGTTTTCGTTTTTAACCACTTACTGAGTTGATATACTGACTTATGATATAGATTAGAAATGAAATGAAATGAAATGAAATGTTTCTTTATTTAGGTATAAACCCATCAAATTATGTTACAACTAATATACAACTAATTTAAATATTCTAACTTATAATTAATTAATATGCTATCAAAGAGACATTGCTTGAGAAGTAGCATGCTGCGCACACCGCCTTAACAATGATATTTGCCGATTCACTCACTCTTCCGACGAAAGACCAGTACCTCTTACGCATTATAGCGTAGAAGCCATCCACCCGGCTCTCGGCAAACATGCCCGACGCGCTACACCGCCATGGTAGCCGTAACATTATACGAAACGCATGATTGTACTGCACGCGGAGTCTATTGAATGATCGTTTCGTATAATAGTACCACAGCTGGCTGGTGTAGAACGCCTGACAATATGCACCGAACAGGGTTATTTTGACTTGGTCGGAACAGTGAGCAAACCGACGTGCTAACATGTTACTTCTCATAGCAATTGCCCTTCGTTGTCTTTCGATATCGTCGTCATCTTTAAGCTTCTCCGTCAGAATATGACCTAGATACTTAAAACTATTGACACGCTTTAATTTTAGAGTAGATTAGAGTGAATGTCTAGTAAACTATTTATTTTATTATAAAGGTAGGAAGCCATCGTATCAAACTGCGATCTTGCGAAACATGTTCTAGTCCATTTACATTTAGCTACCGATACTATGTTTCTTTTCTTCTTATAGTTTTCGTTATAGGGTATTCATCATCATCATCATCATTTCAGCCGAAAGACGTCCACTGCTGGACATAGGCCTCCCCCAAATATTTCCACAATGACCGGTCCTGCGCCACCCGCATCCAGCGGACTCCTGCGACCTTCACCAGGTCATCAGTCCACCTTGCGGGGGGCCTACCCACGCTGCGCCTTCCGGTACGCGGTCGCCACTCGAGAACCTTTCCGCCCCAACGGCCGTCGGTTCTACGTGCAATGTGCCCCGCCCACTGCCACTTAAGTTTAGCGATTCGGAGAGCTATATCGGTTACTTTGGTTCTGCTGCCGATGGTCTCATTCCTGATACGATCTCGCAGAGAGACTCCTAGCATAGCTCTCTCCATTGCCCTTTGGGTGACTTTGAACCTTCTTATGAGGCCCATTGTAAGCGACCACGTTTCAGTACCGTATGTCATCACTGGCAACACACACTGATCGAAGACTTTCGTCTTCAGGCACTGCGGAATATTGGACGAAAAGATGTGTCGCAGCTTCCCGAACGCTGCCCAACCGAGTCGGATTCGACGATTAACCTCTTTCTCGAAATTGGACCTACCTAACTGGACAGTTTGTCCTAGGTATATATAATCGTCTACAACTTCGAGTGTAAAGTCTCCGAGTGTCACTGGAGTTGGTGCTACATGGATATTCGACATGATTTATATGGTATTAATTTGTGTTTTTTCAATATGCTTTGCAAAAAATATAATTTTCTTACTGAAAGAAGGTCACTAGTTTGATACAACATTTCAGTTGAATATCTTATCTTTTTAAAATACATAACCTTTATAAGTGCACGTTGTGCACAAATGCTGTCCATAGCTATTCAACATGGTAATGCCGCGAGCGTTATAGGCAAATATTTTGCACCGGAAGCGATGGGAGGCGGTGGGATGACTAGTGGTCAGGTAGTGTAATTGCACTTTTTGTGCCTGCGTCAAAAATTCAAAGGGCCATATGTACTGTAAAACGTCGTACGATACATGTGCGAATAGGTAAGTAATTCGCAACTCGTGTCGGTCGTGTTTTATTCTATCGCCACTCATTGCGAATTTTCTCCTATTCGCACTTGTATCGTAATGTACTATTCACACTTGTATTGTAATGTATCAATTTAACACGAATTTAATTATTGCCGACAAAACCTTATTTTAAACTAAGCCCATCACTAGCCAGAGAAATCGTTCACAGAAAGGTCGTGGCTAAACCGTAAGTATTTGAACCAATTAAATTGGCGCGTCAAAAAAGGAAACGGACGAAAAAGAAGGGCTTTTGTCACTCAGTAATAGGAAAAATGCGGCGCAATTTGACATGGGAGCCTTATTCAGATTTGGTGATTTATTTCGACGGGCGGTCTTGGTAGATTTAGTATATTGTGTTGTAATAAACTTGGTTGGGGACGGGTTTATTTGTTATGAACTATTTTTATGAATTTATTACCAAGATGTAAAATGGATGTTTTTTTTTGTACATTATAGTGATAATTTATGGAATGTAAATAAAAACCCATATGAGTCGGTCATTGGGTCAGATATGATTCCATAGATACAAAATCCTTGTACCTCATTGGCTTAAATGGTTTTCATATTAAATAGAAACCTCCCGTGAGTATCAGACATATTATAATTGTGACATCGGGTTACTCACGTGAATAAAGTAAAAAAAAACAATCCGTGTTTCAAAACAATCCGTGTCCCTTAGTCGTGAGTCATGCGTCCCTCTGCGCACCCTCAGAGCAGCCGTCACGGTGATGCTTATGACTAAGGGATACGGAATGAGGAACCTACTTTTGACTTTATTGACGTGAGTAACCCGGTATAAGTATTTTAATGGTTTTCATTGTTTTATGGGTTACATTCAATCGTCAAAATATTGATTTAAAATTGCCCTAGATGCAAACTATCAGCACTATAGTACAATATTGCTGCACTGCTCAAAAATATCAAATACGCAAATATTAATATTTCTTACGCTTAAGTATAAAAAAGTAAGAGATATAGAGTTATTTTTAAATCTACTGCGTTATTTTGGCTTTTCAGGCTATACCTATTGACATTGACACACCGCTCCTCTTAATATTGAATTTTAGATATCAAAAAGAATCTCCGGTGTACACTGATATGGGGGCCACTTCTTTCTAAGTTGTCTCCGACAATTTTTTTAGACATGGGTAATTTTATGTGATTTGTACTCGAGAAAAAATTGACACTAATTTTCCATAGGTCCGTTATCCGTTCCTGTCATGCAATGAAGAAACTGGTGGTCACTGGAAAGATCCAGGGGAAGAGATCCTCGAGGCCACGTAGCCCTATGCGCTGGTCCGACCAAATCCGTACTACTCTCGATTCTAATCTCCACGACGCGCTCAAGGTAGCTGAGGACCGCGGAAGGCGCAACATTGTTCGGAGAAAACTGATCCATGGTGGATGTCACGATCCTCAGCAATGAGGAATACGATGCACGAAGGAGGACTTCCATACAAAGTCTTTGAATGGTAACGGAATGGAAAAAAACCTTGAGACACTTTTTTTGTCCCATTAGGATCAAAAGAGTTCGCGATGTAGGAAATATAGAAATCACATAACAATTTCCAAGTCAAAACAAAAAGGGGAGGTATTGCAAAAATTGCCCATTGACAGAATAAAATACAGTTATTTCTGGAACAGAATAGACCTTTCACCAAACCAATTGCTTGAAACTTAAGGTCGGCTAATGGAAAAGAATCAAATTATGGGCGCGTAATCTCATTACCAACTTTCGTTAGTCTCCTCTTCCATTAACTGTTTTTATTAAGCAATTTTCCTTACCTATTTTTTATTAAATGATGTGATTTTTTGACGTGTTTGTTCTTTGAAATGAAATATTTTAATACAAAAAAGTCGTGTGTCGTTATTAACACTGTGGCTCTACGTTTCGAATCCTTTACAACACTCGTTATCATTAGGTTAAATGATGGGTAAGTGAATCGGAATTCACCCTGTCAATCAAAAAAGTTACATGCAAACATGGTGTTAATAATCGTGATAAATCCATTTTAAGGTGCTTTATTTTATAATAATAATATAATAATCGAGGTAACAGAATATAGTATGTGTTGTTTTTCGTTTATTCGATGATTTTTGAAGCTTTGGGAATTAACGTTTGATGAAGCCGAGTGTATCATATTTATTTTATGATCCGAACATGATTTCATACTCAATTTTACAGCAAACCGGCTCTTTGTGTGTATTCTGGGAATTTAATAGGTACCTATATGATAAACCTTTTACCAAAAATCTGTTCAGTGAATCCATTAATAAATATTAATTAAAAACCATACTTACTAGTAAGTACTCTGTTTTAAAATAATTTATTCGGTATTCGTTAAACATTAAAACAGAAAATTAGTAAGTCAAATCGCCGTTAATGGAACTTCCTACCGATGTAAACAAAAGGAATTATATGTTTTGTCAATGTTTCTCCTTGCATTTTCACACTACCTCGTCAAACAAAACATAAGATAAATAAGTTAATTTTGGAAATTTCATTATAGTAGTTTATGCAACAGTGATATAATAAGGGGTAAGAACCAATTATGAGCTGTTGCATCCTACTTTTTCTACGACCGCTAAAAAAACGTAAAAAGCAAAATCTAGAAACGTGGCAGAATAGGAAATGTTGTGCCCACTATAGAAATTTAAAAAAAAACAACAACAGTGCTCGTATATTGTATGAAAATCCATAGGAGCAGTGTTCTTATGGAATACTATAGACAACGTTATAATATTGTATACTTTTTAAATATCGCTGTCAGTCATCTAATTGCTGATAGAAGTGCTGGAGTAGAAAAAAAACTTAAAGTGTGGTTATTACAATCAATATATTTACCTTTGTTTACATTATTTGCAAGTTGGATTGACGGCCATTTTAAAGGTTTATTTTTATTTTAATGCTATAGGTATCTGTTTCAGAAACATACTGAATACATAGTAACTTAATTGGTATGTTCGTGTATCCGGGCAAGTAATTGAATAACATATCTTATGGGAAGGTAATGTTACCCCTTGGGGCTAACGATACCCGGGTTTACGGTACTTGGTTTTATAGTCAAATAAAACATAGGAACTTTATAGTGATATCATGATCGTTTGTCCGGGCTACTTTAGCCGGCCATATCCTTTCGAGCAATATGTTGGATCTTCATAGCAGGTATCCCTGCCGAACAAATTAACCTTGCATTCATTGTTAGACCCATCGGATATGCCTGAACGTACTTATATAGCCGGCTTTTAAATTACGCTCCGCCATTTGTTAGGGACAAGATGGGTTATTTTACAAAGACGTAAAAGGGCCAGGCTAAGCTAGGTTCTCTCTAAAATAACCCATATTTCTACTATTAGACTGCGCTATATCATAGAAGGGTTAACCTTCGGAAGAATAGTGAGTACTAAAACGTATTTAATTACTAATCTAAAGATGCATCCAAAAAAATTGTGCCGCCTAGAGGTGCCGAACTGATCTTGACTATTCAAAACAAGTAAACTTAAAACTTTACTATGTTTTAGGTAGTATAATTTAGTACCTAAGGCTCAGACGCTCAAGCGCCGCAAGTATGCGTTGTTAACGAACGAATACGAATTTGCGGCGCTTGCTATGGGAACTCTGGTCCTTGGTCGTCCGATACTAAAAAAAATTGTTAAGGAAGTATCGGTCCGGCTAGAGATGTCTCGGGCGACCCTAGAGCGCATTCGCGATTTTTACGCAGAGGCTGGGTTTGGAACTGCAGAGGGGGAATGTCGCCAGCATTTTGGGGAGCTTCACGAAGGCGGGGGATTTCGAGGAGGTTTTTTATATTTAATTAAGTTTTTTTTAAATTATTTCTTTTTTATTTATTATGAGTATTATTTTTCTTTTAGAAAATTCTTTAGGGTTATTATATATAAGTTAGTCTTAGTTAGTTTTAATATTTTTTTGTGCTTAAATGGATTTCATGTGTACCTAATTGTTATATGTTTTTGTGAATAAATGGAGTTACAAGGTACCTAAGGTCTAAATACCTAAGTGAAGTGTTATATTTGATTGGTTAGTTAGAACAAAATATGGTTATGAGGCCGTAAAAAGTGGAACACATTTTTAAACGACTTATGTTCGGTGTTATCAATGTATTTATTTCTATGTTGAAAGGATATATCCACGTTGGTGGACACGACTGCTATAGCATTCGCGTAGTTTTTCGTTTCCTTTGGCCCATGACAGATAACGTCACTTACCGTCCGTGAACGTGTTAAGAAACGATACAACTTGGAGGGGCACGACATTGTCAATAAGAACCTACTTCAATTTATTGTTTTATGTGGAATATAAAAATATTTTAGTAAATTTTAACTTGTGGAGCCACCTTATTGACTAAAAGATGACACACTAGACCAGGACGGGACGATCCATCAATTTCTATAGAAAGAATCACGTCCGAGCTCCGAGCCGTCTGAGATCACGTGACGTTTTCTATACATAGAAACTGACAGATTGGCCCGCAACTTCCCGGCCCGTTCTATTGTGAGTCATCCTTTAGCCCGACCACCAGCGCCAATATTTTACAATCATGTGGATGGTATGCTTATAATACATGCTCGCAATGCTTGCGTTCTTCTATCAATAAGATTGACTACGTTAGCCACAGGCGAGCACACCAAAGACGGAGTTGACAGCAGGCACCGTGATTGAATCGTCGATCACCATCACCATCCGAAATCTTAAAAGAAAAAAAAGAAAACAAATGCCCAGTTCTATATACTTTTCAATAAAATCCAGTGAACCTTATTTTTTTAGTTGTTCCGGTGTTGGATGCAAACAGCTTGATACAATCAAGCACGGTGTTCCAACGGTATTAAGACAGTAGTTGAGGCGAAGTATTAATATCCACGATCTTCTTTTTCTGGCTCCTACCTTGTTCAACAAATATCGTTTGCCATCTAACGCGAAACTTATTATTTTATATTATTTTATATTTTTCATTGAAATAAGAACGTAGTTAAGTGAGATATATTGCACATAGTTCGAATTTCAAACACCGGTTTGCCGTGCCGTTATATCTTTAGTGTATTATTGTAGTTTTAGTTTTATTTTAGGCTTAGTTAGGATTAATTTGTAATGTTATGTATTGACTTGTATAATTACTGAGTGTGATTTGTGAAATTAAGTGGACTGCTTACTTCTTTTAATAATCCAGTCATTGAATTGACAGTTTGTATGAAGATTTTTAATCATTTTGGAAATAATTCATAATAGCAGATTTTTTAGCGTAGTGGGTACCTATATCGTGAGCAACATACTCCAACAAAATATCGTTACGTGCTAAGTATCATAAATATGTAGGTACACACATGTTACGAACATTTTTCTTGTAAGATTTTTATGTAAAGGTACCTATATATTTTTTTGTTATTTAAGTATAATATGTCAGAACAAGCATTTGATTCTAGCGAAATTAGAGCGGGCTCCAATGAGATTTTCGGTGGCGAAAATAGCGCACCTCATTCTGATTTCTCATTTATATTGTATAGATCCTAGACATCCAATTAATAGATGTTGCCAACCAGCTTTGTCAAGGGTATCAGGTAGACGATTCACAAAAAATTTCGCGGTCCACTATTTTTGCAAACGAACAACTCATTGAAGCCTGTTCTAAATAAAACATCTATCACCCGCGCCGTACATTTTGTAGATTTAACTGTTGAACGTGAATAATGTTAAAAACAAAACCGAAGAAAACTTATTTCGGAAGAAAAGTTTGTAGCATTTTTGCATTTGTAATTTAGTCGATTTTCGCTCGACATGTTTCGATCTTTACGAAGAACCTCACCTGGTCCATCTGGACCACCGCCCCCTGCAAGTAGCAGAATAGAGAGGGCGTTAGCCTGCAGTGGACGACTTGCCTCTGCGTCATCAGGAGCGACCACCCGGTCGCTCCTGATGACGCTGAGCGAAAATCGAATAAATTACGTGAGTGACCCGTTTTAAATATTATTTAATACTTATATGCAAAAATGCTACAAACGATTCTTATAATATATATGTCGGAGAGATGCCATCTATCGGAGGGCATGGTATAACTAGTGGCGCCACCTAGAGGCGTGCTAGCACACTATTACGTTGAGTAATTGATTAGTTTCGATTGCGAGTAAAGAAACGTCAGGTAATACCTGGGTGAAATCAGAGATGGCGTTACGGGCCTTCCAACTTGACAGCTACTGGTTAGGAAGGGCGGGAGTAGGTCGGACGAGCGGGCATTACGGTTGAGACGGTTGAGCAGAGCCGTTGTGTGCGTGACGTCATCTCTGGGATCACCACGTTTCCTTGTTATTTCTTTGTATCCGTTTAAATCAGAGCGATCACGTGTTATTTTGAAGTTAAATCATTGTAACTAATTAAAACCGATTATCAGCTATTACGACGCGTTGTCATTTAATCGCCCCGTGCGAATTTCATCCAAATGAACCTCGATGTGAACATACCTTCGGAAAAAGACCGTGCCGTTAGCCCCGTGCTGCCATCAAGCCGGAGCAAGTCTGTTTACATCTTTGTCATATATTATAGATTATTATATTTAAATATTATATAAATTGGAAGAGATGTCATATACTACAGAAAAAGTGACCAAGGCCCCCCATGCCTAGGGCTGGGGTCGAACCAGAGATACGATATTATACGAGTATATGAATTTAAGATCAAACTTTGCATTTTTTTTCTATCGACCTTGAAATATAATTAAAGGTCTTTGAAATATAATTAAGATTATAGTAAAAAAAAGTAGTAGTAGTAAAGTTGCAGTAGTTATTCAAATACATAATTTTTCTTAAAAAAGAATTAGGCGTCAGCGCCTTAATAAAAAATCAAGATTTTGAAAGATGTCGCTAGACGACTCGACGTTCCGTAAAATGATCACTGCCTGAGCAAGATAGAGATTAGAAAATTTCGATATTTTCGTTACAAAAAACATCGATGTTTCATGCTCTTGCGTGCACTCCAGCCAATTATTTAGTTGGACTCCAGCAGTTGCAAAGGCAACACAGCTAGGCAGAAAGCGATGTGCCGTGCGTGATTTGTTTGAGCGCACAATCAAGATATGCGGGAAACTGAATGCGAACACAGTCGAACGCTCGCTAGTGGTGGTGATAGTTTCAGCTCAGAGTAAGAATATCGATGTTTTGAGGAATCTAGGGACAATATAATAAAATTGATATATTTACATACTTATGGTTCTAATTGCACTACCAAAATTTACGATTTAAAGATAATATGGTAATTATACGATTTTAAGCTAACATTGTCATTTACATTACAATAAAATTAGTTACGGTAGTTACACCTTGAACATGGCGCTTGTAACAATGCCAAAATATCGGGAGCTCACAAAAACAAATATAGGTAAGCAGACTTAAATAATAATTAAGTATAAGTATTATGGTAATTTATAGTATAACTACTATTTCAAACGGGGTATGCACCAAGTTTGTTGGTTTTAATTAGCTACCAATATTTTTTTCTTTATACATTTTACACATTGTTTTTATTAAAAAAATAAAAACAGAAAGCTAAACAGAGTTCATTTTACAAGAAGATATACACAAAAAGAAACTGTTACGGAATCACCTCCGGTGTGATAACCACCTAAAATATCATTTGGAAACTGAAAAACGTTCATTGATCTGCTATACAAAGACGTCTCACTAGGCTCCCCACATTAACCAGCTGCTGCAGTAAGCTATCATCATCATTCATTCACTGTACTATAAGGAGTACAATAGTTTCTTCTAACGTATTAGTGTCATAATTATGATCATACAACGCGTTATATATCACACTAGCTTTCCGCCCGCGACTTCGTCCGCGTATAATAGGGTTCTTCCTACAGATTTTCATACCTTGTTTTATCTTTTTACAATGTGACTTGATATAACCTACACATATATAATACAAATATTTTCTATTGCGTTTACGTTTAAGTTTTTATTAGGTAGATGTTGGCAACAGACGGTATTATCGCTAAAAGGCAACATTTGTCTCTTACAGACAACCATCCGGTTAAGTAGCATAAATGATTACCTACATACTTGAATAACAAAATTGAGTTGAAGTCTATGAATACAAAAGAAAACTTTCCGCCATAGAAACTTTCAACACTCTTTTCACCTCTTTATGGGTGGAATTTCCAAAAAAACCATGAAACCAGTTTTCTTTTGTTCTAATAAAGAGTCTTTTCACAAAGTTTCAAGCCTCTAGCTCAAAAAGAATCTCCTTTTCCATACAAACGTTTAACCCCTTAGCAAACAACTTTTTTATATTTTAATAATGAACAGTCTTTGCACAAAGTTTCAAGTCTCTAGCTCAAAAAAAAATACCATTTTCAAACCAACTTTCAACCCCCTTTCTAACCCTTTAGAAGTTGAATTTTCCAAAACTATGAAAACACTTTTCTTTAAATTGCAATGGTTAACACTCACGTATTTTTATCACAATAGGCGTCAGGACGTAAGGCATTCGGCGGTAGCGGAACATACTTTCGGTACGGACGCGACGCATTTCATTCGGTTCGATAAAGTAAAGTTGTTGGCACGGGAAAAATGTTACGTGCCACGCAAGATCCGTGAGGCCATTGAAATCGGACGTCGCCCTAATTTCAACCGCGATGGAGGTTGGACTCTGCCACCGGCTTGGAAACCAGTGCTTCCTAGAGGGAACGTGAATTTGTGTGGTGACGATTTGGTGGACACGGTTAGTTTGTTGTGCTTGTCGTTGATCCCGTCAGACGATCCGACAATTCAGACTCCCGCAACGACGGCGCCGGATTGCGCGAATCACCCCGCTTCCGCTTCCTCCCGCGCGAACCGTTACCTACGCCGGGCTCGGGCAGCGAAGGTGATAACAACACTCTGTCTGTCCGAAGATGTCTGCCCGACGCAGACGAATCATGTCACGCGTATATTGTAATAAAAATACGTGAGTGTTAACCGTTGCAATTTAATATCAGTATGACTCACGAAAGTTTAAATTATACACTTTTCTTTGATTTAAATAAAATGTTTTTACAAAAACATTCAAGCTCAAAAATAATCTCCATTTCCATACAAAGATTTTACCCCCTTTTCACCCCCTTAATTTCCAAAAATCATGAAAACCCGTTTCTTAAATTGTAATAAAGAGTCTTTACACAAAGTTTCAAGACTTTAGCTAAAAAAAACCATTCTCAAACAAACTTTCAACCCCCTTTTTAGTTTTTACCCCTTTAGGAGTAGAATTTCCAAAAACCATTAAATCATTTTTCTTTAATTGTAATAAAGAGTCTTTACATGGGACAACCCGTTCAATCGCCACTGGGTGTCACTTCATGTTCCCAAGCATCTGGATTTTAAATAAATAAATTAAAAAAATAATAATAATAATTTAATTGTATTGTAAATAATTTATTGTAATTGTTATGTTTTTACTTTTTTCATGTTCTGCTATTTTTAAGTAAAAAGTCTAGTCTAACATAGTTTAAGACAGTTTGTTATTAACAATTTATGGACCGACGATGTCTGAAATAAATAAATTTGAATTTGAATTTACACAAAGTTTCAAGTCTCTAGCTCAAAAAAAATTCCATTCTCATAAAATCTTTCTACCCCTTTTTTACCCCCATAGGGGTTGAATTTTCCAAAACTATGAAAACTCTTTTCTTTAATTCTAATAAGGAGTCTTTACACAAAGTTTTAAGTATCTAGCTCAAAACAAAATTCTATTCTTATACAAACTTTCAACCCTCTTTGTACCCCTTTAGAGGTAGAATTTCCAAAAACCATGAAAACGGTTTTCTTCATTTGTAATTAAAAGTCTTAAAACAAAGTTTCAAGTCTCTAGCTCAAAACAAAATTCCATTCCTATAAAAACTTTCAACCCTCTTTTTACCCCTTAATAGGTGAAATTTTCAAAAACCATGAAAACATTTTTCTTCAATTGTAATTAAAGGCCGGCAACGCACTTGCGACACCTCTGGTGTTGCGGGTGTCCATGGACGACGTTAATCGCTTACCATCAGGCGATTCGTTTGCTCGTTTGCCACCTATAGCATAAAAAAAAAGAGTTTCAAACCAAAGTTTCAAGTCTCTAGCTCAAAACAAAATTATATTCCTATACAAACTTTCAACCCCTTTTTTACCCCTTTAGAGGTGGAATTTCCAAAAACCATGCAAACAGTTTTCTTAAATTGTAATTAAAAGTCTTAACACAAAGTTTCAAGTTTCTAGCTCAAAAATAAATCCCATTCTCATACAAACTTCTACCCCTTTTTTACCCCCATAGGGGTTGAATTTTCCAAAACTATGAAAATACTTTTCTTTAATTCTAATAAGAAGTCTTTTAACAAAGTTTCAAGTCTCTAGTTCAAAAATAAATTCCATTCTCATACATTTTTTCTACCCCTTTTTTACCCTTATTGGGGTTGAATTTCCAAAAACCATGAAAACACTTTTCTTTAATTATAATAAGGAGTCTTAACACAAAGTTTCAAGTCTCTAGCTCAAAACAAAATTACATTCCTATAAAAACTTTCAACCCCCTTTTTACCCCTTTATAGGTGGAATTTCCAAAAACCATGGAAATACTTTTCTTCAATTGTAATAGAGAGTTTAAAAACAAAGTTTCAAGTCTCTAGCTTAAAACAAAAATCTATTCCTTTACAAACTTTCAACCCCCTTTTTACCCCTTTAGAGGTAGAATTTCTAAAAACCATGAAAACAGTTTTCTTCTATTGTAATCAAAAGTCTTTACACAAAGTTTCAAGTTTCTAGCTCAAAAATAAATTCCATTCTCATACAATCTTTCTACCCCTTTTTTAACCCCCATAGGCCTTGAATTTTTCAAAACTATGAAAACACTTTTCTTTAATTATAATAAGGAGTCTTAACACAAAGTTTCAAGTATCTAGCTCAAAACAAAATTCCATTCTTATACAAACTTTCAACCCCCTTTTTACCCCTTTAGAGGTGGAATTTCCAAAACCCATGAAAACAGTTTTCTTCAATTGTAATTAAAAGTCTTTACACAAATTTTCAAGTCTCTAGCTCAAAAAAAATTTCCATTTCTATACAAACTTTCAACCCCCCTTTCACCCCCTTAGGGGTAGAATTTCCA
The DNA here is from genome assembly GCA_949128165.1 of Lathronympha strigana. Taxonomy (NCBI): domain Eukaryota; kingdom Metazoa; phylum Arthropoda; class Insecta; order Lepidoptera; family Tortricidae; genus Lathronympha; species Lathronympha strigana. Next base: position 3,633,751 of record OX421914.1, read on the forward strand.
AAAATCCGTTCTTATCTCTCGCCTACGTACCAAAAGGAAGCTTTGGTAAAAATTTCAAGTTTCTAGTCCTAGCCGTTTCGGCTGTGCGTTGATCGTAGATGAGGACAACCTCTTTTATATATATAGACAAGAGAGTACAACCCTCTTGTTTCAACCTAAGTGACAACCTCTACATCAGAATGCACAACACGGCCCACGTATCTCAAAGCCACGCTCCATCACACTTGGCGTGAATAATCAATTCGATAACTTGATTCGATTATCGACAATCGAGAGGCTACATCACAAATCACCTACACGTCTCTAGTCTCAGGCGCTAACCAACTTTATAATACCGCTACCTTAATCTTTAAGATAAGGAAATAAAGGTTATTTTGCAGTGCGAATGGGGGAGATAAGTTTGCAAAATCAGTTGGATAGAGGAAACACAAGTGAGGTAGATTAGGGGATTTCGGTTGGCAAACGTTTGGGTGACTTAAATTCATTATACATAAATGACTGGATTATGTTTAAAGGGTACTGTTATGTGTTGTTCCAGGTTAGGGCTAGAGTTAAATTGATATGTTACTTTATGAGTCTTTACCAAGTTGGAATTTTAGAGGGCTTAAAACTAAATTAAGCCAACGGAACTAGGAGAAATAATATCTGGGAAAACCAATTTAATTTCAATAACATTTAAATGCCATTACAACCATCTTGGGTTTCATGACAATTATGATTAGCCCAAACAAAGGTAGGATAAATTATATCGTCTTGTCTTGAGTTTCATAATCATAAACAATTCTGTGGAACTTGACGAAGGTATATTTCTATTATATTTTCAATTAGGACCAAATTTCTAAATGAGGCGCTTCCATACAACTGAGCCTTAGCTGAAGCTAAACGAATCGGCCAGCTTTTTATATATAATAATAGGCTTATTAAAATCTTTGTGTTTTTCATAATTTATAGATATATTGCTATGAAACTTATGAAACAATCAATCAGTCAATAGGTAGTGTGAATCTCTGTAAAATGTATATTACATAGCTTCATCAACATGTAATGTGCTATATTGATACTTACTCAGAACTTATTAAGTATTAGATACGTAAAAAACGAAATTGTGATATTGTAGTCACACAAAAACATGAATCAAAACATTTATTACATTTAATAAATGATTTGATTCGTGCTTTAAATTGTAAAAATTGTATTGTAGTGACAGGTTGATAGCTCATTTAATTCTAGCGAAGTGGGTCACTTTCTTAGATGGTCAATCTCGAGGAAGGTTACGATCTAGGTCGTCAATTTCGAGGTGGATATGCTGATTTCTAAGAACACTACTTTCGAAGAAGGACACATTCTTTGAACGTCACTCTCGAGTTAGACCACCTTCGATGTGAGCTACTTTCTGAGGACGTTACTATTTGAGTGGGTACACTTTCAGTCTTCGCCACTTTCGACGATTATCGCTTGTTGATTAGAGCCTAAAGTGTCCCACTGCCGTCTCTCTTTTTCACGCATCCTAATTGCTGCCAAAAAAATACGACTAAATATAGTTGATACAAGTACATCCACGTTTCCCATCCCGTAGGTTTTGATTTGATCAATTTGATGGAACAAGTACGTATTTCAAATATTGTATCGAGTGCCCATCATGTAATATCAATATGCTGGCGCGCCGAATATAGAGGGTTCTATTAAACCCAATAACTGTATAAATCGCTGGCTATGGTAATTTCATTTTCTCTTATTTCCCATTATTGTGCTTCGGGATTGCTCATAGGTTTTTAGTATTCAAAGTGTATTGTCACTGATTGTGTTGGTTTACCTTTGTTTGCCAAATTTCGTTATGCAGATGTTTCTTAGATTGTTTGAATAAAGAGTATTTATTTGCTGTTATTTAAGAGGCAAGGGCAAGACAGGTTATTTCGCCATACAAAAGTAGGTACTCGACTGGTTTCCTCTTAGGTTTTTTAAACAAGTGATTGAATGTAATATTGCCTTCGGTTACCGCGATTGTTATTCATTGAAATTAAAAACTTTAGAACGGATTAATCGCGTTTATTAACACGCCCACCCTACGTTTCGATCCCTTTACAGCACTCGTTTTTACAGGGTGAAGATGATGACTGAGAGAAATTTACTTACATAAAGTGTTTAATTTCAATGAATAACAAATTGAATAAACGTGCATTTTTGAGAGATTTTCATTCTCTCAGTCATAATCTTAACCCTGTGAAAACGAGTGCTGTAAAGTGCTCGAAACGTAGGGCATGGTGTTAGTAAACGCGATTAATCCGTTCTAAAGTGGTTAATTTTAGTGATTGAATTATTTTCTCAAAACCTTCGAGCAGCACAGGGAGGGGAGTCGCCATACGTCCCGTTTTCGTCTGGACAAATGGGCATACGCGGCTCTGTGTTGTCACTAGTCCGAACACTAAAATATACCAAAGTTTGCACACTTTGTTGACTTGTTAGTGTAGTTGTATCATTTTAGTTGTGCTAGTGTCATCATTACAGATTGTTTCTTGTCTGTAGTGTGTGAGAACTGCGTCTGTGTACACGTTTCTCCCCGCAAAAGGTGACAGAATAATTTGTACAGTAAGATGTCGCTATGACGTCTCCCTTCCAACGCGTTGGAAGCCTGTGTTGCTCGAAGCTCAAAACAGATTAAAATTAAATTATCAAGTTAATTTATATGGAAGCCGCATGTCACCGTTTGACTACGGCTCCAAAATCAGTGATACCCCCTGGGATTACAGGGGTTTACAGGCTACGATAACCGCTTTCCATCAGGCGGGCGTATGCATGTTTGCCACCGACGTGTTATTAAAAAAAACACCAACAAATTAAATCTACTATTCTCTTATAAGAAGTGATCGTACATTTTGTAGCAATCTCGGTGTAACATGGTTGCGTTAAAAGCATTATGTACGCCCTATTCTAGCTGAGAAAGCTAATTATAATTAATAACAGTAATATGTACCTTAATTGATCATCTCCCTAGATTTATTTTTGTAGAAATTCCTTTATTTCTACTATGCTACACTGAAATCGCTAATATATTTACGACCACATATATGTATCCACCCAACTTCTGTCCAAACAACGAGAAGCGACATAAACAAAACTCCTAATAAGTAGAAAGGTCCATAAGAAAGGCCTAAATGAGTTTACCTTCAAAATCGAATAGCAGAGAAATCCCCACACTCGGGTTCGTAACTGGCACGCACGTTTTCCATTTATTCCCTAATTAACTTGTTTGGTCCGATCGATGCTAAATTATATCACGTATACTCACCGAAGTGTTTCGCCCGACATGTGTTGCGGTAGAGTTTTCGCTGACAGAAGTTTTCTTGGTGTGAATGATGAGCAAAAAAATTGGATGTGGTATAATTTTCAGGGTTCCGTAGTCAACTAACCCTTATAGTTTCGGCATGTCTGTCTGTCCGTCCATCCATCCGTCCGTTCATCTGCGGCTTACCAAATTACCTAAACTCAGTGACTGTTAGTACTATAATAGTCACTGACTGAGCTAAGGTAATTTGGTATGCATATTATAAGATTTTAAGCTAACATGGTCATTTACACTATAATTACTATTTAAAACGAGATATTTACCATGTACATTTGTTTTCATGAGCTCCCGATATTTCGGCACTGTTACAAGTGCCATGTTCACGGTGTAACTGATTTGCTGCGAGTTTTTATTTTATTTGTGGTCTACCCACACCCCGTAGCGATCTACCCGCTTACGGGTTCGTTTAATTTGCGCGGTGTCACTACCGCTACTAGCGTCTTCTTTCTCACTTAGAACTCGATCACGTTCACGACACACGACACTTACAGTATCGACTGGTGCATTTCTTACCGAACCAATAACTTTTGGATTTTTGAATTTCCGAATCACTGGATGCCAGACCCTCGACAGTTGAAACCCGTCCTCTCGGTTGAAATTTTTGTATTTTAGGATTTCTATAGCTTCTTTAACCATCCTAGGTATGTAATGCTTTTCTGTCGAGAGTATCTGAGGGTTATGCAACTCAATCCAGTGATTTGTTCCTGCCTCCAAAAGATGTTCAGCGACTGCCGATTTTCTAGGTTCGTTGTTTTTAAACGCTCGTATGTGCTCCTTTATACGGCACGCGATTGTACGCTTAGTTTGTCCTATGTAGGAGCTACCACAGCTACAGTCAATCTTGTAAACGCCTGGATGTTCAAGTGGAAAACTGTCCTTCGGCGTCCGTAAATGTTGTGACAGTTTTCTGTAAGGGGTGAAGATAGTTTTTACCGAGAACTTCTTTAAAATGTTAGCAACCTTATCTGTCACTCTCTGTAAATATCTCGTTTTAAATAGTAATTATAGTGGTATGCATATGTTGTATATCAATCATGCCGAGAAAGTGGTAAAATAAAAAGTCGAAAAACTAGTTTTTAGGGTACAATTAAAGTGGGGAGTGATTTTTTTTGTTTCAACCCTAAAGTGCGAGGTATCGTCAGATAGGTATTTAAAAAATAATAGGGGTTAGCTACAATTTTTTTTTCATTAACTGGATATTAAGTCTAAAAATATGGAAGTTTAAAAAAATTGTGCTGGTGAGCACCTCTACGGTGGTCGGAGCGTCTCGAACTAAAAGAAAATGAAAAATGTTTGACTTCTTATTTCAGTTGCGTGCACGAAACATTAAAGGGCCAGAAGTTGGATTCTAGGGCAGAACCCCCCCTTACAACAAGAAATAAAAAAGGCTTTTCATTTTATCCGGTTAGATTTGTAAGTTTTAATCGTGATTTGAAAAAGTTTTAGTTTAAAGTATAGCGCTGAAGCAGTATAATAATATATTATTTTGTACCAATACTGTAAAAACTGAAAAATTGCAAAATAATTCCCATCAAAACCAAATTATCTGCGAAGGAAGTCGCGGGCATCAGCTAAATCCACCATATAAAGATCAGTCGGCAATCGACTCTAAATCTCTATTTAAATTTCACTATTATTTAATTAGCTGTAAGATCTCTTTAAGTATAAAAAAATTAACCTAACGTAGTCTGAGCCTTCTAAACTCTATGCTTCCAGCTCATCGTTTTGTTTGCTTAGCACTAAACATATTTTTCCTGTTATCTTCTCACATCCAACCAATAGCCACAGATTAGTTGAGATCAGACGTCGGCTCGTAAGAAACTTATCTCGTTAGTCAGTAATGTACAAACTGACCGCCAAGTCTTATCCGATTTGGATGGTTTAATAAATAGAGATTATTGGGCTCTTCTCCTTTATGAGTCTATAAGCTTTAAGAATATGAGGAAAGTTTTTTCCATTACAAAGTAATGGTAATGGTTTGGTAAGAGGTTTAATGTCCATCGATTTGCAAATTGTCGTGTCGCGTATGGTGCGTGGCGGGGGAGGATATAGAACCTTAGACAGCGTTCTACAATGAGAAATGTATCTAAACTTCAGGTGATTTTTACGAATCAACAGGGCGCGGAGCCAAAATGCTATTTGCTATCTATCTTGGTTTTCTCTCTCTACCATGTTATCACTTTAACTTATTAGTGTGACAATGATAGTTGCGTGTCGTTCGCGAATAAGCATTAGCGACTGGCATCTTGGCTTTGCACACTGGTCAGATAACTAATGTGTCATCTTCCTTCTTCTTCAAGTTTACTTCTAAATTTTGATGATAACAGTTGCTACCGGCTGTGAAAAATAAAATATAGCCTTTTTCGTGCTATCCTTTCTTTTCTGTCCTCATCCGGCATCGCTCTTTTGGTCTACCTATTCGACCCCAAACACCCTGCGGGATCCACTCTGCGGGTAAATAAGCTAATTTAGGTATTTTTTATTTACCAATTAGGTACAATAAGAAAGCGTTATGTATTCCAAAATTAAGAAACATCTACAAAACGACACGACAAAACAAGTGTTAACCAAAATAGCACAATCAGTGACAATGCACTTAAAATATTAAGCTATGAGCAATCCCAAAGCACAATAATAGGAAATCAGATAAAATGAAATTACCAATGCCAGCGATTTATACCGTTATTGAGTTTAATATAACCCTCTATATTCGGTGCGCCAGCATATTGATATAACCTACTTGACGGGCACTCGATACAATATTTGAAGTACGTACTTGTTCTGTCAAGTATAGTAATAGCATACCCTCATATAGTGACTATTGAACAAAGAAAATATTTAAAAATAAGGTAAAACTGTTGCTAGAGAACTCTGTGAAACAAAACCCAATTAGTTACTTTTTTTTTATTACGCACTGGATATATTGATTAGCATCCTTTAATTAAGAAACTATTTTTTGTGAATAATTATGTACGCGCACACAATAGGTTTCAGATAACGAGTTCAGTGTTTTATTCGTCAACAAACTGTTCTGCAGATTGGCGAAATTCTTAAGAATTGTTTTTATTTATTGTGTAGGTATGTCAAAAAAAACGTTGATCAAATCAAAACCAGGATGGGAAGGGATTTTATGCTTTAAAAGTAGCGTGTAAAAACGCATTTTATCCACAAGTGGGGAAAGTAATTTGACCATGCTCTAATTCCTATCACTTACCACCCTTCCAGTATAAGTGACCTTCCTTCCTCATACAAAATCTGTACCTTGATGGATCAAGCTTCGTGAAACTTGAAAATGAGAAATCGAGTGGTTTTCACACTGAACGAGGTGTACGTCAGGGCGGTATTTTGTCACCTAAGTTGTTCAATTTGTACGGGGAACATATTATGAGGAGAGCACTTGACGGTTGGGAAGGGGGAATTTTGGTTGGTGGCCGCAGGGTTAACAATTTGAGATACGCTGACGATACGACGGTAGTTGCGTCAAGTGAAGAAGAAATGGCAATTATACTGAAGAAGATAGAGGTAGAGAGTGCTAAGCTTGGTAGATAGAGCTCATGTACTTCCTTTCACCGACGCACTCAACCAGTATGAAAAAGTCAACGAGTTTGTGTATCTTGGATCATTGGTTACTAATGAAGGTGGCTGTGCCAATGAAATTCGCAGTAGAGCTGGCATGGCTAAGAGTGCTATGGCCAACCTCGACAAGATCTGGAGGAACAGAGGTATTCGGCGTATAACCAAGGTGCGCTTGGTCCGTGCGTTGGTCTTTTCAATATTTACGTACGGTGCCGAAACCTGGAGCCCGAAAGCCCGTGATGTGACTAAGATCGACGCATTTGAAATGTGATGCTGGCGTAGATTGCTCCGAATACCGTGGACTGCCAGAAGAACCAACCAGTCTATCCTGACCGAGCTCAAAATCACTACTAGGCTCTCTACAATTTGCCATGAAAGGGCTCTCAACTTCTTCGGACATATTATGCGATCGAAAAAGCACGGTCTGGAGAAGCACATCATTTTGGGCCAAATGAGTGGTAGAAGAGCGCAGGGAAGAGCTCCTACAAGATGGACTGATGCGGTGAAGAGAAGAGTCGGCGGCAGTATATAAGGAGCGGCCCACACGGCCCATGACCGCACTCAATGGAAGAAAGCAACATGTGGTCGCGATCCTCAGCAATGAGGGACCGAGGAAGAAGAAAGTATAAGTGAGTCCTATATGGCCATAATAAATACGCGCAATCGGAGATCACACCCTAAACGAGGCCCCTAACTATCCCGCACTTGGTAAGCTGTTGGCAATATCTATGTACCAGAAGCGTACCCTATGACACATTTTGAAATTGAATTTTGAATGGTTTCTTCAAGATAACTTACATGTGGAACTTCGTGATAGTGAGGGGAAAAATGTTGTATTACACTCGGCGGCAAAGTTTGTTCAACCCTCGTGCCTTGATAAGTTGATACCCTCGTAAAGCTCAAGATTCCAGTTATTAAACCACTCGCTGCGCTCGCGCTACGTGGCGCGGGAATTTTGGAGTCTTTCGCTTGCTCGGGCCTCAATATAAGCCCGAGAGTTAAACAACTACTTTGCCCCTTTGTATCATAAATAAGTTCTGCGTAGAGAAAATGTGGCTGGGATCGAGGTATACCTCATGCGACGCCAGCTACGGTGGTGTGGTCACGTGTCGCGGATGGACGACCAGCGTGTCGCTAAGCGCATCTTTTATTCCGAACTTGAGAAGGGCAAGCGTAAACAGGGCGGCAAGTTCCTCAGATATAAAGATGTGCTTAAGAGGCATATGCAAAAGTGCCTCATAGAGCCTTCACAATGGGAGAGACAGGCTGCCGTACGGACGGAATGGCGGACTGCAATAAATAATAACGTAAAAGACTTTGAGTCTCGGCGGCGCTTAGAGCTCGATACCAAACGTGACGAGTTGAAGTCCCGTCCACCTGCGGCAATATTTTATAATTACGTTGATGGTGTGCTTGTATGCTCTCAATGTTCGCGTTCGTTTACCAATAAGATTGGCTACGTTAGCCACATGCGAGCACACCAAAGACAGCAACGGAGTTGACAGCAGTCACCGTGGCCGAATCGGCCGTGGGAGTTATTATAACTATTATTATGCTTAAAGTATCCCTCTTCTGGGCATTGGCATCCCTAACTATCTTCCACGCATTACGGTCTTCAGCAATATCCTGTCAGTCGGCGAGAAAGACGTCAAATTCGTCTCTCCAACCTTATTTAGTAGTCATTTTGTATTGGAATTGTATAAAATAACAACCGTAGTATTTCAATTTTGTGTCACTATAGCACTTACATAATGTAAATATTATTTATTACATTAATGTAATAGAACGCCACGCCCGCGGTGGCATTCGGTAAAACGCATCTGTATAAAATAGCTGTTACACGGTAGGTAATTAGTAATTGATTCCAATACAAAATGATATAATATAGTCTATCATGACAAGTGTGTGACGATAGACTATAAAATAACAACCGAAGTTTTATTTTATTGTTTTACAATACTCACTCCCACCCACCCACTCGAAAAGTGCGTTTTGTAATGAAGCCAATTCTATACTTCTCTATACTATTCTAGTAGTAACTAGTAGTGTAATTAATAGCACTCTAGTTGATGTGCCTAAATTACTTTGAAAAGGCTAAAAAGAATAATTATATTTACATTAATACGAGGTTAATAACTCCCACTTTACAATGACGTGTCATATTTCGATGGCGTCTGGCCATCATCTTTGGACAAACTGTCGGCTACTCTTGCGTCGCAGTCAACACTGATCCCACTCGAGGTAGCGGTTCACGCGTGCTGACATAATCGGGAATGGGAGGGAAGTGATGCCTATGAATAGTAGTGTATTATCAACCCACGTAGTATAAAGCTCAGCTGTTTACCGCTGAACTATCCAAACATGACGCTCCAATCGCACCGGCAACTGTTTATTTTTACCATTTTGAGGGAAATTTATGTACATGCTAATCGTGTTATGTCTGCTTGGGTCTTTGTTCTTAGCTGTTTGATTTAATATTCACTGGAACAAATTTACATGTCTGATTCTTACGCTGCTCGTAGATATTTACATACCTGGAAGGGTGTTATTTTTGTTTATATTGTGGTAGCATTGGGTATGATTAGCACACAATGTAAATACACAAAAGAACAGGGAAAAAATTCCAATCACATTCATAGGTGGAGTTTTGTGCCAGCACGTTATTTCAAGTCATACGGTTTTTTCAGTTGTAAGCGGCTTATTTTTCTCACCAATTTCTTTGTTATACAAGAAACAAAACATAAAGGCGTGCTTATTTTCAACAGCGAACTTTGCCGCCGAGCCAGCCATGACAGCATGCAGCAGTATGCTTTAAATGGAATGCAGAAATAGTCCTGTACATCTTGAATCCCATACACCGGGCCCTCTGCCATCTTGGTACCCAAGGTGAGCCCGTCGGGTCTTGTCCCGAGACAAACCTGGAGGTTTCAGAATACATGACACATTGGCTGATACTAAAGCCCTGCTGATGATCTCATTTAAGGAGTGATGTCCGGGGAAACGACCATAATATTTGAACTTAACACTTAGAATCTCAAAACAGAAAAAACTCATTATCATAAATATGCTTGACCAAGGAAATAGCTTTTCCGTTGACTAATTACAATTAAACACGAAACATAAGAATGTCGGAAACGATGGCTAAATATGGTATTGGAGACGAGTAAAATATAAGGACATGTAATATCCGTAGCATCGTATATGAAATTTAGTGATGTTTATTGTATTAAAACTCAACAACATAATTCATTATAAAAAATAGTCAAAGGTATATTAATACCGCTATACGAAACACTCACCTTACTAAAATGTTTACTATCCTTCACGTCCACCTGCTTGCGAAGGACCGTGGTGTTATGCCACATTGCACGAAAAGTCGGATATAACGTCGAACAACTGATGGTTCTTGGGAAGGTCGATGGAAGGAGTCCGACATGTTCAAGCGCTATCGGATGTCGGATGGTCCAACCAAGTTTGTTCAACGCACTAAGCTCTGCATGATGCCAAAGACAGACACAAATGGAGGAGAATCATTAAAGAAAAATTGATTTTTATCTGGGGAATCACGATTATCAGTAAAGAGGAACTTGACGCAAGAAGGAGGAGGCTGGGCACAGGATCTATCATGTGTGTGAGAGAGACACGGATGGAGGAGAATCAATAAAGAAAAAAATGTTTATATCCGGGGAATCACGATTAGCAGTAATAGGGAACTCGACGCAAGAATGAGGAGGCTGGGCACAGGATCTACCATGCGTGTGAGAGAAACATAGATGGAGGAGAATCATTAAAGAAAAAATATTTCTATCCGGGGAATAACGATTATCAGTAATGGGGAACTCGACGCAAGTAGGAGGAGGCTGCGCACAGGATCTATCATGCGTGTGAGAGAGACACGGATGGAGGAGAATCAATAAAGAAAAAAATATTTATATACGGGGAATCACGATTAGCAGTAATAGGGAACTCGACGCAGGAATGAGGAGGCTGGGCACAGGATCTCTCATGCGTGTGAGAGAAACACGGATGGAGGAGAATAAATAAAGAAAAAAAAATATATCCGGGGAATCACGATTCTCAGTAAATAGGAAACTCGACGCAAGAATGAGGAGGCTGGGCACAGGATCTATCATGCGTGTGAGAGAAACATAGATGGAGGAGAATCATTAAAGAAAAAAATATTTCTATCCGGGGAATAACGATTATCAGTAATGGGGAACTCGACGCAAGAAGGAGGAGGCTGAGCACAGGGTATCTTATGCGTGTGAGAGAGATGCTAGATTATTGCCAGGGGCAATAGCAAACTTGCAATTGCAGCTATGCTGGGGAAAAGGTTGGACAGTTGACATAAATCTTTGAAATTCTTCTCGGATGTATGCAAGTTTCCCCACAATGAGTGCCTTCACCAAAAATAGTATCTCATACTCGTATAATATATAAGTTTTGAATAAATCATTGGTAGGTAAAAGACAGGGTTTGAACACACGATTTCAGGGTTTCACATCCATATTTTATTTTAATTCTATACCAAAAAAATAATTGAGAATCGCAACTACTTACAAAAAATAGCAGTCTTTATTTAAGATTAGGTTAGTCGCAAATAATAATCATATTTTTACTTATATTAACTTCTCGCGACTCGCGTTAAATTCGTTAAGGGCACGCTAAGGGGACATAAAATGTCGTATGGATTTTTTTTCTTGTTAATTGTGAATCCGAAGGGGCACAAATTGCCGCAGTAACAGCTAACGGTATAGCCAGGTTAAGTGGAAGTTATTCTCGGAAGCCGGCTCAAGGTACAAGATTTGGCGTTTCCAGACTTGTTTCACGATTATTTATTTTGCAATAGAAATTGGCGCTACCTTGTTTGCGATCGACCATACACAATACATCACATCGACGATTCGTATCAAACTGCCTTAAACTAAGTTAAACTCAAAAGGATTTGTCCCCTGTAATGTAAAATAATGTGACAGTTGTGAACGATATTTTACTTTTAATTAGAAAACTCCCGTGAGTATCAGACATATAAAAATACTTACATCGGTTTACTCACGTCAATAAAGTCGAAAATAGCTCGACATGTTTCGGAACAGTCCGCGTCCCTTATCATGACTCATGAGTCATACGTCTGGCCGCGGCGGCTGCTCTACGCACATATTTTAATATTTTACTGGTATATGATCTACCTAGGTATTGTGTATGTTCAAATAATACCTAAGCAAAGTATGTTAAATATCATCATCCTTTGACTGGCATTCTATACAATACTTAGTCATTATTCTAGATAATTCTAGATGTGTGTCTAAGCCAACTCGATTACTGATCCTATTTTTAGGGTTCCGTACCCAAAGGGTAAAACGAGACCCTGTTACTAAGGCTCCGCCGTCCGTCTGTCACCAGGCTGTATCTCAAGAGCCGTAATAAGTAGTTAGACGGTTTCAATTTTCACAGATTATGTATTTCTATTGCTACCGTAACAACAAAATAACAAAAATATATTATAAATATTTAAGGGAGCTCCGATAAAACAAACGTGATTTTTTTGCTTATTTTTTAAAATAATGGTACGGAACCCTTCGTGCGCGAGTCCAACTCACGCTTGGCAGGTTTTTTAAATAAATCCAACAGGAAATAAATAAGTCCATTATTGAGGTCCGCTGATCTGAAATCTTTCGGAAAACCGCCTCCGCCTCTATTTTAAACGTTCTTGTTAAGCTAGGCGGGACTAGTCGTTAACTGCGTTATGGGGTGGGTTGCTACTTTTTTTAGTCAGACTATAGCTGCTGGGTTTGTAGTAACTTTGTTTTCGAGTTAATTAAAACAAAATTAATCCAGCAACTTGTAGCTGGAACTTGGAAAGTGTAAGAAAAAAAAAATAAGTTCCAGGAAAGTAGGAGATCCTAAAACTTAACTTTGTTTAGTGCAGTGAAATAAGTTAGGAAAAAGTAGTACCTACACAGAAAATATTGCATTCACTTGAATTTATCTTAGAAACTAACAGTCATATCGCTTACTGCCCGCTGCATGCAGCAGTCTGCCATGTTTCTTATATATTCTGATAACCACAGGTCGCAATAGTTTTTTTGTTGGTTTTCTGGTTCGTACTCTTTCCTCATTGGACAAAGTAGTAAAAATTTAATATGAAAAATAAATCCATTAAAACCCCTTCGTGTAAAAATGATACCAAATTTGTTTCGCGTCAAAATTTCGAGTAATACCTTCCTAAATTAATCTATAGGTCAAAGTCACCATGCAAAAAGAAGTTCGTTGTACATCATTTGCCGTATATCGCAGATTTACTAATACATATCGCAGTATATACAGTCGAGTTCATAAATGTCTGTGCAGCTGAACACGTAATATGTAAACACTTACATCTTATTTTGAATGTCCTCAGGGTGCACAGATGTTCTTGAAGCCTTGGAAATGCTCATATATTTATGAACGCGACTGTACCAACAGTTTTTATTGGCTTCTGTCTAGTGGGACTATTTCGTGAGGCAAGTGTGTTTACCACAAGTTCGAAATCTACTGTAGAAATCTATAATTGCGTCTGCGTCAACGCATTGTCAGTGCATCTTGCTCGGATAGAAACGAGATGCATCTATAGATGTCTGTCTGCCCCTTTACCTGTCAACACGGCGAATTCTCCTTTTTTTAAAGGGTCGGCAACGCGCATGTAACACCCCTGGAGTTGCAGGCGTCCAAACGCAACGGTGGCTGCTTACCACCAGGCGGGCTGTATGCTTGTTTGTTAACGTCGTAGTATTAAAAAAAGATAACGTGTCGAAATCTATCGGAACTCATGGTAGAGATAGACATACAGGTGTATTTAGCGAGTAGGAGCGGTTTTATGACTAAAATCGCTCTTGAAGATCGACTTTTTTTTAAGGTCGCTCAAACAACTGAGGTCATTGGTACGGTGAGAGGCCTTGCTTTTTATAAAATTGTAGCTGATGATCTTTACAAAAAGAAACGAGGCGGCTAGGACTGGCTTCCGAGTGATGGCCAAAGAGTGGTTATATTATATCGGAGAATGATGATCCATATGAAAACTGTAAGCTTAGTTCAATACATTATCTGTCAATGTCACTATTTGACACATAATGTTAATGATAATGTGTAACTGACAGTTTTCATTCGGATCGACATCTTGTTGCAAAATGTATTGGGACAATGATTGTTTTCGTTTCTTGAAAGGGACGACACTGCGAAGTTGCCACTTTTTTTAGTAGTTTCTCAAATCGATGAAATCCTACGTCTATAAATTCCTTTCTTGCTAAAATACTATCACGAATGTATTGTCTTATGCCTTCGACAGACGTTCTGAAATGTACAAATATTATTTAACGTGACTGCAGCTAAAACATGACACCTACAACCCAAATTAACACCCTAGTGCTTAAAACCGCGGCCCGCTAACAGCCAGCCATTAAACTTTCAAAACTTTCTTTCACCTAAATCCGAAAAACCTTGCTGAATCTGCACAAAGCAAAAGCAATTTCATCTTCATTATAAAAAGGTTCATATTCCAATACCCAACGTCAAGACAAGGGAAGGACTCCGATAGAATAATTGTATAACTAGTAGCGACATCTAACCATACAGCTCAACATTTCTACGCAGGTAATGCCACGAAGCGTAGGGAGCTGAATCTCGGCTGCGCTCTGAAATGGGACTTAAGTCGTAGGCGGTATGGTTGGTTTTTGCATGCTGTTGCGTAATACGCTACAATTTCGTAACTGTTGTTGCTCGATAGATGCCGCTGATAAGCTGTGTGAGGAAACGAGCGTGCGTAATGTTGTCAAGAAGGAAAGTGCTTTGGGAAAACGTTTTTCATAGGTAGCAGTGGTGTGTAGCTTGTTTATGCCCAGGTGTTTGGGAAAATAAACTGTAGCATTGTTTCAATACAGGTCCAAAATTGAAATAATAAAGTTGGATGTCCTAAAAATAAATCCAGTAAAATTGGTTTACATACTTATCTAAAATATTAATGGATGTTGGACAAATTTACGTATGAAATGCATATTTCTATGTCCGAAAATATTCATGCTTGGAAATTTGCAAAATGTTGTTCTACCCGCTCAGTTTTCCACTTGGTAACTTAAACTCTTCTGTTATTATTAGTAACTTATTGTCATCTTAAATAATGAGACTCTTCCTACAGTTTCATTATCTATCACATACGCCATCTTTGTTTAACGTTAAGGTAAACTTGGCCAATTTCGTACCTGTGACAAGGAGGGGGAGGAGGACGTATTTGATTCCTATTTTACTTACTTGCTTTGCTCAATGATGTTACGTAATAGACCGAGCTCACCCTTCTCTTCCGTCATCCATAGTCAAAAGGTAACATGTCTTATTACGTTTATGTTAACCTTAGGCCCACTTGCACCACCCAGAGTTAGCCGCTAGAGTTGGCGCAGTTGAGCTGCCAAATTCCATACAAAAAATCGCTTAACGCCGAGTTACGTGGCTAACCACAGGTGGTGCAAGTGGCCCTTAGTAGCTTTAAGGTGTAGTTACTCTTGCAATGTGCTAGCTTTTAACGCATAGTAAAACGTGAATATGATTTTTTTCCAAATTCAAGGGTAAATTTTGAATTTCAGGGACTTTGTCATAACATGACGCTGGATAAATGTTTACATTACTGTCTTTGATAGCGTGATTAATATTGGATTTAAAACAGGATTCCTTATATTTTTAGGTCGAGCCTAAAAATATAAGGAATTCTGTTTTCAAAGTGCCTATGCTCCCGGGGTAAAATACGTCAGCAGCAAGCACAGCTGAGTCTCGCAGTGTGCGAAAAACAACCGTCGCAAGCGCGCGCTCGTGAATAAGGGTTACGAATCGATCCGAAATATGTCGAGCTATTTTCGACTTTATAGGCGTGATTAATCCTGTACAAGCATTTAAAACGTAGTCTGTTTATATAAGTTTTATAGTTTAATTTATGACTTTGTAATAATTAATAATAACTACCCTAATTAACGCATGGTACCACACAGTTTGTTTCAAGTTATTATATGAACACACATTATAGGTACACCACTAGGATCCACTCTATAACAAACAAATACAAACGTATGTACACTAGCCGTCAAAAAATGTTTTGAAAGTCAGTTGCAATATCACGGCAGCGGGTTTAACTTAAAACAGAAGCGTGAACATAGATAGTGTCCATCCTGTTTATTTATTGTTACATTTAAAAACAGCATAACGCACAGAGCTCTGAACCGCGGAGACACCGCCCGGAACTTGGGTCTTAAGGAAAAGAAAACAATTAGTCTTTAGTTATGGCTGGACACACGGACGGAGAGAATGTCGAATTAAACTCAGTTCTGTTAATTTTCTTTATAGGGTTTTCTCAGTTTATGCCAAGGCTCACAGAATCTGTTTTTTTTTATGCTATAGGGGGCAAACGAGCAAACGAATCGCCTGATGGTAAGCGATTAACGTCGTCCATGGACACCCGCAACACCAGAGGTGTTGCAAGTGCGTTGCCGGCCTTTAAGGTGGGAGTACGCTCTTTTCTTGAAGGTTTGAAGGTCGTATCGGTCCGGAAACACCGCTGGCGACAGTTCGTTCCACAGTTTAGCTGTGCGAGGCAGGAAGTTTCGGGAAAAGCGCACAGTTGAGGACTGCCAACCATCTAAATGGTGAGAGTGGAAATATTGTCGCGTAGGGCGATGGCGGAAAGAAGCGGCAGGGACTAATCCGAACAAGTCCTCGGAACACTCCCCATAATACATGCGATAGAAAATGCAGAGTGACGCCACATCTCTACGCAGCGCCAAGGGATCAAGCCGATCAAAAATACGTTGGCAGTTGACAATTCGAGCTGCTCTCCGTTGGATGTTTGTTTTCTCGTTTCCGATATTTTGGCGCTGTTGCAAGCGCTAAGGTCAACAATTTTCTGTTGACTTTTAAGGTTGCGCAACGAGTTATGAGGGAAAATGGCGACGCCCCCCCAACCCCAAAGAGACTGCACTGCACTGCTCTGCACATGCAAGGTCAGCGATCATAACTCATTGCGTGACCTGGGGCCTAATACGGTCTTAACGTGATTCAGTTTAGGTTCAGTTTAGGCTCAGTTGTATGGAAGCGACTCAGTTTAAGTCGTCAACAGAAACGCGTTAAGACGCCATTGTATTTGGGTAAAAGGTAAACAATTTGAAACAACACTTTGGGGACTACTAACTTAAGCTTAATTCGTGATCCTGACTACAAAGCTGGTTCTGGGATCGAACCACAGGTAATGGACCTAAATGTTCATGAAATGTTGTATCTAGAAAGAAATGTTCGCAAATCGTTTGCTTGTATCAGTGTCAAGTACCCAAGCATACCCTATTGAGGTCTAGTTTTTTCTTATCATTTTATAGTATTTATTTTTCATGGGAACAAATATACCAAAATATTATTATCCGATTTTCATAATCGCGATTTTTATAATCCGAATTTTTTATTTAATATACATATATCATAATCTCGAATTTTTAATCCTAAACCGGCACACATAAATACTAAGCGAATAGAATACTAACTGTACTGTGTCAAATACTGGTAAGTAGGTAAATGAGCCTTTTATTTTTTACTATAATAGTGCAGTGTATTATACATATAAACCTTCCTCTTGAATCACTCTATATATAAAAAAACCGCATCAGAATCCATTGCTTAAGTTTTAAAGATTTAAGTATACATAAATACAGACAGCGCGAAGCGACTTTGTTTTATACTAGGGTAGTGACTATCCTTTTAAAATCCCGATCTATCTAAATTTCGATAATTAAAATTCCGATTAACTAACTCCTAAATCTTATTACTGATATTACATTATTCGGAATTTTTATAATCGGTTTTTAACCTATTCAAAATTTTAAATATCCGTACTTTCATGAATCGGAATTTCGATAATCGGAGTTCTGATAGGTCGGGAATTTCTAAATCGGGATTATAAACTTCAATATTTAAAATACGGTATAATGTAGTTTTTCAGAATTATTTAGTGCACTCATTTTTCATAATATCTTTGAAGCTACAATTTTTTTTCCTATTAGTACATAATACTACTATAACAGTAGAAAATCATACTTATTCCGAAAACGGACGGACACTGTTACCAATTCTAAGAACTCGGATAAAATCTCAACGGCACAGTCAGACGGAAATAACTTAAATCTACGACGGTTCTAACTAAAAAGAACGGCTTAAAACGCAGCTTCATCCGCAGTTCGCGATAAGACTTTACGGGTAGTAAACATTTTTACTCGTTTCGACTGCGGAGTAAGGTTATCAGGTAGATAGGGGGGATTATAAACGTGGGCTGCGGTGTGAAAGAGACGGAGCGAAGCTACAAATAATGTAGTAACACAGATTATATCAGAACAAATATTTATCTCATAGAAAAAGCGAATATAAACCATTTTGAAGTCTACGCAAAAAAACAATCGCCGCTCGGATCGTTTTACAATTTCCCTCCCCCACAATACTAAGGTTGCCTACGATTAGAAATATTATATAATACAGCCGAAATACGTCAATAATAAGTAATCAAAACATCACTATAAAACAAAGTCGCTTCCCGCTGTCTGTATGTATGTATGTATGCTTAAATCTCTAAAACTACGCAACGGATTTTGATGCGTTTTTTTTAATAGATAGAGTTATTTAAGAAGAAGTTTTATATGTATAATAATAACTCGTGCAAAGCCGGGGCGGGTCGCTAGTTTATTACAAATGATTTAGTTCATGCTTTACTGTTGTAAATGTACATGCATTTTTTTGCCAAAAAAAATACGAAAATACAGTGCATTTAAATTTTGCGTGACGTCACAATTCTTGCCTAGTATGTCACAAACCCCCAAGACCCCAACATAGAATTTTGATGCCGTTTATCTTAGGAAAAAATACCTGTCTATACCTCGTTTTTTTTAGGATTAGAGTAATAACGGTCGAACTTGCTTACGTTTTTTCGACTATATCAGTAATCTCTAGAAAATATTAAAGTAAGATTACTTATGTCCATTATTAATGATTCGATGAAGAAAATAAGAGGTGGATATGCTAGGTTTTAAATCGTTCACACGTCGACAATCGCACGATTTACTCTAATCCTAAAAAAATGAACTATAACAATGTTCGATTATCTAACTGACGAACTTAGTAAAATGATAGTTTTTCAAAGTAATCGTTTATCCCTTTTTACCTTTGACTTTTTCGCTTGTATTCCCAAAAAAGGTAGGCGCGAACATGAATTTGCTCAGTGCCACTTTTACCAATGAAGGGATTTAAATATTGTACAATTAATTGCAGTGGCAGCCCATCAACCACATGACACCGGAACTCATATCATACATATCATATAGTCTTTTACCACACCGATGAAAAGGAAAGAGATAAAAACCCACACGGGTTAAAAAAGTAACTTTTACAGGCTGACTGGTAATTCGACTTATTTCTTAAGAGGGGTTATTTTAGAACTTATTTATATTTTTTTAGCCCAGTCATCCAGGGGTAAAAATTCAGTGGTTTTGGAGTTATTCGATTTTTTAGTCTTTTTCTTGTCACGTAAAACTTTGAAAACGATCCTCTTACGTTTCAAGGGCGTCATTGCTTTTTCAAGGCTAGGTTGACATCAACATCTTCTAGTCTAAATTATCAAGTTAAACATTTTGGCACTAGGGTTCACATCCCTAATGCGCAAAAAACCCGTGTAGCTAGAAGATGTAGTTGTCAACCTCAGCGTCTTTCTACGGGACGTCGGGGACAACGTCGCCCTTGACACGACGGAGGTTCATTTTTAAAGTTTTACGTGATTAAGATTAAATTTATAATGTGTGAAAACCGTGAGAGTTAGAAAAAATATTGTCTTCTTTTTGTGAATATATTTTTTTGCCCAGGACTGATGGCATTTTATCTTTTATCACGTCTTGCGCCTCTTTTGTCAGCTGCGTGCGTAGTCAAGATGCCAATCGCTCACGCTTGATAACGTATCGTAGCTACCTCTCTCTATCACTCTTCCTTATTAGTGTGACAATGACAGTTGCGTTTCGTTAGCGACTGAGCGTGAGCGATTGGCATCTTGGCTACGCACCCTCAGAGATAATGGACTTCCATCTCTCCCCCTCCACACATACCTACTTACATATTTAAAACATAACAACAAATTATAGTTGTGATAGACGATAGAACATCAACCATATTAGACTACAAGCAACTTATTTGTTTAAAAGAGTCAGCCACACGATCTGAATGTCTTTTGTTTCGCTTTCTAAATCTTCAATCTGTGGTATAGACCACAGCATAGGCCAGCAAGTATGCTTACTCTGTAAAATAAGGAATTTATATAATTGAGGGCACTTACCGCTTACAATCCACGGTCTATGCCAGTAAGTTTAATGGCAATATTCCCAACAACCACATCATTACCCCAGGATCAGCTCTGTAACAAGTAACAAACTAAGCTTCAATTGCAACTTACTTGCCCTTCGCCAGATTTACCCTGCACCGGCTCTTATTCGACATTGCTGCGCTGTGAGGAGGTAGTGATGGGCTAGATATCGATGTTTTAAAATGTTTACACGGAGAAAAAAGTGTGACAAGTTTTTTTTTATTTGTGATTATCTATATCTTTTAAAATCATTGCGAAAAATTAGTGCTCTTTACAATATTCTATTATTGAGTTAAAAAATATGATCTTCATATATACAACAATCAATCTGGTAAAGGAAACTAGACTAATTACTCCGTGTAAGTTAACAATGTGTTTATGTCTAGCTTATATTTTCTTCTTCTCACTTGTTCCCTCACTGCCGAGGATCGTGACTCTTAATTTTATCAATAAGTTGTTGCCATCGGTTACGCTCAGTCGCTTGATGAAGGGCATTGCTGACAGTTTAATCTAACTGTTCAGATATCTGGTCTTACCAGCGTCGGGGACTACGGTCTCTAGGTCTTTTACCCTCTATCTTCCTAATCACCATCAGCGTCTTTAAATTGTCCACATCCATACGTGTTACATGACCAAAGTACCGCACTATAGTATGACGTATGTTATGTCAAATTATAAGGTAAATAGCTCACCCCCGTCGACCTCTGCATATAATAATTAAAAAGTCAATAATAGTATGCATGAACTGCAAAACACGAAATTCAATAATAAATTGCATTTAATTTTGTTCAGTTTTTAAGTTACGGCTAAGAATAATCGATAATAGATGTTTTGTCGATAAAAATAATACAGCCCTACACTGTCTCCGTTCATCTGCAACATTATACATAACTCAAGTTATGTCAGTAAAAGCAAAGTAATATCTCGACCGTACAAAGAAGTTATTCTGCTAACTTCAGTTTCAGAAAGGATGAAAAGAGACACAATAAACAGTTTGAAACAGTAATATTCAATCGTACGAACGTTACATTTACTATCTGTGCGTCTTTGAAGATTTTAAAATAACATTAACTCAATGGGAAAAATGTCACTTATTTACAGTGAGAATAGTATTTGAATCCTGCTATATATTATGCTGATGTTTGTATTCTAAGCTAGTATTTCAACTCGAACTTGAATTCGTGACCCCTATACCAAGATTTTGAGAAAACGTGGCCTGCCGAGGAGTGGGACTTTAGTAAGTAAAAAGTATGTAGTTGTGATGATACAATAAATGTTTTCATCATTAAAAAGTTACTAAATTCACGAATTTTCGAATGAAATACATACAATAAATAGCAATAAGATAGACTTTTTACCACTACTGTATTAAACTATTGATGTTGCGTGTTTAATAAATATTCTTTGCAGGAGGGAATTTGCCTGTCGTTCACTGGTACAATCTGAGAGGTTGCACAAAACTGGAATATGTTAACAATGGTAAGAATATAATACATATTTATTATTATGGTTTGTATAGCATGCAGAAGAAAGTGGTTCATATATTTGCAAATATATACATGTATATTTGATACGAGTAGTTCGTAAGTAATTGGTAAAAATGTGTGAATTCCCTCCTTAACACTAGATTTTCATTAGGTATTGTATGACGATGCTTTTTATAGCTTCCTTCACGTGAAATTTCGTCGCATCGATTCGTCTAATCGTCTGTCTGCCAGGGCGTTGTCTTCAAATATGTAGGACGTCTGAAATGTGTATGGGTCTAGTAGACCCAGTACCAACCATTTACGCGAGCCAAAATTTTGTAGTTCTGGGTCCACTAGACCCAGTTGTAGTTTACAATATTTCTAAAAAGGAGTTCTCTTTTTTTAATTTTCTAGCATTAAAGATAGTTGCTTATAGGGATTTGTCAAAAATATATAGCAGACTTTAAAAATAAAACAAATACGAAAAGTTGTCCGGAATTGTAAGTAAAAGTGTGTATTAACATTAACTACACTATGCAGCGTTCCTCACTTTTATCATGTTTGTGAACTGAAAGGTTTTTAGTTTTTCTGTTTTTTTACAACAAACTGTTATGCCTTACAATGTATTCTTAGCTATATTTTTTTTTGTTCTGCTGTGAATTGTAACATAATATAGACTAATGGATAACTGTTATTGGCCCTAAATTATGTAAGCATTATTAAGTCTTAGTTATATTTACGGCTGTTGTTATTCTTAATACCAAAAAAAAAAATAAGAAAAAAAAGCGTTTACTTTAATTTTGTAATAGGTTAAATTCGGAATCAATTTACAGATTTATTTTGGTACTTATACAAATATTATGATGACTAAGCTTTTGATAATTTTGATTGACTCAGTAATAGTAGTAAGATAGCTAAAAAACATGGTACACAGAGCTATGAGAGTTAATAGCATCATTTGAAAGTGCAAAAAAAAAACCTAAAAAAAATATGTAAAATTGTGTGATTTTTCGTCGATTATAAAGTATAAATAAATTATTATACTGTAATGTCTGTAATTGTTATATATTTTTATTTAAGAAATTTGTGCGTGTATCCGACTTACTTCAATAATTTGAATTTTTAGTCACACAAATTACTGGGTCCACTGGACCCCGTATTGAAACTAGAGCGCGACTGTTCTAGTCTTAAGGTGTCTTCCACGGGGCCCTTTACCTTAGTGCTTGACTTGACGCCCTAACGCCCAGTAGTTGACAATGACACCCTGCTATCACCTCTATTGTTAGAGTAATGTGGATTGTGTCAACAATACACAATAACAATAGAGGTGATAATCTCTAGTGTTAGTGACTTAACATTCAAGATGGCAACTGTTAAGGCGGTGTCGAGCACTCGTACGTTTACCATATATTTTTTACGATTACTACACTACTAGGTTACTGTTAATAGCTGGTAGACTGTGTATTGTCGAACAAGCAATGGCTTTGTATGCAAATATTGTTGTGTATTGTAGAGGCTCAGGCTTCGGAAAATGTCTGCTCAGTATGCTTGAAACTATCGAATAGAACTATCGTTAAGTTCTCAGCTTTCATTACTGGTTATGCATGTACAATTCCTTTGGTGGTGTTGATTTATTTATTTAGTTATAAAAATCTACTACATTCTATAACGGTTTGTGAAATAAGTTTGTATAAAAAAGCAAAGCGCTATTAATATTTTTCTTTTATACTTATATTATGGCACAAAAATGGAATTCAATTCGAATTAAAAGTTCTATCAGCTGTTTAATCCTTTTTTAATAATTTATTTATTAAACAAAAAAATACTCGTCTCGTGTATCATTTTATTATAAATTTTAATTAACTTAAGGAAAACGTGTATGAGGGTATTTTTAGAAATAAGTGCACCATTTTAAAGAAAATAAGTCCTTAATTTTCCATACAAAAAAAATATGTCAGTTTCGTAACAGCCCATACAAAATGTATGAAAATGCAATACGAAACTGACCAAAAAAGGGACAACAAGGGGTTTCTTTTTTTAAATCATAAGTACTCGTGATTCTGGTTATAAAAAAACCCAAAACTACCTATTATTTTTTTTTAAATGCCCTTTAAATTAAAAGCCATTAAAGCATAAGTTTGCACATTAAATAAATACAAAACTATACGTACAATTGTAAAGCACGAATCAAATCATTTATTAAAGGTAATAAATGTTTTGATTCATGTTTTTTGTTTTTAAGTAGTCACACTTCCAATTATAAATGGAAAGAGATTTCATATACTACAGAAAAAGTGACCAAGGCACCCGGTGAGCAGGGCTGGGATCGAACCAGCGACCTCCTGCTTTCGCGGCAGCCGCCCTAACCACTGGGCTACCCGATCGGTGATACAAAATTAATAATAATAGTCACACACCAAATACAGAATCATTATACACAACTGCTATTAGCAAACAATTAATCACTATGTTATGTTAATCACTGTTTGCGCCCATACATTTGCAGTGCGAGCAAACTTAAACTTTGCGCTCAAATATTGGAATAACCTGTATGTATGCCTCCATTGTTGCTTCAATACAAAACGAATTATTCATGCGGAATGCAAGTAAAACATGCTGCTGTTTTATCAAATTGGCCTTTATTTATTTTATCTTTTTCTTTTAGCAATTCCTTTATTCATTCCGTAACTAATTTTATAAATCGTTGGGGATAGTGCTAGAGTTTGTCTAAGCTAATCCATAGATTTGATAGCACATACTGTGAACA
Source organism: Lathronympha strigana (assembly GCA_949128165.1). NCBI lineage: Eukaryota > Metazoa > Arthropoda > Insecta > Lepidoptera > Tortricidae > Lathronympha > Lathronympha strigana. Next base: position 3,658,299 of record OX421914.1, read on the forward strand.
TGGTAAGTAAGGGCCATAGTTTAATAGAAGTTTGTCGTTTAAAATAACACTTTAAAGTTTTTCACTTAATTTGCCTGCAAGAAATAACGTGGTTTGACAATGTCAGATAGAGTTCAATATTCAAACAACTAATAAGGGAATTCTACCCTATTTCATTTGTTAGTAACTCGGTATTGCACTATCTACAATAAACCATAGTATTAAAAAAATGGTTTAACTAAATTTAATAATTATTACATAATGTTTACAATATTCTTGTTCGTTTCGTTACGTTTTGATTTTGTATTTCTAACCAACAAAAACGTGTAAACCAAGTTGTGGCTGTGATTACCTAAAGACAAACTATTAAAAAAGTAGGTACCAAAATGAATGTCTCAAGGACTTAGTTAAAGCGAAAAACTTGTACTCGATAAAGTAAACAATTCGATTTGGGAATATGAAAAAACGCCGCGCGTGGAATTATATCGTCAAGCGTTTGACGTTAATCAAACAAAGACATGTACATTCCATTTGTTAATTCCATCGGTAAGGGCGTGCGACTTCCAATTTGAAGGTTGTGGGTTCAAACCCCGGCTGGTACCAATGATTTTACTGAACGTATGTACCTACTTACCTACGAAATATCATTTGATATTTACCAATCGCTTTTCTGTGAAGGAAAGCATCGTGTGGAAACCGGATTTATCCCAATAAGGCCTAGTTTACCCTCTGGGTTGGAAGGTCATACGGCAGTCGCTTTCGCAAAACTAGCACGTACGCCAAATTGAGATTAGTGACCGAAGCGGACCTCAGGCACCTTGAGTCGTGGCATAAGCCGACAAAAAGCTGGGAAGATGACATACACTCAAAAAAAATCCTCATTAAGTATAAGGTCAAAAAAATTAACCTCGTTAGGTACTTTTATACAATAATCCAAAAACATTTACAGGTTGCATATTACTCGTAACTTAAGACTTAACTCTCATTCCGTAACAAATAATTTTTAACTCCGCAGGCAACTTTCGCATGCATTACACAATAAACTATTTTTTATTGTTCTACGGAGAAATTAACAGCGAGCAATGAATTTGATTTAAAAGCATTTATCCTTTTTTCTATTTATGCATGAAGTTACCTGACATTTACGAGGAGTGGAAATTGCGTTGTTTATTTGTTGCCTCGGTATTCGTCTATGTATTAGGATAATTTACTCTTATTGCGTCACGTTTTATCTTTTCTAAGGTTTTTGGATAAAATTTCCATGATTTTTTATTAAATGTATGTTAAATTAACCTTAATAAAGCAATTCGTATAACAAAAGTTGAGTTTAAAAAAATAACCAGGGAAATGACGCTCAAAACAAGACAATGACCCCTACAACAACTGACATGACAAAGTGTATTTTTATTTAATATTCTTAAGCACATAAATAACACTAAGGTACCTACTACGTTTCTTTTTAGACGTTAACTACGTCGAAAATGAAACGTAGTCTAATCCATGAAGTTAGTATATTCGTCATTTTCCTGGCCAGATATAACTACTTCAGACATTGAATAAGAAAGAAACAGGTGAACTTCGAAAAATATAATACCTAACAAAATTACAAGTTTATTTTCATTATTAAAGACTTATTTCTGTTATAAAAATGTTTTCCAAAGAACTCAACATAATAGAACAAGTTATGAAAGAGTACTTAAGAACCCTTTTCTTTCGTACATTTTTATAATGATATCAATCAAATTCCTGAAGTAGCTTGCCCTTTGGCCCTTGAAGTCTCAATGAGTTTCCACTTGACGTTTATGTAGTTTCAAGGTTTATTGTAGTACTACGAGTAGGTATGCTTATTGCGGATATTTAGTTACTCTGATTAATCAGTAGGTACCTTCTCTTCTGAAGCAAACAAATTATATTTATAGTAACTGTGCCGATCATTGAACATTTAAGAGCGAATTTGGAGTATTTTTCATATTTCTTTGATTATCTGTAAAAGTTGTACTGTTAAATGAGTTAAAAGTTGAAAGTCCTACTCTTATATCGGTTTCAAGACAGTGGCCAAATTAAAACGCTTCTTTTTTGGACCAATAATGGGATTTTCCAGTGAAAACTAGTCCAATATCACTAACTAAATAATATATAAACATTTCTGCAGTAAGAACTGATAGCAGGTTGACCTTGATTCATGGTTAACTCAATAAACAAAACACACGCTGGTTTAACAAAACTTAATCCGCTGATATCGGCCCAACCTTCTTCGTTCCACCACCATTTCAAACCGAAATAGAAAGTACCAAAAACCTCAATCTTTAGCAGTTGAATGACCTATGTATGTATGCATGTGTGTGTATGCATGTATTTTTGTGGCCTTAATAGAAGAAGATACAATTGCAGGTGACTGTACAAGCAGGACGCACTGGCGCATAAATGTGTCTGGTGTCCTTGACTTTGATTTGGTTCAATTTTGCCATAAGTTACCATAAGGTAAACTTTTATAACACTTTAAACTTTCGCACTTTATACTTTTATATACATTATTATGAAGATAGAAAGGATCTATCGCGAATGCACTTAGTTAATTTACCTTAATATATCTTCCGATCGATGCGCAGATGTGACTGTTGTGTGTCGTGTCGATAACATTTAGTAAAAGGGTAGACCTAACTTTTTTACCTACCCACGCTTTTAAAGTGAGTTTCCGCCGGGTACGTGAACATTTCTAGCAAGATCACCATTCACACTTCACTGGTTCATCAGTCAAGCCGAGAACATGACATATGAAACTATGAAACTGTGTTCCACCGTCGGTTCATAATAAGGTCAACTTTTTCTTCTACGTTCCCAATTCTATATTCCGGCATGGAGCAAGATGTCGGGTAGGTACCCTTATGTTTTTATGGACGTATTAGTTTTTACTACCCATTGTATTTGTATTGAACGATTTTTTATTAGGTCCTATTTTGGGGTTCCGTACTCGAAGGGTTTATAACTCTATAATAAGCTTACAGCGGGTACGTTTGTCTTTCCAAGGACGTATGAAATTAATTCGTTTTAGTATTTGAATACCACTTTTTTCGATCCAATAAACACCGACATGATTATTTGTGTTATTTTTAAATCTCATTACCGTTTACATACAAATCTGAAATAAATTGTAATAATAACAAAAGTATAATACTGATGTACACATTAATCAAATTATAAAATGAAAAAGATGTCATACTATATCACTCTCCATCCCTTCAACTATCTCCACTTAAAAATTTAAGTCAATTCGTCGCTCCGTTTTGCCGTGAAAAACGGACAGACAAACAGACATACACACTATATATATATTTATATATCAGTACGGATTAGTATGGATTGTAAAAGACAAAATCTACACATTTATAAAAAGTAAGTCCCAAGAAAAAAGTAAAACGGCAATATATACAATAATGCGGAAACCTAGAGGCGTGTGTCCGACTCGAACTTGGCCAGTTTTTGTATGCTACTTACAAAATAGCAAAATGTTCCCCACATTTTGCTATTTTATAAAGTTGGATGATCGCCAGCGACATTTTGCTTTCAATACATTTTGTTGCTAATGTTTGTATCAGTCATTACTTTACATTTTGTTGTAAATACGTAATAATTTAATTGATATTTCCTAAACAAATAGAGTAACAAAATGTATGTACGTCTCGGACCTCGTCCTAAGTATTTTTAAGATCGATGTCAACAAACCGCCGTATTGATCATAATATCCAAACTTTAAAGTTTTTAATAAAATCTCCAAGATTAACTTATTTATCATATGTTTTGTATGTTACGATAATGTAACACAACAGTGGTGTTTGATAAAATAGTGTGAAAATACAAGGAGAAACAGTGACAAAACATGTGACGCCTTTTGTTTACATAATTAGGAAGTTCCATTGACGACGATTTTAAGAGTGACAGTGTGACATCCGTTCAGAATAGCTCTACATACCAAAACATACGGTTTTCTTATTATAACATAAGGATTATGATTTTATCTGATAAAAATAATGATGTCTTGCACTTACGAGAATATGCACAGCGACTTCAGTGAAATACGCAACTGGGTCCAGTTCATAACTTTTAGGTATAAAAAAATATATTTTTTTTCGTACGCGACACTTTCCTTATTATAGAAACAGTACATATGCCGACTCCCCACCCTGTTGTTTGAAGGTTCATAAAGTTTAAATCTACCCCCTAGTTCTGTTACAGTAGCCGTAACATTAAAAGCCTCCTGATGCACGACGCCCCAGAAATTAGCCATTTCCTTCCTAGTCTCTGGAGACCTGTTTTTGTCCCGCTAATGCGTTTGCGCCACGCTGGATATTATATTTACCATAGTATATGTAGAATAGTAAGAAAATCGACCAGTATTTACTAAAAATTTATCTCATCCAACCACCTGCCAAATACGACGATTCAATCAACGATACTCGAATTATCGTAGAAAAAACATAATTATGTACACACGCGTTCAAAAGTGCACGTGCAATTTGATAAATTCATTCATAAACTGCCCATACAATTTTGTACGCGATGGTACATACAAATATACAAACGACGGATTGCCCAAGTAGACTAGGAGAACTTACTTGCTTCGCTCGCTCGTTTGTTAAGACTAAATAAACGCACAAAGGACAAAACAGATGGCACTGTAAACGTTTCATCATGCAGAGATCAAGTTGATTTTTATTTATTTATTTGGGAGTGGTTTTGGGTTCTGTTTTGGAACCACCCAATAATCTTATTAAAGTCTGACCACCGAACAAACGCAGTAACAGTAAGTTAGAGAGCATCGTACTGTATTTTTCTAACGCAAGTTTAACCACCCCGTAAAAAGGGATGGGTATAGTTTTCATGTACTACTGTTACTGCATTCGTTCGGTGGTCAGACTATATCTAGCTACACGATAAATGTACATATAGAAAATTTGAGTAAAATACATAATACGCAAAACACGTCACGCGCAAAAAAAAACCCTAGATTTGGGATTTTAATTGCAAACGCTTAAGTCAAGAAAATAAAGACATACAACCGTTAATGACGAATTTAATACCGATCTTTGCAATTAATTTCTCATCAAGCCGATTTCGTTAAATTAAATATCGGCTCCGTCTCGGATCTTCGAAATATGATGAATTCTGGCTTTTTTTTATAACTAAACATTTTTTTTTAAAACACTAATTAGGTGTTGTCAGTCCCTTAACTAAAATTAAAAATAAAACTTGGCTACTGTTTTGTCACAACTATGGCTCAAAACTGGACATTAGCGCGACCCGTAACTCCCGCCCATTCCCCGGTGAGCCGGCCAGCAACTTTGTGGTCATCCGCGCACATAAACGGCCACTATTTATTTATTTATTGCCGAGTATGTGGGTTGAGGGGCCACGTAGGGTAGTTTTGTCTTTTGTTTGGGTTAAATAGGGTTTTAATAAAATTTAATGTATGAACTGTGACCAGGTAATATTAAGTAATTATCAAAACCAAAACAATAAAAAACTTGCATAATTTGAATTTTGTCACTTTGATAAGACTAGGTAATATTAAGTAATTATCAAAACCGAAACAATATAACACTTGCAAAATTTGAAATTTGTCACTTTAATAATACATATTTTTGTCAGCTATCTGTAAGTCGTAATTAACAGCAAATACAATTATTAAAACACGTATAATCAGTTAAATAAGCTGTAAGTAATGAACACTTGCCGGCTCCTTTTTTTTGAGAAGTTTTCATACATAAATAATACCTAATATTAATAAATTAATATTTGGGGACAATAAAGCTTGTGCTATGGGTACAAGGCAACGATATACATACGTATATAGATAAATACATACATATATACATAGAAAACGTCCATACCTCAGGAAAAAATATTGAAAACACACAAATTAATGCCCTTACCGGGATTCGAACCCAAGACCTCCAGCTTCGTAGGCAGGGTCACTAGGCTACCACCAACTAGGCTAGGGTGGGACAATCTTACACAAATCGACCTCGGCCCACGGTAAGCTCAATATGGTTTTTATTGTGGGCACTAGACGACGATACATGTACCTATATAATAGATAGGAAGATACATAATGTTTGCATTACACAGTGCCTTGGTTTCTGTAATACTGTGTAATTGATTTTTGAAATAAAATAAAATAAAAAAGCACTAAAATAAAATTATAAATACTAAAATACGTAGAAAACATCCATAACTCAGGAACAAAATATTCGTGATGAACACACCAGGATTCGTACCCGGGACCTCCTGCTTCGTAGGCAGGGTCACTACCGACTAGGCTAGGAGGCCGATTGTATCGATTGTCTTTTCGATTGTTGTGGATGATTGTCGATCATGATTGGCTGCGATGAAAGAAAGAGGAGTAGTGCAGGGCACCTACTACATGATTGTCAGACGCGATTCGCGACGCCACAGGTGTTAACATCCTGGGAGCAATTCAAAAGAGAGGCATAGAAAGGCAAGAAGAGAGAAGAAATTAAATTCGTATCAGTCCAATTATAAGAAAAACTAAGTTGTGCTTTTAATGTATATTGACGCCAAGCTCTCAAACTTTGGACAAAACACACCAAATGCAATGGTTTTAATCTATGTTTTCTTAAATATATTCGAAAAATCCACATTTCATGAAACCAAACTGGGATGCGCGTAAATCAAGTTAATCACACCAAGAGAGGTTTTACTATTGATCCATCCTTGTCCCACACCCAGGCTGTCATAAAGCCTGATGTGCTTAAGGTTACGGTATACTTATCAACTTGGCCGATATTACAACTTAAGCCCAAGCGTCACAACGGGTCTATCGCAAATGTGGGTAATTTACCTTTAAGTTTATAATAATGTGTACAAAACATAAAAGTTTAAGTGGTAATGTAATAGTTATGAGAGTTTCCGAGTCAAACATACTCGTATCACCTGGATAAACAAGTACTTCAGGAAAATAAACTAAAAGATGGTAAAAAGACAACTTAATACATAAGTAAGTATGCTTCTTTCTATAGGGTTTATCCACATGAAAAGTCACTCTTTAAAGTGGTAGCACAGTGGCGCGATTATCAGAAGCACTACTATACTGTCATTAGACTGTCACGTTGAGAAGTTTAGTGGCAGGCTATTTGCGCTAATGTGTCACAGCCGAACAAAAGAGTTGTCCCAGTCATATTTTCCGTTTGATACCATTGTCTTATTAAAAGAAATAGACACAAAAATACAGAACTAAAATGTCAGAAAATGTGGGTTAGAATGAAATTAGCGAACTTGCATTGATGATGATACAAGACCATAAATGTTTCTTACGAAAATGAGCTTACTGACGTAAGCATTAAGTGTCAAATTCATACACAGAACTACCAACACTGTTAAAAGTATATAGGCGGACTTACGGAACGTCATATTCCACACGAGACTATGAGTCGCACTGCTGCACTTTTAAGGCGTAATTTTTTTCGGCCGATTGGGTATCCAGTTCTTTTATCCTATATCTATGGTTGATAGTCTAGATGGTGAAGTTGTTTCGGCAATGTATTTTGGTTCTTAGTTCGTAAAAAGTTGTTTAGCGTGTAACGAACAAATGGAACAGTGAAGTAACGAAGAAATGGGCAGCTAATTAAAAAAAATCTTGAAACATGTTTAACCACTCTTTGCTCATCATTCGGTAGTCCGAAGTCGTTGCCGCCTCTTGGGCTACTTGTAAAGCCCTAGCTACTAGTTTACAAAGAGTAAGGACACTAGGGACTCTCATCGTACAAAGTGTAAAACTTGACACTCGCGACATTGTCCCACTGGAGCCATTATTTTAACTGAAGTGTCCCAGTGACATGACAAGTGTGCACCAACACTATGCTGAATGAATACGGCAGATTACGCCGTAAATGTTCCGTTTCAGAACTGAATGTTTAATTTGCGCCTCTTCATAAATTCTACGGCGAAAAGATTTTTCAAAAAGTTAGAGCCATTGAGGTAATCTTATGAACATCACGCAAATAAGCAACGCTAATTCTGACCTTAGAAAACACAAAAAAAATAGAAGATAATGAAGCTGAGTGTTTATTTTTTAGATGCATATTTGAATCTAATATATATGTCCCTACCTAGTAATAAATAACAAACAAAATACCCTGTAAATCCCCCACCTGAGGCATGGTTCCAAGGGCGCTGGCTGCGTTGCCCTTCTCGACTGCAAGAAATAGCCTGCCCGGTGGTCACCTGAGACGCCTATGAGCTGTTCCGACGAATTTTTTGGTGTGGATAACCAAGGACCCTTGGTTTCAACAGCTGGCGCCGCAAACTCATATTAATTTGTCAGGAATAAGTATTTCTGGCGTTTTAATGTTTGAGCATAGTCAGCAGCAGTGCCGGCGATGGGCCGAGGCAGCGTATCAATGCACATGGCATCCCACAATGAAGGGCGGCCTAAGGCCCCAGGGCACAAAAGTACAGCTATCGGGCCTTTTTCCATCAACTGCAGAAATCCCCGATAGCTCTAGAGTTACGGGAAGAGACTCATTTGAAAGGGCACTTCTAATTAGGTCGTTCACAGTGACGGCCCTGATCATTCGGCCAGCACTCTGTTAGCAGTAGACCGTGGTGACCCAGAATGTCTACGCGTATTTCACACAGATTTTAAGGCCACCGAGGTTCGCAGATTTTGAGACCATTGCGAATAATTCTAGCTGCCCGGGGTCTGGAATGGAACCAATGTTGCGCGATGGAAATGCGTGCAACCATAGTGTTTGACAAAACATGTACTTAATTTATTTATTTATTTAAAATTAAACTTCAACACATTGTTTGAGTTGAAATTATTGATACGTTGGATTTTTTCAAGTCCCCGCGGTTAGTATTCATACTTAGATACTTATCAACTCGTAAGACTTTATTACATCGATACAACTTTAATATATTTTTAAACATTTTTTAAGATTTCCTTATTTAAAAAAAAGGACACACAGAGCAGAACAAAAACGAAAAAAAAATGGATTAGAATGACGTAAGCGAATAATTTTGCGTTGATAATGATACAAACAGTTAATGTTTCGTACAAAAAAGAACTAACTCGCGTAAGCATTAAGTCTCAAATGCATACACAGTTCCGTCACGTTCCAAACAAGGCTTTTATGGCGTGGTTTTTTTGGCTGATTTGGTTAAGTACTAGTTATTTTATTCAATATTTTATGATTTTAAGTGTACTTTTACCTAAAAGTACATACCCAATTAAGACTAAAAATACATGTACTCGTAATTATAATGAGTTTACATAGCGCATTTTAAGTAGATTAGAATATGGCTTTAATGTTTTTACCTAAATTTAAAAAATCCACAAAAATTAAAAATAAATATTCCACGTGTTTGAACAAGCTGGATTCGTCTGGATTCGGAACCATTTTTCAAAGCATTTCAAAAAGGCTCCTAATCTTGTCACTAACTTTGGCACGCTCAGCCTGGAATAGTTGTTTCTTTGCGTTGGCACCACTGCCTCGAGTTCTGATTTATGCTCGGCCTTCAATAAGTCAAGAGAAGTGCGCTTATATTTCTTTCTCTTAACACAAGTTTAAACTGGTTATCTTGCCGTAAATCAAACTCGGATCTAACTACCAGGATCATCAGAATACAAGAAGTACCTCCATAAATAGCAGACCTTATGAAAACTATTCGTAAGAGTGCCTAAACTCGGATAAAAATAATTCCACAAAAGTAAGAAATTCGTGGCGGCAAAGAGTTGTCAAAGATTTTTTTTAACAAAAACGTGTAGCCTTTCAGGAACTGATTTTTAGGACTCTGCAGCCAAAAGGCAAAAACGGATATATACTTCTTCTGTTGCCACCGTCTCTTGTGCAGATTTATGCGGCGGCCCAATTAGCCAAGAGGCGAGCTTTTATTTATTGCGCTCGACCATTTTCCGCACTTTCGCCTTGTCGACGACCGGTGAGGTTGCTTTTGTTTTACGACTCCGTTACGATCTTTTTAGCATAGTATTATCTTACCATGCACGGTAAATGGTCAGTTTTGAACCCTAATACCTACTAACTTTACAACTTCAGCATCGGGGACTTTTATGTCTGTAAAAGACAGACAAAGCAATTTTTCCAAGATTTTAAAATGTTGATTTGTTTTGGTTATGACGCGATCGTTTGGTAGTACGGAAATGTTTCCCAGCACATGTGTCAGCTCATCTAACTCGCAATCAGGTACTAGTTTTCAGGTTGTATCATTACAATAAAAAAACCTATTTAAATATTAAAGTCAGAATCAACCTTCAGTTAATCCTGAGCCAAACACTCGGGAACGAAGTGAAGTCTAATGTAGTTTTGTAAAAAGCTCAAGAATAGCAACGACACGTATTTAATAGGCAGCTTAAATCGTAATAGGTACAATATTGCTTTTCTTCTTTTAGTGGATTAGCGTTATTGTAACGTAGGCGTTACAATTTTGACGATCGCAGAATGTAAAACGCTTCCCACTAAGTATTAATCTGCGGCCACACTTAACGTATGGGTGTTTCACTTCAAAGCAACTGTTCGTATGAAGGGAACACTACCAGGACTAAGTTTGTTTCTCGAGAACCGGCAATGGCAGGTGCCAGTAAATTTGTATTAGAAACCAGTACCGAAACCACTCTCTATTTGATTTTAAGTCCGCTTAGCGCTTAGTACAGTTAAACTACCCTCAATATTTAGTGTTTCGGTACTAAATTTCAATCTGCGTTGTATTTAGGGGATTAATTCTGCAATCAAAAATATTTTATGTCGTTGCATGTAAAAGGCTGTTTTACGTGGATTGAGGATACGATAGAGGAACAAACATCCAAACATGTCATTAACATTACAAATGAAATCGGACTCCAAAGGACATCTGAAGTACCTAAGAACGAGTAGGTATACTCGTTCATTAATCCGATAACATAAAAAAATATTGCACCTGTGTCTCTAATAACAAAGAATCGTTCGACGCCACAATTGCTCTTCGCTTCAATTCGTCGGAATAATCTACTCATCTTCTCTTCACTAGAAGCCAAGAGAGTCGTGGTATCAGCAAAAGCAGGTTACAGATTGTCTTTCCGCTAACGGAAATGCCCGTCTTCCCAGTCCTCGTTTTTATCGTTAAATACAAAGAGTTTTCCCGTAGTACATGGTCAGTTCTTCATTGGGCATGAGTGCCTATTATTGATTTTTCATGAGTTTGGAATCCCATCAATAACAATAACAAATAAATTTTATAATACAGTAAAGGTCATGCGCATTTGAGAGCATTTGTGGCGCCGCGGCAAGGCGTGCTTTCTATTTTGCCCTCTGGCTAGTGAGAAAGGTAAGATAGCAATCGTTTTCGTTAAACTAGCGCCTAAGCCAAATATTGGGATAAGTTGCTGAATTCAACGTTTTTTTAATATGGAATTTGACAGGTATCTCCGGGTTAGTTGTCTAACCCTGGTAGTCACTAGCGTCTCTAATAATAAATGTAATTGTCCATGTTAATATTAACCGACATTCGTAAACCCAGAACGTAAAAATAACCGATGGACAGTAAAAAACAGACTGTAACTGATAGTTCCTACGCTTTAAAAATTCAAAACGTTAAATGCTTCCCACGGTCCTTCGTATCAATTTACACTAAATCTAAAAACAAAGCAAATTCACTGGCTCTTAAACTACAATTTATGGGTACTACGAGTATAAACACAGATTATAAAACGGGTAAGAGTAACCCCCTTCAAATAGTGTTTGCACACTCTTATGGCATACAACACGTCAATTACGAAAAACTCGGCCCTTCTACAACTATTGATAAAATCGAGGGTTGCCTGGTGAAACCCAATAAGTATGAAAAACCTAGTTTCGAGAAAAATGAATTTAAAGATTTATGGTCATCAAACACTAATTTGGTAAGTAAATTCGTAGTTTTATAAGTTCTCCGTGTAAAGTAATTTTATCTACTTTAAGTTAATTTGTGTTTTAGCTATATAACTAATTTAGTTTTCCTGTAAGAAAACGTTTTTTACCAAGGGGTGTCGACTTATTGGGTTTTCGCAAAAATTAAAAAGCTGTTAATGTTACTTATAGGTTTTATTACCTACTTATAAAACTTATAAAAAAGTTAATCTACCCTAGTCATCCGTATAGGTGTTTTATACGGAATGATTTTTGGGTCATGGAGCAACAGTTAACAGAGTAATGATGAGGGCCACACTGAGCAACTTTCACAACTCTCTGTGGACAACCACGAATTCGGGAAAAAAAGGTCTCCTAATGAAAAGCTAATTGATATTTAGTCACTCCTAAGTATTAGTTGATCGATATTTAACAATCAAAGATTTCTTTTTCACGATTTCATGGTTGTCGTAGTGAAAGTTGGGTAGTGTGTTCTTCCCCGATACCTACCCTGTTCACTCTTGCTCCATGACCCAAAAATCACCCAGTATGTACGTAATCTTCAAAATACTTACAAAAGTCTGCCTTACTATTATCATCGATGACAATATTGTGTATTTGGGCGGCAATATCAATTTACGATTCATCAAGATTGAAGGAGGCATTGTCTGAAATTGAATAAATTAAAGAATGTGTACCAAAAACGCAATAACTTAAAATCAAATAAGTACGGGCAGTCACGGGATTATAAACTCGGGTAAGTACACATAAAGGCATACATGTAACTACATAATTATAATGATTGATCTTATAACACCATAGGGGAAAGTGGGTAGGCTTCGTACACTTTTTGCTCTGGGCCTTGTAAAATAAAAACTAACAGTTATTTAAAAATTAAATTAATGCTATTGCATGGTCCAGTTATCTGTTTATAATAACAGTGCATTTCTGATTTGATCCAAAACAATTTGGCCAATATAACGATTTTCCTAAAAAGTGGGAATTGTACGAATTTATCCCACACGTAAGGAGGCATTCGTTTCTACCTGGGATTCGTCATTTTATGAGTTCCTGTTATAATCAATGTTTAGGCATATCTTACCCATAATAACTGTATTTTGATTATATTCTTGATTTTAGTTCCATGGGGTGCATTTTTACAGTAAAAAATCACATACAATCGGAGTTTACGAAAGCACCCCAATAGACTCAAACGCGAAAACATTCAAATAAACAAATATACGTCAAATAAATCCCAAAACTATTGTTTACATAAGAACCTGAAGCGTGTATTTACAAACAAGGAAATACACGCAAATACAGAGCAAATTCTCCTTCAAGTGCAAGGTACGTAAAGACCTCTCTAAATTGCTCATTTGATAGATGTTCCGCATACTTATACTTGGGTACATTATTTATTTATGTATGTACCTATATGTAGGTATATTTATATGTGTATGTTTATACAATTATTAAAGCAATGTATTATTATTGATATTATGTGTTTCCTATCTCTTCTCGATGTTTACGATCCTGCACCAAATACAAGTTTCTGTTTTATCCAATGGTTGACTGGTAGAGAATGCCCCAAGGCATTAAGTCCACCATTTGTACTTTTTTGTAATTGGGCAATAAAGCTTAAATAAATAAATAAGTATTTTTTTCAATTCCATTAATACTTATTAAAGACAGATGCATTCAAAAAAGACAAAAAATTACTTTAGAGTTGCCTCTTCCAGTTGGAATGCAAAAAAATAATTAATATTATTTAATAATTTAACTAAACGTATTAATTTAAAGTACTTTTTGTTATTTCGTACCGTAAGCATCACTCAAAGTCGCGTAGTTTGATTAATAGATTGTGCTAAAACCCGATAAGTTCGCTCTTAAACGAAACAACAACAGTTATCTACATATTAACGGTTACAATCTTACAATAGCTTACATTTATTGTTGGGTATTTAAGGACAGTACTATAAACGCGATGTATACCTATCGTTCAGGCGATTATGTCATTTGTTTGTTTTGTTATTTTGTACCGTAAGCATCACTCAAAGTCGCGTAGTTTGATTAATAGCTAGTGCTAAAACCCGATAAGTTCGCTCTAAACGAAACAACAACAATTATCGACATATTAACGGTTACAATCTTACAATAGCTTAGATTTATTGTTAGGTATTTAAGGACAGTAGGTACTATAAACCTACCTATCGTTCAGGCGATTAAGTCATAACATAATTAAGTACCAATCTTATTGAATACGACAATTCTAAATGTATTTCTAGGTTAGAAAATAAAATTTTACCTGTTTCTAGCATAGCTGCTGCACTAATTTTCTGCCTCGGTCACCCATCACAAAACTTTTAACACATACACAGCCATCATTAACACAATACGTCACAACTTTTAACAGCTATTTCCAATTAAATTTGCAACGACGCAGCGGCGGAGCGCTTGCGATCCTGCCGCTACTTGTCGAGGCAGCGCATGACCTTGCGGTCGTCAAACATATTTATTGGGTTCTTCCCCGGATTTTTTTTTAAGAAATTTGTTAAAGTCCCGTGCGAGAATTCGATAACTAGACTTAACATAATATTTCATCAAAAAAATGTTTTAGATAAGTACTATACATTTGTTTATTGGGTTTTACTTTGAAGTAGTTTGTACATTTAACAAATAATATCGTAAAAGTAAAACCCGATAAATGGTTTTAACGTATTTAAATTCTTACTTAAATCCTTTTTAGGTTCGAATCGTACTGAGGTAATACCCGATAAGTAATAGTATCTGGTTTTACGATGTGTGTTTAGTTTAATTTAGTATAAATATCTCTGCACTAAATACCTATAAGTGTGTATTGTGTGGTTCTTGCACTAAGTAATAATAAAAACTGAAGCCTTAAATGCACTTGTAGTATTTAGTTCTAAATTAAAACTTGAAATCAAGTACTTATCGGGTTATCAACTCGGCATATTTCCGTAATACATGTCAAATCTGCTTATCCGATATTACCATTAGATTGAGCGATACCGAATCCATCTCAAACTGTTTTTACTTTAAAATCTCACTTTTTGTCACTTATTGGGTTTCACCAGGCAACCCTCGAAATAGTTTACTTCCCAAAATGCGATACAGTTTTTAAGAATAAAAAAATATAGAAGGCAGTTCGGCGTTGCCAGCTGCATCAGAGTTCACTCTCGAATTTAGCCAGGCTCAGGCACAGGGAATAACATATAAAAGTTATTCTAAAGATGTTAATTTAGAAAATTTTGCTTGCAATATTTTGAAAGTATTTGGATCATTGATTGCTAAAACATATAAATATTCCTTTGTCGATTGTTGGATGTTCCTTTTCGATACAACTATAGCCTTCAAGATATGTAAGCCGAGGCTAATAGGCATGTTGAATAAATAATTCTTATTTGCGAAAGTCCATTTTGGTAACGAGAACAATATTGCGTTGCTGTTTTGCCAAATATATTGTTTATTTTGCAGAACAACAAAATCTATTGTCGTAAGACTATTGGGCTCTGCAACGCTGCATATCTAAATAACCACGTCACTTTTATTGTGAAAATAAATAACTTTTTTATTTATTTTTTAAGTTCTGAAACATGTTTGAAAAATTCTGTTACTCTGGTTCAATAAATGTTCTGTAATATTGTCGCCCAGAGAACATCGATTTGCGATGCATTAAAAATTTAGAACCGGTAAAATGCACGCTGCATATAGGAGTGGGATTCAAAATAAGTACTAAAAAGCCCTGGAGATGCAACTATATAAGACGGAGAGGAGAAAGATTAACTACTTACCTAAAAGTGTAACAAAAATACCGGTGAACCGAAGGGCGTAGACAGTACTGTATTTTGGGTAGGAAAAAGAAAAAAGATTACGCGATTTTTTTGTATGTGGCGTTAGATAAGACCAGGATTTTTTTTGATGCAAAAAATTGTATATTTTGATGCTAGTGCCGAAAGTATGTATATAAATAATGACATTTACGCGACGTTTTTCCTTTTCATTAACACAAGTTAAGAAGACCTATGTTTTAATAATAAATATTTTTAATAAATAATAAAGATTATAACGCAGAGGTTAGTAATAAAATATGAAATACCAATATCTTTAATACATTTGGTAATATTAGGTTCGTAGTAGTATTACGTCTTGTTAAAGTAAACTAATATTAAAACTCTTTGCTAAGTCTTAGTCATGAATCGGAACAAAACTAAAAAGACAAAAATCGCACGTTAAAATCATTTTTATTTTATCACATTGGCAATTAATTTAAATATACATAGGAAGACGTAACACGATATCAGATACTGCTTCTACAAAACTGAACAAAGCGCTTAAATTTTGTTTAGAATAAATAGCATTAAAACAAGCTACTAGAAGGCTCTTCACAAAAGGCTACATTTTACACAAAAGACAATAAATTTTCCTGCCGAGCGTCTTCTAAGATAGTGTATCCATTCAAAATATTGTCAAGCGCTTGTATCTAAGAATTGGCTTTGGCCCGCTAGCGTTTTAATGTTTCTTAGGATATAAAAGATAACTTTACTTTGTATTAAGCTGTCTGCGTACAATGACAAACATATTAAGTCTCTACTAAAAATGTAACATAACTTTACTGGAGACTGAATTTAAAGAGTAAAATTTTTGAGATGTAAAATGTAGCTATATATAAGGATTTTAATGGATTATCATACGGATACAAAGTTACGGTTACTTTCAAAGAGAAGAAGTTAAACATAAAATTATCAACATCATTTCAGGTATGGGTCGTCCACTGCTGAACGCAAGCCTTTATAATGGACTTTCCCAACCCACACTTACTTGGCACAAATTGTGCCACGCACAATGAACTTGGCCCCCTTGGGCGAGTGACCTACGTGGTTCTGTTCCTGCCGCATTTACCAGGTTTTCAGACTTTGCGGGTTACGTTTACTTGATATCCACTCAAGAACATTTTTTTCCTAACAGCCATCGGTTCTTCGTTGGAATGTCTTCTCATCATCATCATCATCATCATCATTTCAGCCGAAATACGTCCACTGTTATACATAGGCCTCCCCCAAAGATTTCCACAATGACCGGTCCTGCGCCACCGGCATCCAGCGGACTCCTGCGACCTTCACCAGGTCATCAGCAATGTTATTGTACTTTGTAGTTAGTGTAGTTTCACGGTGTCTTAGTTGTATGACTGTAATACTGTGTTACAAAAATAAATCATTAAATCATTAAATCAGTCCACCTTGTGGGGGGCTTACCCACGCTGCGCCTTCCGGTACGCGGTTGCCACTCGAGAACGAACGGAATGTCTTCTACGAGTATCTATTTCCATTTCAGTTTGCTTACCCGGTTTGCTTTGTCCTTAGTTATCGTTATTTTCGGATTTCCTTAAGTCACGTAAATATATTCTCAGAATAGTTCTATTCATCACTTGCTTGGTGACTCCTTAAGGAGGTTTAGTAATACACATTTTCAAGAAAATATCACCGAATAAAGACTGAAACCACAGAATAAAAACAAATAAACTGTTCCAAAATTATAAGAAGATTGATAGATAACATGAGATAAGATATTTATTTATTTATTTATTGATACAGGTTTGCCAACAGGTGCAATACTATTACTAAAACACTTTAATCAAAGGTACAAAATCATTCCAGAGTATTCACCCAATTATAGGCAAACACAACTTACACATATCAATATCACACGCTTTACATTTTGTGACTACACAATCTAAGTTTAACACATAAAACCTTTCTCTCGCCTTTTAGAAACAGGTGAAAAAAATGAGCAAAATTTGGTAACGACTGCAAAATAGTACGAAGTACCCAAATACCTATGTACGCACACACGTTCCAATTGTTTGCGCAAAAACCAAGTTCAGGTACATTTGGAATATAAGTTGAAATAGGAACCATGTGAATTATTGAAACAGGCGGTTACTTTGTTACGGAAGCTCATAATTGAAAAGTGGAAAAATTGCTGACCTCGAGCGGTATCGTTATCGGTATGGTTTACAGACGTTTCTGAATTAATAGAAATTTCCAGAACTCCAGAGGAAATAAGACAATTACCCGTAAACAGTTTCTACAAAACCTTGCACTCCTCCTACGCACCTTTGCACTACGCCGTGATGGCTATGCTTTTACTTAGTAGATGTATTCCTGGAAGGAATCTCTTGTTAATTGCAATAAGTAAAATTGCAACGCAGACGATAACTACTAATAATCCATAACGTCTCTGTTTTACGTAGGTGTTCACCAAACAAATGTCGTCATTATCATTATCACCTCAAGACCACAAGAGTATGTTAAGTACATATTAACCAGACAGTCACAATGTAAAAAGTTCCATAATACTTGTTTTCTTGGGGTTTCTTGGAATGATTTTCTTCTTATCAGTGGTACTCTCTCGTCAGTGTAGTCGGCTGCTTGGACTACTGTAGATTGATGGTCTACAGTACATGGATCTCCTTCCATTTCTGATTTCATGGAATCACTTGGCATGAAAAGAGCATGGTCTGATACCTTAACTACGAACATCGAAACGAACGAATACCTTACTTCCGCACAAACGCCTATTTATGCAAAAAATACGCAGACATTTTAGATTTTAGACTTCCCAGTAACTCTAGACTCGCCCGCACTCTCATAAACAATAGAAGTACACGGACTTTCCCCCTCTTTCCCTCCCCTTCCATTGTCCGAGGATACACGCGCCCGATTCGGTCCATTGTTAGCCTTTATTAATTTAGCCGGACTAATCCATGATATTTTTCATAGAACAAAAAAGGCCCTGGAAAAACAATGGTTAATTACTGGAGAGGAGATAAAAATATGACTTGTGTTTTTGTTTTAAGCAACGGGTTTGAGGGTTGGGCTCGGATAAGTTTATAGAGCGTTGTGAATAAAAACACGAAAGTAAGGTGTGGTAGTGTTAAATGAAACGAGGGATTTTTACGTGGAAATAAGCGTGTTAATTATTTTTTTTTACTTATCTTGTTCGAAAAGTTAGCCTTTAAGTCGTGACTTGGCGACATAAATTCGCTTTTTATGCACTCCGTGCCCCCGCACTCCGCGCTCCCAGTCGCATCCCTTTCATTATTGAATAACATTAAGCTATAATATGGATTTAGTAAATAAAATTAAGCCTGATTAGGAAGCGACAAAGTGGTACCTTTTACTAAATCAATCATATATGCTGAGGTTTTTACTAACGCTCGACAATCTGAAAATTTCAACGAAAAAATGCTCGTATATCTGCCAGGCTATTTGTTATGCCTGTCTGTCTATTTATCCGGCTGTTTTCCTGCACAGGTTGCATTTCATATCCCATTTTTCGTAAAAAATTGTTAACTAACATGCAGTATCCTTGCTGAATTTTCTGCAAGCATCTTGCACGTAGTGACTAAAATGCGTGAGTGTTATCTGTAATTACCTAATTATAATATTAGTCAGCTAGTCTAGTTATGGTTAACCTCAGGACTTTATCTATTTCGTCCCGTAACTCTTCCACGAACTCTTAATCATTCAGGAGAGTTACGGATTAGTAGTTTTTTGTTACGCAACTTCCATCAAAGTGCACAATCACGTTAGGAACGCGGTGAAACGTTTTGAACGGGTACATGATCTAATATTGTGGAAATCTCTGGGTCAACCTAAGAGTATGTCTTTAGAAGTAAGGTTACATTTGATTGATAATTAAAACCGATGCTCGCGGTACCGATGGGGCAGAAAGGTTCTTGAGTGGCGACCATGTCCCGGAAAATGCAGCTTGGGTAGGCCCTAAACTAGATGGACTGATGATCTGGTTAAAGTTGCGGGAGGCCGTTGGTTGAGGGTGGCAAATAAATATAAATAAATACTAAAGGACATTTTTACACAAATTGACTAAGTCCCGCAGTAAGCTCAATAAGGCTTGTGTTACGGGTACTCAGACAATGATATATACAATATACAAATACATAAATACATATAAAACATCCATGACTGAGGAACAAATATCTGAGTTCATCACACAAATAAATGGCCTTACCGGGATTCGAACCCAGGACCATCGGCTTAGCAGGCAGGGTCACTACTAACTACGCCAACCGGTCGTCAAATAACCGTTCTTTGTTGAAATATTTGAGAGTGACCTCGGCTAAGACGATGATGATGCTTAAAATGTTACTTGCACTGATGGCATAAAAAAGTTTACCGTCTCAAAAAGCAACATTCCGCGAAATGAAAAGTTTTGCTTTGTTGACAAAGTCCCCTATTAATAACAATGAAACGTGATTAGAGTTTTATATCCGTAATATTTCACTTTTATGCAACATAAAAACCAATCTCTCTTTCATAGCAGTCGTAAATGGAACAAACCGTGGCTTCGCGTTTTTATTGTTTTGGCTTGGAATTATGAAAAAACTAGCGGTTTTCTACTATTATTTCATTCAGGCGGATATTGTCACGACTGAAAATTTTCGGAAAAGTAAAAACGCCATACTTTATTTTTATAAAACTAACTCTGAAATCACGGAAATCTACTCATTTATGACAAATTTTGTGTCATTTGCCACTATGTTCTGTTTCAAAGAAAATTTCAACACATACAACTTTGGACAATAAAAGCAGTAGGCACAGGCGGGTAGATGGCGGAGTCGTTTGCCATGCGTTTAGTTATAGGAAATTAGTTATAGGATTTCAGCCGATTTTACGATAAACATCCATTATTAATTTTTGATGAAAACTCTATTTACAGTGGCTATAGAAAATAATGCTATGATGAAATTGTGACATTTAAGCTACATTTAAAGTTAATTGTATGCTACAAAATATGTACTAAAACCAATATTTTTTCATGTGCAACATCTGGAGGGCCACATGGGCGTCGACGGAACGCGAGTACGCTCTTTTCTAGAATGTATCAAGGTCATATCGGTCCGGAAATACCGCTGACGATAGTTCATTCCAGAGTTTAGTTGTGCAGGGTAAGAAATTTCTAGTGAAACATACGGTTGAGGACCGCTAATTATCCAAATGATCAGGGTGAAAATTATGTCGCGTAGGACGATGACGGAAAAAAGCGGCAGGGATTAATTAATACGAACAATTTCTGAGAACATTCAATTCTAAATGCGATACAAAATGTAGAGCGAGGCTACATCTTTAGGTATAGCCAAGGAGAAAGCCTGTCTGAAGAATCCTGACTGTCGACAACAATTCGAATTGCTCTTCGTTGTAAACGGTATTAAATGGTATTTTACATGCTGAAGCAGGGAACCTGCGATGTCATTGATGTTAAAAAAAAAAGAAAAAAAATACTAATCTCAAGTAAGTACGAGTACATTAAAAATACTCAAAGGTAAGGTGGGAGAAGATTAAACAATAGTAAAGATGAAAACCCTCATAATCCCTATTTGGTTTAATTTCTTTAGTGCTGGTAGCAACCTTTAAGCCGCCATTTTGTAACGATCCGCCGCTTAGTCGATAGTGACCGCCCGGAGTGTGTAGACACGTGTTCTACATGTGCCATCGATTTTCAATCTTATCACTTTTTTGAATTTTTATTTATAAGGTAAGTAGATAAAGTTTTAGACACTATTTCAATCTTATCCCTTGACCATGTCATCTTAATCTATCTACTTTTAAGACAACAATGTGTTTTAGTTCATTATTTTTATGTATTAGAATAGGCCTAGCCAAGTTTTACCGGCATAATACGAAAATATAGTCCTTACCCATGCCTTCTAATATAGACAATCGAAAGGAATCACAAAGTTTTTTTTTAATTTTATAAGTGTTTTTAACACAACACCGTCTATCTCATCAAAAATCCATTCAATATCCTCCCACCTTATCTTATTTGACTCAGTAAACACAACAAATGAAAACGATATCTAATTTTGTAGCTTCACATTGCGTGAATAAACAGAGTATCCATAGCTATTAAATACCTATATTTCACGCAAATAACTAATCTAGTGCAAATAAATTTAACTGTAGATGTAATACCTATGTATTAGCATTCGATCTATTGGAGCAAAATGACGATGATTCCAAGTTCAACTGAAAAGTATTTTCAGTTCACATAGAGTAAACGTGGATTCAGTAAACATTAATTTGACTATTCAAAGCATTTTTAGCTTTGATTAGGCTGCAGCATTTTTTTGTTTGATGTTTTAATTGTTTACTTAGCTCGAAGGGTGATGTTGGGATCATACGCGAGAAAAAATCATTGTTTTTTATCAGAAAATTTCGAATAAAAGATCAATGTGATATTTTGTTGCTTTTCACATAATTATTTCGTAGACTGGCCAAGATTTAGATACTTTGTTTCCAATTAGTTATAACAATAGAAGTACAATTTGTCGAATTTAAACGACCGCGAGACATATTAATATTATAATAAAATTACGAATAACGCTCACGTATTTTTAGTCACTATGCGCGACATATGTCGGACACGCGATGCTATCCGTAATTTTATAATAGAGTACAATTTGATCCTGTTTATGACCATGTTGATTAGTTACCGACTCAGTAAAAATGGTTTTGAATCGCGTCCCGGAAGTCACCCTGTATACAATACCGACGTTATTTATGGTAAAAAACTTATTACTAGTTGTACCTATAGCTCTTTTAAGTTGACCGGTTTTTTAAATTATGGTTTTTACGTTTCTCCTATATGTCAAATACCTACACACTATTATTAAATGTATATCATGATTTAAGAAGATAAGGCTCAAGCTCACATTTACTTAAGTTCATGCATTCAAGTCCCAAATGATTTGACCGGACCTTAACCAATAGGTTATGAACACATAAACAGGGTGAGACAAGAGATGTGTTCCCGTCAGCAGCTGAGGTACACTTTGGTCGAGAGATCACTCAATTTCTAAGATCAGAGAGCCTACCACAGACCACTTCGTTTGTTCGCCTTTCTGCATCTTTATCGCTCAAACATGCGAGAGTAATAGAGAGAGAAGATAACAGACGAGAAGAGGATAGACGAACGACGGAGTGGTTCATAGTAGATCCTCAGTATGCAAAAGTAAATCTCTTCGATATTGTGTCACATTTAAACCTTTCAATCTAACCGGCTTAGATGTTTGAGGGCCGGAAGATTTATACTTTAAATAAAAGTCTTTTATGATAAAGGGGGTTTGGCTTAACTTAGTAGATAATTTGAGTGCACTTCTTCCACAAATCTACTAAATAACAATAAATAATCTATTCTTCTACGTAGAAATGTCTTGTAGGCCGGTTATGCTATTTTAGACGCCAAACAAGCCTCAATATACGCCCGTAAATTGCTAAGTAGTAAATAACGGAGTTTGTTAACGAATTAACGTAGAGAGCATCAACAGCTACTTGTCTGCGATTTTTGTTAATTTGCATAACAATAGGTACTGAGCAGATGACATGTGCGACATAATTTTTGGCTCTTACAGTAAAAGTAAGATCTCTCATGTCCCACCTGTATTTTTAACAGACTTCAGGAATGCAAAGAGTCATTGTCAACTTCATTTTCAAATTTATCGCAAGTAAATAATATAGCTAAGTACTTAAGTAGCTTATTTGCGTCAACATGGGTTATAAACTAACCCGGAGTTGAAGGTTTATTTCATATAGAATTTGATAGTTAGCGGAGGGTTTACGGCTAATTCTGGTTGACGCAAATGGCACTAATAGTTTATCTAATCGCAAAAGAGTGATATATATATGTGACTGTTAGAATACCTTAAGGCATTAGGTCCGCTATTTGTTTTGTATAAAGCTTAAATATAGTCTGACAAGCAAACGAACGCAGTAAAAGTAGGACAAAAAAACTATATTCATTCCTTTTTTCGGGGTGGTAATACTAGCGTAAGAAAAAGACAATATGATGCTCTCTAACCTACTGTTACTGCGTTCCTTAGCTTGTTAGACTATATATATATATATATATATATATATATATATATATATATATATATTGCAGGCACTTTTACTAAGCCCGCAATACCGAGACCTAATATTGTTATAAAATATTAACCCAAAATTCTTGTAAATGTATGCTAGTTAAATAAAATTTATTTTACTTTCACAGTAAGCCACCAGAAAAGCAAAACGTTTGCAGTCAGATATATTTGGATAACCAATTCTTAACAATTTTCTACAGCGAACTTTTGCAGGAGAAATACTCTATAAAATTGAATTTTCCTCTTTTACACACGAACAGAATTTCTTTGTTTTAGGTCAACATATTTTCGGTAATGTTTTTTTTTATGTTTATTTTATAGAACCATGAAAATATCAGCCACCTGCGACCGAAGTCAATTTGGAGTATTGAAAACAGATAAAAAAACTGGCAAAGTATGAGTCAAACTCGTCTAATGGGTTCCATCATACGTTTTTAGCACTGTTATTATTTTGATTTCCGCTAACATTATTGTATTTTAATTTGATTTAAAAAATAATATTCGTTGTTATAGGCATTATTTAAAAAGATCTGTATTTTATCTGTCTATAATATCTAGTCTTTCCCATCACGGATCAATGGTGTTCTGGACCTTTGGAAAGCGTATGCGGAGCCGGAACCAACACGCAGAGGTCCTTTCGAGAATTTAATGAAATGTAAGGGGTATATCTAGTTCCTATTACTGATCAGATCTTGAGATATAGCCCATCGACAGGACCACGACAGACATACTTCAAAATAGTATACTCTTATTCCAAATGCAAAAATGTTTTCTGCAGGTAGGCTTCAAGGTAACTTTTACAATCCAACAGTCAATAACTGGGTACACAATATGAAAATGAACCTAAATAAGCGGAGTTAAGCTGTCAAATACAAAAAATTGCTTAACCTCGGATTATGTGGTTAACCCAGGGTGGTGCAAGTGGCCCTAAGTACTATAATATGGCAAAAGATGTATTGTTCTTAAAGTTAATAATACTTAAATTAAGTTTACGAGTAGAGATACAAAAAGTCCCGATTGTCAAAATTAGTGTTAATAGTACTAGCATCCAGGTTGTCCTTCGCATGGTACAGAACCCTAAAAATAAGAAATACTGAATAATCTGGATTACTTTCCAACTTTTGACATCATAAAAATCTTTAGATCATTGTTATTGCCAATAAATATAATTTTTATATTTATACTATATTTTACATTGATATATATGATTTATATGATCATTAGGGATTATAATCATTAGGACAAAACAGTTAGGGCAAGTGATTTTAGCACAAACATTAGGGATTTAGATGGAGACCCCTTTTTTATATCCCAGCAGTTGGTGTGTATGCAGGTACATCAAAGTGCCATGAAGTTGTTTCATCAAAGCAATAACTTTTTTTCCTTTTTCATGTAAACGGCTCTACGAGTATAAGGCTTTTGAATAAAAGATCAAATCGCTGAGCACGTTAGGAAGCATCGCAAATCACGGTCATGTTTCAGGCACCATTGCAGTTTTTGACTGCAAGCCTTTTAGTATTTTACCATTTCAGTTTCCACTATTTTTTTTTCTGATTAAAAGAGAAATGGGGAGTCCTTGGTTCCTTGGAGTGTGGCTCGGATACTAGTGTGGGATGCTACCTGCGTAGACATGTAGACACCGTCATCTCCATCGAACTGATGCAAAAGCGGGCGTAGCGACTGAAAGCGCCGAAACTTTAAAACGTAATAAATAAGAGCCTGGGCACAGAGTACCATTTTGTACCATTAGGGATCGTAACTCTAACTCCATAGAGTGCTAGCGCACGCGAGTTATTTGTAGAAATCGCGAAACGTCTGGTTGATGTAACAAGTGACTGAAAAGCTGGTGTCTTCCTCGCGCAACGTATCAGCGTTCCGATACTGTGTAACTACGGGTTTCCTCACGGTGGTTCGTTCTCGTTTTCGTTCGTCGTTCGTTTCGTATCTAACCTACATGTCATTGGCCAAACAGTGACAAAAGTATATTCATACTAAAGTATGGGCAAAGTCGCGGGCACAGATTGGTGGCCATATACGTTCGGGCATGTCCGCCAGGTCTGCCAATAAATGTATGGGAATCTTGTCTCGTGGATGCCCGGTGGACATCCGCACTACAGAGTTCTAACAAATTGCCCGAACATACATATATGGCCGGCGAATCACCTCAATCAGTTTTGTCATCAGACGGTAACGCGCGGGGAGACGTTCAGGGCCCATACCACGAAAATAGAACGATTGCGGATATGTACCTCCGTCTCTGTCACACTTGCATATTGGAGTGACAAAGAGGTTATCCCGTCAATGCCAATTTCCGATGTTCGTGGTAGGCGTGCTGTACGTTGTCGCACACTATACTGGGGTTTTACCATGACATCTGAACGCGATTCAGTTTAGGCTCAGTTGTATGGAAGCGACTCAGTTTAGGTTGTCAACTGAATTGCGTTAAGACGTCATGGTAATACTAAGGAACAGTATCCGTATCGTGAAATTATAGGTTCGTTGATGTATCTCTCTATTGGAACGAGACCGGACATTACTAATACGGTTGCTATATTAAGCCAATTTTTGGATTGTCCAAATGAGGATTGTTGGAATGCTGCGAAACGTGTATTGCGATACTTGAAACATACTAAAACGTATGGCCTTATTTACACGAAGACGGGTAAATCATTGCATGGTTATTCTGATGCTGATTGGGGAGGATGTCTGATAGATAGGCGTTCTTATTCAGGTTATGTTTTTATGTTAGGTGGTGGATGTGTGTCTTGGAAGTCGCAGAAGCAAAAATGTGTATCAACATCTGGTGTCATCAGGCGTCTGGTGGCTTGATAATGGCATCCCATGATGTCCAAAGCATGTCGTGTGGCATGTTATTATAATACATAACTCTTCTTTGGCAATCCAGCAAAAACAAATAAAATACAAATTTTAAAACAGAACAAGATGTGTACCTTAACTACTTAGTAAGAAATCAATAAACAGTCAAGCTGACCCAATATTACTTTCATGTCAAATTGACATCGTAAAATTTCAATCAAAAGATTTTCGTCGTGAAATTCCAAATTGAAATGAAAAAACTTTGCTTACGCCTTTAATATGCTGCTGCATTTCCGGACTTGGTTATTGCGCGCTTTAAACTACTAAATCAATCTTTCTGCAGTTCAGAAACTGGGTCGAATTCATACTCCAATGGGCGCGGATATAGGAAGCTGGAGGAAACAAGAGCGTAGTTTATTAAATGAATTAAATGTATTAAATGAATTTTTTTTTTTATTTTTTTTATTTTTTTTTATTACTAGGTACTAATAAACATTTCCGACTTTAGTATTTAAATTGTAGATTTCGTTTAGGCCTGTAAAGTAAGAAATGTCACAGATCTGGTGTAATTGGTCGTCTGAAGCAAATATTTATGTGATCTAAGGCTTTCCTATTTACTGGCCAACGGCTGTACACTATTTTTCTGCTTGACGCAGACGGGAAGCAGTGAATTTGTTTATCGTAGCGCCCTGCAATTGGATGGTTGCCGGCCGGAGGGTAGAATAAAATATTATGTGCAATTGACACGCAAATCACTAAGACACTCTAACACTGTTAGTAGATGACGCAGTTTAATCATACACATTGGGAAAGTACGAAGATGTATTGCTGATGGGTAAGTTTCAAGTCCTATTTTTGTGTAAAAATTAAAACCTTTTTAATAGGTATTCAGTATTTGATATTTCAACCACTTCCCACTGTACGATCTGACTTAGTAATGTGCCGAATGTGCTAACTAGAGCTTAGAAGCGATTAGCTTAAAAACAGTATTTTGCGATCGAGAAAGCTGCCTGTAATTTTTTTACTGTCTGGGTTTGGTATACAATGATGGGTATCTTAGATACATAGAATTATTTATTAATTCAAGAATTACAACGGTAGTTATAAGACAGTTTCCTGCAAAACTTTATACAAAGTTTGACTTCAGGGGTCTTCTTGCTCGACTGCAAGATACTATCGTGATTCTTGTGCTAGGGCTACTGCAAGCTACATTATCTCACGCTTTAATTTATCTAATCTATCTATCGTGCCAATTGAACAGACTCCGCACCAAACATGAACTCTGTGCGGACTATCTGTTTAAGTGTGGTTGGCGAGAGTCCCTGAATGCGACTGCGTTGCAGCGCGGGCAGACCATACATGATTGTCCGAAACGGAAATTTGCCCGATGCAAAAATGCTACCCAATGGATGAAGAAATTACGAGTAGATATTGTATTATAATCGACTCTGTAAATAATGCCATACGAGTAAATAAATGTATGTACATACTTTACAATTAGTAAGATTCATGTAATATTCACGTTTTTAATAAACAAATGAGTCACTTCCAGCCATAACTTATCCAGGTAAACCATGATCATCCATCCATCGCGGCGCTCGTCACCGACTGTCCAGCACTAGATTAATGATTATACGCCGCACAGACTGATGGAGAATTGTTTGTTGTGAGAATTATCAGAGAGACATGGGTCATTTACGGCACCTTGATCAATTTGAGCACTAATTTAAAATTGCACGTGGCTCCGCAACACATCGGCCGACACAGGAAAAAAAGAGAAAGTGAATTTGATAGACTTCGGCATTGAAAGTTTTGAGATTGACCAATTATTTTGTACAGCAAACCGCAGTTTCATAACACTACAGACCCTAATCATAGTGTTGTGTTTCTGTTAGTGAGTAAGGTCGCCAGAGCTCCAAGAGGATTCACTGTGTTGACAGCTGGGGACCCACGGAGTAAAGCCCTTGCCCGTTTAGCTGTCAAGTGTCGGCAACGCGCATGTAACACCCCTGGAGTTACAAGCGTCCATAGGCTACGTTGACCGCTTACCATCAGGCATGCCGTATGCTTGTTTGTCACCGTCGTAGTATTAAAAAAAACTATGACATTGGTAAGGATGAGTACGGAAAAGAGTTGTCATTTCAAACTTTTGAGTTTTACCTACCTAGTTAAACCTACCCCTCTGCAATGCATTTGACAAAAATCATGCTCATTCTTTGGACTGACGTTTATCTACGTTACGTACGAATAGCCATACATTTGACGTGCCCCGCCCCAGCAAAAATCAACAAACTTTTTTATATAGAAAATGACGGACATTGCCGGTCCAGCTGATTAATTAGTCAAAGTTTAAAGCACCTTTTTTAATGTTTGATTTCTAATTTGAAAGTTCGACGACGATAATTTTTCAAGTTTCGAGTGCGTTTCAAAAGATTAAGACTGACTGACTGTGACACTGTGACAAGGCTGGATTTGACCAAACTTTACGATACTAATGTCAAAATCCTATAGTAATTTGACGTTACTATCTGAGAGTAAGCGTTATTCTCGAAATAAAAATTTGGTAAAACTTAAAACTAAGTCAGAAGATGAGTCAATCATTAAATCATTATAAACAGTGGAACTATACTTTTATGTCTGTGGTATTTAGTTCTTCGGAATTTTTAAATTTTGGAATTCTTTATGTTAAGTTATGTTAAGTTAATTTTAACCACTTCTCAGTGGTTGAACTGAAGCCTGGTATATTTTTTTAACCCGGCAATTCAGTAGTATACAAATATGGAGTTGATCTAATGGTGTAGTTTAAAGAACATAATTATTAGGAAATTCTTAGCAAATGAAATTTGAATATACCGGGTGGGCCCTATAACACAAGCAAAAAATTTAATCGTAGGTATTACTCCCCAAAGTGGACAACGTTTGTTCAGCGACTTTTTAAAATAACGAGTGTTTTAATTTTCATAACATTTTAAAGTTTTTTTTTTTTATGCTATAGGTGGCAAACGAGCAAACGAACAAACAGTTTGTTTGAAGACGCAATGTACTGCGAATTTTGTCATATTTGTACGACGATAAGAGACGTCAATTAGGCTAATGTTAACGTACATTGAAAATACTATTTAGTTTGTATAAAAAAGTGAAAACCTAGTACACTATACCCAGAGAACATAATTTTTTAAAGTTGTTGAACCAAAGTTGTTAGGTTTGAAGAGTACAACCTACGATAAAAAAAACATATTGTCTATACGATATTCACGGCCCCACGCGGTATATTATAAAATAAAAAAATCAGAATACTGGTTCCATATTTCATTAGTATCACTTACAGGCTACGTTAGTATGCTAATTGCTACGCTTATATTTATAACAAGCCCCCTCCCCCGCTTCATCGATCCCCTCTCTTCACATGCAGATCTATGAAGCGGCCAAGGACGGGCGAATCCCACCTGTCCGCGATCATTTGCAGGATTCTGTTGCCACTCCCTCGCACACGTCTTATAAGGGACACGTCTTATCAAGTTAGAGCTCATTGTAATGATGTTGCGTAGTATTACGTAGTACGTGAAAATAACAGGTGGTAGAGTCAATTTATGAAAGTGTGCACCAAAAATAATTTTTGTTACGTACTTAATAACTTGATGTTATTAAAAAAATTAAGAATAATGATACAACCGCTGCTTTGGCAAGCTCATGTTGTAATAATTTACATCAAATAAGCTTGTCTAGCGCTAACATGCTGCTTATCAGGCTGGGCATATGAGATCGTTCCGTTTGAGTTATTGCGCCATTATTGTGCAAATTTTGTGCATTTACGTACGTATCGCAAACCAAGGTGTACCCTAATGTATAATGCAGGGGAAAATATGCTTTGCGACGCCAACTATTTTACTTTTACCGCTTAATCGTTGAATTTTAAATGCGACAAAAAGCTTTTTCGGGGACGTCTGGGAATGTCGCAATTCGCGTTTTAAGTTGGAAACATTTCTGACACTGTCGAGTAA
Source organism: Lathronympha strigana (assembly GCA_949128165.1). Classification (NCBI taxonomy): domain Eukaryota; kingdom Metazoa; phylum Arthropoda; class Insecta; order Lepidoptera; family Tortricidae; genus Lathronympha; species Lathronympha strigana. Next base: position 3,688,958 of record OX421914.1, read on the forward strand.
TTTGCATACTGACAATTTTGCTCGCGAAATCACTTAGGACATGAATTTGGGACCGGTGTACTTTTAAAAGGTTCTTTTTTATGGTAACCAAAGTTTATAGGGTATACGATTTCAAGCTTACATGATAATTAACATTATAATTTAGAACGCAATCAGCGTACGTAGCAAAGATGCCAATCGCTCACGCTTAATAAAGTATCGTAGCTACCTCTCTCTATCGCTCTTCCTTATGTCATGTTATTGTCACACTGACAATGACAGTTGCGTTTCAGCATCTTGGTTATGCACCCAGGGCTAAATAGTACCTCAAAAATCTAACGATTGCGGATTTGTATCTCCATGTGTGGTTCGAGTCTCCTCCGAAGTTATGAATTTTTCCAGCTTTCCTTCCTTCCAGGAAAATTTGGTATCGTTCGTAGACGTTCTTAAAAATAATAATTTTATACATTGTAAATATCTCGTTAGAAATAGTAATTATAAAGTTTATAGGGTATGAATGGATATATTTATTTACATACAAATTAAATAACAAGAAAATAATGACTAAAAATAAAATTAAATAAACAAAGAAAATACATTTAAATTAAAAAAAAAAAAAAAACTAATACCTACCTCTAAAACAACCCACACTGCATAGTACCCGGCTCAAAGGTTCCCATAATGCCTGCAGCATTCCCCCGCTGCACAGCAATGGAAACCTGTTGAACCAGGTACGACCCTGAGCGAGGGTCGCAATTATGATTATTATTATCAATTATTATTAGGTCGAGGGTATGAATTGAAAGAGATGTCAGATACTACAGAAAAAGTGACCAAGGCCCCTAGCCCAGTGGTTCGAGCGTCTGCCGCGAAAGCAGGAGTTCGCTGGTTCGATCCCAGCCCTGCTCACAGGGGCCATTGGTCACCTTTTCTGTAGTATATGACATCTCTTTCAATTTATAATTATTTATAATAGTAGTGTGACTACTTAAAAAACAAAAAACATGAATAAAAACATTTATTACATTTAATAAATGATTTGATTCGTGCTTTACAATTTTATAGGGTATGATTTTCGAGTGTAGGTATTATTCTCTTTTTTATCTTTTATCCCCTTTTGCGACGGCAGATTTTAACTGTAAAATGTAAGGCTGTAAGGCACCGTTAATTATTTATCAATTTGTAGAAATAATAAATAATATTAATACATTTAGCAACTTCGACCACCGACAATCGGCGTCTACGGCGGTATATAATTAAATTAGTTTTTTATTTTATTTAGTTAGGTTAGGTTATTGTCAATTAGTGTAACAAAACTAATGAAAAACTAAATTTTTGACCTAAATCCATACATTTTTTTTAATAATACTAATACCTTATTACTTATTGCCACCTATGTCATAATTTTCAACTTCACCACATATTGCATACCTATGCTACATTTTATAAGTCATTTTTTTTTAAAATTTTGCAGTTTGATCTAGACTTTTTAAACTGCAATCCCACTAATTAGCAGTGATAGTAAAATGTATCATGAATTGCTATGACATTTGTATTCATTTTGTGATTCGGATGCTCAATTTGGCATTAAAGTTGCATCGGCTTTTAGGCTCAACAAATTGCAAGTTATTGTACGAGCAACGTTAAACAAGAATTAAAATGGCTTCAGGACACGGGTTTACGGTCTCTGATGGTGGGATTGCAGATTCGTAATTATTTTATTGTTCAGGGATAAAGTTGTAATATGGTGAAGTCGTACACCATGTTTTTTTTTGTATTGCTTTAGCGTCGGCATGTAGCTTGGTATAATAAAGGAAACATAATGGCTAGTGTTATTCAATTCGTATTTTTTTTATTCTTTTTCATTCAAAATAATGCGGTGATACTTTTAGTTTGGTTTTTGTATAATCGAGTCATAAAATGCAGAAACACTGGGTACATCCCTATTAAAAAACCAGACTTTAAATGGGTATTTTGCTGCTGTTTTTAATTGCAGCCGTATGTTAATCGCGTCATTTGATTATTTGCTAAGCAAAATTGGAGTCCGAGGGCGCGAGTCGTCGTGCGTCTCGCTCCTCCGCGCGTCGAGGCGGAGCCAGTGTGTCGTACCAAGCGATTTTCCTATACAAAATCAAGATTCTGCTTACAAAGTTAAAAAACCCATCAACGGACGCCGCTGCGAGATGCGGAGCAGTGTGACGACCGCTTAAGTCTGGCCTACCGATTGTGACACCGAGTACGGCGCTCTACGTTTTGCGCCTGCATTTCTCTGCCGTAGCCGACGAGGTGGTAGAGTACAGTCGGTGCCCTCACATAAGTATCCACCCCACGTATGCAAGCGCGTAGCGCGGGTGGATACTTATGTGAGGGCACCGACTGTACGTCCACCAGAAGACCAGCTACAAGCTGAGGGTGCGCCAGCTGCGGTCACGTCACTACGTGCACTTCAGCATGTTTGTGGTGCGCTTGCTGCGGCCGCTGATGGACACCATCGCGAGCCTAGACTTCTGGCCGAAAGGTGTCGAGTTTCGGTAGTTCCGGGGTAGCCTGCCGAATCCTACGCCCGATCATTCGACGCAACGGAGCCACGTAGTTACGTCGCCTTAATTAAATTATAAGTGGTGTTAAGTTTGAACTTCTCGACGCTATGTTTTTTTTGTATTTGTTGGTTGCAGTGCTTTGGTTTTTACTGTAATGCTGTAAAAAACACAAAACAACCTATATTACAATAAATATAATGAGCACACATAAATAATTAGATCATAGTAAATGAAATATTAAATAATTCATGAACATCGTAAATATCGTAATACGCTTCCTCATTTAAGAATTCCTTAAGTGCCTCAACAAACCGCTCATACGAAGGAACTTCCTTGATCTCCGGGCTCAGCCAGTTATATATTTTTACGCCAACTACCCTCAGTGAGGGTATCCAATTAATTCAGATTCTCGCTCGCAAATCTCGGGAATCATTAAACACCATATTATGCACGGTGATTTTTTTATTGCTTTGACGTCATGGGCGCATTCTTTAGCTAAAATTAAGCTAATTTCTCTAAGACACTTCAGCATTCTAATCTAATAATGTAGAAAATAATGACTAATTAAATTATATCTCATATAGTATTTGCAAGTGCGTAAACGGAATATGAGTATTCGATATAACATGAATATGTCAAAGTTGCCATTTACTTAGTTATCACTGAGTGGTATTCCAATGGGAGCTACCGTATTGTCGCTCACCAGGTGGCGCCACTCATGCGTGGATCCTGTGTCAGTATGAGAGAATTGTCACATTGACGTTTGAAATGTTCCCGCAGGACCCACGATCCACTAGCGCCACTAGTGGAAAATCGACTTGCGGTAATCCTCATTACGCACTTGCAAATACCATATGAGATAAGAATCCCGACACATGAAAGTGTCGAAACATCAGTATATAAAGGTAAATTAACTAAATTCGTGATAGACCTGTTCTCAGATTATAATAATTTACAATTATTATACTTTAGGGGGTAGGTAAATGGTGAAGGGTCGGTAGTCGGTTATTCCCATAAAATCATAGACATTTACAAGTAAAACTATGAATATGTGTGGTGACCTCAAACCCTTTGTAATAGCTTCATAATGCTGTGTATGTGTAGTCTTTGATCAGTGAAATCGACCGCGATATTGTCAAAGCTTTCGAATATCAAAACGATATCGTTAGGTCAGATCTTAAGCCTTTCAGAAGCTGCCTTACTCGATTATTTCCACAGTTTCATTTAACACATACTATTTATTCCTATCCACATTCCATAATTTATAAAAAGCAGACAATAACATTTGCATTATCATTCAGCTGTCACACACAATTCAAACCTAACGACGTCAGCTGGCTTACCCTTTCAACAAAAATGTATTTATCAATAATGGTTTAACTAATACCATTATACCCGTGGATTTAAGCAAGGATTATGTAGTACATTTGGAGAGTTGGATTAAAAATCGCTTTCAATTCATACCGGCTTTATAATACGTACTATATTGTAATCAAGCCCTTTTCAAATGGATATTGAGGACAGTTTTTTTGTCTTTGAAATACAGAATAAATTGCGTTGAATAGCGAGTTCGAAATTTATTAACGTTACAATATAACTTATTGTAACGTAGCAACGTATTTTTAAATAATAATAATTTAATTGTTATTAAAGTTACGAAGGATTTTTATTTATGTTTTAATTGTTTTATTTTCTATTCGATCGGGTTAAACGTTATCTCAAACAGCTATTGTCAGTTAAAGAATTAATCCCAATATGTGGGTATTCCAAATCATTATACAGCAACATTGATGCATTATAAGTAGGTATTAAGGTCCCTTAAGGACTCCTACTAACTAGGATGGGACAGGACGGGGCGGGACGGGACGGTCTGTCAATTTATATATTTAGAAAAATACTTAATATATGTGATGTGCAGTACATAAAACGTAAAATAAAAAAATAAAATTCCCCTTCGCTCCCTGATATCGGTCGTAACAGCCGGTCTTAAATCTGGCGCGTGTTACTTATTTTTAACCGAGATCCGTTCATTATTTTTTTCGAAGTTGAACTTTACGAAGAAGCGGTTTACATTGGAGTTAGGTTTCTGATAGTTATGAAATATACAAAGTGACCTTAGCTATTGTAAAACCCTGAAATCCCATATAGACCTCTTTACTAATATCTCATCTTAGTAATGTTCTAACGTAAATATTTATTTGATTAGAACAAAACATAAAAGAAATATTATTATACTGTATTTATTATTGACAGTGCCTTTGCCGATTTTCTTCAATGATGACATTTGTCAACAATCAAAATCTTATGAGTGACATAAATAAAAACGATAACCAAAAAAGATGAAGAAGGTTTTTTACATACTATTCGATAAGTATTTATTACCTCATGAGTTTTAGTTGCATGCAGACTGCTCCAAGTAACAAAGAGTAATTTGTTAATTTCTTCGTAACCACTGCACCGATTGTTATAATATTTTGGATAATACATAGTGAATATTTGGTTCTAAACACCGTAATGCATATGAACGTTTCGGCTTTGTCCAATGGCTAAAGAATTTTAAACTCTGAACCAACCTCGTGTTATATTATTTTCGAGTATGTAGGGGCTTTTAGGGCTTATCAAATGGAGCGGAACTCTAACGCAGTAAATATTACGCGCCGTTCGAACAGACAAATATGCAAATATAGCGTAAACGACTCAATATATCAAGTTAAACACACATTGTGCTGAATAAAATATCAGTTAGGACGCCACCAAAGGTTACATGTTTCAATTCCAAATGAGAATTCAAAATATTTTAAGTGCCTTTTACTTGGGTTGTTTTCAGACTTTAGGCGGTAAATAGGCAATTTACATGTATAGTCTGTTATAAATAATTATGGTTTCAAACCAATACAAAATGCTAGTGTTAATTAGGTATTAAGAAGAGAACGGACGACGATTAACATGTGAAGGAATAATCTAATAATTTAATCATTTTTGCGCCGAATACATGTTTGTACCATTCGGGCTCGAGTCGCTGGGTCCATGGGGTCCGGGCTCTTTGGGTCCTTTCGAGAGCTGGAAGTTACCTCGTTTAACGTATAAGTCTCGCTATACAGCGGGGTAACGCAGCCACCATCTTCGGCACCATGCCCAGAGGCCCTTTCTTGGACCTGGCAGCACAGAAACAATGCAGTTCATATCAGAAGAGCACTTATGATATGTATGTAGATAAATTAGTATATGCAACTATAAATAATTAGGCATTAAAACACTCGTGTAGTATAAAATTTATCCTAAAGCCCTTCAGTATAAACTACTAGCTTCATACAGGTAATGACAAGAGGTGAATTGTTAACTTTTCACTCATAGATTTGTAATTTAAAAAGAATCAATTTGATAGTTCTTTAGAAATACCTAGTCTAAATTATTTGTAATGTAATAATCTTGTAGTAACGCATTACTAACGTACTGGCCTACACTCTAGAAGAGGTTCTTAAAATATGTACATACTTTTTCCATACAAACATTTAACCATTATTATCAATGCATACATTTTGACGAATATTGTGACGTAGAAAACATATTTATTATATTGTAGTAAATTATCAGTTATTCATTAATTCAATAAGATGCATGCATAACTGTCTGTCAATTATAATTTTACTACTTACTTATATCGATATTAAGAAAAAAAAATCATAATAAAGCATTTTAAAGTTAAAAGTATATATAGTAATGCCAACGTATCGTAAATATGACGAAAATTCGTACTTTAAACGACAGTCCGATGAAACTTTCATCACACGGCTGTTTTCAGTAAAACACGGGTTCAACTTGTTCTCGCAGAAACTTCAGTTTGACGTCACAACAGCTGTTACTTATTCTTGCCTTCCATCGTTTGCGCCTTGAAACCTATCTTTATTTTATTTTGTTTCTATATTTCATTTATTTTTATTTTTTGTTCTAATATAAACTTGAAACTAAAACACTCAAAGTTACTTATTTCAGTCGCAGAGAGGAAATCTTTTTTCATCACACCTGCTCGTAAATGGTGATATTATATGCAAGCATACTTACACTTAAAGAGCTGTATTATTCCCATGGTTTTAAAGGATTCTCATACTACTTTACCGCCCGCCCGGAGCTCGCGGAGGACCTGCCCCGCACGCGCTCGCAGCACACAGTCACTCCGGAGTACTGTGGACTGTGCAACTACACTACCGCTTATCATTATTGTTTCTTTACCTGTATAGAGTTTATTTATTTCCTCGCAAATGTGATGAAAAACATTGTGTGTACCACGGGCAGTAAGGGTATTACTAACTCGGGTCATTTAAAGCCCTCCGCCTACGGCGTCGGGCTTCAATAGACCCTCGTAAGTAATGCCCTTCTTACCGCCCTAGATGCACAATGTACTATTGTTTTTAACTTTGGTTTCATTTTATTTTAACATTATTTCTATAAACTTAAATATCAGTGGTTCGTAATAATTGAATAATTTAATTTTTTAATTATGTTTGTATGTTGTATACACAAGTAACTTTTTTGATTGACGGGGAGAATTCGCATTCTCTCAGGTATCATCTTAACCCTGTGAAAATGAGTGCTGTAAAGGGCTAGAAACTTAGGGTCATGGTGTTAATAAACGCGATTAACCCGTTCTTAAGTGTTTAATTTCTATGAATAACAATCGCGGTAACAGAAGACAATATTAGTATTCCTCAGTTCTAAAAGGCCTGAAATCGATGATCTTTACGTGTGTATTAGTGGTATGTGCAAATTGATCCATAAGTCAAACACGATTAGCTTATATTCAGAGAACGTCGCTGACGTAAGGACATGCTTCAGTGAGTAACCATTTATTCAGATATTTCAGCAAATTACACTGAATTTCTACATCAGCGCTACGACGTGTTACACAGATAAAATACCTAAGTAGGTTAACTACACGTGTTTCAACTATATATATAACTTTTAAATGCATATTTGAATAAACCCTATTTGTCCACCTGCTAAATATCACGATTATCCGACCAAGGATACTCGAGTATATAAATAAATAAATAAATATTATTGGACATTCTTACACAAATTTACTAAGTCCTGCAGTAAGCTCAAGAAGGCTTGCGTTACGGGTACTTAGAGAACGATATATATAATATACAAATAGATAAATACCTACATAGAAAACATCCATGACCCAGGAACAAATATCTGTGTTCATCACACAAATAAATGCCCTTACCGGGATTCGAACCCAGAACCATCGGCTTAGCAGGCAGGTTCACTACCAACTACGCCAACCGGCATATGACATCTCTTTTGATTTATAATGTTACAGAGTTACAACCTGCTCAATACAGACGAACTTCCTAACTAGGTTTATTATGAACTAATAATTATTAAATTTCGCAACTACCTTCTTGTTTCAACTTGTTCCATTAACCTGAAAAGTTGTTTTAACTTAAACTTTAGTGACGAACTGTACGTATATACCGGGTGTGGCCTATAGTAGGAGCAATACATTTAATCGTAGATAGTAACTATAGTAGGTAGTAGAGTAACAAAAATGGTAATCCGTATAAGGGCAAAATCAGCATCGTGATTGGATGAGGAAAGTCTTAAAAATGAGAAAATATTACGTTTCTTTGTAGATAAGTGCAATATTTAAAAAAAACATAATTAGTACGATAGCGAAAAGAAGATAGTAATCTCAAATCTGCCATAAAATGATTTAACGTTTTAGTAGGTAACAGTAACTAAAAAACGGTACCTACTAAACTATGACATCTTGTGTTTTTCGATTATTCGGATTTATTACCTACTTTGAAATAACAAACAATGTAAAGTGACTGGACTTAGAAACTAGATATTGAGACATGTCCTATCATCATAATATGGATATTTAATATAAAGTAAAAATTCTACTCGTATAATCATAGCACCGTTGACAAATGCTTAATTATACATTCAAATAATTAGAATACGCTCAATCAATCAAGTGTTTTCATTAAATCTACATAATTGTGGGTCGCTCCGCTAGATTTGGGCTTTTTAAAACAATGGCTATTTGTTTTATGAGCCTGCGGTTATTCTACTGAATGAAACATTCATGGATCAATGTGATGATTAAATTTCGAACGAATATGTCTACGCATTTATTAGAATACTTGTCTATGAGGGTAATGAGCTACGTGTTTATGAGCAAGTTTGATGGTATAATTTGAGTGTACAGTCAGTTACAAATACAGTAAAAGTACCAAAAATTGGCACTTTGGCTGAATTCGTATATTTGCATACGTGAACATTTCGTATATTTATTACCTATAGCTGGATCTAATGTTATTGTCACTGTGACAGAGTATAAAGGTTTAACACAACAACTGAACTACACAAAATTTATTTGCCGTACAGTCAGCAAAAGTAACTTTTTATATTTTCATCACACTTGCTTGTGAATAGTGATTATAATATATGCTAGCATACTTAGTCTTAATCAACTGTATTAAGCCCATGCCGTAATGGATTTTCATAGTACCTACTTTACCGCCCGCCCAGACCGCCCGGAGGCCCACGGTGTACTGTGGACTATGCTACTACACTACCGCTAATAATTATTGTTTATTTACCTGCCAAGTAAGCTTATTAATTTCCTCGCAAATTTGATGAAAAACATTGTATGTATCACGGGCGGCACAATCATTACAAACTCGTGTTAAAATTAAGATTAACCCACAATATTAATATATTAAATACGTTCCTTTGCAAAGGTTTTACTAGAGAATGGTCCAGTAACGTTAATTACCTACCTAAATGTCATGATTAATTCGCCTTCATTGCACGATATTTACGCACTTACTTCATTGCACAAAATATAATTGGTCTTATTTCTAATTATTCGTTAATAAGCTGATAGCTGTGAATTTCATCAAATAAGAGTAAACTATTCAGTTTCGTATTGCGCTGAATCATTTTACCGTCTCTCGACTGGAATGGTCACAAATCATTAAAAAAATATGACCAAATTTCAACCAGTTCCAAATTCAAAGCGCTCACTACTCAGTAAAACTGTGTCCATACAAAGATCTATTCTCGAACGGTATGAATCGTCGTAGTTTTGAGGGGCTTTGCCGATAGTTGCATATTGGACGCAATAATTGTCGGCACCGCTGGGACTCCCGCTGTCAATTTGTCTCGGCTATAGTACGTTTTGTAAGCTACTACTGGGAAGGCCAAGGAGTAAGGAATGGTTTTAATGGGGGAATATTTTTCATTGATTTCATCATGTCAGTGATTAATTGATTATTTACTAATTTCATAATTTACTTTTTCCATTAGCCAAATATGCAAGTCATCATGAATCTTTAGAACGATTTTTTGCTATCGACTACATAGCAGAGACGATATTCATGGCGGACATACAGCATCCTTCTTGCTGCAGTCTTGATCCAATCTGCAGTTTGTCACCGTAGAATTATGACTACTGTTAATTTATAAAGTAACGCGCGAGATTGTAAACTAACGGATAGGTTATGTTGGGTTAGTTTTTAATATCCGTAGTCAAATTACAAACTGTCAGGAGTTCACAATTTAACGGTGACATATATACACCACACACAATCAGTTTGAATTGTCCAATCGGCAGCGACGTTCTGTTAAAGCCCCATGGGTTTAACATAACGTCGCTCACACAGAAATAAATAATTACATAGAATGGCTATGTGAGCAAGGCGCGCGCGCCATGAATATGCCCAGCCGATCATAGTCTCCGCGGCAAACAGTGTGATCGCCCGCAGTCGGTCGCAAACTTCGAACGCACACCGTACGCGTAGAAAATATTCAAACAGTGAGGGAAACATGGCGTGCTGTGCCATTCTGACGCGCAGGGTAAGAAACGAGCACACGAGTGTGTCTAAATGAGGCATTTTATTTAACCGATAAGTTTCTTTTATTGTGATATTAACGAAAAGCTTTTTAAACAGACGAGCCAGGCGACGCCCGAGTCACATGACGCATAGTGTTGTGCCACGCACTGCTGATTGTCGATAATTTTTCTTAATTTTTTCATTCTACGTTTTAAGTGCTTTCCTATTAATAAACAATAAAATATGTTTTGTTTGCTTATGTAATATCTGGATGTTAAGATATTTATTTAAAGTGTCAAAGCCAAAACAAGTGTACCTAATACCTAATTATAGTTTAATTCGACTGAACGATTTTAGGCACCTACCCTTTTGAACATAGGTATCCTCATTAATTTATTTTGTGCTGTAATTGTTAGATTTACTTAATTATGAGAAGTTTTTTTACAGTGAAACCTCGATAACTCGAAGTTTGTGTCAAATTATAGTGCAATCTCGATAACTCGTATTTTATAAAAAACTTTCAATTACAATCCTTGGATTTATATGTATAAATCAGAGAAAATGTTTAAATAACACTAAAACTTTGATAACTGGTACTTTTAACACAAAGTCAATTATTATAATTAGGTAGACTGTTCATTTAAATCTAAAAGTATCTAAACTAAAGATAATATAAAACTAGATAAAAACTAAAATATAATTGAATATAAACTCGAATAAATCTAAAGCAGGCCCCTGTTATTATTGTTATTGAACTTTCAAACAAGAATTTATTTCTTATATTAACTTAATGAGTGGCTTAATGAGCGGTTTACTTAATGAGTCGATTTTCACTCGACTTTCAATATTTACGAAGAGCGTCATCAGGAGTGACCACCAGCGACAGAGGTAAATGAATTTCCAGCTTCAAATCATATCACAGACTTGAATAAGGCAATTATTGGAAAAATATATAAATATAAGGTTTCTTACTAAAGAATTTAAAACCTGGATCAATACGACTAACTTCTTACAAAATATATTCTGTTTCAAGAACAATGAGAAATATGATAATCGATTTCATCAAACAACGTCTCTATAAAACACTGGATACCAATTACGTATATAATATAGTAAATTTGTTTGTAATTTAGTAGTTCTTATTACAGGTAATTATTATTATATTTTGTTTTTGTTTGCGAATTCAATGAAAATGGATCTTTTAGTATGAATATTTTGTAAGTGTTTTTTTTTTATCCGAGAAAGGGTTAAACGTAAATCGAATAAATTTTTACGCGCAACTTTAAGAATAACCAGCCGTATACAGCACAACACATATTATACAAGTAGTACCTACAGATGATTCTACCATACATTTACAGATTTAACCGTCGGGTATACCCGCCAGGCAAATCCAGTTTTTTTAAAATCCTGGTTGCTAAAATGTGACATGGTCGGTCGGCGCTTACACTGTTAATAACGGTGCTCCTATTCCTATATCCGACACCAACCCGATGGTACCTTGGAACAAGGTACCTTTACCCCTGGAACGTCACAAATGACATTCCAATTGCCCCAATTTACCAAAAGTGATTACAACACAAACGTAGAATACTTTGTACCGAAACGACAGATCGTTAAACGTATTAAATACAATGGGACAATGTCATTTCATACCGGAAAAATTAACACGTGCTATAGCTATAATACCTAACAATTTTGTCTATGACATTTGCGTATTTGACATAAATTAAGTAAGTAGTTTATTTTCTTAGTACCAGGCGATAATTCAGACAGTTCTGAAGACGATGGTGTTGTGGAGGAATATTGTGTGATGGTGTTATTGGTGTTCCTAAACATAATAAATATAGCAGGTGAATAGAAAGAAAATACTTAGAATAGGTAATATTAAATATTTATTCCTAAGTTTTAGAACTTCTTCGTACGGAAATAAGAATTTTCATGTATCTGCACACTGTACCAGTGACAATGTCATTTTATGTATTAATTCAAAAATGACATGTACTTAACCGTACTCTGGTCGCGGTTTAATAATACTTCTAAACCGACCGCCTTCTCCAAAATTTAGTAGCTCACTCTCAATTTATTGCAGAACTCTGCGCTTGTCACTTCTGCAGTATTAATAGGCCAAATTTGAATCAGTTTTGTTGCTCAGGCGTCTTAAATTAGAACGCCTTCAGTTCTATTCAAATTGTAATTGCTTTTCAAATTCTGCAGCCACGCGAATGATTCCGAATAAAATCATGAATAATTTGGTAGTAATTCAGCAGAAGGTTAAAAATGTTTCCAACCATTTTTTTATTGCTTTTTGGATCATGTATGCTTGGGGAACTAAGGATGGTATAAAGCTTGAACTCTATTTGAATATTTATAGAAAAAACTGTGCTATTTTAACTGTCGTCTGTCATTTTTTTTTCTATACCTATTACAAAATGTTTTCTTTCTATGACTCTTTCGGGACGTAGCCTGTATTGTCGGGGCTTATTTTAATTTTAAAATAATTAATTAAAAAGTTATCTGTTAGCCAATTCAAGGTTCTTAAATGTAGCTACTTTAAAAAGTAAATAGCCCGTAATATATATATCACACATACCTCAGTTCTACGAATAAGATTGAAGGTGACAACTATTAGGGCAATGTCAAGCTCTGGGACGTTTAACTTAGCCCAGAAATGGCAAGAGATTAGTTTTCGTTTGTCATATTCTTCTTACAGTATTTACAACCCACTATAAAATGTCACTTTTTAAATAAATTGTAAATACTCCATCCAATATAACTAAGAAAATATAAACTGTAATATTTATTATTTATTTATTTATCGCAAGGCTGCAAGGAAGCCGCCACCTCTTCGGTCACCAGTTACATCACCCGACGTCTAAGACTTATGGTTTAAAATCTGGGCAGTTTCAGCCGCTCCAGTCGCTTTTAAGCCCTCCGCAGACCGAAACGGCGGAGCGTCGGCGGGACGTAAGCGGCGCGTTGTATAACACTGATTTAAATACGGTGACTCACACCGGCGCCGCGTTCGCGCCGCGACCGCGCTGCGCCCGCGCCGCTTTCGGCCTGCCCAGTCACAACAGCGCGGTGACGGGGCGGCGCGGTAGCGGAGCAGGCGCAGCGCGGTAGCGGAGCAGGCGCGGCGCGGAAGCGGAGCAGGCGCAGCGCGGTAGCGAAGCAGGCGCGGAGCGGCGGGGCCGATCAGTAGTTTCGCCATGTCTTTCTGTTTGTCCGTCCGTGGCTTTGCTCAGTGACCGTTAGTACTAGAAATGTTGTTTTAGGGTTCCGTAGTCAAATAGGAAGCTTATAGTTTCGCCATGTCTGTCTGTTTGTCTGTCTGTCTGTTTGTCTGTCTGTCTGTCTGCGGCTTGGGTCAGTGACCGTTATAAATATAAAACTGTAATTTGGTATAAATTTTACACAAACATCAATCACGCCAACAGTGGCAAAATACAAAATCCAAAAACTTATTTTTCGGATAAACAAAATTTTTTTTTCGTTTCAGCTCTAATCAAATGTTAGGTATCGTTGGATAGGTATTTAAAAAAGAATAGGGGTTCTGCTAAAAATATTTTTTGATAAAGTAATATATTCGGAGATATCGCTCCGGAAGTTAAGAAAAAATCCCCATTCTAACTTTTTGACGCAATTAAGTAAAAAAACATGAAAAAAATTAGAGAGCTTTACGAAATAGTTAAGAAATTGGTCAATTAACCAATTTTTGTACTCCGCTGTCCGCCGCGTTAGAGTGGCGGCGGCCTTTGATGCACCGCGGCGGCACCGCGGCGGTACCGCGTCGGCACCGCGGCGGTACCGCGTCGGCACCGCGGCGGCACCGCGCCGGCACCGCGGCGGCAACACGGCGGCAACGCGGCGGTCCTGCCGCGGTGCCGGTGTGTGTCAGACCGCGCAACGCCCGCGCGGCTGGCGCGCGCATTCTGCGCCGCTGACGTCCCGCCGACGCTCCGCTTTTCGATGTGCGGAGGGCTTTACATAAGTTCATCGGAGATGAGACGATCCCAGCGTGACCCATGCTGGCATCCGAACCAAACTCCAAATAATCAAGGACACCCAATCGGGTCTCTTGCCAACATCTCTAATAATGCCAGTCGGCTCAAGGAGAGCAGGGACATTGATGAATTTTTTTTAGCTTACGCAACGCAAGCTAAAAACAAATAAGTCTAGCCAAGTCTAACTTACGTTTCTAAAATCTGTAGGTACTTACCATGAATTCACCCCGACCGTAGTATTTACTGAGTGACACTGACTCGGATTGCATCCCGCTTGTGCAGCTACTATACAAGTTAGTGCGAGCAAGACAGATAGTGACTGTTACTAGTGAATACGGGCGAGTAAAAATAACAGTAAGGGCACGTGGCGATCTGTTATCGCCAAGCGAACTTCGGTCACTTATCTAGACAATTTAAGGGTTGTCTCCGCTCCTCTCCATTTACTAAGTTTAACTTTGGACATATTCCATTATTTCCCTCTCTTTGTTTCCACTTTTGTTTTGAAGCTGTTTTAAGGTAAAATATTGAGCCAAGCTTATTAATTCATTTGAAGTTGCGACAGATTTAGAGACCGTAATGTTTCAGAATGTAGCGTTGATGGTAATATGACTTTTTTTATTTTGTAACTACGGATAGTTAGTAAAATAAGTACTGATTTGTTACCAGCACTGGCAGCCATGCGGTAAAGCGTCTGATTTTCAATCTGGAGGTCGCGGGTTCAAACCCCGTTTCGTTTTTAGTAGCTTTTCGGAATTCACGTAGATCCAAAGTATTATTTAATATTTATCAGTTGCTTTTTGGAAAAGGAAGACATCTTGAGGAAACCTGCAAACAATTGCCAGTCGTCAACCCGCTTAGAGCCAGCGTTAGGGACTATAGGTCAATCTCTCTCGTGCTTGAGAGAAAGCCTGTGCCCAGTAGTGGGACTTCTATTAGCTAGTTTATATATTTCAACTGTTTCTAAGAATACTGACAAGCTGACTGACAGCTTAAGCTATAGGTATTACTATTTTTTTCAATTGACTCATTTCTGTTACGGAAAACAAAAAATACATTACACTTATTTAAACATTCACGAATTTCACACACTATAAATTTACTAAACCCGGGCTTAATCGCGTTAAACTTTGTCATCCTAAACTTGCAAAGAAACAAGCCTTCCCTGAATCACCAAACCTTTACACCCGTCGAAAACAGGAACATTTAAATTTTCAGACGAACAGAAAATAAAATGGCGCTGCGGCCGTCTATCACCAGATTAGGTAAATGGTTCGGGGGCTTCGCACACACATACGTACATACACTCACGCTGATTTAGGAATTGGACATGTAACTAGGGCGCCGTTAAAAACTGGGTGCAGCAAAGTGCAGTTGCACTTAGTTGCGGTGAAAGCTTTGCGTTCGAGATTGTGACCTGATTTTTGGTGGAAATAATGTTTTTGTCTAGAAATTATCACGCTGGTTGAACTGTCGATATAGGAATATCCTATTTGTAGAATTGAATGTCCTATTACTTATAAGCTGACTGTGATTTAGACGTTCAAGGTTTTAGCTGGATTGCGATTGTTAATTTTCACCAAGTGACTAATTCTCGCCACCGAAATTTTGTATTTCTGAAACTCATTATGATACTGATTTTACGAATGCCCCTCCCATTAGTAATAGAAATTACTATGCGACTGTTTTTGACAATTGACATATTTACGATCGACGAATTGGAACACTAAGCCACTCTAGAACCATGTCAAATTGACAAGCTGTAAGATATTTCTTACAATCTGAAGCGTCACATGATATAATATAGTCCTACTACTGTTGACTGTACGGAGAATAGCGGGGCTCATCCATGATAACCAAGTAATGTATAGTAAGGATCTATATAATAGGAATCCCTAATGTTGTTTATCCTATTTTAGCGTTCCCTTATAACGTTTGACATAATGATCATTTGTCCTAAAGTCATATGTCCTAATATTGTTTTTCCTAACATGTTTTACATAACAAACCCCGGCTCCTAGTCCTTCCCAATGACTGTTTCGGAACTTATATACGAAATAGCATTTGATATTTACCAATTACTTTTCAATGTAGGAAAAAATCGTGAAGAAACCGGACTTATTCCAATAAGGTCCAGTTTATGCTCTGGTTTGGAAGGTCAGTGACAGTCGCTTTCGCAAAAGTAGCGCCTTGGGATTAGTTGCCAGAGCGGCTCCCAGAGCCGTGACGTAAGCCGGACAATACAACGCTAGAAAAAGGCTCGTCCATGATAAGTTGATAACAATTAGATAGTTATTGATAATTTATTTCAAAATAAGAAATGACAAAGTATGATAAGTATGTAAAGTATGACTGTGTCACCATCTAAATCTCACCGGGTGAGATTCAAAAATCGCTCTCCTGGACCCGTAATGGTTTTATAGGCCCGTGTATGGTTTAGTGTCGTGTAATTCAGTCGAGTTCATTAATAGGTATGTGTATACTTTTTCACCTTAATACAAGGGATGGAAGTGAAGGAATGTACACATATTAATTCATTGGTCATCAGAACTCAACGTTTAATAATAGACCCGAGACTTTTAAGAACAATTATGAGCTGCATGCGCTAGTTTTTCTACAACAGCTTAAATAGCGAAAAAAAAACTCGAATTGGTGTTCACTACCCTTTTTGTAGGTATACTGAAGCATGCCTGAACAAATGCTTTTATTGCCTGAGGCAAATAAATAAATTTGCCCAACCCATTTGAGAGAACGACTACGGGGTCGTTCTCTCAAATGGGTCTAGGTAAATACTTATGGTTAAAATTGTTGTTTTAGCACTGATTCCATTTAAGGATGACTCACACCAGGGCGATCTGTTTTATTTAAAGCTTTATTGCACAAATTATAATTAAGAACATTACCTGTTTATATATCCGGGCACTTGGCAGCTGTTCATCGGCAGAATTACAAGTAGAGTCGCAGACCAGCTCAACTACATACTAGATTCCTCGTGGTCACCGTCACTGCACATTATGCAGTCCTGTACTAATTAAGTATGGAAGCGTGACAGCTTATGGGATGACTCATACTAGAACGGACGGGGCGGGACGGGACTTAAAAATATAGGAAATGTGGAGAAAATCACTGCCTTGGCCGAGATTCGAACTCACGACTCTGGGATTGACGCCCATCGCTCTACCACTGAGCAATCGAGACTTCTATAATATTATGTAGGGCTGCTATCCATCCGGGTTTCCCCGGATTTGCCCTAGTTTAGGGGGAGCGAACGGGCCGGATTTTTGAAACTATCCGGGATAATCCTGGACACATTTGGATTGAAGTGAATCCCTAGCAAAATATATATATATTTCTAAATTAAAATTTGTTTTCTTTATTTTCCGGGGCGAGGATGCGATTTCAATGAGATGTCCGGGATTTTTAACTTTCTGCCCGGTTTCGGCACTGTCCGAGATGGCAGCCCTAATATTATGGGGATTTTTTTCACTATGTTATCCTTCGTACGGGTGCCTAGTTAAGAAATCCATTCAGTGCCAATCACGACATAATTGTCGTTACGCCTCTAATTGCCATTTTCGCTGCAAAACGGGAAATGCGTTCAATCTGCTACAGCGTAGTGCTACGAGAAATTCTTAGCAGTGTATGAGTATAATTATTAACATTCACTTGATTTTTAAGCATCGTGGTATCGTTAGTTGAAGTGTCTGTTTAAAAAAATACTCTGAGAAAAGTTTGTTCATCAGTTACAATCATTAAGTAACTTGTTTTTTTAAGATTAGAAAAATAACGGGCGATTTAGCTTTAATTATTTTAGTCATCTCTATGAAGTATTAAGATAAGATTACGTATTCCCATTGTTAACGTTATGTTGAGGAAAATAAGAGGTTTTGCCAGTTTTTAAATTGTTATCTTAAAATCGCATGACGACCAGCGCACGGTTTTTCTTATACTAACAAGGTATATGTACATATCTAAGTATGTTACAATTAGTAACGTACAAATCGCAACGGTTAGCACTCACGTATTTTTATCACAATAGGCGTGACATGTTTCGACTGCATCGGGCCGACATCGTCGGACAGACAGAGTGGTGTTGTCACTTTCGCGGCTCGGGCATCACTGCCCGATGCAGTTTAAACATGTCACGCCTATTATTGTGATAAAAATACGAGAGTATTAACCATTGCAATTTTTATGTCATTATGACTCACGAAAGTTTAAATTATATGAACGTACAAATCGATTCAAGAAAGCAAAATACATTTTCCGCGCCAGCTTTCGTGAATCCATCTGTACTTTGTGATGGTAAGATAGGGATAATGATAATGACGCGGGGGTCCCCGACTTTTTTGCGGTGATTAGATCCCGTGTTGCCTCATTTTGGAGGAGACTACGCTGTTCCAGCAACAAAATACTTGTGGCTGTTTCTGACGACATAAGGAGTCCAGTGTTTAAGCGCTGGATATCTGTTCACATGGACCAGAACAAAAAATGACTTTGCACTTATATCAGTGTGCACTTATATCTTTTTATTGTAATTTTATTTTAATTTTAATGTGAGTGACACCCCTCTACAGTGTTAAGCTTAATTTTAATTTTATTTTATTTTTTTCATTTAATTTATAGATGTAAGCATACCTATGGGAACTGATTGCCTAAAATAAATACTTTTTATTTTATTTATTTATTTATTTTATAATCAAATAAAATAAACATGTAAAACTCACAAATTTATTACTACCTTAACATAGGTGACTGTACGCAACGAATAAATTAGAAAACTTTAAATAATTCAGTCAAATAAGTCTCACAGAGATTCTTGCTCTGGAACTCTTCAATTAATTTAGGCTCAAACAGTTTGTTAATTATATTAGCGACTCTACCATCATACGGTGCCAACGCATGGTCCGACGCCAGATGGAATATCTTGACAGGATGCTTAGTATACTTCGATAAGTTGTAGTCATCAGGTAGCTCCTGACAATTTGGATGAGGTATCGCCTTCATGAGAATGATTTCTGATTCCAATTTGAAGTCCGGTTCATAGGTTCTGGTCGTTTGAATTCTGTTATACGCTGATTCGAGGACTGAGCGAGTGTATTGGTTGGAGTAGTGAACTAAGCTTCTAAGTTTCTTTAAACATAGATCAATCTTTTCCGACCAGGATTCTGCTTTCTCTAAGTCTTTTATGAGTTCCTGGTCTTCACGGCCAGCCATGAGGCGGTACATGTGCTGAACTATGGTGTCTTGTAGTTTGATATCGGATAAGTTCCCGAGGTAGGCGTTTAATTGTGATCGTAACGCGTCTGGGCTGCTGTCTAAGCAATATACCACTCCAACGTGACCTGAAAAAAAATTACTAGATTTAGTAGGTACTTTTTATTTTATTTCACTACACGTGCTAATAAAAAAATAGATTTTTGAAAAGCTTGTAGCCTGTTTGCTTTATACAGGTTGTATACAACTATTTAATATCAATTCCATCACTTTCAAATCACTTTTATAAGTATTTATTATTATAAAAAGAAGGAATCGAAGGCCTATTAATATTGTTAAAGAGTTAGTTGTACCCATTTGTCAGTTCTGACGTTGGTTTTTTGTTATTTTATGTTCTTAGTTAAAGTTCTCTTAGTTTTCTAATGAAATCAAGTAGAGTTAAATGACCTCTACATAATTTGGAGGTATATTATATTATAATAGCTATTTGTGCAACAAGTGCGGAAAGTAGGTGATTTCCGACGAGTGTATAAGCTGACACGAGTTGGAAATCATTTTTACGCACGTATATTATACAATGTTTTACCATGCATTGCGCGAGTAATAATTATTAGCCGCAGCGTGCGGTGCGGGGGGGGTCGGTCATGCAGAAAAGTATTTAAAAAATCCATTCCCACACTAGTGTGAAAAAGTACTACTGTTAGCACGATTTGGCTACATTAGAAAATGCAATTTTTGAGCACATTGTAAAAAAATGCCTTCCTATTAATTTATTATGCATTAGGGCTGCATAATAAATTAAAAGGAACAAACAAACATTGTTGCACGAAAAAATTTTAAATATAAAATGGAAATACTCTGTTCGTTGAAACAAAATGGAACAAAACATTAGTTTAAACTTTTGTTTTATAAAACTTTTAATAGTATTCGCGTAAACAAAAACAAAAGGAATGGATGGTCTTTATGTGCTCTGCTACAAAATAGCTGCTATAATATTTCTGTGTCGGTTAAAAATAAGAACCTCACCTTCTTTTTCAATTAACGCTGCTAACTCCAAAGCAACATTCACGCCAAACGAGTAACCGAACAGGTAGAATTTCGACTTTAGCTCGAAGCGGTTTTTCATAAACTGGAAATTAAACACCAATTAAGCACAAAGAAACTAAAATAACTCCAATTTGTTAATCAAAGTCAAATCACCGTGGGCGCTCGAACTACAGTCAACACGAAAGAAATCAGTAAAAAAAATAAATTAGATCAGAACTTTCGGTTTAAGATATTCTCCTGATTTAACCTTGTTCAGAAATCGTTAGAGCAATTGATATCGGGGTGTTTTTATGCTAAACTTTATTATTTGCAAACAATTTTTGAGAAATTGCTTTTGCGTAAGATAATAGAGATGCGAAACTTTAGTATTTATAAAATGTATACAGTATTTTTAAGTATTTTTAAAAGTAATTTAAAAATTGTAATTATAAACGTAAATTATTAAATTACTTTTTAAACTAAGATGAAAATTGTTTGTAAGAAACGCTATTACATAGTAGGGGAGGCCAAGATGCTGAATTGGTTGTTACTCGAGCGTCGTGGGAACTTTTGACTTTGCATTTTTATACATGTTATCCTGGACGCTAGATCTTATATTAACCTTTCGAATGCGCCTGTCAAATATTTACTATTAAATTGACACTTTAATCGAGGTTCAAGTATTAGGGAGCAGATCTGCTTCGGAGGTCCTTAACAGGGCACATTCCCCCCATATAATTAGTCTGCCGCGCCGGAGTTACTACCAAAATCCCCTCTTGGGCTCCCCTACTGCCAAGTAAATAGTTAAAATGTAGGTATCGTAATAAGTATGACAGATGTTATTAGTTAAGTTATCTTTTTATACCAATCTTCCTAATGCTTGTTATGCCATCAATCTATGCGGCGTCTTTAGAAGTAGCGGTGGTTTATTCCCTGGTCCCTATAAGACAGGTTTACCTAGTTTAGGGCACAGGACACTAATCCTAGGCTTAACTTTCTATAAAAATTAAGATAACAAATACATGTACAAACATACAACAAGCTGTAATTTAGATTCCCAAATAAATCATTTTTCATTTTTCATGTCACGTAATTATTTTCTGTCCATACATTATTTTCGAAACGATCGACGTCTTGGTATTTAGGTGTTGATAAACTCGGGTAGCCTAAATGTCCTCAATAACTTACTTTCATTATATTCAACGCCATCTGTTGTACATTATCGTTAGTCAGATCCGGGCCCAGTTGGAGCACCTGCACTTGCATCTTCAGTCTTTGGCATATCGGCAGCAGCATCTTATGGTGGCCTTCGAAACCCGGTATCATCATCAGATACGTCGCTTTTGGATCTATCTCTTCTTCTTTCTGAAATTTTAAGTTCAAGTCAGGAGTCAAGTTTAGCGAAATCTGTTATTGAATCGCACACATGAAATGGAAATGTCAGAAAAACATGAAAAATTGATTTTTTTTTCTGATGCTGGCGACAATCCAGATGACGATAATCGATAACTTATTGAAACATTTGGAACCGATTTCGACCACTTTACTAGAGTCACCCGTTTAAAATATCATTTGATATGTCCAGAAGTTTTATTGACCAAGGTCTCCCTTTCAGCTTAGGCAAACATGAGTTCGTATGTCCACCCCAAGATGCCAATCGCTCTCGCTACGTAGCCTATGTTAGTTATCTCTCTCTACCACTCTTCCTTATTAGCGCGACAATAACAGTTGCGTTTCGTTCGCGACTGATCGTTAGCAATTGGCATCTTGGCTACGTACGCTGTTGTTTTTCTCTGCAGATCGCATTTCTCAAAGGAAATCCTCATGAAATGATCTGAACAAATTTTATAGGTTGGAGATTTTTTTGTCGTTTCGTATTTTGGGATATGTTTGATATTGTATGAATTTGTACAAAGGGCTTAACGGCTACGGGTATATGGCGCTTAAGACCTCGCAAGGTCTACAGAGCCACTAGACTACTAATCAGGTTAGTTTACCCAAAAAATAGTATAATTGCTCACCTCTGCCGCGTTAGCTACTTTTGTAGGCATGTTGACCATCGGCTCCGTGGCCATACATTCATCCCCGTCAATGAATGTGTAGAAAGCGCCCAAACCACTGTTGAAGTTAGTTCTATACATGTTCACGTTGTTGCCCAATGTTTTGATGCTGGAATTGAAATTGTTTGGTTTTAATTTAAGCGGCATTTTAACCATTAAGTGGGGCCTAGTTAACCTATTCAGTGCTAAGGATTTTTCGTAGCGCTACGCCGTAGCCGATAACATGCATTTCCCGCTTTGTAGCGGAAATAACGCGTAGCGGGGTTACGACAACGTGTCGTCATTAGCAGTGAATGGGTTAAGTAGTTATCCATTTATTTTTGGAAATAACTCGAAAATGAATATACATCAAGCGGATAAAATTTGTCTTTTCAATTGGATTTCCTTAATAGGTACTCTAACTTTATTTATGTGACTAAATTGTATTGAATTCACTGCATGTTACTCATTTTGGAGCTCGTCTAGCGTTATATAATTTAGTTTCTAATTTTGAATTGAAACAATTATAAATGTTTAAAACAAATCGGTAACCGGGCGCCATTTCAATTTCCAAAATGTATGTAAGATGAAATCTAATTTAAATAAATACAGCTTTAATTCATAACTTTTATTTCATCGAGATTTCGTAAAATTACAATAATAGAATATTTTCATAATATGTGTTTAGTTTTAAATTTATTTTGTACGCCTTTGTGAGTACCTCCTTGTTTTTACTGAATTGCTTAGAGAGAAAGGATAAGTGGTTTTTATTTTTACTGTATAATATGCCTAATTCTGTGGAACATAATACTTGATTAGAATTTACGGTCCAAACCCGAGTTGCATAATCAATAAATAAACATGTAAGAATATGGTAGAAAATATGCTAAACTAGGTATGCTGTGTTTGAAAACTAAATAAAACCACACAAATGCTACATGATACAACTGAAAATTATTTAAATTTAATCTACAAGCACGCATAAGAGTAAGATTTGGAGTAGCAGCTTAAGTCATCCTTTAAGTATGACTCACACTCGAACGGGACGGGACGGGGCGGGACGGGAAAATCTGTCAATTTCCATAGAAAGCGTCAAGTGACATCCGAGGGCTCCGAGCTATCACGTGATTCTTTATATATAAATTGTCAGATTTTCCCGTCTCGCCCCGTCCCGTCTCCCGTCCCGTGCTAGTGTGAGTCATCCTTAAGTAGCTAAAAAGTTATTTCTTTATTATCTTATATCCTTGTATAAAATTTTCATTATCATTATATTACCTGGAAATAGTCATTTTTCTCAATTTGTCGACCGGTAAAAATAGATCGTATGTTTCGTTGATAAGAAGACGAATTTCTCCCAAGTTGTTATTGGATAAACTTAGGTTATTTAAGGACAATTTATCATCGATGTCTTCGATTCGGCGAACTCCTATGGATAGAAAAAGATACTTGAAATATTACAACACATTTTCAAAGAATTTGTAATATAATAAATAAACTATTTAGAAGTAGAAAAGGGTAAACTTATTTCAATATCACAATCAAACTACTTATTATTTCTAAAAACAACATTTCTATCGGAATTTCTTTTATATAATAAATCAAACAGAAATTATGTTAAGTTATTAAAACTATTTGTTGTTTTTTTTTTTTGTAATAGACTGTCCGGCGATTCACTCGTCATCTATAGTGCCAGCACAGGAGAACCGCAACTACTGCAAACTACTTCTTGCGAGATACTTCTCACAGTTGTCATTGTCTAATCCGAACAGTTAGAAAATGATATGTGTCTTTCTCGACTGCGAGATACTACCGCAGCACTCTTGTGCAAGAAACTACCGATGGAAAGTGAAGACAAACTCTATCTATGGAGCTCACCGGTGCAGTCTATTCTCAATAATAATATATTTAATTTACATGCAACATGCACTTTGAGTGCCTAATTAGTTACAAATGAAATATTAAAAATAAAAAAAATAAAAAAGAGAGACGGGAAAACATATGGAGGTAAAATGAATATACATTTGCTTCGTGTTTTGTAAGAATAAATAAAAATACACCTCAAATTTATATAACACACTGTGTGTAACTTACCCAGAACCTTTTCAATTTTCTGCAAGAAGTCGCCATGTACTCGCTTCTTCAAATTGAATGTCGAAACGTTGTTGTATTTCAGTTTCAAACTCGTTTCTAGCGCTTTGAACACCGCCGACACGGACAAAGGCTTTGTCTTCGAGTTCTCTGTGTTTTGGTCAAACTAAAAAAAGTTAAGAAAACTTAAGACGTAACTTCCTGTTAAAAATAGTCGGTTTAGTTACGTCTTTTGTTTGGAAGTAACTGACATGAAAGGTTACTGCAGTGTTTGAAACAAAGGTTGAAATTTTATTTTACTACTGGTTGCAAAGTTGACAGGGTTTTGTCTTAAAACAGTGGCCGGCCAAAAAACTGGACAAAATCATTGCATTAGTAAAGACAATAAAATATAACAATAATATGACGATGAACATATTTCAGAGATTGGACTACACATTCTGGAAATAAACAAGATGGACAAAGAACGCAAGTCATTCAAGATTTGGCTTAGGCGCTCGTTTTACGAAAGCGACTGCCATCCGACCTTCCAACCAAACTAGACCTAATTGAAATTAGCCCAGTTTCCTCACAACATTTCCATTCACCAAAAATCGATTGGTAAATATCAAATGTTGTTTCGTACCGAAAAACTCATTCGTACAATCCGGTAGAATTTGAACCCGCAACTTTTGGTTTGAAAGACGCACGCCTTACCTTACTAGAAGATTATACTTTATCTTACCACTTTTAATGAATCGATGTGCAGTGCCAAAGCCGGCAATCCGATTTCATTCCTTGATTGACAGATTTTGTCCACTACTGATGACGCAAATTCGCCAGTCACGCTTTCTGACGAACGGATCAGTAGTGCAAAATATCTAAAACATAATGAAGTACAATAAAGATAAGTGCGATACAATTATCACTTATGGCAAGCTAACTTGCCCTCTACAGCTAAATTGAAAAATAAATCGAAAAATATTAAGTCGGTTATTTTTAGTTAGGCAGAATGTAGCGGTTATTTATATCCGCGTTATTTAAAAAAAAAGAAGTAATGGCTTTTTTGTGCTATTGCTAAAATAAACTGTAGGAGGAGATACAAAGAGCAGACATACCTATATCGCTTTTGCTACTTAAGGGGACAACAGTTTATTTATTATCCAAATAACGTAGCAATCAAGCTGCAAAACAATGCAATGAATGAAAAATTAATCTAAAACATTTACCTTAATTCGTTGCAAAGATTCCTCGACACCAAATCGAGGTTGTTAACAACCAAACTCTTATTGTAAAACTTGTCAACAAAATCCCGTTGTTCCAAAGTTTTCTCAATCGCATCAGGTTCCTGAACGATGAAAAGACCTTCTATTGGACCTAATTTGGCCGCCTCTTTTAAAAAGTTTGCGCAACCTTTTTCCGTTTGGAGGTTTTCTGAAGATGTTGCGACTGAAACCCCGGCGTTTTGCCATTTCCTGAATTAGAGGTTTCTGATTAATATCAAATAACATAACTATGATAGTTTATAATTATTGTATAAAACGAGAGATTTACCATGTATATTGGTTTTTGTGTGCTCCCGATATTTCGGCCGAACTAAACTGAATGAATGAGTTTAATTATGAGCTCACAAAAACAAATATGGTAAATATCTCGTTTTAAATGTAAATTTGATTACAATGTAAATGACCTCGTTAGCTTAAAATCGTATGTTGTGATAGTTTATTCAAAGTAAAGGGTGAAGAAGGCTGTTAAAGCCAAGTTTTCATCGATTTTGATATTAGAGTGCAAGTGTTAAATACTTTAAACAAGCTTCTATGAAATTATGACGTTTATTTCACACACTTTCTTAACATAACACTTTCATAACACTTTCATAGTCTGTGCTATCAAAATCGATGTGAACTTAGCTTAGTCTGACTCTAATCACTTAAGCCGCATCGTGTTTTGTTTTATTTTCTAAATAGACAGCCGAATCACAATGCTTTATTTTACATACGTACGCAAGCTTTGTGCGGGTGTACCCTCCAAGAGTGCTGGTTTTGAAATGAATGGCGAGATTGGAACCGCCACGTTTTACGATGTAGTCGGCTAACTCGATGCCCAGGCCGTCATCGTCACACACTACCACGTATGTTTGCGTGGATGGAAACCATATTCTGAAAGAAATGAGCAAGTTAATGAGCAAAAGAACGCTGTAAAGTGGGCCATTCCGTCATTTTTAAGTTTCAGAATAATATCATAAAAAGAAGTGAGATTGAAACCGAAAATGTCCAGGAATTTTACAGTAACGAAAATAGAATAATAAAAATCAGATACGAGTATATAGAAAAGCAGTGGTGGGAGATCATGATCGTGTTATTACTTTTCTGAAATTGTTGATCAATTATTTTACATCTTAATAATCTTACTTTGGCGTCACGCTGAATCCATTACTAAGAGCTATAGGGTCTGTCATTTTAATTAGCACGCGACCCCTATGTCTGCTGGTTGCGACGAGTCTGAAGGCCTTAGAGATCGCTGTAGGTGGGTACACCACGCGGCTGAGTGGACGAACGGCGCCGGACTCAATTCCTTGGCAGATCATGGCTTGCAGTTGCTAAAACGTTCAAACAATTGATGAATATCACAATTTTAACATTATCTGAGTACTAAATGTTCTAAGTAGTTTTATTATGATGCAAGTACGTTTTGAGAGAAGAAAATAAGAGGACTGACATTATTCGAGAAACGAAAATTTTGGCTATTTGTAGATGAGTGGCGTCAGCAATGCAACAGTTCTTAATGTTGTCAATTATGGGCATTTTGATATTGAAAAGGATCTAGTAGAGTTGCAGTAAACGTAATAGGATTACAGATTGGTGTTTCATGAGCGTTATTTATTGAAGGAAAACTGATTCATTTTGTTTGAACGTCTTAGCTTCGAGCAAATTATGTATATGGTACTGAGGTACTGCCGCCAGATAGCTTAATATTGGACAAATGTTCTAACTTTGATAGCTCACTTTTTCATAGGCATAACATCGAAATACCTAATCGATTTCATTTCAAAATTACATGTATTCAACATATTCGTTACCTTGCTAATTTCTGGATACTCCGGTTTGAAAATTGTCGAAAGACGTATAGCTTTGTAGTTCTTTTCATACATAACAAACGCCATGCCGAAATTCTCATTTGCTTCCATGTCTTCATCGTTGACGTCTAGGAAGTCGGCAAACGGTCCTGCGCCTTGCATGGTTGCCTGAAAAATTATTTTATTTCGTAAATGCCTGTCTTATCTTACATGCTTATTCCAATCGTTATCCTGGATCTGTAATTTTGACCAAGTCCCCCGTCCGTCAAAACTAAGAACATCAAAGTTATACAGCCGTGTTATACACCTTAGGCGATGTCGCG
This sequence comes from Lathronympha strigana, assembly GCA_949128165.1. Lineage (NCBI taxonomy): Eukaryota > Metazoa > Arthropoda > Insecta > Lepidoptera > Tortricidae > Lathronympha > Lathronympha strigana. The sequence goes on from OX421914.1 coordinate 3,717,079, forward strand.
GCAAACCAAGACCCGATTAGACGGTAGTGACAGGACGGACTTGACTACTTTCGGTTAGACTGGCCAAATGTGTCCGGGGTGTTAAGTTTTTCTGTGGGCTTTGTTTGACTTCGATATTTTATATAAATCGAAGTAGGATATTTGTCACAATTACGACTTTTAGGTCAAAAGTCGGTTTTTTTCAAACAATATAAAAACCCAAACACTGGGCTTAAATTTAACTGAAGAATAACCTTTTTCAAGAAATACGCCGAATTTAAATCTCCTTATATTTGTACATACCTCTCGCTGCATCCCAGTAAGACAGTTGATAACAATATCACATTCTTTGCCCCCGTCCACCATTGTTCGCTTCAAGGAATCAATGTCACGGCTGTTACCGATCTGGTTCTCTGTTGAACATTTATTTCAGTCGATACATTACAAAAGTGTGCCACTTCTGCTCTTACTTTTGAAGCGGTGAAGCTATTTTATATACATCTGCATAACAGTATCGTTAAATTTATGGCGATTTACAGATAAATCAGAACCTCTGTAGGTAGAACTGTGAAATTCACAGCATACTCTAACAATTATTTTTTTGTATTGTATTCTCTAATTGGGTGAAACCTCATGGTTGAATATTTTAGCGACTTCTATGCTCATAAAGTAATGAGTGGAATAAATATTTAATTAAAATTTACCTTTAAGCTGAGGGAACATCCTCATCAAGAATCGTTTCTTGTAAACGTCACTGACTGCCGTGTACACTTCGCAGCTTGATGCCAGACATATGGAGATGACAGCCTGCCCTAGAGCACCTGCTCCGCCAGTCACAAACACACGTAGACCGCGGAACAATCTACTTCTTACACCCTGGAATAGAAAATATAAATAAATCCATGTACACTATGACTAGGTACACAATTTCAATTAAAACTGCACGAGGCCATGGCAAAGGAGCCGATCATGGAGGACCCTTGGTCTTTCACATGTAATAATGTCTGGTTATTGAGAGGACGACTTGCGAACTAAACTGATCCCTTATTGAGTCCGCACCGCTCCCGGTGGAAACCATGCTTTAGGTACATATGTACATTCGATAAAATAAATAGATCATTCTATTTTACTTCAGAAGTTTTTCGAGTTTGGTATACATGGTGACCTTTTTAGATGACTAAAGTCATATAAGTAATAGAAGTCACGCAGTTGCACTTTAGGGCTATACATCAAGTTTTTTACACATCCCCTCGCGGGTACCCCAGGGCTCGCACCTGGGCCCTTTTCTATTTAACCTGTATGTAAATGATAGCCCTTAGCCCTTCTTTTCAGTATTCATCTAAAATGCTTTATGCTGACGACACTTACATTCATAAGATTATTAGGAATCACTATGACTGTGTAACGTTACAATCTATCTATACTTTGCTCCTTAGAGGTGAGGCGTAACTATGGGCTCTTAACTATTGCTTGTAACATTCTACGAGGGAACTCGGATTGCCCAGAACTGGTTACACAGCTCGTACGCCTGTTCGTTCCATCTATAGCTAAGGCCCAATTTAATTTTCGACCACGAAGTCGTCACCTATTAGATGTGCCTAAAACACGCACTATGTCCCATGGCAAATCACCACTTGTCCGCGCTCTACGATATACTAATGCGCTCCTCGCATCAGCACCGGAATGTGATGTATTTGCAAGTAGTTGGATGGATCTGTGTAAAGAATGTATGAAGTTCTGTGAGGCGATGGATAAGCGTGAATCTACTGTCTTGTATTAGTTTTGTTCTCACATTTGTTCTGTTTTGTGTTTTCTTGTCTGTATTATGAACCTAGTTGTATAAATAATGCATGTATATCATAAATTTCGCAGTGTATTAGTTTGCTGTAATGCTGTGTAAATGTTTTGACACAATAAAATAAAATAAAAATAAAATAAAATTATAATATTACAGGACATTCTTACACAAATTGACCAAGTCCCGCAGTAAGCTCAATAAGGCTTGTGTTACGGGTACTCAGACAACGATATATATAATATACAAATACATAAATACGTAGAAAACATCCATGACTCAGGAACAAATATCTGTGTTCATCACACAAATAAATGCCCTTACCGGGATTCGAACCCAGGACCATCGGCTTAGCAGGCAGGGTCACTACCAACTACGCCAACCGGTCGTATTATTTTGTATATGACTGTTTCTTTTTTAAAGAAACTAAAAAAAATGTACTGAGGTATTGAACCAAATAAGCAAACCGTCTACTAACTAAACAGTAGTACGCTAAAGCATATGGCAGAGGTACGGTGGCCGCATCTTCCATTGACCAATGTGCAGGGACGGGCCATAGCAAATTCTTCTCTGCTTGTACAGTTGAGGAGAGTGCACCACCTTGTATGAGCCCCATCACTTTGTTGCCACTGTTGAATAAAATATTTTTTAGTATTGAGGTTCTGCTCAAATACATTTCTATGTATTCTTTAGATACAGTCAAACGTTATTGCTGCTTATGGTTTGGTTTTTAAATATTTGAATCGTCATTGGACTGTAATAGCCCGATATCGTTTATTTCAAAATATAAACTTACTTGCTATCAATACCACTGAAATCCATTCCAATTTGGACTTCCTTTCCCTTTAATATTTTATGTGCATCCATAGATGATGCAGCAGCAAAACAAACCTGTAGAGTAACGAGAAGAAAGTTGATGACACAAATTACATTACTTAGGTGAAGTTAGGTGTTGTGTGGATTTATGTTTTCCTTTTTAATCTCCTAGTTTTTTTCTGCTTATTTCTAAATAAGTTTAATTATTCACTCAACTATCTTGATATTTTTAAATGCCTATTATTACAAAGGATTTGGCTCTTGAGTTACAGGAAAACATAGTTTTAGAGCAATAAGGTACCAAACTTATGTAACATTTCCAATTCGACATTCAGACACTACTGATTGTGTAGTGTGTGTGTACGGGTGTATCGATTTTTTTGACCCTCTGTCAACTTGAATATAGTTTATAACGTTAACGTAAACATTAAAGTGGCTACAAAGAGTGTTGATTTACTATTTCTTGTTTAATACTTAACCTATTTAAACTAAAATAGTTAAATCGTTTTAATCGTATCAAGACATGATCTATTGTAATCGGGAGCACTTTAATTTTATTATTCTAGGAGTAAAGAATAAATACCTGAACCAAGCACTTGTTATCTGGTTTTGAGGGGGCTTCGATCCATGTCAGTGAGTCCAACATGCCCGGCGTGGTCACATCCAGCTGTACGTTGCTAGTCAAAGTCGACTTTGGGCTCGACACGGAGTAATAACCACCCCATTTACCCTGCAGACAAATCATTGAATTTGATAACATGTAATAATGAAAGAGAGAAACTTTTTAAGTTAAATAGGTAGTCATTGAAATTAAACACTTTAGAACGGATTAATCGCGTTTATTAACACCATGATCCGTTCTAAAGTGTTTAATTTCAATGAATAACAATCGCGGTAACAGAATACAATATTAAATAGGTAGTGTTTTAAAGTTTAATTTTTTTTTTAGTTTTAAGTACTTTTAAGTTTTTGTACATATCTTTATCACTTTTTTCAAGTTTAGTTTCGCCTTTTTATGTTTTATTCAATTCTATTTGCATGTCTCTCCCACACACAAATGCTCCTAAAAATCCTCCAAATTCTGACTGCCCATTGTCGTAAACTCTTCTTTAGAAATATAATATTATTATTACCTGTTTTAATACATTGAATGTCAAGTTCTTCTGAATCTGCTCCTTGAACATCGTGTGGTCTGGTGTGAAAGAAGGCGCGTGATAGTCGTCCACTACAATGACGCTGAGTTTGTTAAGGTACTGCTTCCTCAACTTCTTCACTAAGCCTGAAGTTAAATTGAGGACATGTTAGAAGAAATACATTTATTTATTCACAGTGAATATAATGAGAAGCATTTATACAAATAGGTACGACCAGGAGAGTATCAATTAGTTGATGATTTGACACACATGTTTTTGACTTTTTTTTAACAAAGAATATCGCGTGATATCCATTTAACGTTGAAAAGGGTAATTTGGTTGTCTTAATATATTTTGTGGACTTTTCCCTCTAGGAAATTACAATAAATATTAGGCGGTCCAATCGACCGACATATAATTCAACATTTTTTTTTGCTATTTCTGGGTCAGCCACTTATATAGCAAAAGTTAGTTGTTAGTAGTTGTTTCATGCAGATTACTGCATGGTATTTCTACTTTATGGGTAGACTTTATCGAAGACGTCCTTTAAGAATAATAGGTTGTTTAGGGTGAGATCAATTTATTACCTATAATGCCACAGAAAGGTTGCCTTTCAGACACTAATGTAACGTGTCTTGGTTTTTTCAATTCACTTAGCACCCGAGGGACCCAGTTGAACTTGCTGTCGTGAGCAATTGGCAAGTAAATTACATTTTCCTTCCTTATGTCTGCCTTTTTCAATAAAATGAATATCTCTTTCTGAACTGACATAGCAGTTATGACGTTGAAAAGCTTGTATTTTGGATGTATTTTTGTTGTGTCTTGCTCTAGAGCTAAGACAAAGGTGTCGTTTGATAGAATGTTGTAAAGGTTTCGCATTTTCTGAAAAAGAAAATTAAAACATTAAAAAAATTGGTTCTATGTTTAAATATAGAATCAAACCGAAAACCGCAATAAAACAAAATCAAATGTACATAAGTGTTAAGCGTTTAAGAATATTATTTTTGATAATGATTACCTTCTCGTCTCCTAGCAAGTTGTAGACCACGAACAAGTCCGATTTACCAATACTCAGCTCCCTGCCAATCAAGTTATCAAGTTCAATATTTTCAGCTTGAACCAAGTGTACATCAAATTCAGCATCAGGAATTTGGTCAGCAACTTGCTTGATGATATTAGTCATGCTAAATGAGGATCCTACGAATTCTGTTACAGTCACTTTATTATCTACATTATCGGCAACAACTTGAAGGTTTATTTGCAACGCCTTTTCAACCTGTAAAAAAAACAAATGCGAGTTAAAAAGTATAAACATAAAATATCTTTATTATCTGTATAGGTATGTTCGTTTTTTTCTTATGTTCTCTGATTATTATTTTTTATTATTTTTATAACTTTTTAATGGTGCTTTATTACTTTGTATTGGCTTGAGGCAATTGGACATAGTACTCACGTCTATATCGCCTGTTAAGAAATGAGGTATAAATGTCTTCATCTCTAAATATTCTGGTTCATGTATTACTTCAGATTTTTCATTAAAAATTATACTGTCAATTTCAACCCCACCGCATCTGTAAAAAGAACACTTAATTCTGTTCTGTCTCTTATGTTAACAGACTGAAAATTTCATAACGGATTCTTAAAAACTAGTTTTTGAACATATGTATTGTATTTAAACTTACATAGTAACATTGAGTATTTTAGAATATTCAGCGGTATGGCATGTTTCGCCATTGATATCGCTTGCTACAAGAGCCCCGTGCTCTTTTGCGTTGATAGTCAATCTTTTGATAATTTTTGGTGTCAAAACGCCAGCTCCATCTCTTGCTATTATATTAAGCTGTATCAGACCATCTAAGAACATAACCCATTCCTGATTCCATTTGATGGTTCCTTTTTGGCCATCAGCAGTCACTGAATGTAACGACTGGAAGTCACCTCTGAAAAAATATATGAATGTATGTTAAGTCACATCATCGTTACTACCTTAGAAATTCTTATGTACTACCTCTTTTTTTATAAGTACCTACCTGTAAGAATAACCGCCCAACTCGAAAGTTTTATATATTTCTTTAGAGTCAAGAACAATCTCGTCCTTAGAACTGTCAATTTTCTCAATACGGCTTTCATGGTACAAGGATTTGCTTTCAATGATTGTACCCGTTGCAAGTTTGGTGTTATTGTAACAGACCTAAAATAAAAAACAAATTAAATTAAATTTACCTATATAAAATATAAGTACAGTCAAGTGTAAAAATATGGTGGTCCACATCTTACTCAAAAATATGTCCCATCGCACCTTATGCCGGTGTAATAAGAGCGTAGTACCATATTTATGAGTCGATTATGTCGAACCATATTTTTGCACTTGACTCTACAACCCACTTCTCTCACTTTTTGAAATCATTCAGCTGGAAACTAGACTTTAAGAGCCGTTGAGTTCAAGAGAGTACAGCACAGCACATAATTACTGATCAAATGTCGGAACATCATCTAGGTTATTGATATGGTATTGAAAAACCTTCTGCCTTATAGTAAAATTGATCCTCGAACCTAACCTTGAACTAATTATACTAAAATTTTCCAACTTTTGAGTGCAGATTTTTATAGATTATTGCTTTGACTTATTAGAAAAGTCAAAATAAATGATATCAGTACCTCAAATTCGTGACTGCCCTTTTGGATAGCAATTCGCAACTGGACCGTTTGTTCAGACAAAATCTGTGCTTCTTGGTAAAACTGAACATCCTTGAATGTTACCGGAAACTGTCTGTAGTCGGTGTTATTGTGCATCGCAAATGTCTCCCAGACAAGTACCAAAATTCCGGCCTCCGGGTACACATAGTTATCTAAAATTGGTAAATACAGAATAAATGTTTCTAGAAACCCATTATCATTGTTTCTAATAAGGGACTAATTCCATGGTCTATAATGCAAAAACAAATAAAATATTAAAGCCAAAGCGGACCCCAGGCTCCCTGTAATAAGTAGTAAAAACACAAAAAGAAAAAGATGCCTTAGAGGCAGCGTAACCATAAACCTGTGATATAAATTAGGTACGTGTATCAGGATAATATTTTGCAAATTACCGTCGAAGTTCTAAAAATTAGTATTTTTCAATAATCGAAGTACTTGAAAAACATTTGATCATACAAATTTGACTTACCATTTCGGACGTGTCCCTCCAAGAACTTGTAGTCATCATCATGTATCGAGATATGAAAATCACGAATAGAAGTAACGACACGTCCTTTAGTTTGATTGTATTTTGCCTGTGGCCTAAACGTAAAAAGTATAAGTTTATACAGGTTAACTATTTATTACATATGTTCTCATTCAACTACATTTTTATTTAATTTGAATGTACTAAGTATATTGCAATTATCACGGTTCATAAAGCCATGCTATTCTTACCAATGCAAGAACTCGAAGAGAGTTTAAAACCATATTTTCAAGTACCAAAGAGAAAAAAGTACGTGACAATTAAAATGTATTTATTCTTAGAATCTAAGTACTTACCAATCTTCATTATGGACCCATTCGACAAGATGAGAAAGCAGCGGTGTTTCTGTTGATACGGGGAATTCGATCTTTGGGTATAGTGCGTCAATTTTTGGATTCAATCCAGATTCGTACATCCTTAAACAAGTAAAATTAGCTTAAAACCCTCAGTAGCTTACTGATAAAATGATAGTTGAGCATTATATTTACTAAATGTGATGCGAAGAAGAGGATAAAACTTATGGAGGAGTCTGGTTTTCAGGAGAGTGGAATGATGTTGCGACAATCAGCATTAAGGAAGCGACTAATGGTAGGTAATGACATGCACTTATTAAACTGCTTTTTGTGAAAAATATATTGCGATTATATATTTAATACTAGATAGCAAGTTGCCCATTAAATATTCCCTTATTATTAGCATTGACATTTTTGTCCAGATTCAGATTCAGTATTTTGATAATTGACATTATTTACAGCTGATATTTCCCTCTTGCCAATTAAATGAATAGTACCCTTAGTAGTAGTGACTACAGATAATGTTTCCCATGTAGTAAGTGGAGTTGGCATTACGGGTAAATTGGTAGAAGACCTGTGTCGCCGGCAGTTTTTTTATTTATGGGTGAAAGGGAACTACGAGTAGTCCAGGGGCTTCTTACACTTTTTAATATTTTTTTAACCGCTGAATACATCTGCGAGAATCTCTAGAATATACGTCTGCGAGAAACTCTATGTAGCATAATCATCATCATGCACCTTGTTGCTAATGCAGTGTAACGCGTGCTCCGCCCAGTTACGCGTCTATAGTATTCTTCGGGTCTGTGGTGTTTCCACTACTTACTTTCCAATAGATTCCAGTAAGAACTTCACCGGTTCCTTATGTCCACGCCTCGTCAGTGGGATATGAACGCACTCCTTGTGGGACCTCTTCAGGATCGCTTGAAGCAGACCATGGGGCGCTATCTCTATCATCACTGCCTTGTCGGGAATAATTGCAGACGTTTCTTCGAAAAGGACCGGGTTCTGGGGTAAAATTTATATCACGTTTTATAATTTTTTGTCGCATTATTTTTAACAATCAATAGTAATCCCATCATTTTTAAGAATATTGAGAATTTTTAAACAAGACAATTCATAATTCAGTGCTTCAGTCTTCTATGAAGTTTGGAAAGCTTGAACATGTTAATAATGTCAGTCATTTATTTTAAGCCAATAATAATTATGGGAATAAAGTAGTCGAGAAACAAAAATTTATTATATTAAATCCAAATGAAAGAAAGGACTCATTTTTAGACACGAATATATTTAGAAGGATTCTTACCAGTAAATTATTGGTGTGGTACTCAGCAGACGAAAACTTTGCCATGGGTTGATCCCACTTCTCTTGCGGTACTGAAGTTGATACCCACTTTGCGCTTCGTGGCTTAGGGTCTTTGATCACTTCGCTTAAATATTTCAAAAGACCAGGACCTAAAAAAATATGTTAAGTTTGTTTCACACATTTCTGGACCATATTTGCAAGTTATAATAAACCCGCTGCAATTGTTGTGTCAAAGGACACGAAAATATTAAAACACTATTTCTTGTGCAGGTTTATACAAAATGTTGATACAGTTATTCTGTCAAAAACGTGAATGTAAGTATATTAATCAAATTATCAATAATGTTATTTGAATAAAATTGTTGATATTAACTACCTAGAAAGTTCAAAAATTGTTCTAATATACAACGTGTTTTTGAGCAATTGCTTTAAATTCAAGGGTGCATTCTTTAGCTTAAATAAAGTTAATTTCTCAAAGACACCGGTATTCTAATTAGCTCCATTTAGAAAACAACTACTAAATTAATTTTATCTCATATGGGATTTGCATGTGTGTAAACGGAGTATGAGTATTCGATATGACGTTGATATGTCATAGTTGTAACTTACTTAGTAAAGTCAATTCTAATGCCCGTTTTACATTAGCGGTTGATGCAACATGTAATTATTTTGTATGAGACATTAAAAAAATAAAAATTAACGAATTTAATAAAACTAACTATGCCATTCGGTTTCCTTAATTATACCAAGCCACGTGACGAAGTTAAAGCAAATGCTCATGAACACCCTGTATAAATATTATAGGTAATGAAGTAAAACCGGAAAAAATATTTACCTGCACCAGCGATATATTTGGAATGGTAAGCGATGTTCGAGCAAGGGACTTCCTTGGCGAATATGCCCTTATCCGTGAGGCTGGCCACGAACTCCTTCATCTTGTCAGCGGGGCCTGAGATGGTAGCAGACTCGGCACTGTTGTGACAAGCGACCTCAATTTCAGGCGGACATAGTGGGAGGACCTGTATATTAAACATTTTTTATATATCTAATTAATATAATATTGAAGGGTATATTGGTAAGATCGGCATGTGACTAAGACTTTGTAATGTACTATAGCGTTCAGAATTGCATGGGCAATGTATGAATGAATACATTCATAAACTGCCCATGCAATTCTGAACGCGTGTGTACTGTGTACCTATGTACACGTGCACTACGAATCCATTTCTGGAGCTAAACGCATGTAATTTGAATTTAAACGTGTCACTTCTCTTCTCAGTTATTTAGATATGATTACTTTGGTGTTATCGTGATTAAACGCCACGCCATCATACATTCTAATGCGGTAGTTTTCATGCGGCGAAGAAGAGTTACAATATCGTCTCTTATTGACTCCGGGAGGGTGGTATCTCAAATTTGATATTTTCCGACCTCCCAAAGATACGCCCTTGTCCCAGTCTTCAAAAACCATACATACGCAGTATATAATTTATGTACTCAGTATATACTACTTCTATTTATGTACTACTTCTATTGAAGAGTAGGGGAGATGATATACGGCCCCATATAACACCAGCTTGTCTCTTGAACCGTTCAGAGTCAATATCGTCAACCCGTACCCGCGGCCGTGCCACTTTCGTACATACGTCTGATGAGATGTACAAGGTGTTGAGGTACACCCATTTCTGTCAAGATCCGCCTCAGTTTCTACCACTTGCAAGTATCGAAAGCTTTTCTGAAAGCAACGATGACATAAAGGCTTATATTGAACTACCTAGCTTCCTCAATAATTTGCCACATTAAAAGTAACTGTTCTCTCGTGCCTCTACTCTCTTCTTTATCTCGAATCTCGAAATCTGGACTTTAAACGTAGCCATACGTTTTTTAATTATTAGACAATTTGAGTGTTTAGATGAGTGTTTCGTGCGTATCACAATTTTTTTACTACTTACATCGTTATAGCCCAAGCCAACAGCAGCCATGGATCCCTTAATAAGCGGAGTCTGCACTGACACCAGACCGCGGCTGTATGCTGCAAGGATCATCTCTTCAGCCGTGAAGCAGCCGTCGGCGTACGCGCATCCTAACTCTCCTACACTGTGCCCTGAAATCATAACCAATGAATCATCACAGTAATGACATCAGAGAAAAGCCTGTAACTAAACTGAATATTAAATTCTTACCAGCAATACATTAACAAAGAAAATAATATTTGCAATCTAAAACACTGTACTAAAAACTGTACACTGTGAACGTAATTTATCTTTAGAAGAGCTAGTCAGCCTATTTACTGCATTCAACGATGAAAAGATTATTGAATATCCAAGATTACTAAAACATATGAGGTTATTAAAAAAAAAACATGGACGCTACGGGTGACCTACTTAAAGGCTGGTTCCTATCTTGCCCTGCGAATCGGAATCGCTATTAAGCGGGTCAATACCACCACCCGGGGCACCCTACCATATGACGCCAAACTACCTCCTATTTTTTCAAATATTTGTAAAAAAGACCTACAGATGTGCAAATAAAAAAATTGAGGAGAAACCTAATTTTCTAGGTATGAGCTAGGCATCAGTACATTTATGGGATGCATACTCACCAATGATGTTATCAGGCACAATTCCCATCTCAGCAAGGATGTCAGTAAGGCCGATTTGAACAGCAGCAATTCCGACGAATGAATGCAGGATGTTGTCGTAAATAGTCTTGTCTGGATCGCAAATGATCCTCAAGAGATCAATTCCCTTTGGTTCCAGGACCTTGCGGCATCTGTACACAATGTTTAAATAAATGGACGGAAAACATTAAGTTACAAAATAAACTGTTAATAATGCCTAAAATTGTGTACTTATGAACAAATTATTAAAAGATCACCATCTATAAAACTTACTTTTCAATGGCTGCAGCGAAAGTGGGGAACCTCATAAGCTCAGCGCCCATGCCAGCCCATTGGGATCCCATACCACTGTACACAAACCATAGGGGTCCGTGAGTTCCTCCGTAGTAGTTGACGCTTTCTGCCAGGCTTACTGTTTCTTTGTTTTCATTGGTTTCTAAAACAAAAATACTTGCTCATCATTTCTTATCCAGATTTAAGGCAATTAAGGTTACTAGAGGGCAATAAACTATTGTAAAGAGAATCATAAAGTTCCAGCTAGCAATGCACATCGATGTAGTTATTGCATGTTTTTTTTTGTATTGCATGATTTGCATGTGTACAGACATGGCAGTCAAAGATATCCGCTGACTACCAACTAGACCGTTAGCGTGTTAACAATATTTCTGGTAGCGAAAATGTATACCAAGAATAGTAAATCCTCTGCTCAAATGTCCAGGAATTTCACTTTCGTGTATGCTGTGCAGCAATCCAACCTGCTCTGGGTCAATAGGCTGTTTTTTTAGGTAGTCCAAGATCTTCTGTACCCCGGTTTCTTGTCTTCCAGAAATCACGACTAATCGTGGGAGGCTAGTTTGGTAACGCTTAGTATCCTGAAAACAAACAAGAGATTAGTTTATCATTCACAAATAAATAAATAAAATATAAATAATTAAATATTGTAGGACAATATTACATAAATCGGCCTAGTCCCACGGTAAGCTAAATAAGGCTTGTGTTGTGGGTACTGGGCGACGATTTATTTATTAGATAGATGCATATAAATACATAGAAAACATCCATAACTCCCGAACAGATATTCGTGATAAACACAAAAATAAATTCCCTCACCAGGATTCGAACCCGGGACCTCCTGCTTCGTGGGCAGGGCCACTACCGACTAGGCTAGGAGGCCGTTCCAAAAAAAAAACGCCGTTTCATTAGCCACTGTATTCTTAAAGTTTTAAGTTATTGTTATGGTATTTTAAATAATAATCTGGGTTTGGTTTGGAAACAGCATAACTAGTAATGGATATATCTTACCTTTATTTTATAATGTCCTTTGAGAAGAACATGAATGTTAGTTCCAGTGTACGAGAAGCAGTTCAATGCAGCAAAGCTTCTGTTAAATCTGGCATTGTCTTGAAGAACCTGGATACGTCCGTCTTTGACTTCTTCGATTTCATCTAGAGGGTTGTAGTAGTGCAGGTTGGCAGGGATTTCACCTTTGTGGTATGCCAGGCAAACCTGGGGGATAAACAAGATTTAAAGTATCTATTTTAAGTGAAACATGTTTTTGATATTGTTTGGTCTTATCCTATATGTCATTTCAACAATGGCAAGTGTAAGAGAGATACACTAAACTTAAGAGAGGTTTGCTAAGCTATTCAAGTTTGGGGTTATAGTAGGAGTAGGTGTTCTGACCATCTGTTACAATTAAGGATTTTCCATAATTTTTACAACTATAACTAGGAATAATTTACCTTTTAATATATTTAAATAGGTATTACAATGGAAAATATTGGGAATATCTTTTAACGTGTCTATTCTAACTCAGGTTAATATATTATCTCGCCTCTCAACGGTCTGCCTGCAAAGAATTCTAAGGTTTAACTTAGCCAGACGCAAACCAAACATCCTAGAATTACTGTACTATGTACAGGGCAGGGAGGCAGGATGACCAGGAAGACCAAAAAGATGGTCAGACGTCATTCTAGAAGTCACAAATGACTCATTCCAAAGATCCCTAAGGAAGGCAGAAGACTGACCAGCGTGGATTGCACTTCATCGTAAAGCGACTTTAGGTGGTCACAATCCTCACTCAGTCATGAGGTAGGGACGTAGAAGGTATTTTTTTGCTTATGTGAGTCATGAAACGTTTAAACACGCTTATTATCTTGATAGGTAGTTCTTAAAATAAGAATACTACCTTACCTACAAATTGGGAAACCATAGACAATTGAATGAATTAAATGATTGAATACTGAGTTCTATACAAGTAAGGTTCTATAGATAGTACAGACTGAATTTACACCTGCACCTGCGCCTCAGTTGCACCTGCTTTATGGAATTGTATCAAAAATTGTTTACAAGTTGTTACTCAGTCTATAGAGCCCGTTACACTGAAACTTTTTAATGTAAATAGGCGAAGAAATGGTGAGTCGCGGTTAACAAATATAACATACTTTAAAAAAAATGTTTTGCTTTGGATATAACAGGAAAATGGATTTATCAAGCGAATCGAGTGAACAAACGTTAAGTTTACTACCGACTCGATAAAAGACGAGCAAAAACGCCGATCAGTTTTTTTATCGCAATGTTTGGTACGTATACGAGTATATGTCTCGAACAATACATTTTTTTTCATTGAAAAGTTTCTTCGCTAATAAATTGATTTTATGAAATGTACTTGTATTTAGTCTTTTACTCTCCTCATGGTCGAAATGAAAAGTAGGGTTTTTCCTCGTGTGAAAGCACCTATTTTATCTTCAAACTTTTATTTTGCAGATGTAATGGGTCACTTTTAACATGCTTTCAACCTTTGGTGGTTAACAATCTACTATTTGTATGCAGGTAATGCTAATCACAAACGCGTGTAACCGTTTATCATCGGTGTAATTTGTAAATTTATTATATCGATAATTGAGCGTGACTGATAGCAAATAATTATTTAATGATGCATATTGAGTACATAATGCGAGCACTAAATTATTGATATTAACTTGTAAACATAACCGTAACATATAACACGTGATACCTATGTGAATATATAATTTCAATCGTGAATACTCTAATAATAGTGTATTCCATATTCTTATTCCTCGCGTTTCTTAGTATTCCCGGGTTTGCTAAGGCTTTGTTAACTAACCCCAACATTTGGCGTAGGTATCTACGAATGCAAATGCCATCTGAGCTATTAGCACAACATTCTATAAAATAAAAATCTTGAAAGTACAAACTTATTGGAGTAACGATTAAGTCCTGCAAATTATTTATTTTATCAACCAAATTGTCTGTAGGAAAAGAGCAGCGTTGATCAAGATAGTCACATGGCTCTTTCTTTTTAGATTTAGGGACCTTATTTAAGGGTTTAAGGATGACTTACACTAAAACGGGCGGGGAAGGTCTAGACGGGACGATCTGTCAATTTCTATAGAAAGAATCACGTGATAGCTCAGAGCCCTCGGATGTCACGTGACGTTTTTTATAAAACCTGACAGATCAGCCCGGCTCGTTCTAGTGTGATTTACTCGGGATTTGATAAGAGGTAGAGATTCGTTGATTATTTGCAGGTACAAACAAACCCCGAAGTGGACTAGGAAAAAAAGAAGGAAACTTATTTATTGTTTTTTTTTCATTTTTAACTGATACAAGATAAATGCAAAGATTTATTTATTTCATACAATTCATTAGCAACTAAATTACTTATTTAAGTGTGTAAGTACCTGAGATGACAATCCATAACCTTAGCCAATATTTGCGACTATGAAATATAATTTATTTCTTAATTTTTTTAACACACACAAGATAAATTACACGAAAATTAAATTACAAGATTAAACACACAGTGTTTTTTTGTATAAAGTGTGATCACGTTAGGTACCTTAGTCAGAGCATTAGTGCCCGAAGCTGGTTCACTGTGTCCCATGTTAGACTTGACGCTGCCAACCTTGACGGATGAGTCTTTGGCGAACACTTTACCAACAGCATCGAGTTCTTGAGCATCTGCTTCGGCGATAGCTAAAACAAAGAAACTTTGTAGATATTTATTGAAATTAGTTTTAGTTCATCCATCTTCTTTATCTTTGTTGCGTTTTCTCGGCTAACGTTACGGCTCAAGGAGCCTAGGGTCCACTTTGGCAACTAATCTCAAGACTTGGCGTAGGCCTTAGTTTTACGGAAGCTGACAGGCGTAGTCCGTTTTCCACACGATGTTTTCCTTCACCAAATAATCAAATGATATTTCGTACACAAATTCTGAATAACTTATTGGTACTAGCCGGGGTTTGAACCCGTGACTTTCGGATTGAAAATCGCACGCTTTTACCATTGAGCCACCAACGCTCTTATTTTGGTTTATCCATGAATAACCAATGAAATTGGCAAATAACTGGCATGATCCATCGAATAAAAGCATTTGTTATTTTGTTTTGATTAAAAAAAAACTATTTTTCCCCTGTGTCAATCCACCAAACACGCGTGTTAAAAATAATTTGTTTTAAATGTAAATAATTATTTGATATAATAATGACACGTCGTAGAAAAGGCAAACTTAATCCTGTAGGGATTTTTTTACCTTTTACATGATCATAATGGTCATAAACGCATGCCAATTTGTACAAGATAGATTCATGAAAGCTGGCGCGGAATGTCTATAAAATCAATGACAGTTTCATTTTCTGCGCCATCTTTCGTAAATCGATCTTTAATTTTGACTTTAACATAGGCGTTGTAAGGGCCACTGCACCAACCGGAGTTATCCACATAACCCGGAGTTAAGCGATTTTTACACAATTTTACAGCTTAACTCCGGGTTAGCAGCTAACCCTGGGTGGTGCAACTGGGCTTAAGTCTCATAAGTGTGTCTACCATGAGTTGCTATAGATTTCGAATAATAGATTTCGACACGTTACAGTTGCATCCCGCTTCAACCCGCAAGTGCGAACAAGATGCACTGAAAGCGCATTGACGTCGACACTAGCGACTGTAGAGATCTACATTCGATTTCAAACTCGTGATAAGCACAAAGTACTCCTCTTAAAATAAATCTATTAGTATAATCTTACCTGAGCCACAAGCCTCAACATATTCCACCTCTTGCGGGGCCACGTCGATTTCAGAATAGAATTCGTTGAGAAAATCCTGAATGTCCTTAGACTCTCTGACTGGCATGAATTCCGCGTCCGGCTTCAAGCTGTAGTTGCTTTTGGCGTGGTAAACTTGGGAGTAGATTCTGCAAGTTAGATTAAACACTTGAGGTTGAAGTCAGACTTAAGAGTAAACACGTGTTCGAGCAAAAGACAGCTGGATCGATCTAATTGCAAGAGCATGCGAAACAAGAAATAGTAGGTGGGCGCGTCAAAATAGACCGCGTAAGATAATTGCTGTTTACAATTTCACTACATTTTTTATAGATAAAACTGCCGTAAAATAGCAAAACGCGTTAACCCCAAAAACAGTTAGGAGGAGGAGGGAGGGGGGAGGGGGTGTTAGTAGGGTTAGGATTCTGGTGGCATTTTAGCACAAGTATTGCACTGGAGTCACCATTGTATTTTTTTATTGCAATAAATGAAAAACTGAATGATAAATTATATTTTTTATCTCATTGTTTCGGTACAAATTAAAAACGTTGTAACTGAGGCTTACGTTAAGGACGCGTTTGTGTTACATTTTTCTACAGCTTTATTGAAAAGAAATACCTATCAAAATTCTGAAAACAAGGAATGATAGAAGAAATAGAAAGGAATCATTTGGTTTAAAAACACTTAAAACGCTGTAACTCGAGTTACAGCGTCCTCGAGGGAGTCGCACGCAGGTACGCATGTTACTCGTATATCACATCGCATCTTGCTAGCACCCAGGCCCTATTTAACCATGGTGGCAAGTGTGACAATTGTGAGCATCATTGTTATGGGTATTGTAGGCGTCCAGGGCCTACATGCGCTGCTTACTATTGAAGAGCTTTTACCAAAAACTCTTCACAAAAATATTCATTTTTAGTGGTAATATTTATATTTCTGTCGTATGACGTAATACATAACATATACTTACATTCAAATATAAATCTAAATTAAGATGGGTAAGCCATTTGATGGTAAATGACATGATGGTGGCAAACGAGCATACAGCCAGCACAATGGACGCCTGCCAGTATCAATGAAGCTGACAGTGGTCATACTTGTCACAGTGATGATATAGGCGCCAGGACAGGCGTTCTGAAATCGTGGAAACGTGTTTTGTTTTTTAAATAACTATTTTCACACCGAACTAACTTACCTCTTAGCGTCCTTAGCTCTTTGTAGGAACAGCACGTTGATAGAATCAGATCTCACGTAGCCATCGCCATTCTTGTCGAAACACTTCGTTTTTCCGTCCAAACACAAAAACCCAGCTCTGCAAATTGAAAAATACTTCAATGAATGTAAATCATAATTTATTTATTATGGATATTTAAATGGGATCACGATCAGGGGTCAACCATGCAGTATCGTGTGCATAAATTAACGTGATATGTATATATGCATGAATTGCGAATATTTTTAACCCTGAAAGGATAGTAATAGGCCTTCCGTTTAACTTAGACGTCTCATCTCTCGTCATATTTGACTATATTGACAAAACTGCTGTACACGACAGATTGATGATGGCTTTTGTCCTTGTTATACCCCTCTTCACACGCGCTCATTTCTAGAGAGACGCCTGAGTGAAATGGCAGACCTACAGTTTCATACAAATAAATAAATAAATAAATAAATATTACACTAGTACTACTATGACTAAGTCCCGCAGTAAGCAAAAGAAGGCTTGTGTTACGGGTACTCAGACAACGATATATATACTATACAAATACATAAATACATAGAAAACATCCATGACTCAGGAACAAATATCTGTGTTCATCACACAAATAAATGCCCATACCGGGATTCGAACCCAGGACCATCGGCTCAGGAGGCAGGGTCACTACCAACTACGCCAACCATATACAAATCACCAACTAGTGGAGATAATAATCATCGCTCTTTATTTTGTTTTTTAACTTCATTTCTAATTTGTGAAATTTCCCGTTCACTATTATTATATGATATGGTTTCTCGTAGAACCACAAATTGTCCAATATTTTTAAATTTTATGTTACTAAATTATTTCGAAAAAATTAGTTCCGAGTTTCTTGCCGGTATCTTCTCGTATTTTTTATATTTTCGTAGCTTGTCACGTTTTTAAGTGAATTGTAATGTGCCTAAATTAAAAAATAATATTTGTATTTTCATCCTCAAGGATCAGAGTTTAAAAATATACTCGTTAAAACTTTATAGGCTGTGGACACTTAACGTCAATTTCAAACAAGACTATATTATAAATAAGACTATATTAATGACAAAAAACGCCATAATAGTGCTGTTTTCGGCTGATTAGGTATCGAATTATTTTTATTCTATACTAGCTTTTGCCTGCGGCTTCGCTCGCGTTATAAAGAGACAAAAAGTAGCCTATGTCACCACTCTCCATCCCTTCAACTATCTCCACTAAAAAAATCACCGTTTGGCCGTGAAATACGGACAAACAAACAGACACACACACTTTCCCATTTATAATATTAGTATGGATCTATTATATAATGTAACTTATATAGGTATTGAACGATCCAGTCTTATCGGTAACAAGCCTACGACTAGGTAGACATTTAATCATATAATGTAACATCGACATTGACATTGAGGTACACTAAAGGACTATCATATGCATCTAAAGCAAAGTCTTTGCAATTTATGGAGTAAAACAAAAAGTTTAAGAATACAATATACCTTTTAAGATTCAGGCAAACATTAGGGTGCATGCACAGATTACACCCTCCAACGATAGCCGCATCACATTCTCCAGTACTGATACTTCTGTAAGCATGCTCCAGGCATGCCATAGAACTCGCACACGCTAAGTCCAGAGCGAAAGAGGGACCTTTACCGTCGATCCAGTAGGAGATGCGGTTGGCATACATGGCTTTGTTGCATCTGTAACAAAGAACATTTAGCCACATTAGCACTTTAAAAGTTGGCTTTTTGAGATAAAACCTACGAAAACAGGATTGATGTGGCCCCTAGCACTTAAATTGGGGGAGTCTATCCAAGATGACAAGTGTTTGCAGTAACCTCCGAAAAAAATATTTAAAAGTTATATTTGTATTTGCCATGAGTTCTACGTGAGTCCATATTAACCTACAAAGCCTATAATATCAAGCTTTATTGAGCATTCTATGGGAATAGGTCGATGTGTGTGTAAGCAGTAAGATTGTCCTATGATATTAATTATTATTTATATAAACCAACTTAGACGGCCGCTGAAATATCAGGGTATACCTCTTTGTTCCTTTTTGAAAATGCGCTAGGTCAAAACCCCAGTACAAAACTACAGAAAAACAGCACATTTATAACTGATAGCCGAAACCCGACAACAACTGATCACTAGTGGAATAATGCAGAGGCTCAGAACTTAAAAATTCATGTCGACACGCATTATGCAAGCTGAGTGAACCGAGGGTTCCAATCGCATGCGATTTTAACGCTCATCCAAACCAGCTTAAGATCGATATTTGTTTGAGCATAATTTTCAAAGACCTGGACGTAAAATCCTTTGGTTTTCATGACTCATGAGTGCTCGTTATAGGAATAGCAACTGGAGCTGAATATTTATTCACGGTCGGTACACTGCGTTCGTACGCTCCAATGGCTTTTAAATTAGTTACTCTGTTAGTGTTCACGTTATTGCCGATTATTGTAATAGAGTCAATCGTTTTAACAGTATTTGGATTTCGAATTGATTCTGAGGTTAAATTGGTTTTTTGCCAATTATTATGTGCATCACGATTTCTGATCGCGCAAGATTCAAGTATCCGGGATATAGACCAATATGGTGTATGATGCAGTTCCAAAATGAAAATGAACCCGTTTTATATTTTGCAGAGCACGTGCACAGAATATTGACAAGTATCATAAGTTAAGACATATTAAGATATTCGACAGAACAGGTCACGGGTATGAAAACAAGCTAGTACGAGCAACAGAAAAATATTGAAATTAAAAAGTTCCAAAGTCGTAGTGTACTATCAAATCAATATATGTAAGAAATATGTTTTTGACGCACTGTATTTTTTAACAAAATTTGAATTAGTGGCTCTTTTTAATGTTTAAATCCAAATAACCGGTTCTTATTCCGGTGCTCCTTTAAAATTTAAGTCAAACCAAAGCAAGTCTCTAGTGTTTCTTTAAAGCCATGTGTGTAAACAAGTGTTTCTAGTGCTTTTTCAAAGCAATGTGTGTGAGTGTGTGTATTCTTAATTATGTACAAAACAGGCGTTCTTAACATGTACGATCGCGGTCTTTAACTTGTGACCCATTTCGCAATTTTGTCCTTTGAATTACGATACTGCTGACAGGATTGACAAACTTAAGACGGTTACAAATAAAAGTCCTTCACCGTGCTCAAAGAAATTTGCGAATAGGGCGATTTAGAAATCGCATTGTTTTGCACTACAAAATCTAACTAGGTATTCGTAACGTATGCAAAACGCCGCCAAAAACATACAAAGTCCCTGAACCACACAAATCAACGAGTAGAGACCCACCTTCTTTACACGCAAACAGGTTAGTGCTATAGAGAATTTTAGAAGACAAGATCTAAAACAAATTGACGTTCCTAACCTAAAAGTAAAAATAACGTGATGAAATCCCGCAAAAACAAACATACATTTACAAATAGTATACATAGTTATTGCCTTTTAAATTACCTATTCAGTTGACTGCCTTTTGAGAGCAATTCACAAATTATTGTAAAGAAATCGAAGACAAAATAAAGGGGTATTAAAAGCATATGACAATACAAATGTCGGAAGTGTGATGTAGAAATTGCAGTGTTAGGCAAAACAGGGTACCTATTTGGTACGTGTAAACTTAACTTAACTAAGCTGAGCATGAGCTCTTAGACACATATCTTCATTATTCGAACGCACAAACAAGTTAGTCCTAACTTGTTTGTGCGTAATAACGGTGTGTTTTATAAGGTAAATCCTTAAAACTCAATCACCTTTAGACATGTTTGTCATTAACCAAAAGGCAAAAAAGCAGAGATGGGGAAAAGTGTTACATTTCTGTCACCGTGACTAATATTCCAGTTCCTAAAAGTCACAGTCAACATGATTTCAACGTGATTTCGTCAAGGCGGTCAGTTGCATCACATGAGTAAGTAATCACATCGTTGATTCGCACCTTGCACTTGGTACTGCGTCGTTGGCCGATCAGTGTCGACTTAGCCTGAGTATCGTAGCGTTGTACCATTTGTTTTAATACGATGATCGCGGTGCGAGTTACGAAGATAGCTTCAGGAACGAAGAAAAACCACCGTGATTTTGACACGTCGTTTCCCAACATTCAATCATGGTGATACTATTATTTAGACGGCGAGTAATAGTCATAGTATTTTTATTCATGAACATGAACATATTCATATTCATATTTATTGATAATAATTCATATTACATGTCGAACATTCATAACAAGATAAATCTATAATAATATATGGACATTAAAAATTACAAACTATATATACAATATTAATGTCAACTGTAAACTGCAGGTACCTACAGACATATTAGGTATTTGTTAGGTTAATGAAATCATTAAAACTATAGAAAGTGTGCTCGATAAGCCATAATTTAATATATACAGAATCACTGTGATTTTTTCATCGTGACGATTTATCAAAGCATCACACACCTCTACTATCTTCATTACTCGAACAAGCAAACTGGTTTGTACTGCGGAGTGTACCACATAAGGCTTACTTTAAAACTCAATCAGCTTAACACACGTTGACGTTAACCGAAAGGCAAAACGAACGTGATGAAATTCCGCGAAAATAAACATTCATCACATCCTTTTGTGGGGTTTAATCACTGCTGATGCCTTTTAATTTATTCATTCGGCCTGTCCTGTCTTGTCAGCATGTGTTGCGTGGAGCTTTGACTGCCGTTCTCAGCTTCTGATCGTATTTAGGAGATTATTATTGAAAGGAGATTGCCTAAATTTGGTATCATATGTGTAGGAAATGTAAGATCAATTTAAATAGTAGGTATTTTTGTTGACGTAATTGAACATATTATTTTGATATTTCACTTAATTCATTGTCAATTATCCCCCTCCTCAGAAATATACGTAAACCAATAGATATTTTCCCCGCTACTAAAATGAAGTTGCTTTTGGTCAATGTGTATTAAAGGCGGTAAACAAGAAATTACATGAAATGAGCAACTTTGCTCGATCTAGAACCAATCGTCCTTACGGTGTCCAAAAGCGTCACCATGGCAACGGAGACCAACAAACATTTTTTTTAAATACTGCTACACTTTTTCCCTTTGAAAGCGTCTCTATCTACTTCTATAACTCATAATTAAGCTATCTCAGTGATTATAAAATAATGTTTAACCAAGTTGGCCGTTTCTGAATGAGCTCGGAATGTAAAAGTTAATAACTGACGGCCGGAAGGCCGAATTAATTGTGATAAAGTATGAGCGGCAACACGAACAATGGACCGTACTAGTCGCCAGATACACCAGTCGCATAGAATAGTCATTTACAGAAAGTTTAATTGACAGAAAAAACGCTGCAGTATTTTAGGCACAACTAGGTTGCAGGATATCCATTCGGATATTAGTAAAATAAAATAATTTACTAGTAGAAAATGCCGCATGCCATTAAATCCATTTGTACATTAAGCTTATTTTATTAGGCAATAAATTTTAATAAATAATTAAAATGAAAAAGCCTTTTTCTTGTTGCCAGTCTTATCAATTACTCAGTCGCATAGAAACTGACTTTAGCCAAAAAAGGCTTAACACTTTTTGTTGTTATGAAGCTATAATCAAACCACCACATACACCAGCCGCACAAAATAATGATCTACTATAACTTTTATTGCAAAGTAATGGACACCATAAATATCAATAGATTTTTCTGGATGATATACCTACTTATATTATATAAAATTGATTTCATCATTGAGTTGCAAGCAAATTTCACGTGTCATTCACTCAACGTTTTACGACGAGCCAATACAATGCAACGTTAATACGTGTAGTCTAATGTGGTTTGTACAACACATGTCACCTGTAATGTGCCGCGCCGCGCCGTAAAATGGTCGCGCACTGTGTGGTTTCAGAGGAATTTCCTCCCGCGGACGCTCCGGCTGTGGAATGAGCTCCCTGCCGAGGTTTTCCCGAAAGATAACAGTATGGGGTTCTTCAAAAAGAACTGTACAAGATTTTAAAGGGTCGGCAACGCGCATGTAACCTCACTTGAGTTGCAGGCCTACATAGGCTAAGGTGACCGCTTTCCATCAGGCGGGCCGTATGATTGTTTGCCACCGTCGTAGTATAAAAAAACAATACAAACCTCTTTAGCATCTGTAGATATTTAAGTACTAGTATTTATGATAACTCAAGTATAGGTAGGTATCTCAAATGAACACCCAGCTCATAATCGGCGTTTTTTAGCAAATCAACAAACCCATTTTTATCTTCACCAAAGCTTAAATTACATCCGTACACTGGAAGCCAATTTAACATACCGCCCAAGTTCTAATTAGATTCTCACTGGGACACTAACATGAATGCTAAAACTTCCCCAGTTCAGTTCTCGTAATTATAAAATGGAACCGCGCTTTTTGGGAACGCATATGACTAATATTGCATTTACTTCAACATTACAGGATTGACATTTTTGAATACGTTCGATATTTGTTTTTTTGACGCTTAAAATTTCGAAATTGACAAGCCATGTAATGTTTTATTAAATTGTGAAATATTTTCTTTAATTATTAACTTTAGTGCCAAATTATATGACGATATTTCAACACTTAGGAATCATACAATTAAAACTATTGTGAGTCATACTGACGTGAGTATTGAAATAACAATAACGGGTAAAAATCACGTATTTTAATCACAATGCAGTCGAAATATGCCATGCCTGCCATGACATGTAACTGTTTTTTTTTTTTCAATATTAGCCTTTATTTCGAGCCGGCAAAACAATCTCAAAAATTTGATATTTCCGTACAAACCACATCATCGGCTGTAAATACTTAAGATTAATCTGCCTTAAAAAATCATCTATCTATAAATGGACCTGGTCAACAACCAATGTTATTACTTTTTTGCCTTAAATTGTCATAAATATTTCATATCATGGATTAGCTGAAATGTTTAAAAAGCATTATCTCCTCTTAATAAGGGTTGACCCCATAGTAGTGCCTTATTGAGCTATAAAATATTTACCTACAAAAAGTGAATAAAGGTTGAAAAACATTATCTATAAAATTTGGAATGACAAATAAACTCCTCTAATAAAATATGATCACCGACGCCATCCTTTACCCATCACACCGTCATTGACCGCGGCCATTTGCAAACGATCCTAATATATAAATCATTCATATTTGCGAACGCAAAGTGGTGGCGGTTCATTTTTTCACTTCCCTTTCTCCCGTAATCCAGTCTCTCTCATAAATAAAACACAAAATACGGTCGTAAAACAAAATGAGCGAGAATCGAAACTGGTTCGAATCGTCGCAAAGAGTAGATGGTAATCTGCCTAGAATTGCCACTGCTCTGCCAAGTAGGTCAGTTTTTACATGCCTATATTTTTGGCGATAGTAGAAGGCGATTCTAGGCTGATCAGCGGTTTTCTGTTTTTACTAGCTGAGCCAACTTTGGTACTTTGCCTCGAGTCATAATTCTCGCTAGTGGTATTTTACTCAAAGATTTTGCCCTGTTCGCATTATACTATTATGCAGTGCATAAATATAGTCTACTGAGCAAATTTGGCCTGGGAAAGGGCTGTTGGTGTGATCTGAAATTAAAATACTGTAATTGAGCACCATGTTGTTGAAAAAGCCATGTAGCGACGTAATAATATAGATCTAATCATATCAGCCTAAATAAAACATGAGCTGACCCGCACTTGCAACTAACTCTGACTAGAACGTTAGGTCGTTTGTCTTTGTATCGCAAGTCGCAAAGCAAAGCGGTGGAACACCTCAGAGGTTTTAGTCCGTGCGAGTCGGACATCCACTCAGTTTCTCCCGGGCCGAGTGGGATCCATTACGGAATTTCCGTGAGTCATAAAAAAGGTGATTTGGCGTATAACGTTTTCCAGTACACGATTGCATCTCTTCTTGCGCCACGTTTTTAATAGGACCAGACTTCCAGTTGTGGAAACCAGCCAGTTTAAAAAAAATATTATATGGCCAGACTAGGTATCTAAGCATATCTCGCACCATTACTTGCCTTTTTAAAAGAACATTTATCCATTTATGAGCCATCGTGACGATTTACTCAGATTGAGGATCCCAAAAATCCCTCAATTGTCAATCATATTTTAGATTTGGCGTGTCCATGAATAACGTCATTAAACTTTAAGATTAGATGTCTCAACTAACGTTGAACTCAATTACGGCGCAACTCTTCATTACGATGCAACGACTGTTCCATACTTAGATGACGCAAAGACGAGACGTGAACTGGGAATATATTGATTCTTGGAATAACATGAGGTTATTCTTAGAAGTACCAATAGCTCCTATTGGTACTTCTAAGAACAACATAATGATATCGGAACTACAGGAACTGGATTTTCGAAGACATGGTGAAGAGTTTTGTGATGATTGGTAACCTGAACAGATATACACAATAAAGAGTTCTAAAATAAATAGCTTAGTACATATTGAACAATGTTACCGAAAGAATAAAAGTAACTTTATATGAGTTTACAAACATACATAAAGCTGATGTTCAGACAAAAAAAACCGGCCAAGTGCGTGTCAGACCACGCATAATTGAGCCCCCCCACCTAAACATATGTTTGTTCCGTAATTTATTGGCAAAAGTAAGTAGCGGCACACGAAATACACCTTTATCTGTAATATCATTTCATTACCATATGCTGTAGATATAGTTACTAAGTAAAACCGCTGTGACATACGGACGGACGGACAGACGGACTGGACGAAACTATAAGGGTTCCGTTTTAGCCATTTTGGCTATGGAATCCTAAAAACGAGTGAAAATGTTAAAATCGGTACATATGCGGTATGACTTACAAAATAAATAATTGAGTAATTTAGGATCAAAATTGAATGTCACATCTACACTTACCTAATCCTCCCCGAATATCAAAGATTTATATTGTTGCATCAAAGATAAAAAGTAACTTTGCTCCGTAACAGGGGACGGTGGGGAGAAATGGCCACATCTATCAATATAACGATGGATACTCGGGGTTAAGGGCACACTGTGATAGGCGTAATGGCGGATGAGGATGGTCCAGATCTCAGTAACGAGGTGTATTCGTCAGAAACGTGATACTGCCTTTACTTAGTAGATTTTGTGACATGGCCTCGCTTTAGCTTTCTTATGATCAGTTATGCTTATGTGGCATTGAAGGAATATTTTGTCAATTGACTTTGGTAAAATAAAGCGTGACGTAAATACATAATTTTAAAATCCCTAGTATTTTTGCAATTTATAAAGGGAAAAATGGTCAAACATGAGTTGTACGTAAGATGATAAGAAGGCACGAACTTAAAACCTTCGCGATATTTGTGATGATTTAAACCGATTAAAGCCTCAATTTGTACTTCAAAAATGTCAAAACAAGTCAAAAATGTAAAAAATGTGAAAAAAGTACAAAAAATGGACTTAAAATTGAACCATTTATATTTGTCATCATAATACAATTTTATGTGACATGGAACATGATTGTGGTCACTGCATACTAAAACTGACTGACACTTTAAAACGTCGAAACAAAAAAAAATGTTTTTTTTGTAACACCTGTAACATTTCAACCTTAAATCAAACAAAAAGTCAATAATATTATTGATTTATCTAAATACAACCTAGAAAGTAAAGGTCACTAAAGCACAACAGTAACTATTTAACTAGTAAAACACAAAATCCTACCTAATTAGTAAATGAGTAACCATTTAACAATTGTATGTAAATGTCCCAGTGGGAACTAATGTCACATACTGATTACATTATAATTAGGGCTAATTGAAACAATTAGGCCTAACTAACCGAAATGTAGGTATGAGGAGTAAAGTCGAAATAGGTTTCATTTTCATTTCATTTCATGAAATGAGTTGAAATTGTCTGAGTTGAAATCTGAGGACTGTATCGCAATTCTTGCTTAAAGAGGTAAATACTTGAGATTCTTTGATAATAAAAATGACAACAAACCGGTATTTAATTTATACATATGTGTCGGAAAATGAGTCTTCTAAGGAATAAATGAAGCGCTTTTTTCCACTTTAGATTTTTTCGAACAAACGTATGTTGTATTACATTTAACTAAAACAAATTCTAGAAAATTTTCCAAAGTTTAGTAGATTTATTTGGATATGAATAAAATACATTTCATAGAAAATTAAGATGCAAAAATAACCTTCATTTTATGCCTAATTAACGTGTATGAAAATAAATTAGATGGTATAAAACTTTTTTTTTTTATAACAAATGGGCTTACTTCTTGGCCACAGACTAGCCGAAAGCAAATAAAATTACTTGATACAAAAAAATCAAG
Source organism: Lathronympha strigana (assembly GCA_949128165.1). Lineage (NCBI taxonomy): Eukaryota > Metazoa > Arthropoda > Insecta > Lepidoptera > Tortricidae > Lathronympha > Lathronympha strigana. The sequence goes on from OX421914.1 coordinate 3,744,851, forward strand.
TTACAATATTGTATGAGTCAACCTTCTCGCAAAATACTAAATAATTATATAAATTTATCCAAACTATTTTTTCCAACAATACTATTTATACTATCTTAGCAATTGCAATTTATATGCGTTATTTCATTTTTCACGACTTCACTTTAAAACGTATACCGGACTCTTAATTTTATTTTCAACATTCTTAAATTGAACAAGCCTCGAGTCAAAGTCGTTAGGTATATCTATCAATATCCTTTTAACCTCTTTAGATAATTGAATAATAGGCATATATTTAAAAAAAAACCTGTCTTAGTGGTTCACGATATTTTGCAAATATTTATTTAAAACAACAGTAAAAACTCGCTTATATTAAAAAAATTACTCCCTTAATCTGTTTTCTTAATTATACCAAGTCACATGAAGATAATAAAGCAAATGCTCCAGAAACTCCTGTGTTTAAATATAAATATCACGACGGAGTTCAGAATAATCACGTAACATACTCGTACATACAAAAAAAACATTGAATTGGGAACCTCTTCCTTTTTTGAAGTCGGATGAAGATCGTGGAACTAGTGCCCATATAAGGTGTAACGAAATTACTGGCGATCCGATTAAGTAGGTAGTAGATCCGAGTACGAAATAAAAAGAAAGATAGATTTGGACGCGGGAAAACAAATTATTTGGAAGGCAAAACCACCGGCCAAATAGCCAAACCTCAAAACCTTTTTTTTTCGGTTCAATTTTTTATTCTATTTTTTTCTATCTAGTCGACCACATCTACCTAGTGATTAAGCTATTAAACGGATTAGCAGCGTTTTAGTTACCTGTATATTTGCTATTCGTTTCCGCAAAGGCTAATTATAACATATGATGACGGGTCAACTTAGTTGGTTAATGAACTTGGACATAGATAATCTGAATACAATAGAAGTTCCGTCACAGTAGGTATTATATAATCAAGACTAGCTAACATGACGGCTTTATGTTCGTTACTTCCTCTAGTTTCACGTAGATTAAATACTTAAATACAGTAGTAATAACGTTATAAATTAAACAAGTCTGCGATTGCTGAACATTTATTGGAGTCTGAACCAAACCACTGGATTGAGTTGAATAGCCCTAAAATCCTTTCAACGGATCGCCGTTTCTATAGTAAATCGAAAAGTACTAAGCCATTGAAATCAAGAAATATCCCAATTTCAATCGGGACGACGGTGTTCATCTCATCCACATGGAATCCGGTCATTAATAGATTTGACAGAGTCACATCCCTAGTGCGCAACATGTTCAAATTTATGATCAAAACCAAGTGCAGGTAGTTCGTAAAATCCGCGCGGCTAGATGTCGATGAGAACTTCAGCTGACTGGTCTTTCTCCGTTAAGCCCCGTTTCAGTAAATATATTTTATAATAATTATATACAATTATACAGTGCGGAAAAAAGGAGACATTTACGTAGGGCGCCTCTTAGCTTAAGCAGATAACGTTATGCATTGCTCTTTATTATTGCTACTGTGGTTTGCGTTGAGTGTTGAGTTTCACTTTTTATATTTAATTTCTGTCGCCCTGTAAACTGCATCGGAATAAGCCTGGGGAGTGAACCTATAACCTATAACAAGAAAATCTGACCAAGGGAACCAGGAGGTCAATTGACTGAATATAGATGAAGAAGGTAAATGTAGTTACAGATTCTCGTAGAACTATTGAACTTGAACCGATAACATCAGATAATATATGGAATCAGGTACCTTACCATGACGTCTTCACACGATTCAGTTGACAACCTAAACTGAGTCTAAACTGAACCGCGTTAAGACGTCATGGTATGGCCCCAGCTCAAAGTGTTGGTGCTAAAGGTAACTAATGAATGATCGAGAACAGAGATGATCATGCAGCGTCGCTTGTACTTAGAAAACTGGTCGAAAGGTCTGAGAGATGCACCCACAGGAGAAAAAATAGGAGCAAATCCCCTTGAGAGTGGTACAGTCATGTGATGTGGAGGATTTTAAGTCATGTGGCGAGAAAGGTAACTGCTGCTGTGGGGAAGATGACTGCGGACGGAAATCAGAGGAAATGTGAGCTCAGCAAAAGGTGGATAGACAGTTTGAAAGATTATTATGAAAAGAAGAGTTGTGAATGAAGAGATGATTGAAACTCATGGAAGATATAAACACATGCGCCGACTCCAAAGAACAAGAGCAAGAGAATGATGTTACTAATAGGTTTTATTTTAGGGCGTTCGCATCGTTAGACGCATGCGATCAACGGAATACGTTTGCCCCATATTGTTTCACCTGTTGCGTTCGCTGCGTAAAAAATGTCGTAAATAGATTACATGCATGCCAAGAGCCAAGATGCCAATCACTAATGCGTATAGTAGTAATCGCTCTCTATCACTATTCCATAATAGTGCGACAATGACAGTTGCGTTTCGTTCGCAACTTAGCGTTAGCGTTTGGCATCTCGGCACGCTTATGTAAAGGGATGTGCGGCACACGCAATGTCTCTATAGACTGGCAAGGAAACGAACGCAGTAATAGTAGGTTAGAGAGCATCATACTGTGTTTTGCTTACGCTATTACCACCCCAAAAACAGGTTGTCCTACTGTTACTGCATTTGTTTGCTGGTCAGATTATAACGCAGCGTTTCGCGTATGTCGCCAGAGCCTTAAAACAACCGGGTGCTTTATCTACGTTTTGAAATGCTTTACCTATTACCTACTTAATATTTGTGTAAAGATTAGCTTTATTCGGCAATTTTAAATAAAAAAAAATAGATTTATTTCTCATTTTTAAACAACAACCATAATTTTCAAAAACACTTAAACATACAAACGTTATATCGCCCAAACGTTTGCGAAACCTTTTTTCCGTAATAATATAAAAATGATCCCGACACCCGTCGGGCGCAGGTGCTTCGCTACGGAACTAATAAGGAAATAATTATGAATAAGGATCCAACTTGGCTGGTCGTTTATTAAAATGGTAATAAAATACAGCTTTTTAACGGTAAAAAAAGGAGTTTAAGGGATTCAGCCTTTTTATTGTGGGGTTTAGTGTCGTATATATTAACTACGTAGGTACTACTACTACGTAAATAAATTGTATTTTTATATCCAAAATAAAGTTAAAAAAAACTGGGCCTCCGTGGTCTATTTGCTTTTATGGTTATATTGATATGGTCGTCATTTAACGTACTTGCAACCCTAAATAGGTTACACTTTGGAACGTATTACAGGGGAGGACGGGTCAAAATTGAATACAGATGCATATATATTTATGACGCTGATCGTAATGACAAAAGAACGCTGACACAAAATCCCTATTTGGCATTAGCTAAATGTTTAACCGAAATTTTATAGTAATGATACTTTTTTTAGTTACTAAAATCTCGTTACAATTTTCTATATATAAATATAACGCCTTTTAAAACAAGAGTTCATAGAAACTAAAGCTAAGGAAAAAATAGTGGAGCAAATAGTAATACAAGCGCTTTATAAGGAGCGAAGTAGCGAGTGTGTTGGTGACATTTGAACACAAGATGAAAGCGGACAGCGAGTGTTAAATTTTTATACACACTATTGTTTAGGTTTACTGCTTATAATATAACAGGCTAGATTGCTACTTGCTAGATTGTCCCCTTTTTTTTCTTTTGTTTCTTTAGTTCGGCAAATAAAAAAAGTACGAAAATACAGTGGATTCAAGTTTGGCGTGACGTCACAATTATATGCGATTACAGTATGTAATCGTATATAATTGTGACGTCACAAGCACCCTGGAACTTTGATGTCGTCAGTTTAAGTTAACTTGAAAAATGAAGTAATATGTCTCTAATAATGGATCAGGATCAATATTCCTATTGAACTCAATATTCACGGCATTGTTTACTGCATTTTAAATTATACGTCTAAAGCAAACATTGTCTCTCATCAGTTTGGTACGCAATCCATAAACTGTGTTGAATAAAGCTACATGCCAGCTCTATTGACATAACCATATCGATTTGATGCTCGGTTCTATTATCACGAAAAATGACAGTATATATTCAACTCTATGACATATTTAGTTACGCTACAATTCTAACCACATTTTAGTCGCGATTTTCAGTCGTTGGCGTGATTAGAGTCGTGATTTCAATATTTTAAGGCTTTTGAAAATTTTCACGCTACTACAACAAGCCGCAATGTCAACGGTAATATCAGTAGCTCTGAAATATACCCTAGCCTTGTTATAATGTAGCCTTTACCTTAAAGTGGACAGTGCATGGTTCATTGTTCATACATTTTTTTGCAGGTTTATGATGCATTTGCTAAATATTTTTGTGTTATAATCGTTTCATTTAGATTTAATTATTCATTTATCAACTTTGTAGAATTTTTGTAATTATTTTGTGTGTTTTACAGATTTCCATATAAAATATCAATGCAAACAATTATAGAAATTCTAAAAAAACTCCCATGTCTTTATAACATTTAAAACTTTCGCGATTTGAACACTTTGGCGCACTCGGTGTACAGAAAGCCTACGCATACCGATAGGTACTTGCAATCATCCTCTCATCATCACCCAAGGCACCTACAATCCGTGGTCACGTCCTTGGTGAACAGGGCACATGAATTATGTGACGATGAACACTTGGACGGTGAACTAGCCCATGTCCGATTTAGAGAGGAATGGATACCGTGGGAGGATGAATCGCAGGCTGAAGAGAACGGAAAGACATCCAGAGGTTAACAGACAGCCAGCGTTCTTACCGTATGTGAAAGTAGTAACGGACAAAATTGGAACAGTACTTAAGAAATTCTCCATCAAGACTGTATACAAGCCGTTATTCAAAGTAACAGATCTTTTACGCAGTCCAAAAGATGTCATTCCATACCAAAACCCGGGCGTGTACAAAATAGAATGCAGTTGCGGAAGTATGTACATTGGCCAAACTAAACGGAGCGTGCAAGAGAGGGTGAAGGAGCACATAGCGGCAGTTAAAAACCGCCAAGTACACAAATCCGCGGTCGCCGAATACCTTCTTACATCTGGCGTAAATCACTGGATTGAACTCCATAAACCAAATATTGTCTCCACTGAACGCCATTATTATCCTCGAGTAATTCGAGAGGCAATTGAAATCAAGAAACACCCTAGAAATTTTAATAGGGAGGATGGTTTTAACTTATCACCAACTTGGGGACCAGTGATCCAGAAGTTGCAGCCACGGGATATATCTTCGGATGTGCGCGGGGATATTGTGAGTGTCGTGTGTCGGACTATTGACAATAATTAACATATGTTTTGTGGGTAGTTTAAAAATTGTGTGTTTACCCCAAATTTCTACATAGACTTTTCGTTGGGTAGTTACACAAATCTCTGTTTTGACATTTTGCTGGGACATCAGTCAGCCGCGACCATGACCAGTGAAACCTGTGTCGAAACTTCGGTAAGTAAGGTAAACAAGTTAATTCGCGTTAGACCCGTTTAATAATTATGTTTAAATATCCCATGTCTTTGTATTCGAGCATGATTAACCAATCGCACTCATTAATATTATATATGTGTTTGGTATATCTTGGGACCATGGAGTCCCGGACGTTTGAAAGACATGCGTGAGGCCGAAGTTGGCCGTTGGCCGAGTTGGATGTGTAAAATGTCATAACGCCGGCGGCCTAGGTTCCTCTCCAGCGAATTCACTCAAGCCAGTCAACTAAGGCAAGCACAGAGGCGAGGGGCTGATGAAATGATCCTCTAGAATAGGGGTCTGCAGTGTCGCCACTCACCGTCAGCTCATCAATAATAACCATTATTATTGAAGATACAAATACTCAACATAATATGAAAAAAAATCCTGAATATCCTAAAAACCTGCTAAGAATATGCTCGCGCAGATTAAAACGGCGACCGTTTATAACTTGAGCCACATAAGCGTTTCCTCGGATATATTTTTAGTTAAGGAGGATTCGGGTTGATGTTGTCGCCTGCCATAAGTCTCGTTGAGTGCCTCCGGGTAACGTCAAACACATAAACTAACTATTTGACACGCGGAAAGTGTGACGATCTTATTGCAGAGCAAACTTATGCTGCTTATAATACGGTCACATACTACTCATACACCGCATTATGTAGCATTTCCATACAGAATTAGTTCACCACGTATCGATGAGCAGTTTTACTTCTAAGCAGCAACATAGGGGGGAAACGTGGTTTCAGTCTAATCTCACGTAATTTTAGTATGATATAGATTCAAGTCTCCTGTTTATTTTATATAAGGGCACAACTATTACCTAAGTTATATTTCGCTATTTTGGCTGTCGTAGACCCGAGAATTTTAAGAACCAATTATCAGCTGTTGCATACACTAGCTTTTATACGACAGCAAAAAGAGCAAAAAACGCGAAATTTTGAATAGTGGCAGAATGTGGAAGATGTCGTATGCCGACTAAATAAACAACAGTGCTAGTAGGTATATTGTATGAACATCCATAGAAGTATAGCTTAGCGATGTTGTTATGGATTATCATAGACTACGTTTTAATGTATACTTTTTTGTTTTTTGTATGACAGATACAAAAACTACTATTAGACCTGGCAGTAACAAGATATTAATTGGAAATCTTTGGAAGCCATAAAACGGCTGCATAAGCTCGATTACATCGCCACTAGATTCATAACTCTGGTTGTAGAAGAGCTGTATTGGTGCTTATTGGATTCCCTAGCGGCGTGCGGCGGCTCAAAAATTTAATATCGAGAAGGAATATAAGATACCTATTATTTTCTTTATTTTTGTGTATCTTCGTGCAACAAAAGCAATATAAGGTGCAAGCAATTCAGTGGTTTTTTAAGTGGTCTATTTTTTCAGTTTCAGTACTAAAAATACCGAGGTCGATTGAAGTAGCATGACAAATATGAATGTTTCAAAGAAAATACGAAGGACAGTGCCAGTCATTATGCACTACATCTGTAATCGCAAGAGAAGTATGTTCAGTCTACGGCGCGGGCGCGCGGGGGGCCACCAAATCGTTCTCTGGGCCGCCACTAGATGGCGTCCTTAGTACAGCACTTTCTACGTAAGCATCGCGCTTTACATCAGGTATTTGTACATGGGTGCAAAATTGCAAAATCTGGTGTTGCGGGTGTCCATGGACGACGTTAATCGCTTACCATCAGGAGATTCGTTTGCTCGTTTGCCACCAATAGCATAAAAAAAAATTTATTTCTACTCTCGTTTATATTGAAATCGGATCAAGTGATCCAATATTTAAGACAAAAGTGGAACTTTTATCGTGAAAAAACTTTGCCGTCGAGTGCAGTACCGTAAAACGGGGTGCCTTTAAAATTGCCGGGTCACTTTGATAATTAATTTAAATTTTTAAATTTTTGTGACTGACTTGAAAGGTCTTGAACGCATCTGATTCATATGTTTGTGTTGGCTACATTGACAGATCGGTCACCTTTCTTTGAGATGTACGGGAATGAAACGCATGCCGTCCTTATAAAAATAAATATTTTACTTGTGCCTGGATATTAACTCGTTTTTGTGTTGTAAAAAACTTCTGCCCTGCCAGAGGGTAAGTAACTGCTTAAATTACAGCTTACAGCATGGATTTTAATCGGCGACCAGGTATCATTTTTTCTAACTCAGTAATTGATGGGGATCACGTTAAAGTAGTAAATACATGGAGACAAACTTGTTATTTTTACCATAATTTGAATTTTGAGATAATTTATTATAAACGCGAAAATTTAAATAAAATCCTTGTCACTTCGTGAGTGTGTACATGGAGTATAAGTTATCGACATGACATTGATGTGTCGTAGTTGTCACTTACTTACTACTACTTACTTACTTTAAAACCTGCGGTTGTCGAAACATGCAATTATTTTGTATGAAAAATTTTCGAATTTAAGAAAACTATGCCCGAGCCGCGAAGGTGACAACACCACTCTGACGATGACTGCCCGATGCAGTCGAAACATGTCACGCCTATTGTGATAAGAATACATGAGTGTTAACCGTTGCAATTCAATATCAGTATGACTCGCGAAAGTTTAAATTATATAATTATTAAGAAAACTAGTTATGCGATTAAATGTACATAGCTACCAGCTGAAGCTTAAGCAATTTAATAAAAACACGGTGTATGAAAATATAGGAAATTGCACGCGTCCATCAATGAAACTTTATTACATTGTAACACAATTTAGCAAAAATATGAAGGGGAGGTTTCGCCTCTGGCACTTTGCACCCTCGATTTCCATTTTAATAAACTGACGAGTAGAGATGTGCTGAACAACTCACTGATTCGAAGCGAGTGATTGATATCTTTCGTTCCCGACTCTTCGAATTGTCTCGCTCGACCAGCTCATCTGAATCATGAGTGGGAAAGAGCGAGCAAGTAACGCTGAGATAGATGAGTTGATGAATGAGTTAAATCTTCAGTGAGGTGAAGAACGAGTGAGTTGAATCAAAATATATATTACATCACTCACTCGTGAACGCCACATCTCTACTAACGTGGCATTTCAATTCTGTTATTGATTTGATCTGGATAGTCTTATGCAATAATATACAAGTACGATATCAAAACAGATTTTTACAAATTGAAATGCCGCCCTTATCCAAAGGTTCATTGAATTATAATTATGAAACTTTGTAAAAGGAACCCAAGTTAATTATGAATTAAAAGGGGTTGTTTTATATCTAAAATAGTGTCGATTGAAATAAGACACAGTTTACCGTCTCTTTTTGACCGAGAGCGAAAATATATCATGCATTAAAATATATTTATGCATAAAAGCATGATTCAATCTCTAGACCATCTCGAACTCAGACAATATGCCCAAAGTGAGCATATTTTCATCAGTTTGGGATCTGTTTCATAAGATTTTAATCAAAAATTAATTATTAAACTCGAACAAACTTGTGTGTCCGATTAAGCCCAAATAACTTCATAACAATTTCTGCGTTTCGGTTTCAAGTCCATGAATTCACTTAACTGGTGGATCGAGATGCAAACACTATCGAATCGCGCAGTCGCTATCGACTACGATTACGTACAACTCATGGTAAGCACTCAGTCCAAAGGATTAAGCCGACATAAAGTACATTAATGAACTCGAAACGAATAATATTTCGCTACAGCCACTATCCCTTGAGAAGCACTGTTTTTAAACATTCATAACTTCTATACAGGGTAACTTGTAAATCGAGGCGTTTCTTTATGAAATATATTTTTATTAGAATGACAAAGTATTTTTAAATAATGTGTTAATAATGTGTTTTAAATAATTTAAGTACGATTTGTTTATCTGGGGTTTTTTTTTAATGAAGTTGGTTTTAGCGTTTTAAATTTGACGTTAACTTTACGAATTTAATAGACAGTTTCATATCTATTGTTTAAAATGTTTAATTTTGTGAGATTTTAATTATTGTTTTATATTTAATAATTTATACATTTGGTATGGCTACCCCTGTTGCTTCGCCTCAGGTTCCGCTCCTAGAGTGTCCAATTTGTTCTGACCAAAAGCTGTACAAAGGGCAGCGGGGCCTGAAAATACATTGCGTTCGTGCCCACAGTCCTCGTATTGATAAGCCATATATCTCCACACCCGTCCGAGACCGGACTGGGGCCTCTGCTACTCTCCCTGCCCCGGCGTCGCTTGCTCAGAGGCTGGCTTCCCTAAAGGCGAACTGTAAGATAGCGAAAAGAATTCCGAAAGGGGCGCGAGCTTTGGCGGCACGAAATTTATCGGAGTCTATTTCCAAGGTAGTATCAGACAATACTGCCGCAGCTTGGGAAAATCTTCTTTGTTTTGCATACAAAAATTTTCATGTGCCCCGTACTAAATCAAGCATTAGTTTAACTGCCATTATCAAGGGAAACTTATCCCATCCATCTTTTCCTGCATCAGATTCTGAGGGCACAGGCACCCCTCAGGCAACGGACTCAATCGCTCAAAACAATAGTAAGTACAAGTGCAGGCAGATTGAACAAAAAGTGTCCGATGGCAACTTAAAAGGGGCGACTAGGTTGCTTTTTTCCAGTGACACTTTGGCGTCACAATCTCCTGCCGTGCTCAGTGCGTTACTGGATAAACATCCAGCCGTTTCGTCATCCTCACTGCCACCCCGTACGCCGCGACCGCCAGCTGCCTCAGACCAGCCGCTTCAGGTATCCAGGGAGGCGGTTTTGCAGGCTGTCCTCTCTTTCCCGACGGGCTCAGCGGGCGGTTTGGATGGTATCACGCCGCAACATTTGAAGGATTTGACTAGTCCGCTTGCGGGGGATGCCGGTGAAACTTTGCTAAAGGAGCTTACCGCATTGTCGAATTTAATGCTCTCGGGCAAAGTTTGTCAAGAAATTGTCCCGGTTCTGTACGGAGCTAACCTAATTGCCTTGAGGAAAAAGGATGGGGGTATTCGGCCCATTGCAGTTGGCAATACTTTTCGGCGTCTCACATCTAAAATTTGCTGTCGTCAGTTCCATTCTCGTTTGACGGAGAAGTTTAAGCCCGTCCAGTTGGGATTTGGCCTTAAAGGAGGGTGTGAGGGAGCGGTACATGCGACTCGAACTTTCCTGGATAGCCAGAATTTTGAAGTTCTGGTTAAGATTGACGTTCGCAACGCTTTTAACTCTATAGACCGCGGCGTCCTTCTAGCTCAAATAGAAAGCGAGCTTCCTGAAATTTATGGCTATCTTTGGCAGTGTTACGGTTCTCCGTCAAGTCTCATGTGCAGAGACAAGGAGATCCCTTCTTGTGTTGGCTGCCAGCAGGGGGATCCGTTAGGTCCAGTTATTTTTAGTTTAGGAATCCACCCGATCATCACCCAGCTCACTTCTGAGTTAAACTGTTGGTACCTTGACGATGGGATTATCGGTGGTAATAGGTCGTCAGTTTTAACCGATTTAAAGACGGTGGTTGATAGGTTTGCGGAGATTGGTCTGTCGGTGAACTTTGATAAGTGTGAGTTGTTTATTTCAGACGCCATTTCTCCGAACTGTCGGGCGTCTTTGGTCAACGACATAGAACAGCTCACACCAAACATTACTATCCTGTCTCGCGCCACCCTTACACTTCTGGGAGCCCCGATTTTGGAGGAATCTTTGCCGGCTGCTATCGACTCTAAAATCGAACTTTTTAATAGGTGTTCGGACCTGTTGTGTAAAATTAACCCGCACATGGCAATTTATCTGCTGCGCCTTTGCCTTTTCTCTCCGCGGTTTTTGTACATTCTCCGTTGCGCCCCCTTCTGGAAGTTTCCTTCACTTACGGGGTCCGTAGACTGTATATTAAGGGAGACAGTAAGTAAAATTTTGAATATAAGTTTTACTTCGTCGGGGTGGTCTCAGGCGTCCCTCCCGATAAAGTTTGGAGGGCTTGGTATCCGGTTAACGGGAGACCTGGCGCTCCCGGCGTTTTTGTCATCTGTCTACGGCACACTCGCTCTCGTTGGCGGTATTCTTCGTACCCCTTCAGCCGCTAGCGTGGTGGTGTCGTGCCTGGCGGAGGCAGAATCGGCGTGGGGGGCAAACCATACCGTAGAACAGGTCCCTGGAGATGGGTCAAGCCAAGCGGCATGGGACGTTATTAATGTCAAATCGCGGTACCAGCTTCTCTTGCAGGATTGTCATGATCATCAGGAACGAGCTAGGCTCCTCGCTGTTTCGGAGAGGGAGTCCGGGTGTTGGTTGCACGCGCTACCATCGCGTAACCTGGGCACCGTGCTAGAGCCGGGTGCGCTCCGGATTGCGGTTTGCCTGCGCTTGGGTTTGAAGGTGTGTGAAGCCCATGCTTGCAGTCGCTGTGCCCAGCCAGTAGACGTTCTGGGTCGACATGGCCTGTACTGCAGGAAGAGCGCGGGGCGACTGTACAGGCATTCGTCGTTAAACGATTTAGTTCGCCGCGCCCTTAGTACCGCCTCTCTTCCCGCGACTTTGGAGCCGTCGGGTCTCTTCGCGGCTGACGGCAAAAGGCCTGACGGCTGCACTCTCGTGCCATGGAGCCTCGGTCGCCCCTTGGTGTGGGACGCTACCTGCGTGGATACGCTGGCACCGTCCTACGTTGAGGGGTCTGCTCGGAAGCCGGGGACGGCAGCGGACCAGGCTCAGACGCTCAAGCGCCGTAAGTATGCGTTTTTAACAAGCGAATACGAGTTTGCGGCGCTTGCTATGGAGACTCTGGGTCCTTGGTCGGCCGACACTAAGAAGTTTGTAAAGGAGGTGTCGGCGCGTCTGGTAGGGGTTTCGGGCGACCCTCGGGCGGGGTCGTTTTTTGCCCAGAGGCTAGGTTTGGCGTTGCAGAGGGGGAATGTCGCCAGCATTTTGGGGAGCTTCCCGGAGGCAGGAGATTTTGGGGAGGTTTTTTATATTTAAGTTTAGTGTTAGGGTTAGCTTTAGTCTTTAGTATTAGGGTTAAATTTGTATAAGGTAGTTTTAAGTGTAATTTTTTTTATTTAAATTTAAGTTTTTGTGAATTATCATCTTTTGTAGAAATAAATAAGTATTTTTATATTATAATTCCAGATTACGAATTCCCAGGTGAAAGTCAGATATAAAAAAAATATATAACTCAGAAAAGAGACCACTATGATCCCCGTTGCTTGACTGACTTTACAATACAATACAATAACTCTTTATTGCACCTCAAAACAACAAAAATAACACAAACTGGTATAGATTACACATGAAAAAGAGGCAAACAACAGGCGGTCTTATCGCTAAAGAGCGATCTCTTCCAGACAACCTGACTTTATTAAGTAAAACTATTTTTTTGTTTATTTAAGTCCTTTTTTCTTTTTAAAGTAACGCACACTGTATAAGTAATTTTATTTGGTGGTCGCATTAATATCATTACCACAAACAACCGCAAACTTATCCTCCACAGAAGTACCTACTCAAGTAAAGTTGGTTAAACTTTCACAATTTACTTCTTACTCTCAGAGCTAGTGGTAGAAAGCTCGAGGAAAAAGAATAGATATAATTTATTAAGTAAAACAACACCTCTAACTAGTGTGCCGTCTCGTGCTTTATTAAGAGATCTGTGCATATGAAAGCATTTCATCGGTAGAGGCGAAAGTGGCAGGCCAGCAAAAGAGTCCGCCTGCTTCGGTGCGCGCGACCCGTTACCTACGCCGGTCTCGGCCACTGATGCCCGAGCCGCGGAGGTGACGATGACTGCCCGATGCAATTGAAATATGTCACGTCACGTTTAACCGTTTTTTAATGTCTGTCAGCATGACTCACGAAAGTTTAAATTATACAATTAAAAAATATTGTTACATTTCCCAAGTATGTGTTACATTGTGATTTGTCAAATTAACCTGCCTACGATATTACCAGAAAAAACACGATTAAATTTATTGCCTTTGTTATGGACGACAGTTGATATAATTATGTAAACGTATTTTTATATTACCGTAGGGTAAAAAATCAATAGATAAAGTATTTTTGAAAAACAGCGTCAGTCAAGTCTTTGTCTCAGATAGTATATGCTGCATTTTGTTACAGTCCCATTTTATAGCATTTTACTTTGACCCCATCGATAAACCGGTGCCTGAAATCCAAATCAAGACATGTAAATTATTAATAATTTTTCAGAGCTAACTCTTGGTCTATGTTTACGAGTATCAACGTACTGTTTCAAATCTTTGTTTGAACCAAAATTTTAAACGAAAAAATTACTTCGTAGCCCTCCAGGTGCAAAGGTGCCCATTGCGCTCGCCGCGTTACCACTTTGAACTGCAATGGACAGCCTCTGCAAAAGGAAAGACCCGGAGCGGGGACCAAGACCCCTCTCTCGCAAATGCCCGAGAAATACTCTGGCCTTAGAACCCCAACATCCTGTGCGTGTAAATAACACACGAGCAAAATCTTTCGGTAGTTTTTTTATGTACTCGTCTCTGATTAAAGGTACGTAAATCAAGCCCGTGTCTTCGCAATAAGTAATTGGTGCTGGCCGACTTTTTGAACTTCCTTGTTTTATTCTTGCTATCTATTTTGCTCGTGTTTTCGGGTAGTAAAATATCGTGTTCCAAAAATACAACTTATTTTTTATTGAGCACCTGTATAACTGACTGACTCACTGTAGGACAATATCATAGTGACGCTATAAATCGGATTGTAAGAAATCTCTTACTTGCTTGTAATTTAGACAGGGTTGTAGAGTGGCCTAGGGTTCCAATTGGTTGACTGTACATGTGTAACATGAGTATATGGATGCATAACATACATGTATGAGTAATCCGAAATATAAAAAAAGGAAGAATTTTTTTCAGGACGCTTTAATGTACAAAACTAGAATATTTTAAAATATTACTACCCGAGAGTTTTAAGAACCAATTATGAGCTACATAGTTATTGCATACGCTAGTTTTTCTACGACAGTTAAAGTAGCGGAAAAAGCAAAATCTCGAGCGGTGTCAGAATGTGAAACACTTCGTATGCCCACTATAGAAATTAAAAAAAATCAACTTTGCTTATTAACAGTGTGAAAATCAATAGAAGCAGTGTTCTTATGGAATACCATAGACAACGTTATAATGTATACTTTTTTAATATCGCTGTCAGTCATCTAATTGACAAAACAGAAGTGTTGAATTAAAAAAAATGTTTTGCTTTTAATCATAACTTATTAAACCTCGTTTGCCAATCCTAAAGTGTAATTCACTTATCTATACCTCAGGCTAAACATTGAGGAATCGACTAACGAAGTACCAGTTGCCTCGAAATTAGGTTTAGAAAATAATTTAGGCTAAATTGGATTAAACTACGGATTTAATTACGCTCGGTCTAGTGACTTACCATTAAGTGGTAGGGCGTGGTGCGAGTTCTACCGATTTTATAATAAAAGTTTACGCTAAGTTTACCAAGACTTCACATTGTATTGTATTGTATTGTATTGTATTGTATTGTATTGTATTGTATTGACATAATACCGTGGAGATTTTTTAAACGCTGAGTTTTGCTAAAAGCTAAACCGTGGAGCGACTTTTTCTGCATTTTGCAGCAGTAGTAATATAACCAGTAGCAGAGTTTCACAGCAGCGCTGTTATAATCCGAATGTGCCCAAGGACCGACAAATTATACCGATAGATTGAGAGAACAATAGACCTACGAGTATTTCGCCTCGAACGAGAACTCGTTATAAATATCTCGGCAACCGCTTGACCGATTCGGCTCATATTCAAACATAAAATTTCTAGGTATCTCATCTAACCAAACCCCGCCATATTTCACAACGATCCGATACGATCGAGTTATCGTCGATAAAAATTACATACAAACATACAAATAATTGTCCAAGTAGATTGAGAAACGGATTATGATACTCCTAAGAACTTTCACAAAATAAAACACTTTGAACCGGATTAATTACGTCTATTTTTCAATTAACTCCCTACGTATCAAGCCCTTACTCACATTACCTTGAAATCAGATGGCTGGAATCAGGGTGTGCCTGCACAGTTTTTCTTGTTCGGTTCGGTCAGGAATACCTTAACGTATATGACCTGCTTTATATTTATAAAAAGAAAATCCGTTAAAATTAGTAATGTCATACATTAAAAGCATTACATATATCACTCACCCGGTGATTCCAAAGCCGTTGCGCTGGATATTCTCGTAAATGACAATCTTCTCCGACTCTGAGAAGGTAGATCCGATGAAGACACCAACTTTTTTTCCTCGTACTTTCTCTGGATTGATTCCTGGTTGAAAATAAAATTATGTTTTACACAGAAAGTACAATATTATGTATGTTTGGGATTTCATGATACTTGTTGTTATGCCTTAATATAGATAGATAATATAAATAGAAATCACCCATAAATTAGGAAATATTCGTGATGAACACACACAAATGCCCTTACCAGAATTCGAACATGCGACCTCTAGTTTGGTAGGTCAAGATTATAAGTTTTTTTTCAAGTTTTCTTGGTAAGGTGCCAGGAATACAGGAGGAGAATCCAGGTGGATATCGTGATACATGTTATTTAATACGAAATTGATTAGGATGTCTTGGTGGCTGGTGATTCCGCTAGCACAGGACACAAACCTTATGTTAACTTTTAAATTGTTTTTGATTAAACAAATATTGCACTGTGATTTATACACCTTTTTATAATCGTAATGTTACAATTAGAAAAGTGACGTGGAACGCATTTTTACCGAAAGGCCTAGTATACATTTTTACTTGTTGTATTTGACATTTACTTCTCTATCGCGTTTGCGTATCGAGAGTTCAAATTATGTTTGCCGTTTATATAAATCACCTGGCTAATTTCATATTTTGACTTCTCAATACGCTAACGTGGTCGCGAAGTAAATGTCAAATATGACAAGCAAAATAATATTTAAAACGGGTCACTCACGTAATTTAGTCGATTTTCGCTCGACATGTTTTAAATATTATTACGATCTGTTCCGAAACATGTCGAGCTATTTTCGACTTTATTGACGTGAGTAACCCGCTATGAGAATTTTAATATACATACAATCAAACGAGCGTCTACTTCCAACTATTTCAAATCAAGACCAGTTCAGTCAGAATCCTCAACTAAACGGCTTACAGGTCCTGCGGGGACGCTTCAACTATCCGCTGCCAATGCTGCTATGTCTTCGGTCCTGGACATCTATTGCTCGTGTATCGTCTTGGGGTAAAAAAGTTACGTACCAGAATCAAAGATGGCGGAATACGCGTGCTCCAATAGCTTCCTGCTCATGGGTTCCATGGCGCAGGCCTGCTTGTAGTGGACCCTGAAGAACTGGGCGTCGAACTTGCCCATGCCAGACACCTTGCCCAGGTACTGCGGGACCTCAGGGTGATTGAAGACCCAGCGGGGGTCGTCGTCGGTCACCATGTCCACCTGGAATAAATTTGTTATATATTTGATTACATATTTCCAGTGACTTTTATTAGTGGTTGGAATTTTGCAAATTAATAATCGTGTGTAAAAATTCAAACATCTAATTTTAATAGCTTTGGCTTTGATAGTAAGTCATATATAGCGTAAGCATTTGGGTCAAAAACATTCCGATGGAAGGTCTTTCCTGAGGAGTACCCAAAAGTGTAGGGCTATAAAGGTTGATTTTCATTTTCAACCCTTGTCAACAATGATAGGGTACTCATAAGTTAAGGGCTATAAAGGTTGATTTTCATTTTCAACCCTTGTCTACATGATAGGGTACTCATAAGTTAAGGGCTGTAAAGGTCGATTATTCAACCCTTACGCACATACAATTGTATTGTGTTTTGTGTATGGCTACGAAAAAAATATGTTTTCTATTTGATGTCTGTTTCTAATTAGTAATTATTGCTTGCTGATACATGTAAACAGTAACAGAACAATAAATATTGTATTTCCTTATTCTACGAGCAACATTAAGTTTATTAATGAAATTAATTAATTACATATTTAGCGACACGCAGCTTTCCTAAAAAAAATTTTAATTTTTTTAATGTTCTGACATTGTTTTCATTATGTCGTTTTATTGTAAGATACCATACGTGAATTTATGTAGTCTGAAGTCAATAAATGAATTATAAACTCTGAATTATAACAGATTTTATAACTAAGGTAACCAGGAAATTCACAGACAATTCAGGAAACGTTTTCTATTGCAGTCGTAAATTGCCAACACGCGAATTGTAAACTTATATTATGTTCAAGACCGTTAATTATAACGACCAGTTAGTATGAACTAGGCTTATATTTATAGAAATTAATTTATAGTTTCGGACAATATTACTCAGATCAACCTAGTTCCAAACTAAGCAAAGCTTGTACTATGCATACTAGGGGACGATATACATACTTAAATTGATAAATACATACTTATATACATAGAAAACACCCACATCTCACGAACAATAAATCACTAAGTTACGAACTTTAAGACATCTACTTAATTTACATTTGTAGTTTGTTATTAAATCACCACTTAACTCCAAAACTCACCTTATTATACAAATTCTCCATAAACTCCTGAACACTTTCGGATTTCGGGAATATCCCGGACATTCCACTTATGACCACCTCTTCCCCCGACAGCGGCTTAGGGGGCGCGGGGGCGGGGGTCCTTTCCAAGACAGTCTCCTGAGGTGTCGGTGCCATGGTGATCCTATTACGGGACAACTGTCAACGAATACGGCTGTGAATGGAATCAAAAGTAATTATAATGAGGCAGTATTTATAAAGTCATGCAGTCGGTGGTCGGGATATTGGTTTAAAAGAATGCGGGTTCTGTATGTTTTTTTTTATTATTATTTTACTAATGTGTTTGTATGTTTGGGTTTAGAACTAGTTACTGATGTTTTGCTTGGGTAAAATATTGAAGAATTATGAAAACTTATCTGATGATGAACAATCGGATCTATAGGAAGTATAGGAAGTAGGTTAAAATAGACTTAAGATGTAAATATAATTCAACTGACATGTAACATACGTTATGAATAAATGAATATGAATATGAAATATCGGAAACTCTAAGATTTTTTATCCTATTTCTGCTTTCCCTAATCCTGTTTGACATAAAGATCATTTGTCCTAAACTCAAATGTCCTAATATTATTTTGCCCTAAAATCGTTTAAACCTTCTTTTCAAGCAGCGATTCAACACTTTGTGATGTCACGGTTCTAACCTAACCTAACCGTTCGTAAACTGGAGTTACTTTGATTATTGAATCAAAGTAACCCCAGTTTACGGTAGGACATAACAGTTAGGGCAAGTGATTTTAGGACAAACGATATCGGAGACCCGAACTATCCCGTTCATAATATATGCTCGGGCATATCCACCAGATCTGCCCATAAATGTATGAGAAATCTGTCTCACTGTGTCACACACTACCACTTTAGAAGTCTGATGGATTGCCCGTGCATATATGGCCGATATATTATGAATGAATTCATACATAAATTGTCCATGCACTTTTGAACGGGAGTGTACATCTAAAAAGAAGAAAGACAATAGATGTAGATAATATGGAAAGAAAAATATAGTAAAAGAAAATGTATTAAAAAAATACTTATTTTCACATAATGGCATAAAAGAGACAGGAATGCGCGTTGGACCTCAAGTTGAAAGCACCCATAGACTACAGTGACGTACCGTCAGTACACAGTATGCTCCGGCTTAATAAGCTGGAGCGTCTTCAAATATTGTGCATATTCATATTTGGCCTGCGTAAATATGACCACGTTTGTAATTTTCGTACCCAGCTCAAGTGGCTTCCCATTCGTTATCGTCGTAATTATCATATTCTAGCTCTTCTTTACAATGTTCTATTTGACCCATCTACTTCCTCTTATCTCAAAGAGCGTTTTGCTTATCTCTCCTCTGTCAGGCCTTCGCGGAAATATCTACTTGTCTCCCCTTCTTCCACGAAATTTTATAATAACTCTTTTACATTTCGAGCAGTTCAGCTGTGGAACGCGCTGCCGTTAGACATCAGATGTGCTAAAACTCTCTAAAGCTTCAAAAACCTTTTAAAGAATCATTACTTGTAGGCAGAGCTGCCTTGATTTGCCATTGTGATTTATGGATAATTTTATTTGTATGTATTTTAATTGGGTTAGGTATATATGTATGTATTTGGCTGTATATATATTTATTAATTAAGTTGTTTATGCAAATTATGCATAGTTCTGTTTAGTCTATGTGAAGTCTTCTTATCTGTAATAATTCTCGCGCTCTACCCGTTTTGAACTATTTTTTGCAACTTATCTCCTGCTAGCCTAAGGTTGTCTGGAAGAAATCGCTTATAGCGATAATACCGCTTGTTGCTACCTTTATAAAAATAGTAAATTTGTGTCTTATATGTGGTGCAATAAAGAATATTTAACTTTACTTTACTTTTGAATCTATAAATAGTTCTAAGAAAGTAATTATTGTAATTAACTTTTTTTTGTGGAACCCTAACTATTGTTAACACAATGTGTCGTTTAAATCTGAATAAATGAATTTTTTCAACAATAGTTATTTAGAGTAGTGCACCCTGGACTAAATATTCATTAAATTCTACGACTGCCTAAAAGTCACAGGTCAATGATTTGGGCAATGTTGGGATTCGTGTCATGTACAGGTTCTTAACTTAAATGTTTTGATTTATGTTTTTTTAAGTAGTCACACTACTATATATAAATTATAAATTGAAACGGCAGGAGGTCGCTGGTTCGATCCCAGCCCTGGGCACTCGGGGCCTTGTTTACTTTTTCTGTAGTATATGACATCTTTCAATTTATGATGTAAAATAAGTTATTTGAGAAATAAGCACACTTTTAATAGAAGTTTATTGAACACTCTGTATTTTTCATTCCACTGTCAACATTCCACTATTCTTCTCTTCTCAGTCGTGCACTCTTGGCAGAGTGGTCGTGGTCATGTCTAGGTTGGGTCTTTTGCCACCGCTTCTCTGGTGATGCGACGCCATGTAGCTCTATGTTTGGAGGAATGAGTCAACTTATACTCATCGAGAAAATTCTAAGAAACCCAAACACAATCGGCGTTCCTTTGTTTCATCACATGGTTTCTATAGTTCGTATAGCCATATTCGGTCTTTATCATCAAATCAGCTAAATGGTACCATATTTAACATTGTGCTGTCACCTAAGTTAGGAACATTAATATAAGAAATTTCAGTTTAAGGATGATTCACACTAGAACGGGCTGGGATGTAACCGGGCCGAGCCGATCTGTCAGTTTCTATAGAAAAGTCACATGATCTCCAAGGGCTCCGAGCTATCACGTGATCCTTTCTATAGAAATTGACAGATCGCCCCGTCCCTTCCCGTTCTAGTGTGAATCATCCTTTAGTCACATAACAGTTTTAACATATCTTAACTCCAAGTGTGCGTGGTAAAAGCTTTTGGACAACTTGTATAAGGTCACGTGTGAGCGAAGTCATAAAACTGCAGTAAATCGGCCTGTAATCTCGAAATGCGGTAGCGATACGCGATAACACTCCTGCTAACTATTTCTTTTCTTCTATCTAGGAAACAAAGGTTTGCAGAAAACTAATTTAGTTTTGAAAAGGTTTGCTATGAAAATGTATGTTCCACTGGTTTAAACTTTTACGATTTTTGCACATTATTAAGGACAGCGAAATATATTTGTAGCTAATGTAAAAGCGGGCGGAGCGGCTGAAAGCGCCGAAATTTTAAAACGTAATAAATATAAGAACCTGGGCAGAGAGTACCTTTTTGTACCATTCGGGGTCGAAACTCTTGGTCCAAGGGGTCACAGCGCACGCATGTTTTTCGTAGAAACTGGTTACCGAAGAGCTGGTGGCTTCCTTGCACAACGTATCAGCATTGCGATACAACGAGGAAATGCCGCCAGCATCCTAGGTACAATGCCTCAAGGACCTATTTTAGATTTAAGGTAGGTAGAGGTAGGTAAGTTACACTTACTATAATAATATATATTTTGAAAATAAATTTTCGTTAATTTGTAGGTATATTTTAACTTTTAGTATAGTTTAGTTTTATTCAGTATTAGTTTTATCTTATATTGTTTGTTTCTGTACTCCTACTGTTCCAATTCATATTAATTAATTACATAAAAAAATAGGAAACATAATACAAATAAATATACAAATAATACAAATAAATTATCTATCTATCTATCATACAGTCACTGTATAAAACAATTAAATTGATTATTTCTGAAAAGAAGTAATATTTTCCACATATAAAAAGTATCTACCTTCTAAACAGTTCCTCAGCAACATCATGAACGACTCCGGTATCCAGTTCTCTGGACTTGAACCTCGCATAGAGAATCTATGCGATTGTTCTTGTTGAAGTCCAGACCAAACCACTGGATTGAGTTGCATAACCCTAAAATCCTATCAACAGATCATCAATAGGCAAGTTTCAGAATCTCATTCACACGGAATCCAGTGATAATAGATGTGAGCGTAAGCGAGTGTAAGTATACTGTATCGACAGAGTCACATACATTAGTCTCTAGTGCATAAAAATTTCAAGTTGATAATCAAGACCAAGTGCGGGTAGTTCGTAAAACCCGCCTGGCTAGACGTTAATGTGAACCTCAGCCAGTCTTTCTCTTCAAAGTTTTACACGGTTAAGAACCCGGTTTAGGGAGTTTTTGACAATTTGGGTATATTTTACGAGTAAGTACTAAAAAAAATATGTTGTATTGTACTCGTATTTATTACATTCAAGTCTCTTGATAATAACCAAATTGTAATTTCTAAAACTACTATAGTTACCATACTTAAATATCTTGTTAAATCTAATAAATGTTAAGACTAAAATTCTAATTTGCGACATATGACATATATACATTAGGTAGGTAATATAGGTACAGGATGTTCATACGTAGTTGAGGTTTAATTTTTGATAAGTTCCGAGAGCATAGACTGTAAATCTCGTGGACATTAACTGCAGGCACTTAATTAGGTGGATCCGGAAACTGCAAGTGAGAATATCATCAAAGAGCAACGTTTACGACCAGAGGTGTAAAAGATTTTGGTCTATTTTTATGTTAATAATATGACTAGCTGTTCCGTATCCGCGACTTCGTTCGCATTAACAATTGAAAAGTTCAACTGTTAATGCGTCCTCCTGCTTTCGCGGCAGCTCCTGGTTCAGTCCCAGCCCTGCTCAACGGGAACCTTGGTCACTTTTTCTGTAGTATATGACGTCTCATTCAATTTATAATTTATATATAGTACTGTGACTACTTAAAAAACAAAAAAACATGAATCAAAACATTTATTTATTACATTTAATAAATGGTTTGATTCGTGCTTTACAATTGTATATAATGGTGACGTCATCCTCGCTTCTAGTTGAAAATAATCTGTAAAGATTATCTAGGAGGCAGCACGAGACATAAGTCTGAGCTGTAGGATTGGCGGAACGTACCTTAATAGTTTAAAAATAAAAAAGGATTGCATATACTTAGGAAATTTCGTACTCTGGCCGCCGTGATCGGGTAGCCCAGTGGTTAGGGCGTCTGCCGCGAAAGCAGGAGGTCGCTGGTTCGATCCCAGCCCTGCTCACCGGGGACCTTGGTCACTTTTTCTGTAGTATACCTACTTTTAACATCTCTTTTAATTTATAACCTATTCTTATTATCTTATTATGTATGTCTTTCACATCACAGAAAAATAGTGTTCTGGACCTTTGGGAGGCGTACGCGGAGCCGAAGCCAACACGCACTTTCGACAATTTAATGAAATGTAAGGGGTACACCGAGCGGATGTTGCACCTGCCCGAGTCAAGGGACGCACGCAGAGGGAGCACCCACCCGGGTGTTACTGGACTATTAGGTGAAGGTGGTGGACTAAATACTGGGTTATAGAGAATAAAATCGGACGTCTGCCTAACAAAATGGTAATCAATTTTATTTCCGGCAAACGGTGACTCGCCCATATAAGATGGGCCCCCACAAAAAGCAACATCTAAGATGACTCGAGGGCAACACCGGTATGAGGGCTGGGGGTAGAAGGGGTCACAGGACTTTAAACATATATCCAACTCGCCACATAGGTTTCCACATGTACCCTCGAGAACAAAGCTCTCGCGACCCCACTCTGGACGACCGGTTATGGCAAGCCAGAGGCGGAGGACTCGGTCGGACGAAGGAGTCCCCCAGGAGCCCTCAGGTACGTGGGGTCGCTATTCCGGCCTATTCCCCAACAACTCGCCACAAGCTGCCCTGCGTTGACTGATTGCACCGGTCGAAACCAGTGGGCGATGGGGTAATATCTGTGTAACGCAGTCAAGGTATCGCGTATGACACTGAATGTATGTTTTGCTTTGGTCATTCACAGGCACAAATTATACATCATACAACATATATTTATTATAATAAATAAATAAATAAATAATTTATTTTCTTAGGTTAAGGTATTTTTGTTAAGTTGTTATATTGTTATGTAACGTAGGTAAATATTTACTCCTTTATCAATCATTGTTTGGAAAATAACATACATATATATGAAAAACCGCTCATACTAGCGCGAAAAGATCTCCACAACTCAACTCAAGTTAATCTAGTGTTTGTAAAAAAGATCGTAGTCCATCAATTAAATATGTTAACAGTCTTGAACTTAGTATTTATTCATTGACCTGAACGCAAATTTTCTACCATTTCCGGGATTACATCAACACAAGGTGATTTCAATGATAGTGAATCGGTAATTAGTCCTTTCAAATGGTTGGCGTTTTTTTCTGATTTGTTTAGTTAAATAGATAGATAGATACCTATCTTGACATCTACTGGGAGCAGTAATTTAACATGCCAAGATTTAAAGAAAGAAGGGATTTAAAGTATGAGATGTGTGATTGTCAATTAGTGCCTACCATAAGACTGCAATACAGAAAATTTGTTGTTTTTTGTAGAAATCGCGAAATATCTGGTTGATGTAACTGCATGGTGACCGAAGAGCTAGTGTCTTTCTCGCATAACGAATCAGCATTGCGATACAACGAGGAAATGCCGCAAGCATTCCAGGTACAATGAATCAAGGACCTATTTTAGATTTAAGGTAGGTAGAGGTAGGTAGCTAGGTAAGTTACACTTACTGTATATATTTTGAAAATAAATGGCAAGAAAATACAAAAAAAGTAACAAATCAACATCTATTTTTAAGAACACTGTCATTACTATTGAAATAGTATTTATGATAGAAGTATGGAAAGTAAACAATTCGGAACGAAGCGGAAAGAAGCCTACGTTATATTATAACACACTTAACCGATTCAACCGCTGTTGGTGACGGAAAACATCGTGGATAAAACAGACTAATCCCAACAAGGCTTGATTTCCCCGCTGGGTTGAGGGTTGAGGGTATCACGATTGCATACGCTTTCGAAAAAACTAGTGTCTATACCAAATCCTGATCTTTAAGGCCAGTAAAAGCCGGCAATAACGCTATAGATGATAATAATGGCATAAGCAGTAACTTTTCACTATCAACCTCTGTTACACTGTTACTCTTTGGTTCAGTGCTTAAATCCGTAGGGACTAGATCGCGCCAGTAATTTGCCTGCAAGGTGACAACAAGTGTGTCTAAGCTTTGGCTAAATTCAGGTGAATATCAATATTAATATAATATCAATTCATTGAACTTGTCGCGTACTTATAAGACTTGTTAGTTATTTTCTTCGAAGAAACACTTAAGAAATGGTGGTGCTTGAAGTACCCGTTCATAAGTGTTTCTTGGAATATTAAATACAGTGTTGCTTTGCTAACCACGATATATTAAATAAGCCGCTCTTTTCTACTAACAGAGTTGGGTTGTTCTAATAGTATGAGTAATATTTTGGATTTTGCATAAATAAGTAATTATGATTATTATGAATTAAAGTGTGGCTGTATGACTTTTTGCCATTGCTTACCGGCACATATTAAAGTAAAAAAAAACTTTGCTTTATTCCTTCTTGTCACCGCTATATGGAACCAATAATATACTTACATTTGATCCGAAAAATCAAAATATTTTAACAAATTCACATATTATTATTTACGTATGATAATCGCTACAATAAATGCCAATATTTTGAGAGAAAGAATTTGAATTTGAGAAAAAGAATCTATACCCATGGATTTGTTTCTGGCGTAACTAAATAAGAATATTGTTGACAATTTGTTCTGCTTGGTGCTTACAAGTCGAGAACCAAGAGGGCCTAGGGCCACGATGCATCGTTTTTCACCCGCTTCATAGATAAACAATAACCTTTTTTCGGAGCACGAGAAATTAAAAAGTATTTAAATCGGCGACCGCTATCGTATCGTATCGTTACATCAAGTTGACAAACCCCAGATAGTGCAAGTGGCGCTTAAAGGTTTTTGGTGTATGTTCCAGGGATGACGATCATAAGGTGATTTCGATTTACGGTAATGACGTTGACGATGATGATAATGATAACGTTGACGAAACACGCATGTTTGTATCTACTGTTTGCAGTAAACAAGCGTATGCAATCAATTCATTTATCATCTAATCTTGTCACGTGAAATGCGGATTTGAGAATAATGTCAGTAACAATTATTATGGTAATTCTCCATAATAATTTAGAGGATAACAAAGCGTGTGAGGGATTAATGTAGCTTTATCTGGTCGGATTATTGCCGTGTTTAGTTATACGGGTAATTGCGGTACTAAATATAGTTCACGAATTACCGTTAGAACAATGAGCTGTATTTACACTAATTTGTGACCGATAGTCAGAGTAACCGATAGTCAAAAAGGTCAATACTATAGACACCCATTACATACTTTGACCGCGTGAAAATGTGTCAATCCTGAAATAAGTGACTTCGCTCCACCAATAAATCACCAACCACCAATCGTTCTTATGGTTTCCAAAGGCGTCCATACGGTTGCCATGGCATTGGAGAACAAAGAGACATTTCAAAATCTTCAAAGGGAAAATGTGTAGACATTTTCCCTTTGAAGGCGTCTCTATCTACATCTATCTCAGCGTTTTCAGTATGTACTTGTAAAATTATTATTTTTCACAATCAAAAAATAAAAAGGGATTTTATAATTATGCCAGCTTTAAGAGCCTATGAGTGCGACAGTGTGTCAAACTACATAAATCAATTTTTCCTAACGTTTACCTAGCTTACGCCACTGCTTGGCACGCTTTGGCAAAGCGACTGCCATCTGAACTTCCAACCCAGAGGGTATACTAGGCCTTATTGGGATTAGTCCGGCTTTTTCACTACGTTTTCCTTCACCGAAAAGCGATTGGTAAATATCAAATGATATTTGGTACATAAGTTTAGAAAAGTAATTGTTGCGAGCCGGCAGGATTTGAATCCCCGATCTTTGGATTGAAAGACTCACGCCTTACCGCTGGGTAACCAACGCTTCAAACTAAAGAAATCCTCTAAAATTAGATGAACTGGATATGACTGTGTGCGTTTTATTAAAGTTAAAATTCTTGTTTGTCGAAATGGTTCTAAAATAGAATTTAACTCTCTATACCGGGTGGAACGGCTCGACGATCCTTTCCACAAAAGGGGGATTGTTTAGATTTAGTACTGTATTTCCTCTAAAGAAACTAGGCTCATATTCGTAAGCGTTTTTAAGTTATAGGCAGTTAACTTTTGATGCAAAATACTGCAAGTGACAACCCTCATTAGGTTCAATAACATTTAACAATAACACAAAGGTCAGTGACATTTACCAAAACAACATTTCTACCCCATAATATTTCCCAGTCAATATTACAATTGTGTGAACTACCCACTTACAATAATCTAACTAACCATAGATAAATTAAGACTAAGGGCAGTTATACATGCAGAATCGTAGAATTGAAAATAATATCTTCTGAAGCCTTTATTTTTATAATTCAAATAAACATGTTACTTTTGCATTTATTTCCATACAAATCGGTTAACCAACAGCATTTTCTAGCATCCACGCACCCCGCCTAGTATGCTCTTCTGGCGGTGTATTATGGGCTTTATGAACCTATTTATTGTAACTGCCCTTAGTCTCAATTTCTCTATGGTTAAGTTAGATTTTTGTAAGTGGGTAGTTTGCACAATTGTATTATTTTGTTTGGGAAAAATATTAATTTTTACTCAGTCTTACCCGTGATAAAACAGTGACGCAAATAAATTGCAAATTACGTGATAAAACCTATTTTCAAAATGCCCTTGGGAGCCCGCGATTACCTAAATTTGCTTATGTTATACGGGGAGTGTAATTATAATGCCGCCGAGACGTTACGACGCTATCGACAAAGATATCCTCCACCACACCCAACTAGCCGTATGTCAATTTTACGGGCCTTTGATCGCGTGGCAAATAATCAGCCCATAGTACCACAAACGGGCCAAAACGACCAACGGGGAGGAGGTGTAGTTCACATTGCACCAAGGTTTGAAGAGCGAGTGCTGCGGTATGTCGAGCAAATTTTTGTAAACATAAAGTGTCACATTACAGTTACATGTAGGTATAGTACATAGTAATAGCAGGGTTGTCACTAAGAAGAACATTAATTAATTTTAATATTTTTACTGATTGTTCGTAACAAAAATATAAACATTACTAATCGATTCTCCTTCACTTAAACTAACCCCCCTTTGCGAGAAGGATCGTCGTGTCTTTCCACCCTGTATAACGCGTTTTGATACAATTTTTATTATTATTGTTAATGTCAGCGGTTACTGTAGCCCAATTAACATTGACATTTCATGAGATGCTAGGCTAGGTAAATACGCTTTGCCGATCCTATTAAACCATGTAGGTACACTCTTTTTCCCAGCCAGATTGTCGATATCAGTGTAATACGTCAAACAGCTCAAAGACGCAAGCTGAAATCAGCGGTAATGTAATGTAAGTTTTTCTACTCGCCGACTTTAATCTGCCAATTACGAGTACATAGACAAAACTATAAGCTCATACTTTTCGATATTAGACAGTCCAACTCAACTATAATATTTCATTTCGATACGCTGTAGGCAACTATAATAGAACTTCATACAAATTTTATACTTATTTGCGATGACGCCTGAGACTTTGCCGAGCGCGCGCCCCGCGCCGGCGCCGACCGCGCCGGCCTGCTGGCCATCTTTTTGTGTTACATCCTTGTTAAGTCAATGAAATTGAATGATGAAATTGTTTCTCCATAGATGATGATGATGATGACTCGTAGAAAAAGTATTGTATACAATCGTAATATAATTAAGTTTTTCAATCTCGTACCTTACTTAGGCCACTCAGCAAGCTTCGTGGCCTAAACACGGTACTCGACTGAAAAACTCTTCATTATATCACGATTGTATAAAATACTATTTAATATTCCACGCGGCAATGTCAATGTCAGTGCCAATGTCCTTCATTTAATTATGTTTTTGCAATTAAAATGAGACATACGAGACGGGGAAGGAAAACATCGTCGAGGAAAGCAGTGCGAAAAGATTAAAAGTGTAGAAGTAAGTATAAATTGAAAGAGATGTCATATAAATACCGAAAAAGTGACCAAGGCCCCCAGTGGGCCGGGCCGGAATCGAACCCGTGACCTCCTGCCTTCGCGGCAATTTATAGTGTGTATATAGTAGTTTGACTACTTGAAAACAAGTAAGGTTTTTTTGTGTCATTCTGGTTTTCATGAGGGGAGCAAGGGAATTCTATTACCGCATACCGCGGCCTGCTTTTCAATGCAATGCGGTCTTTACAAGGTGTGAGTCCGGTTTCCTTACGATGTTTTCCTTCGCCAAAAAGCGATTGGTAAATATCAAATGATATTTCGTACATAAGTTCCGAAAACTGATTGATACAAGCCAGGGTTTGAATTCGGGACCTTCGAATTAAACGTCGCACGCTCTTACTGCTGGGCCACCAGCATTCTTCTTAATAAATATCATTAATTCACGAAATTAGAATCATCGTTTGGTTTTAATTTTATAGCGCTGGATGACGTTGCTTACTCAATTTCTCAAACATCTTACAACAGTGTAGCAGATTCCAATACGGGCCACGTTCCACGTTGCTACAGCTTCAAATACACTAAGCGTCACGGAATTCGCACAGCTACGGATTTTTCTTTCAAGCGAATATAGCTCTTGTCGCATCCATTTTTCACCTATCGTTATTAATATCATTTTAAAGTACAATTCAAGAATTTTCAAAGCATTATCTCAAAAATAATAATAATTGCGAAATGACGTCATCCTACGAAAACAATAAAAATAATCGTTAAAAGGGGGGGACAAAAGTGAAATATGGGTCATTCGGCATCCAGAGAGCACAGAGTTCACACTGGAACTGCTGAAGAAAAAAAAACCCTCGGAAAATGGTAAGCAGAAGAAGGAAAGAGAAGCAGCTCAGGCGGAGAACTAGTGAAATCGGGAATGGCGCATTCTGCGGTTGCTCGGGAACTCAACATAAGTCGTTTTCGAGTTCTTCGAAGATATCATCGATTTCTGGCGACAAGAACTTACAGCAGGCAGTCTGGAGGAAAACGGTGTATCACGGTTACTGTAAACCTTATCTTAATACCAATAACAGTCCCGTCTTAAGCTACCACATGAGCGCAGTATCCTAAACTACAAACATGAGCACTGTATTTAGACCAAGTTCTACAATGGCCAAGCAATTACACCTATCTGATGGCACTATACTGTTATGTTCCAATTGCTATCGAGCATAGACTGCGTTTATATGTTCTTTGGGCAAGACGGAGCTGATTTGGCCTGTTTTTTTTTAATATGTAAGAAAAATGTCCTAGATTTTAGTTCCTAGTGTCCTAGACGTAAAAGGATTGATGCGTTTGAAATGAAATGTGGTGCTGGCGCTGACGAATCCATCTCAAGCGGCGTAAGTCCACGCAGTAGGGAACAGCGTGCCGCTTAAGACCTTACTGTTGCGTGCACCCCGCCCCGATAAGCAATGGAATGCAATGGAGTTTTAACTACCTTTATATTTGTTAGTTTTATAAATAATATAGTCTTAAGTAAACTCGTTATTAATGTAATGCAACAAAAATACATGTAAGTGAAGCAGGTGTTCGATACAAACCCGACAGGGTTTCACGACACCCATTTGTTAAGTCGTATGATTAAAAAAAAACAAAGTATGCATCCATAAATAGTGAATGCATATTCAAGGTGTTTGGGGTCGAGACTCTCGGGCCCTGGGGTGAAAGCCCACGGAAGCCCACAAAGTGTTTAAAGAATGTGACCGCAGGATATTCAGAACGACACGTGGACAGAGGGCTAGATCATATCTACTCATACCACAGCGAATCAGCATTGCCATACAACGTGGCAATGCTGCCAGCCTTCTGGGCACGCTTCCACTAGGCAGCGATTTGGGGTATTTTTTATTTATAGTCTTTTTAAGTTTAGTTTTTAAATTTAATAATGTAAGTGTAATTTTAGGGTATATATTTTAATTTGTTATTTCATAAATATAGAAATCTGTCAGTATTGCCCAAACTGAACAAACATTGTTCAGTTTCGGAAGTAAGTACTAGGTACCTGATTATATTTGATGCTCCTATTATGGGACCCACCCGGTACATTATAAATTAAAGTTCAAGTTACACTAGCTTGTTCCCCAACTCAATTCATAGTCTCTAGCGCATATAACCGCACCACAAGGAGCAGTTTGCAGAGTAAACAGTGCAACTCACTCAGATAATTGCGCCGCAGATATAGGCCCTAACTACGCACTTACATATTAATTAATTTAGTAACTCGAGTTGAAGTAAAACAAGATATCAGGAGTTCCGTGTTTGTGGTGTAATGAAGATGTTGTTTAGGTTGAATGGGTTACTTAGACTTGGTAATCTTTACACTGGCATTACCCTGGTAAGTTTTATTTACGTAAGTAGGGACGCAGCTATATGCAAGAACAACACAGTGATCTTCATGTCTAGGACGGGACGGGGCGGGATTGCACGATTTGTCAATTTCTTTAGACCGAATCCCGTGAGCTCGGAGCCCTCGGATGTCACGTGACATTTTCTATAGAAACTGACAGATCGTCCTGTGCCGCCCCGTCCCGTCCCGTTCTAGTGTGAGTCATCCCTTAGGCATAACAACGTAGCTAATCGCTACGGCACTGTCTTGTTCTTGGAATATAGCTTAAGTAACACGTAAGTAACACTTTCTAGTCCTACATTTAGTTTTGTTATCTAGTATGACTCAAGGTTCTTAACTTCTACTAGGTACCAAATTCAAATTTCAAACTTTACCCTTACCATGACGTCTTAACGCGATTTAGTTAAGGTTCTTAAATACCTATGCTCAGTAAAGTTGTAAGGTAGTGACTCAGTTTAGGTTCTAAGCTGAATCGCGTTAAGACGTCACGGTTAGGAAGAATAGGGAGCTGTTTATAAGTAACCTAGTTAATTATTTTTTAATGACCGTGGTCACTGGCAACTAACACGCATGCGCTTTGCATACTTAGTATTTGTTTATAAATAGGCGGAAACAAGACGTCAGAGGTGGTACGAAGTTTTTTGACACTGTGAGAAATCACAATGGATTTAATGTTATTGACACACAGTGCTGTGACAACGTTCAAAATCAAACTCGAGTCCATAAATATATTATTATTATGAGCATTTCCAAGGATTCAAAAATATCTGTACACCCTTAGGATATTGACAGTATAAATGTATCCAGCTGTACAAATATGTATGAACTCAACTGTATGTACAGTGTGGAGTCACCAATCCTTTTTAATACATTTAGTTTCTAGTGTTTAGGAGGTTGACGAGGTTGTGGTTATTACAGAAGTTAGATAGTTTGTCTAAGAATGTATAGGTAGGGTAGTAATCACATAGTAGAAAGTAAGAAAATACAGCTTTTTGTTTGAAACAAATCACATTATTTTATTAATAAAAACTTTTCATTCAAAAACCGTACCTTAAAAGTGCCTCTAAAAAGGTAAGCTGTTAAATTAAAATGTGTCAATCAAAAGTACTTTGTAAGAAAATAATGTTCGAGGGTGGAATTGGATTTCAACTTTTTTAATTCAATCTTTTTAATACCATATAAATGAGGTCTTTATGACTTTTTGATGGTAAAGTAGCATTTAATCCACCTGGTGGTAAGCGGTTACCACAGTTTATGGCCGCCTAGAACTCCAGGATACACATGCGTTTTGCCGACGTTTTAAAAACCTGTAGATTTATGAAATAAATAAAATAAAATAAATATTGTGGGAAAATTTTACACAAATCGACCTAGTCCCACGGTAAGCTCAATAAGGCTTGTGATGTGGGTACTAGACGACGATATATATAATAGATAGATACATATAAATACTTAAATACATAGAAAACATCCATAACTCAGAAACAAATATTCGTGATAAACACACAAATAAATGCCCTGACCAGGATTCAAACCCGGGACCTCCTGCTTCGTAGGCAGGGTCACTAGGCTAGGAGGCCGTTACGTTATTACATAGTGTAGTCACTCAAGAAAACCTGTTTGTCTCTTCAAATCGTATTATTCAATTTAGAGGGTCGTGTTTTCTCTGCTTTGCAAGCAATTTCTCTCTTACCAGAGTACGCCACCTGTATTTGGCTTCATAGAATGTATTGTGAAGCTTAGTATTTAGTGAAGTGCTGACTTGGTCTGACTATTGGATTGGACTGCGACTTCTCGCTGCTGAATAAATAATAAATATTTGGCGCAGCCTATTTTGCACTAATTAAATTGTAAACAAGTCTCCTTAATACATATAAAGCTCGTTCTATAATGGAGGCCATGCCTAGACAGAAGAAGTTTTGGAAGACCTCCTGCCCGTGGTTCTGATGATGTAAAGGAGCCAGTAGGACCAGTCTAGATGCGACATACTAAAAAACACTCCAAATGAAGAGAGATTGGAGAGGCGTATGCCCAACCGTAGGCGAACACACACAATAATACATACGCCTATAAGAGACTGTCCTAGAATTTTTATTTTGTAGATAATCCATCAAAAAGCAATGACACGTTTCCCAAGTAAGTTTAAGCATCTTTTTGATATTGACCCCTTTCATAATTTGATGTTTAGTCTTAAAACATTTTATCGTAAATTATTCTACAGCTAGTCGGGGCACAGGCAGACCAAAGAAGAGATGGCGGGACGACCTGGATGCCTTTTGTAGCGACTGGCGGAGACATGCACTTAGCCGTGACTTAGGCTTTTGCCCAGCAGTGGGTCACAAAATAGGCTATTATAAAAACTACAGCTCCGCAGACTCATGGATTTCTGAGGCGTGGCACCAGGCGGTGACCAGGAAAACGCTAGAAAAAGAAGTTATTTAGAGACATTGTAATTATTCAACAATTGTTTATATATATATATACAATAGTTGAATGATTACATACATATATATATAGATACATATTAATACGTTGCCTATTGTCTTAACACGTACAAGACAGTACCGTTACTGGGTCAATGACTTCTATAAACATACGACACACCAACGGACCATACGTAGGCAATTCTTTGGAATTGTTTCCTAATCAGTGGTCATAGGGCATTGGTGTTTGGGTAAAATAAATAAATAAATATTATGAGTAAATAGGCTCATCATAGGTTCATTGACTTGTAGTGTACAAATATGGTAAAACAATTTAAATGTGCGGTTTCAGAGGAATTTCATCCCGCGGACGTTTCGACTGTGGGATGAGATCCCTGCCTAGGTTTTTCCGAAGAAATACAGTATGGGGATCTTTAAGATAGGAGGATGCTTACAAGTTTTTAATACGTTGACAATGCGCATGTTACACCTCTGGATTATGCTGTATGCTCATTTGCCAGTTGCCACCGACGTGGTATTTTTTTAAAATCAAAAACATAGCGCGGAAAGTTCTAAATTATAGGTAGTGTTGGGTAGAACATCATTTTAAAATGAGTTTGAGTGAGTTCTTCATTTTCTAAACTGAGGTGGTATAATGCCATACCTCATTTGATTTGAGGTACCTACTCACAAATTTGCAGCACTACAATACCGACTTATCGACAGTAAAAATAGTTAAGTTAACCAATTGAAAACTTTTGAGCCGCGTGACAAATAAGATCTATAAATACGACAAATTTGAGCTGTGACTCAATTTTGAGGCATGTGATATATTTTGAAGCGTATTACAAAATAAGGTGTTACGAGTATTGAAGCGTGTGACAAATTTTGAGGGGCATGAAAAATTTAGGTGTGGGACAACATTTTTGAAGTGGTACATTTTCGCGGTGTGAGGTACTGTGACAAACGAGTAAAATGAGTGGTACCATAGATATAATAAGTAACAAGATTTATAACGAGGCTAAATTTTTAAAGGTCTTCATGTCTCTGGGGGTGTGGAGAGAGACGCGCTGTGATTGGCTAAAGCGCGCGGTAAGCGAGCATGTGACGCGGCGCTAGAGGTAAAGGAGTATAAGTCGATAAACTGTTATCCATCGATACTTGATATGCTCTGAATATGAATAAATAGAGTAAAATCTTAGAACAACCAATGCGTCGTTAAAAATATTGCAGTGGACGATGTGTAAAAATAATTATAAACATGGCCATAATAAGTATCTTGACGTCAAACCCGTGTGTGTTTACACGCATACATATTGCATTTAGCAGGGGCACATGGCACTTTGATAAAGTAACCACAAGATGATATTGTATTGCAGGTACCAAAATTATTGTGTAGTATGGGCCTTTATATCGACTGCATGGTCTTACCGTTCTTTGATTAATCGAATACCTGAAACCACGAACAAGTTGGAGTAGTGAGTTTCATTCGAGACTTATATACCAACAAAAACATCATTTAATATTTATCATTCGCGTTTCGGTGAAGGAAAGCATCGGGAGGATCCCACGTAATCCCAATAAGGTCTAGTTTACCCTATGGGTTGCAAGGTAAGATGGTAGTTGCTTTTGTAAAAGGAGCATCTACACCAAATCTTGGGATATGTTTCCAAAACGGACTTCAGGTTCCTTAAGCCGTGATATTGAGCCAGTTAAATACTAGGAACAAGAGTAATGAGGTTTTTAATTAAGTATAAAAGTAATAATATTGTTGATCAGACTACTGACACGTTATTATTTTGGTTCTTCAGTTACGGTGAAAGTTATTTATACCACAAGCTCGTTTATTCTAACCATGTAAGTATTCATTCATGTTAATATATGTATGACTTAACGTAACATCATCAGTATTCAAGATGACAGTTACAGTTTTGGGCCTTCTTTTAGTTAGTTTTGTTTTCTTTAGGGAACAAAATTTGTTTGTACCGTTTACAACGCTAAGTTCCTATAGGAACGTTATAATAAAATGCTATATGATCGTATAAAATCAGAATAATAGGTTAAAATTTATGGCGATAAAGCATGAATTTCCATTAAAAATATTGTATATACTTGTACTGTTGCTACCAATACCAAAAGTATCCACCATCATCTGTCTCTAACATGTGCTACAATACTTTGGAGACAAAGCTAGCAAAGACCCTGGCAATTTGGAGATACTGGTGGTGATAGGAAAGATAGACGGCTCTAGACCACGAGTAAATACTCAACACGATGTACGATCAGATGTCTGACAAAATGGATACGCTCCACTGATGAACCGACAGGAAGAAATGGAATGCGGCCATCAAAAATATCAATCGGCAGAGTCACGATTCTCAGCAGTAAGGGACCGACTTAGAAGAAGAAAATATTGTTACCAAGACTAACTAGGCAGTCTAGGTAGTCTAGGTAGGCTATCGCGACTTGAGTTTTAAAGTTGTATGACTTGCTATCAAGATTTAATAGACAAGTGCCATCACATTTTTAGCGTGAAACCTACAGTTAAATCTGCCTGCCGCACCTGAGGTTTTTCCAAACAAAAATCCCGAATACGTGATTCTTCGAGATCAGGATATGCTTGGGCACTTTTGAATCAGATTTACGAACTAATTTGACCCTGACAATAAAACAAGATCCCAGGATCCAATCAGCTCGTGATACTGATTCTAATGAGCCCAGAACTGGAAAAATTGGCATTTGTTTTTGAAAAATGCTCACCTAGAGTCTATACTCGTAAATATTTCTACTAAATTGATGGTAATAACTATTATACTGAATGGTAAGAGTCAGATCCTTGTGTTTTTGGAGCAAATTTGGATCTTTCCTGACAAAAACCTTATCAGGGCATTGTTACTTGTTAGTTGTTTGTTCGAGGGTCCCAACTTTTTCTTGTTTGCGATTGTTCGATAAACTACCAAAAAATACTGTACCGAACATGTTACATACAAGTACATTACATAATGTATTTAAAAGATAGAATAAAAATCCCTCGTTATCACCGCTAGAATCTGTTAAAAAACTTAAGCAGTATTTAACTTTGACTACGAAATAGAAAATAATAACATAATAATATGTTCAAAGCACATTCATACACAATGCCACATATAGATTGTGATTGGTATGGACCATTCGTGTTAAATAAATAAATTGAATTGAATTAAATTGTCTATTAATTTAATTCAATTCAATGTATTTTTATTTTATCATTTTACAAGAAAATTGGTTATTCAAACAAAATACCGATAGGTAGCTCTTATAATTTCATCACCTTTTTTATACATCTTGTTATTTATATGTACATAAATAACTAAACATCTAATCTAAAGCATCAAATCAATATATTATCTTAAGCATAGTTTATAAAATTAATAATTAACTATTACTCTAGTATGTGCAACATGCGAAGTAGCGGTAACGGGAACGATGGGATATGAAACAAACAGTGTCCACTGGGACAACTGTCATGTCACGTCAATTGTGACATTACAGTTGATTGTTAATTAACTCTTTAGTTGTCAAATGGAAAAAAAAAACGAATGCTCCTTTTTCAACTGGCTACGCCTCAATCATGCACACAACGGACTCAATAGTACCAAAAAGGTACATAAGTACATCTATATCAAAATTAAATAAACTTTACTTAAATATTGCTAAATTAAATTAAAATTAAAAAAATTATAATTAAAATTATTTATTTCTTTGTAAATATAGAAGTGTTTACAAGTTAGGGGCTAAAACGAGAGACTTGAAAATACACGACAGTACCACATTATGAGAGTTACTTTTTATCATACGCTTTTATTATTATATCATACCACTAGGCAGAAACAAATTTTTTTTATTAAAACGACGTTTCAAGGATACGAAGAGTTTTAAAAAAATTCCGTAGTACAGTCGAATTCATAAATATCTGTGTAGCTGAATGCATAATATGTAAACACTTACAACTTATTGTCAATGTTCTAAGGGTGTTCAGATATTTTTGAAGCCTTGGTTAAAGCTTTTCAAACGTTTTACTTGCTTGCGATCTTGGTGGCCAAAAATATCCAGAATATCGTCCGAAAATCTGAACGCTCGCCGTTTAAAAGTTTTGTAGACTGTGCCCGCCGGAGCTCGAGTAATTGATTTAGCCTCGGGTCATTTTTCCTATCTATTTTAACGATTAAATTGAGTAGGTACATCAGTTTTTACCCAAATTACAGTAGAGGCAAGTGGCAGCAGCCTTTTATTTTCTAAATGAATAAACATGAAGGTTTAGATCTTCTTTTTGCTAGCGTTTTCCGGATTTTGCGCTGCCTCAGGGAACCTGAGGTTCACTTTGGCAATGTATCTCAAAATTTGGTGTAGGCACTAGTTTAACGAAAGCGACTGCCAATAATCAAAACTGAATACGATTTAAGAATGGCAATTAGTATAAAGTCTAGCTTTCTCAGATGCTCCCTCAGAACAGGTTTCTATTTAGGATTCAATTTATGAGAAATTAACAACTGTTTAGTGCTAATGTTAGCACCGAACAGGGGTCTTACCATGACGTCTTAACGCGATTCAGTTTATGTTCAGTTTAGGCGCAGTTGTTTGGAAGTGACTCAGTTTAGGTCGTCAACTGAATAGAATATAATAGAAATAATTTATTCGATGACACACACAAAATACAGTAATTAGCAGAAAAAATAGAAACATAATAATCAAAGAAGTGCCACGCAATGGACTCATCTCAGCATAATGCTGGTGACTTCCAGCGCTGATCTTCCGGTGAAAAAACAGGAAAGGTAACACTAAAACACTGAAATAATAAACAAAACAAAAAAAAACGAACAAAGATGATACATTCAATAATATAATTTTATATCATCAAGCAACAGGTCATTCGCCGTGACAATGTTTTTGTCTGAGTCAGTTCGCTTGATCAAGTTCTTTCTTCAACTTCTTTTGGTACAATTTCCTACTGGAAATTGTGCTGTATACCATGAACTACTCCCATAAGGCGCTGGGATGTACCCCCTTACTTAATACCATTACTATATCAAAACATCGGGACAAAACCAAGTTATTTAGTCCTGAGATGGCTTATTTTCCTTCTGCGTTGGAAAGTCAGATGACAGTCGGGTTTGGAACATTTGGCTTCGCCAAGCCTAAGAGTATCATGCTGTTGCTAAGCAGACCTGAAGCTCCCTCAATCATGACAAAAACTGGAAAGCACTAGAAAGTTGACAATGAATTATTAATTTTGGCCTCATCCAATATTCACGCATTCTGTCATCCTACTGTATCTTTCTCTGCATCGACACGTATTCTATCCGTTGAGGGCACGATGTTTGGGCTGAATTTTCAATCTCTATCAATTATGTAGCCTTGAATCTGGTGAAAACCTTAACATATTGAAAGGTAGGCACATTGGTACGTGTATTATTCTCATAGACGAAATTTCGTTGTAACAAAGGAGACGTGAAAATATAATGTTATTGACACTTTCGAAGGTGTTTTTTATAATCCGTGATGTAACAATGAACTGTTCAGTATTTTGTACAAACATAAATAGTTACTGAACAACGGTTTTCCACTATTTGAAAAAAGTATATTGAACTAGAATGTACAAAATATAGGTTAGTGAACAGTTTCATAAAACGTAACACAGATCTTTTTGGAATGGACCATTTCGAGATCATGTCATAAAAAATACATCTCGCTTTAAGCTGTGCTTTATGTCTCGTATATATAAAATGAAACTTTCCATAATATTCGTCAATAATCACAATCGAGAAATACCTTATACTCACTGTAATAGTTTATGAAAAGTGTCCTAGGCTGCAGCAGCCAAGTTACCCATTGTTAAGCTTGTTCGAATGGGAACAAAAATAACGATTGAAACGGGAACCCTTTCAACAATATATCGGATTGGTTGAATAGTCGGATTAGTTGTCTGTATAAATGACAAACAACTAAAATTATGACAGCTTAAGAACCTTCTTCTAATTTCCGTAAGTATGTATTTTTATATCACGACTATAGTTAAGTAGCATAGGGGCCACTTGATAGTAAGCAGAGTGGTTCCCTGCGCTTTGCTGTGGTTTAACCTTTTCAACGCGTTTCCTCTCGCGTTAAAATATGGCCTACACGCCAATATCTCGACTAGTGAATCACGAATATAAACCCTTATCTGTCAGCAGGACAGTTGCTTTGGCAGGTCCGTCATGACACCTTTAGGTATCGTTGGTGTGGTAGGCACGGCAGTGCATGGCACTTTTAGGTGTTCTTGGAGTTGAAAAGTTTAAATAACTGGCCAACTGTGTGTGTCTGACCACGCATAATAGATGGGACCGTACCTTCATACGACAACAAAATCCTTGAAGTACAAAAGGCGTTAGTGACTTGATAACATCAAGGCATTTACGTCCTTTTATTGTAATTTTCTTTGGCGATAACTCAAAAACGATTTGATTGAATATGTTCACAATACTATTGTCATAAATTCGTATTAAGTCATAACTTCTTAGTTTTTACATTATATGGACATCGCGGTCAAAAATTAGATCTTAAAGAATTTCAGAACTGTTAATTTTTAGAAAATATTCGTCCCATCAAATTCTTGTTAAAGAGACGTGAAAGTTATTATATCGACATATCAGAGGATGTGGCACAAAATAATACATAATTGCATTTTTTCTTTAGTTAAGTACAATTGTATGAGGTGCCGTTTTTAATTTATCCTCGCAATTTACGAAGTGTACACAAAATACACGTCTCGCCATAAAATCGTTACCAAAAGATTTCCGTTTTTACCATTTTGGCTACAAAACCTTAAAAACGGAACACTAACTTAATAAAGAATCCTATACAACAACTCCTTCGACAGAAACTAAAACCCATTTAAATCTTAATATATCCTTTGACCCAGCGGAGCGATCTCTTTTAGCAGTTTTTTTAAACACTTCTTGAGATACTTAAAGGATTTTAAAAGTTCGAAAACCACTCTAGAAAGGGTACTTGAATGGCGATGGTCATCTAGGTATCGGAAAAGACGATTTCATTTAATTTCATACCTTTTTCTTTGTAATTTCTCTTCTCTGCTTTTTTCCAGTCTGTAAAAGGATTCGGAAGCAAGAGGACTTGGCGAACTTATTTCAAGAGTTACACTAGAACTATGTTATAGCAGAACGTCGGCTTGTTCACCATAACTAATATCTAAAAAGAAAAAATACGTGTGGCACTCGGGGACTGCCGCGGTAAAGCTATTGCATATCATTTTGTATCAACTTATGCAATTACTAGCGCGACTTCGTCTGCGCAGTATTATAATGTTTGGTAGTGTATTTTTATTACCATAAGTATTAAATACCCAATTGACTTGAACTGTAAATTGCTAATTAAATTCCGGGGCCGTATAAAACAAACAACTAACTTGCAACTACAGTAACCTGTTATTCTTTGTTCTCGTTAATAATTCAGGATATACCAAAAATGCTGGTGATCAATATTGTAATCTGATTTGGAAAAAATAGGACTAAATGTTTTTTTTGTCAAACATTTTTTGTTTATTTATTCTCCTAACCACAATTCGATACTGATTAGTGATTACACATTTAATCGAATCACCAGCATTTTTGTGACAGCTGTATGTATCTTTGACCACATATTAATCTTTCAGTGGCTGGATACGCTGTAGATATACTAAAAAGTTCGTCCAAGTTGACATAAATTATCTTTCAATGAAATAAGTAATCAAGGCCGAGTGTTTTTGATCACGGTTTACAACACTGCCTTAAGCTCACTGAATTTAACCCACAGAATGTCAGTCGGTACCTGATTACAACTAACTTCCCAGTGAAGAAAAACATTGCGAGGATACCAAAATAATTACGTCACGCATATAATAATTATAAACTTTCATTAGGTAGGTAAGTATATATTATGTCTCATCTCAACCAAGGACGATCTTATGATAGGATCGGCAGAGGCCTTTATTCGCATTTACACAGGCGTTCAAAAGTGCATGGGCAATTTATGAATGAATTCATTCATAAACTGCCCATGCAATTATAGATTTGACTATTTCACTTGCTTCCTTCCCCTTTGCACCTCTATATAGGATGATTTTCATAACAAAAACTATTCTGTCCTTTCCTAGGAGTCAAAACATCCCCATGCCAAATTTCACCTTAATCCGTTCAGCGTTTTTAATTTAGTGTGAATTGGTAACAGATAATAGTTCATCAAATTTACAATATTAGCATCGCATGGAAATTTGTCCAAAATGTAATTGAAGAAACCGTGCTGGTTTTGTGACAACATCGCTACGCAAGATCAGTTTGCTAGACAACAAAAATAAAATAGATGCCATTATTAAGTAAAATGTATCTAATGAGACTAATGGCATGCCATGATCTAAGAATGTTTTTGCGCAAAGTTAAAATAATTTTAATCAAATCAATTTAACGGGGATATAGGCGATACCTAGTTCCATTAGTGCCATATAGATAGAACTGTAATAAGTGCCATCCTAATCCATCAAGTTGTGCATATTCAGTAATAAGCCGTTTTAGAAAAGTAATCGTACAAAAAAATCTGAGTTTATTTATAAACTATCCTTGTCCAATATTTAATATAAAAACCGTACTGGCTTTGTGACATTGTTCTTTGCGCAAAGGCAAAATCGTTGCGTTTGGCCATTGTACTCCCCTGGGCCCGCTATGAGGTATGTATGTCATCCGCTTGTACAATGCATGGTGGGTGTTGACAGCCATATATACATTGAGTTGCCGTATTTGTAGTGGTTGGATTCCGCGTCACTAAGACCTCAATGATATTGTCCTGAGGTCTCTTCAGTCAGCGGGTGTTCATTCCGTTCTGGAGCCACTGGGTTTAGCCGCACTGATAGCAAGATGGAGTGACCCTGGTGCTGTGGAAAACGGGGCGGTGTTCAGTGTGGGATGTTACATGCGTTAGCACAATTTCGACCACCCATATTACTCGCACTTCCCACGTAGCAGGAGCCCTCTGCCGAAACTCTAGCGGTGGCGAAGCGGCAAAAGTGTGCGCTCCCTTCTGGGATAAGATCCCAAACGGATAGCGTAACGTAATAAGACAACAGTTTGTCACCTTTGTATGACAATTTCTGATAATTCTATACAGTTACTCACATTTGACAGCAATCACCGTCGCACTATCCATGCAACTTGTCTTTTCATGAACTTATAGCATTATCATTATCAGATGACATTCGTGGATAAGCAACTTAGGTCTATAGGACATGGATACAATACATGTTCATGCCTTTGGTTGTGGAGACAGCGGGCTGCTACAAAGTTACCATTATTAGTGATTTTATTTATTATCAAATTTATCACAGCATTAAACATATCATATTTACATAGATTTAATGGATCCCGGCACATTGGTCACTTTTCAACTCATTTCCTAAAAACACAGTTTTGTATTTTTTGTGCACTTTCGTCAGTAGTGACAAATATGTACCTACTTAAGTTTAATTTCTGTTTGTTTATGACACTACTGAA
The DNA here is from genome assembly GCA_949128165.1 of Lathronympha strigana. Taxonomy (NCBI): domain Eukaryota; kingdom Metazoa; phylum Arthropoda; class Insecta; order Lepidoptera; family Tortricidae; genus Lathronympha; species Lathronympha strigana. The sequence goes on from OX421914.1 coordinate 3,788,122, forward strand.
CAAAAAAAACCTAAAATAAATTTGGGTACATTTTCGTCTGCAGTGAAAGAGAGCTTTTTTATAGGCGAAAAACATACGGTATTCATCGTCTTCGAACACCGCAAACAAAATATTTACAGCACGCAGCAATATCACCTTTGTGATTATCACAATAAGGAACAAATCTAATATACCAATAGAAAATATTTGATAAACAAGACAAAGGCATATTTCGATACTCTACTTCTTTGTAGGTACTAATATTTCTTATGCCAATGAAATTTCCACTTTATTCCGTTGTGCACTAACGTGCTAAATTCACAAATTTAAAATGGTACTTAGTACGACTTTGCATTTGCACTAAGGTATCGATTAAAAAAACAAAACGATTCGCAGTCTAAATAAAAAATTAGGCGCCTTTTGCCTTTAATTCGATCCAGCCAGTATATTATGCATCGATTACAAAATCGATTTAACATATTTGATTCTGGCGGGAAAAAATAATAGTGTTTATTTTGACATTTGACATCGCCGTATCTCTGGTAATAAGGGCTACTGTCCTCAATATTTTGTATAGAATATGACACTTAGCGACATTCGTATGGAGATATATCCTTTCCCCGATAAAGAACTTTGTAACAAAGTGAATAAAGTCGGTTTCGGTCCGTCGGAGTGGGGAGCGTCAGGTTTTTTTTCGTTACGGAATTTCTGGATTCGGTCCCCGCGCTCAAGGCCCGCGATAGAAGCTATGCAATAGCTTAAAACTAGATATCACAAGGATTAGTGTTATTTAAACAATATTGAAAACCGGTCGCTCAAGTAGTTTCGATCATCGTAGTTCAGTTCAGTTTTTTAAGATAAAATGGCTGTGTTCAATGGGACAATTTTGCCAGTGTCAAGGTTTATTGCCATATGGGCTACTAGTGTATGGTTAGTTAAAAAGTAAGTTCTTAGAGCGACGTTGTGCGGTGGAGGCCTAGCTTGGCAAAGAAGATAGCTGTCTTTATGAAGCACGAGGCAGCCTGACCTTTACCGTTTACTGCACAATTTTTCGTCAGTTAACTGCATAATCAGCTTTCAATACTAACCAATTTTGAACATACTAAACAATTTTGAACGGGCAAAAACAAAAAAACTATTCCTGAGGCGTCCTTTCCATTCTTAAGTATGAGAAGTCCTTCGATTATCGTAAATCGTGTTGAGCAGAAACCGACAAAAAATTCGTCAGTTATAAATTAAATTTTAGAATGGATATTATAAAGTCTAACGATACTTTTGTAGTGAAATGTTTCCTGTAACTTAATAAGTTTATTTGCATAAATAAAAAAGGACTAAAAGCACAACAGTCCCAGCTTTTCTGATAAACTCGTTGGTCAGAGGCAGTGTTCGAATCCATGACTTCAAATCTCAATCCACACACGTTCCCACTCAGCTATCATTGCTTCACTAGCTTGTCTACCCACATCTCTCCAACCAATCCTAGGTCCTAAAACCGAAAAATTAAAGGACCGCGAAACTCGTGCATTCGGCCAAATAAATTCAGGCACCCTTGTCACAAGTCAAGATAAGTGACCAAACTTCTTCGCCGAATTTCGTTCGTTCCGGTATCCGGGCAGGCATCTCGTAAATTTTTCTAATCTACCAAACGGTTCCTTTGTCCAATCGAGTCGGTCTCTGAATGTAAATTGAATAGGACTATCAAATTGTAGTTAATTATTGTCGGGTTGCGTAAAACATTGTAATGTTATGATGAATTTTTGGGATGAGTAGGGTCGCGGTCGGTCGGTACCTAAATTATTCATAACATTTGTATAAAAAAATTGTAGATAACTAAATTAATATCAGGATTCCCACGATTTAAGTTTCTAAGATCACGGCACAACCAAGTCAAGCAAATCTAAGGCACATCCGTACTATCCTTTTCTTGAAGCAGTTCAGGCGATTTTCAACCTTCTGTAATTACGCGATGGTTAAAGCTAGAACTCTAAAATGTTTTATGGCTTTGTTGGCTATAACAGGACGTAGATATATTCAAAATAACATTTAATTTCAACTTTTTGTCTAAGAACTACCAAACGTCAAAGTTCTTTAGTTTGGACACTCAATCACTCACTCATCGAGGCCCAGTAGCTCCAAATTTTAAACATAGTTAAGTATTTAATAGCCTACCAAGTCATGGAAAAGTCCATACCAACTGTATAAGTAAGTTTGTAGTTCCATATAAATACAATTAGGTACGACGTTACTTAATGTAGTTTGTGTAAAAATGTTACCTACAGGTAGGTACAACTCACTATGATGACAGGATTTCAGTACAAATATCGGACGCATGTAGCTATAGCTACCTATATAAAAGAAGGTCTGGCCACAAAAAGAGATAAGATCCCACAAGTCTCGCTCCGCGTTTTTATGCTGCAAAAAAGTTTAGAGATGTAATGTTAAAACAATTCGAATATTTAAGTCAGTACCTACACTCTACTTCCACTGACTTACAGTCAACCAATTGGAACCCTAGGCCACTCTAGAACCTTGTCAAAATGACAAGCAGTAATAGATTTCTTACAATCAGATTTAAAGCGTCACTGTGACATAGTCCTACAGTGGCCTAGGGTTCCAATTGGTTGACTGTACCTATTTTTAAACCGTAGTAGAGGAACGCAGAATAAAAAAAATAGGCAAGTCGATAGAAGTCGCGTTTTATGGACACTCCCCGGTACTGAATAAAATATCCGACTTGTTTCAACATCTCACAACTTTATATACATCCATTAAGGATGACTCACTCTAGAACGGGACGGGACGGGACGATCTGCCAGGGCTCCAAGCTATCACGTGATTTTAAATAGAAAACTCCCGTGAGTATTAGACATATTAATATACTTAGACCGGGTTACTGACGTCTATAGAGTCGAAAATTGCTCGACATGTTTCGGGACGGTCCGCGCCCCATAATCATGAGTGAGAAGCGCTTGCGGCGATTGCTCTGCGCACACAACATGTCGAGCGATTTTCGACTCTATAGACGTGAGTAACCCGGTTTAAGTATATTAATATATCACGTGATTATTTATACAAATTGACAGATCATCCCGTCCTGTGTGAGTTATACTTAAGAACTGCGGAGCGAGACTTGTGTCCTTTTACATGACTGTAATGATTTTGATGGGATTAATTTTATACTGTGATTTGCTTTCATCGACTATCATCTCTCATAAAGGAAGTTCTAATAACAAACCCGAGTCACTTATGTTGATTTTCATTTTATTCGTAAGGTACAACGAAAAAAGTTGTACCTTACGAACGGATCAAGTTCTAGATCTTTGATGAGCTAACTATCATTGTATAATTGATTGTCTCCTCAGGATTTACTTAGGTATAGCCTAACGACCTATTGAGAAACGTCAGGTCGCGTTCTTTTACAGCTTTCCACGTTAAACCTACACTCAATAACATGGAAAATAGAGAAAAATTGGCAATATAAAGTTTTAATAATACCTCGATATGTTTAAGTAGGAATACGAAAAAGATACTTAGGTAAGAAGGCTCCCATTGTTTTTCCGAAATCAAAGGTAAGTTAAGATTTGAAGTGACCAGGGAATAAATAGGAATCAAAGACGTGTAGGATTGGGCCGTTCTACACAATGGAAAAAGAAAGCAATGTCTATTGAGTTTAGGTATCTGCAGTTGTGTGTTATTAATGGTTTAAAATAACTGTATTTAGTGAAGTAACTATCGTAACAAATATTTTTTCAGTACATCGACAACTTGAATCACGGAAAACTTTGCAAGATCCAACAAAATTTTAATTTCGACTGGTAGCGTTCATTTAAAAATACACATATTAATTTAGACTTATACAATGTCGTTTCGATTTGATTTTCTATTTTTATTTTGACCATACAACCGATGAAACAGCAGCACAACAGAAACGAATGACTTGTTACAAAGGAACGAGAGATTAGCATGCAAATTGAATCAGCTCGCACGAAGCACAAAGCTTTGCTTCGGAGTCGAGAGTTGTTTTCTGTTGAAACGTGTGGCTACACTTAGGTGAAGTTTAAGAATGTTTCAATGTGAGTGCCTAACAACGTTTGCTCAGCTCCGAAACCAAGTAAAGTTGAAGTTGTGATATAATTTTGGAAAGTACCTAAATAATTAGAGTTATAAAATAAGTTTCGATTAATTTTACAATTATATTAGTTCCAAATTGCCTCAATTTAATCAAACACTTATTATATTGTCAACTCGGGCCAAGGATTCACTTGAAAAATTTTCATCTCCTCATGTATAAAACTTAGCAAGCCTCAGTAAAATTATAATTATGTATTTCAAAGAAACAAATAGCTAATGACAGAGACATGTAGAGGGGATCGTCGTAAAGTTTGGCAGGACATTAAAATTTGAATATGAGCTAAATTGGTAAATGGTTTACCGAGATATGGTGGTTACGAGTTCACGTCGGATCGAGTCACTACTACAATTTAATCGACTTGACATCCATACAGCCGATGAAACAGCACTACAACATAAACGAATGTCTTGTCACAAAGGGACGAGAATTATAGCATGCAAATTGAATAAGCTTGAGCGAAGTACAAAGCTTTGCTTCGGATTCGAGAGTTCTTTGTTTTTGAAACGTGTGGCTACTTAGGAGGCACTTTGGTGAAATCTAAGAATGTTTCTAGTTGAGTGTCTAACGGCGCTTTGCTCGACTTTGAGAACAAGTAAAGTTAAACTTGTGAAACTATTTTGGAAAGTAGGCAGCCTAAATCGAATGACAAAATTGTATAGTATCAATTTATTTGATTACAAATTGCAATTGAATCTAATCCTGAAATGTATATACCAACGAGAGTGCCTGGTTCACTTTACATTCTTAATTCATAAAATTTAGCAAAACTTTGTTATAGCGGGGACAGAAAAAGGTATAAATTATAACTAAAGGCAAACCACAGACCACAGGAGCTACACCAGTTGCCAAATAGTCATTATTTTCGTAAACAAACTTCTGTTAAACATTAAACTTACTGCTCGTACTAATGCGACAGAATGAGATGCACAATATTCATACAATGTTGCCTGCTTAAGTTCATTAGCGCCCTCCGTAAATATCTCTTCTTTTTTCTACACCGTAAAGTTGTATCTTTCAAACAAACCCTGATACTCAAAATTGCAAATAGAGAGTAACTATTATCACGGGCGATTTGAATTTCATTTTGCATCACGATACGATAAATAGTGACATGCTGTTATATCTAAATGCGTTGAACTAAATACAATGGACCTAGGAAGTCTGAATCTGAATCTGAATATAAATTTCCGTTACAAAAACTCCCTACTTACATTAAACAGTTTGAGCTGCGGAATCAGTACTCAATGTTAATCTGACAATCTATTAAATTGTTTAAAAATATATTTTTAATATTTTGCTTAAATCGTGCGCTGTCGTAGTTTTCGTTCCGCCACCACGAAGTTCGCGCATAGTCAACCATTAATGCTGGAATATAAGCTAAAACTGGTCTATAAATGTAGTCTGTGGCTCTCTTTAAACCTAGTCTAAGCTTGAAAGAACTTCATAAAGCTGCCGGAAAACTTTAGCAGTATTTTAAGCTCCGTAAGTGCCGATGATAATACTTTGACGTAGTATGTGTGGTGTCAAGTCTCGTTAACTTTGTTCAAAGTTCGTACGTTGCTAATTTTTGTTAGTGGGGGCAGAGACGAGTAAACAATGTAGATTGGTTATCTATGTCACGTTTTTTCCCTGGTTTCTTGTATGTAAGCATAACAGCACGATTATAAATCGTCTACAATATCGTTTTTTGTGTAACCGTTCATTTGTAAACTTTTGTTCCAGCTGCTTAGTTAATGGAAATAGAAATTTTTTATTGAAATAAATGTCTTCTAATGTAACCTGATAAAGAGGTTATAGGAGTTTATGTGACTGTACACAGAATGATATCAGCCATTGGACAAACTCTGAAATTTCACTTGGGACAATATCTTAGTAATAGTCATCCTTTTGTATAGAAGCCCTTTTAAATATTTATTTTGTTCTGTTTTTAGCATTTGTTATAGCAGAAACAAAAATACATCATCTGTGATAATTCATGAGATACAGTCGGGCGACAGACGGACAGATAGACAGACGGACAGCGGAGTCTAATAGAGCCCTGTTTTACCCTTTGGGTACGGAACCTAAAAAAGACGAGAGTTGCAATATTAAATTAAATTTGCTACTCCTCTTCTTCCTACCGTTATTCTAGCTTATGTAGGTACGGCTAAAAAGCCAGGGGTCATTTTGGTGTTAGCGCTAGTTCTACAAAAGTTGCAATATTAAATTAAATTTGCTACTCCTCTTCTTCCTACCGTTATTCTAGCTTATCTAGGTACGGCTAAAAAGCCAGGGGTCATTTTGGTGTTAGCGCTAGTTCTACAAAAGCGACTGCCATAATTATGACATGGACAAGAGGGCTTGAGGGCTTGACTTGAGGGTAAACTAGGCGTTATTGGGATTAGCCCAGTTTCCTCACCATGTTTTTGCTTCAACTGGTGTTTTTCCTTCATTGGCAAATATTAAATGATATTTCGTTCATAAGTACAGAAAACGTATTATTACTATTGAGTTTACAAGCCGGGGTTTGAACCCGCAACCTTGGGATCGAAAGCCACACGTTATTACGCCTGCGCCACCAACGCTCAAAACTTATCTGAACTTTGCTACATTGTTTAATTATACAAAGAAGCATAGCTAAAGTAGCATAAATAAAAAGCTCTAAATCCGAGTAGCCTGTAGTGTTGTATTAAAAGCTCCTTTATTCGGCGCCGAAGCTTCATTACACAGAGTTAGCCGTGCGGTTACAGCGTTAACGACTTAGATGTATTATATGATGGATGCGGACTTAGATTTTGTTATTGTTGAACAAGTTTTTCACAAAATTTTGTGAACTACAATCTTAATGCACAGCTAATTACTTTAACCACATTGAGAGGATGTTCAGTAAAATAATTATTAAATAGCTATTAAACGCAGAAAAATATCTGTCTATGACTCACAGGATGAACAGCAGACGAACGGAAGTAGTGAAGGTCTTTAAGGAGACCATTAGCCAGCGGAAAGATGTGATAAAAAATCTTAGACTTTGAATGACCCAGTTTATATGTAGACTAAAAACAGATATACACATGAAACTTATTTAGGTTGCTCAGATTTTCGAAACTGAGGATGGATGATTTACGGAAGTGATAGAAAAAGCAAATATAACCCGTAATAATTCAGGTACTCCTTCCAATCAAACCATATTATTTATATATTAACTAACTATTATTTCACAAAAGAAAACATGATGTACAAATGGCAGTCTTAATGCCATAAAGCATCAGCAAATACCTTATTATTAAACGCGTAAGATATTTTATTTTGAACAACACCGTACATTATTATGACTTCCCATTCGTTTAGTAAAATCCAGATTAGAATATCGATTTAGATGATTATAAGCTAACATGGTCATTTGCATTATAACTAATATTTAAATGAACATAGAATGCACTTGCGTAAGCAAATACATAGAGGGTGACGAATATCTATTATAAAATTTAGATACCTCGGTGCTCGCGTCATCCTTATTACAAAAACATGATTCATGTGAACTTTGGCTTCATGACCACAAAAATCTGATGCTCACTCCATACTGTGTGTTCTGCATGCACACTTACACTGTCTTTCAATGGTTCTGTATATCACAGTTCCTATCCCTTTAGTGAAAAACTGTTAACGCATCTACACTGAAGTCGAGTTCTAATAATGAATTCTCACTTCATTATCACTTGCCTGCATGTACACTACCAGTGTCTGCTACTGATTATTTTTATGAGTATCCTTTCTTGTTTCTGTAATCACAAATATGCTGTGTGTTTGATCCATGTCTGTGATGTTTTGAACCTAAAGGTACAATATTTCTGGATCGATAAGGCTAATGATAAAGGCAAAGAGATTAATTTAGAACTGAAACTTATCAACAACCAAATAGGTTGTGCTTATAACTGAACCCCAGCATTTGACGAATCTACCACTGAAGCGCAGTCCTAATAATGAATGCTCACTTCGTTATCACCTGCCTGCATGCACGCCACCACTGTCTATCACTGATTCTGACATTTATTTTCGTGTTACTACTATTTGTTGTCATAGTAAACACAACTACAATTAGGTACCTGTTTAAATTATGTACAACTGCAATAGATGAGTTGAGATTATATTATGTTTATTTAAGTTTTAAGTGTTTGTATTTGTGATCGTTTTAGTAAAAAGGGCTTTATGAGTCAATAAGAAGCTTATCCCATAAAGATTCGTTTAGGAAAGAACCTTATCAACACTTCTAAACCTTGTAACAATGATGTAAGGCAATTAGTCAGTTGAGCGTGCCGCTGTCTCCCAATAAAGGTCTACCTTACACACTAGATAATCGCTTTTAGAAACTCGAGTGTTTGCGAGTGTGCCAACAAATTGTCTTGCAGTTTGGCGAGAATTTTTGTTTATCCTATACTGTGTTATTCTATGTTACTTTGGTCAAGAATGCGTAAAGAAGACGACTAAAGAAAGACTTGTTGTCCGGGGTAGGGTAAATGGCTCAAGGTCCAGCGGACGCTCCATTGTGATGGACGGACCAAGTAAAAGCCCTCAGGGAAGCATCCCTAAACCTGTGCGCGCAATTATATATTATGTATAAGCCAAAGATGTATAATAAACTGCCACCTGATTTCAAAAGTACTACCACAAAAAAAAACCAACGGTTATTGCGCGATTTTTTTTGCAGAAATGTTATTACAGTGTACATGACTTTTTATGTGACAGTAGTTTATAATAATGATAAAACTATTGTTTGTTTGTTATGCTATAGGTTAGTTCACATTTGTTTATTTATTGGATTTTTAGTTTTGTAACTTATGCTTTAATTGCAAATGTATTGTTGTATCAGGTAAGTACTTAGGTATATTTTTAAGTATCGTATGTACGTCTAAAAAGGTACATTATAGATGTGACATGTACCTAAATTAGGTAATACGTTTTCATACGACTTCTTTCTAGCAATAAAAGAATTGCTCAATTTTGACATTCTTTTCTTTTCTTTTCTTTTCTTTTCTTTTCTATGGTGATTTCGGTGTTTTCTTAGTCAAAAATTTAAAAATTAAGGAGTCCCCTTAATTCTCCATGGATTCCATCATCAGATCAGCATCACATTTCTATGAAACTAAATTGAAAGTAATTCCTTCTGAAAAATAAACGCCTAAATCGGTGAACAATTCAAACAGAAGAATATAATAACCCACTCCGTCGAATTCTCGACGTCCGTTAAAAAACATAAATAATATCAGCAAGCCACCAATTTACATGACGATAAATTTAATTACAGAATTCCGTTCAATTTCTATCAGTAAAATCCTTTATTTCGCACGAAATACATTTGCTAATCCCTGAAACATAAATTAACTTATCTGGTAAGATAAAAACGTCAAGCAATTTAACGTATTATAGGAGGTGTCACTGATACAAATGTGATATAGCAAGTTAGCAAAGGTTATAAATCTCCAACCCTTTTCATGGGAGATAGAACCTTGGCGAAGGAAGCTACGTGCTCGACATACAAGCCTATGAGATGGGGTATAGATACGGGTATATTTGTTATTTACGGCCATGTCACGTTTTTTACAAGGCATTGTTTAGTATGTCTTTATCGTCGATGTTGGGTGTGGAAATTTTGTTACTTATATATTATGTTTATGAATGTCAAAAAAATCAGTTTAGGTTCAGTTTAGGCTCAGTTTAGGTCGTCAACTGAATCACGTTAAGACGTTCATGGTAAGGCCCCAGTAAGTGGCTTTGTGAAATGTATACCCCTTTACTTCAAAGCACCGTCATTTTCAACCAGTTTGTCGACGTAGCAATAAGTCATTCATGATAATGAAATAACTAAGCTAGATCCGACATCAGTATTATATAAGTTACGGTGTAAGAATAGTAGTTTATGTAATGTTAGACTGTATATTTATAGTCACAAACACTGGTTTATATACACACATATAATGAGCTCTACATTATGCAATCAAGCCGCATATTTCGACCGCCATCACGGCTTTCATAAATAAAAACTTTTCTGACAAAAAACTATTGTTTTTCTTTTTATTCAGAAAACTTTTATTAACACATTAGAGTTACCACCAATTTTAATATCGTCCGATATCAAATAACACGTGACTTGCGTTCGATAAATTGTACAATTGACGCTTTAAACTAAACGTCATCTCGACTGATGTTAGAATTAAAATTAAATCAAATTTTCTTATTTTTTAGAGATATTCGAAATTTGGAAATAGTAATGTTATTCAATTGTTATTTTTAGCTATAATGACATTTTTATAGATAAAAATATTTTGTGTAAAAAGTTTATCATTGGAGGTTCTAACCTCCTGGATCCCGCGGTCCTCGCTTGAGGACATACGATTTTTTTCAATATCATGTGGCATGTTAAAGCAACTTAACAAGTTTGCACACATAGATCGTTTCCGAACGAAACTTTCATCTTAATAACATAAGCATCAAATCTCAGGTGGCCAATCAGCGGGCTTAGACAGATGTCATAAGCGATTAAAACAAAAATCAGCTTTGCTAGAATCTATACCTCCCAGGATCCAGGAGACTAACATGCGGTTTTTGAACGCATTAAAGAGGGCTATATGTGGATATATAACCATGTCGTAGCTAAACATTGCCTCCGCTTTTCTCACATGAAAAATGCACTCTACACCCGCCCACCCATTGTCCACTAACCAGCAAATCACATAAGCACCTGAACAAATGAAGCAAACAATAAATTGTAAAGCGTATTGGCTCGACTTGGCCTTTGTGGTGAGCCTATTAGGATGATGAAAAGGCTTAAGCGGCGGCGAGAGGGAAATAAATTTCCCCAATGGCCTTAAGTACTTTTGAATCAAGGTTCGGCTGGAAAGGTTCTAAGAGGACTTTTTGTTTCAATGTGGCTTTAATTTTAAACTTTGTTGGTCAGGACTATAGTTGTTAGCTTCGTAGCTGGACTTTAACAGCTTAACAAAACAATTGTATGAAACAATGGCTTTGTCCGTATGTTACGTTGAGGAGAAAGTCTTTTCGTATTTTGCATACAAAAAGTAATATTTTTTATGTTTTTTTTTCTGTTTACATCTGGTTGGTTTTAATAATATCATTATTACCTATTCAAAATAGTAATAAATATAAAAATACTTTCCTGTTACATTTTAAAATTTTGATACAAGACTAAGGAAAGAAAGTTGCGAATTAAACAGTAAAAAGATTCTGTGATATTTCTCGTTCCCACAAAGTTTGTTGGAGGTTTTTTAGTCAGTGAAATTTTCATGTTAAATATGCATTTTTTTCTATGGACGTTTAGAAGTTTCATACAAATTACAAAAACTGGTTCCCTGACCTAATATCTCCTGATTCCTAATATACCTGACCTGATTTAATATTTAGCGCCACGCCGGGACTGAAAAAAAAAAATGAAGCAACACCAAATGGCTATGTCATTTTAAACTCTATCCCCAAAACAAAAGCCGCAGTCTCTTACAAACAAAATTAACTGTCAAACATTTAAAGTGTTATTTTATACAGAAAACTTCTATGTATATGTATAATTATATATGAAATATTGACTTTTACTTAACAATTTCACAGTCTGCGCTATCAAAATCTATGCAAACTTAGCTTTGTCGGACTCTTTATTCAGATTCTAGTACAGAAAGCGCGCGTTAATCCGGCACGCCCAAGTAATCCGGCTGTTAGCCACTCAGCTGGCCCCGTCGCCCTGTAATCCGTCAGTTGCTCAACCAGGGTAGTTTAGGGGATCTGTCAGTTTATAGAAAACGTCATGTGACCTCCGAGGGCTCCGAGCTATCACGTGATTCTTTCTATAGAAACTGACAGATTGTCCCGGATCGGATCGGACTGGTGTGACTCATCCTTTATGTCAACAAGCCGCATTATTAGCAATAAATTGCCTTTTTTCAAATTATCATGTTTGAATTTGAATATCTTGCTCGTCGTGTAATTTTAGAGTAAGTGTTTGGTAGTTGTATTTTAATTATTTTAAGAACACGTTCTACTTTATAGTTCTAATTATTAGGTATATATTTTGCCCCTGTATAATATTGGATTTAAGACCTATTTTCAAACACTTACTTATAATAAATCATAGTTAAATATTATACATCAAACAGAAATTAAATCTGAGTGAGAGAATATTGATGCCATAATAAATAGTTCCCTACAATAAATGTACGGAACCTCTCCATCCAATTTATAAAAATTCCTCCCAAGCACTTGCAATGAACATAACGATTAAGGATTTTAAATTGGTTTCATGTCGAAGTTTTGCTGCAGACTGCAGTCGTATTCGAACCTTTAAATTTTAAATTGATTTCAATTATAATTCTGAATGGCAGTTTTACAATGATTGCAATACAACTGGCTGGTATGAAATCATACAATGTAACGTTAATATTATATCTAGAGAGTCAAAATGTATTCATTTTATACCACAGAATAAATAATAGTACAAGTAAGATAAGATAAGATAAGATAATATAATTTATTCCATAACAATTTTACAATCGTGTCGGAAACATAAAATGATAATTTACATTCAGCAAGCTAATTTAGAATCACAGTTTTATATTATAATATATAAAACTGTGATTCTAAATTAACATGCATAACTTAAGCAAAAATAAATAGTTAATTATAACAGTATCAAAGTACAGGAGCTTCTCTTTCTTACATTTGACGTTTTCAAGCATGCAAATGTCAAAAATCCATGGACATTAGGGTTGTCGACGTGCTGCGAGGTGCTGCGTGATAAATAGTACAGATTGCTATAATTACTGTTCTAAACTTAAAAAAATTATAAAATATTATTAGAATAAGTTTTTATTAATGATTTATTAGTTTTGGTATATTGTCTAAGTATACGTTGTTTGAATATAAATATATCTAAACGCACCCGTGACATAATGCGCGTTGTGCGAACCCTGACAGCTTAAGGCCTATTTAAATAGGCCGAGTTTGATACAACGTAAAACGTGGAGTAACATCCCCTGGTTATACTACTATTTTATGTAGGTATATATCATTTAATTTAGGTCCACTTGCACTATCCAGGGTTAGCCAACTAACCCAGAGTTATGCGTTTTTTCAAGGACGACGAAAGGTGACCAATAGAGGAGGGCCTTATGACTCAAGATATAAAGGTCGCCCGTATGCCAGGTACCAGGACGAAATAGCTGCTACACCAGGCAAGAGATGGCAAAATGGCAAGGCAAGAACAAATGGAAACAGTTGGGGAGGATTTTACCCACAAGGGCTTCACAGAAGAAAACAATACAATACAACATAATCTAACACATTTTCTGTTAAATGTAAAAAGCTTTAATAATAAGCGGTTTTTACTATGGAAATTGACAGCTAACTCCTGATTAGTTCGATAACCCTTGTTGGCGCAAGTGGTGCTTAGGTATGAAAGAAGAAATAAATAAATAATTTGTTGCAATAAACATAGCATTTAATGATGGGAAAGGTATAATTACAGAAGCTCTTCATATTTAACCTCTAAGGGCATGTAATTCAAGACTTACATAGGTAACTATTTTATGTATTTTTACTTTAGAGCTCTTAACTATCTCAATAAGCTAAACGACAAAAAAAGTTTTGGTACTTCTGTTAAATTATTAAAAAATACTACACCAGGAGGGTTAACATGGTTGCCATTTTATCGCTTATCACGCTATGCGTCACTTTCGCACATACATACTTGTTAGAACGTGACAGCAACGTCGGTAAACGATAAAAAACCGACCATCATAGACTAGCTGGTACACGTAACTATTGAACACGATTTTTTTTTGGATTTTTTTGCATACAAGTTTCACGTGACGTCAAAATTAGGTACAATTCTTAGTAATGGTTACGTCACAAGCCCCACCAAGGCTTTGTTGCTCTTTGTCTTTGTCAATTTTAATAAACTTTAAAAAGAAGAAAATATTTATTTGTCGATTTATTTTAATAATCTAACTGACGGACTAAATAAAAATGATAGTTTTTCGACCTAACCGTCTTCTCTATTGAGCTATTAGTGTATAAAATACTAGTAAAATATAAAGAAGCCAGCAAAAAAAATCACAATCACCATTTTAAACCAGCAAAACTTTAAACTGCAAACCACTGCAGTCAAAAGGGTAATCGGAAAAATTCGCTGCCAATTTAGTCGGTAAAAAGTTTTGTTAGTCGCAAACGAAAACAATTAAGCGATTTAACTAACGCTAGATAGTCGGAGCTCTGCTGAGAAGTTCGCTTGAACTCATTGTACGGTCTGTGAAGTAGGAAAACATGGGTTCGGAAGATGCGGCAAATATTGCTCAATACTACCACTATAAACACGTTACTTATTTTTAGTTAGTATTTTTTTCTTTTTTATATTTATCATTATTATTAATGAATTACTACAATTTACAATTCAGTTTAGTAAAAATAATTTACTGACATTTTGACAAGCTGAATTAGTATTCGTATTTCAATTACTTTAAAGATGGGGTTTAAAGATGGCTCACACTAGGCCGGAACGATGTAACAATTTCCATAGAAAGTTTCACGTGTTAACTCGGAGATCCCGTGATTTGTTCTATATAGGAGGGGAGGTCAAGATGCTAAATTTGTAGTAACTCAATCGTCGTCAGGATCTATTAGAATCAAAAGATTAGTTGATAGGAAGAAGATAAGGTTATAATTTTAATGTTTTGTGTACAATTTTAATGAAGCAACAATTTTTATATAAAAATGATCATTACGTGGACAGAATATACTCGAGCGTTGCGTATCTATCAGATATTGACGTACAGGTCGTCGCGCAACATTTACCTACTATAAAAATAAATCTAGCGCGCTCCAGTCAATCCAGGTAATGTTCTGCTTGTTGCAACTTTATTATCCTGCCACTCTTATGTATCGCTGAAATTAAAAAATGTACACTTTTAATAAGTTAATTCCTTGTTAGAAGTGTCCATTATAAAAAAAAAAACTGATTATACACTATTCCTACGCATACGAGTATTTTTGGCTATACTTCTTTAGACATGATGTCTTGGACGCGCGTATTTGAATTAAGGACTTATATTCGGCGGGGCTTTTTAACAGGGTACAAGGTATCTCCCCATATTAGTCAGCCGAGTTACTCCCGAAATCCCTTCTTGGCCTCCCCTACTAATAAAACTTGACACATGAACCAGGTTCGCAGCCCAGCCCGGAATTGTTCTGTTACGTTTGAGGGGTGGGTACTTTATAAAAAATGCACTAATTAACCACTAATTAAAACTAACGCTTTATTGCTACTCACAAGACACTAAACACAGTACTTGAACACAATTATCACACACAAATTTAACGCACTCGTCACTTTTACTTCACTCCGATTCGCTCTTGATTCGCACTGTATCGCATTCAGAATTGAACTACCACGTGGCTGCAGGCTGCCGCTATATATACCCGTCGGCGGTACTCCTGATGGTTCCAGAATGTTCCAGCCAAATCTCGCCTCGACAGGTCGGCTTCAATTCTAGTAAGTTCGCGAGTAGGTACCTAAGTACTTCTCGCGATGCTTCTAGACGCGGCTGGGTACTAGGCAGGTGTGTCCGCGAGTATTCGAGAACATTCTCGACTCTTGCCGTCTCTTTCTATACTTCTCTTTCACACCCTTCTCGAATGTTCCGTATAGCTATCCTTTTCTAAGAGTGGTCTCTTTCACACACTTCTCGAATGTTCCGTATAGCTACTAGGCAGGTGAGTTCGCGAGTACTCCAGAACATTCTCGATTGTTGCCATCTCTTTCTATCCTTCTCTTTCACACACTTCTGGAATGTTCCGTATAGCTAGCTCTTTCTAAGAGTGCTATCTCTTTCACTCTTTCGAGAAATTTCGCCATATACTGAATTGTACTTCAGGGGCCCATAAGGGGTCCTGAAAACGCCTGAAAACGGGTTTTCAGGTTATTGCGCCATCTGGTAGAGGGTGGCCTGAAACGAACTGAAAACATATTTCAGGCGCCTGAAAACAACGGTAACTGGGGTAAATTTTGAATCTTCTAGTATGTGAAAGAGGCACCTCTAAAACGGCCTGAAATCACTTTTCAGCCTGCTGAAAACGCTTCTAAGGCATGAAAAATCACATTTGAAGTTTTGTTCACATGACCGGCGTAACAGTTCTATCATGAATCATTATTTTAACAGACATCTCGACAACATATTTTGCCACTTTCGCTCACTTTGAAACTCTTAGTAGTTCCGCAACCTGAAACCACCAGGGTGCAGAGACGGTACCGTGAAGAGCAATTTATTACTTTTAACTTACCCGCGCTCTTCCGTATTAGATTGGACGCCTATCCAAACAAATTATGCGCGAAATCCTACCTAGCTTGTATGTCGTTAAGGACTATAATAGCTTGCATAATTTGTTGTGCGCTGATTACGGAGTTTTGGTCTTCCATGTTTAGACTTTTGGAATTAGAGTTTTAAATAGGTTGTCCCGTTAGCTGACAGAAGTTAGTTGGGTTTGGGTAGTTGTGTTTGAAACGTAATATGGCTGATACTGGCTTTTCATTGTATTCTCAATTCCTGAAAAGTCGTGCCTTTCTTGAAATGCGTTTACTGAGACGGTAACAAGGTCTTTCCATCCTGCTCTATCTTCGGCTTGTCTCAAGGCTATAGGTATGGTGAGTCCGGTCACGACTTTTATTTGATCTGACCAACGAATTGGTGAACGACCCCTTCGGTTTTTCCCATTAATCTTGCCCACCGGCCACCGCAACAGAAACAGGTAAGATCAACCAAAATAAACCCTGTATATTCAAACTTCTTGTCTTATGTTCTAAGTATATAAGGTGCTAACAATTTAGTCACGGATATTTTTACCGCTGATAGTACTCGGTTTTCGGAGTACATTTAGGTATGAAACATCATAAGTTTTGTTATGTTTTTTTGGAGAAAACTAGGAAACAAATTTGCAACGTTAAAACACCCTGGTAGTGTGATTATTAAATGAGTACTCATTGAACATATTTTAGTACCTCTTTAAAATTAAATCGACAAAAAAAAACCGCACTAATGGTACACAGAAGACTTGAAGCAATACCTCTTTGGATAGCTGGACGTATCTTCTGGCCGAAATAGACCTCTGGTTACCGGCTGGGGTTGGGGCTGGGGCAGAGTGACCGGCTGGTCACTGGTGGCCGGCTAATTAATTACTGAGTAGGAGGTTTAGTGACTAATCAATACTCACGTTCATCCACAGCTTCTGTCAGAGATGCAGTATCCCTGTTCCCATCCCATTCTACTACAGCTGTTTTTGCATGCTTTTGATATGCAAGGCTCAGCTACAATGTTAAAACAAGTTATACGAATAAAAAAATGCCTCTGACAATTATTGTAATTGAAAAAGATACTTTAACTAATATATACGTGTTCCTGCCGATTAAATATTAACCTTATGACGTGTTTTAAATATTAACTTAACCCATTCAGAGCCCATGACGACGCGTTGTCGTCATGTCTCTACGCACCATTTTCGCTACAAAGCGGGAAATTATCGGCTACGGCGTAGCGCTACAAGAAATCGTTGGCCGTAAATGAGTTAATTTCGGTTGTGTTCGGGTAGAAAATCAAAATATTCATTTGTGACCACAGCCTCCTGAAATCTGGATTTCAGTTAAGTTACGAGGCACAAACTAGTCTCATATAAATTTTAACTGATGCATCCTAATCACACCCCTGCATCCGCAATAAAGGACGGCTACGTTTACACCGTAGCGAGCCTGAAGGCCCCTGAAGCCACGAACAATGTTGCTTTTCGGTCACACTCGGGTACGAAATTACAAGTGCGACGGAGACATAAAACTTTTGGATCGTGATTTTAGCCGTCTAAATTGTATTCTACCGGCGCACGTTAAGATCATAACTTTCTTAACCCGTAAAATAAGTATTTTCTAAATTGTAATAGTAGTTTATGCAACAGTAGTATAATAAGGGTTCTTAAAATTCGAGGGTTGAAGTTACAAAACGAGACGTAGTCGAGTTTTGTAATAATAGACCCGAGAATTTTAAGAACCAATTATCAGCTGTTGCATACATAATACATAGAACGAAAATGTACGTACTTCATCATATGAAATAAAGTATGAATACACAACAAAGAGAAAAACATAGTGAACCACTTTCATTTATATTTTAGATTGTAAATAAAGGTAAATAAAATTCAAGTACACAGGATAAATCAATTTATTTGTGATAATGTATGTGTAGATTTTGAATAGTGTTTTTAGTTATTATTATGGGAGCATTGTTTGGGTTGACTATTTGAGACAAGTTAATTTCATTTAATACAGAATCTGTTATTGTAGAAGTAGCATTTATATCATTTACAACATTTAATGAAGCGGCAGTTGTTGAGCAGACTTTGGTGTTAGAGGCAAATTCTTCGGAAACATTTGAACTTTGATGAACTTCTGGTGACTGAATTTTGGAGGTGCCAGGCACGCATGCAGCTCCGGATGTTGAAGTGGATGGTTTGTTAAAATCTATAGATCCCATCAGTTTTTCAGATACCTTCATCTTTGTCTGGATTGAGGTGTCTATATATCCTTCAGCCACTGCAGTAGATTTCCAACCTCCATGTCTTTTAAGTTCAGTGATGTCCCCTCCACTGTCGATTAATAAAGTGGCTGAAGTTCTTCTAAAACAGTGCCTTGTATATAAATGTGGCTCAGATAGATTTAAATAGTTGGCCACAGTTCGCCCCATATTTCCAAAAGTATTAATGCCAACATTCTGGTCCGTGCATTTTCCTTTAAAAAATCTTATAAAGAAATTCATACTGTTGCATCGATTTGGCCGCAGACTCATATACTTTTTACATATAGTGTAATAGTTTCCAGTAATAGTAACTACACGGTCCAACTTGTTTTTTGTATTTAATAACTGTACCAACAGAGTATCATCAAGATCCTTCACATTATCATATTTTAAGTCATGCATTTCCTGTCTTCGGCATGCTCCCATTATTCCAAATATCACAGCAACCTATAACAAAAAAAGATTCAAATTAGGTAAATAGTTGTTATAACAAAAATTACAAGCTTGTTGAAAATGTTTACAATATATTATAAAACTGATGATATGGTTAGGTATCTTTACAAAATATTACAAACCTTAGAAAACAGGTAAAGGGAATCGGGTGCTTCACTAATAAATCTCTTGATATCATCTGGCAGAAAAGTTTTTGCCTTTTTAGCCCTGAAGCCTTCGGACTTTCTCTTCAGGAAGGTGCGCAGCTTACAATATTTGGAAATATCTGTTTCATGGTAAATGTTTATGGTGGATTTTAACATTGAGTACTCAGTCCACAACGTTGACGGCGCGAACTTCTTTCCCAATTCCTCGAAGTATGCTAACAATACTGTTTCAGAGAACGTGGCAGCTTTTTTTCCTAGTTTCCATGAAATAAAGTTATCATAGCTTTTTTGGTAAACCTTTTTTGACTTCTCAGGTAACAAATTGTCGGTTACCATGAGAGCTGCAGCCTTTATTTCTTCGGGAGTACACACGTCACTATCAGATTCACTCATTTTCTTTTTATATTTAAGTTATTTGCTTGTAACACATATACAATAATGAAATAACGAACATTCGTAAAAGATTTTTCAATTTCGAATAAGAAGATTTCCGCGGACACACTCAAAACATGCCATAGACAACAATAAGCCAGTTCTCAATTACGAAAAATGTGGTTGCGTTCTAAAACCACTGAATGTCAAATGTAATATGAATATGATTGAATATTAGATTTTAGTTTTATTTTGATACAACTAATATAGTAAGATTTATTTACGTGTGTTTTCAATCTTGATTCAAGTTGTGTACCTAATTAATTCATAAATTTGAAATGTTACTTATTACTGTAAATGAAAACAAACCAGTTGCACGGAAACTGTCCCTTTAAAAAAAACAAACAGTTGTATTATATCTATAAGAGAACTGCTAAGCAGTTATCTTATGAGCCTATAGACAAATAGACTTCACTGCCATCACTCAAATGAAGTTGATTTAGATATCGCTGTCAGTCATCTAATTGACAGATAAAAGTGCTAGAGTAGAAAAAACATATTTTTACATTCCTCGAGAAGCATCAACATTTTGACATCATATAGAACAACCATACAAATGTTATATAACCATATAATGGCTATATGTATGAAATGGCGGATATATGTATGAGTTTTTGTTAATTAAAAAAAAAACAGCCCTATACCAATCGCACAGTACAGTAATTGAATAGTGAGAACATTTAATTGTTGATTATCTACTTAACAAACACCAGGGAGGAGGAGATACACATTCGCATCCAAAACACCCTGCGATGCAGTGCAGCCCTCAACAAAGTTAAGGATCTATAAAACTGTCATAATACCCATCCTAATGTATGGCTGTGAGGCCTGGACACTAACACAAAAAGAAGAAAGCCAACTCCTTGTGGCGGAAATGAAGGTTTTGCGTAAGATTCTTGGACCTGTCAAGAGAGACAACGGCACATGGAGAGTCCGGAAAAACATTGAGATCCAGGAGCAGCTGGGCGAACCCAACATCATCGGCGTAACAAAATCACACAGACTTCGCTGGTTCGGTCACTTACCCAGATTGGGAGAGGATCGTGCTGCCAAGAGAGCGTACATGGGATGTCCGACTGGATACCGCCCGGTTGGGCTACCCAGGTACCGCTGGGAAGACACTGTGCAGGCAGATCTGTGCCGTCTTCAAGTCAGTAACTGGCAAGAAGTTGCGCATGATCGGAGCAGATGGCGTGCTCTCGTTTCGGAGGCCAAGACTCTCTTGGGTCCCTGAGCCAAATTACTTAGTTTAGAATTATAAATTGAAAAAGATGTCATATACTACAGAAAAAGTGACCAAGGTCTCCGGTGAGCAGGGCTGGGATCAAACCAGCGATCTCCTGCTTTCGCAGCAGACGCGCTAAGGGCGTAATACACTATGAGATAAATGTATTTTTTTTTTAGAATAAGAAGTAAAGCATTTTTTATAACTAATATTTGAAACGGAATAATTACCATGTACATGTATAATTACATGGTAAATTGGTAACAGTCCCGTTACAAATATTAGTTATAATGCAAATGACCATGTTAGCTTAAAATCGTATATAACATGTTTTATTTAATTTATTATCTAGCCAATTCACCCAGTCCACCATCGATAGGGAAGTTTGTTATTTTATCAGTAAAAATATCATCAGGTTGGTGTGGTCGCGTTCTAAACCCGAGCATTTTAAGTTATAACTCAATTATGTGTCACGCCGGCGTGACATATTCACGTATTTGGCTCGCGCCTGATATATACATACATTCATACCTTCGTTTGCATGTTTATGGTTTGTAGCTTGGTTGTTACATCATAATCTATGGGCGGACGGCGGATGCAAATTATGTCAAATGCCTCATAATTATGTCAAAGTTTAGCATTACCGTAAGGAAATAAGGTTTGTTTTGCATCCGTCGTCCGCCCATTATAACGTTTCCCTGTTTGTAACATTTTTTTTATTTATTAACAAATTAGTAGGCTTATTAACTTCAGAATAGACCAGAATGTATGTCATATTTTATTACAGTCTAAACTAAATAATTTATGGGCTTTTTACGCACTCCACCATAACGATTTGTTTGAATCAATTGCACTTACACTCGGCACGGTGTGACTGGTGTCCCAAACCCGCGTATTTTGAGTTATAGCTCTATTACGTGTCACGCCGGCGTAACATGTTCACGTGTTCGGCTCTCGCCTGATTTACACCTTCGTTTGCATGTTTATGGCTTGTAGCTTGACTGTTACATGATTACAATTGCCCGTTTGTTCACCGTCCGCGTAACCGACAGATTGAAAAGAGTATTTTTTATCAAAAGTAGGGACTGGCTGAATTAGCGAGCAAGCAATAGCCGGAAAAGTTACAAGCATTTTAAAAGGTACAAGGCGCTTCCAAGTAGGTACAACTGCATTCCATTTTGTCTCACGGAGACATTAGAAATGTTCGTCTTATGAAAACGCAGTGAGAAGGCCACAATAATCCCATCTAGTGCCTGTGCCTTAGAGTAAGGTTGCAAATAGGGTGTGCAAACGGATTTTTGATTGTAAGAAAAAACCGGTTAATAACCGGTTATTATCCGAAATTTCATACAAATAAAAACCGGTTTACGCACCCTAGTTGCAAAGCGGAACCTGTGTGCTCCCCGTGAGTTGTACGAGGTCGTATTCGATAGTGACTGCAGCGTTCGGGGATATGTCCGTCTTGCTTCTGCCAGAGCAAGCACACTAGTGTCCGTCTCGCTCCTACCTAGTGGTCCCACCAGAGTAGTCTCTGGAAGGAGCGAGACGGACGTACTGTCGAGTGCCGTAGTTGCAATAGATTGCAACTCATGGTAAGCACATATAGGCTCTTTGAACTTTGAACTGTAGTACCGGGAAAATACTTTGAAGGTAATAATGTTGAGTTTTACCTATATTTCATTAATCAATAAATAAATAAATAAATATTGTGGTACAATCTTACACAAATTGACCTAGTCCCGTGGAAGCTCAATAAAGCTTGTGATGTGGGCACTAGGCGACGATATATATAATAGATAATTACTTATAAATGCTTAAATACATAGGAAACATACATAACTCAGGAACAAATATTCGTGATAAGTGAGATAACGCTACACGCATGTATAGCGCTGCCCCCCTTGCACGCCGGCGTGCAGTGTAAATCGCATCCAGTGTGACATTCGCCTTAGTACAGTCGAGTTCATAAATATATGAGCATTTCCAAGGCTTTCTAAAATATTTACACCCTTAGGACATTGACAATAAGGTGTGTGTAAGTGTTTACATATTATGCATTCAGCTGCACAGATAGTTATGAACTCGACTGTACAACTCATGGTAAGCACACTGCTGAGTATGAAATGGCGCAGGCGCACGAATATATCGAGTGCATCGTGCTGCGACGCGACTTATTTTAAATCAAGCGTTACTTTTCAAAGGAAATCATGTTTATGTTTAAATCACTTACATGTTATTAAATTGCAACGGTTAACACTCACGTATTTACGGGCAGTGATGCCCGAGCCGCTAAGGTGACAACACAACTCTGTCTTTCCGACGATGACTGCCCGATGCAGTCATATATGATTTTTTTCTCGTTATATTACTTTCTCTACTCTACTCTTTCACTATGTTTATGTTGTATGAACATACAAAATGTGTGTTTCCATAAAACAAGTCTGTTAGTAGGAATTAGTGAATTCACAAATGGAAGCCCGAGTCAGGACGGCAAAGTAACAACGTGCTGTGTTCCATATTCCGTCTGCGTTACTACCAGCCATAAAGTCACTTCTAAACTCGCCTGAAGCTCTACTGAGTCACGCCTATTGCTTTTGACTCAAAAATAGTTTTTAAGGAAAACAAGTTTAAAGTTTTTGACGTGACAACGTCTTATAATTCGATGGAGCCGCCTGCACGCACGAAAAAACATGACTCATGCGGCGTTACCGAGGTAACGCCGCATGAGGCGTTCCATTTAAGGCTTGAAGTGCAAGCGAGAGCGCGGAACGAGCGACAAGGAGGCAATTTGGGCCTCCGCGTTCGGCAGCATTCGACATCTGTCTCTCTCCTACTTGAGTGAGCGATGCGTCCGCGTGGACAGCTGCTATACAATAATACATTTACATGTTTTCGTCAAGTATGAAGTGCAGTGAATAGTTAATGTGCTATCAATTGTTTATAGCAACGATAATTGCGGCGATAAAGGTCAGTATTTTCTTATGACGTTGTCACGTTCAACTATCGTCAGTAAACCGACTTTACAGACAACCGATTTTTATACTCTCAAGGAAGTGAAGACTTCTATGCAATTGTTGTAAGTGATAACACAGTGAATTTTAAGCTCTTAGTGGCACATCATGCACTTAGTTTATAGTTCTATGAATAGAGAGCAATAAGAACAACTTTTATAGTCGTTTTATTCTTGTTACTATGTTTCAATATTAAGGTATTTTATGTTTTTAAGCAAATTTTTAAAGTTTTAAGAGTCATCTTGTGTTTCAACAGAACATGCACTCTTAACACATACATTTTCAATTTTTATTTTGTTTAAGAGCGTACGAAAAAGCTTTTTGTGTATTCCAAAGCCGTATTAAATATTAAATAATATTTAAAACGGGTCACTCACGTAATTTAGTCGATTTTCGCTCGACATGTTTCGTTCCGTATTAAATAGTTAAAAGCGCTTCAGCTTTTATTTATAATCAGTTACATCTAGACATTTTTTTAGCAGAAACAATGTTTGGTTAGTGCTTGCCACAATAAAAACATCGACAATCCTGTTATCGATAAGTTTACACCACTTGAACAATATTTTTGACATTCTGCGTCGATTTGAAAGACAAATTACGGTGTGTGTGTTAAAATCAAACCACGGAATCTCTTCCAAGTAAATGAACTGTCAAACCTTAAAGTGTTATTTTAAACGTTACAAAATGAAATTTTGACGTTTTGTTACTTTCACAATTTTTGCTAGCGAAACTTAGCATAGTAGAAACGATGAAAAAATTTTACGTAAGTTTTCCAAATTATTTCTGATGTAAGTATGTAAACTATAAATAAATATATTGCCAATATTATTTATTTCGATTTTTATTTTAATTATTATTAATATACATTATTTAAATTAATCAGGTGCCTGTATAAACTTAGACATAAAATAACATTTTTCACACATTTAAACAAAACTTACAAACAAAAAAAACAAAAACCTACCCACAAACCAACTATTCAAACAGACCCCGCCGCCACATCCTTGGCGCAAAAGTGCCCATCACACTCGCAGCGTTTCCGCGTTGAACAGCAATAGACAGCCTCTGCGCCAGGAATGAACCGGAACGGGGGTCATGTTGCAGGCGACGAATAAATTAATTGATAATGTTGTTAATATTTACTTTATTAATATTTACTTTCTGACACACCCTATATACCCTATATACCTATGTACCTATATACCTATATTTGTCTATGTATTACCTCTATGACGTTGAAGTATTACTTAGCGATAACAAGGCTATCGATGTTGTTATTTTGTCAAACACTTGCAACACGTCGTTCTTGCTAGGAAAATCTCTAGGTATTATAAGCACATATTATTATAAAATGAGGCAACGTCAACCACTGAACAAAGAAAACCACCTAATATCATCACAATGACTGATCGTACATTGCCTTCGTCCTAGGGATTTGCAATACAGTATTTAAATTGGCATAAAGATGTCAATGAATCACTATCGTCATTCCTTTGGGAGGCTTTCCTGCATTACGTCATTCGTTCACGTAGAATCAAACCACGCTTTCTCTACCAAGCAAATTAATTAACTGTCAAAATTTAAAGTGTTATTTTAAACGTCAAAATTATCCACTAGTGAGGAAGGGGAGTTTAACATTTGCACGCCTTGAGTAAGCGTCGATAGTTCAATGAGGATTACCGCGATTTTCCGATAGGGGCGCTAGTGGAACGTGGGTCCTGCGGGAACATTTCAAACGTCACTTTGACAATTCTCTCATACTGACACAGGACCCACGCATAAGTGGCGCCGACTGATGAGCGACAATACGGTAGCTCCCATTGGCAGAGCCATCAAACAAATATTTTATATACCACAGCAAAAAGAAAAATGAATAACTAGGTCAAAAAACTCGGCCAAGTGTGAGTCGGACTCGCCCACCGAGGGTTCCGCACAAAGGATGCTGTGCCATCTAAGACCTAAGAACTTAAAAATACTGGTGGCACGGAACTCTCAGTGTGCGGCAATTATACGGTTTTTGGTTTTTTTACTGTACTTGTGCATACGAGTTCTTGCGTTTTGCCAAATTTCGTGATTCTAGGTCAACGGGAAGTACCCTATACATTTTGATTCCCATTTCAAATGTATGGGAAATGCGAGATAAACGGCCGTATCTGTTGATTGCATTGACGTAGAGGTTTGGTTTATTCACACCTTCGACGGCAAACTTGTGTATGTGGTATTCATTTTAACTTGCTACTTTTAAGCGATCCCGAGATAAATGATGGACGGATGGACGAACGGACGGACAACAAAGTGATCCTATAAGGGTTTAATCTTTTCGTTTTGAGGTACGGAAGCAAAAACTTAAAAAATCTTACTTTTTTTACAATTTTAAAGCACAAATCAAATCATTTATTATAAATGTAATAAATGTTTTGATTCATGTTTTTGGTGGCTAGTTGCTTATGAAGCTTAAAACTGTATTACGGTTTACTTAAATGGCACCCTGTATATGTAAAGGTGAATTTTAACAAAAACCGAGAAAATCTCATTTAGTACTTAGTACTAATACTTAGGTATTCTATCCCAGTATTTCCTGGAACACATATAAAGGAACGCGTTTATTCTTCAATAATAAAGAGAAAAGCCCCGTCAACGAGAAAACGACGTTATTACGCCCATTGTCTGTGGTCCCGTTCGATTGTTCGATACTAGTGATTAAAATTAAATTGTCTCACTCCTTCATAGCAATGCCAAGTTTATTCCACTAGCTTAAAGTCCAAAATACTTTAAGATTTTTTCAGTAAAGTTGAAAAGGCCTTAATACATGAAGTTAAAGTTTAAATTTGTTTGATTATAGTAATGTTAAAATCACTTGGCTATGTCACACAACAGAGATGCAATTAATGCAATTGATTAAAGCTGTAAGTGGTCGGTAGGACAATGAGGATTGGGAAAGCATTTTTAAATGGCATCGTAAATGCTCACGTAGAGTGTATAGACTCCGCATTATGGGTGTGCGAAAATTTCAGTCACCTTGTTCTTACAAATATTACAACGGAAACTGGTCTATAACCGATATATGGTACAACTTATTTTTGAAACAAATCAAATTATTAAATCAAATGTATTTTACTTGTTGCTGAAGCTTGTACTTAGAATACGGCCACATGAATCTTACCTGTTCCAAACATTGCATGTTGCATTGCATTGCACGAAATGTAGAACACACTTTTTCTTTTTTTATATCAATGGTATTCGTGATTCTGGTTATAAAAAACCCAAAACTTCCTATATTTAAAAAAAAAACTAAAATGGTACCCTATTTTTGAAAATGCCCATAAACAAGGCGTGTGGCATCATTACCGTAAGTACACGTCTGCGATTTTACGCGTCCCGTCTAGCAAGTAAATAATCTGTGCATTCGCTTTTGCTGTTCTGAATAAATAAGTATCTTCATTCGCCATTTTAATGACACTGCGTTTTTAGGGTTCCGTAGCCAAAATGGCAAAAACGGAACGCTTATCCAGTCCAGTCCGTCTGTCCGTGCGTCCGTCTGTATGTCACAGCTGTCTTACTCAGTAACTATAAAGCATATGGTATTGACTAACGATATTACATTTAGAGGTGTATTTTATTTTCTGTGCCTGTACCTACATGTAACTGAATGTCAAAAAAAATGTCAATGACAATTTTGGTCAAGCCGTTCTTGAGTTTTGCAAAAAACTATTTTTTACAAAAGGTCGTAAGTGATATATACTTTCAAGGTACTAATGCCGTTTTTCTTGCACATTTTTTTCTTCCAGTGACGGCACGGAACCCTCAATTATGCGTGCGTAATTAATTCCTCAAGTAACGAAAAACATGCAGCGTTGCTTGAGTGACATCATGCAACAAAATACACAAAATGTGTCGCTCTCGCTCAACTTCAAACTCGGGTTAATTCATTCAACCTTCTCAGCAAATATCAACCTTATAACTTTTTCTTAATACCAAAATTGCATAATCTGACAGTTGAAATTACCCATTGACTCATTAAAAGAAATAGACACACAAAGCAAAACAAAAACGTCAAAAATGTGAGTCAGAATGGCATTAGCGAACAATTTTGGATTGATGATACCTAATACAAGAGAAAAAATCGGTTGCCATTGATTTTTTACTCATCGTGAACGCCTCAGAGCGAGGTAACGCCGCATGAGTCATGTTTTTTCGTGCGTGCAGCCGGCTCCATCGAATTATAAGACGTTGTCACGTCAAAATATTTCGTACGAAAAAGGATGATTGGGTATCAAGTTTTTTTATTATATATCTATGGATTTACCCGAGTTTTGAAGTCAAACGACTCAAATACTTTCGCTAAACCTTCCCAAGTTCCCACCCGACATTCATCAGTGTCATGCGACCAACACGGCACTAAGAGCAGTTGTCAAACCAAAGCCGGGTTCTAGCTACGGAACAAAGCAAACACTCTCTGATGAAATCCCTTTGTCGCCGTGGATCAGTGGTCGCAAGCGTTTTGAGGTTCTGTTTGGGTGGAGGATTATTTGGTGGCTAGGTAACACATGCAACAAAAATCACTTAATTTTGGTGGTTAGGTTTATCGTTCGACTAAGATCGACGACGACGATGGATCGACCGAAAGGAATTATTGACAAACACTTGTGGTTTATGTGTCAGTCATTTTGTGGCTCCACGTTTTGCCGAAGAGCAGCAGGGACTTGACAATGGATTCTAAAAGGTAGATTTTAAAGGTTAAAGATTATACATATAAATAAAAAAAGTAGGTACTGCCAGACTTTTATTGTCAGACTATAGTTAAAACTGGCTTTACGCGTAGTAATTACTTAGGTAAAAACTACTTTAAAAATAAATACAGTTTTTAATCGAAGTATATAATATTACTTATATTTGTTAAAACAATTAAAATATAGCCTTTACTGTTTAGGCTTCCATACCGAAATTGTTAAAAAAGGAACCCTTATGGTGCGACAGTCTGTCTGTCAATCGTTAAATATCACTAGAACTATTTAAGCTGCCGATTTGAAATTTGAAATAGTTATGAACAAAGTAACCCAGACACATTAAACCTTCTTTGCATGATTTTTTTATTTATTGAAATAAATCACGATAATGTTAGTTGACCTCTACATTACGGTAAAAATAAAATAAACAACCGTCCA
This sequence comes from Lathronympha strigana, assembly GCA_949128165.1. Taxonomy (NCBI): domain Eukaryota; kingdom Metazoa; phylum Arthropoda; class Insecta; order Lepidoptera; family Tortricidae; genus Lathronympha; species Lathronympha strigana. The sequence goes on from OX421914.1 coordinate 3,817,256, forward strand.
AGTGCGTGGCAATGCTGCAAGCGAGATGGTGAGTTTTGGTCCTGGCATGGTTTAGAACGGGCTTAATTTTAGCTAGTTTTAAGGGTTCCAGTGGTATTAAGTTTTGTATTATAATTATAGCTGTTTTTTTATCAGCGCTCTGTCATTTCATGGTTTGTATATTGTTTATGATAAAACCTAACTTATAATCATGCAATAAGCATCGTACATGTATATATTTACAATATAAATACTACCACATATTGACTAGGTTGAAGTGCATTACGAACATTTCTCAAAATTCACTTAATAAGATATCGTTTGCTTAATAATGGGATACGGTTTACACCCATTCAGTTTGCGCAAGTTCGACCACATATTATATTACCGACGCTAGCTTCACTGGCTCCCAATCCGTCAGCGCAGGACTCTGAGAATTATGTTTCCTTTTTTCTATACTGTACGAGCCCTCTGCTCCCATTTGACCTCAGATGCCAATTTAGCTTCGTCACCCCTCGCCCTGGTAGTGAACTTACTTCCTAGCGATCTCATCATCACCATAGTGATAGCTTTAACTGTCCAAACTATCCGTCTCTACAAGCCCCAAGCAAATTAGCTATCAAACGTTTGCTTTACAACCTGTTTGATCAGGTTTAGTAGGATTAGTTAACAGCCCTTAACCCACATGCAATTGTATGTATATTGTACAGATTTACTTACATATCGCAATTATTTATATGTGTGTATAATTATTTTATATTTAGTTGTATATTATGTGCAGTGATTGAGTGAGCGATGAATAATGACTAACCAATGTTGAGACAGCTCGCCTAGTTTATCATTGTTATTTTCATACTGTAATGTCAAACGGCATTCTGGTTTGGGGAAAGGCAGCTGACATACAGAATATATTTGATTTACAAAAAAGAAAATTTAAATCCTAAGTTGTGTTTTTTACTGATTTGATGATTTCTGTTTGGTCTTATGTGGTTCACTGGTAGAGAATACCCAAAGGCATTAAGTGCGCCTTATCTAGGTTCCTACTCTTTTTTACGTGCATCAAATTTTAAAATTACGATAATAATGTTACTTTGAATTCGCCAGACGTAATACAGTCGATTATTGTCGTTATTAATGTAAAAAATATAAAAAGTGTCGAATTCCGCAAAGTAACGCCTGCTGATTAAGTAGAACTTTCTTACGGTAGATGTTGCTAAGCGTCCCCCTAAGGCGCATACGAGGTTTAAAGATGACTCACACTAGAACGGGATGGGATGGGACAAATCTGTCAATTTCTATAGAAAGCGTCACGTGACATCCGAGGGCTCCGAGCTATCATGTTGGAGAATTTCGAGGCCACGGGTTTGGTCTCGGTAGCTCAGTTGGAAGAGTGATCGGCTGGTATCTGAGTCGCGGGTTCGAGTCCCACCCGACCTCATGAATGTTGCCACTTTTATACTAGTGGCTCTGTGAGCTGTAGACCTCGCGACCATCTGCTCTTAAGCCCCATAGGCCTGTGCGGCGCTTAATCTCTTTGTGCCAATTTCCATCAATTCTAATAATTTTCAAAAAACTAAATGACAAAAAGATCCTACAAAGCTATAAAATCTGATCGCTTAACTTTCACGAGAATTCGTAGATAAAAACGACCTGTAGAGGAGAACAGCCGGAGATATGAAAGCATTTTTGACTAAGCTGAAACGTAGATCTTTGCTTACGCTAGGTCAAATCAAGAGCCATAAAAGCATGTCACATGTCATATTTAGCGATTAGGTATATATTTACCAGACAAACATCTAAGTTACTCTTTAAGAATCCTCAAAACGATTTGGTAGGTAGGCACTAAAAAATAATTTATTTATAAATTTAAATAAATAAAATCTTTATGGAAAAAAAAACAACTTCCCGGTCAAAGTTAAAGTTTGAGTTAGTTTGAGTATAAAATACCGAAATCGCCATAAGAATCTTTCTTACCGTCTCGTGGATCGCATCAGTAGATTTGAAGTAAAATGAAACAAAACTACTTTGGAGTTCAACAAAATAACAATGCTTCAAATCGATTGAAAGATTTGGAAATATGTAAAAATTATAAACACTTCCTTGTTTCATTATCACAACGAACGTTCAATGGTCCTAAGCGCCTAGACTCCAAAGGCGCTTAAGACCTTCGTACCAATTCCCGCCATTTTTAAAATTTCCAAAAACTGAATCAACAAAAAATGTTTATGTAATTAACGAACTCGTTTACAAAATTTTACAAGAATTGGTTGATTTATGCGACCTGTAGAGGGGAACAAATGGACAGACACCTAAAAGCATTTTTCTTCAAGCTGAAGCAGAGACGCTTCGCTCGCTTCGCTCGCTCGGTCAATAAAAATAAGAATTACTTCTTTTACCGTTTCATTATCACAACGAACTCTCAATGGAACTGGTATTGGCGCTAAGGTCCTAAGCGCCTTTGATTTCTATGGCGCTTAGGACCTTTGTGCCAATTCCCGCCATTTTTAAAATTTCCAAAAACTGAATCGACAAATTTTTTTTATGTAATTAACGAACTCGTTTACAAAATTTTTCAAGAATTGGTTGATAAATGCGACCTGTAGAGGAGAACAAATGGACAGACACCTAAAAGCATTTTTGTCCAAGCTGAAGCAGAGACGCTTCGCTCGCTTCGCTCGCTCGGTCAATTAAAATTCTCATAGCGGGTTACTCACGTCAATAAAGTCGAAAATAGCTCGACATGTTTCGGAACAGTCCGTGTCCCTTATTCATGAGTCATGCGCCACCATGTGTGTGCATGTGTTGCCACTTTTCCTTTCTTTCTAAGAAATTTGGTATCGTTCTCAGACATTTCTGCTTAAAATAATAGTTTAGTATGGGGTATCACATTGTTAGTGGTGAATTCTCAATATAACTTGAGACTCCACTGGCCGATTAAGAGTGGCTAAAGGTTGTAAACCATCAATACATTAGGTACAGATGTCGCTAGTGATGTATTTCACCTTACAATAATAAAATTCGCTGTGACGGGCAGAAGGCCTAGTATAAAAATTGTACGACATTAACTCCTCGACCGCATTAGCGTATCGAGGGGTCAAAATATGAAAGTTGCCGGATGATTTAAATAAACGGCAAACATAAGTTGAACTCTCGATACGCTAACGCGGTCGAGAAGTTAATGTCGTACAATTTTTATACTAGGCCTTCAGAAGGTCGTCTGGTGTAATTGGAAGCACGTTGGACCGGCAATCCAAAGGCCGTGGGTTTGAATCCCATGATTACCAGAGTCTTTCGCAGTTGATTTTTTCTATTGTATGGACATCTGTTACAAATCTGTGATTTAGAATTAGGTTTTTACCTTAGGTAGATGTTTTAAGGCGCATATGAGGGATATGGTCTCGGTAGCTCAGTTGGAAGTGATGAGCTGGTATCCCAAGGTCGTTGATTTGAGTCCCGCCCGACGCCATGAATTTACCACCGTTTCTTTTTTTCCGAGAAATTTAAAACTTACGAACTCGCAAATACATGAAACCGTCAGCGTTATTTTTAATACCTTACTTTCATACTCATTATACTTGGATGTCATCTTCATTCGCAACTTTTCAAATGGTGACCTGTATATGTAACATAATTTTTAAGAAAAAAAAACCGACTTCATTTGGTTCCCGGTAAAAGTGAAATTAAGAATTTGTTTGAGTTAGCCAGTTTACTTTTCAAATATCCAATACACCGCACGTGTACGATTGAAAATTGAGGAGCTTTCTTAATGTCCTAGGGCTTCCATCATTACATTTGAAGTATAATCAAACGGAACTCCCTTGTAGACCTTTAAACAAACAAAATAACAATGTGTTAAATTGGATGACAGACTGTAAATTAACGAGCATATTCATTATGCCATCCCTGGTTATCAACATCAGGTCCACTCCAGCAAAATGATGGCCACAGTAAGAAAATGCCTAAGCTAATTATGAACACCCTCTAATCACAATTAACCTGCCGTTCAAATTTGAAGAGTTCTCTGAATTCTTCTAGAACTCCATCATCAGAATATAAATCAAATCAAAAAGATGAATGTCACAACTAGGATAATAAGTAGAGCTAGGTTTATTAACCAGTTCCACTTTGCGATCCCTGGTCTTCATCATCAGATCAAGTTCATCAAAATTTTGGCTCCGCCAAAACACTGTTTTAGTTACTTAAGGAAACCCTCAAATCAGAATGCATGTGCCGTTAAAATTTGAGGAGTTCTCTCAATCCCTCATGAAGCCCATCATCAAAATAGAACTATAATCAAATAGGACTATCTTGAAGGTATTTCTTTACAAAGAAAAGATGAATGTCTCAAATCGGATGATAGAGCTGGGAATTAACAAGCAGTTCCACTTTGCCATCCCTGGTCTTCATCATCAGGTCCACTCCACCAAATTGATGATGTTCGTAAAGAAATGCTCGAGTGTCTTAAGAAACTACCCAAATCATCATGCATGTGCCTTTCAAATTTGAGGAGTTCCCTCAGTTCCTCATGGATCCCATCATCAGAAATTGATTTTGAAAAAAACGGAACAAATCTGGAACCATCTATTTTCAGAAAAAAAAATATTTTTTAAAATCGGACTATAGTCCTGGGAATTACCAAGCAGTTCCACTTTGACATCCCTGGTCTTCATCATCAGGTCCACTCCACCAAATTGATGATGTTCGTAAAGAAATGCTCGAGTGTCTTAAGAAACTACCCAAATCATCATGCATGTGCCTTTCAAATTTGAGGAGTTCCCTCAGTTCCTCATGGATCCCATCATCAGAAATTGATTTTGAAAAAAACGGGACAATCCTGAAACCATCTATATACAGACAAAAAAATATTTTTTAAAATCGGATCATAGTCCTGAGAATTACGAAGCAGTTCCACTTTGCCATCCCTGGTCTTCATCATCAGGTCCACTCCACCAAATTGATGATTTTCGTAAAGAAATGCTCGAGTTTCTTAAGAAATCACCCAAATCAGCATGCATGTGCTTTTCAAATTTGAGGAGTTCCCTCAGTTCCTCATGGATCCCATCATCAGAAATGGATTTTGAAAAAAACGGGACCAACCAGGAACCGTCTACTTTTAGAAAACAAAAAAAAAATTCAAATCGGTTCAGTAATGACGGAGTTATGAGTGAACATCCATTAAAAAAAAAAAAAAAATAAAAAAAAAAATTCAGTCGAATTGAGAACCTCCTCCTTTTGAAATATTGAAGTCGGTTGAAAATTGAAATCATATTACCTATACTTCAACGGCACGTGCAGACTTCCAATGCCAGACTCGATATTTATAGGTGTGTCTCAGACACAGCCTGTTAGATAGTTAATTTGACAACGTATTAGTTGTCTGGAGAACTTGAAAAGGTCGTGTCAAATCACTAGTAAGGCAAATACTAAACTGACATGCACTCAAGGAAATAAAATTATATAGTATTTACATAGAAATGAAACCAATTGAAACGGATTTAAAATATACAATTTTATTTTTACTAGTGTGACAAGTATACGATAATGCCCTAATATAAGGTTTATTTAAAGCGTTGTGCGCGTTTCTTCTCTATATGTAAGGTCCTGGCAGAATATCAGCGACGTGGCTTGCCGCATCATCATGCTGAGCCAGCGGCAACTCTCAACGGCAACCACGACACATGGTTGTATTATTATTATTTGTTTCTCCTTTACGGATCACGGGCCTGTACATCCCGGTCTTTTGGTAGGCTTGCGTGGGGATACAGATCCAACACGTAGAGGCCTTTTGGAGAATTTTGCTGTGTAGTACACCTGCTAGAACCCATTCACGGGTGCATCAATATATACCCGTGAACCGGTCCCAGCAGGCGTTGGAGCTATTGTAAAGAAAGTGGAAAGAATACCAGGCTATGGCGTTGAGGTTTGGGTGGATCAGAAATGGACTATTGCAAAGAGTTCCGGACACCTGCCATAACAATGTTTAGAACAAGTTATCGAGGCAGGCGGTGACTTGCCGCCGACTAGATGGGCCCCTGAAACTGCCGTCGCAAGGACGGCCAGGAGCAACATCGGTGTGAACGGCTCAGGGGTGTCGAGAGGTGTGCGCCGCTTTCTACCCAGTGGCTGTTGCCAGCCACTGTGCCCACTCGCGTCTTATGCATATTTCACTTCCACCCCTGGAGCATATAGCTCTAACGACTCCTCTCTGGACGGCCAATGAAGGCAAGCCAGAGCTGAGAGTCCTTATTAACTTATTTTAATTAATTGCTGCATGTCTTTTGTTTGTAATTTTTAAAACTTTAATGTACTGAATCCTCCTCCTCCTTAGTCGTTCACTCTTGACAGAGTGGTCGTGGTTTGATGATGGCGGGGCGACTGTGGATAGTGTAGCCCTCGCAATGCTCCTCCACTTGTTACGGTCTTCAGCGTTACGCGAACATTGGACTATGGTGGTTTGTGTCGCAGCTTTAATTAAGTCTGTCCAACGCGTAGGTGAGTGTCCTCTGGGTCGTCTGCCTTCCATCCGTCCTTGAATGTACTGAATAGTAGGTTGGTTTTGTGTTGTAGTACGTCTGTTCTTCATGGGTAAAGCGCATAAGTTTTCTTTAGGTTTATACAATGTTCGTAGTTTGCAACAATGTTTTATCTATCTGTCTATCTATCTATCTATTTAAGTATAACGGAACTGGTTATTATTTGAACAGGATATACACCGTGGCTTTTTTGATTTCCGTTAGATTTGAGACGTTGCTTTTTGCGTTAGTATAAGCTGCTTGATATATCACTTTTTGTCGAACTCAAAAATAAAATGTTTTCGTTTTTCATACAAAATAAATGAATAACTCCATTGTAAAGGGTCCAACACGAAAGTAAATGTCAAGTATGACAAATCTGAAATTTTAGACATGACAGTACATGTCAAAACAAGGCATAGTAGATGGTTTAGTAACCCTTTCCATTGGTTCGGCCAATATATTTATCAATTAAAACAGGGTTAATAATTATATGTAGGTACGTATCTATGTGTGTTAGTATTCTGAGTTCCGCCAGAACATCAAAATGCAACAGGAATTGTTCAAAACATCTAAGACAAATATTTGCAATGAAAAATCTTTTTCAGAGAAATAATTATTGGTTATGTACCTCGCTGAAACTAAAATTAACGCAAACCGGAGAACGTAATTTTCAGGAATTTTCAGGCGTAATTTACCGTGTTACAACATATTATTCAAGTTGGTTTTCACTGCAGAAACTGAACTGGCGATTTTTATGAGCTCGACACACGGATACAGTGAAACTAGAAGGGCATTTTTTTAAATGATCTGTCATTTTATCAGAATCACTGCCACGCTACACGTGTAATACACGCAACCTGTCAGTTTATAGCATGATCAAATTACCATTGTGACTACTGCCCTGCTGGTTATGACACGATCCTTCATTGGTGAGGGTGAGTTTCACGTTATTTGACACCTCATCTGCATTGAGTAGAAAACGCGCAAAATATCACTTTGTTATAAGGATCAAATGTATGGGGTTAATCGTGTTAAAGGAAGAGACACGTCAGAAATGTGATAATCCTTAGGTGTGGGTAAAATTTCTCTAAATAGAGACAACAAATAGGTACTCGTACCTATATAAAAAAATATTTGAACTTTAAAAAATATTTAGAGTGTTTGTGGCCCTGCGGTAAGAACGTGTGACTTTCAATCCGAAGGTCGCGGGTTCAAACCCCGTCTCGTACTCATGAGTTCTTTGGAACTTATCTACGTAAAATCATTCGCTTTTCGTTGAAGGATAACATTGTTAGGAAACTGGACTAATCCCAACAAGGGCTAGGACCTCTGGCTTGGATAGTCAGAGATAGGGAATGCAACCAGGGTTTTTAATGTGAGAAATACCCTGCTTTTTGGGTACCATCCGGGTATTTCATATTAAAATAACCCGGGTTAACTACCTAGTCAGATGGCAATCGATTTCGCACAACTAGCGCATACGCCAAATCTTGGGATTAGTTGTCAAAAGCGGACCCGAGGCTCCCTGCGCCGAGGCATAAGCTGCGATAACACTAAAAGAAGAAGAAGATAAAATATATTTAATTTCTATCTGGACCACTAGATGACGGGACATGACCCGGCTTATCAATTTTCTTGAGAATTTGAGAGACAGAACTGCATCGGGCTTAATCGGAAATCGCCACAGCGTTGTGATCGGTATCGTCACGATAAATTGACAAGTTGAAAATGCATGGACTGATTGCATATAATTATATTGTCACGATCTTCAGACATAAGAAAACGACTTGACTCCTTCAAGCAAGACAGAGACAGACACTACAAACAAAAAAAACTTGCAGCGGACTTCCAACACGTTTCAAGGAAGACTGTAAAGTGACATCTTACCGTGAACATTACTCTGTCATTTTTTGCGGGGGGATATGTGCACACAGTCGCACTCCTCACACCATATACATATACAAAAAACAATGTATAACAACGATACTAACGTACAACGATACATAGATAATGGTACAACTACCTACACCAACAAATTTTGCACACTTCGGATTATTTTTGTGTAAGTTCACAACACAGACCTGCGTATTAGTAAACGGTCCGTATACTGACTGCCCTCCCTTTATACCTTGAAGGTTCCAGCTTCCAGCAAAACTTTTCTCTACATCTGTGTCCTCGCTAACAAGGTTACACGAGGCCCGGAGTAATTGTATGACAAACGATATCCCTCCGCGGGCCGTAAGCTTTATATTTACCGCCGCGCAATTTATATATTGCTTACTACTTTTTATTACACTTTTTAATTTTAGTTTGTTCTGCATTTAAGGTTTAAAATGGCTCCCAAGGCTACTGCTGGGTGAAATAGGTACGAAAAGATGCCAAGTATTGTTTTAACTTCCATTATTATAGCAAAAAATAGTCAAGTGTTGTATTTCATGTTACGCCTTCAGGGTTAAACGCTAGTGTATTATTTGAAAAGGTTTTATTTAACCTTTTTCTTAAATATAAAGTATTCGACTCATAGTTGATCGATTTTTAAATGTTTTTTTGTGGAATAGTAGTTTATGCAACAGTGATATTAGAAGGGTTCTTAAAATGCGAGGGTCGCTGTTACAAAATTAGATGTAGTCCAGTTTTGTTATAATAGACCCGAGAATTTTATGAACCAATTATGAGCTGTGGCATACACTAGTTTTTCTACGAACAAAAAACGATAAAAGCGAAATCTTGAAAGGCGGCAGAATGGAAGATGTCGTATGCCGACTATCGAAATTTAAAAAATCATCATTGTTAATAATATATTGTGTGTAAATCCAAAGGAACATCGTTAAGTGACGTTCTTAATACCATAGACAACGTTATATTATAACGTATCCTTTTTTAATATCGCTGTCAGTCATCTAATTGACAGATAGAAGTAGAAAAAGTATATTTTTTGTTGGAAACAGCTATTGTAATTCACAAACACAAGAGCGGGGTTTCTTGACACATTCATCTACTACAAAATCCCAAAGATGAGTTGAAATGTTATTTATATATTTTATATGTAAAGCAAACATTATCATTTTTATTTAATGTCAGCGTAAAAGTTTCAAAGGTCTTTCTATTACGCAGATATAGCATGTCGACCGGCTAATTAATAAATAATTATTCCCACCGGAGACAAGTATTATCGTGTTTAAATAATTATGATTTTATACTGGTCAGATAAGCGCCTAGCCTAGTATATAATTAACCACTAACCATGACGATTCTGAGCTAACGCAAAATAATATTAAGTGTTTTTGTCAACCAAATCGTCTAGCTAGGCATTGTATATTACAGTATGATTTTTCACCATATACAGGGTGTCCCACGGCGATGCCACATGGAGGGAAAGTACCTTAAATATCATAGATAGGATATTTTACTGAAAGAAGACCTTATTTTATTTTTCGGACTTAGTATAACTGCATTTAAAGTTTTTTTTAATTTAGCTGTCTCGCCCGAAAACCCAACCAGATAAATAAAAAAGTTTTTTTTCCTTTTCCTCTAATCGATATTGTTGATGCCTGTTTTAAAAATTCTCAAAGAAACACTAGGTCTTACACTCGTATATCCGACAAATAATCCATAAAATTGAATATTTAGAATGAAAATAAATTTTGCCCCTATAAATTTTTCAAATTTTTATTTTATTTTATTATTGCAGTTTCAATAAAATTTAAAAATAAAATAAAGTCTTCTTTCAGCATAATATCCTATCTTTCATATTTAAGGTAATTTCCCTCCATGTGGCATCGCCGTGGGACATCCTGTATAAGTAAGAACGTTGAAAGAACATCCTGTATTCAACATTTCAACGATAAATCATAAGAGATTCCAAAGAATTTGAAATACCTTAAACAAAAATACCTTCTTTGAACTGTTTCGCATATGAAATTCTCCATAAAATTTAACCGTCTTTTAGCTTCGACATTATTAAAATTTATTGCCTATTTCTTGACGTCAAAGATTAAATTATTCTTCAAAGATGATATAAGTATGTTCACGGTTGGAAAATGCGAAGGTGCGCCTTTGATTCGATTTTACAGAGCTTGGATCGTTTGGGAGTTGGGTGTTAATAAAATAAATAAAGGAACATTGAGTGTCGTATTGACTTATCTTGTCTCTAATTCGGTGAAACAGAGTATTTAAGTCATGGATTGCGTCGAACCTTATATAACCAGAAACAATCTACTCTCAAACATATATTTCAGCTGAAGGCTAGTGTAGCGTATTTGCCCCTCTCTACCACTCTTCCTTATTAATACGACTGTTGCGTTTTGTTCGCTACTGAGCGTTAATAGTGGGGGTTCTACTGCGTCACCTTGCACTTTGTGGCACAGAATTGTAAAGCACTGCCCTGCTCACCGGGGCCTTGGTCACCTTTTCTGTAGTATATGACATCTCTTTTAATTTATAATATGCGCAAACACTTGGTACAGTTGATCCTGATGGTACAGGTGGTCCTGAGTGGATTTAGGCAGGCAGCCATTGAGAGCCAACTGTCTTTAAGTGGGGAGAGAAGGGAAAGTTTGGTTCACCGCGCTTAATTCGGGCCGATATTTTCCTAAAAGTATTTACAATACAAAATTGTGTGACTTCAATACATAAAAATGTATTAAGGAATGAATAATTAAAATTAACGATTTTATTTTGTTTTTTTTTTTTGCCTATGGAAGTCGAAACGTGGTGATAACCTAAACCTAAGTGATGAAATAAATAAAAGTTATGTGAATATAAATTATGCAATATAACCCCGACTATTAACGATAAGCATCTTGTCTACGCACCCAGATATCTTTAAGACATCATTGGACGTCAGATGGTTGGACCGCGTTGGAAACACGATCCTCTATATCTGATAGCAGCTGTTATAAGAAAGGCACGTCTCACGTCATGTCAGAAGACAGACATTTGAGAAGCGTACGTGGAGCCAACGCCAATGGTTTACTAATATATCGCCGAAAATTGTATGGCAAATTATCACTTTCGACATAAGTTTTCCCATATTTAGCTGAAAGATCCGTTGCCATGTAACGTTTCGCAGACGTATCTTTGGCATATCATCATATCCCAACCTTTTTATAACGTAGAGGAATGCATATACCCGATATGGACTCACGAAGCCGGACCCGCACTATCCACTAAAAAACATCCACGAACGGCTGCCCATCTTGCAGCGTTGGTGATGGTGAGCACAGGATCGCCGCAGGTATGCAACCGCAAACACCGCCTGCTGCGACAACCGAAGCTGTCCTCTCCTGTACCTCGGTGGCAAGCGCCAGGCCCGAAAGCTCCCTCTAGCCAAAACTTGGAAGTTCTCTTCTTAAGTGAGAGTCGTCCCTATGTAGAACCCCCCAACCCCCCATTATATTTACAGCACCAATAAGAAATCGATCGATATGATTCCTATGAGGGTGATTCTCCAGGATCAACCGGATCATGAAGAATGATACAAGCCCTGGCACTTGAAGGGGTTTCCCGTTGTAGCTATCTTTCATATTCCAATCTAACCTAACTTAGTTGGTTAATAAGTATTAGGTAAATGTCAGTATGCCAAATGAATAATTGCTTGCTAGCTTTCATATTCGGCGAAATGAAATACTGGTCTAGAGACGTACTCCGGACCCTGGATATTGAAGCTGTATTCAATTTTGTTTCCAGTATTCTTGTAAAACTGTATTTTCTGTTACTCCTTTTATGTTTAATTTAACTGCAGAAGAAAATTAATAAATGAATTCCTTTCGCTTCAAACTTTCATAGGAAATGTAACTGCAAACTCGATGTCCAAGTTTTAGAACTCCATCCGTTTTTAAAGCTTAAAACAAAGTTATTCTGAATTACCGTTAACAATTACATATTTCCTTCAAGAAATAAGAGGAATTCAATTTACGTTTAAACGAAAAAAATAAATGGGAATCTTGTAACATGCAAATGATAAATATCAAAATAAATATTAAATACCGATGATTTACATTTCTTTTTTAATTAAAACGAATTACCCGTCCGACGCGCCCTTCAGGCGGGTTAGCATGGTTGCCATTTTATCGCTTATCTATCACGCTATGCGTCACTTTCGCACATACATACTTGTTAGAAAGTGACAGCAACGTCTGTAAACGATAAAAACCCGACCATCATAGACTAGCAGGGCTTGAATACCGGTATTTTTTCCATACAAAAGTACCGGTATTATTTTAGTTCTTCTTCGGTACTTTGTTAATTATTTTATTTTTGATGGGGGTTATCTCATAATACGAATATGTTACCTAAATGCATGATCGAGTTCTGCATGAAGAGCAAATGGGCCAGAATATTGGGCAATTTAAGAACTTTTATAATATTGGGCAATTTAAGAAATTTAAGGCAGGTTTTTGAAATGTACACAGGTCCCAAGCCCTTGTGACGTACTCGTAATAAGGAATAGCCTACTTTTTAGATTCGGGACCATTGCGCACCACATCCGTGTTAACAAAAACATGTGTACGAATGGCCTCAGCAGAAGTTGCGCAAATCCCTTGGCAGATATGTCGAACTGCCAGCGTCCGGCCTGGCGTCCCACGCCTGATGCTTTTGAAAGAACATGACTTTCTCCACTGAAATACTAACTACCCTTAACAATTGCTTAAAATGTTCACACTAGAACCACAACAGTAGCATGCCACCCGTGCGAGTGGGACAGCGTTGTACACAATATAGTGCTGTCGCGGCTACATCCTGGTACTTGTATAATAACGTACCGAAGGAGTTCATGGAACAATCCCAAATTGGATCGGTGAAATGAAATTATAAGTTGTGATGACTTCCATTATTGGAATAAACGCGGAACATTATTTTGTATGATTGATTTCTGCAGTTTAATTATAAAGACCGGTTCACGTTACGTATAATTATTTTATTTGGAATCACCAAGTATTATGACTGTTTATAATGACGTTTACATTATTTATTTAATTTTGTGGAACAATCGTGTTAATTTTCCCTGTAGATGCCCACGTAAAGTAAGTCAGTCACCTTTTTCAACAGCCGCGTACTTTCTTGGGAGAATGATTTTCGGGAGAAAGATTTTCAACTGATGTGGAGCACTACGCATAGATGGCGTTATTTTCAATAAAGCTTTTTTTACAGTACATTGCTGTACGAGTAATATACAGTATTTTAGTTCGTTTACTTAATTTTGTAATTTTTTTATTTTTATTATTGGGCTTCATTGAATATAATACGATTAGTAACCATCGACGATATTGAATATAGCCATTGATGGTAACATCCGAAGGTTCTATTCCGGTTTCATAATAAATTAAGAAACTTGTAAAACTTAGCGTAAAAAGCTAAAATGACAATGATGATACAAATAAGCGATGACCCCTACAGGCGTAGGGATGTGACAACCCCGTCTCTCTGTGGTTTCGACTGGTTTCACTTGGTAAAGTCCTGTCATGTCGTTTATACATAATATTCTTCACTTTAAATAAAATTCCCTTGAAGTAAATTTGATTTAGGTGTCCAACATATATTTGAAAGTGGAAAATAAGACTCGACTGGCGCTTATATTAAATCACAATTGCGGGGATCACACATCGCAATATGACGGCTTTGCACTGTTCTTGCATAGTACACAGATTGCACACAGAATACCAGACTACTCGTATTATCTAAACAAATGAAGACAGAGTTGTTTCTCTTATTAGTTACATCACATTATATTTCTGGATCTCTCAATTATTCTTCGGGGCAATTTAAATTGTTTTGTACATAGTTAATCCTTAATTGAGGGTCGTAGTTAAATAATTAGTTTCCATTGTGTTACGACAATTATTTATGAAAATGTACAATATTCCTCACTTTTATTGGTGATTAGTAAACACCTTTACTTTGAAACCAGTAAGCATGTATTAGCAGAATGTGCCATGTACGAGTATGCAGCAACAGCACGATATAAAGTATTTGGGAAAGACACATTAGAGGAAACCGAACTAAAGGATGTCGAAGTAAATGATGTTAAAGTTTTTAAAGGGTCGGCAACGCGCATGTAACACCCCTGGAGTTGCAGGCGTCCATAGGCTACGGTGACCGCTTACCATCAGGCGTTTGACCGCTTACCGTATGCTTGTTTGTCACCGTCGTAGTATAAAAAAAAAAAAAAATGTCCTTCTGTTCTGCAGGAAGACTGGAAGATTCGAGGAAGAGTGTGGGATGGGGAGGCAGCCGGATCAGTAACCTGCAGCTCAGACTTCAGGGAACCGGGCTGAATGAACACGACAAGTGCTCGACAGCCCGCCTGTGTCCAGCCGGGCGTCCCTACACTACATCTACATCTACAAACCTTTACTTTTGTTGAGGGGAGGCCTATGTTCAGCAGTGGACGTATTATGGCTGATATGATGATGATGATGATGAAACTTTTACCTACTCCAAAAATATAAAATTCACCAAATGTCCAGTTAGAAATGTAGTTGTTAATATGACTATATGCCTTTGTAGTTGTACCTGTCTCACCGGAAATTATTTAGTTAACTGCGACCCTCAATCATTTTAACAAAAACAAAATTCCCCCAGGAACAGTAGCAAACAGACTCAGTGACACACAATTGGTTGAGGATAGCAAATCTTAGAGGAACGTTTATTGTGAAAGTCCTTGGGGGAGATCTTAGGCCAATGGTGTACAAAATGATGACAACGTTTCTACTACTCCTGCTGTTATGGTCGTTCGGACCTGGGAATTGACTGTCTGGTTCAGACTAGATACCAAAACACTACTGCTTTGCTACTGTGATTTAAAAGTTACTGTTATTTGTAATTAAGAATTGTTTTATTTTAACTATAAAACTCTCGTGAGACTCGAACATATTAAATAATATTTAAAACGGGTCACTCACGTAATTTAGTCGATTTTCGCTCGACATGTTTCGTTCTTTACGAAGAACGTCATCAGGAGCGCCCACTCGCGACAGAGGCAAGTCGTACACTGCGGGCTAATGCCCTATCTGCTCTGGTACTTGCAGCTGGCGGTGGGAGCGGCGCGGGGGGCGACACGGCGGACGATCTACCCTCGTTCTCATTATCATCGCTTTTGCCAACCGGGTTGCAAACAACACTCACTACGTCACTCGCTAAGGGCACGTTCACACAGTCCACTGACGCGGTACCCAAAACCGTTTTCCAACTGGGAGGCACTGACCAACCACAATCACGGTTGAAGTTCGGATGACGACTTATTTCAATAGCCTCCCGTATTTTCCGCTGAACTACGAATTTTTCTCTAGCCAACACGGTTACCCTATCAAACCTAAAATAGTTTTTTTTTCTTTTTTTTTTTTTAATACTACGACGGTGACAAACAAGCATACGGCCCGCCTGATGGTAAGCGGTCACCGTAGCCTATAGTGCGTCGAATCCGAGTCCAATACGTGTTCCGTTACCGCAGAACCACGGCCATCTCGGTTTTTCATACTACGTATGTGTTCTGTGACTCTCGTAGAAATATTCCGGCCGGTCTCTCCAATATAATTCTTTCCACAAGAACACGGAATCATATATACCCCAGGGCCATTTAAGGGCTCCTTGTCCTTCGGCGAACGCAACCATTGTCTCAGCTGAGTGTTTGGACGGAAAATCGTCTTGATGCAATATCTACGGCGTAACAAGTGTCCGATTTTATCCGTCACGCCCTTAATGTACGGCAGGTATAAGGGCAACCTTTCCACTGCAGCCGATCGACGACGCGCCGATGTGTTCGCAACACGTTTACTTTGCCTCCAATTGTACCCGTTGTTTTCCAACACACATTTCACGTGGTTCAGCTCACGGTCTAAGTGCTGCGGATCGCACAGACTCAAGGCACGATTAATCAAAGTTCTCGGTACTGAGGACAATTGCGAAGGATGATGGTGTGAATCTGCCTTTAGATACCGGTCCGTATGCGTCGGCTTGCGGTTAAGAATTGTTACTGATTTTGAGGGGAAAAACGTGGACAAGTGAGTATACTTATGAGCGTCAAAGCGAACTATCCTGAACCAAATCTGTTATCTTGCTGTTATAAGACTTTGTACTGTGCAGTGTGCAATGGTTGGCTTCACCATATTGAGACGTGATCTGCCCTGAGCTCTGTTCACTTGGAACAAGAAGCAGCCTAGGAGCTCCCATCGGAGTCTGCAAGAAATGTTGCTTTCATCGCTGTATTAAGACTGTGTACTGTGGCGTGGTTGGCTTCACCGGCTTGAGCCGTGATGCCCGTGATCTGCTCTGAGCTCCGGTCACTGGGACATTGCTTTATTGGATTTTAAAATAGTCCACACGAGTGTCGTATGAAACATGTAATTCGGAGCCAAAAATCTTGGGAGCTTTTGGGATTTATCTCATACGGATTCCTGGATGTCTGAGCGTATATTATATATATTTTTATGTCCCATAATATTTATTTATTCAGAAAAGTAATCGCCGTTGTTACATTATTAGGGAATCATTGTATTAAAGTTAATCTAAAATGAAATTAACTAGTTTTAGCTAGAATAGCCGCAGTTCTCACATCCTAATCAACGCCAGAATATTTTTTTACAAATTAACTGAATCGGTTAAATCAGTTACCTACATCATGGCATTTTTTTCTTCTGGGAGATCTCTATGTGTACCTATAGAACTCTTGACGGAAAACTTCCGCAGAGATTTAAGGATGACACACTAGGACGGGACGAGGCGGGACGGGACGGGACGATCTGTCAATTTCTATAGAAAGAATCACGTGACAGCTCGGAGCCCTCGGATGTTACGTGACGTTTTCTATAGAAACTGACAGATCGTCCCGTCCCGCTCTGTACCGTCCCGTCCTTTCCTATTGTGAGTTATCCCTTATGAGAATTTGAAACTCCAGCAGTAACACAAGTGTATGACTGCATTTTATTAGTAAACAAGGATTCAATGGTGATAGATGGCATAATCTACACGAAGTAGTTTTTTTTACTCACATCACCTCCTGTTATGAAATTACTCCAAGTTACTAATAAAGACCCTAATATGAATCACGAGCCATTAACGCTCCGAGCATGTGGCTCACAAGTTCGGCTAGTTAAGCATGTAACATTAACTTAACTTACTTTCACACGTTACCCAAGTACGTGACGTTGAGATTCGCGGGAAGTTAATGAGAAAAGTTTCTGAACATTTTCGGGAAAAAACATCTTGAAAGATTGCTTTTTAAGTTTTTAACAAGTAATATTTTTGGTTGGTCACTAATTAAATTATCATAAAATAGCTACCGCTCGCAATTTAGTTTGCGTGTAAGTTGTATAAACTCTCAACCATATTCTCACTTCAACAAAACGGTTTCGGCAGAAAAACTCAATATACGTCATATCCGACAGCAACAATACTTTTTATAATTGAAGGAAAAATGGAAAAGTTTAATCTGACCGGTGGTCAAAGAGGTCGTGGGTTCGAATCCCGCTCGACGTGGATTTTATTTTCCATTTTTCTTTTAATTATAAAATTTAAAATTTCGTTGGCAGACATCTCTGCTTATTACATTTTTTTTAGTATGGGATAGCGCATTGTTATCGATAATTTTTAAAATGTCTTAGAACATCGATGCCGTACAAGTGTTTAACAGTTTCGGTAAATGTCGCTACGCGTCGCCCTAAGGCGTATAACCAAATGAAAAAAATGGATTTCTTCTCTTTTTAGTTTATAATGTAAGTATAATATATTATTAAATCCCCTAGAGGCATTAACAACTTTTACAAAATTATACCTAGCACATCTCTGCTTAAATACGTGAGCGTAATCTGCATAAAGAGATGAGCAAAAACTCTGTATGAAAATTGTAAAGCGTGCCATGAAATACTTAACATCCCTCATAAAAGTTAACATGCCGAATACATGAACACAAAGCTCAGTCAAACAACTGCATTTAGGCGAAACAAAGGCGCTTGTATCAAATTTTCATGCCACTAAGTGGCTTGAGTGCATCAAGCGCATAATTCTGTAGTTGTGTACGCGGTCTTACTTTATTTTTATTTCGCTGATAATAAAATTACATATTTCATTTTGTTGCAGCCTTATGGGTGTTTTTCTTATTTTTATTTGCTCTTGCAAATCGGATCGCTGCAGCGGGATTAATATCATCATCATCATCATCAATTTAGCCCAAAGACGTCCACTACTGGACAAAGGCTTTCCACAAAAATTTCCACAGCGGTTGTTCACTAGTTAGTTAGTTTTCCTGGGCTTTTGCAGCTATTCGACATCCATTGTGCCAGTTTTGAGTGACAGCAAGGTAGCTCGTCCGGTCGTTCACTATTAGCCACACTTAATCTCCCGCGACCCTAAGTAGATCGTCAGTCCAAAAATGTATTTTCGTCTGATTAATATGATAAGAGAGATTGCCTTGTGGTTAAAAAGGTACTAGAAATTACTGTAGAAGAAAGTGAAAAGAGAGGTAAGTCAAGGAAGGTGAACACTGTGCGAGAGTTGATACGAATAGAATTAATGTAAATGATGAAGCGACGTAGAGACGTATGGAAGAAAAATATATGGTGCGCCGACCCAAAGTAAATGAAACAAGTGTACGTGGATGTAGTGTGTGTATTTAAATTGTGTATTATCAATGACTACGGTAAGTTATTTAAATAAAATTACAATATCCCATTAAAGACAAGTAATTCGATTTTGTAAATTCATGTTGTCCACCAATTACGTCAAAATGCTTGTCATTCATCCTATGAAAAGGACAGGAAGTTTGCCCAGTTTGCATGGTCCTTTTTAGTCCTTTTTACAACTACTTGTAAACACACTTCTACATCCGTAACTAGATACAACATTACAAAGCTGCCGTTATTTCCAAAACTTAACCAAGTTGAATACAACTCTGGTCAGCATAAGACGCTGTATATCGCAGCCATCTTAAGCGCATCCTTGTTTATAATTCAGGACCAAAATGGCCGCTGCTTCAGCAAGTTTCTTACGGCATGAGATCTTAATATCTCTGCAAACTATTTCGTATACAAGAATGCACTGTAATATTAAGGCATCTCGAGATCGTAGATAATGTACGAAACTATGGGGCTGCTACGATCGCTGTGCCGAGTCTGAAGCTGATTATGTATAGCTCTCTCTTTTATTTCTAGCATTTTCTCGGCTTATACCACGGCTCAGTAAGCCTAGGGTTGGCTTTGGCAACCAGTCCCCAGATTTGACGTAGGTACTAAAGCGACGATCTGACCTTCCAACCCAGAGGGTAAACTAGGCCTAGAGCGATTAGTCCGGTTTCCTCACAATGTTTTCCTTCAGCGAAAAGCGATTGGTAAATATCAAATAATATTTCGTACATAAGTTCGATTGATTCGAGCCGGCAGGATTTCAACCCGTGACCTTCGGATTGAAAAACGCACTCTCTTACCGTTGGGCCACCAACGCCCTTTACAACTATACAGCGTAATATTGATCAGTCGACGCCAAAAATATATTTACAATTTTTCACTTTATTACAAGCGATTAGGTGCAAAAACATATACATTCGACGTCGGCGGCGTCGACTAATAAAGTGACGTCATCATGGCCAGTTGCCGTTTTGGATGGGAACCTTAAGTCTAAATAAATACCGACTTCAATAGCATATTGGTTATTGGTCGTTATTGAAAGTATGTCGGAGTAAGCGTCACGTCTCCCTTCATATGCCTATTAAATTTCTCTCTGTTCCTGACGGATTCCATCCTCAGATCTAACTGAAACTTCAATAGGGCAACTTTGATCCAAAAAGAATCATAGAACGCAATTCATAATTGACGAAGTCGCGTAGCATTCCTTTTTTTGAGGTCTTTTAAAACACTAAAATACTATTCTCGTAATCTCACGTCTGGCGCTCAAAACACGGACGCAACGAGTGCTCGGACCTGATAAATCCAGGTTAATCCGGGCTAGATACTCTGTAGCATATCGTATCGTTATTTATTTTTGCACGTGGACCGCACAGTGCTTGGCTGTTCTCAGTATGCGACACTTTTACCATCCGAGGTTAGCCTAACTCAGAGTTTTGTGTGTTTCAATCTGACAGCTTACTTCAATGCGAACTCAAATTGATTGTCTTTTGTCTTGTATGTCGCAACACAAACTGCACTCCAGCGTGCCCGCCGGGTGTCTAGCGTTTGTTTGGGTTAGAGGGGGTCCGAGTGTGAATTGTTTTTTTGTGTAGTGTTAAAAACGGTTTGAATTCCCTTTTTCTATGAAAGACAAATATATGTTCTTAAGAATTATTATATAATCTGTCTTTCGGGTTTGTTGGATTATTGATTATTTATTTATTAACTTCGCATTTGAATTATAAATTGAAATAGATGTCATATACTACAGAAAAAGTGAACAAGGTCCCCGGTGAGCAGGGCTGGGATGGAACCAGCGACCTCCTACTTTCGCAGCAGAAGCCCTTTTAAACTTGTTCGAATTTGAAGTTCAAACATCAATAAAAGAAGATAGGTGTTTATATGTGACACGTTAAATACGTAAAAAGTGTTCCTGTTGTATAAATTTTAGTTTTTCTATGATAATTCATAGATTTTACGATAAACACTAAATAGTATGAAACCCCAGCTTCCCATAGTTGGGGTTAAGAGGATAGGAACTGAGTCATACGGGACAATTGCTATACGTACAATTGACACAATATTGTAATAGGGGTTGACTTACCAAGAGAATTTATATTTTTGTAACAATGTGACATTTCTAGTCTAAAAAGCCTCTCTCTTCTCTTCATTCATGGTCCAACCATCCTCGCAATCCCTACCACCCAATGTAACGGTATGTGGAGTTTCAGCAAATAATATTTTCATAGTATCAACCTGGCGTAATGACATTCTATCACTCAATTTATCAAAGACATTGATTGATAGGTGTTATCCCATTCTCCGTTCAGCAACAACGTCCGTTTACTTGGAATTTTACCTTTAACAATAGATACGAGTGAAACTGATTGTACGTGACAATTATGAACTGGCTATGCAATGTGTATGTAGCATTCATTCGTCGTTCCGAGAACTGGTAAACGATTCATCGGTTAATCAAAATTGGTTGGGCAGTTAATTAATGAATTCCTTCATAAATTGCCCATGCAATTTGGAAGACGATAGTACACCGGGTTCAAGTGAGCAAGTGACAGGTATAGCGCTACGCAACACGTTATAATATTTTTATTACGCGTTATTTATTTTTTCTTTAACTTGTTATAACAAAAGTCATAAAACATGTTATTATGTTCAAAAAAGGTCACGAGTAGAGAGCGTGGTTACTGAGACCACGGTGAGTTCTAGTTCAAACTTTTAAGTTAGATTCGGCATTCAGGTTGCGACAAAGGTGTAAATACTAGATTTTATTATATCTTAGAAATCTCGAATAATCTTTTTTCAGGGTTTAGAATATTTTGGAATTACCAACTCATAACATATTGAAAAGTTGAAAAATTCAAATGAGGGCTCCTCAGTCGCCTTTCAGTAATCCAGGCCCTTAAAGCTTAATCTAAAACATTTTGTATGAGAGCGATGACGGCATGTCTGTAATATCAGACTAATAAAACAGCGCAAAATTCTCACTTGCATCAATAAAACATACAATTCATGCAAAAAACTAGCATCGAAAAGTATTAGTCTCTTGACTCTTTATTTAATTCGTGGTATGAAAAATGCTTAACCGTTTTACAATTTTACAACAAAAGATCAAGGAGCGTTATTCAGATTTGAATTATCTTGATTTGTTATAGTTATGAACTGGTAGAGATACAAACGCACTAGTAGAGAGCGTGCAATGCACGACTGGTGCGACCACAGCCGGCCATATCATAACGGTACCAAGACCAGTTCAAATTTCAAAGTTAGATTCGGCACTTAAGCTATGACAAAGGTAAAAATAACACCATATTTGCATCTTCAAAATCAATAGATTTTTGAGTTTCCTACACTTAAAACAGGTCGCTATATTGAAAAAAAAAAACATAAATTAAATTACGGTACCTCTGTCACCTTTTAGTAATCTTTTAGTAGGTCTTATAGCTTAGTCAAAAACATATACTATGTAAGCTAGATCGAGTTTTCGCCCCTAAAAGTCTCATATACTCGCACCAATTTTAATCGAAATCGGTAGATCCATTTCAGAGATGGCCGATATATACCTATGTTTATAGATATTTATATAAAAAATCTCGTTATATTAACTTTTATTAACTTTTATTGCTCGGTTAAATATGTAAAATATGTATGTAATATGAATTAGGATTTATAATCATAATTCATATTACGTTAAAAATAAACACAAACTGTCATTTATAGAATTCACAAGATAAATGCAACATTGTTGATTAATGGTTGTAATTAATACTGTTTCTGTGTAATTACGCAATTTTAAATAATCGATTTTCAGGACTCAGTACCAATGAATAGCTAAATTGTCACCCTAACTAACGTTAGTCTGCATTTTAACGGTTTTTTTTGTTCGTGATAGATATATAAACGAATATTTAGTAAAAACAACAAATAAACATTAATGAAGGACCAAATCCTTTGCAAAGATGATTCCAAAGTCGGAGCCGTTTTACGAGCGACAATTACTATGAACACTGTCATTTAAAATTATTTGAATAAAATAAGAAATTAAACCTTCACACCCAGCGGATGCTAACTCGACCAGCTCACCCAATTATCATAAAAGCCTTGAAAGTATAAAATAGAGGCATCATTTTGACAATAAGCGTAATTTATTAATTACACTTATATTATCCCGTGTTCTAAACCAAAACGACGTAAATGTATATAATCATCTTAATGGGATAAGACCTTCTTACTATAATAGATTCAGGGAAAAATAACAATTTTGGAAGGAAATATAAGAAACAGCTCGGAAATGAGCCGGCAAACAAATTGTAAATAGCTGAAAGCACCGTAAGCAATTAGTAGGACTTTAAATTTTGGATAGAGATGCGCTGGATGGGGCAGGCGGAATAGACGCATTACGCGTTGTATCTTTAAAGGTTTGATAAGTACATTGGACAAAAATTTAACCAGGAGCGTAAATCGCCGATATATTAGTCTATGTCGGCAATCTACGCGAACGCGAAGCGGTGCGACGACGGAGATGTGGCAGCCGCGTCTTATAGTACAGACTATAGCAAAGTGATCAATACTAGAGGCGCCCATACCATACTTCGACCACGCGGAAATGTTTTCATCCTGAAATGAGCGACTTCTAGAACCAATTATCCATTCGCTGTCCAAAGGCGATCTTACGGTCACCATGGGAACGGAGAACAAATAAACTTTAAAATCTGGCGACACTTTTTCCCTTTGAGGCCACATCTCTGCTTCTATCTCGGTGGACTATATGACGCGGCCGCCGCAGTTCTTTTGTTTTCATTTTTTTAAATACCTTTTAGTGCAACCTCGAAGCGACGCGGAATAAAACTAATGTTTATTCTTAATGAAAGCGTTTAAGATGAGCTTGGTGACTTTCTCGGACGCACTGCACCGCAATACACCCAGAAAATGACCACTACGAGTAACACCTTGCACAGGTAAACTGTGGAATGTAAACTAGACAGCTGTATCACCGGACCTATAATACCTTCCAACTTTTCCTTTTCTACGCCAAAGACGCACCGCAGGTTAAACGCCAAAGACCGATTAATTGGTCACATACCACAGAGACCAACATAGACCTTAATGGACAGTTGGACACTCAGTTCAACTTCAGTTTTGACACTTCGGTGACGGGGCTTCTGGTTGAAAGCGTTAATATTTTACATGGCGTCGAAAAGGTTAATAAGCGTGTAGATAATGTAGAGAGAGGGCCAATAGAGATATCTCTCCAGGCAGATGTTATGCCTGCGGGCCGAAGTCCAATGAGAGAAGGATGGAACTTATATTTATGTAACGGACGTTATAAACTTTGACAACGCGATGTAGGATTTATATGGCGCTTCATAGAAGTTGACACTCGGTGTATGGGTGTGGCCATTGTGTCGCCATCTATTAGTGTTGTGGCGCGACACGGGGAATTGACAGCAGCTGCCAGAGGAGACGCCACAAGCGTATTCCTATTGGTCAGAAATGCACTTGTAATCTTGTATGTTTTTCGAAAGTGGACTAGAATAAATTATTTTTCTACAATAGTGTCTGACATGTAATATATATATTTTATCGTTCTATTTAAATATTTATACCAGATTGTACACATGTACCTACCTAGTGAATAAGATGTAAGTAACTGTAGAAAATGAAAATGACGTGTAAAATGTAAATTTTATTAATAAATATTTGTATTGTATTGTATTGTATTGTCACGGGTGTCCATTGGCGACGAAAATCGCTTACCATCATCATGATGACGAATCATCTTCATAGCGACGTATCAACGTCTGCTTGTTTACCTTCTATTCCATAAAAAAAAACAATGTAAGTCATTGTATGAATTGAGATTATGTTGGAGTCCCATAGCATGACACGCATCCCATAGGATACGTATTATATTACGCGAAGCATAGCAGATAGCCATCTAACATCTCATTCAGAACTAATTACAAAATTACGCGTAATATAACGCATTTTTCCCGTTCTCAGTTTTTTTTAACATAACGCGTAGACCTATCCAGTATGCCTATCTCCACGAGGCACCCGGTGCTCGGTAATTAGGCGGGGCTAATTTTACGCATTATTTACAACCTCAGACTTTCAGGGGTCAATTATTATCCACCGTACTTATAGGGTTCCGTAGCGCGAAATTATATTCGCACCTTAATGTTAATTAAAATGTAATGGCTCGCTTTGGTACCTCCTTATCTCGAGTTGGAACAATTTCACGAGCTGATTGCTACCTTTAACATGCTACACACTACAACTCCGATAAAAAGAAAAACTTCGTTTTGTTATCGTCACGACACAACCTTGAAACGACTGGCTATATAGTCTAGACAAAAAAAAAATCTAATTAGTCCGTGTGATACACTAAAAAAAAATTGACACGTATTTTTTCTTTTGTTCCTCAAATGAAAAATGACAAGAATACAGTGCATTAAAGTTTTGCGTGACGTCACAATTAGGTACCTACAATTTTTACCCCCCCCCGTAACTTTGATGCTCTTCATCTTCATCAGTTCAGTTATCTTGAAAAAGGAAAAAAATACGTTGGATGATCTAAGTGACGGACTAAATAGATTTTGCAACCTAGTTCCTATTCCAACATCCCTATTCAAACTTTCCATTAATGCGAGCAAGGTGGCAAATGACATGACGTACTAGACAACGAACCCGTACAGTCACGTCTATTAATAAGTATACGCTTCAGAACTTATTATAGGGGTAGAAGGCTCAAAATTGAATACAGGTGCATATATACTTATGAAGCCGACCGTACCAATAAACGATCGTGTTATAATTAAACCATATCCGTGTCAAATCATAATATTAATTGCCTAATTTTGACTTTTTTAGCACATACGCCTGGAGCCCTCGGATGTCACGTGCCACTTTCTATAGAAATTGTCAGATATTCCCGTCCCGCCCCGTCCCGTCCCGTCCCGTTCTAGTGTGAGTCATCCTTTTACCTTACAAATAAATAGAAACTGAAACAAAAAATTACGACCTAGGGCTAGACTTGAACTCGCGTCTCTGGTGTGTCCATTGCTTTACCAACTCAGTTATGCGTGAGAAGAACGCCTATGTGGACCTATGCCCCCACAAAAAATGAAAAACATTATTTTTTTGCCGTCTCCTCTCTAACGTGTTGTTCAAGGACGGTAGACCTTAGAAATACCACAGTATAAGAAAGGGGTCACAACTCATATTCATACCTGCACAAATCTGTCGCGTCGTCACTAGGTAAACCTGAGACCCACTCATATTTACTGCTGGAAGTAAAACAACGCGATGACTCGGTGTACCTACACTGCGAATACCATGTGCTACGTGGTGCTACGAGCGCAAAGCTACACCCACAGACAAGCGTGCGTAGCCAAGATGCCAATCGCTAACGTTCAGTCGCGAACGAAACGCAACTGTCATTGTCACACTAATAAGGAAGAGCAATAGAGAGAGGTAGCTACGATACGTTATTAAGCGTGAGCGATTGGCATCTTGGCTACGCACCCAGACCAGAAAAGACTTTTCGTAGACTTCCTGAACCAATCGATACAAAAAAAAAAAAATGTGTCCAGTAGTAACTTGCAAAGCTCAAAAAGTATTAAATACATGTTGAAGAGCGAGGAGGGGGCAGGTCGAAGACAAAAATCTAATGTTACGTAACTATCGCACATACTGTTATTAAATATTTACTTGCCGAGCAAGACCACGATAGTTAGGCGCGAGCTCGACCAGTAAAGTTTCCAATAGCACCGACACTTATACAGTTTGTATTTTTAATATTACCTACCTAAAACTTTTACCAGACCTAGGCATTCGTGGAAGGATCCGCTATTACAGTTAAAACATAGGTACTTTTTGACTTTATATTTTTTTAATACAAAAAAATTCAGCAGGCAATGTAGCGTTAATTTGTCATACTGCCATGACGTCACAACTGTCACAAGTGATACTTTTTAACTGGTGGTAATAATAGCCGACACTCGTTTGGTATTATTTAAAATTAAAATAATTACGGTTTACAGGTCTGAGGTACCGATTTTCCACACGTCATCCTATACCTCGAGGCAAGTAACTCAACGGCTTAACAGTCATCGTCGTACCTTCTCCATATCAACTTAATGGAAATTTTCAATGATATCTGTAATTGTTTCCGTGATTTGTTTGACTGTCGTTCTAGGCTAGGAATAAGGTTCATTTTTCATCGCTCCCCATAGGTAAAAGTCGAGCTGCGTGAGGTCTGGCGAGCAGCGGCCGGGCCTAAGATGGTAATCTACGAATGTCATAAGATAATGCTATAAGTTGATAAAGTGACAAGTTGCACGGATAGCGCGACGGTGACAGCCGACAGACATTTGACAGAACTGTTTAAAATTATCAGAAATCGTCAGAACGTGCCGACAAACTATCGTCTTATCCAGCAATTATCAGGATACCAGCTTGGCATCTTAGCCCCGCTGGCCAACGACGGGGGCCAAACCTTTCAATCCATCGGTCTTGGAGTATCGCGTTTAATGCATTACGGACGCGAAATGAAGAGTGTGCAGGAGCACCATCCAATTGCACCACGTCTGCATACGTTCAGTTTCCGGCAATGCGTTAACATAACCGTCTTATACCGATTTACGAGACAATCTACATCAAAACAAATAATTTTCTTTTTTGCAATTTCGATTCATAGCATCATATCTTACCAGCCAGTGAACAGCAATGCGTAGTTTGTCTGAGTTTGCTGAAATCAATTATAATTAGGTTGGTAGTAAAGTTGGTACCTTCAAAATTAATTTTGAATGAAATGAATACTCCTTGAACAAACTTTGTATTCAAGTAAAATAGGTAACTGGGTAGTGGTATGTATGGGGTTGAAGTCTGTAATTAATTTGTCGTTATCTTGTCAATCGATTGTTTTTTTTTACTATCTGCCTTACAGTGCTTAGTTAATTAAAATAGTGCTAATTTAGTAGTAGATTCATTGCTTTCATAATAATTTCACAAGAATTAAAAAAATGTGGTATTATAAAATGTTTTTTTGTGATTAGTTTGTTGCAAGACAATTGTTCTGTAATGAAATAGTATGTAGGTATTGTTTTATAATATGAATTCCTTGCCTTTAATTTGGCTAGTTATTAACATAATAAAATGTTTAAACGCAATGATGATTCGGTTTTGGCTGCCATATGGAGAAAATACGTAACGATAACAACTAAACAATACTCGACCCTTTTTTCTGTGTCAAATAAGTGTACTTTACGCAATACATTGCTGCTCGATACATTTTCAACAATTCATTACGATTTAGTGAACTCCGATCCAACTTTAAGTTACATTGCAATATAATAATGTATGTATTTTATAACCACAATTACTTTAAACACGATTGATTGGACCATTTGTAAATTTTACTAAAAGAAACACTCTTGCCCGTACATTATCTATTGAAAAAACCTCTATTATGCATAGCCAGATACGCACTTGACCGTTTTTTACATTTTCAATCAATTACGTTTCCTTCGAACGGAAAAATAAATAAACAATACTGAATAATTGGGTCTTCGTAGCGGTAAACGACGATCATAAGGAAATTGGCTCGTGCTAATTTATTACCAATGCTTTTATAAGTCAAAGGAAACTCGCTGGTGTTCTATAAATGTTTGAGACGTATTTTTTGTTCGTTGTCAATTAATGGTGAATAAAGGAAAAATCTTAAATGTCGATGTATTTTATTGTAAAAATATCTATAAACACCATGATAATGGAAATAAGATTAAAGCCAAGATCATGTTTTTGTGCAAAAAGCATATTGGTAATTTACAGCGTAAGATGTAAACACTATCGAATCGTGCAGTCATTATCAAATACGGTTCCACAGAATTCATAGTAAGCTTCGAAACTCAATACAACGATTGTATTGGCCTAATTTGAACTTAAAGCCAGTTCGGGATCTTAGCTACGGCGAAAGTGAACTTTAGACGGCCCGGGGGATTTCCAGATTGTTCTATAAGCACCTTGTAATTATTCCTGTAATGTTCTTGTAATACTCCTGAGTGTAATTTCAGATTAGAATCTTAAATAATTTTAACTCGTGCCTAAAGCAATTTTGCGTCAGAATCAATTCAAATCAAAGTTTAATCTTATACTATGCTTTCACGATGTTAAGGTTTCTTGGTAAAAGCTGTACAAAGTAAATTCACAGAAACCCTGATGTATACCCGTCAGTGATGTAAGCGGATTGGAATTTTACTACATATTCTATTTTCAAAACATTAAAAAAATTAGGTAATGCTAACTGGTTTATTTAAATCGCTATTGCGGTGCAGAGCAGCGTGCGTATCCAAGATGCCAATCGCTCACGCTTACTAACGTATCGTAGCTACCTCTCTCTATCACTCTTCCTTATTAGTGTGACCATGACAGTTGCGTTTCCTTAGCGACTGAGCGTAAGCGATTGGCATCTTGGCGAACCTTTTAGGCGGGGTGTTTCTTCTTTAATTGGGTCTTTATTTTATAGACAAGTTGTGTTTTTTGTATACATTTTTTTATCTTTATATATGATTACGTACCGAGGAATGTAAAGTAAGAAATGTTTCAGATGTCGTATGCATTTTAAATTTTCTTTTTCTTTTTTGACTTTCGCTGACACGTCAAGCTGGAGCCTTACCATGACGTCTTAACGCGATTCAGTTTATGTTCTTTACTGTGCTCAGTTATAATGGCATGGCAGTGACTCAGTTTAGCAGTTTAGGTCGTCAACTGAATTGCGTTAAGACGTCATGGTAAGGCCCCTGATCTCTTGATAAGGTAGGTATTTAGTAAACCCGGTAATTACGTACAATACCGTCAAGCCGTCGTGGTCTACCAATATTATTACCAGCCAACCAATCAAATGACCAGAGGGTTATATCTCTAATGAATTTAGGCTAATATTATTAACTACCTAACTGCCGTAGGGGTTTTGCTGTGAACACACTACAATGACAGCATTAGTTTAAGTAATCGTATTTGAGAAATGGGCACCCCAGCTCTTCTTCCGGGCGTTTTTCCCAGCTTATGCCATGGCTTAGGTAGCCTGGGGTCTGCTTTGGCAAGTAATCTTAAGATTGACGAAAGCAACTGCCATCTAACCTTCCAACCCAGAGGGTAAACTGAGCCTTAAGGATGACTCACACTAGCACGTCCCCTGCCGCCCCGTCCCGTACCGTTTTAGTGAGAGTCATCTTTTATTGGGATTAGTCCGATTTCCCCCGACGTTTTCCTTCACCGAAGAGTGATTGCTAAATATGATATGATATTTCATACATAAGATCCAAAAAACTCATTGGTACAAGCCGGGGTATGAACCCGTGATCCTGGGATTGATAGTCGCACGCTCTTACCGCTGGGCCACCAATGCTCTGCTGGGCCAAAAAGACATAACTAACAACAGCTTACCACGAAAAGAACTCGCCTCAGCATAATACTTACCCGAAAGTATGCACTTTCTTTTTTTTTATACTACGACGGTGACAAACAAGCATACGGCCCGCCTGATGGTAAACGGTCACCGTAGCCTATGGACGCCTGCAACTCCAGGGGTGTTACATGCGCGTTGCCGACCCTTTAAAAACTTTAACACTCCTTTTTTGAAGAACCCCATATTGTAGTCCTTTGGGAAAACAGTGGCAGGGAGCTCATTCCACAGCCGGAGCGTCCGCGGGAGGAAGTTCCTCTTAAACCGCACGGTACGAGACCATTTAGGCTCCAGGGCGCACCCTGCCGACGGCGAGCGGTGCGGTGGTAGAATGCGGTCGTTGGCATCATATCAAACAATTCCTCAGAGCACAATCCATTGTACCAGCGATAGAATACACATAAGGAGGCGAAGTCTCTCCTTAGACTTAAGGGTTCGATATCGCTCGTGAGTTTGGGATCATTGACAATTCGGACAGCACGTCTTTGGATCGAGTCAAAAGGCCCCAGCTGGTATCCAGGTGCTCCCGCCCAAAGATGGCAGCAATACTCCATATGGGGCCTGACTTGAGACTTGTATAATAACAGTCTTTGCCCCGGAGAAAAGTATTGCTTAGCTCTATTGAGCACGCCGAGCTTTTTGGATGCCAGCTTGGCCTTCCCTTCCAGGTAGCTACGGAATTGGACGTCACTGGAAATGTCAACACCCAGGATCCCAATACTCTCTGACATGGTAAGGACTGTGTCTTGGAATTGTGGGACCACACTAAATAGGGTTTTTTTAGCGGTGAACGCGCAAACTTGTGTCTTGGTGGGGTTAAATCGGACAAGATTTTCCTGGCCCCACAGTAAGATATCAGAGAGCACTCTCGATGTCTGACACAAGCTTTTCACGACTCTCTAACACAACGGGAAGAGGGATGTTAGCACGGCCTGTGTAATAGGCGATCTTCCGGCGAGACCATTTGTGGGCCATGTGTTTGACACGGCCTTTATGATAAAATTGTCCATGAAATTAAATGCAGCCGTAGCGTGAGTGACGTAAATTACAAGATACGTACGTACTAATGACATTACAAACAAGACCGTATCTTGCAATATGTTAATGAACAAATACCTAATGGAAATAAAAACTAAGCAAAATATGCAGGATAATTGTGAGAACTATCAATATAATAATTTACACAGTTTACAATTCTAAATTAAAGTTACTACCAAGTTAGACACTATTAACTACTAAGGTGTGTAGATAAAAATATCAACAAAACAGATTATATTGAAGACAATCACGTGAAAATTAGCAGGGTCAAGGTTTTCACAGTATAAGATGAATAAAAAAAGTCACCCTTATGCTTGAAGCATTACGTTCGTTTTTTGTATCATCCTCTGAAAAAATCTTTTTAACTTAAATATCCCAAAGCGCCCTTTTCTTTAAAAGTATGTAGTAATCAAATAAACATTGATTAATGAAACAAAAACATTTATTCAAAACAAAGGAGAACACAACTGTATCCATAAAATATTGAAGAGAACACAGTGTTTATCTTCGCCATCAGACGTCAGTTTTGCGAAGTTTACTGTTGATAAAATGATTCGTTTATTTTTGCTGGAAATAAATGTGTTTAAAAAAAACAAAAACGTTCGTTCTGTCATTGTCTTGCATAATTATGCTCACAGTAGGTTTATTCTGTGCTTAAACTGCAGAACACATGTATGTAGCTATTAATGTAAACACTGCACAGCGCATGTAAGCTCAGCTCTATCTTTGCCAACTGAATTGATTCAATGCACTCTGCGCTCGTCTTACTTTATAGTCAATTCGTCAGAACACTAAGTAAATTGTTTAGTAAAAACTTGTTACTCAAAGTATGAACAATTTTAGACCTTTACATTATAAAATACCCATTGGTAGAAATTTCGACAAATGTAGATGCCCGTACATATAGAAAAAAGTATACTTAGTTGTCTTTAATAGGTTTATTTTAGGTATTATTTATGTGTCAACAATATGTTTTTACATAGGTATTAATAGAAAATTTTGTTGTTTTTAGCTGCTCTTTTTTATTATTATATAAGTACTAGAACTTTATCAATACGATATTGCTGTTACCTAATACTGAAATATAATTAGGAACCTAATATTGTATTTTAAAAAAATGTTATCACAAGTTCAAAATACACGATAGAAAAATAAATATTACGGGATAATTTTACACAAATCAACATAATCCCACAGAAAGCTAAATAAAGCGTGTTCTGGGAACTAGACCACTATATAATTATAGAAGGTGCTAGCAATTTAGTTACACGATAGAGATAGATACATAATATTACATAAATACTTGAATCTCTTTCAATTTATAATTTACTGTGTATGTTTGTTTTAATGAGCACCTGATATTTCGGCACTGCCGTAAGCGCCATGTTCACGGAATAATATGTAGTTATAATGTGAATTACCATCTTTCATAGGTAAGCAAAGAGTAAATAACTGGATACCCAATCAGCAGAAAAAATGACGCCCTGAAAGTGCTGCAGTTACAGCATTTTTCCATATAGTCTTGCTCGGAACCTGACGATGCGTTAAGTACCAACAGCCTATATTCTGTGTATGAATTTGACACTCAGGTCTGGCTTTGATGCTCATTGTGCGTAGCCAAGATGCCAATCGCTCACGCTCAGAAAACGTATCGTAGTTATCTCTCTATCACTACCTTGTTAGTGTGACAATGACAGTTGCATTTCGTTCGTGATTAGCGATTGGCATCTTGGCTACGCACGCTGGTCAGTAAGCTCTTTTTCGTACGAAACATTTATCATAATTATCATAAATGCAAAGTGGTTCGCTACTGTTATTCTGACCAACATGTTTTAAATTTTTTGTTCTGCTTTGTGTGTCTATTGCTTCTATAAGTCAATACCATGTTAGCTTAAAATGTATATGACATTGATCATCTTTAAATCCTTAACCGTTTGTTTACAATCTCGCGCGTTACTTTTTGAACTAACAGTATTCACAATTCTACAGTGACATAAATACCCCCCAAATGTACCCCATGGGCTTCAGTACTTCATCAGCTAGACCACACAGGTTAAACTAACGACCATTCCTTAGCACCGTCCCGCTTTGACGCACTTCGGAATCACAGGAAGCGTAAAGTGAATCTTGTGACAAGCGACTGTAATCCAGAGATTTGCATGTCACAGAACTGTCCCTGACTAGTGAAACAGCATAGCAATGGGAAGAACAGACTTATCAGTAGCTTAAAAGCTCTGATCCTTCTTTTAAATTTAATTAAAAAAGTTTACTACAAACCTTCTTGGGAATTGTTGGTCGTATTTGTTGATTTTTTTGCGATGCCTGTCTCTACTACCCACTGATAAGGCTGTGTTTTTCATTTGGTCTTGTCTTGTTTTGTAATTTCATTCATCGGACCTCTCCATACTAATGCAATTTTCTTTTGAACTCTGCATTTTCATTTTGACGGGTTATGACTTTTAAGATTTAGCACAGGAAGCGTAAAGTGAATCTTGTGACAAGCGACCGTAATCCAGAGATTTGCATGTCACAGAACTTGGCCAGGGCGGCTGGTGAAACAGCATAGCAATTGGAAGGACTCATCGGCAATTTGATAGCTCTAACCCTTCTTTTAACTTTTATTAAAAAACTTTTACTACAAGCTTTCTTGGGAATTGTTGGTCGTATTGGTAGTATTTTTTGCGGTGTCTGTTTCTGTTTTTCAATCCAGGAACTTCCCCCCGCACGCCGCGCACCCCCGTGCCAGAGCCACTGGATCCCTGTAAACACTTATTATTATGGTAACCTCAACCTATTTGAAGATCGAAGAAGAAAGAGATCGCTTTTTAGTGATAAGACCTAAACTGAATCGCGTTAAGACGTCATATAAGGCTTTAGGACGCATATCCTACGACTGGCAGAAGATCGGGTTGAATCGGGACGAGTAAAAGACAAAATGGGAGGTCTTTTCTCAGCAGTGGGACCACTTAACGGCTTCATAAAAAATAAAAATAAAGCGAACTGCTCGCTTTCAAGCGGTTTCTAAGCTTGTTTACTACCAACGTGGTGCTAAAATATAGTGAATCAGCTGTTTTGACAACTCTGACACCATTATATGTAGCAAATTCAGTATTACCATTTTCTCAAAGTGGAATGGACTTGTCATCAGAAGATGAATCTCATTTTAGGGTAAAATCCTTGCTTCAAGCTATGATATAGGTCGAAAAATATACATCCATTTTCATCAGAAACTCAGAAAAAATACCGATTATAAAATATGACCCATCTACAATAAAACATCCAGAACTCAGGAACAAATATTCGTGATAAACACACAAAAATGCCCTGACCAGGATTCGAACCCGGGACCTGTTGCTTCGTAGGCAGAGTCACTCACCAACTAGGCTAGGAGGCCGTTGAATATCCTGGGTTAGATGGGCATGTCCTGGGTTCGAGTCCCAGTAGGGGCGCTTCAATCTTCTGAGTACAAAATTTCTGGATTATCACCTTAATTACTGGTCAAATTAAAGGAAGGTTTATCCGTTACGGCTCAATCTATTTTGAGGACAAGAAAAATATTGATCCAGTGTCCTTAAAATAGGACATTTGCCTTACGAGGTTAAATATGATTAGAGATGAGATATATAGGTCAGACTACTCGTATGCAAATTAAACTATTCAAACCAAAGCTTGTAACACTTTATAGTATCCAATTAAGTTTATGGAGTTAGTTTTGTAACCTCAAATCGACAAGTATAACACTAACTTTGGATGTTTAGTAAAACACTGAATTCAAGTATTTCATACGGAAATCTGAAGGAAAACAATAAAGTATAAACCTAAGATAATATCTAATTGCTAAGACCATGTCCTAACTTAAAATTTCGAATAGAAATTAATGTTTTAACTCACTGTTATAAGGAAGAATCCGACATTGTTTTGTAGCTACAATATGCCTCTTCAGGGCCAAATCTCATTCATTTAATAATAAATTTACATTCCTGACGTTTATACTTATGTTCTGGCACTAGTGATAAATGCATACATCCATAATTAAACTAAGAATAAACTTTTCAATCTCACAATAATCAAGCATTCAACTTGTTGACAAAAGAACTGTCAGTTTGCCGGAGTCTTGCCATAGATAAGGTAGACACCTAATAGTGACACGGAGAAAAAGGTCGTTCACACTTACTTCGTTTCAGGTCTAAGATGGATGGTGATTATTGTTATGTCTTCAAACCTTCAAATGGTCATTCATTATTAAAATACTAGATTTAAAAAGAAATAGTTTTATTTGGAAAAGTAAATTCTACATTACTACAATTGGAGATATAGATTTGGTTGATTATAAAGGTTTGAGTGTGTGAGGTCTTTTATGGCGCGTTGTCTTTATGGAAGGCGATTTCGTCGATTCATTGGTGTTCCGGTACCGCTGTCACACAGACGTTGGATAGGGGAATTTGGATACAAAATGGTAGGCTTCATGGCACGTGGCATTTTATTCGTGGTGGATCTCAAAGACTAGTTAATATTAGAGTTTGTGTCTTTTCAGCGTCAACAAGGACGTCCAGAGGATTGAGATGAGAATGAAACTTTAAAGGGGATAAAACCCTAATCCTTTATACAGTTTATATGGTAAGTTGTCGTGGACGCCATTATGAGGCGACTGCAAGATCAAAACGTGGTTTGGTTCTTTGCAATGGCTGTTACTGGGTGTTTGTATTTTCAGGTCCACAAAGAATATCCCAATCACCCGGACAAGCACTATTAAGAGAATAAGAATGTCCCGGTTGATTTGAACTACTAACCCCAGACTAAACCCTGGTAAGTTACTTGTTTAAAATGTTGGTGATAAAGACTGTGATGATGAAGGGTCCTAGGTAATATGAACATGAATAGAATTCTAATTAGGATATTTTCTTTGTCCACAGGGGTTTTTATTTTATATTTTTTTATAATGAGGTTTTAGTTGAGGTATGAGCCTCTCTAAGCGGTCTACTCGTCGTGTTACTTCTCGTTCCTAGCTGGCATCTGCCCTAGGAGAATATTTGAGTATCCCCGCTGGTGAAATTCTGGTGATGTACACTTTTCATATTTCTAGTGCCCACTAAAACTTATACCTAAAGTGGTTGATCGAGTGATATAAACTTGCTTAATGATACAGTGAACCATATTAGTGGACTTTCTGGTTATTCTTTGTGAACTAAATAAATTGTTTGTAAGGCCGAGTGCCATCATTTCCATGTAAGCTACCAGCTACATGAGGAGACCGTGGGCGTGTGGTACCTAGAACTTAAGTGACTATTATTACAAACTTGAATTGGTTCCGATAAAACTGAGGAACATATTTTGTAACCTAACCAGTTAACCCTAGGGAGGGATTATAAAATAATAATTATATGACTGAAACTTGAATCTGTTGTTTTGTTTGAACATGTCCATATCGTGATTTAGCAGTGAGGCGTCCTTAATTTAAATGTCGCTGCTAGATTACACATACCTTGCATAGTGGCCTGATTCCCATTTGACCCTGAGGTAATTTATTTTATTTTATTTTTGCTCTCAACAGTTAGTTAGAACTTTGGCACATTAAAAATTAGTAGGATATTTTTGGGCATTCTGTACCTCTTCCAGGTAACTTCATTTTATAAATTTATTTTCTCTTTCTCTCTTAATAGCCCAAGTTGAGGTTGTTACAGTAGCGTACCCAACGTTTGGCCTATATTAACATTTAAACTATTGTTCATTTAGTAGGCGCAAGGTATATAGGACATGTTCAAGCAACTAACCTGTTTATAGTCTGTAAGGTGTACTTCTGCAATTGCAACTGTTGTATAACTGGTGTTATCTATAAGAATTCTAAATATTCTTTATACCTTACACTTTGAAATAGTGTTATGAAATATGAACACTTACTGTTAAAATTGTATGTCAACTTTTTCTTTAAGCAGCCCTTAAGCTTGCAAACTTTGAGGCTTAGCTTAAGTGATTATAAATAGAGTTTTACTCAACTACCGGATGTGACTAAAATCTGAATAAGAAAATTTAAGTAAGTTTAAATAACTCGAATAATTTTGAATATTCTTGAATTGAATAAGGTACATACAAGATACATTACCTAACATGGATTTCTTAAAAGCGGGTTGTAAAATCACTCACCTACATAAAGACGAGATCACACATGAGCTGGCGATACGGAAGCTTCCCGTTAACCCAGAATCTCGTAGGACTAGTTTGTGTCAGGCGCTGAAACAAACAGCTGCTCTCGCCAAGAAGGGTAGTTTAAAATTTCCGGAGATGGCTCAAAGCAATCCTGCCGTGGAACTTGAGATCTGTCAACGCAAAGCGGAGGAGATTCAGCAAGAGATTTCGGAGGATTTGTCTACGTCTGCTAGAGACCGCCTGTCATCTCGGGTTAAATATCTTTTGTGCCGTCTCTCTCGATTACAGGAGTCGAATGAGGTACAGCTCCTTAAAGCCCTGTTAGATTCTTTGTTGGAACGATTAGAGGAGGATAGTGCTGCATCATCACCTGATTCTGATGATGAGGACTTTTCTTCGACCCAAACTCAAGTGGTTAGGGAAATTGTGTACAAACCGGACAAGACTTTTAATATTAATTCTTTAAATTTGAAATTTAAGGGTGACACTTGTGTGCGGTCATTCCTTACTAGGTTGGAGGAGCTGCGGAACGCAAGACGTATTTCAGAAGACCGTATATACAGGGGTTTTCCTGAAATCTTAGAGGGTCCAGCGTTGTCATGGTTCCGATCCCAGCGTAATACACTTCTAACTTATCAACAGGTCACCGTCGCTTTACGGGAAGAATTTGATATTCCAGACTTGGATTACCAATTGCTGCAGGAGATCCGTTCAAGGACTCAGGCCAAGTCTGAAACCATTGTATATTTTGTCTCGACTGTTCTGGGCATGTACGAGCGTTTGACTAAGGAGGTTCCAGAGCAGGAAAAACTTGACACTTTGATGAGAAATATTCGTCCGGAATATTCTAGGGATTTGGCTTTACACAATGTTGACTCTGTTCAACACTTGAAATCGTTATGTAAACGTATAGAACTCGCTCAAATTAAAGCAAGCACATTTCGTGAACCGGTGATAGCTAAGAAGCCGGAACCTAACACTTCGGATGTTGCTGACAATAATAATCGGGATCGTCGTCGTTATCCTTCACGTCCTTATAACCCTTCGAAGCAGTTCGTTGCTTCGATGTCACAGAATTCGTCTGGAGTTAAGTGTTTCAGATGTGGGAAAACTAACCACACTACTAAGTCGTGTTTTGTTTCTCGGGACATTGTATGTTTTCGTTGTGGGGAAAAAGGAGTCCGCACTCCCGAATGCTCTAAATGTAAAACTCCGCCAAAAAACTAAATAAGTTTGTCTTTTCTAAAAATAACAACTATAACCCTTCTGCTCCCTTTTCTGCAGAAAAGACAATTTTCTTTAATCCTCCAAAGGGAGATGACCGAGTTTATGCTCTTTTAAATATACTAAGTTTAAATTTTAGAGGTCTGTTAGACTCTGGTGCTAGTACCAGCTTTTTAGGTAAAGATAGTCATCTAGTTTTTGCTACAGGTGGGATTGCTATCCAATCTCACAAAAAGCCAGTAATTATTCGTGTAGCCAACGATAATCGCCTGATATGCACAAAATTCATGGTTTTACCTATTAATTATAGAGGAGAAATTAAATTAGTTCATTTCAATATTCATCCACAACTTGCTCAACCTATAGTTTTGGGTTTAAATTTTTGGAGAGCATTTAACTTAGCACCTGGACTTATTACTGATATTCCCAAGGGTGATGAACACCACTTGGCTAGTCTCGACTTATCTAAATCTGATACGGGTTTAATAACTTCTGACTCTCTGACTTATGAACAAAAACACCAGCTTGAAGCGGTGAAAGAAAAATTCGACCAAATTAATACTGATAAAGTGGGTTTAGGAAAAACACATTTAATTGAACATATTATAGATACGGGAGACTCACCTCCTATTAAACAAAAATATTATCGGCTTAGTCCTCAAAAACAACAAGCTTTAGAGAAAGAAGTGGATCGTATGTTAAAAGCGGGAATAGTAGAACCATCTCACTCACCTTGGAGTTCGCCTGTCGTCATGGTGGAAAAACCTAACGGGGATATGAGACTATGCTTAGACAGTAGGAAAGTGAATTCGGTTTCGAAATCAGACGCTTACCCAGTTCCATACGTTCACTATATCTTAGATAACTTACGCGATGCAAAATTTTTAACTTCCTTGGACTTAAGTGCCGCTTATCATCAAATTCCTCTTAGTAATGATTCTAAAGAAAAAACTAGCTTCACTGTACCCGGAAAGGGCCTATTTCATTACAATGTTATGTGTTTTGGTTTGGTCGGAGCTGCTGCAACTATGCAACGTTTAATGGATAATCTTTTCACTGCTGAGTTCGATAATAAAGTTTTCTGTTACATTGATGACATCATCATTTGTACTTCTGATTTTGATGAACATATACGTTTGTTAAATGCGGTATATGAAAAACTAAAATTTGCTAACTTAACTATTAATATGAAAAAATCGCTCTTTTGTAGAAGTGAACTTAAATATCTAGGATACCTTATTGATAAACACGGTCTGAGAACAGATCCGTCTAAGATTGATGTCATTTTGAATTTTCCTATTCCTGAAGATGCAAAAGCAGTGAAACGTTTTCTGGGAACGTGCGGTTGGTACCGGCGTTTCATAAATAATTTTTCTAAAATTGCTCGTCCGTTATCACGGCTAACTAGCAAAAAGGTTCCATTTGTTTGGTCAAATGAAGCCAATGATTCTTTTAACTTACTGAAATCTGCCTTAGTGTCAACACCTATTCTTAAATGCCCTAACTTCGATAATGATTTCTACATACATACTGACGCTTCTTCGTATGCCATCGGTGCGGTACTGATGCAAAAGTTTGACGGTGTCGATCATCCTATAGCTTACTGTAGTCGTACTCTAAATAAGCCAGAAGTCTCTTATTCGGCTACCGAACGCGAACTTTTGAGTATTATATATGCATTAGAGCAGTATAGAGCATACGTAGAAGGTAGAAAATGCTACATTGTAACTGACCATGCGTCGTTAAAATGGTTTACCAACTTGAAAAATCCAACTGGTCGTCTAAACCGTTGGGCGTGCAGACTAAGTCAGTTTAATTTTGAAATAATCCACAGGAAAGGTAAAGAACATATCATTCCTGATTGCCTGTCACGTATTCATATAAATGAGATCGATGTGTCTACTTCTCAAGATCCATGGTATCAAGACCTTTACGGAAAGGTCAAGGAAAAACCATCTTTGTATCCCAATTTCAAAATTGAGAACAATAAACTTTTCCGTTACTCTAAGAATAAATATCGCCTGACAGACCAATTTGGCTGGAAGTTGGTTTTACCTTTTGAGGAACGGGAAAAGATTCTAAAGAGGTATCATGATGATCCTACTGCAGGACATTTTGGAGTAGCCAAGACTCATTCTAAAATCGCTGAAATATACTTTTGGCCTACACTTTTCTCAGATGTAAAAGAATACGTTCATACTTGTGAAATTTGCAGGACTTATAAGCCTGTAAATCTAGCTAGACCTGGTCTCATGGGTTCTCCCCGACGCGTGTCGTCACCAGGCGAAGCAATTTCTTGTGACATTCTTGGTCCATTTCCTCCCTCATATTTAAGAAATCAATACCTCTTTGTGTGTACTGATTATTTTAGTAAATATGTAACTCTTTTTCCTCTGCGTACCATAACCGCGAAGGCGATAGTTAAGTGCGTAGAAAAAGGAATCTTACTGGTACCCGGGGTACCAAAATATATTTTCTGTGACAATGGTGTTCAATTTACTTCTAAAGATTTCAGAGACCTTATGGTCAAATATAGCGTTCCGCATATTTTCTATAACCCTAGATATCATCCCCAGACGAACCAAACGGAAAGAGTAAACCGCGAATTGGTAAGGACCATTGCATCATACGTACGTTCAGATCACCGTAATTGGGATAAGAACATAGCGGAGATCCAATGTGCTTTAAATACTGCCACTCACGAGGTTACCAAACACACTCCGTATTTCTTAACACATGGTCGTCAGATGATTCTAGAGGGCTCTTTGTATAATGATGATGGTCCATTAGACCAAAACGCCCTTCAGCTGGATACAAGTTTTGCTTTTTCTGATAAACTCAAAGAGTTAAAAACTATATTTCAAAAGGTGCGTAACTCGTTGGTCGCCTCCCATGAACGTAACGCTAGATATTATAACATGCGGAAGCGCCACGTAGAACTGGAAGAAGGCCAGATCGTTTACAAAAGATGTTTCCCATTGTCGAATGCCGCTAAACACTTTTCGGCTAAATTAGCTCCCCGTTACGAGAAATGTGTTATACACAAAAAACTAGGACCACTTGTTTATACTTTAAAATCCCTAGCAGGAAAACTCCTAGGTAACTTTCATATAAAAGATATTGTGCGACCTGGTGAAGCCGAGCCGTCTACTTCACGGTCATCGTCTTCTCCCCTTTGGACGTAACTACTTCTCTTTTCTATTATAAAATATAAATCCTAGTGATTATATTTACTTTACCCTTGGTATCGGATGCATACGGACCATTGGCCTTATATTTCCTACATTTGTCCTTATAAAGACACTTTGATAGAATACTTTACCCTATGTTGGTTTTTAAAATGTATACGATATATCCTAATAAAGATATACACTCACATTATTATGACGACCCTCTTGCTCGTTAATTTAAGAGATAATTTTATATCCTTATAAAGATATGAACTCTCTTTCGTTTCGTTAGGGATAACGATGTTTAACCCATAACTTCTATAGGAGAAAACGCATTAGTGAATCGCGTTGACTCTCAGAGTAGAAAACAGGCTGAAAGCAAATTAATCTAGAAGAGTTTCTTTCTAGCCAGGATCATTTCATGATCGAACCTTTATTTCGAGATTCTAGTATTGAAGAATGTGCTAAACCGATTAGCAGTTCTCATACTACCTTGGTTGTAAATAATACGGCAATCCTTTAATAAAGTAAAAGCTCTCTTTGCCATAATTAGTATTAACAAATTCGGTGCACCAGATTAAAATTAATGTTAGGAAACCAAGTAGAGTAATGTTGTTCAAATAGTATAGCTAGCTTAAACGCGATAGTATTATCGTCAGTAAAAGTTAAGATATAATTTAGTAGTATAAAATTGGGCGAACTGATCACTCCCCAATAAAGTAGAATAGTTAATGTTAGAAACTAAGTATTTAATTCTTAGAGACTTTCTCCTTTAAGGTATAGTACTTTAATTTGCTCACCTCCCTAGGTTTTAAATTAAAAAAAAAATTAAAATTCTTTTAATTTTTTTTAACCCAACTAAAGATGAACTGTAACACTTTATAGTATCCAATTAAGTTTATGGAGTTAGTTTTGTAACCTCAAATCGACAAGTATAACACTAACTTTGGATGTTTAGTAAAACACTGAATTCAAGTATTTCATACGGAAATCTGAAGGAAAACAATAAAGTATAAACCTAAGATAATATCTAATTGCTAAGACCATGTCCTAACTTAAAATTTCGAATAGAAATTAATGTTTTAACTCACTGTTATAAGGAAGAATCCGACATTGTTTTGTAGCTACAATATGCCTCTTCAGGGCCAAATCTCATTCATTTAATAATAAATTTACATTCCTGACGTTTATACTTATGTTCTGGCACTAGTGATAAATGCATACATCCATAATTAAACTAAGAATAAACTTTTCAATCTCACAATAATCAAGCATTCAACTTGTTGACAAAAGAACTGTCAGTTTGCCGGAGTCTTGCCATAGATAAGGTAGACACCTAATAGTGACACGGAGAAAAAGGTCGTTCACACTTACTTCGTTTCAGGTCTAAGATGGATGGTGATTATTGTTATGTCTTCAAACCTTCAAATGGTCATTCATTATTAAAATACTAGA
Source organism: Lathronympha strigana (assembly GCA_949128165.1). NCBI lineage: Eukaryota > Metazoa > Arthropoda > Insecta > Lepidoptera > Tortricidae > Lathronympha > Lathronympha strigana. The sequence continues at coordinate 3,860,859 of OX421914.1, forward strand.
TTTAAAAAGAAATAGTTTTATTTGGAAAAGTAAATTCTACATTACTACAATTGGAGATATAGATTTGGTTGATTATAAAGGTTTGAGTGTGTGAGGTCTTTTATGGCGCGTTGTCTTTATGGAAGGCGATTTCGTCGATTCATTGGTGTTCCGGTACCGCTGTCACACAGACGTTGGATAGGGGAATTTGGATACAAAATGGTAGGCTTCATGGCACGTGGCATTTTATTCGTGGTGGATCTCAAAGACTAGTTAATATTAGAGTTTGTGTCTTTTCAGCGTCAACAAGGACGTCCAGAGGATTGAGATGAGAATGAAACTTTAAAGGGGATAAAACCCTAATCCTTTATACAGTTTATATGGTAAGTTGTCGTGGACGCCATTATGAGGCGACTGCAAGTTCAAAACGTGGTTTGGTTCTTTGCAATGGCTGTTACTGGGTGTTTGTATTTTCAGGTCCACAAAGAATATCCCAATCACCCGGACAAGCACTATTAAGAGAATAAGAATGTCCCGGTTGATTTGAACTACTAACCCCAGACTAAACCCTGGTAAGTTACTTGTTTAAAATGTTGGTGATAAAGACTGTGATGATGAAGGGTCCTAGGTAATATGAACATGAATAGAATTCTAATTAGGATATTTTCTTTGTCCACAGGGGTTTTTATTTTATATTTTTTTATAATGAGGTTTTAGTTGAGGTATGAGCCTCTCTAAGCGGTCTACTCGTCGTGTTACTTCTCGTTCCTAGCTGGCATCTGCCCTAGGAGAATATTTGAGTATCCCCGCTGGTGAAATTCTGGTGATGTACACTTTTCATATTTCTAGTGCCCACTAAAACTTATACCTAAAGTGGTTGATCGAGTGATATAAACTTGCTTAATGATACAGTGAACCATATTAGTGGACTTTCTGGTTATTCTTTGTGAACTAAATAAATTGTTTGTAAGGCCGAGTGCCATCATTTCCATGTAAGCTACCAGCTACATGAGGAGACCGTGGGCGTGTGGTACCTAGAACTTAAGTGACTATTATTACAAACTTGAATTGGTTCCGATAAAACTGAGGAACATATTTTGTAACCTAACCAGTTAACCCTAGGGAGGGATTATAAAATAATAATTATATGACTGAAACTTGAATCTGTTGTTTTGTTTGAACATGTCCATATCGTGATTTAGCAGTGAGGCGTCCTTAATTTAAATGTCGCTGCTAGATTACACATACCTTGCATAGTGGCCTGATTCCCATTTGACCCTGAGGTAATTTATTTTATTTTATTTTTGCTCTCAACAGTTAGTTAGAACTTTGGCACATTAAAAATTAGTAGGATATTTTTGGGCATTCTGTACCTCTTCCAGGTAACTTCATTTTATAAATTTATTTTCTCTTTCTCTCTTAATAGCCCAAGTTGAGGTTGTTACAAGCTTATTCAGATAATTTCCACAATCTGTAATCAAGCTTACGTTACTAATTATTGCCTTAATTTACTCGAAAATGATAGTGTAACCGACGAATAATCATTGAAATGTAATTGCAACTCAATTACTTGCTCGAATCGAATATTACCGTATTTGTATAGGTCGATTCATGAGAGCTGGCACGAATAAATTGACCGAAAGTAATGTCACTTGTCACTGTCAGTGACAGATAGTGCCGTTCTTGTACATGGGCTTCCTAATATTTTGTAAACATGTACCTATACGTTTTTGTTATTCAAGAAAAAAACAATTATGTTATTAAGTCCTTCGTAAATAAAACTTATTTACCTTTCTGACTTATTTTTAATGTTATGAATCGAAAAGCGATGCCTGGTTCGAATTGTAAAAATCCAAAAATACAGCAGACTATGGAGTCCGTTGTCAACAGAGTTTTTAATTTATTTATATCATGCTTTCACACTGATGCCGCAATAAATAAAATTACGGCAAAAAGTTTCGAAATTCTTATGAAATTTAACTGTAGTTTCACGTTTCACGGCATCGTAATTGTGTATGAAACATAGTTATAATTATACATTTTAGCTGTGATATTGGAGTGGTAGGCACGGCAATATACTTTCGGTTTTTTTGGCCTCCAAAGGCTTTAAATTTTGGCGGGTATGTTAGATTCTCTAAAAACAAAATTATTATAATCACTTTTTGCATAAACCTGTATTTAATAACTATGCAATGCACACATAGATATTATCATTCACTCGCTCAATTTATTCGTGCCAGCTCTCGTGAACCTATAGATATATTGTCTTCTTTCTTACTCGTTCACTATTGGCAAAGTGGTCGTAGTTATTGCGCAGAGGTTTCACATTATAAATATAAATAAATATTATGGGACAATCTTACACAAATCGACCTAGTCCCACGGTAAGCTTAATAAGGCTTGTGTTGTGGGTACTAGGCGACGATATATATAATAGATAAATACATATAAATACTTAAATACATAGAAAACATCCATAACTCAGGAACAAATATTCGTGATAAACACACAAATAAATGCCCTGACCAGGATTCGAACCCGGGACCTCCTGCTTTGTAGGCAGGGTCACTACCAACTAGGCTAGGAGGCCATTAGCGTGGCTTTACCCCGTATTGCCAATTATTGAATAACTAATTAAAAGGCTATATCTGCCTGTCTACATAATATTTAAACAAGCATTTTACAGCCTAAACTACTGATGGCTAAATCACTATTTTTTATTATTTCTTAGCTGGGAGTTTTACTTTTTTTTTCAGATATAGTTGCGTGCGAAGGTAAGTATTATACAGACACGTTATTATGGTCTGGCTGACTTAAAAGCAACACAGGTAACAGCGCTAAATGCAGAACATAAGTGTTTGTAGTAAGTAAAAACTCATTAATTATGGTTACCACTGAAAAGTAATCCTGCACACTTCAATTCCGGACGACCGGATATCAAAATTTACCAATTTAAATTTAACTCTATCAAAACGGCACAGAGTAAAATTCCATAAGGGATGTACTATGTATAGGACATGGAAAGTCAGACGGGTATATCAACATGACTGTATTTATGTGTTTAAATTATTGTATTACTCTCTGTTATGCATTTTAAAAAGTCCAATCGACGTTATAATTTCCAGTGGGCAACAAAGTTTAGCTAAATTGTTTCTTTACAGGATCAACCATAAACAATGGCCACCCTTATTTGAATAATTAAAAGGAATCCCACTTTAAGCGAAATTCTTTAATTAAACTGGAACAAAATAAAACGAGCGAAAAAATGTGTCGTGAACGTTCAAATTAGAAAAGTTCGAAGTCTACGTCTATTGATTTATTTAAAAGGTCCTATGTCCTTTATTGAGGTATTATGTCCTTTCAGAATTCTAAAGCACTTACGACTTTATGGATTTGCGTAGTTTACAGGCTACAGACTGTATGCAGCTTAGCTCAAGTCAGTGACCGTTAGTAATGGGAAGCTGAAATTTGGAGTATTTGTTATACAGGACCGGAATTAATTGTTATACTCGTATATGCACATATAATAAAGCATTTAAGATATTTGTAAAAAATGAGTAAGGAGCTCTTAGAATTGATAACAGAACACATTTCTATGATTAAAAAAATATCAATTGGTGGCAAACATGGACATTTTGGACACAGCTCGCCTTACAGTTTTCGTTGCCTATTGATGCCTATATCACCCAGAGTTTCAATTGTTTAAGGAATTGTCACACTTGTCGGTGAAATTGGGGCTTGGTTATACGTTAAATGAACTGCGAGTTGTGTGAAGTTTGCATCTCAACGATAATAAAACCAGAAAACAGTTGGTACGTGTATTTATTAACACAAAACTTACAAAATTTAAGTGAGATTTAGCATACATTCTATGTGTATACATATATACTCCTGATAAACTGCATTTGTAAATAATTGGCCGAGTGAGCAAAGCGAGCGAAGCGTCTCTGGTTCAGCTTGGGCAAGAATGCTTTCGTGTGTCTGTCCATTTGTTCTCCTCTACAGGTCGCATTTATCAACAACAAGTTTTTTGATAACATACATTTTTTTGTCGATTCAAATTTTGTAAATTTTGGCAGGAATTGCTCCAAAGGTTTTAAGCGGCGCTGACGACCTTTGTACTAATACCCGGTACCATCTCGCGATATCTACAGCTCACAGAACCACTAGTTTAGTTTAAATAACAACCAAAAAATATGCCTAATCTTAAAATAAAATACGCGTGATACTTTCGTAGAAAGTATTGTATTAGTGCCGCCATCTAGTGGCGGCCCAGAGAACCATTTGGTCCCAGCGCGCGCCCGCGCCGTGAGACTGGACTGCTAGCTTGCGTCCCCGGCGGTTAGACGTATTATGATTGAGCTTAAAATATATAAGTAAAAACATGTTGTAGTCATCTTTTTATATCATATTTGTGGATCTAGTTTGTTATATTATAATGTGTCTTGTGGTACTAAATGCTAATAAACAGTTTTGTGCTTTCTGAAGTTTTAAATTTCTTCCTAACCTCACTCATATCATTGCTAAAATAAATACTCCCTGTGCGGCTTTTAAATGTTATAAAAGCCCGTTTCTACGCTGATGAAAACTAGTAACTCGTTATTGAAATCATTAATTTACCTAATATTTACTATCTCTTGTCTTTGTAAAAACTATTTAGGTTTCATAAACACTGATCGCCAGCGAGAAATATGACCAAGTAGTACTCAGGACCTGTAAAAATGAAATCATATCTTAATTGACAAACATTACCTTTATTAGGGAATATACGCATGACACTTGTAGGGGGCGGGGAGCGGCTTCTATTTATTTCGGGGTTCCGTACGTACTTTTTTAGAGTTTCGTACCTCAAAAGGAAAAAACGGAACCCTTATAGGATCACTTTTTTATCACTCTTTTTGAAAGACAAACGGACGGATAAAAAAGTGATCAGAAAAAAGTGATATAGGATCACTTTTTTATCCGTCCGTCCGTTTGTCTGTCAAGACACTTTATTTCGGTAATCCGTAATGATATAGGTAACGTTGATATTAACACCACATACGTATACACAAGTCTGCGGTCCCTTGAGCTGTTGTGATAATCAAATCTCTATGTCAACACAATCAAAAGATACGGCCGTTTATATGTCGCATATACAAAGGGAATCAAAATATTTACTTCCCGTTGACCTAGAATCACGAAATTTGGCAAAAAAGCAAGAGATTCTAGCATTAATACAGAAAAAAAACCGTATCATTGCCGCGCACTGAGAGTTACACGCGCGGTATATATTTGTGCGGAATCCTCGGTGGGCGAGTCTGATTCGCACTTGACCGGCTTTTCCTGTTCTTCGTGTCGACGTTTCCTCCTCATATTAATTTATTTCTTTTTTAAGCTAGCTTTTATTATTTCTATTTTTAGTTTTATACCTACATATGTAATACATTAATTTACTTACCGTAGTAAAAGTGTTAAGAGTAACTTGCGCATAACGCATAGATGTCAAGCAACATTGTTTTTGAGACCTGAAAATGTAAACAAATGTCGAAAATTGGTTTTGACTTGCTAGACCTTGGTAGAATCCTGACAACTGCAGCGGTGGGACGATTTTGTAGTCTATTCGAGTTCTTGCCGTGAATTGAATTGAAGTGTTCATTATTAGCCGGCCATAATACGTTCAAATATATCCGCCGGATCTCCCAATCAATGTATGGTAGCTTTGTCCGGGTGCCCATCGGACACACCCACTATGAAGATCCGACGGACTGTCCGAACGTATTTGGCCGGCTATTATGCCCTAGTAAATGATAGAGATTCAAATCCTTTTAAACATTTGTTTTGAGAGCCATCATAAATAGTAGTTAATGCAACAGTGATGAAATAAGGGTTCTTAAAACTTAAGAGTCGCCGTTACAAAACGAGACGAAGTCGAGTTTTGTAATAATAGACCCGAGAGTTTTAAGAACCAATTATGAGCCGTTGCATACGCTAGTTTTTCTACGACAGCTAAAATAGCGAAAAAAGCTTAATCTCGAAAGCTGGCAGATTGTGGAACATGTCGTATGCCCCCTATATCAAAAAAACAGTGCTAATATATTGCATGTAAATCCATATGACCAGTGTTCTTATGGAATACCATAGACAACGTTTCAATGTATACTTTTTTAATATCGCTGTCAGTCATCTAATTGGCACATAGATTAGAAGTGCTGGAGTAGAAAAAATATATTAAGCTTAGCATAATTAGATTAGTGCCGAAGCGCACCCTAGGTAGGATCCTTCAGCCGGGAAACCGGGAAAACGCTGGGAAGAATAAAAAACTTAGCATAATAATTTATTAAGTTAGCTTCACCTGACAATGATAAAAATAATGATCTTCTGATATCGCACATCGCCTTCGTACCATAAGTTATGGTAAGCAGAATCGGCGATCCCGGCACTCTGTAACAAAAAGCTATTAAAGGATTTCTGAAGTAACATTTGAACCATACCGTGTATTCGCTAACTACAGTGAGGAGTCGTGGACTCTCACAGTGTATCTTGCTCACACCAACCAGTGCAAGCGAGAAAGTGGTAGTAAGCTCCGCAGACGGTAGTGATTACTGCCGTTGTAAACAAAGGAACTTATGTCTTTACTAGAGATGTAACGGATATCCGATAACTATCTGGTATCAAATACCTTGACCTTAAATTATATTGACTACTTTCTAATTTGATATTTTAGTTATAAATATCGTACTAATTAACTATCCGGTATTTGGCCGAATAGTAAAAATATGACCTATAGAATAGGCTAGAATCTAGCCTAATAAAATATCAAATTAGAAAGTAGTTAATAGTGTTGAAGGTCAAGGTCAGTTTCATGTTTCCAACACTTTTTTTAAAGTACAAAATTTTAAACAATATAAAATCACTGGCATTAAGTAAACAAGTTTCCCATTAAAAAAACATGCATATAACTACAATACATACGAGTGGTAAAAAACAAGTAGCAACCTGTGGTAAAAAGTTTAAAAACCCCGCACGCACGCGAATGAATTTTCTCAGTTAAAAAAAGCAGAATTCGGCAGAATATTCGGCGACCGGATATCGGGTAGTCGGCAGACATGAAAGCCGGATAACCATTATCCGGTGTCCGGCCAAATCTCCAGTTACTAGTAGAGCCGGAAGAAGAAGCTTTGAGGCACATAATGGTAACTAATAAATCTTCTCTTCTCACTTCTACCACTCTTTCATACTTCTCTTCCTTATCACTCCCTTTCTGCGATGGCAAAAAATTATGTTATTTTTTTAATTATTCTCCTAAGGCCCACTGTCCAATTTTTGGGCCAACACAATTTCGGTAACGAAACGACCCACCAGTGGCCCGTTTCTCGAAAACTTGTGTAGGTAATACAAGAGTAATACAAGCGGAAGTCTCTGTACAATTGTAAAGCATGAATTAAAACATTTATTATTTATAATACATGTTTTGATTCATGTTTTGCAGTAGGCATACTACTATATATCAATTATAAATTGAAAGAGATGTCATATACTACAAAAAAGTGACCAAGGTCCCCGGTGAGCAGGGCAGGGATTGGGCGTCTGCCGCGAAAGCAGGAGGTCGCTGATTCAATCTCAGCCCTGCTCACCGGGACCTTGGTCATTTTTTCTGTAGTACTCGTATATGACATCTCCTTCAGTTTACAACGGAAGTCTCTGTTTAACTTATTTTATTAGGCAGAGACTTCCGTTTGTATTCAAATGTTTCGAGCGATGGGCCACAGGTGATACTTTTTCGATTAAAGTTAAACCTTAATTCAGAAAATCATAAGCAACAAAATATGATTTCTTAGTTTAGGACACTGGGTCAATATTGCACTTGTTCTAAAATTGATTAGGCTTAAGTTAAATAACTGACTGCTCCAGACAGCAGCTCCGCGTAGTAGCAAAGGTTGAATATGGGTACCATGCAGGCGACAGAAGCGATGACGTTATTTGCCTTTTCTGGAGGATCTCGAGCGAACTGTAATGAGATAAAGTACTTTTATAAAATGTAAAGCATCTGTAGAATCACTCATATTATTATTTTAGTGTACAGTCAAGTGTAAAAACCCGGCCAAGAGCATTTCGGGCCATGCTCTGTGCTCAGTTATCGTCCGTCGCCATAGGCAAACTTAACCCTTAACTACCTACCTACTGTTTCTATCACACAAGCACCTACCTCCCGTCCCTAGGACGGCTAAATAATATCGCCCTTAAATATTAAATGTTATGGATCATATGGGTAATTTGAAATATAAACAACAAAATACACAAATTAAATTATTAATTAATCTAATAATAACTTCAAAAACCTGAATATTTTATATATTTTTCCTAAAACATCTGGGACCAATCCTTAATTTTATTCTAGGAATTATAGGATTTATTATAGGATTTTATCCTTTGGAAGGTGAGATCCACTAAAATTATAACTTTATATAAAGATTGAAGTAAACATTTATAATTATTCAATGATCAACAAAGCTAATTAACAATATATCATTGTGAAAAGGGCAGTATTTTGATAAAATTGCAGACCACCTAGTTAGTACTTTTCGCAGAAGTGAAAGCAGAATTTATTCGAACATTGTAGGCAAATTGGTGTTTTGGCATTCTAAACACATGTATACTGAGTTCTGCGTTTCTTCGGGTCACGGGTACAGCAGGTTTTTCGTACTTCCTACCGTTCTTCAACACCAATGTAAAGACCCGTCTCCGAGACCCCTAAGAAAAAATACGTATGCACCTACCACCCGTCTCAGAGACGGTCGGAGGCAGCAATATACTCGCCAAAACTAAACGCGTACACGACCGACCCCGGTGAGTGGTGACGCGGCACTAAGGCAGAAGGGGGAAAGGTACAAGGACATAGAGGTTTCTAGGAAGCTCACACTTAGGTCTATTACATTTTTTAAATTTGAATGAGTCTGTGAGACGGAAGGTAGGCGGTTAAGGGTTAAAACGGGTTTCAATAGATACCATGCTCATAATAGTGTTTTTTTTTTCATATTTTTGGACTTGCGATTCATAAGTTAGACCCCTCTGAGAAAAGAACTGTTTTTTTACTACTTAACTGAAATTTCCGAATATTACCAAAAATATTTACTTTATCAGAAAATAAGTTTAGCAAACCCCTATTCCTTTTCAAATAGGACCGAACGATATGTCACACATTAGGATTAACATGAAAAAAACTGACTTCCCACTGTATTGGGATATAAAACCCCCCCTTTAAAAAACCACCTTTTATTAAAATAAACACCACTTTGTTGGCATAATTGACATGTATACTCTTACCAAATTACAGCTTTCTAGTACTAACGGTCACCTAGATAGGCCGCAGACAGAAAGACATGGCGAAACTATAATAATTAAGAGTTGCTAGTTGACTATGGAACTTACTCCTACTAGGGGCCTACCATGATGTTTTAACGCGATTAAGTTTAGCTTCTTAAGAGCCCGGTATATAAATTTGACCGATTCAGCTGAACTTTTTGCCATGAGTTTTCATAGTTACAAAAACAATTTTACATGTTTTAATACAAAAATTGAAAGAACATTTCAATTTAAACGGAATAAATGAAAAACTTTTTTAAAACTGTTGTCAGATTTTAAAAATACACCATTGTCTAACAGCTGTTTTACCATTTTTCGACCCTATTGCTATTGAATATAAATACATTTTTGTTTCTTGCTCAGTCTTCTACGGAATAAATTAAACAGTTTTAATCATGTTCTGGTAGAAATACACGAACATTAGCCAAGTTTTCTGGCTAAACAGTTTTTTTTACCTAAATGAATATGCAGTTATAAACTTTAGGTAATACTCTATTCAAAAATTATAAATAGTGTATATCTATCTCTAGTGTTTCGCTCTGTTTAACGCTATAAAATGTGCGACGTTATGACATTGGCTTCATGCGTTCGGGGGCTCGCAGAGAGAGGTCATGTCGCTCCGCGCTCTGACAAAAATGAGAGACTGAGAGTGTTGAAAAACGTGTAAGTAGTGGATAATTGAGTAGCTGAGTAGCTCCTTGTATAGTTGTAATCCTTCGGTATGCCTATTTAAGAAGATAACGTGTAAATGTTGTATTTTCACGCGTTATTGTGCAAAAGACGTATCTCGCGCGTATTTGAACATACACCGGACTCTTCACTATGCTCAGTTAGTTGTATTGCAGCGAATCAAAGATCGCTTTCAAAGATGTCATAGTAAGGCCCCTGTCCTGTAACTAGGAAATTTAACAAATATGTTTTGGATCCGCTCCACTCGATCAATTGGTAAATATTAATAAATAATATATGAATAAATATTGTGAGACAACCTTACACAAATCGACCTAGTCCCACGTTAAGCTCAATAAGGCTTGTGTTGTGGATACTAGACGATGATACATATAAATACTTAAATATTTACAGAAAACATCCATAACTCAGGAACACACAAACAAACACACAAATAAACACACAAATTTATTTATTTATTTGTGATAAACACACAAATAAATGCCCTGACCAGAATTCGAACCCGGGACCTCCTGCTTCGTAGGCAGGGTTACTACCAACTAGGCTAGGAGGCCGTCAAATACTACATTATTGATACTGCAGCTCGAGTTCGCTAGAGTTATACGGTATAACACTACCGAACTCGATAACGCTTAATCACTATTAAAGTAAATTGATACAAAACTTAATATGTTAGTAGGTAATACACACGGCATGATTCAATTGCAGCAGTCCCTCGGGCGTCTTTAGTAGCAACCAGTAATGAGCGTAAATTTGTTCTACGTTAACACAATTATACCTATACATATGTACAGGCCAAAAGTGCTTTTTAATATGGTACGGAAACTAGCTATGTTGGCGGACTAATATATAAAATTTCTGTAACTTTAAAAAAGCATTTTACGACTTAATTTGTAACCAAAAAAGTCAACTTTGCATAGTATTTTTGAGAAAAAGTATATTACAATACCTAACCCATCCTTACCTTACCAACAAAACCGAAAAAACAAATAGTGACAGTAGCAAACAGCAGATTAAAGAAAACCATGCGGTTAAAAATGTCATCCAGAAGCTTAGATAACCTGCAACAATACAAGATTTCATCAACAATATTTTTTTAAATTAAATCCTAATTAATGTACAAACACCAACACCAAAGAAATACCATAGACATCGTTGTAATGCAGGTATAATTTTTTTAATATCGTTATGAATCATTTAATTGGCAGATTGAAGTGTTGGTGGTAGAAAAAAAAAAGCCGAAGAGCATTTCGGGCCATGCTCAGTGTAAAGTTCCGTTTACCGTCCGTCACAAAAAGCAAACTCAAAAAGGGTATTAATAGTATCTATTAATGCTCATAACAGTAAAAAAGGAAAATCTTTGCAGCTCTTACGACTTAACTTTACGCCGTTTTAACCGGGAAGATACGTTATTTTGCAAAAAAAAAAACAAAAAAGGCCTAACTGACCGAGTTCAAATAAAATAAATACTTTATCAAAAAATTATATTAGCCACTATTCTTTTTCAAATAACTATCCAACGATACCTAACACTTTAAGGTTGAAACGAAAAAAATAAATTACCCCCCACGGACGGACGGGCATGGCTAAACTATAAGGGTTCCTAGTTGACTACGAAACCCTAATGATAGAGGGTCATTGAAAAAGTCTTACGTTATCAATTTCTGATGTCTCTTTATCACTTCTTCGATCCTTGGTCCATCCTCATCCGATCTAACTTCGCCATTGCTCTCCCTCTCAATATGAATAGTATCATCATGTCCACTATTCAAATGAGACCGTTTACCAATATGAGCCTTATTGTTTTTATTTTCAGTGTCTCCTAAGACCGGTTTTGCGTGAAGCATTTCTTCACGTAGCAACTCGAATTCAGTTGCCAGATGGGAGCACATGGTGATCATTAGAAACTCGCCGGCGAGGTAAAGGTATACTAAATGAATCACTGTAAATAAGATGGTTAATTAATCTTGAACGGCTTGTACAAATATGGCTATTGAAATTAAACACTTTAGAACGGATTAATTGCGTTTATTAACACCATGACCCTACGTTTCGAGCCCTTTACAGCACTCGTTTTCGCAACAAAATTTTTAATAATATGCGTTTTTATATTTTAAAGTAAGTACAAAAAAAGCATATTAATATAATAAATTGTGTAATAATGTATTTAAAATTTTTCGCCGTATTTTAACAGCCTGGGGGCTCACCGCGATTACTGAAAATCTCAATTACCAAGGAAGTTGGAAACATATACAGGATGTAACAAAACAAAAATTCAAAAATTCAAATTAAAAAAAAATACTTTGTATGGAACAGCTGATAGAAAATGCACCTATCTTCATACGAAGTGAAAAATTATATTTCAAAATTCGGTTTTTTTTCTACTTGCATCGAACTCAGGGTCATTGACCTTACCAGCTCTTGAAGTATCGTTCGGGACCTTTGTTTCATCCTGTATACTTACAATTGTATGACTTGATTTTTGAGAACATATACTATGATTCATGTATGGGATACCTTGTGTTATTTTTAATCCTTTACTATATATATATATATATATACATATCTATATATGTCAAGTATTTATTTATATACGGGAGTCGTAAAACAATAAAAAAAGCTATATAAAATACTCACTACTGTACGCTTGCCAGATGTACGTCACTAGATAGATCATCCAGTTTCTTGTCGCATCAAACGGCAGGCTGCATAAAAATGGGAACAAGAGTTTGTCTTGCCCCAGCACGAAGTATCGAAAGAGAGTCACAAATAATGGCATTAGCATAAACTGCCACGTGCCTAAGATATTCATCCAGTAAAACACTGTAAAAATCAAAATATTGTGATTAACTTCTAGTAAACCCTTTGCATTTCCTGTCTTTAGACTTAAATTAATTTAACAACGAAGAGCAAAGAACATTTTTTTAAAATAAATAATAAATATTATGAGACAACCTTACACAAATCGACCTAGTCCCAAGGTAAGCTCAATAAGGCTTGTGTTGTGGGTACTAGACGACGATAAATATAATAGATAGATACATATAAATACTTAAATATATATAAAACATCCATAAGTCAGGAACAAATATTCGTGATAAACACACAAATAAATGCCCTGACCAGGATTCGAAACCGGTACCCCCTGCTTCGTAGGCAGGGTCACTACCAACTAGGCTAGGAGGCCGTTAAAATTAGTTTGCAATTAGTTTGCATTCTTGCATAATACCATGTTTAATGCTTTTATACAAGAAAACTTACGCTAAAACGGGAAATATAATAAAGGATCAACGTTATCCCTAGAAAAACGCGTTTATTCGATATAAACCGCTTTGTGCTTCTTCAGGTAGCCTGAAAAAGCACAAAGCGTATCGTAAACTGGACTTTCCCTCCCTATATGGTACTCCATCTAGTGGAGGAAAATCCAGTTTACGATCCATTTCATAGGAACATAGGTAGGTGTTTTATTTTATATGGCCAAAAATGTTTTTTTAATTAAAACAATTCTGTTTTACCTGCGTTACATAGATTCAACCTCTTAAGCATAAGCTCCTTCTTCATAAGTTGGGTTTTTGTCAAACCAGTGCTGCGCCAAATGTGTCCAAGGTCGTCAATTACTTTTTTTGCGTTTTGCAAATTTGATACGATTACTGTTCCCTTCATGGCACCTGAAAAAGCCGGAATCCTTAGCCCATAGTCTCTATATATTTCCTGTCATCTGCCGAATAAGATATCTGTCCTTATTCGTGCACAGTGAAAGATAATCATCCTGTTTTATTTTAAGCTAGTATAATTACCTTGAAAAGAACTGTTTTTTTTTCAGTGTAACTGCGATATATATTGCCTGGATATACTATAACTAGGTATCTTCTATCTATTGTGTTTGGTTCGACATTTACTTAGCCGATTTTCGTACAACAGCGTATCGTGATCATGATGCAACAACGACGATCAAACATGGCTTAGGTTGACTATGCGATTGATCGTTACCTAGCTTGAAATGATTGTCAAGCACGGTTATGCGTTTGAAGGTGCTTGACGAATATGTCGACGGTCGACAATCAGTAGATAATTTATCTACGTCTAAAAATAGCTTGTGATTCTTCAGAAATTCCTTTAATTTTCCAGTTAGGAAGAGCCCAAAAATATAAGAGTAAAATTTAAAACGTCAATTTTTCGTCTACAAATCTTGTCAGTACCTAACCTTCATCATATAGTACGTCGTCAGCTTTAGTCAAAGTCTCAAATATTGATGATATATTAAAGACATAAATATGTGTAGGTATGCTTACGACCTTAATTTCAGGTAAGTAAAATTGTGTACCGTTTTTTTAGCGACAATGATCTCTCTCCACATTAAAAAAGGTCGGAAATACAATTTTAGTTAGTTATTATGTTTTTTAAAGGAGTACAAAAAAGTAGGTACAGTATATGTACTTGTTATTTCTCTGGTTAGTCACTGTAAACTTACTAACATTATGTAACTCAAAGTACCGTGACAGAGTCGGTCGAAAGACTGTCTCCACTGAAAAGGGTCACTCAGTCACGGTGTTTTCTCGAAAACCAATGAAAATAAAAATACGTTAGATACATGAAAAGAACTATAAAAATGTCTACTTCCAACACAGTTGTTGTTTTATATAATTTCTATAATCCGAAAAATCGAGAAAATTGTGTTTCATTATCGGTAAAATAGGAGAACGGCCCGTGTACCTTTATAATATATTTTTGTTCGAAAACTCGCATTGATGCTTGTCAAGCATGCTTGATCATCTGCATACCGCTTAAGTCACCCAAACCACAGATTATAACAATTTTAGGCCGAAGACGATGATGTAATATTGTTTACTGTTATTGTGTTATTGGCCAGGGTTGTTTGTCGCCACTATTCGAGTAAACAAAATACTTAAGTCTCGCCGAAGATTGATTCATGAATACAAAATACAGTCAGACTTAGATTTGCCACTGAGACTTTAAATAAAATATAATTTATTTTGCAATAAGCGTTCTGCACTATTTTGCATGAAAAGGACCGGTCATTGTGGAAATCTTTGGGGGAGGCCTATGTCCAGCAGTGGACGTCTTTCGGCTGAAATGATGATGATGATGATGATGTGTAATATATAAATCAAGCTCTTAATGTTTGCAACATTTCTGGTATAATAAGCCGAACATTTCCAAGTATTCGATATTAAAATAATGGAAACTAAGTAGTGAATATGTAATTTATAAATTCACAACTTTTTCAAAATAATTTAAGGGCATTATTCATAAACGTACATCAAAAACAGTTAAAATAAGTGATTGTTTGTCCTTAATCCTTATCTGTCAGTTTGACATTTACCTCTGTTAGAAAGGAAGGAAACAAAATTTAATTTAAACTACAACTGGGTACAGGCCAATTAGCAACTGTAGCATTAGCACCTTGAGGATAGCAATATCCTTAAGACTTGGATCCAGGATATGTATTTCCCACAAATACCTGCGCCTGCGGCAAGGGTATGGACCAGCTGGGCCGCCATGGCGCCGACCGCTTCTACCACCACGGTACCATAAATGACTTGGTCCGAATAAGGGGGTTAATGTGTTGTTTCACGGTAAATGCATTTTACTTGTGTATTTATCAAGGATGTTTTGTGCTCCTGTACCATGGACAATTTCTCTGTACAGTCAAGTGCAAAAATACGTATCGACCAAATCGTCTCATAAATATGGTACTACGCTCTTATTACAATAGAATAAAATGCTATGGGACATATTTTGAGTAAGATGTATCCACCCATATTTTTACACTTGACTGTACCTCTCTAAGCATTTATTTAAATCTATAAATTATGCAATTA
The DNA here is from genome assembly GCA_949128165.1 of Lathronympha strigana. Taxonomy (NCBI): domain Eukaryota; kingdom Metazoa; phylum Arthropoda; class Insecta; order Lepidoptera; family Tortricidae; genus Lathronympha; species Lathronympha strigana. Next base: position 3,876,716 of record OX421914.1, read on the forward strand.
CAAGTAGTTACTATAAAAAGATCTGTTAATTACCTTGCCCTTACTCTACCATTTTATTTTAACTTTAATAAAAATAAAAATAAATATTGCTCAAAGAAATCCGCATACCTATTTCTAAACTAAATTCAATTTTATTTTCTCCTCCGATGAATTCAGTTCATTCGACTTTTATCCATAACATATACCACTTCCAAATTAGAACTCTCTCTGTCCTGGATATCTACCTCTTTCGTTTCTAAAATATCTTGATCTCTAAGCAAGATATGTACAACAGTAAAACCAGTGTCTATCTATACTGGTCTTCTCCCAGTTCCTTTGTATTCTGGCGGACATGTCTCAAAGGATATTACTTGGACACCTGAGTGCGAAGCAGATTAATTCGGTAAGGGATTGGTCCGAATACCAATCAGCTGCAGTGGTCATAAGCAGGTTAGTCAGAATTTAAATCTGAGTAGATTACATTGCTTTTGTAGATTTAGAGTGTCTGAAGCAGACGGCTTTAGAAAACCAACGTATTAAGCCATAGATAAAGAAATAACTAGATACCCAATCAGCCGAAAAAAAATGACACCGTAAAAGTGCAGCAGTTGCGACTCTTTGAAACGTGACGTTTCGTTAAGTGAAAAACAGACTTTAAACTTTTAAAGTGTATGAATTTGACACTTAATGCTTACTTCAGTAAGCTCTTTTTCGTACGAAACAATTAACGTTTGTATCATTATCAATGCAAGTTTGCTAATGTCATTCTGACCCACAGTTTTTGATGTTTTTGTTCTGCTTTGTGTGTATTTCTTTTAACAAGTCAATGTATGAAGCTGATCAAATTTTACACTGCATTTTAAATTATTTTTCCGCGATTGAAAAATCGTTTATCGTCGTAAATAGGTACTTACGACTGGTAGGGTTATTATCACCATTACCCTACACAAACGCGATTAATCCGTTCTAAAGTGTTTAATTTCCATGAATAACAATCGCGGAAACAGAAGACAATATTATATTTTACAGTTCAAAGTAGAGTCCATCTATGCTAAGTTTCTTAGATTTTGACAGCACAGACTGTGAATGTGTTAAGTAAAAGTCACAATTTTTATAGAAATTATGCGTTTTAAATTACACTAAAGTTTGATAGTTCATTTGTTTGCAAGCGCTAACGTGATTTGATGTAGTTGGAAAGTTTGTTTTTCAGTGCACTTAAAATTGCTACTTATAGGTACCAACCTAATTAATGTAAAAACGTTGATGTGATGTAGATTCAAACAAAAAGAATTTATTTATCGGTTTCTCGAAAATGTTAAAGAGGTGTTTAATATTTATGAATTAGAGAGTATTATTTACATTTAAAAGGCATTGATTATTGTAAAATTGTACCGAATTTAGATAGTAAAATAATGATTTCTAAATTATATGATGACATTATCGATATTATGCAGACTGCTGCTGCCATGAGCTGCTGTTTGGGTGCAGGTGCACGGAAAAAGGACAGACAGATCGCTGGCTGGAACTACCATGTTAGACAGAGCCATCTTATCGCTAGAACGTTTTTTAATCATTGGGTAGACTGTGGAAAGCCGCGCGCAGGTGACGTTTATAATAGCATGACAGAAAGTCGGAAAGTTTTTAAAAGTAAGTTAAAATGGTGCCAGGAAAATCAAGAGTCAATTAAAATGAATATTTTAGCTTTAAATAGGAAATGTAAAAATTTTAAAAGTTTCTGGAAAAATACTAACGCGTTAGCGTACAAGTCGAAATTGCCAATAAATATAAATAATATAAATGACCCAAAGGAAATAGCCAACCATTTTGCCCGTCACTTTAAAGTTAACTCGCCAGCTGACGCCGACAATGCGCCCGCTCCCCCCCGCCCTGCCCGGGAGACCGCCCGTCCGCCAACCGAGATGACTCAGTTTACACCAGAAGATGTTGCGAATGTCGTAAGAGGTTTTAAGAGAGGTAAGTCTCCGGGGCACGACGGGTTGAGCGTGGAACACATACTTTATGCTAGTGATGAGATGCCGAGAGTACTATCTATTTTATTTAATCTTTGTATCCAATTTAGCTTTCTCCCCGAATCGTTAATGAAAACAATAGTTGTTCCTATTGTTAAAAATAAAACTGGCGATCTGTCTGACCTAAAAAACTATAGACCGATATCCCTGGGCACAATAATTGGAAAAGTATTTGAAAGGTTGTTGCAGCCCGAACTAACGAAAAACGTAAAGTTGAATGACGCGCAGTTTGGTTTTCGTACTGGCCTATCTACCGAGTCCGCGATACTTAGTCTCAAAACGGTAGTTAACTATTACGTCAGTAAACATACATCTGTGTATGCATGTTTTCTAGATTTGAGCCGTGCCTTTGATCTAGTCAATTACGACCTACTGTGGACTAAGCTACTGGGATCAAACGTACCGGTAGACACAGTCAATGTTCTTAGGTATTGGTACGAAAACCAAACAAATAATGTGAAATGGGGCGACACCCTCTCTAGCGATTATAGGCTAGAGTGTGGCGTACGTCAAGGGGGCATAACTTCTCCGGACCTGTTTTGCCTTTATGTCAATGGTCTGATTGAGGAGCTGAGAGGTGCTGGGACGGGTTGCCATGTTGCTAATGTGTGCGTTAACAACCTGAGCTACGCCGATGATATGGTGCTTCTCAGTCCCTCAAGTCAGGGCATACAAAAACTGCTAACCATCTGCGAAGCATTCTCGAGACAGCATTATCTAAAATATAATATTTTGAAAACAGAAATGCTCGTTTTCAGGTACGGCAAAGGTCCGGAGGTAGTTCCGCCAGTTTATTTGAATGGTTCGCCGGTTCGCGTTGTAACGTCTTTCAAGTACTTAGGCCATTTTCTAACGGAGAGCCTTCGCGACGACATGGACATGGAGCGGGAGCGACGCGCGCTCGCAGTCCGCTGTAACATGTTGTCGCGAAGATTTTCCAAGTGTTCCAGGGACGTAAAGATTACTTTGTTTAGGGCATTTTGTCAGTGCTTTTACACATGCTCACTTTGGTGTAACTATACCAAACGCTCTTACAACGCGCTCCGGGTTCAGTATAACGATGCGTTCAGAATACTCATGAAACTACCGCGCTACTGCAGTGCTAAGACCATGTTTGCTGATGCGGGAGTACCTGACTTCTATGCAATCATGAGGTCCCGCATAGCTTCGGTCTGGGCAAACGTATGGCAAAACACACAGCAAAATGATATTCTGGAGCTGTTTACTGTCAACCCGAGCAATAATATCCTAAAGCACTGGATAACCGTGCACCTGGACAAAAATAGTAAATAAGTAGGTAGGTAATTAGTTTTGTTTTGTACACATATTTTAATATTTTTTAAATGTGGTGATAATTAGTGTTAGTGTTTGACTGTCTGTATTGTATCTTATTTATTGTAACTATGAGTGTATTAACTTGAAATAAAGAAATTATTATTATTATTATTATTATTATTATTTATATTTAATCTTTTAGATATAATATCTCGGGATTCGTGTAAAGTGACATGTCTTGCAATCTTGCATAATTACCAGTGTTAGTCAATTTTGTAGCAATTTTAGTGCAGCATTGTTGCATTAAAAGCATCTGTATATTATAGCTGGGATAGCTAAATTTAGTTAATTACATTTAAAATGTACCTTAATTAATTATCTCCTTATATTTGTTTTAGAAATTCCTTTATTTTTACTAAAACCCTTAGGGACCATGGAAAAACTGTGTTTTACATGTCAAAATGGTTGCCTACTAAATAAAGCACAATGTTACAGTTTTATTTTTAAAAACGTAAAGGCAATATTATGCATAAATGTACAATACGCTTGGTGAACACAATATTGGAAATTATTAAATTACCCAAGGGTTTTAATTTAAATATATTAAAGTCTACAGAGTTGTATTATTCAGTTTACAATTTTGATATTAAAAACCGCTGCACGCTCTTATATGAGTAAGATCTAATGTTTTTTTTTTTGAGAAACAAATAAAAATCACTTTAAATATCTATTAGGCTAGACATCTAAAAAAATCTTTTTAGTTCGTCACTTCTACCGTGGGTGGTCCATAATAGAAGTAGTAAATTGAATCGTAGGTTGTACCTACTCCTGCTGCCATAACTTCACTTCACTGACATTTTCTATATAAAAATGTCAGCCCCTTATATTTTTCTGCATATTATTTTGGTAGAGGGGAATAGTACGATGTCCTCTTTTTGGATTGAACTTAATACACTCGAGAGCAAAAGATTCGGGTCAACAACATTTTTTTTAATAACTCGTAAACAAAAAGAGCCAGCGTATTTAAACGTAGGCAATTTTATATTACGTAAATACACTACATGTCCTAATTATAGTTTATTTATTTTGTATAAAACGATTATATAAAAACGGCGTCATTTTGCTTGCAAAGTGAAAATTGAAGATAGTGAAGTTTGAAATGACACTTCTTTTAAATAGATTTTATATAGATTTTATATAATAGACAGTTGCAAAACATAAAAATTCTACATTGTAAAACAACCGTATAATTTGTTTTTTCATGCCATTGCTTCACGTCAATCAATAAGTTTTTATACATGAAGTTACGGACAATTTGATTCTCAATGATTAATTTATTTTAATAAGCTAGTTGTAATCGTATTAAAGATAATACAAGTAAATCATAGTGACCCAGAATTTTTGCTCTCGACTGTATTACAAACTTACCTTGCATGGACACTACCACAATAGGCAACACATTTGCTAATTCATAAAATCCCAATTCCCCATTAAAAACTTTTTTGCAACTTACAACCAATGAAAAATAAAAAGATACACAAAGTATAACCAACACAAAAGATCGTAATGTTCCCCGAATGGTTTTAGTCTCGTTGTATATCGAAATATTTGTCCTGGCCAACAAATCAAAGGTAACTGCGAAAGGTTTTGAGAACTCTGAAGTAAAATCTTTTAAATGCTCCATTACGTGGTAAGACGTTAACAGTGTTAGTAAAAAGTTGATGTTTGGCTTGTTGAGCTAATGCCACTGTTTTTATATTATAAAACGAAGGCAACATTATAAATGCATTAAGACACTTCACACAGAATTAGAAAGTAAATAAACATATTGGACATTTGCACTGGCAAATACAACTTTGCAATAAAATAACAAGACTTGGTGTCCTATAATTTGCTGCCCTTTCTCTTTGTGAAGTAGATTTTGTTAAATTATACGATAGCCACTCTTTTATTAGTAACAATGCACTTATTCAGCATATATTTACATTGACCACAGCGCAATTTGAAAAGAGTTTTCGAACGAACCAGTGCGCTCCTTGTATATCGATCCCATCAGCATAATATAAGTACGCTCAAGATGTACTGACAGTGAGTTGACGCATACTTTAGCGAGTATATTATTATACCGGGTGTGGCTCATAAAAGGAGCAATAAATTGAATCGTTTACTCCTCATACCTAGCAAATTTTTATCATCAAGATGTCTTCACCCGCACGCAGTGCGGTGCAGCACTCTTCCAGCGTTGCTTGTAAATTTTGAAAGACTTTCGTAAGTAGTTGCGGAAAAGAATATTCATCGGATTTCTTGGCGAATATTTTACTTTAATTCTGTTCTGGTTGCTGGATTATTGGAGTATATTTGACTCTTCAAGTAACCCCACAAGTTGGAGTTAGGTCTGGGCTCCTGGGAGGACAAACAACATCACCCCACCTTGATATCATTTTTTTAGGAAACATTTCATGGTAAAACTTCCAGGGTCACGTTACTTGTAGGGCAGGTCAGGAGGCCCCATCTTGCTGAAACCATGTCTTGTTGTTATAGCCATACGATTCGTAAAGTTTTGGAGCCAGCAAATCTCTGAACATTGAGATGTAACGGTCCGAATTAACGGTCACCATTCGGCTCTTCCTTCCCTCTCGTTTGCTCTCACCCATTCGATGTTTCCAGTAGCACGCACAGACTGTGCACGTCCTTCACGCCGAGATTTAAATTTCAAATCTGACTTACTGTTGCTTAATTAAATTTGTGCTTGGACACTCACGATTATTGCGTAATCCTGGTAGTTAGTTAGTTAGTTAGTTTCTCTGGGCTTTTTTCCGCAACTCGACATCCATTGTGCCTTTTTTGCGTGTTAACGAGGTAGCCCTATTCCAACCACCCCAGCTCCTCAACGAAACCAAGCATCGGTTTTAGGTTGCTAAATGCCTCCTTGAGTGTTATTGGAGTCCCCAAATACTTACTCCTGTATTCTTCTACCTGTTTGCATTCTAGGAGAATATGTTTTGCTGTTTCCTCATTTTCCATGCAGGCTCTGCATATGGGGCTATCTGTTATACCCATATTATATAGGTGTTTGTTTAGTGTATTGTGTCCTGTGATTAGCCCTACTATTTTCCGGAGTTGGTGTCTGGGTGTCCTGAGTAGGGTTTTTGTGAACTTTTGGTTTAACTCTGGTAAAACTTCTTTGGTTTGTCTACATGTCACCAGGTTGTCCCAGTATTTGTTGTGAAGGTGTCTGTGATATTGATTTAGTTGATTTTGTATGTGCGATAAAGGTAGTGGTATGATAGGTTCCGGTCCGTATGTCGGTGTCTCTGACCCTCTCCTTGCCAGTTCATCCGCTGCATCGTTTCCTCTTGAGCCACTGTGTCCTTTTATCCATTGTACGGTTACCTTGTTTCCTTCCTCACTCACCTCCGTTAGGCTGTTGTGACATTCGAGTGTGAGTTGCGACGTATGTTTATCACTAAGTAAGTAAACGGCCTCCTAGCCTAGTCGGTAGTGACCCTGCCTACGAAGCAGGAGGTCCCGGGTTCGAATCCTGGTCAGGGCATTTATTTGTGTGTTTATCACGAATATTTGTTCCTGAGTTATGGATGTTTTCTATGTATTTAAGTATTTATATGTATCTATCTATTATATATATCGTCGTCTAGTACCCACATCACAAGCCTTATTGAGCTTACCGTGGGACTAGGTCGATTTGTGTAAAATTGTCCCACAATATTTATTTATTATTTATTTATTAAGTAGCGCTTGTAGTACCGATTTACTGTCTGACAGTATTAGTATATTTTCATTTTTCGTTTGCCGTCGCTTTACTGCTTTGCAAGCTTCTATTATTCCAACACATTCCGTTTGGAATACTGTGTTGTATTTTCCTAGGGGTTTTGAGATGTGTATGTTTAGGTCTTCTGAGAAGACACCACATCCGGTTCCTGTATTTGTTTTTGAGCCATCCGTGAATATTCTGAGGTTTGTTTGATTTAATCCTTCCTTTTGGTCCTCCATTAACGATATGGCATAGTCTTTCCAGAATATCATTGTTTTTGGTATTTTGTCAACCGGTGCTTCCAGCATTGGCATATTGGAGATCATGTTGTCATAGATTTTCTTGTGTGTCGAGCTGAGGTTTGACCACAAGTTTAGGTTTTTCAGTCTAAGCGCCGTGGCTGCCGCTTCCTTCTGTATGTAAATGTGTAATGGTAGGAGTCCTAGCATTATTTCTAGTGCTGCAGTCGGAGTGGTTCTCATGCAGCCTGTAGTTGCCACACATGCTAGTCTTTGTGTTTTGTTTAGTTTGTCTATTGCAGTAGTTTGTTGTGTGCGAGGCCACCACACAACCGCGCCATAACTGATCATTGGCATTATTACCATTTTGTATAGCCACAGTATGATATGAGTAATCCTGGTAATACAATTGCGTAATCGAAAATTACAGACGAAACACCGACGAACGATTATTTAAAAAAAGGCTCGGATGCAAAACGCTCCCGGTTCTCCCGTGTAAGACGCCATTTTGAAGAATAAGTCCTTTTTTTCTGTTAAATGACATAAAATATTGGCATATTATGCCAATATTTTACAATTAACAAAAGAGGTCTAGATGAAAAGAGAATTTATCACTGATTCAGGATGAGAAGTATAAATATATTTTTACTGTATATAAAAACAGTTGTTACTCGTATTATTTTAAATTATATAGGATTTAATAGATATAACCAACATTTAACTTTTAATTTAATATTGTCTTCTGTTACCGCGATTGTTATTAATTGAAATTAAACACTTTAGAACAGATTAACATTTTTTACAAAACTTTTGACATAATTTGATTCCGTATAACACTGGGTGGATAAAATTGACAATCGGTATATCAATTACTTAATATAATGTAATATTGTCTTCTGTTATCGCGATTGTTGTGGAATGCGAATTCTCCCCGTCAATCAAAAAAGTTTGCACAAGTAACTTTTTTGATTGACGGAGGAGAATTGGCATTCCCTCAGTCATCATATTAACCCTGTGAAAACGAGTGCTGTAAAGGGCTCGAAACGTAGGGTCATGTTGTTAATAAACGCGTTTTCGTAGAAATCGCGAAACATCTGGTTGATGTTACTAGTGACCGAAGAGCTGGAGGCTTCCTCGCACAACGTATCAGCATTGCGATACAACGAGGAAATGCCGCCGGCATCCTAGGTACAATGCCTCAAGGACCTATTTTAGATTTAAGGTAGGTAGAGGTAGGTAGCTAGGTAAGTAACACTTACTGTATATATTTTAAAAATTAAAATTTTGTTTATTGATACGTGATTTAAGCATGTCCCAGATAGTCATGTATGTACACAGACATTCGTTCGGTTGTCCTAATTACAACACACGCGTCACGTTTCATGTCACAGTGGACAGCCGTTTGCAATGCGTATTTCCGAACCTAGTTTAGGCTCGGTGTGACTTGTTTGTGCATGTTGTGGTTTGGAAAGGAATAATTTTGTTTCTATTTCGGTTTCGTTATTCGTTTGTTTTCCATTGGCTTTCATTCTTTATAAATTGAAAGAGATGTCATATACTACAGAAAAAAGTGACCAAGGCCCCCAGTGAGCAGGGCTGGGATCGAACCCAGCGACCTCGACCTGCTTTCGCGGCAGACGCCCTAACCACTGGGCTACCCGATCACGGCAGCCAGAGTCCGAAATTCATTCAATTTCATTCTTTATTTATGAAATGGTCACTGAAAAGATGGTAAGATGGAATGGTAACAGAAAATATCTTTATATACAATATTATTGTACCTAGAGCAAAATATCACGCAGATATTTAGTGGCGAATATTTTCGAACTGCGCCGGTTCATGATCGCGTCACATATATTATGTAGGTATAGTTAAAAATGTTTGAGTTGAACATAAATTGCAAAAATGTCATTACAATTCAAACTATCTTGCTTAGAAATTAAGGTTGATTTTTTAATATGCCATATGGTTAATTTTTTCTGTTTAGATAATTCCTTCCCTATCTACAATTTGTTTTTTTCCGAGCCGCGCCGTATCGCATCGCCATCGCATGCATGCCTACGAACATCGAAAATTAGCATAGACGGGAAAACCTCTTTGTCACTCCAATATGCAAGTGTGTCAGAGATGGAGATACAAATCCACAATCTTTCGATTTTCACGGTAAAGATCTAGTTGGCCCACGTAGAATACTGTGTAACAGCCTTAGTATAATAAAAACACTAGAAGGTACATTCTGGCCAACGCAGTGAAGCCATTTCAATCGTAAAAAATCTCAATTTGCATATATTATCCTATAGCTATTTCATTCGATTATTATTATAGGGAAAGAGATGAAGACAACCTACTTTCGGCTTTACTTTTTAACGCGTTGACTTTATGGAACTACGTTTTCTATGGTAACAGAAATGTACGTCGATACCAATCTCCTGTTACTCCATATTAACCCGCTCCTAGTCCAATTTTGCACCAAACTCCGACCTGCGGCTACACACAAGGCATTTGCGTAAGGAATTTCATAGCTAATTAGGTAAGTTTAGAAGAATCTTGAACATTACAGCTATTGCCCCGGCTTCCTGTGCATTGAACTAAGCATAAGCCCACACCAATTATGTCTATATTATTAGGTACGAGTACATACTATGTGAAGGAGGATGCGTTGTATGGGGAGCCCAACTTTTTGCTACATACTAGTATGATTCCCTTACTTTCAGCTCTTTGACCTGTTAATTATTATGTGTTCGTCATTGTTTCCCACTACCATCAGGTTATCTAAAAGAGATCGCTCTTTAGCGATAAGACTATCTATAGTTACCTATGCTTTACCTACGCAGTTTGTGTTCGTCAGAATCTTGTTTTAATATTTTAAAACGTTCTGTCCGTGAGCGTGCGAATAGTGAGTTTTAATGAGATAATCCATAGTAAAAATACTGTCTAATGATAAATAGGTAAATCGTACATTTAGGGAAATAATATTTCTTACGAACTTTTCTTATCTGCCAAACGCCAACAAGTGTGTGTGTGTGTGTGTGTGTGTGTGTGTGTGTGTGTGTGTGTGTGTGTGTGTTGGCAGTTTGCTGCATTCCCACATCGAAAAAAAGAGTTGTCGTTGAGATATTCTTTCTTAGTTTTCTTCTTTTACATTCTTACTTTGTTAACACCATAATTATGTCACAACATATTTGTTGTAACATTGTTGGTCACAACCAACAATTATTATCTTTCAATTTTTATTTTTATAGTCATCAAAAAGCTCTCGTCAAAAGATCTTAAATATGTTAAGGCTGTTATAAAAAAGCATCTTCGACTCTAGAAATATGTCGACAGTGGAAATTTCAAATGTCGTGTTTCCAATCCTTTAACATGTCCCTTACGACATGTGAAATTTCCATTATCGATATGATTACCTACTTCAAGCTAACTTTTTTATTGTCAGCCAAGAATTCGATTCGATAAAAAATTAAGGCAAGCTTGTGCTGAGAAATTTGTAACGTAATTTAATTTAAAAGTTCGCAGATAATACGTTATATTTATTTTTAATTTATTTTAATTAAAACCCCTACGAGGAATAATAAGTAACTAGATTAAATTGTTTCACATTTTAATCGTAATTATAGAATCAAAACGCATTATAACGAGAACAGAACAATGTTTTCATAGCAAATGTATTTAACATATAGACTATGATACCTACATGAGATATAACCAATCGACTGACAAACAGACTTATAGTCGACGCTTGTTAGTTGTGATTTTGAATTGAAAATTGGTTTAAACTTCCTACAATTAAGTGGACGCGCTGCTATACTAATCCGTAGTGAGTATGTCCGTCGGGCATCCTCCAGACAAATTAACCATTCATTGATTGGTAGATCCAGCGGATATTCCCTAGGCTAATATGCTCTGTCTAGTAGTTGTGGAGTTCTGTGTTTGACATAGGTATATCGAACATGACGCCGCTCGACGGTTAGTTAAATGTTACAGTTTTGCCACTAATTTATCAAGGAGTTGACGAGTGCCATCACGTTTCCCGCTGCTGCAATGTCGCAACACCAAAGCCGCTGCAGTCGGAAGGTTACCTTAACAATTAGGGGTTAACCCCGAACGAGAACTAGCGACCTCTGTACTATACCTTGGCAATCCCTTGACAAAAATCTATTTATGTCATCTAACTACCTACTTGCCAAAATTCCCGACGATCCGACTAATGGTACTCGAGTTAGCATCGCACATACGTACATACATATAACGGATAGTCCAAGTAGACTGGTAGAACTCACTTTGCTTCGATCGCTCGTTCGATGATTGACATCCGTAAAATAACATTTCACACTCCCGTATTGGAAGTATCTACAATATACAGAACAATTTTAACGGAAACGACATAAATTACGAGCAAAAGCGTTGACATGACAAAAACTAACCCAATTAATTAACAAATACATCCCTCTTTTAACGCAAATGTAGATTTAACCCTCATATTTTCCGGAAAAATCAAAAGCATTCAACAGCTAGGTGAATATTGATTCAGAACAGCCAGCTAAAGAAGAGACATCATTTTGCAGTGTTGTCTATTGTTTCTGCAATTTTTTAAAGTCTTTCTGGCAGGGGCGGGGTTAAGTTATGCTGGCCGTTATTGTAATATTGCAGCAAGGAAATAAAAACAAGAACAACACCGCGAGAGGAGGGTTAGTACTTAGTGTGAGCGACGCTGATTTTGTGATATTTAATTTTTATTATGTTGACGTGAAAATGTTTGGTGTTGAGAGTTGCGTTGGCCCTTTATTGAGTTCATAAAATGGCAAAAGTTTATAAACAATCACATTTTATATTGTTTAAAGCACATTTCGTAGGATATTCGTAATAAAGTTGATTACAACAGTAACAAGGCGTGTAGAAATAACTAAAGGGAAATATAATTGCCCTTTGTTTGAATCTTAAACAATTGTCAAATAAAATTCCACAAAAGTAAATTATTTCCAAAAATAAACGTCACAAGAGTTTAACAAACTTTGCCGCCGAGTTTTTCTTAAAAGATTTCTGTTTTATCTTAAATATACTGTTCATGTTAAGTAGGATTGATTTTACAACATTTTTACCTCACTATCGCGAGGAAAATAAAAACTACATACTTTTACAAATTTCATCCAAATTTAAGTTATGCTACCAGTTAACTTGAAGAAACCATTAAAAACGCAAGGTCAAATTAATTTGCCCGCGGGGATAAAGTTCGTTTTTCCTGGCTTATATTAAAGGATAAAAGAGCTAGTGAGTTGAAAAGTATTTTCCGTTCATACCTTTCTAAAAACTTGTACAATTCAACATTCTCAATTTGCAACCAATCGATTCATAGGAAAATAAAATAAGCTTAAAACTCCATAACCTCACAACTTGCGCCCACTGCAGCATTGTTGCGATGTATTCAAATGAAATCCGTGACTCCGTACCATACATCTCTTTTTCTGCATGCATCGGGCAAAATGTAGGATTAAACTCTAGGTATCTTGTGAATGCGAGCTTTGTTTCAAAGTTTTTAGAGAATAATATTGTTGTTGTAGTTTCAACGAAAGGTTTTTCTTTTAAGATTTCTGTTTTGTTTCAAACATACAGTTGATGTTAAGTAATACTGATGTTTACTTAGATATAAAGCAAATCTACGGTATTTGAAAAATGAATTATTAAGTACAAGTGAAAATTTCGCCGACTAACTTTTACTTACTATTAGTGGCCTTATGATACAGTGATTATTTATTAACAATAAACAATCATATTAATGTTTTCGTGGCTATTGGTGGCTGGGCGGCAACGCTGTGTTATGTATTATTGGGTAATTTCTGCTTTGCTGTGCAGCAGCAGACTAACCCTTCGGAATTATCATTAATAATAAAATAAGTGTCATGCAGATGGCTCCATAAAACTAAAGGTTTCGTCAGACTGGCGCGTGGCGTGAGTTGGGCGCGAAGCGCGCGCGTCCCGCGTGTGGCGCGTGGTACGACCGCCGCGCAGCGCGCTCAGCGCGGGTAGCGAGCGGGTTATGCGGGTGGCGGCCCCCTCGCGCGACGCGCGCGTGACCCGCACCCCGCACGTGAGGAGCGCGAGCGCGATGAAAGCGGGCCGCGCGCTTCGCGCCCCGCTCACACCACGCGCCAGTCTGACGAAGCCTTATGCGCCACGTTGCTTGGTCTAAATAGTATGACTATTATAAAAATAGAAGGTGCCTAACTATCACAGATTATGTAATAGTTCTTAGGAACAGATATGTGTCTCTCATACAAATGCCGAATACAAACCGTTTGGAACACTACGCAAAAACAATTGACACTCGCCTCTCGCACAACGGGATAGCTTTTGCTACGATTAGAATAGTACATTGTGATACACGTGTGCTATGATGGTCATTTACACGAGGCGGTATTGTGCGCGCGAGCTGAAAGCGAGTGCGCAATAAGGAAGCCGATGTGTAAAATGACCATGCACACACGTTTCATACGACATTTTTCAACACACTTGTAAGTAAAAATCAAAATTTAAGTCGAGTGTATTAACTTTAGTTAAATACGTTAACTTAATTGTCAGAATCATGTCAGAATGCCTACATGGTAATTAGCATATGAGTTTCACTAACCTTTATTGACTACTTGAAGCTTCTTGCGATGCCTTTTCGACGTCGGTTGATGACAATATTTTACATTTTCAACTAATAAATCTCGAAGCTAAGGCCCAAACGTCACAAATAAGTAGGTATATTTATCACTACTAAGTACAACGAAATTTTCATGATAGCACCCGCGTTTTGTAGTTTCAGAGGAGCCTAATCCACATATTGTTATAGTTTTACTTCTAATTCTCTTATAGTTGCATTTTATCATAATAATAAAGCGAGAAAACAATCAAAAATGTTTTACGTAAATAAGTTACCGCGGCGCGCCATTGGTGTGTTTTTTTCGAATCGCGTTGCGCGCGTAAATTTGAGGCAAAGGCCCGCCAAACAGCCAAAATAAAAAATGAAATTATTTATGTTTGAAGCACAAATTATCGTGAATTTTGAATAATTTAATACAATTTCACGTATATTGTATATTCAATAACTCAGAAGGTTTCAATCCATGTATTCAACTAAATACGGAGATATTGTTTTTTAAGGCATAAGTTATTATGCGGCTAATAACAGTGTACTTTATATGAAAAAAAAAAACTTTCTAATCCGACAAAATTTTATAGTATTATCTGTGTACGTAACTTAGTCTCGTAGGGTACAATCTTAATGTGATGGGGTTAATTCTGATTACAACACTAGTTCAATAATATAATGAAAAAGCACGCGTGTTTAATATCTAGGATTATGAGCCTAAAAGCGGTACGATAAGAACCTCGTTACGAGCAAGTGTGTTGAAAATATTATTTTGATACTGGAGGCGGCGTGCGCCAGCAGGTGCCAGATGTGACGGCAGCTCGCGAGTCGGATCCGACACACAAGACAAAAAACGATCAATTTAAATCCGCGCGGAGAGGTCGAGGATAACAACAAGCTGCTCACAAAATGGTTATTTAGAACAAACATTAAACATGTTCCATTTAGTCATGAACCTACAGTCTACATCAGATATATCGTAGCTGTCAAGGCGCTCACAAATATCTGAGCACGACTGTATTGTCAGCGCGTTAGAGTGCTTGTTCAGTATTTTTGGATACCTCGGGCGCTCCGTTATATCTGATGACGTACCTCATTTTAAATGGGTGACGTCATCATCTACAATAAATTAATTAATTTTTACAATTAACTAAGCCATTCCAGTAGCAATTATTTAGATTAACAACAAACAAATTACTTCGCTTCACTGCCATTTGTAAAAATTGCAGCTCAACACACTACTTTAATAAAGAGCGCATTTTCAAAGAGGCGCGATGAATTTAAAGTTTACACATTAGTCGCTTTTGGTTATAATTGACTTATAAATTACAGCTGTAAAATGTATGAGCTAGTACATCTAGTCTTTTGTTCTCAGAGTTCTCGTTACCGCACTCGTGCGTATCAAATTCAATTTCAATTCGATTCCGAATCGTAATTTAATAAACTATGCCTTTTGTGTTCTGAAATTAATTTGGATTGAAATGTAACGTGATATTTATTTTGATAATTGTTAGTAATAGTTTTACAATTTAGCTGGTATTTTACTAATGGAATCACAACGTAGTAATTAAATTTTGTAAATAAATACAAAACAGGGCTTAATCGCGTATGAAATTGAAAATTAAATCTGAACTATTTACGAAATTAGTAACGTCTGAGAATGGTAAAAGTTTAAATTAGTGTTAATAGTTGTACATTTATAATTGTCCTAGTTTTTAGCAAAATGTGCAGTCATCTGCAATAGTATCTTCCGCCATCATAATGTCTGATCCAATCTTATTTGTACAGCCATAAGAGCGTGTACATAATTATTGCGGCCTTCTTAGCACATTTACTATTGTCGGTATCCTGCCTTTTCTCCAAATTTCATTGTGCCGAATATCACTTTGGCAACCAACTTTTCGCAGATGATTGGCATACCAACATTTATGTTTTTTTTTTTCGAATTATTTTTAATAACTTTCATTTGACCGAATTTTCATTTGCCAACTAGGTTAGGTTAGGTTCGATTATGATAATAGGCAAAAGATACGTCTGCGACACGTTACAGTTGGCAAGTCCAGGGGCCTTACCATGACGTCTTAACGCGATTCAGTTCAGGTTCAGTTTAGGCACAGTTGTATGGAAGCGACTCACAACGAAAATAATATTACTTTGCTATTCCGCCAAACGTGCTAGTCTATTAGTGCCAACCCGTTATACCTACTTGCGTATTTTTTGCATGCAATTAATGTTCAAAAACTAAATACGCAGTGAAAGTGAAGTGAAGTTTGATTCACTTGTCGGACGCCAGTACGACAAGATCTCCTGTATCTCCTGAGGATGCCTCGTAGAGAGGCGAAACACGTGTCGAGTTTTGTATTACTGGTGGTGTGTGTTGTATCTATTTGCGTATTTATTTTTTGCGGCGGGAGGGTGGGAACATTAATTGCATGCACAAAATACGCAAGTAGGTATAACGGGTTGGCACTAATAGACTAGCACGTTTCGCGGAATAGAAAAGTAATATTATTTTCGTTGTTAATATGGAATTCCGCAAAGTAACGCCTGATTCAATAAATTATTTGGAAGCGACTCAGTTTAGGTCTTCAACTGAATCGCGTCAAGACGTCATGGTAAGGCCCCTGATCTTTCGGCGGAAAGAAAATCTGCGATTCTGTTGGTTGGGAAGTGGTATTCGGCATAATTATTTTCGGCGATTATCTAGAGAACCACTTGTCACATGTTGATAAGTTTCATTTATGAACGAATTATTAAAAAAACAAGTATCGTGTAAGCATCTGTTAAATTTTATAAATGGGGACGGTTATAGTAAAAGAAAGTATGGCATGGATTTTACTCGTAAAATAATATAAGAAAACGTACGGAGTAAGTTATTGGACCGGTTTTTGTGAAGATCATTGAGATAATAATGATGTAATATATCAGTAAAATCTGAGCTGTCACCCCATATTACGTAATAATATATCCTCTATGTATATATTTATTTATACATATAAGTATGTAAATAGTCGCCCATAGTTAGTTGCAGCTTTGCTTAGTTTGGGAATAGGTCTATTTCGAAATACTTGTTTATTTATTATATTGCACGAAATATTTATTAACTTATTATTAGTAAGAAATTCCTTTTATTCGTTCTTTTTTGATGAAAATAATATTTTCAAAGAGGGACGATGATAATATACTCTGATTAACTCTGAGCTCCGCGACGGGCACTTGCGCTTATTTCGAGTTCTTGGCAATCCGGGGACGAGAGTGATTAATCTTCGTTCTCACACGCACCAGTTAAGAGGGACAGTGACAAAAAACCTTGATCTTTGTATGAGCATCTGTGACTATGTTACAGCGTTTTTTCATTTATTTAATCTTTATTGCACAAAAGAAAAAGTTATCGTAAAAAGGTGGACTAAATGCCATAGGGCATTCTCTACCAGTCAACCTTAGGGCAAAACAGAAAAGATTGGTAGGCGGTGCGTCTTACAATTTTTTTTATGTGTATACGCTTTTTTGTGTCACGTCATTTAGAAATATCGCAAAATAACTCTGCACTAGTGTAAAAATATGAAACTACGTTTTTTGGAATTCATTTCTTCAACAAAAAGGTACTATTAGATATTTAAATGGTAGACAAAACATATGCTTGGAGTTGCGTAAGGGGTTCCGAAAAAAATACTGTCGATTTTTGGTATCCCTTATAACGTTCCCCGATTTTGAAAATCCTGACACTATCAAAACTTTGATCATCAAAATTCCGCACAAATATTTCAAATTTTGAATAAATAAAAACTCATTTCCAAAATTACGAATAACAAAACGTAAAATAAATAACGAATCAAGTAACGAATCAATCAGTTATTAGTTTATTAGAAATGGTATAACGTTAATCGAAATTTTCATAGTAAATAAATAAAAATAAATAAATATTTGGGGACGATCACACACAGATAGACCTAGTTCCACACTAAACAAAGCTTGTACTATGGGTACTAGGCGACGATAGGTATATATACTTATATTATATCTATAGATAAATACATACATATTTAAAATCTTGAAAATAAACACATAAATTAAGGTCAAAAATAGATTAGACTAATTCAAAAATCGTTAAATGTGGTCTTATACACTGCGTCTCTGCGTCATACAGACGTAAGAAAATTATATTGGTAATTCATTAGACATTGGCATATACATTATAATTACTATTTAAAACGAGACGTTTACTATGTATATGAGGATAGTTCTAGACGGTTGGACAGATGGTGTGCAGATCCGCGGAAAGAAAATATCCAACCTTCGATATGCTGACGACACGAGCCTACTCGCTACTAGTGCGGAAAACATCGCCGATCTGATTCGACGTGTTGAAAACGTGAGCCTACGCTTTGGGTTGAAACTGAATCGCCAGAAGACCAAAATAATGATTGTAGACAAATCACTTGACCAAGGAAGCCAAGCTCAGAGAGAGAACTGTGAAATTGTCCAATCTTATAATTACTTAGGGTCACTAGTAGTCAACACTGGAGGTTCAGAAGAAGAGATCAAGCGTCGGATCGTCGTAACAAGGTCGGCCATGGAGCGCATGAAGAAAGTCTGGAAGAACCATAACATCACTCGTACCACCAAAGTAAGATTGGTGAGATCGCTTATATTTCCAATATTCCTTTATGCAGCGGAAACATGGACAGTGAAAGAAAGAGAACGACAACGGATAGATGCATTGGAAATGTGGTGTTGGAGACGAATGCTTCGAATATCATGGACTCAACGTCGTACCAACGTCTCAATTCTTAATTAACTAGAGATTAAGGAAAGGCTGTCTGCCGTCGTACAGAGGAAAATCCTCACCTACTTCAGACATGTTTCTCGCAGAGGTCCAGATTCGGTGGAAAGACTGGTCGTGCAGGGCCGAGTCAATGGTTCTAGATCGCGAGGCCGTTCGCCAATGCGATGGACGGATCAGATTAAGGCACTAACAAGTGCCTCCATCAACGAATGTGCTCACAAAGCTCAGGTCAGGGGGAATCGGAGAAGAATTGTGCAACGTGCCACCACCAAACCGCATGGATGATCACGACAGCTCTGTTAAGAGCTGTCGCCTAAGAAGAAGAACCATGTTTATAAGTAGACATTAAGTTTTACACAAAACCATGAACTCAATTCCGAAAACAACTGAAGAAAATAACATTTTAGTAAATTAGCCGACATTAGAATGCTTTGAAATTAATATTAACTCCATGACTCTACGTTTAGAGCCCTTTACAGCACTCATCCTGTAAAAACCCTGTGAAAACGAGTGCTGTAAAGGGCTCGAAACGTAGGGTCATGGTGTTAGTAAACGCGATTAATCCGTTCTAAAGTGTTTAATTCAATGAATAACAATCGCGGTAACAGAAGACAATATTGGAATGTTTGTCTGTGGAGCGACCAAAATCGGGTGCAGTATAAGTGACCATATTATCTCCACTAAATTGATTAGAGTATAATAATATTAATATTATAAAGTACAGATTATTTTTATTGCACCCTTCAAACAACACAGAAACAGCAAATGAAAGTAAATGACATAAAAATGTCCATGATGTAATAATAGATGAAAGCATAATGGCCATCTTCAGTTTCCGCTATACCAACGGCTCAGGTCAGAGAGATCTGCATAACGGAGAGCTGCGAAACTCGAAGTGACAGGTTAAAGGACCGAAATTCAAATAACACGTCCTGGGGCCTACCATGACGTCGTAACGCGATTAAGTTGACGACCTAAACTGAGTCGTTTTCATACAACTGAGCCTAAACGGAACCTAAAGTGAACCCCAAAAGTGGCCCCAGGGGCCTTACCATGACGTCTTAACGCGATTCAGTTTAGGACCTAAACTACGTCGCTGCAATACAACTGGGGCCTTAGCATGACGTCTTAACGCAATTCAGTTTAGGTTCTTAACTGTGCTCAGTTGCCTTACCATGACGTCTTAACGCGATTCAGTTTAGGTTCTTAATTGTGCTCAGTTGCCTTACCATACCCGAGCGAACCCGAAGTGATAGCACGTAGTTAAATCTCAGTCCTAAGTTTAATTCGAATTAGTGCGAAAAAATGACGATATCGCTACCCAAAGTCATTTATATTGAAATATAAGACTTCAGTATTAAAATGTGATAAATTATTGTCGGTTTACAGTGTTATTTTAGTGGAAAAAAGTGAAAAACTATTTAACCGTTTCAATTTATCATTTCAAAGCAAATTAGTGACATCCCCGAACGCGGTCGTTAACCCCACACGCACCAATAGCAGCTGGACCGAACACCAATCGGCTGCTCTGATTGGTCTAGCGCCCCGATCGGCCGCAACATATCTACGCACACTTCAATAGGTACCTACCAACTAAGATAAATATGAATTGCCTGGGTTGTGAAGATATTATCGAAATCCATGGCGAACGATTAAGTTGTACCACCTGCCCAGGGCACTACCATTACGATTGCCTCGGCATGACCATAGAATTTTATAAGAACCATAAATTAGAGTTAGAGCGGTCATGGCAATGCCCCTCGTGCCAAAACGTAACTCGTCGCATACGAAATGATAATACACCTGCGCGGAACCTCAACTCTTTTCATTTAGAAGACACGAATATGTCCGTTGACCTGCACCAATCTTCAACACTAAGTGACGAAAACCATAGTCATCATGAATCATCTCCCATACCAGAAAACACAATACAGACTCAGAATATAACAACAAACCTCATCACCTTCGAAAGCTTCAGCGCACTACTTGACCAAAAGTTAAAGAAAAATAAAGAAGATATTATCACAGAGTTTAGAAATACTGTACAGCGCGAAATAAAAAAAGCAATAAGAATCCTGAATGAAGACTTAACAAAAACCATAGAAAAAATAAATTCAGACCAGAAACAAATTAAATCTGATCTTTCGGGAATCCACCATAAAATTGAACATCTTGAGAACGAAAATATGCAGTTAAAAACGGAATTACAAGAACTACACAAACAAATAAATAACATAAATATGAATAAAAATGAAGACCACAGTAAAAAAATTGTGCTGTATGGCCTCAAAGAATATAACGGAGAAAACAACTACGACTTGCATGATCGCCTTATCTACTTATTCCAAGACATACTAAATATTAACCTAACTGGCTATATTGAAGATCAAACCCGTCTAGGCCGAAATGCCAGGGCACATAACAGACCCCTTGTAATCGAGCTTATAAGTAAGAAAATGAAAAAATATATTTTAGACCACTCCCGATTCTTTAAAAACACGGGCCTGTCAGTCGCAGACTACATATGTGATGAAAAATCCCTAAAAGAATTGAAACTATTACGAGAGAACCTTCGACAGGCAAGACAAAACGGCCATCATGCTATCATACGTAATAACAAACTCATCATCGACGGAAAGATAGCTAACCTAAACATGAACTTTAAGGATCAAAATTGTAACAGCACTCGCGGCACTACTGCAGAAAACAACGTTACGAGTATCACAAACGATGCACCCTCACAATCCTTCGCAAATATCTCAGGAACACCTAATTTTCGTAAATAAAGATAACACTTTAAAAATACTCTTCCAAAATATGCAAAGTATTTCAAATAAAATACCGGATCTTGAAGCCTATTTGGAAACTAATAATTATCAATACCACGCAATATGTGTATCTGAAACATGGTTAACACCAAACAAAGTAGAACTGGTGCAAATTGATAAATACGTCCTCGCAGCATCATACAATCGCACGAACTACGCAGGCGGCGGCGTTTGCATATTACTACGGGAAGAATTGGAATATACGCAACGAACGGATATTATGGACATGTCAGTGGAATATGTGATAGAAATAGCTGCATTAGAATTATATAAGTTAAATGTAATACTAATTGTAATTTACTGGAACAGTAGAGAAACTGATATTTTTTATAAACAAATGGGGCTACTATTAAACCTTTTAGTTAAAAAATACAATAAGAAAAAAATTATAATAGGAGGAGACTTTAACGTAAACATGTTGGAAACTACCAAGCACTCGGCGACATTTAAAAATTTTATGTTAGAATACAATTTTGTTCAACACATAAGGGAACCAACTCGTATAACCGAAACCAGTTCAACGTGTTTGGATTTAATATTTACAAATTTCACGAAAGAATATATAAAAACCGGCGTACATAATTTAGGATTTTCAGATCACACAGCAACAAGCATATACACGCAAATAAATCCGCAACATACTAACACCACATATCAAATCAATAAAAGGCTATATAATGAGGAAAGTATTAGATCGTTTAAATTAGAACTTCAAAAAATAGATTGGGATAGCATAATATTAAAAAATCAAGACCTAAATTACAACTACAACAGGTTCAATGAAACATTAAAAGATATTCTAAATCGCTGCATGCCCATAAAAAAAAAAAAAAAAAAAAATCAACTAAACCGCGAAAAGCATGGCTTACAAAAGGTATTAAAATATCTTGTAAAAACAAAAGACTTACAAAAATCCTTGTAACACAAACGAAAAATCCGATACTTTCAAAACACTACAAACTCTATGAAAAAACATTAAAATTGGCTATTGCTAAATCTAAAAAAAAACAATATGTGAAGGAAATAAAACAATCTGAAAACGTAACGAAGTCTATGTGGCGAATTATCAGAGAACGTACTAACAAAAACGAAAAAAAGAAAAATCACAATATCGAGTTGATGATCCATACTAAACTCACGTCGGATCCGAAACAGGTTGCGAATGCG
This sequence comes from Lathronympha strigana, assembly GCA_949128165.1. Lineage (NCBI taxonomy): Eukaryota > Metazoa > Arthropoda > Insecta > Lepidoptera > Tortricidae > Lathronympha > Lathronympha strigana. Next base: position 3,899,423 of record OX421914.1, read on the forward strand.
TTCAACAGTTTTTTTGCATCGGTGGGGAAGGCAAGCGGGGGTACGTGCACGGCCCCACGCGGCCGGCCTGTGCTAAACTCGACCACTAATACCATGTATCTGCGCCCGGTGGAGTTCAAAGAAGTAAACAGCATAATAAAATCCCTAAAAAATAAACGGAGCCACGGCATCGACGAAATACCCCCTATCTTAGTAAAAAAATGTGCTGACGAGCTCACAGTTCCATACTTTATGCTCATTAACCAATCGTTTGCTGATGGGATATTTCCCGATCTTTTAAAAACATCTCTAATAAAACCAATCTACAAAAAAAAAGGTGACCGAACAGACCCTAGCAATTATCGCCCCATCTCACTACTTTCAACATCGTCAAAGATATTCGAAATAGCTATATGCAGGCGCCTTTATTCTTTTTGTGAGAAATACTTAATATTCGATGACAGCCAAAATGGATTCCGAAAAAAACGTTCGACCACACTAGCCGCTTACACGTATATGCAAAAAGTACTAGATATATTAAATAACAAACAATATGCCGTCGGAATTTTATTAGACATGTCCAAAGCTTATGACAAAGTACAATATAATATACTTTTAGATAAACTATACGGAATAGGCGTAAGAGGAATAACCCATAAATGGTTTACTTCTTATCTAGAGAATCGTAAGCAATACGTTGAACTACAAAACATAGATTACGAAACCGGTAATATAACAAATGTCAGATCGAGTGTCCAAGGCATACAAAATTCCATCCCTCAAGGAAGTGTGGTAGGATGCTTGTTATTCTTAATCTACATAAATGATCTCCCCAAGATAATTAATGAAACCTGTGTTCTTTTTGCCGACGACATCTCCGTTCTTACCACTTGTTTGAATGACCAAAACCTTAATTTAAACCTAAAAGCTATATTGACAAACATAACCGATTGGATGAACGATCATAACTTAGAAATAAATTTTGCAAAAACAAAGTTAATACAATTTAGGCCTTACCAAAAATCACCGTTAGATATAGATTTCTCTTTTAATCATGTGAAATTAGAATGTGTAGATCATTTTACTCTCCTCGGCTTAGATATAGATTCTAATATAAATTGGAAAGTACACGTAAAAAAAATTGCCACTAAATTGTCCACATTTAAATACGCATTAAAGGAACTAAAAAAAACCACAGATCTAAAATCTGCCCTTGCAGCTTACTATGCGTACGCGTACTCATGGTTAAAATATTCCATTATTTTATGGGGAAACAGCACGGACGTAAATGACCTGTTTATTCTCCAGAAAAAATGCGTAAGAATATTAGCAAATATTAAATGGCCTGAAAATTGTCAACCACACTTTATAAGACTGAATATCCTTACTATACATTCAATATACATATTTGAAATGTGCAAGTTTGTAAGAAAAAACCCTCACCTGTTTATAACAATTAGAGACACAGACAGACGCTATGAACCGAGGTATAAAAATAATTTAATACAAACAACGAACTCAAAACTAAAATTACACAGCACAAGCCCACAAAATATGGCAATAAAAATTTACAATAAACTTCCCGACGATATTAAAAGCATAGAATCGGAAAATAAATTTATTAACACCTTAAAAGACTATTTAATAAAGAAATGTTATTATAACTTACAGGATTATTTGAATGAATTACAGTACTGTAAATATTAGTATTCAGGCAAATGTAGCTGTAATAAACGAATTATCATTTTATCATTATATCTATGTACGAGTATCTGTGACTGAGATATCAGATTATGCATTTACCCAATTTCAAACATATAGCTTAATACCTTCCGAACGCCAATGTACCAAAACATAATAATAATATTGTTACTAGGCTCTCGAAATTATGTACAAGAAAGATATAAGATTACGCTCGGACCGGTCGGTAGTAAGCATTCTACCTTCATTGCTGCGCCCATCAGGGTTTCATGTGGCATTATGTACCTACCTTCTTAAACAGTGTGTTTGTTGTGTAATGTCTGTAATGTACATGTGAATAGCAATAAAGAAATACAATACAATACAATACAATACAATACCATGACGTCTTAACGCGATTCAGTTTAGGTTCTTAACTGTGCTCAGTTGCCTTACCATGACGTCTTAACGCGATTCAGTTTAGGTTCTTAACTGTGCTCAGTTGCCTTACCATGACGTCTTAACGCGATTCAGTTTAGGTTCTGTTTAGAATAGGTTTAGAACAATATTATCTATCGAATTTTAAGTGTTTTTAATTTTTAGTGTGGGATGCTACCTGTGTAGACACGCTGGCGCCGTCCCATCTCCAACGAACTAATGTAAAAGCGGGCGGAGCGGCTGAATGCGCCGAAATTTTAAAACGTAATAAATATAAGAGCCTGGGCAGAGAGTACCTTTTTGTACCATTTGGGGTCGAAACTCTTGGTCCATGGGGTCCCAGCGCACGCAAATTTTTCGTAGAAATCGCGAAACGTCTGGTTGATGTTACTGGTGACCGAAGAGCTGGTGGCTTCCTCGCACAACGTATCAGCATTGCGATACAACGAGGAAATGCCGCCAGCATCCTAGGTACAATGCCTCAAGGACCTACTTTAGATTTAAGGTAGGTAGAGGTAGGTAGTTAGGTAATTTACACTTACTGTATATATTTCGAGAATAAATGATTTTAATATAGTGTTTCTAGGTGCGTATTTTAGTAACCCTTTTCTTATCTTGACTAGTGAAGGTACCAAAATTAGTTTTAATTGGAAAATTTGCTAGTATTCTGTTTTAGGGATAGGATTACCTGAAATATTGATATATTTAATTTGCAGCTAGGTCAGCCGCTAATTATTGTGCTATCAGTGTAGTACAAAATAGTAATATTTGGCATAAACAATTATAAAGCGTAAATGAAATCATTTATTATATAAATGTTTTGATTATATGATTTTAAGCTGACATGGTCATTTACAATAATTTTTTTTTTACACCGTGAGCATGGCGCTTGTAACAGGTGCCGAAATATCGGGAGCTCATAAGAAAAAATATACATGGTAAATATCTCGTTTTAAATAGTACTTAATTATAATGTTTTGATGTTATTATAAATTGAAATTATATTAATATTTAAATGTATAGTTATATTTGGGTCCATTAGAGCATCTCCTATGCCTGGGGATGTGCCTCAGTTCAACTGTAGACCTAAATACAAAAATCAAACGAAAAATGTGGAACTCTCGTAGCGGCAATAAATAATAAATATTAATAAGAAAGATATCAAAGCGAAAATCCATTACTATGCTAGATGACAAAAAAATCTAATTAGTCATTCTCTTAGATTTATGAAAAATATTCGACACGTTAGGCAATAAGGTAGAATTCGTACTTTAATAGTGACGTCACCAGCCCCCCGAAACTTTGATGCTCTTCATCTGCGACAATTTTAGTAATTTTGAAAAAGGGAAAAATACGTGTTTAAGAATTTTGGATAATCTAACTGACCGACTATGCAGAATAAAAGTATTTCAACCTATTGTTTTTATGCCACGGTGGTGGCAAACAAGCATACGTACCACCTGATGGAAAGCGGTCACCGTAGCCTATGGACGCCTGCCAATCCAGGCAGCGCGTTTCCGAGCCATTAAAATCCCAAAAATTTTGAAGAACCCCATACTGTAATCTTTCCTAGTCGTCATCCCTATTGTTTGTCATTCTATCATGAACATTAGGCTACTCCAGTGCCATCTATATTCGTATATTGCCACTGAGGGTTCGGACACCAGCAATCCCCCTAAGTGGCCTAACTGTATCGTAGACATCTGACGTCAAGGCTTAAGTCTATTAACTCCTCCGTCCTTGGCTTATAATGGTGAAACTTGACAGTGTCATTACCCGCCCCATAGCCTATGACAGACACTTAGCTGTTTTGATAGATCATCGAAAATGCCCCTTTTTGTCTCGTCTTACTTGTAAAAGTGGTGTTGTGAGCGGACAGCCTAGTCACTTGTTATATTATATTTTCTTTGCCAAAATTGTAATTGATGTGGACTTTATAAAAACACTTTTTATTTTGTTTTTATTTTTACATACATTATACGTGACATAACGCTTTTTTAATAGTAACATTTGAAATGATACTCAATCGGTAAAAGATTTTCAAAAAATGAAATATTTAAACGCCGTTCCGGATCTTTCATTGTGACACGAATCTTTCGCGAATTTGAGGGCAATACTGCTCAAATTGAGAAACGTTATATATAATATAAAATAACATAGAAGTACAATATTTACACAGTATGTTAACCAAGTGGTAAAGCTAAGCAAAGCTCGTTAGATACAGTCCTAAACAAAATATCCGTGTTGAATAAACAAATAAATGACCTTTTATTCATTTATTCGAACTCACGACCGACCTAACGCTAGTTCTTCTCCCGGGAGCTCAAGCAAAGCAATTGCCAACTTGGCCACGCAGGTCAATAACGCTGTTTTAGTAACACAATCATAATGATTAAATGAAAATAATTAAACTATCTCAATATATAATAAACTAGCTTTTACCCGCGGCTTCGCCCGCGTACTAAACGTAATTTTCAACCGTCTACAAATAAGGAGGTTCTTAGTTGGGCCCGTATATTTGTATGTACATATGTTGGTTTGTCCGCTATTATCTTGCGTTTGACTGAACGGATTTAAATGGAATGGATGGTTGTCAGAAAAGTTATCAAACTGAAAAATTCAAGTTGGCGGCTGTATCTCAATTTTGACCTCTGATTTGTTATAAAGAACCTCTCGAACCCTTAATATGTGCCTACCGAGCTTTATTACGAACTTAACTATAAATTCAAGATGGTGGCCGTTGATGGTGGCGGTGATTCGTTAGAAAGAACCTTTCGGATCCTCGGATATCGATTTTCATCACGATCAGATCATAACTGAAGAAATTCTAGACGATGGCCGTTTTTCTCAGTTTTAACTTCAGATTATTCATAAAGAGAACCTCACGGATCCTCGGAAATCGATTTTAACACGATCGGATCAAAATCGAAATAACTCAATATGGCGGCCGGATCTCGCAGTTTTTACTACAGATTCATTACTGAGGAATCTCTCGGATCCCCAAATACCGATTATTATCAAGGTCTGATTAAAACTCAATAAATTCAAGATGGAGCCCCTTTTCGCAATTCTGATCAAGGACCTATTTTAGATTTAAGGTAGGTAGATGTAGGTCGTTACGTAAGTTACACTTACTGTATATATTTCCCATGTTGACTTTTTCACCCCATTTCATACTCCTATTTACTCATTTCTCGTTAGGAATACTCCTGTGAATAAAATAATCTAATAAATCTTGTTTCCCGATATACAATCAAATCTCACTTCACCCCTTTAGGAGGAGAATTCTAAAAAATTCTAGCTATTTCCCGCAGCTTCGCCCGCGTACAAAATATGTTCAACCGTATCGTCATTTCAAAATCAAGTTGGCGGCTTTGATTCGTTATAAAGAACCTCTTGAACCCTTTGATATGTACCAACCGAGTACATATTACGATCAATGTTGACTTCTGATTCCTTATAAAGAAACTTTCGGATTCTCAGATATTGATTTCCATCAGGATCAGATCATAACTGAAGAAATTTCAGATGGCGGCCTTATCTCGCAGTTTTGGCTCCAGATTCATTGTAAAGAACCTCTCGGATCTTCTTTCTTATCTCGATTAGGTTAAGGTGAATTCTGAAAAATCCTTTCTTAATGCACACCTACACCTTAATAAGAAACCTACGTGCCAAATTTGAAATTCTAGAAACAGAAATAAACAACAAAACGACACTCATATTGATATTTTGAGAGTTCAACCCCATCGCACCCCAACAGGGAAGATGGTGTATCTTACGTCCACCTCATTGGATTTTAAAATGGTTGTTGTTTTTGATTTCAGCGACCTGATAAACCATAAAAACGATAATCATGTTGTTTTTTGACTTTGTTACCCCTTTTTCCCCTCTTAGGGGTTTAATTCTCAAAAAATCAAATACACGTCTTTACTCATTTATCTTTAGAAATACTCTTGTGTAGTTTTGAATAAAATAGTTTAACTAATCATGTTTCCCCATACATAGTTTGTACCGTCATTTCTCCCCCTTTGGAGGTGAATTCTGAAAGCTCCTTTCTTTGTGCACCCCTACGCCTTATAAGGAACCTAAGTGTTAAGTTTGGAATCTATAGAACCAGAAATAAACAACAAAACGACACCCATATTTATATTTTTAGAGTTCGACCCCCTCGCGCCCCAACAGGGAAGATGGTATTTCACAATCGCCACGTTAGATTTTAAAATCGTCGTTGTTTTTGTAATCAGCGACCCGATAAACCAGAAAACGATACCCATGTTGTCTTTTTTACTTTTTCACCCCTTTTCCCTTTATATGGGTTGAATTCTCAAAAAACCTGAAACACGTGCTACCTCATTTATCTTTATAAATACTCCTGTAAAGTTTCAAATGGAATAGGCCAACTAATCTTGTTTCCCCATAAAAACTTTGGACTTCCAAATCACCCCCTTAGGGGGTTGAATTTTGAAAAATCCTTTCTTAGTGCACCTCTAGACTTTATAAGGAACCTACGTTTCAAATTTGGTATCTCTAGGACCAGCGGTTTGGGCTGTGCGTTGATATGTCAGTCAGTCAGTCAGTCAGTTAGTCATTCAGTCAGTCAGTTTCTTTTTTATATATTATACAGGGTGGAAAGACACGACGATCCTTCTCGCAAAGGGGGGTTAGTTTAAGTGAAGGAGAATCGATTAGTAATGTTTATATTTTTGTTACGAACAATCAGTAAAAATATTAAAATTAATTAATGTTCTTCTTAGTGACAACCCTGCTATTACTATGTACTATACCTACATGTAACTGTAATGTGACACTTTATGTTTACAAAAATTTGCTCGACATACCGCAGCACTCGCTCTTCAAACCTTGGTGCAATGTGAACTACACCTCCTCCCCGTTGGTCGTTTTGGCCCGTTTGTGGTACTATGGGCTGATTATTTGCCACGCGATCAAAGGCCCGTAAAATTGACATACGGCTAGTTGGGTGTGGTGGAGGATATCTTTGTCGATAGCGTCGTAACGTCTCGGCGGCATTATAATTACACTCCCCGTATAACATAAGCAAATTTAGGTAATCGCGGGCTCCCAAGGGCATTTTGAAAATAGGTTTTATCACGTAATTTGCAATTTATTTGCGTCACTGTTTTATCACGGGTAAGACTGAGTAAAAATTAATATTTTTCCCAAACAAAATAATACAATTGTGCAAACTACCCACTTACAAAAATCTAACTTAACCATAGAGAAATTGAGACTAAGGGCAGTTACAATAAATAGGTTCATAAAGCCCATAATACACCGCCAGAAGAGCATACTAGGCGGGGTGCGTGGAAGCTAGAAAATGCTGTTGGTTAACCGATTTGTATGGAAATAAATGCAAAAGTAACATGTTTATTTGAATTATAAAAATAAAGGCTTCAGAAGATATTATTTTCAATTCTACGATTCTGCATGTATAACTGCCCTTAGTCTTAATTTATCTATGGTTAGTTAGATTATTGTAAGTGGGTAGTTCACACAATTGTAATATTGACTGGGAAATATTATGGGGTAGAAATGTTGTTTTGGTAAATGTCACTGACCTTTGTGTTATTGTTAAATGTTATTGAACCTAATGAGGGTTGTCACTTGCAGTATTTTGCATCAAAAGTTAACTGCCTATAACTTAAAAACGCTTACGAATATGAGCCTAGTTTCTTTAGAGGAAATACAGTACTAAATCTAAACAATCCCCCTTTTGCGGAAAGGATCGTCGAGCCGTTCCACCCGGTATAGATAAAAACACCTTTTTTGTATTTTGATGAGAAACCTTTACACATAAAATAAAGTCTCTAGCTAAACAGAAAACCTTCCGCCATACAAACTTTCAACACCCTTTTCACCCTTATAAGGGTCGAATTTTCAAAATCGCTGAAATTACTTTTTGTAAACTCTAATGAGGATTCTTTTCACAAAGTTTGTAGTCTATAACTAAAAGGGAAACGCTTCCGTCATACAAACTTTTAACACACTTTTCACCCCCTTTGGGGTTGATTTTTCCAAAACGCTAAAATTACTTTTTTTGTATTTTAATAACAAACCTGTACACCAACTTTTGAGTCTCTATCTAAAAAAAAAAACTTTCTTCCATACAAACTTTCAACCCCAATTTAACCCCCTTAGAAGATGATTTTTTCAAAACTTTTTCTTATTCGTTACCTTCGTTAAACACCTAACATAATGTGAAAATTTCAGAATCATACGTTTAGTAGTTTCGGCTGTGCGTTGATCAGTGAGTCAGTCAGTCAGGACTTTTCCTTTTATATGTATAGATTAGCTCATAAGAATTAAATCGTATCAGACAAATAATATTTTCACCATACTAGTACGGAGAGCGCTCTTTTAGAATTTAAAACTAGTAGGAAAAAACGCATTGTATGCGTTAGTGAGGAAAGTAATTTGACCCCGAGTTTTAAATGGTTCTTCTAGTTAACTGGTAGCATTGACTTATAAACGATAGGTTTTAGTAATAATTACTTGATAGCTTACATTTGGATGATTTTACTCGTAGGTGCGTATTTTTCGTTTTCTTCGCGGTAGTGAGGTAAAATATGTTGTATTACTCTCGGTGACAAAGTTTGTTCAACCCTCGTGTGATTCCATTTATTGATTTTGGAATCTTTCGCTTGTTCAGTGCTCATTATAGGCACGAGAGTTAAATAAATTTGCCCCCTAGTATATTAAATAACTATTTTTTTAATCCCTTGCCGTCTCCTGCCGTCACTGTAACGAACGAAACTGAATAGGCTCTTCTCACTAGGTTCGAGTTGAGACAGCCTCAAAAGTGATTTATTACAGCTATTTGCTTTGACACTTTTATTAGAACATTTTTAACAAACTGCAGATACGGAGAGATTGAACAATCAAACATTAGATTAAAATGGTTTAGAATAAAATTGACAAATTAACCGACCAAAAAGTAACCAAATTCAATATCAGATTGATAGATAACATATACAGTAAGTCTAACTTACCTAGCTACCTACCCCTACCTACCTTAAATCTTAAATAGGTCCTTGAGGCATTGTACCTGGATTTATCTATTTTTGATTCTATGTCGACAACCTTCGTTCTCCTGGTCCGATCCCTTTTCCGATCCGATCACGCAGGGAAATCCGAGTATAGCTCGCTCAATTGCTCTTTGAGTGACCTTGAGTGATTTGAATAAATAATAATCGCAGTAACAGAAGACAATATTATGGTTCGTACTTTTAAGATTATAACAACCTTCGTTCAGAATACTCGCTGAAGTTCCCTATTTATATTGTTGTTATTTTTTTTAACAACAATGCAAATTATGAAACAGAGCGTACCGGCTCCTGCAAAATATTGTGGACCAGAATTGCCAGTCCGGGTATAACGACGGCTGGAAGGTATGTCGGCTTATTCGTGCGTCCATACGAGCATGGTCATACTTTGGTAAACGGGTATGGTTACGATAAAGTGGGCACAGACCTATTAAGGAAATTCAATAAAAAATGTAAACGTTTACTAGTAATATTACAAATGGATTTAAAAATGTATAATATATTTTGAATATAAAATATATACAGTAAGTGTAACATATCTAACTACCTACCTCTACCTACCTTCAATCTCAATAGGTCTTTCAGGCATTGTGCCTAGGATACTGGCGGCATTACTTCATTGTATCGCAATGCTGATACGCTGTGTGAGGAAGTCACCAGCTCTTCGGTCACCAGTAACATCAACTAGACGTTTTGCGATTTCTACGAAAACCTTGCGTGCGCTGGGACCCCATGGACCACGAGTTTCAATCCCGAATGGTACAAAAAGGTACTCTCTGCCCAGGCTCTTATATTTTTTACGTTTTAAAATTACGGCGCATTGAGCCGCTTCGCCTGCTTTTACATTAGTTCGTTGGAGATGGGACGGTGCCAGCGTGTCTACGCAGGTTAGCATCCCATACTAGCATCAGTCTCAAACTCCAAGGAACCAATGTCACCCTATAATGTATAATTAGTCCCAAGTTTTATAATTCATCGTTTTACTTTCAACCTGTTCGACTGAGAAACTCACTCTTTCTTGAAAAAAGGATAGCTGATACTTCAATAATTTATTTTTAAAATAACAAATTCTACACGTGAATTATTACAATTAAAAATAACTAACTATTTATTGTATTGTGTACCTTATTCCTTAAAAAACGCTGATGAATTTCGTACTTTACCGGTGTGATTGAACATAAATAATATAATTTTATTCGTTTTATTATCCTAAACAGGGCTATTGTGGTTAAAAGCAAACAATATACCAATGAGTATTTTAATGGTTTCTTATTGAGAAATCTCACTTCAAAAAACACTCCTAAATCAAATCAAATGATTACAATTTTTTCCCGCGTAGTAAATTAATAAATTCAACTCTATATAATAAATTGTAAATGTAAAGTTTAAATACGAGTATACTACAGAAAAAGTGACCAAGCCCTGGGCACTGGGGGCCCAGTGCCCAGGGCTGGTAAACTACACTAGTAAATTGTGTAAACAAGAATTTGCGAACGAGCATGAATTCAAGCCCAAGTCGAATGCGAGGTTTAAATTTGAAGACGAGTTAGTAATTCTGGTACCACCCGTGATACATACGATGTTTTTCATCACATTTACGAGGAAATAATTAAAGTTACTAGGCAGAAAAACAATAAACAAAATCGACCGAGACGTAGCCCACAGAACAACTACGGGGTGGATGAAGTGGAGACAACTCACAGGCGTAATGTGCGACAAAAAGATGCCCATCAAACTCAAAGGAAAACTTTATAAGACAGCAGTTAGACCCGCTATTCTTTACGGAACAGAGTGCTGGGCATCAAACAAAAATCATCTGTCAAAATTACATACGACAGAAATGCGCATGTTACGCTGGTCAGCGGGTGTCACACTGCTAGACAAAGTGCGTAATGTTCACATCCGGGGCAGTTATAAGGTCGCGCCCATTATCGATAAGGTCAAAGAGCGTCGCATGCGATGGTATGGGCATGTGCTCCGCCGTCCTGAAGACCACATGGTGCGAGTGGCCCTAAACTTGCCGACCACGGCGCGACGACGTCGTGGAAGACCTCCCGCCACCTGGCTGACGACGGTCCAAAAGGACCTAAAGGAAGATCAAATTGATGACGCCGTAGCTCAAGACAGAGAACGATGGAAAAGACAGACAAGGAGAGCCGACCCCAGATAATGGGAAAAGGCTTAGGATAAGAAGAAGAGAGGCAGAAAAACAATAATAATAGCGGTAGTGTAGTAGTACAGCCCACAGTACACCGCGGTTAGCGGTGGATGCGTGTGGCGTGCTGCAAATGTACTATGAAAATCCATTACGCCCATGGGCAGAACAAAGCTCATTAGGTCTAAGTATGCGTCCATATAATATCACCATTTACGAAATGAAAAATAAATTCTAGACTTGATTTTTTTATTACTTAAAATTAAGACAGGGGTACACAGGTTGTATATAAGTACATATTAATCACGAGTAGATAACGTTTTGTACTATGAATCAATAATTCTGTTTAGCCTATTTACGAAACGTCCTCGGGAGATGCGGGACATAATAATTGAGGTTCAATTTCAAGCAACACCTCCGGTGGATTTGGACTTTATTTTGTGCGTATTTGACTTATGCTTCAGTTTAGAGAAATTACAAGTAAGTAAGTACAGAGTCAACTTCTTCTCGCAAAACCTCAATCTTTGGTTTATTATTTTTCTGTAAGAAATATGTTTATTTCAATAATAAAAATTCTAAGATTATCAGATAGATTGAGCACTGCCTTCTTCAAACGGTTTCCTGTCTTGCCTAAAACAGTGACGGTCCTTTGTGGGAGCTTTTTATTTCAGTGCCCACAAAATTCTAAATAAACAAAACGGGGCTTATTCGCGTATAAACAATGAAATTGTGATGTCTCCGTGGTGACAAAAATATAAGATAATAGATTGTTTGTGGGTGAATTAACTATTTCTTGTTATTATTATGTCTTGTCAGCCAGGGGACAAAAGCAGCACAGTTTGTTACTTGTGTGTTGTTAATGACATACTTGGTCTGGCCCATCATAGAAAGGGAATATATCTACCAAAAAAAACACGGTTTGTAAATCACGGTTTTATGCCATAAATCCGTGATTTAAAAATTGATCCAAGAGACCCTAACCATGGAAACTAGAAACAAGAAATATTTGATTAACCCTTATACGCGATATAGGATTCAATTCTAATATTGGTTTCGCGCCATACAATCTCATACTAATGGCGCTTGACCAGGACTCACGCATGAGTGCTACTTGGTAAGCTAAATACGGCAGGTCGTATCTATGTGAATAATGAAATATAATCAATTCTAATATTGATTTCGCGCCATAAAATCTCATACTAATGGCGCTTGACAAGGACCTACACATGAGTGGCGCCGCCTGATGAGCAAAACTACGTACCTGTGTAAATATTATCTGTGTGTGCTGTTTGACGTACGCCTCTTCAAAATACTTTCGCTGCAAAGATACCGAAAGTACATTGTGCTTGTTTTTAGTGAAATGTCTTTGTCAACCGTCGATTTGGTTAACTTCTAAATTCAAATGGCATTAGCTCCTCATCGGTTAGCGACAAAACGGTTGGTATAGTTAGTCTCTTTTCAGCTGAGCCCTTACGAATTAGTGTACAACAAAGCAATTATAGTGAACAATGCATAATCTGTCTATGAGGCGCCGGTTGTTTTGCCATTATCAACGCTATTCCTTAAGAAAATAGATTTAAAAAATCTTTCTTACGCACGTGCTATATTTTCTCAGGTAAATCTTAAATATGTTGTTTTCTCAATTAGTTCATATAAAATCTTATTTTCATAGCCATAGAGTCGTAATTTAAGAAACGCTTTACGTGACCTAATCTGTTTTATACAGGCACTTGTGGATTGCTAACAATAAAGAAAGGCAATTTGGTAGAGGTTCCGTTTAAAAGGTTCACCTTTTACTTAACACATTGAGTGCCAGTGAGTGCTACGCGCTATGCTCGTAGCCGATTCCGTTGTTTTCCCGCTTTGTAGCGGAAAGCGACCATTCACAGAGAACTCCCCTAGCGGATTCCCGGCGCTCAGTGTGTTTTAAAAACGGACGTAGCGCTAACACCGTAGAGCTTAGAGCGTAGCGCTAAATGCGTAGCATGCATTGAGAGCGTAGCTTATCTCTGATAAACTGGGGCCTTACTGTGACGCGCGACGCGACGTCTGTCTTAACGAGATTCAGTTTAGGACCTAAACTGAGTCGTTGCCATACAACTGAGCACAGTTAAAAACCTTAAACTGAATCGCGTTAAGACGTCATGGTAACGCCCCTGAGGGCCAGTTGCACCACCCGGGGTTAGCTACTTACCCCGTAGTTGAGCATCTGTTTTTGTTAATTTTTTTATTGTGATATTTCCTGGGAATTTTCAGTATTTTCTACTTAGACTGACGAGCTGTTTCTTTCCCAATAGGAGAAAAAAAGTGTCCAGAAATTTGAATTCGTTTTTGTTACTTTCCTTTTATTTACCTTACTCTACCTTTTTTGTTACTTTCCTTGTGTGTTTAGACAATCCTTAGGGATCCTTTTTTCTTCTATTGTGATAGAAAGAGCTTGTGATTCTGAGTGGAAATATCACAAAATTTACAAAAGCAAAATAAAAAAACAGACAAACAATATACGTTCACGTGTTTTTTGTGTGGAATTTGTCAGCTTAACTCCGGGCTAGCGGCTATTCTTGAATGGTGCAAGTAGGTCTAAATCATTCCGGATTATACGATTATAACTAGTAGGTACCTACCAAATTCACATATTATGTCTCTATATTTACAAACAAGAAAAATATTTATTGCTGTAAATAAAAAAATCAACTTGTTTAAGTTAATTTTTTTTACTATAAATTACCTACTTCTGGAAGAAAAGTTTGTAAGATTTTTGCATACACTATCTATATATTCCATTCGAACGTAATTTGAGAAAATCAGGCTATTATAATTTAATGTCTGTCAAAACTGTATCTTTCCTGGGTTATTAATGGGCATGCGCGGGTGTGTGTTGGGACTAGTTCGTACACAAAAATAGATCGAAGTTTTCAAGATTAGTTAAAGTGACAACCACTGATCTTAATATTTTATTTTATTTTATGTGCGTCCCTTATTTCCGAGTGAAAAGAATAGGGAGGCATATAAATAAATAAAAATCTACTGCCGCCTTTGGTTGTCAGACTATTTGTCGTCATTACTGATTGTTTTTGCATGTAATGTATTAGAAGTGCGTCCGTGTGCAACGTGATCCCCGCAAAATGAGACAGACTATTTCTTACGATGGAAGATGTCGCTTTGTCTCCCTTCCAACCTGTTGGATGCTCGTTTAGATCGAAGCACAGTTGAACCCTTATGCCATAGCCAACTTCTACGTCACCCATGGGAGATAGGAATAGTGATGGGCTGTTACCAGTATCTCAAATTACCCCGATTCGGTAATTTTAAAGTACTGAAATAGTCAACACTGGTACTATATTTACAATAATAAATAGTTGTGGTTTCTCTAACAGAGTAAATTACCAATCTTACCAGTAATATTCCCTATATTATTGGGTATTTTTCCGAAGTTACTAACCTAAGTCATATAAGTATAGGCTACGGTGACCGCTTACCATCAGCTGGGCCCTATGCTTGTTTGTCACCGTCGTAGTTTAAAAAAAGAACTTCAGGACGCCTTAAAGTCAGTCGGACGTTGACCTACAGTTAATTTATCGGACTATGATAAATGGAATATGTAGAGAATTTTCTTTTAGATATTGCTCGTTATGGGACTTACAATGTACGGTATATTAAATATGCAGCGCTATTACGTTTATTTTAATAGGATATATCATAATTTATGTGGAGAAATAAGTTTTGATCAAAATATTTGAAAGGTAAATTCAATGTTGCCCCTATTCTGTAGGTTTTGGCTGTAGATAAGATAATTTAGATAAAACCAGAGCATTACTATTTTACAGTATGTAAACTAACCGGCTTTGGCCTCGTGGCCCTCGTGGGCTCGTGGCCGGTCCCCAGTGAGATGGACCGATTAAATAAAAGACACACTCCTTTAAGTTATGCTTGGTTGTAAGGGAAGTAATGGACAGAAGGCCTACTATAAAAATTGTACGACATTAACTTCTCGACCGGACCGCGTTAGCGTATCGGGAGTTCAAATTATGTTTGCCGTTTATTTAAATCATCCGGCAACTTTCATATTTTGACCCCTCGATACGCTAACGCGGTCGAGGAGTTAATGTCGTACAACTTTTATACTAGGCCTTCAGGACTCGGTGGAGGCAAATCATTCACTCCCAGTGCAAGCCTGAGGGCTTAGTATAAAAGTTGTACGACATTAACTCCTCGACCGCGTTAGCGTATCGAGGGGTCAAAATATGAAAGTTGCCGGATGATTTAAATAATCGGCAAACATAATTTGAACTCCCGATACGCTAACGCGGTCGAGGAGTTAATGTCGTATAATTTATATACTAGGCCTTCTGGATGGCTTGATGACCACGATCCTAAGTCATGAGGGAAAGACAAGATAGACAGAGAGAAACTAACGAAAACTTTGAAACTCTTTGATGTGGATCTGAAGTACATTGCAATGACGTGCATTTTACGTGCTTAAGTACATGTTTAATTATTTGCAATCACTAAACGAATTTGTTGAGTACCTCTCTTTGCAGTCGGTTAATGGTCTTTGTAACACCCTGTTTTGTTTACGTTATTGATTTGTAACCGTGCATGCTTATTCTGCCGCCGTGAGAAAAAAGGACGTATCTGTATTTTTTGCAAAATTGTGTTACAGATATTATATTCAGAATCAGTGAAAAAACGCGAATCTACTAGTGTTTTTAATTTAGATTTTTAATTTTATTGTAGATACGCCCTTCCCCCTTACGGCAGCAGTATTGTGCGCTATTGATGTGTAACCAAAGGAAACTGATCAACATTTACGTTGTCATGAGCAACGTAATATAACCTAGGTAATCATTTAAATAATGGACGTGGCCATTGGAAACGCGCAAGCCCTCTTCATATTGTTTATTTGTAACTAGACGAAAATTAAGACATCAACATATTTGACGCCTGTCAGTTCATAATTTAAGAGATGCCATTTATAAGATTGTTAACAAATAATACAGGTCAGTTGCAAAACAATAATAATAAATATTAAATACCTCACCCAAAACTTCCTATATTTTCAAAAAAAAAAAAAAGGAAATGGTACCCTATTTTTGAAAATGCCCCTATGATCATTTTTCTGATCTAAACGTTAACGGGTCTCATTAAAATGGTTTTCGTTAGTTTACATACTGTATATGTGTACCGTTTACCCGAGGCGTCTCCCTAGGACTGAGCGCGGGTCAAGCAGTGGTCTTGGAACGCTGACAGGACCTATCATTAATCTGTCTTATGTACAAAGATTATGTTAACATTGTCAACAATGACCATACTAAGTGAGACCACAGTTGGAGTACCACAGGTTTGGAGACAAATAGGTATAACATCAAATCACTCTTTATGTCACGTCAATTTCTAATGTCGCGATATTGTAATATAATTATTTAAGTACAATACGAACAAGAAAATGTGGTTGTCTTTCGAATGTCACCTTTAAGTTAAGCTTCCCATTTTGCAAACCGAATGTTTTCGTATAATATTATGTAATAGTATCAGGAATCCAGTGTATTTTAATTAATTAAATTGGAAGAAACCTTTCAAATTGGATATTGCATTTCGCTTCAAAGCAATAAATATTCTTAATACTTTGCTTGTCAAAGGGTTTCCAAGAATTTACTTACGGAATGTTGCTTTTTACATTACGGTATTATTTTACAAAGGTATTTTTTTCATAGAACATAATTATTAACTATGATTTATTATCAGAGAATGTACAGCTGCATACTCTGCCTTTTCCGTTTTCTTTACATTAAGTGTAATTTTTGGCGATGATAAAAAAAAATCGGCCAAGTGCGTGTCGGACTCGAGGGTTCCGTACAAACTTTTGGTATCGCATTAATTTATAAACAAGATGCAATAAACTGCTTTTTGAAGTAGAAATTGAAGTCAGCCCCATTTATCACAACAGATTGGGGCACTTGTTTGCACGGCACAGAGTTAATACCTAAGTGAGTTTTTTTCTCGTTGATAAGTAATTATTACGTAAACCGATACCCATTCGTTTTTGAAACTTTATTTAATAGGAGGGATTAACAGTCATATATTAATATACTTAAATATCGGGTTACTCACGTCTATAAAGTCGAAAATTGCTCGATATGTTTCGGAACGGTCCGCGTCCCATAATCATGAGTGAGACGCGCTAAGTACCTATATATGTCTAATACTCACGGGAATTTTCTGATATTTTATATGAATTTAAAGAAAAAAAATACATTTTAAGGTGGTTTACTTTGAAATTTTGTTATAAAAGCTTTTTTTTTAATAATAACGAAGGTAGGGACAAAGATATAATTTCCCTTTCATGTTAATATTGGGTAGCGCTCTGAGTCTCTTCAAAGATCTATCGAAGAGACTAAGAGACGCCACAGGAGACCCAAGATCTGGGAGCTGTCTCGCTCAACGGATCAGTCTAGCAATCCAGCGAGGAAATGTTGCCAGCGTCCTCGGTACCACGCCGCAGGGGCCTGTTTTAGATTTATTTTAGTTTTTAGTTTAGTTATACTTCTAGATTTAAATTTGTGTTTTAGTATGTTTGAGTTTAGTTTCTTACAATTAGTTTAGTTTAGTTTATTTTTATTCATACATAACACAATATTTTACATGTCAAAAAATAAAGGTAGGTACATAAGCAATTTATAATTTTACTGGAATAGGTACTAGGTAGGTAAGCGCTATACAGGTAGGTACATCGGTATTAATTATTATTTTATACATGTACTGTCTATTCACGTGCAGTTGTGACACAAGTACGATATTAAGCTTACTTATATCTAGATTATTCGAATAATCATATTATCGATTTCCATATGAACTTTGCGTTTTTTCTTCGTTAATTTGGTTATTTACATGTTCTTTTATAACTCGAAAAAAATATGTTTTAGAATTTGCAAATGATCTAGTTACTAAACTTTTAACTTTTGCCTCTCATCATATAAGGCATTTTTAAAAGAAAATTAAAATGTGTCTAATAAATTAATTTTAATAATTTAACTTTGTTCGCGTCTGGATTACCCTTCTTTGTAACTATGCAAGCAAGGTTTCTGTGGTCTCCATTAGACTACGTACAATTTAAATAATAGTAATTTTTTATAAGATAGATATATGCAAAGATAACTCGTAATCGACCAAACTGCAGCAAAAGTCGGGGTTTTCCGCGTGTATATATGAAATAAATTTATCTTTTACTGCTTAATATTAAGATTAGAGTATCTACAGAATTATCTTAGCCATTGGACAAACCCTAAAGTCCCACATAGGCCTATATCGTAGTAAATTTTTTTTTAAATAAAAAAAAAATACAAAAGCTATTTCCAATAATCCACTACAAAAATAAACATACCGTATTTATCAGTGACAGTGTTTTTAACAATAGCATGTTATTGACACTATCAATTTTCTTCAATGTATCATTATGTCAACTATCAAAATCTTATAAAGTGGCAAAAAGAAAAACGATGATCAAAACGTATTAAGTACCTCATGAGTTTAAGTTCCATACAGGCTGCTCCAAATTTACAAATATTAATTTGTTAATTTCTTCGTAACCACTGCAATTCGTTGTCTACAATATTTTGTACAGTCAACCAATTGGAACCCTAGGCCACTCTAGAACCATGTCAAAATGACAAGCAGTAAGATATTTCTTACAATCAGATCTATAGCGTCACATGACATAGTCCTACATTGGCCTAGAGTTCTAATTGGTTGACTGTACAGTGGTTGTAAACACCGTAATGTATATGTACATTTCGGCTTTGTCGTTGTTGTTGGTTTATTGAATAGTTGGTTAAACGTAACATTATTTTCGTCATTATTTGAGTATTTTTCAAAAGTAGTAGTTTAAAACGTAAGGACTCTTAATATTTATTTTATTAATTAAAAAGATGATAAATCATGGTATGTAGTAGACACGAATTTTCCGAGATTTCCATCCTGAAATAATTACTTTCTTGTTGTTTTTACAAAGGAACGGTTGAATTAATCAGCTTCATTCTCTTCAAAAGCAAGTATCTTAAGTCAGGATGCGATCACTTCGTTAACATAACCATCAAAGTATGCAAAATAGATTGACGTCATTAACTATAGTCCCTTCCAAATAATTTAAGCTTAACATTAAAATCACTTTGTCCGTAGCACCTACGTTCGAAGCTACGGGCGTTTCGGTACAGTTATGACTGGGAGACTGCGCGGATTCAGTGCCCCGCGAACCTCCATTCTGAACGGCCGTGTTGTGTGTGCTAATCTGCGCTTTGCGCGGCAAAAGCAATTTAAAAAAAACGGTGAGTGCGGTGTTCCATTGTTTTTTAATCGGTGTCTGTGGATGTGCTGGCTGTATTACCGTAAGCTTTTATGGATTTTTCTTCTTTTTCGGTGTAAGAATTTACGGGCGGTAACTTGAGAATTTTGGGAAATTCTTCGGTTTTATGAAGAACTTTCTTTGTATATTTTCTGTACTTTAAATATGTTTGCCTACCACATGATAGCTTAATAGTTTAACGTACATTCTTTTAAAATTGTTTTTAACTTTATTTTCAAGAAACAACAAGTCAATTTTGTGCTTCACGATGGACAATATGTCAAATCACATTTTTTGAATATAATGAGAGATATTTCAAGAATAATTAAATAAACTATTTGAATTACTTACCCCACACATTTTATTTCAAAGTTAATAATATTATTTCATAATTCATAAATAAAAAAGCTCGTGAAAGCTGTCAGCACTAAACATCTTCGCCGTCTCCAATTACCGTAGTTATTTAGTACGCACCGGGTTTTCATATTTAAATTCATTATTTGAATAAATTTAAATTCTTCTGTAATTATAAGGGTAGACCAAGATTATTTTATACATATAATATAATTGTGACAGCTAGAGATAATTTAGGACTTATTTTTGCTTTTTTATAAGCTTATTTGTGTGTCCCACTGCTGGGAAAAGTCCTCCCTATGATTTCCAGCGCTTCCAATTTTGGTGGTTTTGCGTTACAATCATTAAAAAATATATTTACCTTTCTCGCTCTTAAAGTATATAGATAAATACAATTTATACAGGTTTTTTCAGAGAGTATATATTTGTACATATACTTATGTATGTACGATTCATATCGCACGATATAACCTTCAACGGTTAAGGTGCTGTGCTATCTATCAGCATCTATTTAAGGCAAATATTATTAATCGAGCGAGCGAAACGAGGAAAGTTCTCTAAGTGTTCTGAATTAAACTGGCATTTGTTTATTTGTATGTATAGCTATTTATATATTTACATTTTTGTTCGACGATAGCAGGAGAGTCGTTGATCGGATTGTCGTGAATTTGGTAGGTGGTTGAATAAGTCTACGCGGGCGACGATGTCCGTGTTGAAGTTTTCAGCTCTTAATCCTGTTCTTATACCCTTAAGACCTTAATCACAACAACTAAAAATGTATTTGTACAACCCACCATAACTTACACTTTAGTATACCTATCATCATCATCATCATTTCAGGCGAAAGACGTCCACTGCTGGACATAGGCCTCCCCCAAAGATTTCCACAATGACTGGTCCTGCGCCATCAGCATCCAGCGGACTCCTGCGACCTTCCAGGTCATCAGTCCACCTTGTGGGGGCCTACCCGCGCTGTGCCTTCCGGTACGCGGTCGCCACTCGAGAACCTTTCCGCCCCAATGGCCATCGGTTCTACGTACAATGTGTCCCGCCCACTGCCACTTAAGTTACTTAAATTAGGATACCTACTTAGGATATTAGTTTATATTTATTCTTAGCAATCAAATAAACAATAAACGTCAATAACTTAAATCCCTACGAAAAACTAGCACGCTTACCACAAAAAAAGACAACTGTCATTATCTAATTCGAACAGGTGTTTTTTTTCGATACCGTCTCGTATTTGTACCAATCCAAAATAAACTCAGACCCACGTTAATACTAAAATTCGATGCTAATTCCCGTTCCTTCGCGGGCACGTCCCACGCTTTGCCCTGTGGCAATCGTATATATCGTCAATGCTAATCGCAATTTAAATAATCTACCTACTTGCAGAAATGATCTTGTGACTTCATTAGAAAGAAAGGAAAAGAAGATAACTCAAAGCCTCGAGCGAGACTCGAACTCGTGAGTCGGAAATACACGCCCATTGCTCTACCAATTGAGCTACCGAGACTCATCCGGTAGCCAAGAATTTCTCCACAATGACCCTCGACCTTAGGGGGGGCACTTAGCAACATCTACCGGACGATAAGAAATTACTATCTTCTTACATAAATTATATCATTATCATATACCAAACTATCTAATTTCACGAACGAAGTTATTGACGAACAAACATACAAATATATACAAACATATAAACGCCGGATTGCTCCAGTTAGATTTGGAAAATTTCGCTTGCTTCGTTATATCTTTCAACAATCAAAAAGAAAACAGAGAATCAAAATAGTACAGTCGGTGCCCTCACATAAGTACCCACCCCACATATGCAAGATACCTAACTAGTGCGGTAAAACAAAGAAAAGCCGAGATCGCAGATGTTTGCGACCCAAGCTGCAAGCGAGGGACGTAAATATGCGATCAAGGGCTTTATTTATTTCCTCACGTTTATACCTACACTTGGGCAGAAATCGGCTTTTTCCGTACGCGTAGCGTGCGGAAAAAGGCACTTTATGGCCAGGTGTGGCATAAAGAGAGGTATGGGCACAGCGGATGCATATCGTTTAGTGTGGTAGGGCACAGCGCAACGAATGTCGTCTCGCTCAAATCAGGAGCAGAGCCCATCTGGGGAAGTACCTCCACCTTACAGACAAGCGCAGTTTAATAACACTAGACCCTACTCAGTGTTATGTTTCTGTTGATGAGAAAGGTCGCTAGAGTTCCAAGAGGATTCACTGTGTTGACAGCTGGGGATCCATGGAATCGGACTCGGACCCAGCGAATCCTTTTTTAAAGGGTCGGCAACGCGCATGTAACACCCCTCGAGTTGCAGGCGTCCATAGGCTACGGTGACCGCTTACCAGCAGGCGGGCCGTATGCTTGTTTGTTAAAGAAACAATGAGTGTGTACAAAAGTTATATTGTATTATGTAAAGAACAAATTCAATAAGTCCACTTATCGATTATGATTGTTGCAAGTACCAGTAAAATCAGAGCAAGATTATTAAAGCGGACTTTGTAAGCAAATATTTTGAGTAAATTAAGGAGCATTTTCACTAGAGCGTACGCGGAAAGAATACGCTGCGATATGTTTAAACACAAATCGGCAAAGCTATGCTACGAAGCTATACTGGTTGTATGAAAGAAACACTGAATAGCTCTGGTGGAAAGCCACCCTCCAGGTTCAACTCTAATTCTTACATCAAGATTAAAATTGTAGTATAACTTTTTATTTTCAAAATATACATATACACGGTGCCCGTGAGCATTGCGAGAGGTTGTAACAGCGTATTCCTGAGGCTAAAAGAAACAAAAAATGTCATATGATGTTTGGTCATTTCGACCAAAAAAAATCCTAGTTTTGCTTTTTTTATATGCTTTAATTGATACATAGTACTTAAGTAAAATCATTAAGAAAAGGCCCACTTAAAATACAAAATAATTGTTTTTTGGTAGAGCCGAGTTTTGCAACGACATCACAGTGTCACTTCGAAGTGAGGCAAAAATCATGTCTAGACTAGACCACATAGTAGCATTATCACATTCCAAGACGAGTTATTTATCGAGTGGCGGTAAAATTATGTTTATGCCGATATGTTGTGCGAGGAAGCCACCCAGCTCTTCGGTCACCTGTTACATCAACCATCCGTTTCGTGATTTCCGATCCCATGGACCTGGAGTTTCGACCCCATATGGTACAAATGGTACAAATGGTACTCTATGCCCAGACTCATATATTTATTACGTTTTAAAATTTCGGCGGTTTTTAGCCACTTCGCTCGCTTTTATATTAGTTCGTTAGAGGTGGGACGGTGCCAGCGTATCTATACAGAGAGCAAACTTCAAGGCACCAAGGACACCCCATCGGGTCTCTTGCCATCATCCCTAAAAATGATAGTCGGCTCAAGGAGAGCAGGCACGTTGATGGTGGCAAAGACGGACGGATAATTTCATTGAGCGACGATTGAGACCAAAATCATCATTTATGTAATGTTTTGTAGAACTGAAATTTCGGTTAAACGACTTACCTTTAGTACAAAAATAGTTCAATTTGAGATTATAGTGTTGCCGATCACCAATTATCGGGATATTAGTATATGAACAGGCCAAAGATAGAACTCTCCGCAAGAATCCGAATAGATCGTCTTTTGTTCTGGGTCGGTACTAGGGTGTGCAAACCGGTTTTTATTTGTATAAAAATTCGGTTAATCACCGGTTACTAACCGGTTTTTCCATATTATGCCCTAGTCGGTACCGACAGATTCAGCGTCCGCCGGAGCACGTCATCGCCAGTATTATATTTCTAATCATAGGCAACCCAACCGTTGTGAGGGGGAGCCGATCGTCACCTGTTTTTTGCGTGGTGCACAAATCGGTTCTTATTCGCTTTTTGAATGAGAGGTAAATATAAATTATGTTCTGAAGAACTATAATATAATCTGTGTTATGACTAGTGATGCATGCCTCCAGCATCAGGAGCTCGCTCGGAAAGTCGTACTTCCCTACAGTCAGATCTCGACTACTATCGATTTTGTGACACATTTCCTATTCCCACATGTGACTATTATTCCTCATCCTTCTGATCCTCAGAAATTAAGTAGCATAACATAATTTAATTTAGGTGCATAACTGTTCAATTTGAAATACGGCAGAATTGATGGCTACTGAAATGACTGATGTCAGGTACGTAGGGTTACGCAAGCCAATTTTAATAACTAAATATTTAGCAAATTTTTGGGATAAATAGCATTTTCGTATTAAGGGGCTTAACGACGGTTATTGACGATTTTTGACTTAATATTCCGCCACAAATACCATAAATACAATTACAAAGCATGTTATCGGTTAAACAATATTTTACCTTGACTTGCAAGAAACGAATAAAAAAAGTTATTTTTTATGACTTTTCAAACATGGTCCAAAAAGCATGTTTTTTGATATTCTGAAGATGTTTGTGCTGGTATCTACTTAATATCTCCATACAACTGTTCCTATTTTAAATCTCTAATAACCTAAGAGAGATTTTTAATTTAAACTTTGTGGTACAAAAGTTATGCACGAAAATCTGTTATTTTGGATAAAAATTGCCAAAGTTTGACGCCGTATATCTCATAGGCAGTAAATATGATAAGCTAATTTTTTTAAGGCCGTTGGAGTTGCTAATAAGCCGAAAAATATAATCGAAAACCGAGAGACACAGATAGAAGATCATCGGGATCAGGGTGGGTTTTAATGACAAATATAATCAACTGTGCTCATTACGTTGCGCAAATAAAAAACGTTGCCGTTTTTGCTAGGATGTCTAGTAGTTTTTTTCCATTATACGATTTGCATGGAAATCTAGAAACACAAATAATCTACAATTTTTATCGATAATAATAACTTAACTGTAACACAAAAATATTTAGCAAATGCGTCATAAAAGTGCAAACAACATTGTATGAAAAATGACCCGTGCACCTTCAACATTAAATGGTCAAATTCAAATTATACGTACATGTTTGATGTTTAATTATTATTTATCACAACTCTATATAAAGTATAAAATACAACTTTTACTTCTTTATTCGCTTGTCCACGAATTGTATGCAAATGTAGAGGTACGACACAAAAAATTGTAAATATTCTTCCTAACGTTTTCCCTAGGGATTAGTCCAATTTCCTCACGGTGTTTTCCTTTACCAAAAGCGATTGGTAAATATCAAATCATATTTCGTACACAAGTTTCGACATCAAAAAACTGGTTGGCTCTAACTGGAAACATATATTATAGCTTCCAACAGAGACAAGTGGAACTCCTTGGAGGAGGCTTTCACACGATGACGGGTTCTTGTCCGCAAACAAGCCGTAACATAAATATTTTTTTCGCTAACTTTTTTTCGCGTACTTATTCATAAATTTGACAACTAGACGCAAAAATGAAACGCAGTTTTGTACGGAATTGACATAGAAATAATTTTATTTTTTTAATATTAAATATTAGATTTAACTGTAACTGACATACATGTATATTTGTCAAATGACTCGAAATAAAGGGCTTTTTTATGTTAATATTTATTTATTAAGTTTCAAAAAACTCATTGGTACGACCCGGGGTTTGGACCCGCGATCTTCGAAATTAAAGTCGCACTCTTATACCGCTGAGCCACGAACGCTCAAACATTTGTCAAACATTGATGACATTTAAACTGAAATCTCATAAAAATATCTAAGAAACTTCTTCGAAGAAAAAGATCTTTTTCACATTTTCTTGAAGTAATTTCACTTTAAAAGACGGCTTCAGAACCGGTCTTTTTTCCGTCTTTAGGGATAAGTTCCTGCATTTCCCGAGAGGTTTGTATATTTTCCCGGGAAAGCTAGCTTTTATTTGTTGTTTGGTTTAATTTATAAGCGGGAATGTATAGCTGCTAAAAAATAGACACATTGGTGATAGTATTTTGAAGATAAGTTAAACAGAATTCGATTTGTGGTCCTGGTTATTTTGAGATTTAATATTTCGGCTACCATGCTTATATAGGCAGAGTCAGACCAAACTAGGTTTGCATCAATTATGATATTATAGACTGCGTAATTTTTATTTTTAACGACAAACTTCTGTGAAATCATGACTAATACTTTTACAGTCAGCACAGACTCTGTGCTATCAAAATCGATAAAAGCTTAGCTTAGACGGACTCTATTTATAAAGTTAGGGTAGTTATAATCAATACAAAGAATTTATCTACTGCTTTTTAGCCAACCCGAAAAAAACAAAAACCGGTATGCTTGAAATTCAAATTTCAAGCTAGGCCCAACTTTCACCTTCGTCAAATAATGATTTTTTGATATAGATTCAAAAAAATTATATCTATAATGATATAAGTTCTTAATTATAAGGGTTTATTTTCAACGGCTTAGGCTTCGAGTTGTCTGCTAGTGTCTATTTTTGTAAATATTCTCTTTTTTTTTCGCAAAAAATACGCCAGCATTCGTTGAGACCAGGTGGCCTAGTGGTTATGGCGTTAGATGAGTAGGCTGAAGATCTTAGTTCGATCCACGGTTTAAATCCGATGGTTTTGGTCTTTTTCTTTAGTATATGACATCTATTCCCATTTATAATATATTAAAAATTATACATGCTTGTTAAAAATAGCGCCTAACCCACAATGTGTACCTTTTTTTCTGGCGTTACAGAATATAACACAAAAATGGGTATCATATAAGAAAAAAATGTGCCGAAAGCGGAATTCAATCCCACGTCTTCTGCATTCGTCACTGCGGACGCCATTACCACTAGGGCGTGCAAACCGGTTTTTATTTGTATGAAAAAACCGGTTAATAACCGGATATTAACCGAATTTTGATACAAGAAAAACCGGTTTGCACACCCTACATGGCACCCAAGCCACGGCGGCAAAGAGCAACAACAACAAAATATAAAATAGGATTATCCTACTTTTCCATTTGCCGCGATTAATCTCTGTTTAACTACATTTATTTTGACTTGTAGACAATACGATTCAGCGTTAAGACCGGTACTTGAACATTTATTTTGTATATTGCGCAGTCAAGTATAAGCAATAAACCTTAATATTTCGCTAGTTCTTCCTTGAAACACTTATGGATGTAATACGGCTCCTTACTTAGCGTTTTCCGGAAGACTCAGTATTTGTTACAATTTGTGATAAATAACATTTGTTTTGTATATTGCGCAGTCAAGTATAAGCAATAAACCTTTATTTTTCGCTAGTTCTTCCTTGAAACACTTATGGTTGTAATATGGCTCCGTACTTAGCGTTTTCCGGAAGACTCAGGATTTCTTACAATTTGTAATATAATAGACTTGTTCTGTCCAGGTTTTGTTTGGTTGAAGAACAATAAAATAATCTGATATAATATATTGTTATGAACGCGATAATTTAGGGCACCAATGAAATCCATATATTATTAGCATTAAAGTGCAGCTTTGGCTAAGAGCCACTGGGTCTAACCAGGGTTTGGCAATTGACCTTGCGTTAGCTGCCAAATTTCATACTAAAAACGCTTAACTCCGTGTGAATTGACTAACTTAAATATATATGCAACACAATCTATATCATATTATTACTATGTATTAATCTTCTCTTAATAGCTAGCACTGCATTACTGAAATATTTAAGGGTGAACTTTGACACGACTTTTTGAATAATTAAATTATTGGAGAACGTGCAAAGAATTCGAGTTAATTTCGATGTTCCCGTTTCATTACCCCACGTTATGGCATAAGGTGTAAATGCATCATTTCGTTCTCAACGGACAATGAAAGGCTAACGTACTCTTTTGCAAGCTTGGCAGGAATGGAATTCGTTTCAGTTGTCTGTATAGACAAACACAACTTATATTTTTCTCAAATAAAGTGAAATAAGTTTGCAGCTAGATAAAATAATCCTTCAATTACTAAACTTTCCATCATAAAGATAGTCGTGGAAGGTGGCACTTCATTTTAGTTTAAGCCAGTATACTGTAACACGAGTGTTAAAACAGGTGCGCTCAAGAGGGATATAGGAGTACTACCCAATGCGACTAATTTGAAAACACAGTTCAAAATGATTGACAGCGTAAACAATTTACGAAATGTTGTCGTGTAATCATTGTTCCCTGCCAAAACTTGGTAAAGTAACACAAAACCTAGTATAAA
This sequence comes from Lathronympha strigana, assembly GCA_949128165.1. NCBI lineage: Eukaryota > Metazoa > Arthropoda > Insecta > Lepidoptera > Tortricidae > Lathronympha > Lathronympha strigana. The sequence goes on from OX421914.1 coordinate 3,927,585, forward strand.
CTGCGACAGAAAAAGGTAAAAATTAAATAAAGTGAAACTAAACGCAACACCAATTCTCTTGTTCAATATGTCATTATTTTCGTATTCAAATATTTTTCAAACAGTAAATTTACTGCTCGCTCTTATGGGATAGAATGAGATGCACAATATATAATGTTGCCTGCTCAGTGTCGCCCTCCTTAAATGTCTACTTTTCTCTGTCGTACTGTATTAGAACCAAGAATTTAGTACTTAGCGATAAAAAATAATCAAAAGTGAGGCTATGACAAAGACAAACAATTATTTAGCATTTTCAACTTTCCACAAATGTTTATTTTAAGTTCTATAAAACCATCGCGTTCGGACTTGACGTTATTATTAATATTACGAAAAAAATACACGACATCCCGACCACCTACAACCGACAACTAAAATACATTGTTATGTTATTATTATGTTGTCTGCTCTCAAGTTATAGTTGCTTTGCGCTGCAGTAATAAAAATAACAACTGTATACTTAAAATAATAAAAGTTTGAAGACACACTTATATCCCTTCGCCAAAGCTACCTAAAGTGCCTTTTCCACTTTGTTGTAAAGGCTGAGGCTCCATATTCAAAGTACCTATTGAAAAACGACTTCGTAATCACGAAATAAATTGAAAGAACGTACGTGACAATGGCGGGACCCCCGTGTATCTCGGTTTTTGTCGCCTTGTCTAAGTTTAAAACAGTTAAACCGTTAGCTTATGGAATGCTAAATTATCTTGAGCTTGTTTACGCTAATATTTTATGTGACGACACGTGTACGTGTTTAATTTGAAATAGAAATAAGAAAATAATGTTAATTGTATTCAAGTTTATGCAAACTTTTTAAATTCTTAATAAATTTTCCTGTTTAGTGGTGGAAGAGTTCTGTTGCGGTCCCTCTACTAATATAAAGTGGGTCTAAGCTTTTTAGTCATAATAATTATATACTTTACCAGGATCTTACTTTATGAAATGATAGTTTATGCGACTGTACATAAGCCAGCCCTCCTGTCACCCGTAGCCGCTTTGAGGCGCTTAGCCAAGTCCTTACAAATAATGTGGGCGCCAGGGCCCCAATGTCCAAGAGTTTCCACGCCAAACGGTTCAAACATGTATCTGGAATCAATTACTGTGTATTTGCGCCGCTTGAGATTGCTCTCCATTTATCGATAGCCTCTGGCAGGAAAGGGACGTCCAAGTTAATAAGAGGGTCAGTTTGCGGTGTTGCTTATAGGTACTTGTATTATTTTCTTCGCATCTGTATTGAAAAACGTCATTCCACACATCCCGTCAATTTTTCACTAGTCCCGAGTATTGCCACTCGCCTTTCGGCCGTTGCAAGATACCTCGGGACTCGTGGGGTAAATACATACTTTCCGCATTAGAATCGCAATGTACTATTTTTAATATTTTACAACATACAAATGATGTTTAAGAAATGAATTTTACTAAGCCTTAATTACAATAGCATTGAAGTAAAAGAAATAAAAAAATCGTGGAGTGTTTTTATATCTATTCCATATTAATAAACAGAGCATAACATAAAATATTACACTAAACATTGAATAACAATCAACACTGGTGGCCCCAGGTGAAACAGAGAAAGGACGAACATCCATCTTCACACTGGATCTCAGACATTCATCACGCACGTTAGTGCGCCCACCTACTACAACCCATCTTCGCCTATCAACCCATCTACTCGCAAACACATCTCACTGAGGCGCTAATGCGAGAAGTGCATTCACGATGTGTGAAGCTCGTATCGAACCAAAGGAGCCCGCCTGCATGGCAAAGTTCTGGAAGCGGGCACCGCCAGAAGGCAGCGATGACGCGGCCAAAACTCAACTCTATTTAGTAGGTGTGGGGACAAACAGACGCACTACTTATGTTGAATAGCATGCACACTGGCAACCAACAGTGGCAACGCCCTGCCTTGTCCGTCACGTTCGATATCTGACAGTTGACGATCTTCAAACAGCATGAGAATGTTGACCTATTTCATTTCCTATTGACATAATTTGCAATTCCCCGACATGCTGGGCGAGTCAGTCATACTATTATACATATTTTTACTTTCCATTTTGTTACTGCCGTACAAAGTGTTTTTATAATGGAAATAGATTGGATAAACAAAATTTGGTACGCTTTTTTCTCCTAGAAAGATATAAAGAAAAACAAATTTACTTATTTTAGAAAAAAAAAGTTAATTTCTCTCTTTCTTTCTTCTTTCTTTTTTTTTCTTGCAAAAATGCCTATTTTGTTTTTTAAGATATATTCAAAACCTAAAATACAAATATTTTAGATAGTAGTGTACTAATAATATCCGCGGTACTTTTAAACATCTTCAACTACCTACAGGTTCATATGTCTACGACAAAATTGCTTTTTCATTTACGTGTTATTGACATCTTAAGTACCTACTTAGAGTACGAGGCAAAGAAATGGAAGAAATACTCGAGGTTTTTCAGCTCAGGTATTTGGCAAACGGATATGAATAAATGATACCTTAAAAGAGAAAATGGTAAGCATGAATGCTTCAAAGTATTTGAATATAACAAGAATTTGTTATTTTAATGGCACTGAAAAGTGATGCTCTTTCCAACTTGAAACATTTTTCATGATTTGTAATGTATGATTATATATCTCGATTTCACCTGAGACATAATTAATAGGGATCACGACTAGGTTGAAAATCTATCATTCTATTTAGTCCGTCAGTTAGATTATCTAAAATTATTAGACACGTATTTTTTCCTTTTTTTAGCTAACTAAAGTTGACGATGATAAAGAGCATCAAAGTTCCGGGGTGGGGGCGTGTGACGTCACTACTATCTAGAATTGTACGGAATTGTGACATCACGGAAACTTGAATGCACTGTATTTTAAGAAAAGCACTACTTATATCTGCCTCGGTGGAAATAGGGTTTGCCTGAGCTCGGCTATGCCGGCCCTCGGCAAGTCTCGCCCTGACAACCACCTCGTCAGCCAATAATTATAATGTAGCAAGTAATCGCGTTTAAAATTGCATGGGCAGTTTATGAACGAATTTATCCATAAATTGCCCATGCAATTTTGAATGTAATATTACGTGTGTACGTTATATTTATTTTTTCATAAATAAACGATTTGGAATGCAATTTCTGGATAAAAAGCATGTGAACACGACCTTAACTCTAAACCAACCTGGAATACGTAACTGTAATATATACTGTAACTGTACATATCGTAGTTATATCTGGACTATATTAAGTCATAAACGAATGACGATTGACGACATATTACTTACGTGATGATATCACCGAGATATGGAAAATCGGGTGGAATCTCGTTCTTGGGCTGGAATGTACCCCATTACATCCCTTGGGCCTTTTAGGACCAAAGGTTGGGTTAAGTGAGGTCAAGCCCAAAAATTTTAAATTTCAATAACAGTGTGTTTAATCGAGCGAATCTTTACGAAGGCAACTTCGACATAGGGTAAATTATATCGAAAATGGCCTGAATGGCTTCGAGAAAAGAATGGTACGGCCGTGCTTTTGTATGCTCGACTTGGCGGGGGCACTGCCGTGCCCCCAGATACTAGGTTTTACTCTAACTAATAAATACTTTTAGTAATTGAACTCTTTAGAACGGATTAATCGCGTTTTTATAACACCATAACCCTTCATCTTAACCCTGTGAAAACGAGTGCTGTAAAGGGCTCGAAATGTGAAAAGAGTGTTATGGTGTTAATAAACGTGATTTAACCGTATTAAGGTGTTTAATTTTTATAAATAACAACAGAACAAAAGAAGACAATATTAATAATTCTCGTATTAGCTTGAATCATGTATGTCAAATTCATTTTTATTTTTTGTTAATAAAAGTCAAGTAAAGGATGACTCACACTAGAACGGGACGGGACGGGGCGGGACCGAACGATTTGTCAATTTCTATAGAAAGAATCACGTGATAGGTCGGAGCCCTCGGAGGTCACGTGACTTTTCTAAAGAAACTGACAGATCGGCCCGGCAAAGTCACGTCCCGTCCCGTTCGTGTGAGTCATCCTTAAATTTACCATACCAATATGTAAATTTACCAATGTAGTTATAAATATCGCCTATCTTTTTATTCATGTTATGTAACTTACTTGTAATGGAGAGGAGTCTTCTAAAAATGAGGAAAGTTCAATAAATTAGGACTGAAATATAAGAAGGAAAACGACACTTACAGATGCTCTCTACCAGAGCTTAAGCCTCAAACGTCACGTCAATGGGCAGGATATACCATAGCTAGGTAAATATAAAATATGTACTGACGATTATTTACTTTTCCGTATAACTTTCAACCGTAATCAAATGCAGAGTGTTTTTTCGACAATTTATTTTTGAAGTGTCTCTAAGAGTCACTGCAAACAACATGGGGAAAACAAACAATCATTGAAAGTGTTACCTTTTGAGGTAATATGTCTCTTTTATTCAATTCGACAGGTTTTGCGGTCAAAAAGGGAAAAATGATGGCATTTTTGTAATAAAGATGTACTTAGCTGATTAGGGTAGCCTGAGGCGTGTTTTTCGTGTGTAACTATTTTTCTCAATAATTGACCGAGTGAGCAAAGCGAGCGATTCGTCTCTGTTTCAACTGGGGAGAAATGCTTTCGTGTGTCTGTCCATTTGTTCTCCTCTACAGATTGCATTTATCAACCAATTCTTGTGAAATTTTGTAAACAAGTTTTTTTTTTTTTGTCGATTCAGTTTTTGGAAATTTTCAAAATGGCGGATATAAGTGCAAAGGTCATAAGCGCCATAAATCCAGTCAAGTGTAAAAATATGGTGGTGCACATCTTACTCAAAAATATGTCCCATAGCACCTTATGCCGTTGTAATAAGAGCATAGTACCATATTTATGAGTCGATTATATCGAACCATATTTTTGCACTTGACTGTCCCAAAGGCGCTTACGACCTTTGTGCCAATACCAGTACCATCTCGTGAGTTATACAGCTAACAGAGTTACTAGTATTCAATGTAGCAAGAAACTAGTTAAAGGCATAAAAACACGAAATTAGTTTGACACATTCTTAGATATTAGATTTGAAAACCCAAAAACGAGAAAAAACTACGACTCAAATCTCAAATCTCAAGATTCAAAAGACCACTTTGAAACGAAGTTTTCTTCAAACATAAAATATAAATCAGATTGCGCTATTAAACTAGATTTTTAACTTACGAGCTAGCAAAAGATAAATAAAACTGCAAAATGCCGGTTAAATTTAAATATGAAGCAGAAATGAAATCCCGGGACTCGGGAATCGCGGTCACTTCGAGGTTGCTTAATGAATCGGGTCGATTTGAAAACAATAGATATTTAAACGCCTGACAGAATGGAATATTTAGTTGGGTAGCTTAGAGGGAGAATAATATTGAATATATTTGGTCGGTTTGACGTTTGTGCAGTGTATATGTCACCGTTAAAATGTGAACTGCCGGCAGTTTTTAATTTGACTAGGGATATTATAAACTAACCTAACCTAACCTGTCCGTCTGTTTACAATCTCGCGCGTTAATTTATAACTAAAGTAACGGTACTCACAATGGGAGCTACCATATTGTCGCTCACCAGGCAGCGCCACTCATGCGTGGGTCCTGTCAGTATGAGAGAATTGTCAAAGTGACGTTTGGAATGTTCCCGTAGCGGAAAATCGATTCGCGGTAATCCTTATTGTACGCTAACATATAAAAACTAACACCACGATAGTATTGCAGTGCATTTCTCAGTACTGGTTTTAAGCATGAATTGAAAAAAAAGTATAGTGCCTGCCTTCAAGTTTATTAAAATTCTGTCAATTCAAGCTGCAAAGTCAATTATGTCAAGAATAATATCTTACCTCTAGAAGACGCGTTAAATCTCAACTGAGTTTTTTCATTGCCAGTCTTTTTTTTTTGTACCTACTCATAAATGTTGCTATGGGTTTTTTTTAAAGATTTACACCATAGTACATGTATTTTGATAGTATATCACTGTAAACGTGTCTTGACTTGCAATAATCTCTGATGCCTACTTGAGAAAAAAACTATCTGGGCCTTACCACGATTGCCTAATGCGATTTGTTGTTGTAGTTAAGGTCCTAAACTGAATCTTGTTAGACAAGCGTGGTATCCCCTCGATTTTCTAAACGGAAGAAGAGGGGTGTAGCAGGATATCATTGGAAAAATAGGTCCCAAAACTTAAAATTATAATAGAAAGATGCTTTTTAAGCACACAATAGCATTGTGTGCTTAACTGGCTGCATAACTTCTATATAAGCTCACGGCACTCAATGAATTTTAAAACTGTTAACGTTTATTTAGTAACTAACTTCCCTTTCAAATATCACCAAAATATAATAAACAAAATAAATGATGAAGCCTATGATGGTTTCGTCTCTAGGCGAAGGAAATCATATTAAGCAAAACTGTATTCATTCTGTATTGTGAAGCAGGTGTTCGATACCAACCCGACAGAATAAAATAAATAATTCGAGAAAATATTTTCCACTTTTGGACCAGAGAACCGTAATGGCTTATAAGTAGCTTATAAGTAGTTAGTAAGATTTATATACTTACATATATTTTTTTAATATTTCTACTTCATATTTTTTTTCTTTTCAGAAATTATTTAAAATGTGTATGTGAAGTCCTCAATAAACTACATGATTCTATTATTTATTTTCATAAGCTGCCATCACCATATTTGCCATAATGCCAGTACCATATTTATCTCTTTCAATATCGTGGGTAATAAAGACCCTTTGTCAATAATCTCCGTGATAGGAATTTATTGTCTGTGGCAGGAACACTTCATTTAATAGGTCAGTCGCACAATGACCTACATATGATTGGATCACGATTTTCTCGATTGACAACTGCGCTAATACAATATTGTATTACTAATATATGAATTATATATTAGATTTCGTATTTTATTTTTAATGTAGTATATTGTATGTATGATAAGACATAAATTTCACAAGAAATAAATTTTCAAAAACCGGCCGAGTGGAGGCTGAGGGTTCCGCACAAAGGATGCTCCCCATCGTTAGGTAATAGGGTCTTGACAACTGGTGGCACGGAACTCTCAGTGCGCGGTAATTATACGGTTCTCAGATTGTTTCCTGTACTTGTGCTACAAGCTCTTGCTTTCTGCCAAATTTGGTGATTAGATTAGATACACTTTCATTCCCATCGTACATGTATGAGAAATGTGACATAAACGGCCGTATTTATTGTTGGCGATGACAAAGAGATTTGATTTTTTTTACAGCTTCAGGAGACCGCAGACCTGTATAATATATTAGGTATAGTATTAATTTTAACTAGTTACCTTTACGCGTTCCCGAGGGTCTTGAGAGACAGACGGACGGACGGACAACAAAGTGTAATAGGATCACTCTGTTGTCCGTCCGTTCGTGTATTTTTTCTGGGTGTCGTTTTTCCCTTTTGATGTAGGAAATCCTAAAAATAAAAAAGAAAGAATGTGGACACGGCCACTACAATTTATGATTAGTTTGTTAATGTTACATTTCTCCGTATTTCTTGGTTTATATACGCGAATATATTTATTCACTTTTCATTCCATTCTCTATAAGTTTCAAGAAGTTGCCTCAACAAGTTTCCCGAACTTCGGAGCCATAGGCTTATAGTTATTGGGTTGCATTTCCGGTCTGAAACTTGATTAGCCCCCTTTTGACGGGGTCGCGCTAACTGGGTACCCCGTTGCGTTCACGCCATTTTACGTCACTTGACGTCGTTTGACTTTACAACGTCGCAGATTGGCTTATGTCGAGTAGCCACGGTTTGTAGCATGCATGTTACAATTACGCTTTGATATTAATTGTACTGTGTTCTATGGGTAGTAGGAAAATTGAATACCGTATGATGATTAAACTAGAAAAATATACGTAGGTATTCTTAAACGATGGAGAGACGACGTCGGCGAGATGTACCAATTTTGTTTTCAAATTTATTTGAGCTTGTGTTGAGTTTTGGATGTTTTCTATGCAAATACATAGATGTAAACAACTACTATTTTAATATGCAGTGACAAAACGATCAAGATTGAATACGTTTATTTAAATTTAGTCAAGATTAATTACAACATTCAATAACAATAAAGCCAAGCGAGCGAAGGCGAGAAATCAGGGGCTCTGCCGGTCGTGCAGCCCCTTTTATAGACTCGGTGGCCCCACCGGTTGATCCTCCCGCCACTTCGACTGGGAGGGGCTGAACAGCAATGTGACGCCATAGATGGCGCTGTAGCTGTCACGGTTGTGTCACTGGCGATGTCATCGAACACCGCTAGATGGCGCTCTCAACGGTTGGCACCACGGTTGCCAACATAGACAACACCCAAATCTCCAAAACAAAAGTTATATTTGAATTAGTTATTAGATATAGATAAATATGTATATGCCATAACTATTTTTAATGTAACTAACAAAATATACCTTAAATCTAAAATAGGCCCTCGAGGCATTGTACCTATGATACCGGCGGCATTTCCTTGTTGCATATATATTTTATCATATCTTCGTCTAGTAACAAGTTAAGCTTTTTGACCCTCGTAAACGACGATAACATTGTCGCTTGAATGTCTCCTCTGCCTCCGACTGATATTATAATCGATACAAAAAAAAACATAATAGTCTTTCGTCGTTTGCTGGATAAGGAATATTTCTAAACGAAATTGAATTACTAGATAATGGATATATGTACAAATATATAAATTAATGTGATGAGGGTAGTCTGCAAGGATGCTATAATAGGGTTTGGGTCGTGGTTGACTAATAAGCCCAACCATTTCTTCCAGTCTAACCTGATCTGAGTTTACTCATGGTTGTCACATACACCAAGTTCCACTTACAATGGTTTTTAGAAGTTAATCCTGACAAGATAACAATGTGGCGACGAAAGTTATTTAGTTACGTTATTAATTTGTATCTAATCTATGAAAAGATGAAAGACGATATGAAACATTTGGTTTCTGTGGTGTAGAGGATTTGTGGAGACACGTGTATGAGAGAGTTGTGAATAAGCATACGGCCAACTTGAAGCAATATTCAGATTTAAAAATAAATTTCAATATGTAATTATTTTTCTTCAACTCTAAATACTTATATTTTGAAAACTTGTTAACCACATTTTTAGGGTTCCGTACTAAAACGGTAAAAAGGAACGCTTATAGTGTCGTGAAATATTTCGAGAGCTACTTAAGCTACCGATTTGAAATTCGGAATATATATAAACAAGGTTTACCACTGAAATTAAATACTCTAGAACGGATTAATCGCGTTTATTAACACCATGACCCTTCTTTTTGAGCACTTTACAGCGCTCGTTTTCACAGGGTTAAGATGATGTAGGGTTAAGTGGTTAATTTCAATGAATTACAATCGCGGTAACAGAAAGCAATATCAAGGTTGAACACAATGAGAGAGGATTTACTATATTCTATTTTTATTTGTTTTCAATGCAAAATACCCGATAAAAGAAGGGGCAAAAATTAAAAGTTTAGTTATTAGACCATTGGAATATAATTTGAAAGGACATGATTTGCATATTGTAAAACAATTTGTTATTTAAAAAAATTAAAACGTTCTTATACGTTATTATATTAAAAATTAGAGATAGGGTGAATATTAGGTATATTTTTCCTGTAATATATATTATCATATAACGATGTCAAAAAATAAATTTTTGATTCGTAAACTTTGGATGTAAAGGGGACCTATTTGTTTTTTTTTGCATATTAGTTTATAAATAAATATAATAGGACAGATACTAATAGGAATACTGATTGGATAAGTAGGTGTAAAGGCTCAAAATAATATCATAGAAATACCACGAGTTATCAGATTGTTAACATAGCAGTTTATGAACAAATTCTACAGAATACGCTTCTAATACTTATATATTTACTAGTAAAGTATCAATGTAACAAGTTTGACACAAAGTTAAGATCGCCGTATGTTAGCATTAAATAGTTCAAAAGCCATAAATCAAAACTATTCGGGAAGTAACACAGAGTAGCCATTTTAAATGTCCGTATAAGTTAAAGGATTATGGTTGAGATATACGCAAAAGTTTGTGAAAGAAGTAAGATCTTTATGTTACATGTTTACCGAAATGGTTTAAGTCCAGTATTTTCATTATCCTTTATTTATGTGGATTTTTATGTGATTTCTACACAGATATCCGAGCTTTCGATACTAGTAGGAGAAAATAGTATCTTTAGTGCTTACCATGGGTTGTACACTCACGTCTATAAATATCTATACACTTCGGAACTTATTACAGAGTAAAAAGGATCAAAATTGAATACAGATGCATATATATTTATGAAGCCGACCGTACGTGGCCGTATTGGATAGCGACTGCAGCGTTCGGGATTATGTTCGTCTCGCTCCTGCCAGAGTGTAATGGTTGGTAAGAGCGAGATGGACTTTTTTATAGCGCCGCAGTCGTTATCGAATACAGTTGCGTGCAACTCGTGGTGTTTACGCAACTGTCTCTGGCGAGCGGTGCGATGGTGAAAACTCAAACAGTTCTTCAAAACAAATAGAACATTTTCAATATTTACAGAATGTCGGTTCTACACGCGATCAAACTCTGCTCACAAACAAAACTCAAAAGCGATCCGCAATCACATTACATATAACTCATAACATTGTAACAAAACTCGGCCACTCTTAACAAAATTGTTCCGCCTTCGTGACCGCGTAACTCCGAAAGGTAGTAACTGCATAGAAGAATGGTAAAGAAATGACGTTTTGGATTGGATGGGTAATGTCGGAATTTGTTCGAGTTTTTCACGTCCGATAGGCATGCGAATAGTTGGAGCTAGTGATGGCAATTACTAGTGTATTATTTTAAGATGGTATTTATGTTGCAAAATTTTTGATAAATGGTACAGCTGTTGACTGATTTTGAAACAAGAGACCTTTCACAGAATATGTTTACTTTAAATATAAAATGTGTTAACATATAAACCATATGAACAAATCCAGTATAGAAGTAAAAGAAAACTAATAAATTTCAATTTTGTGAAGTCTGTACAAAGATATAGGATAGGATAAGAACTGCCCAATCACCCAAAAAAATGACGCCGTAAAAGTGCAGCAGTTGCGACTCTTTTTCATATAAGTAGTCTTGTTTAGAACGTGACGTTAAATGGAATCAGCCTATAAACTTTTAAAGCATGTGAATTTGACACTTAATGCTTACTGCAGTAAGCTCTTCGTACGAAACATTTAAGGTTTGTATCATTATCAATGCAAGTTCGCTAACGTCATTCTGACCCACATTTTTTGACGGTTTTGTTCTGCTTTGTGTGATTTATTTTAATAAGTCAATGAGTCTGTACTGCATTGCTCTCGACAGATGATTTTTGATTATTTTTCCCTTTTAAGCAAAAATGGATGACTAACACTAGAACGGGACGGAACGGGACGGAACGGGACGATTTGTCAATTTCTATAGAAAGAGCCACGTCCGAGCTCGGAGCCTTCGGAAGTCACTTGACCTTTTCTATAGAAACTGATAGATCGGCTTGGCCCGGTCACGGCCCGGCCTGTTCCAGTGTGAGTCATCCTTAAAGCTCGACCACATTATGATAACGTACGAAATATCACATAATACGAAAAAAAATACTAGGTAGTTACTAGCAGTATGACGTAAAACAAATTAATTACCTATACAAATATGGGAAATGAATGTTTTAGTAACCTTGTACACTGGTTCAGCTAATACTCGTACATTAATTTATTGAATATTTCAAAAACTGTAATAATTAAGACACTAGTTACTTTGAGAAATTAAGTTAAGATAACCTGAAAATCTATCCTTAACTTAAATCTTACCTTACCGAAAAAAAACACGGTCTATAATATTAATATTTATTACTCATGGTTAGGGCACTAAGTTTGTAAGGGTAACTGGTGTAAGGGTGTCAACAGTAGGGAACAGCTCTCCCTATAGGCATTGTTTGGTATATAGCCAACTCTTAGTTTTACAGTCAGTTTTTTTTTAAATTCCAAGTAACTAGAGTTCGTTGGTAACGAGTATGTAACCGCGGAACATCCCTAGCAGCAAATGGCCGAACGGAAGGGAACAATGTTGGGTTACGTGAGCGAATGGATGAATGGTCATCATTTAGGGGTTGTTTTTTTGGTGACGAGAAGTCAATTAGTGCTTTTTGTATGATGGCTATTTGGGAATGGATTCTTTTACAATAGAATTGAGGACCTTTCTCCTTTTGGTGTCTCAGCGCTGAAAATTTTCTAGTTAAGAATTTAATTTTTTTTTTTTTGTAGAAGGTAAATGCCCTAAATGTTGAATTTCCATATCAGTACAGTAAACTTGTTATTTCCCTGGTAAGTGAGTGCAAACTTGCCTACATTATTTAACTCAAACACCGTGACAGAGTGGTAAATTGAAAGGCTGTGTTCGCTGAAAAGGGCCACTCTGTCAGGGTGTTACCTAGAAAACCATAAAAAAAATACCTTACCGACATGAAAACTAAAAATTGTCTACTTCAAATACCTGTTAATTTATTTAATCATTTCTACCGTTTTCATTTTACACATGATCAAAAATAATCCGAAAAATCGAAAAAATCGCGTTTCATTTTTGGCAAAGGAGGAGAACGGCCCTTGAACAAAATAAACAATTGATTTGTACCCTTACGCACTTGAAAAAGTTGATAAAACATATTTGCGGAATCCGCGTCACTTGATAATTATGCATGGCTAGTGAGAAAAATAAATACAAAATCATATTATTGTCAGTCTGTAAAAACACATTTTATATCTCTCTCTGGCGAAGCACGTGAAACATTTTTATTTTCAAAATTAGTCAAGATCCTTTTGAATCTTTTGTTTAGGGATAAATATTTGGTGACAGCGAGATTATTCAGTGTCGTTTAATTTTTTTGCCACATTTTTGCACACGCCGGGTGCTTTTATAATCATTTCGTTTATCTGATGTTATTAGTCCCTAACTTTTTAGTGGGAAAAATAATGGACGGAAGATGGCATAAGTACGTCATGTTGAACAAAATTTTGCCGTAGGTATTTTTAGGCTAATCTCAAGATTAACCTCCATCTTGATATATAATGATTATTTCCCTCGTACTTTAACGGAAATACCCGAACGCATCATTTTATTTCAGTCAGCGTTAGTATTAAAAGTACCGAGGTGGAATAATATGACAAATACAAGCGTTACCGAGAACATATGAAGGATATTAAGTATGCATTACATCTGTATTCTTTTTGGCAATTTAGGTAAAAGAAAAAGGAAACGCGGCGGCGTCTTATATGGGACGCTACACGTGTCAGCACCTCCTTCTTCACATCGGTTGAACCTTTCATCAACCGGATCACCAGCCAAAACACGAAGCGGTTAAACAGTAGAAGATTGCTCCTCATGGCTCTGGCTATCATGTCGTTCTTTTTGCAGTTGAACCGGCGGGCTGCTGGGTAAACGCGAAGCGATTTATCCGCGACATGTCCCGCCGACTCAGGCAGAAGGGCGAGCAACTCCGATCAGAGTCGTTCTTGGTGAAAAGGCTGTCCATAACTTGTACAACGCAACAATGTTGCCAGCATTATGGGCAGTTTTGCACCGGGAGCGGCGCGGAGTAGGTTGTAAATATTATTCAAAAATATTATAAAGAAAAAAATCTTAGTTGTAGGTACTTATAGATATTTTCGACGTTGACTATACAGATTTTTTTTTAAATATGAATAATATTTTGTTCAGTTAAAGCATGTAGCAATTATAGCATAATTATAAATGCAAAACCATTTCGACAAAGCGCATACATTCAAGTTTCAAATCATTTAGTACACATCTTGAGGCATTGCAATTCGTGTGTTCAAACTCCGCGTACTTCAATCTAGGCACTAATTTGATTCCTACGCAGCTTAAAACCAGAAAGTCCCATATCAGTATGAAGCGTGTGTGAGATACCACATTGTGTCACTATGATTTCCCCTTGAGGTTTCTCGTTAGACGAAAACAGATTAGATATACTGGATAACGCTTAATGCGTGTTAGGGTAAACGAAGAAGTTAGCCAAATAGTTGGTTAATGTTCTAAATTGTATAATTTTCTAAATTTTGTACGCTATCATTTAACGGAGTGTTTGTGGAGGTTTTAAATTAACGAGGTGCTAAGTGTTTCACTTAGTTATAAGTAGATGATAAATTGAAAGAGATGTCATATAGTACAGAAAAAGTGATCATGGTCCCCAGTGCTCGGGGCTGGAATCTAACTAGCGGCCTCTTGCTTTCGCGACATTTACAACAAAAATTTATTAATAAATAAAGGTATTCATTCGTGTTTTAAAAATAAATTGTATAAGCAGATGGTTAATTAGCACCGGTACCATAAGCTGCTGTAGAAAGGCTATCGCTAGCGACTGCGTGATTTAAAGTATTTGCATTTTACTCGTTTTTAAATAATGGATTTCAAATACTTTCGAATCGCGCAATCGCTATCGACTCGTGACTACCAAAAACTCATGGTAAGCAACAAAAATGTTTTTGTTTTTAAAATCTCGCGGTTTATATTCTTAGTTTAGATATTTAATCCTTTACTGTGCTTTACTGAAGGTTTCAGATTTTCTACTTGCCCCTTGTTAGTGACAATCAACCACATACTGACATACATACTTGTTAAACACAATCCAGTAAATTCAATATATAAAATTTATAAAAATAAAAAAACAGGTAAGCAGAAAATAAAAGCAAAGGGAACTTGGATTCATTTAAAGTCAATAAATAGACAAGTTAAAGAAAATAAACAAAACCAGATCTCGCTTGCATACAAAAAGACGGGTGGGGTTTTCAAACGGTACCCAATTTAATCAACTTAGGTAATTTTCGTAAGTTTTTTGTAGTCTCATTCGTTATTTATCCTATAATCTTTGGTTTTATTCTATATATGTTTTCTGATTTTTTGACCAAAAAAAAACATGACGAATAAAGAATGAGTCTATAAAGAAATTGACTGACATCGAACATAATCCAAGAAGAAGTTGAGGAATACCGAAATGAGTCGGCATAAGAAAAAGACAAACAATAAAGTTTACCAAATATGAAAAAGACTATCCACGAAGAATGGGTGGCGAAAGCAGAACGGGACAAATTTAAGAACTTGACAAAAAACAAACGGGACGACCAAAGACGATATCGAATTCGCTACGGCAAAGGCAGTCATTTTGATAAGTGTTACCACGGGTTTGAAATCTACAATCTACAGTCACTAGCATCTGTCAACGTACTTTTAGTGCATCTTGCTCTCATTTGCGAGTGGAAGCAGGATGCAACTATACAGGGTGTTCTTGAGCATTTGCTTTAACTTCGTCATGTGGCTTGGTATAATTAAGGAAATAGAATGGTATAGTTAGTTTTATTAAATTCGTTAATATCATGAGATATTAACGATGATATCATGTTAGTTTTATTATGTTCGTTAGGATCATGGTGTTAATAAATTAATCCGTTCTAAAGTGTTTAATTTCAATGAATAACAATCGCGGTAACAGAAGACAATATTTCGTTAATATTATTCTTTTAATTTCTCATACAAAATAATTACATGCTGCATCAACCGCTAAATGTAAAACGGGCATTAGAATTGACTTTACTAAGCAAGTGACAACTATGACATATCAATGTCATGTCGAATCCCATACGAGATAAAATTAAATTGGTAGATATTTTCTAAATGGAGCTAATTAGAATACCAGTGTCTTTGAGAAATTAACTTAATTTAAGCTAAAGGATGCACCCTTGAATTTAAAGCATTTGCTCAAAAACACGTTGTAGATAACATGTTGAAATCTATCCTTCGAAATCTATAATATTATGTAGACACAAAGATCATATTTTGGGTAGGTTTGTGATTCCGAAAATAAGCTAATGAGGCATTCATGGTAACAAATACAAGGTCGACGTGTTGGCACGTGTACATTTATTATAAGACTTCATTAAGCTGATTTCTGTATAACAATGTCTTTATTTCAAAAGAGTGTTGTGGAGGTAATTCTACTTTGTTCGTTTCGTTATCTTCTCTTTAACATTATCATATATTATGTTTTTTGCTAAAGAAACGCAATTTATATTAAAAGGTATTTCAGTCTCTGAAGATACATTCTACATTTAAAATCTGAACTGGTTTTGATGTCGTTATAATTAGTGTTTTTTTAAAACACGCGTTACTGTAGGCGCATTAGAGAATTAGCAACGATAAAGTCGTGCATACAAAACAAAGATTACATTTTAAAATTGTAATACTGCTCAATCCATTATTTTTTTTGTTACTACGTGTTTTTACCTCGACACGATTGCAAAATCTGGTGGAAAAGTTAGCAATAAGTTATTAATAAAACAAGTAATTCTTAAATTTTTTTTTAATGCTTAGCCTTGGTGAAATAAATACACACTTGCAACTTTTACCATCTGCTTACATACCCCAAGTTAATATGTCTAAAAATCTTATCATCGTCTGAAACTCATAACTAAGTCCTAGTTTCTAAACTGCTATAATGACCATCACTAGATTTTACCGCCCATTACTAGGCTTTAATCCTGTGTAGTGCCTTGAGTTACGATTCCGAATTTCCCTTGGGCTTCGCTTGAGTGTCCCGAGTTCTCGACGCTTGGTCACACTATTTATACACACAATTGCTTAGCACCATACTAGACGAACTAGAATATATGTATAAGGATGTCTATGGAGGAAAACAATACATGTCGTGCCGTGCCAACCCTACATAAAGCACAATTAGTGTGCTTACCATGAGTTGTACATGGCCGTATTCGGCGACTGCGGTGTTCGGGGGCATGTCCGTCTTGTCCCTGTCAGAGTAATGGTAGAAGAGTGACAGACATACTTTGAATAGAAATAGAAAATTATTTATTGTCACATAAACGTGTCGCGCCTGCATCACTCTGCCGTAGCCGATGAGGTGGTAGAGTACGTCCGCCAGAAGACCAACTACAAGCTGAGGGTGCACCAGCTGCGGTCGCGTCACTACGTGCACTTCAGCTCGTTTGTGGTGCGCGTGCCGCGGCCGCTGATGGATACCATCGCGAGCCCAGACTTCTGGCCGAAGGGTGTCGTGTTTTGGCGGTTCCGGGGCAACCTGCCGAATCCTACGCCTGATCAGACGACGCAACGAAGCCACGTAGTTACGTCGCCTAAATTATAAGTAGTGTTTAGTTTTATATGTTATGGTTTTATTTGTGTTTTTTGTATGTATTATATGTTTTGCTTTTTTATTTGATAGTTGCAGTGCTTTGGTTTTGACTGTTATGCTGTTAACTATTTTTGAAAAAAAAAAAAAAAAACAAGAATACAAAAGTAGAAAGAAAAACGAACACATATTCTTCTTAAATTTTAAACACTAAACAACACAACTATGTATTTGATAAAAGGACTGCACTCAGCGTTAGCTGTGGCAAGCTAGCAACCTCAGCGCTGGTTTTCAGTGCACCCCATTACAAGTTTTGAATTATATTTCAATTGGCGGGAATTCAATTTACAAGACTTATAAAAATATTGATACATAAAAAAAACTACTAAGCTGGTCAGAGAATATGTAAATAAAAAATAAAAATAACTTGTACTAAAATAGGTAGGTACATGCATGCAACACTTACGGCTAAATAGTTATCTTTGAGATCAAATTGGAGTTAGTAAGTAGCTGGATTTCATTTAAGAGGCCGGTAAACATGCCGGCATAAATTTGGCCGATTCAGCTCAACTTTTTGCCATGAGTTTTCATAGTTCAAAATCATTTTCACATATTATAATACAAAAATTTTAAGATAATTTCAATTTAAATGAAATACATGAAACACTTTTTCGAAATTGTTGTCAGTTTTTGATAAATTTACCATTTTTTAATGAGCGAGCTTCAAACATCCATCTGGTTTTTGACCTTATTGCTATTGAATCATCATATTTTTTTTTGGTTCAGTATATAGTCTTTTACCAAATAAAATGGAACACTTTTAAACATTTTTATACAAAATTATTGAGTAAAAGAATGTTAAATTTGGTAATTTTTGGCAGAAATACACCAAAATTAGCCTAGTAGTAACTTATTTTACAATATGCAATTATACAGTCATACTCTATCCAAAAACTGTAAATAATGTAACCTCTGGTGTTTTTTTTTTATTAAACAGCACTTCAAATCGCTCTGATATATGCACATAAGATAGCACGTGGAGGTTATCGGCTCGTAGAGAGGTCGCATCATGTCGCACCGCGCGTTGACAATATTTACAACGATGCTCTCATCGTCAGTCTCTACTGAGAGTACAGAGGAACGCGTAAGTAGTGGATATCGAGTTATTGGGTGAGTAGCCCCTTATATAATTGTGATCCTTTGGTATGCCTATTTATTAAGATATCGTGTAACTAAATATTGGTTTCTTTCTATTTTACTGTTATCATTTTCTATTCAACTGCTTTCAAATGTAAGTTTTTCTGTAGTATATGACATCTCTTTCAATTTGTAATTTATACATAGTAGTGTGATTATTAAAAAAAAAACATGAATCAAAACATTTATTACACATAATAAATTTGTACAGGTACTTGGTATTCTTTGTAGAAATAACTAACTGACTTTTAAAATTTCATAAATATATGATACACTATTTTGAACTAAGATTCCAAAAAATGTACTTTGGATAAAAATTTATATTAAATACCAAAACCATTGCACATTGCGGATGCGAACTTTACTTCTGCGTCGTTTTAAGTAAAGTGCACTTACATTAAGTGCACTATTTTAGAATTTTTAACTGAAGGAACGAAATATGAGCTGAACCTACTTTCCTTTATTTATAACGCTGAAAGACAGTCCTAGGCACTGCTGGGAAGATACTGTTTGCATTATTCAATTTTAGCGGTAACTCTGAAGATTTTTCTGAAATAAAATAATTATTTTAACCAGTTCGTTATAAACTTATTATAAACAATTTCGATCGTTCGTTTATCTATCTGCCTCTTTATCGCTCGTATATGCAGTGATAAAGAGGCAGATAGATGTAATAACAATCGAAGTAGTTCGATGTAAGATCGCTGGTCCGTAAGTCTATAATATTTGTAGACACTTATAGATAATTTGTCCAGCAACAGCAAACTTGCAACGCAAACACGTACCACGTAGTGAGCACGGTAAGTTTCCTTATAGTAGCGACGCGCGACCCACAAAATAAATTTACGATATAGCCGTTATCTCTCTTGACTTACTTCCATTTATTTATTAGATTTGCGCGCCTTTCAGTGCGGATAAGATATCATTTTTTTACCCGAATGCGCAACGCAAAGGCGGATAATGTGTTTAAAAGTCGACATATGTCAAAAATATGAAATAATTCAATAGGTACTCCGTACGTTTATTTAATTTTGTTCCTTTGTGGAACTCTAGAGGCCAAACGAATCAACCGATATGAATGATTCTTACGTCAATCGATTTGTCTTTATTGTCCAAGGTCAGTAAACATACCGCAATAATCATTAATCACATAAATAGTGATAATGAGACAGCATATTGTGAAAAGAAAAAAAAATCGCCTTACTTAGCTAGGATCTTCAAGTAAATTCGTGCATAGTCAAAGAGAAGACTGTCTTTGACTTTCGCTAGTAGCACCACCACCAAAAGGTGGTATATTGTAAACGTAGGGGCTTGTAGATATTAAATACGATGAATCTGTTGAGAAGTATTTCATTTCAAAGAGAAGGATGGACAGAGGACAGTGCCTCGAGGACCTATTTTAGATTTAAGGTAGGTATAGGTAGGTAGCTAGGTAAGTTAAATTACTGTATATATTTTGAAAATAATTTTTTTACTCCCTTGTGTCACATAAAAAAAAAGGATAAATTGAAATGAATAGCATTTTAAAATATTATTAAGTTCCTTTTTATATTTTGAGTTGCCGTTAAAACCTGAAATAATTAAAAGTTGATGAGCATCAGTCAAATTTTAAATTTAAGAGATTTTTTTCCTTAATTTTGTGTTCTCTAAATTTTTCTATCATCTCATGCATTATTTTGCACTTAAACCTATTAAAACGTGACAAGGGTTTTAACCTTTGACCGCCTAAGGGTCTCTGAGACCTTTCTGCACACAACGTTGATAAGAAGTCAACTCGAGTGCGTCACATGAGGGTTTGTGGCCCTGGATCTTTGACCCGGGAGGGGCCCAGTGCTGACCATGTCATAAGTTAACCTTTATATTATGTCCTTTTGAATTCGGTTAGCATTATAGTCCTATCAGATGTTTTATTGACAAGTAATGGATTTTAATCTAAGACAGTCATCCCTAATAACTACTATTGAAAACTGAGTATTAATCTTGTAGGTATGTTTGTTATAATATAACCTTTCATTATTTGAGCATTATTGCTAGCGGTTGTCAAAGGAGCAACTGAATGTCATACGTATTTTTAATTGTGGTGTCCCGAAAGACTATAATGATCTATCCTCTTGAAATATAAAAAGTTATTATAAAGTCTGTTTACGAAAATAAACGCGAAAAGCTGATCTTTTTCGGGTCCGCGTTAAAAACTTCGACATAAAACAAAATTGCTTATACATTCAATTCTCTTATTTATGAGTTAAAGACGTGCCTGTGTTCGTAACTATACAAAAGCGATAAATATTTCGACCTCACGTATCACGTATACAGGATGCCCCTGTGAAAATTCACGTGTACCACGTGTGTAGATCCGACGAAACCAATTGCTGTTTTGTCTTATTTGCTGCTTAATCGGTGCGTAATATTACATTTACATAGAACACTAGTTTTCATAGTGAATGGTATTTTAAATTATCGCAAATAAATTAACACAAATTAAATGGGTATAGAAATTAAATTTATTTATAGTTGTCATATTTTACGCCAAGGCTACTACGAGTACGTATAATTAAAGATACTTATAAATAAAATATAATGCAATTTTTTATTAAACATAAATTATTTTACAAAGAGAAAAAATATATATTTACAGCTCGCTCCCCGCCGCTCCATGTGTAAAAGTGCCCATAATAGTGGCGGCTTTGCTGCGTTGTATAATTATTAATCTTTCCAATTGTATAAAGTATCAGCATATTTATTACTACCATAGAACGGCTCTATCGTGAATTTAGTTAATTTACTTTAATATGAAGTGTCTACGCCGATCTTGCTATAAATTTTCGCCTACCCGGCGGAAAGTAATTTTAAACATCCGGGAAGATAGAAAAAGTTAGAAATGAGGAAAATGTAACTGTTATGTGTTTGCTAAATGTTATCGGCACGACACACAACACTCATAACATCCAAATTCGCGATAGACCCATTCTATGTTTATAAGAATATGTAGTATATGTACAAAACACGAAAGGTTGAAGTGTTATAGTATTATCATAGCTTAAACGGATGTGCACTTTGCATACTTATTTATTACGTACGGATAAACTTAGTACCCAAACACATTACCTAAATACTCATGGCAAAATATTCGCACATCTCAATCGCTCCATAATTCTAAATCGCCCTGTATACATATTTAGAGGGGAAAGAGGTGTGTCAACGCTACAATGAATGGCCCCACATCCTGCCCTAACCCGTAATTTATGAATATTATATGTATTAGTATTTTGTAATGTGCCTGCCATTACCATATTAAACTTAATGTTATTTTGCGGGATAATGTTCACAGAGCTACGCCTATGGTTTGTTGTTTAATTTATAGGAAACCGAGCTTCTTAATGTAATACAGTTACGTAACATGACCTAGGTTTCAAAAAAGTTAAAGCAATAGGTTGTTTTACAATGACAGTAGTTATTGATATTATACTGAGAATAAATAATTATTAATTATTTAAATTAATTACACTAAATGTAATAAAATAAAAATTAAATTACAATTTACAAAAATCTACAAAAACCAAAATTAAGCACTAAGACATGATAATTATAGGTACACACTTAAATATACCAACAACAACTCGCCCCGCGGTACTCCAGATGTCAAGGTATCCATCACACTAGCCGCGTTGCTTCGCTGACCGCGATGAAGAACCTTTGCATCAAGAAAGACCCGGAGCGAGGGTCTAGACCTCTCCCGTAAGCGCAGTCCCACTTCCTTGATAAAAGCCCTGGCTTCGGCACACTAATACCCCGCGGTCTCCACCGCAAGCGGGAGAAACAAACCGCACATTTATTAATAATGAGTAGTTTTTTTTGGGATTAATATAAACAGAATATACCTAGCTAGAAAATATTTTACTTAGGGAAGTCCCTAAAAACTCGAAAGAGATAATTGAGCGCCCCCCCCTTCCTACATAAAAAGTTGGTATGGGTTTGTTCCTGGGGGGTGGGGGGGAGGTCCATAACTCTGGGGCTGACCAAACCTATTGGTTCGTGGAGCTTAGTCACATACCTACTTGATAGATGATAACTTAAAAAAATATGGAGGCATTTACGTACTTTTAGTACGGTCAAATACATACGCCATATTTTTTATTACAACCCATTTTTCATATCTTTCAGATTGTAACTGTAGCTTTCAGTAATAAACTGGAACTCGACTAACTCCCAATACTTAATCTTATTGCAGATATCATCTTTAACCCTTAACCGCCTACCTTCCGTCTCACAGACTCATTCAAATTTAAAAAATGTAATAGACCTAAGTGCGTGTTTCCTAGAAACCTCTATGTCCTTGTACCTTTTCCCCTCCTGCCTCAGTGCCACTTCACGACACACCGGGGTCGGTCGTGTACGCGTTAAGTTTTGGCGAGTATATTGCTGCCTCCGACCGTCTCTGAGACGGGTGGTTGGTGCATACGTATTTTTTCTTAGGGGTCTCGGAGACGGGATGTAGGTGGTTAAGAATTTATGCATTACTATTTTCTTTACATTGGTGTCGACGAACGGTAGGAAATACGAAAAACCTGCTGTACTTGTGACCCGAAGAAACACAGAACTCAGTATACATGTGTTTAGAATGCCAAAACACCAATTTGCCTACTATGTTCGAATAAATTGTGCTTTCACTCCTGCGAAAAGTAATAACTAGGTGGTCTGCAATTTTATCAAAATACTGCCCTTTTAACAATGATTTATTGTTAATTAGCTTTGTTGATCATTGAATAATTATAAATGATTACTTCATTCTTTATAAAAAGTTATAATTTTAGTGGATCTCACCTTTCAAAGGATATATGATTCCTAGAATAAAATTAAGGATTCGTCCCAGATGTTTTAAGAAAAAATATAAAATATTCAGGTTTTTGATGTTATTATTAGATTAATTAATAATTTAATTTGTGTATTTTGTTGTTTTTATTTCAAATTACCTATATGATCCATAACATTTAATATTTAAGGGCGGTATTATTTAGCCGTCCTAGGGACGGGAGGTAGGTGCTTGTGTGATAAAAACAGTAGGTAGGTAGTTAAGGGTTAATTATTTACCCGTTTATGTGTCAACACACTAGTGATGTACTGTTCTTGCTGGAAAACTTTTTGAACTGTAAATATTGTCATAAATAAAAACTCTTTGGAAGTACTTTTGGGCCTGCCTCCAGGGGAATTACCTGGAGAGGTTGAGATTCAATTCGGCGAATGGAAAAAATATTTTGTTATTCTAAAGGATAATTGCATTTGTAGATTTGAGGAAATAATGTCCAATCACCTAAAATGGTTATACTGTTATTCTTGATTTTGTAACATCAATTACATCAGGCAATCGATATTTTGTTCATGAAGGTTTTTTAAAGCTTCTTAGCGCCTCTTTCGCTAGCCAGAGATAGCTGCCTTTAATGACTTTAACTGAATGAATAATGACCGAAAGGTTTTTGTGATTAGTAAAGTACCTACTTAGTTCCATATAAAGGATAAACTTTTTTTTCACTACACAAAAGACTTTGAAACACTTAATAATGAAAGCGGCGTTGAGCACATTATTCATTTTAGTAATTTTTTGCTGTCAATTACTGCACGATTTCTGAAAATTCAAATATATATTTTAATTATTTTTAATAAAACTGTTTACTAACATTATATATTTGATAAAACGGGGCTTAATCACGCAAATCTTTGAAAAATAACCTCCGACGCTTCGAAGACGACATTGTCCTCGTAATCTCGGAAAGTTTTATGCGATTAAGCCCCGCTTTAGTAAGTTCATAATGTGTGAATATCGTCCACTGGATACGGAACCCTAAAAATCAACAAATAAAAACCATATTTATAAATATTGCAAGTTTTGCCAGATTTGGTATTATATGTTACTTAGATAGCATTTAAAATTGAAAAAGTTGTCATATAGGTACATATGACAAAAACAAAATCCATCGGAGGCTTAGCCGGGCATCAAACCCGAGTCTTCAGCTTAAACGGCTTACGCGTAACGTGTAAGCTGAACTACTTTAATATCAATAAAAAAAAATTAATAAAATAATTTGATTTATTTCAACAAAAATCTGAAAACGTCCTTGTCTTGTTTTATAAAAAATCTCCGGGGCTATTTTTTTTTTGTATGTAGCCTGTAATGTGTCCCACTGCTGGGCAAAGGCCTCCCCCCTAGAGCTCCAAACTGCTCGGTTCAAGGCAATTTCTGGCCAGTTGTTTAGAAATGCGTCCATCCAAGTCATCCCGCCATCTCCTCCTGGGTCGGCCAATCCGCCGTTTCCGGTTCGGCAGCCACTCCGTAGCTACTTAAGCCCACCTCTGTGGATGCATACGGCAAACGTGGCCAGCCCAGTCCCATTTCAGCCTGGCGGTTTTGGCCCCAACGTCCACAATGCGTGTTTTGGAACGCAGGGTAGTGTTACGGATCCGGTCAATCCTTTTCACTCCAAGCATGCTGCGCTCCATGGCTCTTTGGCAAACCTTCAGTTTAGCCTTTTGTAACTCGGTAAGTGACCAGGTTTGGGCACCGTAAGTCAGGACTGGCAGTATGCACATGTCGGTGAGTTTCCGTTTGAGGGATAAAGGCAAGTCTCCCTTCAGTAGTTCTTTGAGAGACCATTAGCTCTTCTAAGCGTTATGGATCCGTCTTTCGACCTCTTTATCCTGCCTTTGGTTGAAAGAGACTATTTGTCCTAAGTACGGATACTCATCGACATAGTGTATGTTATGCCCGTCCACCTCGACCTTACGTTTCGTGCCATTGGGCATTACCTGAGTTTTAGACCGGTTCATTTTAAGGCCAACTTGAAGGCTTGCCGAGCAAAGATCTTGAAGCATTGTCTCAAGTTCCGCCGCTGAAGGAGCGAAGAGAACAATATCGTCGGCAAAGCGAAGATTTGTTAATCTTCTCTCGCCAACGAATATATCCCTAGACTCCCACGAAACCGCCAGGCGTTGGAATATTTGTTCGAGGGTACTAGTAAAAAGTTTGGGGGATAGCGGATCTCCCTGTTTAACGCCTCTTTCTATATTGAACAACTGGCCGAATGTTTGTAATTTAATGTTCGCAGTACTGTTAGAATAAATGGCTTGAATAAGGTTGATGTATGTGGGTTTTATGTTTTGGTCTCGCAGTGCAGAAAATATTGAAGTATGAGTTAGACTGTCAAACGCTTTTTCGTAATCTACGAAACCCAGATAAAGAGGTAGGTTTAATTCGTTGTATTTTTCTATTACTTGGTTTATTGTTTGAAGGTGATCGGTGGTTGAAAAGCTGGGCCGAAATTCTGCTTGCTCTGGGGGCTGATTCCAAACGGGGTTTAGTCTCAAAAACGTTCCAACTGATGTTGTATTTAAAAATAACATAGCTTTAGTTTAATTGTGTTAACCTATGACAGTCATCATAGCTATTATTTAATATTTTTTCCCAAAAATAAATGCAATATTCCCGGAAAACTTTAAATAATTGCGATAGACACAACTCTATGCCTGTACGTACCTTAGCACCGAGGCATAAACACTCAGCAAAACACGTTTTTGCTCTTACGGTGGCCATAAACGTGACTGCTAGTTTATAATACTCCATACGTATTAAGGATACAAATGTCTATAGCGACATACGAATCTACGAGACCGTACCATAATAATACCCTAAGATTGTGTTCTTTAAATGATTTTCGTCTTTGTCAGCTTTTTTCAGAGAATATCAAGTTTAGAAACTTTAAAAATGGCCCCACGTTGGGCGCCAAAATATTACATAAGTCTAAGAATATCTTATAAAAATATTATTATCTGTGAAAGTACAAGTGGGTTAAAATAATTGTATAAAATAATGATTTCCGCATCGGGAGGAGTAGGCCATGTTATAGGTACTATACTTATTATGTGGTAATCAACCGCATACTGTCTTGTTCACCATTGTTATAATAGGTAGTTATTTTGTGTATCGATGTTCAAACTATCCGGCATAAATTACGCATTATTCTCGACCTAAATCGGCCTACGCTACATTCTAAGAGATACATTGCCATTCACATAGTGGGTTTTTGCTGTTATGTTACAATGTACCATATACCTTTGAATTTCAATTTGAAACTGAACCGGGCCCCCTGCCAGTACAAAAAGGCACACAAAGGGGCCGTGTAAAGTACATTCATTAGGTACAACGTACAAAATATATTGTAATCCAACTTCGGACAAAAAATGAACGTTCCGTGAGCGAAAACAAGTGACGACGTGTCGGAAACAGTCATGATTTTAAAGGGGCTGGCAGGCTGCCGTTACAAAAGCAAATGTAAATGTGCCGAGATTTGAATTTCGAAGGTTGGATTAAAACATTTCGGCGATAGGTAACTACTCTAATATATGATAAGATGTAGTATATAACGTTTTCACATCACCAATATAAAAAAGGGTTTTCTCTGTTCAACCTAGGATCAAAGTGTCTCATTTCTATTCAAGGACCATGGCTAAGGGTGCCTTGACAGAGTGGTCGTGGTTTCATTATGACAGGGCGACTGTGGATAAAGTTATCCTCATAATGCGCCTCCACTTGTTACGATCTTCAGCGTAACGGGAACATTGGAGTAGGTACGTAACGGTGGGTTTTCAAGATTCACACAGTTTTACGTTTTCGGGCACTCGTTAGGGGCATCATAGAGTTTGTATGATGCTGCTTTCGTTATTTCAGCTTTTGTTTATTTTCCAAATAGTTGGTGTTAAAAGCAGTATTGTGTCACATAGATAGATAGATATTTTTTTTTTTTGTATCGGGCGTTACCGCTAGAATCCTTAATTACACTCAGGACTTTACTTTACAATCCATCGCTTCATTCGGGACAATGTACGCTCTCACCGGATAAATATATTTTTGATCCCTTTTGAGACAGTCTAATATTTCGTCTTAGGCGTTAACGCTTGAATCGGCATGTGAGCTAACATATGTCAGGAAAACATTATTCTCTGTATCTCTATAATTATCTTCTTATTAGAGGTGCGATATTTTTAGATGGCTCGTATGACAAGAGATAGTTAGGTTTACTATTATTTTATCACCAAAATTTCTTCAAAAAAAATTGTAATCAATTTCATTAAAAATAAGGTTAAAGATTTTTCTACACGAGTTAGACTGAACCCAATATTGTCCGTTAGATACACCTCCAGTTTTCTACTTAATAGCGTTTGTATAACTAATTGACCTCACCCGAAGACGAAAGCTTTTACGGGTAAATATTGACTTTGGTGGATTCAAAAAAATAAATTAAGACCTTTGGTGCATGGCGAATCTAAATTAATCTGTAACCGTCTGGTGAAAGAAATGAAAGGTTTAGGGCAACCAATTACTTGTTACGATTTTTGATTGACTTCAAACCCAGCCATAACCAAATAATAATTTTAAATATTAACACTTAGTATTAAAAAAAACGGCCAAGTGCGAGTCGGACTCGCGCACCGAGGGTTCCGTACAAACTTTATGTTGCAACTACACCTAAAAGTAGAAATTTGACATCAGTCACATGCATCGACAGGTTGGGTCAGTCGTTTGTACGGCATGTAGTTAGTATGCGAGTTTGTTTTTCCTTTATTTAACTTTAGTTTTTTTTAACTTTATTTATAATTAAGACAGTACTTTCAATATATGAAACCATATTAATTAAAAAAAGCAATCTAAGTTGGTTAAATTTCAAGTTTAGTTCAGAAAAGTTTTTTTTTTTTTTTAAGTTTTAGAAGTTAGGGTAAAGTTTTCCTGGAATATTTATTATAGTATAAACATTGTGTAAAAAAACATGTTTTTCCCTTTCTCAAATTCCGAGATAAGTGGGGGAATGGTATTTTTATATTTGTATAAAAATTATAAAAAATTGCTCTAGAGCCCTTTCAAATAATACCTCACATGACTTAGTAACTTAACTTTTAAATGTTGCCCCCTCGTTTATCGGGAATTTTTCATTGAAAGTAAATTAAAATATGTACTTAATATATCTCTTAAAATATGTAATAAATCTCTTCTCAAATAAACTGAAATTTAATTTTCTCCTTAGTTATTTTATTTAAGTTATTTTTAATTTGTTTATTTTGTTGGAGGTATTTTATGTTGCCAATAAATATTTTATTTAGATTGTAAAAAAAAAACTTAAATATTCCTTTTATAACTTTCACCAACGTACAACAAAATCAATATCGTACAGTCACGTCTATTTATGTATTCACTTCGGAACTTAGTACAGGGGAAGAAGGTTCAAAATTGAATACTGGCGCATATATATTTATTAAGCCGACCGTACGTTCCTCGAAGTTGTTAAACAAAACTTGTTTCTCCAAGTTTTACTATTCCGCTTCTGTTTTTGTTTTAACACACAGTTGCATTTTATTGTAGCCACATAATACAAATCTAGCTAGCAAACCTAGCCCAGTCAGCAGTGACTTCCCTATGAAGCAGAAAGTGCTGGGGTCTTAACGCGATTCAGTTGACGACCTAAACTGACTCGCTTATACAACTGAAGGCCTAGTATAAAAGTTGTACGACATTAACTCCTCGACCGCGTTAGCGTATCGAGGGGTCAAGATATGAAAGTTACCGGATGATTTAAATAAACGGCAAACATAATTTGAACTCCCGATACGCTAACGCGGTCGAGGAGTTAATACAACTTTTATACTAGGCCTTCAGAAGGCCTCCTGCACCTGAAAAAATGAAAACCTACATAGTACTTACTTCATTTTTTAAAGTTTTTTAACAAAAGTTGTTAGGTTTGAGGAGTACTATAAGGTCGGTTCACGAGAGCTGGCACGAATGAATTGAGCGAGTGAATGATAACGTCTATGTGTGCATTGCATAATTATTAAATACAGGTTGATGCAAAAAGTGATTATGATAATTGTGTTTTTAGAGAATATACCATACCCGCCAAAATATTAAATCTTTGGATGCCAAGAAAACCGAAAGTATACTACCGTGCCTACCATGCCAACATCATGACTAACATGTATAATATTTTCTGATCTTTTCGCCTTCATTTTATAGATTGGGAGAATTACCATGTTTTCGTGCTGATTATAATAATATAATTATTTTCTTCTTGAATAGCAAAAACGTATTAGGTACATGTTTTCAAAATATTAGGAGGTCCCTGTATAAAAACGGCACTCACACTGTCACTTACAGTGACAAGTGACATTACTTTCGGTCAATCCATTCGTGGATCGACCTATACCTGCGATTTCATTGATTGCTCCTGTTACAGGCAATACCCGGTATACATAAAGGTTATTACAAAAACAAACTCAGACGAAAAAAGTCTACACCAACTTTCTTTTTTATCTACAGCAAATGATTCCAGTCGCAAATCATTGTTATGTACACGCGTCGTATCTGATAACGTAAATGGAGTAAGAAATTGGCGCCGAGTCCGCATAACACTGCGATCAATTTGGTAGGCGACCCTTTGGAAGGCTTCGGTAATATACAGGAATATAAAGTAGGGTGGGAATTCAGTTAGTTTGTGAAGCTACTTTAAATGTAAATATTGTGTATTTTTACTGAGTTTTGCATGGTAAATCTATTTCAAAAGTTAGTTAAACACCAAAAAAGACCTTCAACCAACTCCAGTCAACCAACTCCACTCAATAAATCAACAATTCTGTAAATTTTGACTTAAAACTCCGGATTTATTTTCATTGGTGTATTCTGTTAAGGGTACAGGAGCTGGTGTATTCTGCTAAGAGTAGAAGAGCTGGTGTGTATCCTACTTGCTGGTATGTGACGTTTTTAGTCTTTGGTAATCACCGTCATTTTCACATTATATATTTACTAAAACGGGGCTTAATCGTGTATAAACTAAAAAAAACGTGTTTTCAAAGTTTATACACGATTAAGCCCCGTTTTAGTAAATTTATAATGTGTGAAAATCGTGAAAGTTTAAAAAAGTGTGTTGTAACGTCATTTTCTATTGTCATTACATTCCTTTGCAGAATCAAATAATCAACGTTTTATTTATTGTTTCCCATAAATAATCTCTAAACTCATCGAATGGCTATCCATTTACTTCTGATTTCAGTATTGTGTGTGACTTTTATTACTTGTATAACTACACTAACTACTTGTACTTGTGTGACTATACTTGTATTTCAATCAGTTTATCTTTCGATATTCTTGTTAAAATGGCGTCCACATCACGTCCACTCCCTTTTGAGTCTTCTTCTTTTCCTCCTTGCATTTCAACTTAAACTACGGCTCAGGGAACCTGGGCTCCACTTTGGTAACTAATGCCAAAATTAGGCGTCAATGCTAGTTTATCGAAAGCGACTGCCATCTGACTTCCAACCAAATGGGTAAACTAGGCCTTATTGGAACTACTCCGGTTTCCTTGCGATGTTTTCCTTCACCGAAAAGCGATTGGTAAATAAATATCAAACGATATTTATGTATTACGTAAAAGTAATTGATACGTGCCGTGGTTTGAACCCGATTAAAAGTCACTATCAACATTACATAACACAATAACTATACCTATTTATTACAGCTAAAACTCACGTTACTAAGAATTCTCTAGAAGAGTGAATTGTCAAGCGCAAAATTCTATTTTCACCTTAATGTGACTTCCTTATCCATATGGCAGGCTTTTCCTACATCACAGGCAAAGTGCTGTATTAAGTGGAAGTGACATACCTTATAACATACGATATAATGTAAGATATGTGTATAGAATTATGGATAAATGTCAATTTATCCCGGAGGTGAAAGAGGCATCATTGCTGAGACAGATATTTTATTACAGTGTATTTCTGTTGCTAAGGCAGAAGTACTTTTGTGTAAAACCTATAGACTAGAAGTGTTCCGTATTGTAAAGGCAAGGGATGAAAAATACAATCTGGGCAATATCGCGTAGCCGTTGGATGTGGTGTGCGATCATATACAGTTAGAATATTTATATGGAGATAGGTGCATTTTCGATCAGCTGTTCCATACAAAGTGATTTTTTTTCCACTTGCATTGCACTGTGTCATTGACCTTATGAGCTCTTGAAGTATCGTTTGGGTGTTTTGTAAAAGGCACGGCAAAGGTGATGTTTGTCGGCAAAAAGTCTTCATTTCAGCCGAATAAATGCAAAAGAAAAAGAATACAAAAGCATAACAGCACTAGCACAACACTGTACAGTGAATCAGTGAACTCTGAAGATAAGCCCTCCACATTCTTTATAGCCCCGCAATTTTTTTTTTGGGAATTAATCAATAGCAATCATTATTGCCCACGCTGAAATGAAAACGTTTCGCCCACCCTTCGGGCTTGTTCAATCATCTACAGAAGACACTGCAAGAAAAAAAAGGCAAAAAGCTACCAATTTAAAGACTCCTTACGACTATTTTAACACATCAGTCCTTTTTGCTCAGCACGCAATATAATTATTACAATCATAATGCCCTTATTTAAACTATTGTGATTTACACACATTATTAAACTTACTAAAACCTTGTCTTTCTCCGGCAATACACAGGGGAAATGTCGCCCCCGAAACGTAGGAGGTTAGTTTTCAAAGTTTTACGCGTAAATGTATAATAATGCGCAATAATATAGAGATTACAAAGACATTATGTCACTCCAAATTGAAGAGGAAATACGAAACTATCAAATACTGTGGTATCACGGATAACATATTAAACTATATTGAACTAAAGTACATTGTTTGAAATTG